>OX457099.1:10030000-11518125 GCA_949752805.1 Deilephila elpenor
GTTACAAATGACAGTCTAATGACGCGAAAAGCTGCACCCTGCGCTCGCAGTAATACGCTTTTACCAGATGATTGAATCATCGTACTTAAACATTACCACAGTTACGAAAGATTCGGTTTGATGCTGGCCTTTAATGAAAACCTTAAAAACATATATCGGTTTCAAATATCAATAACTTGACTACAAAGCAACACTAATGCGGACATTAGAATCTCACCATGTTTTCCTATTTTTAATTAAAGTAATGAATGAATGAATCTCTATGGAGCAGCAATTCAGGGGCCGACCAACGCAGGAGGTTGTAAGTTATATTGCTCCATTAGGACAGGGACTCTGGTCGTATCTGGGAGTGGCGGGAACACACTCTGTGTACTGCCGTCAAACGTCTAATATTCGTGCTAAGGCAATATGTGACTTAATAATACTTAATATCTTATAAATATCTTCTATAGGTAAAAAATATTATAGTGTAAATAATAGCACCTATGCTATGCTATGGTAGATACCTATGTCCAGCAGTGGACGCAGAAGGGCTGATGAGCATGATGATAATGATGAATAGCACCTAACGAATCGTAATGTTTAATAGTTAAATCATCAAATACACCACAAACAAAATTTCAAAGCAGCAAATTATAAAATAGGTGATCAACGTGATTATAACAAATAATACGGCAATATTTTGCGTTTACAACACGATAATATTGATGTAGATTAGCAGTCTAACTAATTTAGGTAACACAATATAGGGATTCCAAATTGTTTGCTTTATAAATTGCATCATCGATCGTAATCATGTAACGCGCTCCGAGCGCTAAATCAACCTAATTTAACAACGCTCGCGTTTTGCGAAATAGCCACACCATCTAAGCATTCGCGAGGAACTGTATGGATAATATCGCGTTGTGACGATCACGTCAGAGCCAGAATCCAGCCGCCGTAACAAGCATTAATTAACGTCAAGATTAAATAAGAAAGGCGGCAATCGATGAGCGGGAATAAGGGCGGAATTACGACACAGGCAGCATTTGTCCCGGCAACTAATAAAGGAGACAATATTGCACTCGATACGTATAAATGTGCGAGCAGCATTTGGGGCGTGATATTAATTTCGCCAGTAATTGCTATCGGTTTCCAGCCGAGGCTGCAGCCATGAGCCATGAATACGGGAGTTACCGCTATTTGTTCCTGACGTTGCGGTTTAGGGTTTTACCTCGAGCCCGCTCCTATATTTATTTTCTTCGTGTTTTGTCCAAACACACAATAGCCGAGTGGATTATCGGGCTCGTTTCGATAGTTGGGGCCTAAAGCTCTGGGAAACAATGGCCTTATTTGAAATAACACTATTGTGCTTTAAGCGTATAATTAACATTCTCCGGTATAAATTTAACCCCTAGCTAACTTTTCAAAGTATTTACTGCCTGCTGCAAAACGGTTTTGGATAACATTAGAGGAAATTGACCGCGTAGATTAGATGAGAATAAGAGATGAATTGGATTTGGGACTTTGAGTAAAAACTAGTCTGCCGATTAATATAATCACACTAATTAATAAAATTAAACAAAATCCAAAATGAATTAAGAAATGTAACAACGCTACAACAGAAACGCTCGCGTCAAAATACTATTCAAAATTAAATTTTGCATTTAAAAACGGATGAACGTGGAAGATCCAACTACAAGGTATACATTATCAAAATCTAGTCATCCATAAATTAAAGGAACAACGTTAGGGCTACCAGTTGAGCTGTTTAAGCCCCATTGTGCATAACTGAAGAGGGACAGGCGCGTGACCACTAAATCGCCGTAAGGTGAATTAATAACATCATTTAATTACCGTCTAATTGTATGGAAATAGACGGATGTGCACTGTCAGATTATTTCTTGACGACATGTGTAAAGGAAACCTTTTCCATAGTACCTAAATTGACTATCCCACCTTAAGAAAAATGTTGTGTTTGTAATGTTATACATTGAAGTAACAGGTCTCTGATTTCTCTTAGTGAAAATAATGCTAAAGAGTTCAATACAATAAGAGTCCGCGAGAAATAATATAAAATTGAACTTTGCAAAATTCTTATACAACTATATCGTTCAGTAACAAAGTGTCGCTCAATTTATTGCTTTGAATAAGATATCTTTGAAAATCAATCACATAAAGGATTATACATTTTCTTTTTCTTAAAATGCACACAATATCTTGATTGTTGGTTCACTTTAAAAGCGACATGCGAGACCGTGTTAAACTATTTAGAACACAAGCAAAATTCCGTGCTTCTTTGACGTATAGTATAAAATGGCGAGCCTTACTTCGTGGTAAACTTTGTTGACTTTCATGTCATCCGTGACACTTTTTGGGGCTCCACTATCGACAGCTGTTTTCTTTTTTGTGCGCCACCATTCGACCTGAATTTGTTTTAGTTTTGTAAAACGTACAATGTAACACATCGGATGTCAATGAAAACACTGTCACAGCGCTCCGTGTCACAAGCAAAATCTTTCTCCACAAATAAATTGAATGTTTTAAATCGATTCATGTAACAAAAAGCACCCGTAAGCTTATTACCACATTTTGTAAAAGAGAATTGAGTTGTACCTCTTTTGCAAGAGGAAGAAAATAAGGCACATACCCTTAAAGATAAGTAGGACGTAACTCCATTCTATAAAGGGCCTCTCAACTCGGTGCTAGCGCTGTGCTTCCAAGCTTCAAAGAGCTACCCCGTCTCCTCTATCGGTGTGAGATCGGAGGAGATAGGGGTTATCGGAAGGTGTATGGGAGGTCAATTATCGGTGGTCGGTCTGTACATAGTCGGCTTGATGTGCGGTGTGAACTGAAGCCCTCGTTATTTTCAATTTCCATACACGAGCGCCCTTCTCTATACGTTTTCATACGTATGATATGCGAGTGTATTAACCCATGAATCTTATAAAGACCAGGCTGATTTAATACGAGGGTACGTTGTCATAATTGTTTTCTGCGTAATTCTAAAACCGTATTTGTTGTATTTCGTTTTGTATAATATTATTTAGATTTAGTTCGTGTTTTGTGTAATGTGAATATGAATAAAATAATTTGTTTATACATTGTAGGTACACCTGCAGCATCTTTTTAAAGATTTAAAAATATATTTTTCTGATAAAATTACACTGCTCGGAGAATTACAAATAAACTTAATCAAATGAGTAAAGCCGCCGTAGAACACTTGGTGTTGGACGCGGAATAATGGAGTTACCTTCAGGATAACCGGGTATTTTTCCATGACAAGCACGTGTGCTAATCTGATACTCACTAACTCGATTTTATTTCACCTATCCAAATCCGTCCAGCCTTTTAATATGATTGAACAACCAGCTGTATGCTCTAAACTTTTTCATTTTTATTAGCAGACGATATTGTAATAGTTTGGCAAATATTAAAAAACTTTTTTTGAAGTTTTAATTTGTTAGATGTAAATTTTTGAAAATTCTGTTATATTTTTTGTGAGTGCTGGTTTTTATTACTTATTTTATATACTGACAAAGAAAGACTGACAAACAGCAGACAAGTGCAAAAAAAATATTAAGTATTTTATTTAGTCCGATATCGAGTAATTTACCAAGATACCAGTTGGCATTACACAGATATGATATTGAAAGATCGCCTAATATTTACAATCTCTTTGGACATATTTTCATAGTAACTTAATCCGACATGGGCGCCACTCGCACTTGACCGGTTTGTTGCCTTTCCAAATTGTTAGGCAAGGCGTTGTAACATTTCTGGCAACACCTGTAGGTAGCGCGGCCGACTCTGTACAAAGAGAAAATTGTATTTCCATTTTTACAATTTCAATTTAGTATTAATTCGAGTCCGGAGCACGGTCGGGCGCGCCACCACATGTAAAATATGGATCGGCTAAGTGAAATTAAAATGCTCTATAAATTGTGATTTTTGCAAGTCCTAAAGTGGAGAAGGCTTTTATTATTTATCGCTCGCTCGGTACTGGCCACCGCCCATTTACTGAAAATCGCTGTTCAATTCAATTTACTTGCTTAAAATATTAACTGCAATGAATAATCTATTAACAGTTTATGCATAATATCTTATTATACTTTTTACTCAAGTAATGTATTGCGCTACTTCATTATAATTTTGCTCATTTTGCCAATCTTATACAATTCAGTACAGTTTTAGTTGGCTAGTGGCCTATGCGGATAATCTCAATATATTTATTGAGCCATTGCCCCAACACTTTTAAATAAAAATTCTCACATATTCAGCTAATTCAATCGCCAACAAGAGACAATGGAGTGTGAAACGCAAACCATTTTAAAAGTTCCGAAACAAGTTTAAAATGGACGAAAACAAATATAAGCGTCATTAGATTGCCGGTTCCGATGCCGTCGCGCAATCAGTGAGACAGCTCGTATCGGCTTGTCTGCTCCTCGCGCCCCGTCCTCCTCTCCACTCGCTTCTAATTTTTTACTTTACCTGCTAGTTGTACGAATATTTCAGATGAGGTAAAATAAAGGAGACATTCCATTGAATTCAAAAAAGCTGTATACAAAAAATCGGGCTTTGTTCTGTCTTCCAGACGCTCCTTGCTCTTTAAGACGGTATATTTACTTTAAATCGTAAATATTAGTACTTAATGTTTATTAGTTTAAAAGCCCTTTTAATATTACTTACTAAGGACAGAAAACCAAATCCAAACAACACGGTTTGTGTAAATTTAATCAAAGTTTATTTTACCACTTATGGTTCAGAACGTTTTCATTGGTGAGAATATTCATATCTGATGGCTTTTTATTATTACCTGGATATTTTTAATAAAACTTTGTTTCTTTTTGTTGCAGGGGCTTCGGCTTTATCACATTCGGCGACCCAGCTAGCGTAGACAAAGTTTTAGCACAAGGAACACACGAATTAGATGGAAAAAAGGTAAGTTTCATAATAAAGGTGGCTTTGTAATTTTAAATAAATACCAGGTAACGTGAAGTAATATGAGAGTAAAAGAAAGATAATAAAGCTCACAAGCAGATGGAATAGATTAAAGGACGGCTAGAAGTTGTAGGAATAAAACAAAGTTTAGAGAAAAAGCTATATTTTTAATGGAATATTATTTCCTGGAAATATTAGTTCTAGCTAATATTGTACATAAGTCTAAATATGGAGTTTCATGGCTTATATAAGAGTAATGATTATTGCAAGAAGTTACTATAAAATTATATAAATTATAATACCTATCTCGCGCACTGCAAAGATCATCAAAGAACTCTTAATGTACTATAAAAATACGCCAGAATTGTGTGATAGAGTTTTGAATTGATAAACTCTGTTCTCAATAGTTCTGTAGAGGCCATACAAAGCATTTAAACGACTTAATATAAAACTTTATAAAAAAGGATAGTAGATAGAAGGATAGTTCTATATCAGCCCGTATACGTCCCACTGCAGGGCACGGGCCTACTCTACAATCGAGAGAATCGATTGAGAGTGGTTAGGCCATATAGTCCACCACGCTGGCCTAGTGCGGGTTGGCGGACTTACATACCGTAGAAATTCTTTAAAATCGCTACGGTATGCAGGTTTCCTCACGATGTTTTCCTTCACCGTTAAAGTGCGTGGTGATTGACTATCAATACACACATAACTCCGAAAAGTCAGAGGTGTGCCCTGGGATTTGAACCCGCGACCACCGTGAACATGTAGGCAGCCGCGTCTGGTCCGTTACCAACAGGCCACCACGCACTTTTTAGAAGGATAGTTATCAGGATTAAATGATATATTTTTAACCTCGCTCCAAGATCACAGCACTAAGCACTTAAGTCCTTTTGTATTAGAAGCGAACAAAGTCGCAGGGAAAAGGTCGTTCGTGTAATAAAATATAGAAAGAAATTCAACAATAAAGTTTGATCCGAAAGTGAAACAAAGTGAAAAACTCCGGCTTGGGTTACGACGTACAAAAAACGATTTACATTTATTAAATCCTATAATTCCTTAAGTGAGACATAATTAGAAACTAAAACCTCGTAAAAATAATAATAAATGTTTAAATAAAGAGAGCTTAGTCGCAAATGAATTACTAGCTCGGCGTTGTTTACTCGCAATACACTGGCCGCTGAGCGCGGATTAGATTGGCCACTCAAACGAGCGAAAATGATCCATTTTTCTTATCCAAAAACACCCAGCCAACAAATTGGTTGTACACAAATTCGCAAAAATTAATAATCCCTGGAAAGCCTTGTATTTTTGGCGTAACGGGTGTCGGTTGACGTTGATTTAATTTTATCTCAAACCTGTATTTTACATATCCTGGGGGCAAATAGCCTTTGCGACCACCATGAAGTGTTAAATCACGGCTACCTTTAATATTTACACGTAAAATTTGGTTTCGCCACTGTTTAATTACGTGCAATTTTATATTTCGCGGCTTACTTGTTCCGTGCGAACTTATAGCGGTGAATTTTTAATTATTATACGGACTAGTTTGAGCGTAACAATTTAAGCGATGTTTAATTTTTTAAATCTAGAATTAGCACTAATTTGAGCCTTTAATATAATTTTTTGAACTTAAGTTTTGTAATTAAGTTAGCGGAACGGTAATTAATTCCTCGAGTTACAAGATGTTTAAACGGTTTTAAAAAGACTTCGACCACAACCAGTAGTAGTATAATATTCTATATTTATAAATAGGTATAAATTTAATGTATAAATCTTGACATTTTAAAATTAAGGTATTGCAACATTGAAACAATATTTAAAAAAAAAAGGTATGTGTAAATGTGTGTAAAAGGTAGCCTTTTTCGTGTCACATTTTCGTTTCATAAATTTACAAATCTAATATTTTCTGATTTATGCAGTTGTGAGTCTTTGTGAACTATTCTATATTTTTATTATAATATTATTAGTATATAGTTTGTAGGTCCGTCGGTGATAGTAGACTGAAATGCCTTACGCGATTTTTTACCCACATTACTGTCATTCTTACTTTGATTTTACCTGTTTTGAGTATGAACCAAAATATGTTAGTTTTAAATTCACCTAGCACGACTTACTCTCTATTAATATAGAATAGTTTCAGTAACACAGGCAGTTTTTTGTGTGGAATATTTTATCATCGTATAAGTCACATGTAATATAAATGATACATTTATCTTATACGCAACGCGTTTTAGACATAATAGAATCGGTCAACTGTTGCGAATGTGGAGCTATAGAAAAAATACACCAAATAATACGCAATAATCGCACAGCTTCCGCCAACTATCGCAACAAAATATAAGAGATACTGTTATTTATACATCGTCTTGCCATTTATGTAGATAATAATCATCTTTGTATCTTGGGAATCGAGACACATTACGACGTTGGTGCCGAGCGTTCTGCGTGGAGATGGAAAAAAGTCGATTACCATCGCTCGCCACGAAATAATCTAGACAAATTACTGCTCCGGTCGTTGTTTACTTTGATTAAATTGTAGTCGAATGTCTGAAGATTAGCCGAGGCCTCGCAAATCGAGGGAAAAAGGAGTGTTTTCTCAATTTGCATAGAGAGAACGCGGATGATTGCAAGATTATTTACATTACTTCCAGGAATTTAGTTTCATTTTATCTGCGCTCCTGCCAACTGCGACATTAAAATTACTCTTATATTGAAGTGGCATTTGCTTGCAGTCTGGACGCTTGATGAACTATATTGGTTGCTTTCGGAGAATTTTGAATTTATATGGAAATAAGTACTCAGGCTCAAGTTAATCTTTTAAGGAAATTTAAAGAATATTTTCCTTTATAGTTAGGCGCTAAAAGTAAAAGAAACAAATACAGTGTTACTAAAATGATATTAAATTCTAGGTTAAAATGTAAGTAAAGTCTTAAATACACAGAAAATAATTTCATTTTAACCGTCGCGTCCCCAAATAATAAGTACCTAAGAACAAATACGTTTCAGCCACTCAATATCTCCCAACGCCGCGTTTGATGTGAAAAATAATGTCCAAATAAAAAAGTTATTTATCAATAAAAATGTAGATAGAAATTGTTGAGCGTAAACTTATAACGAGAAAATACAACCAGGCTTGGAAGAAAATTAAACTGTCAAAGAAGATTTTTAAAGCTTCGGGATAATCGAGTTATTCCTGAACCCTACGGTTTATTTAGAGTGTATTATGGGTTTGTTTAATTATAATTCTTATTTAATTCATAAAGAGCTTTTTGTAGGCTTTGTCCGTAGCCCGCAAGTGTGTTTTAAAATTCTGTTTGTCATTGAACGTTATTTTCAGTCCTTAAACGATGTGGGATTGTTTGTTATTTTTATTTGTATTATGTTAAAACAGCATTTTTCATATTTTTTCTTGTTTGTTTTTTTTTTGTCTTTTATGTGATGTTTAGAGTGTGGTTGTATGTGATGTTATAAAGGATTTATTAGAGAAAAACTTGTTTAAAATTAAAAATAAAATTTTAGTCTGTTTGGTTTACAGTTATTGCGCGTCCGTTATATTACTAGCCGATAAAGAGTAGATTATTATTGCTATTTGAAGTAATAACTCCACACTATCTTGATAAGATCTGCTTATAATCTATTAGTCTTGTTCCCGAATCTCCTCCTTCTCAATATAGTAACCATTAAATTTATTAGGCCACCGATTGATATATTCGCTGTTAATTATGCTAGCATGTATTGTTGTGTAATAATTTAATAATGCAACATTATATCAGACGCTATAATCAACTCAAAGTGATAGGATAATTACTAAAGAATTCGCTACTTCTACAAAAATATACTAAATGTTGACTTGGGTATCGATCACACAACTCATAGTATACGCTAACCGTTTGAGGTTCTGTGTCTAAGGGGATAAGTTAATCGCATGTCTTTACATCGTAAATTGTTCGCATTTTTCGTGAGTACGTCTGTACATAATAGCTTTCTGCGTCATCAATATTTATACCAATGTTTACGATTCAACCACTAGCCAGGGTGCACGTGTGCCTTTTTGTATCGGATCAATGGTCGTAATATACCTTAGGAATATTATCTGTCCATATATGAATATATCAATATATGAATTGCTAGAACTATTGTTAGTGCATCCTTATGAAGATTTGCCAAGGTACATATTAAATAATATTTGTAGTGTTTTAGCTATTGATAAGCAATAGAACTCCGAATCTACAATTAAAAACATAGAGGAAAATGTGTTTTGCATTTGGTATTTAAAAAGTCGATAATACTTTAGTTTAAAAAAACAGTTTTCAGTATTATAGAGACAATTGATATTCACAAATGGCTTTAGTTTAAGCGCTGGAAAAGCTCCATGAAAACACTTTTATATCTTATTCCAGTCAAAACATCAGACTACAGTGGACAAATATTTGATTCTGAAAATGTTGATTTTGCTATTAATTGTTACAAATTGTGCGCATTTTACAAAGCCGTTATTTGATTGAAATGCCCAATATTTATTTATTTATTTATTTATATATTCTTTATTGTACACCAGGAAAAACAAACAGAGATTATAACAAAATTTTACAATAAGTACAATAGGCGGCCTTATTGCACAAGGCAATCTCAATATTATACAAACAATACATTTTAAAGGCCTCAAATAACAATTTCATACAATGCTTGCAGTCATTTAATTTGTGACTGCAACGACTAAAAATATTTTTGGACGCTTAAGAGAAGTCGAACAAAAATTTCGCCAGAGGCCAATTATTCTTTTGAAATATTCGGGGGCAATTTTATAGCAGGGTAGATATCTGGCAAAAATAAAATAGAGCAGGAAAACCGGCGTAGTTTTATAAAGAAAATGATATCGGCAAACAAACTGTACTCATTATTTCAGCTTACTGGAACATCGATAGGAAATAACCTTACAAAAGGCAATCGAAACGCCATTGACGTGCCTGTATGTGACATAAATATAAAAACAAATGTCTACTTTCGTCTCTCGTAAATGGCATAAATGGTATTTACGGTCCTGCATTAATAAATCACGTCCACTTTAAAATATAGTGGCGGAATTTTTCGAAAAATTAAAATTCCACATCCGCGGGAAATGTTCGATGTTTTATGCGGTTTCATATCGGCGCTGTTTAAAAATATGATACACTTTGTAACAGGTTAAACGTCACACAAATACGTTGACACATAGCCACCGCGAATTTAATATTGTAACAATGTCGCACAATGTACCGGTTCGGTATGACGGTCAACTTCGCCATTCGCACCGCCTTGTTACAAATTCCAGCTATTTCTCAAATAATTTTCCACTGCCATCGAAATGTATAAGTACAATGTCTCTTTCACTAACAAGAACTTTCGTATAATGAATAAAGTTTAAAATGGAACACACTTTTCATTTTAACTGGCCGTTAGGGCCTATCATGCCGTTATAACTATGAGGGAGGTCTATATTTTTTTCTTGCGCTGCCAATTCTTCGGGACGTTCAATATGGCATGTTTCTTTGCCAACTACGGTGTTGCGTCGCTTTAGTGTATAAAAATTAGTTAAACCACGTTCCGTAACAAATTGCGCTGTGAAAAACGCGGGTTTGTTGTAAGTTATATAGCTTTTTATTCGGCGGCCAATTAAAAATTCCTTTTCCCGCTATACGCGGTCCCTCGGGCTCTTTTTTGTCGTGGCCGGATCTGCGTGCAGCCTCGTCTGACTGAGATGACTCTTAAATTTCATCTAGTGAGGCCTAACGAGACAACACGAAAGTTACTGAAAATAATCTGGATGCGAAAAACTTTCTTTTTACGTGGCTTTTGTATTTTTTTTTTATCTTTTATACGTTGTATGAGTGTAATTTTGAGTCATACAGTGTGGTAAGTATTGTTTGTTGTTTTAAATTAACTTAGTCGTTGTAAAATGTAGTATGAAAAAGCATATCGCACGTATAATTTAGTACACTTTACCTACATTCATAAATCCACATTTTTATTCGCAACAATTTAATTGTGTTATTTGTAGCACATGCTTCATTGCGCCGCTTGTAACCACGTGTAAAAATATTAATTCCGCGCGTCTCATATTGAATACCACAATAAAAACAATTGAATTACGCGAAATTTAACGCGACTTGTTTAACATGGGGCCAAAAATTAAATGCGGACGTGTTCGGCGGGTGCGCTCCGTTTTTAGACGCATTTAATTCGCCATGATCATAAATTCATATTGCCACCTAACACGTTCCACGCGTTCTGGCTGAATTCGAAAATACGCGGATGTACTAGTCGCCGTCGTCCATGGAAATAAAATGCTTTCCAATGCAGCCATTGAAGTATGTTACCGTGCGCCGGCATAAATTTACAGTAGTACGTTATTTGAATTATTGCATAACTTGTAAACACGTTTAGTACGGCTCTCTTAGCGCTGTTTTTGTGCTGTCTTTGATATATTAGTCTGTTTTATGTCAACATCAGTTGCTTGTATGGTGTAGTCTAGAAATGCTGAACTAAATTGGTTCAAAAAACATCAAACTCGAAGCTCTATCTTTAGTTTTGAAAAATCAATTCAGCAAGTCCGGTTGTTGTGTTGTGAGGTACAGATTACCATAATGAAAGTCAATTCTTATCCTTTATTTATATACACCACACCATTATTGACATTCTAAAGTATATTTACCATAAAAGTAACGTCTTTACTGATAAAGGAACGTATAAAAGAAAGCGAATAAATCAGATACCGCTCAGTAAGACAAGAATATTCAGCATTGATCTATCGCCAAACACATAACCCCGCGGAATAAGTAGTTTTCCATCTAACACTCTATTTCTGACGTGGCTGTATTCGCGAGTTCCTTTAAAAAGGACGCGCTATCTACTCAAAGATTCAACGTTGCGAAAATACTCGTGGAGTGAAAGTTAATTTTCAAATATTGCACGACTCGTTCCACATAAACGGTGTTGTTATGTCGTAGTTAGTGGTTAGTGGAAACGTCTAGAGCGGCTACTCTGCGCACTAAGTGATTTTTATCGTCCGGCGATTATGTTCCGACAACATTGGGAACACACATTTGTGTGCCACCACCACATAATGTATACTCGGCTTGTTTTTGCGCTGGATTACCCGTTTAAACAAACACAGCGGCCGGAACACCAAATAAAGGGAAACACTAACCGACGCTCGCGTTATTCTTACAAAATTAACTCATAACGCCAAGAGCTCGTTGATTTTTTTCCATCCGTAATCTGCTTTAATGGGCACGGGGCCAGTCGCTTTTGTAAATCGGCTGCACGTTAGCCCGCGAAATGGGAATCTTTAAATAGTGTACGTACATTTTTGATGTCGTTTTAATGTTGCGCCTGGGGTCCGATTGTGGCAACAATTAGCGTTATAAAGACTTCATTAATTATGTAACATATAAAATCCGCTTTTTAAAACCGCGCACGTCCCCGAGATAGCGGGGAAACAATTGCGGCGTCCAAAATTCTAGTCTTTCATAGGCCTACGCTTATTTTTAATTTTTGTAATGCGAGGTAAAAAAACGAGATATTTTGCAAGGAGAAACGTCGGGGGAATTTAATAAAAGGATTAAGTGTATGATACACATGTAAATGTATATTAGAGGCGTGGGTTGGAGAAAAACAAACGCGTCGCATGCGGCCCCCGAAATAATAAGTTGGAGTTGAGTTCATGTCCCGCCCTCTCCCACCTGAAGAGATTGGGGGGATAGGAATGCTTAATATAGAGTCCTTTGCTTGCACCGGCTCGCCAAATAACATTGCCGACTACGGCAACAAAACCTACGTACGCTACGGCTCCGCACTTCTGACTGATTTTTCTTCGCACATATAGAAACCGTATTTTCTTTTCAAAGGAGACTAGTAAAGCTAGTTTGTAGCTATGGGAATGAACACTTGAAATTTAAGTATATTTTTTTAGGTACGTTGCAATTGGTACGGGTTGTGAATAAGGATTTTGTTCGTCGGATGTTGAATGAATACGGGGTTTGTTCTTGAGAATTTAACACATAAAATTTTTATTTTCTATTCTTTTTACGGATAAAAGACAAAAATATATATTTCTTATTGATATTTATTTAAAATATCTTTTAACAACTTCCTAATAAATATTTTGTACATTTAAGATCCAATTATTGTTGGATTCATTATATCAACGTCGATTTGGCGATCATTATCAACGGATTAAGATATTATTTAAACTTTATCACAAAATTCAAGCTTAATTAACTGTCGACATTGGAATTATTTTTGTCATTGTCAATCCTTCATTTGCAACTTAGGGAGTCAAAAAATATATAATTTACAAAAATATTCTTTGTAATTTTGTTATGTTACACGGCATTATTGTATCATGCCGCATACAACCCGGCGACTTCAATCCGAAAACCGAAAACTAAATAATATACCGCAAGTATTTTGCTTGCATGTTTACGTTCAGCTGAAATGCATTCATTCTATGCACGAAAGTTTCTCGCAGCCGTGTCAGTCTACGGCGAACTTCCCTCGGACATCAGGAACCGTTGCACAATGGAATAAAGTAACATCGGAAGCTAGTTGGAGTTAATAAATAATACACAAACGGAGTGACATGCGCAGAGTGCAATGCCGACCATCCAAAGTCTGTTTTGACTGCAAATATCTGCGCCCGATGTCTGTATGGCAGACACGGACTGTTTGGATACTAGATGGGTCATTGATCAATCGATGCACTGCCGGATTATGGGATTTGGAATGATGTATACGTAGCACAGATTTTATTTCCGTGTTTTATTGTCTAAATAATGTCGATTGTAACGCATTGGGTATAATACAACGTGTGCTCTATACTTTACGAATCACTTTTGATAGGACAAATTTACTGGCTATCAAAATCACTATTTACTGTAACAAAAATCTTTGTTTATTCAATTAAACAAAGAGTTTATCTGTAAGAGTAGAATTTAGCCAGTATTGTGTTAGTAAACATATCCAGTAGCCGTTATCGGGGCTCGGGCGAGCTCGCCAGGCCGAACAGTGCGTAATCTTTGTCTCGTGAGACCACCGGCCACATTGTGCTAATGCCGCCGCCGCCAGCTTTTGTGCTGACCTGAATCGCTAGATAAGCTTAAACTCGCCACCTTTTATCTTTCCTGTCAATTGTAAAACCATTGAAAGGGTTTACTCGGGCGAAATAGATTTTTGCTTGCGTCCGCCTTTGATAGTTCGGTGTAGGGCGAAAATGTTTATGGGTTTAAATTAGGAACAATGGTTTGTTTGTTATGCTTAGCGATAATATTGTTATGTTGCTACAATAGCTAGGTTTGAGCTCATGACCAAATTGAGATTATATATTTTTAGTCACTACAACAATGAAAAGGATTTGGGGGAATGTTGTCTTGTAAAATTTATTTTAGGTATTAATTTAATATAACACAAGCTTCGATGTGAGACAGCCTAATTAATTAGTTAATTTAAGATCTAAAACAACAATTAAGATCCGTCTAAATTAAATAGTTATACCACGAAGCCCTAATTCATGTATCAAAGGTGTAGAAAACAAGAGTGTAATTTGTGTCTAAGAGTAAAAGTAATAAACGACCGAAACACTTAAACAAATGCGAACAAAATTAACAAGAACATTAAGGAGAGAGACCTATGCCGTTACCCGTGCCGGGGTAGCAAACATATAACACGCAGCTAAGGAAAATGGCGATGAATAAAACACACGTTAATAGACGCGCCCCTAACAACACAAAGCGTCCACATTAGCGCCCAACGTATGAGCCCAACTGATGGATAAGGTTACCTCCACTGCTCCTTAGTTGGCACGTTTGATTCTACTGTCCGGCCGCACAGTATCTGACAAATTGGATGAGGTACATTTCGGGTGCACTTAGTTACTGGACGTCAATCTGCTCGTTCCCACGCGGCCGCCTATCTCGCATTACACAGAAAGGAATCCCATTCTTTTTTCCTCACAGAATTAAACGAGCGATAAAATTCTTGTGACATCGCATGAAAATGTGCGTTACCTGCCTTGCATATTTATGCGTACCCCGGTAATGACGTTTGTCGAGCCTCCGCCGGAGTCGGTTTTCATAACCGCCCGTCTCCGCGCGGCGGCGGCGGGCGACGAGCGAGCACCAAAGCTCACTTTATAAACAATCCGTGTCAAGTGTTTTCCGATCATGTCGCGACTTGTTTGCATTTTTCTGTATAGAACGAGTTAAAGCTGTATCAATTAAAATAACGTAACAATGTCATCGCGCTATTATTTATTTACGTCGAAGCGCTTCGCGTTAAGAGGTGCTCGGGCGCTCCTTTCTCTTTCAGTTCGATGGCAGCCGCGTGAAGCCATCGCTTTTCCCTAATAGCGTTTTCACTAGCTCGCGCTGAGAATGTGGCTATATAAGTCGTCGCTAAACATTAACTGTAGCTTAAGTGTGCAATATAATTTATCTCGGCTGAGAGGATAAATATTGTTCTTAATTTAATTCAATTTAGCGGGAGCGCACGTGTATGATGGTGCGAGCGGGGCTACGAACCGCAAGTCGCGCATTGCACATCGAATATTTCAGAGGGAACGGCGCAGGATATACTCGCAATAGCTCGCCCCTAATCTTGAGCCAAGTCGAGTGTTGCACCTGCAGCCAAATTCGTTCCAATTAGGAGGAGTTAGAGTGCGCGTTGCTGACTGAACAGCAAATGATGCGGTCCCCACTTAACGCCGCCCCGGGTGACACTTACGTGTCGTCTGCACGTAAATAAATTCAGTTACCGCTTGCGCTGAGTGCACGTCATTAAACTTTCTTGTCTTTAACTCAAGCCAGCCGTGGGATGTTTGTTAATTATTGTGATTTACCAACATGATTGCTGATCTAAACACTACCAGAGTAAACACTCGCTTCATACATCGTTCTTATGAGCAATTAGTTGCAGTTGTTTCTGACGTTTATTTTTGATTAATTTATACGAATAAAGGCGTGTGTACTGTAATTTCTCAGAAGAGACATAGATAAAAAATTGGTTAAGGTAATATTGGTTATATGCATAAAGTAGTACGACGGATTACCGATAGATGTAAATACCGTCATTCTAGAATTTCTCTACCTTTTTTTAAAAAAAAAGAGATTCATATGAGGTTGTTGGCGTATAAAAACAAAATATCGCGTTTACAGAAACGTAAAAAGTCACAGTTAGTTTTATAATTAAAGACGGTAAATGACCAAAGTATAAAATAGATATGTGAAAATTTAATGAAACATAATACGTCCCACAAGAAAGCAGCCATTTATTGCACACAACGATGTTTGTCCAAGTACACGGGACATCGATATTACTGTTTGCTTAATACAAAATTTAACGTAATCGACTTTACGTCGGTGCCATCGCTGCGGTGGGTACATAAAGCGAATATGTTCTTTCCAACCAGTAGTGATATTATCCTACTAATGTGCTTTCGTCTACAATCTTTTCTTGCGATGACATGTTAAAATTCAGTAGCGGCACACGACAATATCGCTTCTAACACAATATGATTAAGTTGAGTTTACTTTGTTCTGTTATGTACGTGTTAGGATAATTTGGAAGTTAAAGCGGTGATGTCAATCTTTATCGCAAGGGAAGTGGTGGGAGGGGGAGGTCGGCGCGGCTAAGAAGGGTGCGCCACTGCGTCGATTGTAATCACGCAAATGGCTCCATATCAAAATGTCACATTCCTATCGATGTTTCAATGTCATTTTGCGCAGGAGTACTCAACTTTTTCTCTTCTGATTTATTTACAAACAATATCCACTAGGCCTTAAAACTTTTATAACACATTTGTTTTCCTTACAAACACGCGCTAACACTTTACTGACTATAAAAGTACGGGGTGTAACAAAAATGAAAAATTCCCGACCCGTTATAGCCCATTAATTGATGGAACATTTTACAACAAAAAATCAGAATGGCGTATTAAACAGTCTTTTGGAGTTTGGTTTTATTTTTCTATCGACGCAGGCTGCCCGCTAGCCACTGACTGCGATCGCCTCCATTAAAATAACTCGTTAAAATTTATCATCGACCCGCTTAATCGCTTTAGCGCCACCATCTGGAATTTTATGATTTTTCTGCTTGCTCTGTACACTTTCGTGGACATTTTACAACGTTTACAAAATTGCCTGCGTGTGCTGCTTAAAAGCTTTCCAACAACGTTCCGTCTCTTTTGTTTAGCGATTTTGTGGTCACGTACTTTCATTAGAAGCGTTCACTTTAGTAATTACTATTTCATCGTAGAGATCTTATAGAAAGGCACTTTGATCAAATTATACATCCGCAGCGGGCCGCGGTTTGCACGCCGCGCTAAGAAGATAATTAAATAATTAACAATGTATGAATGATGATGTAAAGCCATTTTCCCTGATATTGTAATAATGCAGTCCTCTTGGGTGAAATCTTTTAAATTATTCTCTCACGGCTTTGCTTCGTAATTACGAGGACAGCGCGCGTATCTATTGTTTTATAGTAAAATTGTCCACCAACTTTTAATATTCTTTTTTTAATCTACCGCGACGCTTTAATGTATAACAAATGTTTCATTTAGTTTTGTTTATTACAATAATAATAAACAGGAATAAATGGAACAATTGGCCGTAATAGTCGTAACCGGAAAACTCATTAGATCAGTAATGAGCTACATTATTTGGTAATTAACCCAATTTTTGCTGATACAACAAAATTGTATTCAAATTATTACGATTGATATAATGATAATAGTTTTTGTTTCATAAATAGTTATTATAATAACCACTCCGGCTTTAATGGTTTTTGAAGTACCTACCTGTAGTTACTGGTAGTTTTATTTTGTATGAGTAATAGCCATGTTTTATGAGAGGAACCTGTTGTTAAGTTGTTGGTCCTAGATATTGTGATTTAGTAATAGCCGCGATTTATGGGCAACATTATACTAACCACTGTTCTAATTGAACCCATTTGTAAACCAATACGTATTCTGGGCTCATGGATGAGACTTTGATAATGTTGGCGACGGTAGGCTAGTTCTCATCCGTCTTTCAGGAGTAGACAAATCACCTACCCAAATCCGTCTAGATAGTTTTATTCCAATATTTTCATAAAACTTGAGACATGTTTATAACGACTTCAATCTTTTAAAACAGTGTCCTAACATTCTTACTGCGGGATGGATAGCAAAAATTTTTAATATTTAGGTAAATTGAGCTAAACTGTGAATCCAAAGAGCTTGTACAGGATTCAAGGCGAAGCCACTAAAGAAAGTAGACTAACCCCAAGTGTTATAAATTCTCTCGATATAAAGACTATGCAGCCTACACAACCGTCTTAGCAACTCGTTTAATTCAAGATCAAGTGACGACGGGAAACCAACCAAAGGACCCAAAAGAACAGAAAACATTGAAATAAGAGAAGTCGAAAAAGAATTATCCGACTCCCTTCATAACACGGCAGCAGAGAAAATATTGGGAAATGGAAATAATTTTGAAAGTAGAATGCTATGTTCTATACACTTCTTTCCACCAGATGCGAAAGCTAAGGATTCTAGAGCAACCTCTCTCACGTTAAGCTTAGTCACTACTTCAGCTAGGAGCGACTCGGCCTGAATGAAATAAAAATGGCACTTAAACAGCTTATAAATGAAACAACCCTAGTTGAAGAGCGTTCAACTGAGCTGGTAAAAGCCGGAGGCCTATCCATTTTTAAAGAGTTCCATCAATTTTCTCTCGTCCTCTTAAATAGGGGAAATCTGTAGGCATGGAAGGGAAGTTAAGCTATCCTATTTCCAAAAAAAGAACAAGATACTTTTGAAGAACTGAAGGCCAATTACCTTAGCTAAGTCTACCAGCCTTTCTAATGTTTTTAACCGACTTCAATATAGGAGGAGACTCCCAATTCAACTGTATGTTTTTTGTATTGTTTGTTAACTCATAACTCGGTACTGGGTGACCCTATTTTCATATCTTTGGTCAAAAGCTGGTGATTGTCATTTGGTCCCATAAAAATTGTGAAGATCTAAAGAATATCATCATGTTCTATCTTCGGCAGTTTTAACCGATTTTGATGATTTATTTTTCATCAAAAAGAACGTCATCATGTTTAATATACCACGTTAGTCCGGAACTGGTGGCAATTGGTATCTACTTCAATAATAAAAAAATCCTTATCGTGCTATACTTGATTGAACCATCTCCGAAGTAATTTTTAAAAATAAACTTAACACTTCCCAGTATTGCACTGAATGCGAAAACCGTTCGATAAAACGACAACCACGGGTGGAAATGAAACATTTCACCTCTAAAATGTCAAAGGTACCTTCTTTGGGTTTATATTTTGCGTTTATAGCGGTCAACGGCGCGTCGAGATACGAACAAAAAGACCAGGGGCGACCGCTCGCTGCCGGGAGAAAATCTGAGGGCTTAAACAGTGCCACGTATGAAATAGTGGCGCTCGGTTACATGAAAAAGACGAAAGGCGAAATCGAGTGACAGGACCACGGCGCAGGATTTTCAGTTCGATGGTTTTTTGCAGTCGGGATTTTAGACTGGACACTGCAGCCGCAGAGGCGATGCGAATTTATCGTGCCCGCTTCCCTGGCGGACGTGCGGTCCATGATTAGTTAGGGCCCGAGGCGCCGTGCTGATTTTTTTACATTTACGAAATCATGAGAGCTGGCACGCGCGTGTTTAATGCGCTCGGTGAGCGGCCTTCTGATTGCTTTGTATAGAGCTTCTATTTCAGTGGCGTTAAATTTAATTAATTTGTTAGGTGGGCGATTACAAATTATTATGCAGGTGTAATTAAAAGATGTTCAGATTATACTCGTATTATGTGCACTAAGTGGTATTTCTATGGTATGTAAAGTCCGCCATACCGCACTAGTCCAGCGTGGTGGACTATGTGGTCTAACCTTTCTCAATCGTACTCTCGATTGTAGTAGAGACCCGTGCCCTGCAGTGGGACGTACATATATGGGCTCATACAGATACAAATACAGAAGTAGTTTTTTATCGTAATTTGTAGATGCAACCCGGAACTGTCATTAGTAGGATAAATAAAAAAATGTATTTTACTATTACTTAATGCAATAATATTTCATTAAGAAAGCTTATACGATTATGAAAATCCATATAGGTGCAGAGAAAACAAAGAAACTTGCTGCAAATCCGTTAGACAAGGATGGTAAAAATTATGTTTAAATGTTTGAAAACAATTTATTTGTATGAAAGATCCATATCTATTTTCCATTAGACATGTATTAAACAATCCAATATTGCTTTCAATTATATAAAGGTTATTAAACATTACGTTTTCATTTTCAGATTGACCCCAAAGTGGCCTTTCCCAGAAGAGCACACCCAAAGGTAAGCCTTAGTAACATTCCATCACGCGGCGGTTAAATGTAAATTGAAAATTAAACCTTTATAATAAACTCATTCCGAGGCTGAATCGCCACAAAACGCCACCAGAGGGAGCTTACGACATATTGTGACTGTAAAGCATGCTGCTTGTTTAATGTTTATTTTCAAACATTTACACAAAATATTATTTTAGGCTGAACGTAACTCTCGCCCGCTATTAAGATGTTGCCTCACGATGCATAAATAACTAAGGGCGTAATAATTTAGTATGCGGCCTGTGATCTCGGCCCGTCCGTGTACTAGATAGTCCACTGATTGAATCGCATAACAGCCTATTTAGTTCATTTCCTTTTTTCTTCCCGTCTGTCTGTTTATTTAATAAACGCGTAAATTACGCGAGATGGGAATAAAAATGATTCTCTATTTATCCAGTGTATGGGACGCTGGGTTAAGGGTTAGTTTGAAGTAATATGACCTGCTTAACGGAAATACGCTGGATTATTCGGGAAATTAAAAATTTGTTGTTTCTTTTAAGATTATGAGTTCTTTAAATATGATATTTTTAGGGACTTTTAAATTAGGAATGTTATTTCTTAAGTAGTGTCTCACACTTAGTTATTTTATATTTCTCATCTACATATACATCTGTATATTGTAAACATTGTATAGGTTGTATATATTGTACACATTGTAATGTTGGAAAGAAAAAAAACGAGCAAAAAATAAGCACAAAAACTCCAAGAGTATATTAAAAGCTCAGTATTTAAACAATATACAAAAAGAAATAACTTGTAGACCACCTTTTTCCAATACATTAAGTGTAAAATATAGCACAAATGCTAATCAGATGCCTCACTTAACTGTTCCCGAGAGAATAATAACGAAAATCACTGTGAAGTTAGAAAGGAGCTTACAGTCACACCAAGAACATTTCGTGAACATAAAAAGATTAAGAAAAGTTATGAAACTGTTATGGATTCAATTGTAATCGTATTTAACCGCTGCAATGTGAAATGTACGATTCCGGAGCATATGGCCCGGATCTGGGATTATTACGAGGATGTAAGATTTAGCTCCTCTGCAGTTCGAAGTTACCTGGGGGCTCGTAGTTAATTATAGCTTTCTTTTAAAGAGCCAAATAGTTAATCTTTTGGTTCCACGGTGGAGGTTAATAGCATACAAGTATAGAAGCCTAGAAGCCTAGTACACATACAAATTGAAACTTAAATATGCCGTCTATATAAATATTTATCTACTGTCGTCTCTGAAATGCTTTACCATCATTACTATGCAAATGATCAAAAGGTAACTAATTAAAGTGTATGTGCATAAACCATGTATCCATTTTATACGACTTCTAAGTAAGTACTTATACGAAATAGGCATGAAATATTTAAAATAATTTAAATCAAATATACTCACCAAGTCTTTTAATCGTATAAGCACAAAATATTATAACAGCCATAAAAGTTCATCCACAAAATATAAATTATTTAGTTAGTACAATTTCCTTTTTTCGATTTGCTACAATTATAATTTAATTTCACTAACCAACCTTTTCAGTCTCACTTTGAGTATCGACGCAATACACTTCAGCAATACGTATACATGTAAATAAAACTTAGAATGGGAGCTACATTAAGAAATAAAAATATCCGCTCATCACAGTTGCAAAGGCTCTTCAAAGCAACCTCGTAGGGAACCGCATAATATAGATAATTTTAAATTCACCAACGAAACGATGAATTTCTCGGTGGCTGAAAGATTGCATTTTAGAACTTGTTTATGTTACTTTTTATTCGCTTATAACTTTTGAATGATTTTATTTCAGAGTATGTTCGCGTTGAGTGCACGCTTTTTATAATATTATA
The DNA here is from genome assembly GCA_949752805.1 of Deilephila elpenor. Lineage (NCBI taxonomy): Eukaryota > Metazoa > Arthropoda > Insecta > Lepidoptera > Sphingidae > Deilephila > Deilephila elpenor. Next base: position 10,052,178 of record OX457099.1, read on the forward strand.
ATAAGTAAATATTTACAGTATTTCGCTTTAATTTAGCAAAATCAGACGGCACGGGCCATTATTCAATAAATACGCTTTATATTGTTGTTCATATTTTACCCTTGAACTGCGACCGTAATGTCTTTACGAAGTCATATTCGGCTATAAATTTGAAAGTTGTCCTGGCGTTGTGGCCTCTAGTTAAGCGCGACGCAAGTTTTTAGCTAGTGGGAAATGTGAAATTGTCGTACACAGCATTTTAGTGGCCTGGGCGAGTGTAAGTTATCATCGGTGAGTGCAAGCCGCTTTTAATGTAAATTGGCGTCAGACTCGCCGCTGGCTCGGCCGCATCCCAACGTTTTTACATTCAAGTAGCTAATACTTGAGGTTTTATTTAACCCCGTTCTCGCAAGTAAGCTCTTGCTTTTGTATTTGCACTGTTGAATACTAAAGTGTAGACAATTGATATTTTAGCTGAACACGACGGACGCCGGAGAATTTTGTGACGTGAAAATGGGACACTCGATGTTCTGTATTAGAATTTTAGAACTGGCAACAAGTTGGCCGCGTTCATATTTCCAAAAGCGAATTATTCCAACTAACGAGTTTATGTCGGATTGAATTGGAGCAATTTTCAAATTGTAACATTTGAATAAAAATCCCGCGGATAGAGTGGACACGCTACCTCCTTCTTTTTATATGGACATTAAACGTGATGGATGGTTTTAAAACATCACGTTATATTACTCTATCCGGGCCGCCAGTGCGGTGTTGCGTGGCCGGTCAAAGGGGATGCCGGCTATGCGAATTACATGAATACATTAAGGGAACGCTGCCTCGTATGTACATGTTACACTGTTATGCTCACGAATAAATTTAGATCATATTCCTTCATCATGCCGCCGCGGAATGCCAAGTACGTATGTTCATTTAAACATTGTTTGAACGCCACATTATCGGTTTCGAGTAAAAATGCCACAACAAACACTCAAAATATAAAGTACCTACTCGGCGAGTGAAGAATAATTTGAAAGTTAAAGTTTGTTGATTTGCAAAAAACTTGGCTCGACATAAACAATTCTGTAGGAGCGAGATAATTTTTTGTTCGCCTAATTAATTGCTATGATAAACGACGCACAAAATCGGATGATTTTGTCAGTGGCGCACTTGTGGGGGCGAAATTCAAATTTGTGATTATCGTTTGCCGCCGCTTCTGCTTCCCTTCTTGCGCAAACAATGGAAAAAAGGGGGGACACCGCTTCCCAGGCGCGGGCTAAGGACAAAACAAACGAATTTTTAATATCGTCTTTATCGATAATTGAGACTCTCTGGAAAACCTCTTATTTTGAAAACTTTCAGAGACTGTAAATGAGAAGTGGTGAAAGAAAATGGAATTGGAAGAAAAAACTTTTTTCATCTTCTTTGTTTGACATTGACAGTTACTAAACTTTTTATTTTCACAGTGGATCTATTTAATTTAGAATTGATTCAGCGATATTTTACTGTCCGACATCTGGCAGTGACTGTGTCGGTTATTTAAATTGTATTGTTATTTTATTTTTGGTTGTTTTCTATGTATTGCCGACCAGATTCCTAAAATACAGCAAATAGTATTATGAATATTATTAAATATAACGCTTCTAATTTTTCTAAATCAAGAAAATATCGATAAAAAATATTCTAAATACGCAATTCTCAAATCTGCAATCTTAAAATAAATCAGCGTTCTGTTAAAATAAAATTTAAAAAGAGCGCTTTTGTAAGGAACAAATTGATGTCCATTCCGCGTCATGTTAGATCACATCAAATAAAAGATACGGCAATAAATAAACCGCTTAAACCGATACAAAGAATCATAAGAACAAGTGTAGTTATTTTTAAAAGTTGCTCGCAAGTCGCAAGTCGCATCGGCTTCGGTAAGTCTGCACAGATAAGTTTCTTGCTAGTAAATATGTTGGGTAGTATGGAGAAGCGAGCGGGACGTGGCAGAAAAAAGGCTAATATGTCATCGCGGCCGAGTTAATTGACGCGGTTTCCGCAGCGGCACTGGCGGAATGCAGACGTCTACGTTTCCTTCGCTTTCATATTTATATGGAGCTGGCTCTCTCGGCCCACGATGAAATAATACCGATTTCGATTTTAATTTCTGCGAGTGCACCTTTATATTGACGTTCCTCGTACATATGTATGTTGGATTTAATATATTTTTACATTTCCGACATCCGTTTCTGATATATATTTTTCCGATAGGTAATTAATTAATGTACGGGACTGGACTGGTTTTGCGGTGTATGTCATTAAATATTATTACTTTGGGGTTTTTTGAACTTGTACGCTTAATAAGCATCGGATTGGTGTATCAATTTTGGAATACTACATAATATGTCGCCAAGTACATGGAGCCTAAAATTATTAGACTAATTTTTTTTTTAAATTGACCCACGTTAAGATATATACGCTCTCACGTAGTAATTGTAAAATAACTTATAACCTACTAAAAATATCTATGGCCCCTACAGATGCTTATCAATTAAATTAATTCAAAATTGTTAAATACAATATTAAGTAACAATTTACTGTTTCAATCGGTCATCAAAGGTGTCTATCGTCATACATAATTAAATTCGACAAGAAAAAATGCGAAGATTAAAAAAGTAATATTGAGATGACAAACATTACGACCGAAGAGAGAGAGAGACTCTTTATATCTCGAAAAAGGAAGAAATCTGGCAGTCTCGATTGAGATTTTCCATTTACCGCCAAAGTTTATTTAGGTCCAAATCATGCGCCTCAAATGTACGGCTCTGTCCGACACTATTTCAATGATATGCGGGTTTCTTTGGTATGTTTATCGAAGGTGCCTACGAAGTTTATTAACACGTTTTTATTTGGAAGTTACTTTTGATACTTCTTTTACCGTCTCGCAATACAACACAGATGATAATATGACGGTATGATCAGTGCAATTTAGATAGGGTATTCTACTATGTACAAATTTTCTTTCCGCTATAAAAATATATGATGGTCTTATCAATGATTTTCTCGTGCTTCAAATGATTAAAATTGGAACACCAACTTTTATGTTTTCGACGATAGTTCGCGCCGACAAATCGCGCGCTCCAAGCGGAATTGCGACACCAGTCGAAAGTTATTAAAAGTGATTTCAATTAAACAGCTCTAATCGACCCAGAAACGGTCGCCGAAATCGGTGGCATTTGTAATCACCGCGCTGTGAGTTTATACTCTTTAATGGACTTTGCAGAAGTAGTTCCAACTCTCCTTACGGCTAAGATATTTGAGGAAAAACTACCAGCCACCTACCGCAGTAAGTGGCAAAGTTGCCGAACTATGGCAGAAGCGGCGGGCGCGGCTGTGTGCCGTGGCGGGCCCACTTGGCGCGATTTAACGTGTTTCATTAAAACGTTTTGTCGGCGTAATCGCAAGTAATTTAAGTGAAGAGAGCCGAGCTTCCGACTTTGTAAGTATTTTGTGTTTTCTTTTTTAATTACTTCGTTTTAACTTTGTTGTCGGGCTTTTAAAAGCTGACTGACAGCCAAATAACAAAGTTCTTTATAACTATTTAGGAAGGTTTTAATGAATTTTTATATGATAACGTGTAACACGCTTTTCTCGTGTGGGGGTTGCTAAAGTAACTTTTATCGAAGTGCCTGGTCTTCTAAATATAACTCTTTTACTAACGAATTTTATGAAACGAAAACAAATGATAATTTTAAATATTCATTTTTATATTTTCCCTAAAAAATAAGTATAAAGTAAACCTTTTATTAATAGAAAAAAAAATATATATAATTAACATTATTGTATAGATCATACAGTGCACTGCCTCTAAAACAACAATAAATCCATCCAGCAGAGCAGGCATAAATTCCGCCCTCGCAATTATCTAAACATTATACGCATGTAATTCACGAAATTTAAAGTATCGTGTCGCTGTGTACTACAAACCTCTGAATGATGTAAGCGGAGTTGCACCACGCTTCACTCTGCGGTGACGGGACTTATGCGCCGCTCCCTGCTAGTTATGAGCTGACTACCCTCCATAAGTCACTTGTACCATCATTCCCAGTACCTTCGTTATTCGGTTTCACGTAGCCGATTTACAGTTGGGTACAATTTCATATATTCCGCCTGTTAAAGTGTTACTTTATGCGTTGCGTTTGGCATTTTCTGAATATTTATTGTCGGTCAGTCAGATTTGTTACGGTTCATAATTTAATAGTCCCCGGATGAATGAGCTTCGGTTGGATGTAGTTTGATATCATTTATATTACGTGTTTTTAATACGAATATTTGTTACATTTTATTGGGACATTAATTTTGTCTGATTAATTCTCTATCATTAAAATTGTTAATTAAGTTCACTTGTTTTTGATTGGCATAAGACTTTCATATGTGTTTTTTAAAGTGGGAAATAAAATTTGACTACAACAACAAAATATATAATACAATTTAAAACGTGGAAACTTAAATTCACAATCCATTACCGCACAATCTACAAAGTTTAAAAAGGTGACGAATCAAAAAAAGAATCCTGACTAAAACACTTAAGTTTTTTATTGCCATAGTCCTATAAAATAAGTAGCTGTTTAGTTCGCAAGTCAGATAGCTAAAGAAAATAAAGTGTTGCGCACGCCAGTCGAGTTTGGTAATAGCGTGACGGTGCAAAGCTGCGGTTTGACGCCGATGTAACTTTTCGCCCTATTTTTACCTTATAACAACATTAAAAGGCCCGTATTGCACACGAAAATGGTAGAACGGGAGCCCAAATTGTAATTCTGTTTAGATAGTCGTTTCATGCGATTATGAGTATAAAGGCTTTTTGATTCGATAAACCCGTTGGTTTTCAGATTTTTTTCGATAAAATAATTTATTACTAAGTGATCAAGCACTTTTGGAATGAAAGTATCTACTTCAAAAGGATAGATGATTTTATTATTAAAAATGACTTGTACACGAATAAAATTCACTTTGAACAATAAGGAATCAGAATAAGTAAACGCAAAACTCGTGTTCTTACTACAATGCATTAAACATTACCTACATCCTTTCAATATTATCTTTTATAAAATAGAATAAAAATAAATTAAAAACTACACATAAATTTTAGTGTTAACTTTCCAAAATTCTGTTCAACATCATGTCATAATAAATGCTCGGAAACGTTTTGAAATTGTTAAAATAATACCGCTCTTAACGCAAAAGTTTTACAGCACAGCATACTTCCCAAAGAAATTGTATTTAATCATCTCATATCTCCGCGTCCTTTAGGTATAAGTATTTACGAATTTCAAACATTCTTCATGTCAACAATTACTTTAATATTTTCGTCATGTGAAGTTATAACGGCTTTTATGACAAATACTTGAGCTGAATCGTAACTTCTTTCTTGTAGTAAAGAAAAAATAATACACATTCTTTTAAACTTTCGCGGAATTATATGCGTCTTAACTTTTACACTCGTGGTATTTGTTACACTTTTTAATTTATTTATTTTTAGATACATGACGTGTCTAGTTACACAAAAACCATTGGTGCGTGCTTCCAAACATGTTTTAGACCAAAAAGTTGTTGCAACATGTCCCGCTAGATGTCGCCGTATCGTAATAATAAGAATGAGCGTATTATTACCAAATAATTTATGTACGACACAAAAAAAATATTTTAAGACATCATATTAATTTTTACACGTTCATCAGCTTTGCGAAATGTAATCACCACCGCCTAAATAATAACATTATTAATTAATAACTGGAAAGTCAACACCCTTCACCCTGTCATTAGTTTGAACAGAGACGTGAGTATATCAATCATTAGTTGAGTTATCGCGTCCGCACACATCGTGCCTACAACTTCGTCATCTCGTGTTTGTGTTATTCGGTGAATATTTTCACTAAACGGCTTGTTTTTGGTACAGTTAATTTTAGTCCGGCTTTTAATATATTTTCCATCATTTAGTATAATTTTTACATAGAGGTCCTTTTTAATATCTCATTGATGACGTTCTGCACATTAATCTCTACAAAATGCGTTAATTTTTTCACTGAAAACAAACGAACCGCAATGAAATGTTTACATAATTGGTGCTCATTAATCTCTTTAACGCTCAATTATGTTTAAATTTATTTCCCTAATAGTATATGTGAGTCAATGATGGAAACGACACGCTTTACAATGAGGTAAATACAAAATTTCCATATAAAACGCGTAACCTCTGAACATCGGTTTACCGCCGTCCGCAGCTTCCGTACGACCGCTGTAATTTCGGACCTGATAAAAAATTACACACCTTTGTTTTTAGTCCGAATTTAACGTTGTAAACTGGATTTTGAAACGGTAGGGGATCAGCGAGGCTTTGCGCATGCCCACCGCCGTTACTTTTCAACCCGAAATTCCTAACCGCAAATTTAATATTTAATCTCACCCTTGTCTAGAACATTTACCGGGCGGGTGTGTTCCCGAAATACTTTCCCTATCTGTGGTGAAGGCGTACATTGGTTAGGTACAGTTTTTTAATCGCCGGCCACCACTTGACGGGTGGTTGTGATGGATGGCGGCCGGTGGCTCGGGTCACGTTTTGTCATTTTATTATTACTTAAATTGGTCACCCGTGACGCGGACGAAACGTGAAGAGGACAAAGCTTAACACAACAAATTTATATGGATCATCGGGATGACTGCACAGATCTAGATGGGTATTAAACTATGTTTTTGGTAGACAAAAGTTTTTGCATATAGTCCACATTATTAGTTACAAGCAGTCTATCACACCTATTCCCTTTGATATTTAATTTCTATATTATACATGTATATAAATACATTGCCTACAAAAAATATGTTATTCCCTTATAGACAATTAATATAAAGTAACGCGTAGACCGCTTAATTAATTTGACTGATACTTACAATACTGTACGATTTGAGTCTAGTTACTTAATACAAAAGTAAGTCACCAAGCCTTAAATAAAAGATGTTTTCAAAAGCAGCCCCTATTTTCTAGTTACCTCGTCGATATTTTAGTGTAAAACGGTTGTCAATAAGGCGGCGGTCGTTCGTGGCTGTGGTTCTGATGAGCTGAGAGCTCGTGTAGGACGACCCATCATCTACTATGACACGCCATTAACCCAGGCCTGCGCTAACTTACTTCGCTAATATGTTTCGTGTACGTACCTTTGTTTCTGAGATTATGAGGAGTTATTCAGTTTTTTCGACAGATGTTGCATTATTGTTTACATCAAATAATGCATGTAATGGTAGGTAGAAAATGGTTTAGAATAATTATTTTTATGTATTTATTTATTAATTTTTAGTATTGTTATGGTTTTTTCACTATAATATTTTACTGGTGGTAGATCTTTCATATGTGAGTGGCAGTCTGGGTAGGTGCCACCGCAATGTCTATTTCTCCCACCAAACAACGGTGTAAATGCACTGTTGTGTATCGGTTTGAAGGACATTGTACCTAGAGTAACTACCGGACATAATAAGATTTAACATCTTATGATTCAGGATGGCAATTGGCGAGAGCAGCGGAATACCAAGCATTGCCTTGTAATTCGTGGTGTTGTTTCTTTTTGCCCCTGAGTGGTAGTATCGCTTACCATCATCAGCGAATGGCATATTCGTCTCGCCATTCATCGCAAAATTTGTGTACGAGGTTTCGAGGGCGTAAATATATTAGTAGGTTATGTCCAGTATAATTTTAATACAAATTGAAAAAGAGAATAAAATTTTGAAATTGTAGGTACAGAAAAGGACAGGTGAAATATCTTGGGACCTGCAGTTGTTAGATATGTATACTTTAATAAGAAAAAACAATAGCAGTAGGCCAGCAAACAATACGCTATTTGTGATTTATCAAACCTACATTTTTACTAGCTTTCTGCTTGTGGGAATAATTAGAATGTTTATGCGTACTGAGCAAGTTGCTGGCTTCATTGTAAATGAAGAGAACTCTAGTTATGAAGCTATTTGTTCCCATACCTCTATTGTTTCAAATATATTTTATTTTTCTAATGAAAAATACAGGTTTATTTCTATTCCTCGTGTTATTTGTATTTTTGCTACAACAATTTAAATCATGCTGCGGGCTTTGTTGTTATCTAAAAAAATTATGAACAGGTATTTCAAAGATTCATTCAATTTTACAAATCTAGTTTAGACGAGCTTGAAGTTATGCGATATGCTTTTCATTTAATATTTAAATTTAAAAGTTTCGGTAATCAATGTCTATTGATCTAATAACTAATTTATTAAAAAAGTGAGCTTAAAATAAGAAATATGTTGTTAGTACAGGGACTAATGGCATGTCATCGTCTAAACCCGCCCGCTCGCTTCGACAACCATTGGACACTTTCCCAGTAATAAGTTTATTGAGCATCGGGGATGGAGTCACTCTGATTGTACAAAAACTAGCACCTTTTTGTTACAAAATCCAACATTTTTAACGCTTAAAATAGGCACACAATGTATAACTGTATGTATAAATATAATAACACTTTAAAACCAAACGAAAGTGACGCATCTTTTTATAAAAGTAGGTAAAATCCGTGTCAACATCAAGTCCCTTGGAATTAATTAAACGGCAATGTTATTCGTCTGTTTTGTTCGCGAAATCTCGTCGAGGTCACGGACTTATTAGCTTCATTCATCATGGAGACGTGGAACTTGTCTGCCGCGTTTTGTCTAGCTTATCTGTTTGGTACGTAGGTATGTACTTCACCTTCAAACATTTCACTAAATTAATAGGTAAATTACGCACCGAACTGTACGCGTATATCGACAATATTTGTCTCTGATTACGTATCAGTATGGTAGATTTTATCTGCAATAGAAGATAATTTTAATACTTTAAAACCTTTTCACATCCAATCAAAAGGAGAGCGGTATTGAAAAGCTTGCCAACAAGATAATACAATCTGTACCTCATCTTCCGTATAAAATTATAAAACTCTCGTTGCCTGCGAAGCAAATGCTCTTTCAAAAAGCGAAGAGTAGCAATCTAGCGAGGAATAATTTTTCCGTGCGATTGCGATGTGATGTTTTGGCGCATCGTTCGACAAATAGCCGCCGTCGCAGTCCGCAGGGCGGTACGCTGACGCTACAATTTGTGCAGCGCGCTCACCGAGGCGCCGAGGCACCGAGCGCCGAGCACCGAGGCACCGGCAACTAGGAAAAAATGTCGAGATTGGCGAGAGGAGCGGCGCAGCCTTGGGGTGTCGGCGGCCGATTCGCCACGTTGCAACACGGAGATTGTGCCGTCTGTTATGTTTGCCTCTTGCCGTCTTATTTCCGTGCCGAGAAATTGTAAGAAGGCACATCCGACTTAAAATTGTTATTTTCCAACTTCTCCAAAAAATCTCCCTCGAAAAAAGTTTAAGTAACTCCTGCGGGAATGCAGATTCAAAAATAAAAGAAGCGCGACAAAAATTTCCCATTGTATCCAGAAAAACGTCCGTGTCGCTAACGATAGTTAACGCTATCTAGTTAGTAGTTAAATAGCTCATTCTCATTCTTGGAAACGTTCCCTAACGTAATAAACGACAAGAGTGGGAAGCTTCGCGTGAAAGTTGAGAGCGTATGCTATCTCATGCAAATTACGGCAGATTTATCATAAGACGTCTCCGTAATTGCGACGTGAGGAGATACGGCGGGAGCGCTTAAAGCCAGTCTCCAGAAAAAAGGCAATTAAAGGGATAAACTGGAGCAGTTAGGTCGACCGTCACGCTTGCGATATCTCTGGAGAGAGCGGAGACGCGGTGGCGCTGCGTGCGTGCTCGCGCCGCCGCCGCCGCCTTCAGACCCCGGCGAACATGTAAAGGGCGTGGAGCAATATCATAGACTACAGCCTAGAGACGGGGGTGGAACATCCGCCACTGACGCTATTGCACTTGAAGCTTTACAAAGCTAAAAGCAATACAGTTATTTGATTTAAGTCGGGTGTGTACCACCGCCTTCCGTTGGATTGTGTTTGTTCTGGTTTGGCAGATGTCAAAGTTGTATGTTTTGAAACAGAGCCTCACTGTTGTTTGCGATATTTGTTTCGAGGTATTAGTTACTATACGTGCTCACACAAAGTGAGTTTGATGTATAGCGCAATAATATTTATGGATTTGGGGAACATTTCATCGGTGGCGGTATCTGATAGAACTGAGTTTATTAGTTTATGATAGTTGTGCGAACGTGTTTTGTTTTTGTTAGAGATTGTTGGGTGATGAGGTGTTGTAATCACGAGTAGTGTATTAACATAGATGAACTCAAAGTGATTGTAATATTTATAAATATATATTTAACATTGTAAATTATTTATTAAACTTATTGTTTGAGTAGGTGATTTTAAATAAATTCATAAGAATATAATTTTAATCATAAATTTTTAAATGTTAACCTGATGTGGCGGTGATACTAAATTTAAAATCGGATTGGTATAAATATCCATCATATAGGCAAGTTAAGTAACTAATTTCATACTTTGTTGTTTATTTCTTCAGAGTAATTGGATATTATTCTGTAATATTGGAATTGACCATTGTTGTACAAATAAATTCAAGTTTATAATATTTCTAGCTAATTATATGTATTTAAATATCCATAAATATGTTTTTTTATACCTATACCCACAAAATTCTAACAAGTGAAATTTTCGCAATCTCTTTGAGTTTGATAGCGTGGATGTCCATCAAGCCGGGGTGCATTAAAATGATTTGCTCTATGAGAGCAATGTCGATATGTGACATTCTGTTCGGTAATTAATGCAAATCAATGGTGGGACGTGCGATTGATTCCGCGCTGCCGGAAAGCCGATCAATTAAGTTAATGAGCTCCGAGGATCCATATCGCTGACGTTATGCAAATGCTTACGCTTATTTGCAGAGTAATACCAGAGGGCATTGGGTATGCACCTTCAAGTTGCTAGCCCCGGGGGAAGTCAATTTGTCGATTAATCTTTATTCAATCGAGTGGTTTTAAGATGAAACCGCTTCACGTAGATTTTTGCCAAATGAGTGCATTACGAGTTCACTTGTATTATGAAAATGTTTTCAAAGATTTTTATTAGCTGATGAAAACTATGATTTAGATTTACATATTTTACTCAGAAAGTTACTCCAATTAAATTTTATTTGAAAGATTTTTACATTAAGAATTATGTAAAATAATTTTGATGCTTTTGCTTTTTATATAACATAGAAACATTAGCTTAGTTTTGAAATTAATTCAATTTAGTTAATTATCCATTTATTTTCATTTATCCGTCTTTAACAACTTATTGTGCACTGTGTTGCCTATCCACGTGGATACAAATTACTTACCAAAAGATTTTTTCGAAGAAATTTTACAAGCCCCAAAAGTAGTAGCAGAGATATATACCAGTAAAAAACAATAACATTATTACCATTTTATCATCTAACAAAATTACATATTCATTACACCAAAGAATTTTAATGTGAAAGCAATAAGCCTAGAAATCCCTATGGGATTATATTTTTTGTACAATAAAAGCCGTAATTGATATCTGGAGCCGCCGGCATATTCTGTATCGTAAGCCGATCAATGGCTAATGAGCTAAGGTATATCGGAAGCGGTTCAATGTTATGCAAATGCTATCAGCTAGTTGGTGGAGCCTTGACTGGCCGTCTTCGTTGACGTTAACGATAAGGCCGCCCGGTGGAGATTCGCTGTTTTCATAATTTCGCTTGAGTTACTTCGTCATTCAGAATATGGCCGTGGAGTTGATATAAAGTGGGCTGTGTTGATTGGTGGTCGATTATTTGTTGAATTGATTATGACGTTGTGTTATTTTTTTTTCCTATTGCAGTTCGACATGAAATGAAACTTTATTTCGTATGTTGCAAAAATCAGAGTTTTGAATTTGCACCTCTGGCTAACGTCATCCTTTACAGGAAAAAGGCCAATACTTGTCGTTCTAAAATTTTTAGATTCACTACTCACATACTCGTTCATTTTTGAACCAATGAAATGATAGATGGGTTCAAGCCCGGGTATAGCGCGACTAAATTAATATAAAGAATTCGTACAAATAATCAAAGTAAGAGTAAGTTTAATTGAATAGGGAGTAATATTTCAAGAATATTTTTCACCATATTTTAGTTGCACAAGATAGCCAATCTCAATTACTAAGCCCGTCTCACATGACCGATAGTTAATTGTGATATAAAACCATAGAGAACCATACAATCTCGAGCACATAAAAAATTCACGACGTCAAAACAAATCCTTAAAGCAGACATCAGATGATAGCTCAACTACCGCGCTTACAATACACCACTTACGCGCAATAAACTGTACCAAACAAATAAAGGACTACCATAAGCACTTTTGTCGGACGTAATATCACGTTAGTAGTCATAAAAACTATGCGGATGGCGTGTAAACAAGGGCCCGGCTGAGATGTAACCGCAATGCACCAAAGTAGGTGACGTGGCTTGTTGGGCGACAGTCACTGCCTCGTTTATCAAAGTCAATATCGGCTGTCGACGCGCAGACACACGTATTATAGGCAGCTATTACTTCCCCCCGCGTTACCGCGCGATACAACTTCATTTTACCTAAACATTTTTAAATTACAACGGCTTGGGCTTCAACGGTGATGAAATGTGCCGTCTTGTATCCTTGATAAAAAAGATACAATAAATTCCGAAAGAATTCCGATCTTAATAGTAAGTGTTTTGTGTGATAGCACACACTACGTAGACTTTTAGATCCAACAACAAGACTTATAACAGAAATTGTTGGTCAGACAAATATTTGTCTCATTCGTTGATTAAATCCACGATCTCTCGTTTTACCACCAACTTCGCGAACAAGAAGTTAAAAAAATGTGTATCTGATTGACCGACTCCATCGGAGTAGTGTGATATGTCAATACTTACAATGATTTCTCTTTCTTACAATTACCTCCTTCCATTCTCCAAAGCTTGTCAAAATAATTAGAATTCTTCCAGCGTCAAACAACATTATGGCGAATGGTGACTATTTTGTCAGTTAAATCTTTTACATTCTATCGATACCATCTTATGTCATGTAAAATCAATTTTCACTTATAAAAATGTAATAAGTTCTTTTGTTGAGATATTACACAATATTTATTAGAATAAGATATTAAATAGCCTCTGAATTGCGATGTTCAATCAAGTGAAGCTACGGACAATACCTAGTATAGAATATACGATAACAGTATTATGGGCATAACTGAATTACTACTATGAATAGGCCACGGAGATTATTGAATTCTCTCTATTGTTGCTCCCAGTTTTACGACCTTAGAAAATCTACGTATTGTGATAGCATGTAATAGAATAGACATATAATTCTACTGAATAGATTAAAACATATTGTTTCATAAATTCGCGGTTTGACGTCAAAAAGTCTGAAATAGAACGACAAAACGAAATTTGTATGAGGCTTCTTAGAAAAAATATTAAAGTGATTTAGTGTCAAAATAACTCCATTTTGACCCGAGGTTTTTTGTCAAAGGAGAAACTTTTCTTTTTGTATCAATTTCTCATTCTGCTTAATATTATTTTCCAGTTGTATTTATTGCTTTTGAGAGTTTATTAAGTTAATATAGTTGTAAATGTGCGTAGAAATTATATTACCTACAACTTGTCAATAAAAACTTGATAAAAATAGCAACCGCAGAAGATCGAAGTTAAATAAATGAGATATTTGCTGTCTCATTTCTACTATGCTTTTTTTTATTTCTATCGAAATCAATCAAAATAATACCTACTAATTCAAACCTCGTACTCGAATCCGAGTTAATACAGTCTGAACCCGAAACGCGGCAACCTTGAGATGTTACCTTACATTGAAATTATGACGGGATTTCCACCAACGTGTGAGGTGATTGCTATAACCTACGACCAGCAACTTTTATCTTTCTTTATTTTGCGATGACTGGCGAGACGAGCATGCCATTCGCCTGATTATAAACGATATGACCGCTCATAAGCAGTAGCAAAACCAAACAACTCCATGAATTACAAGGCAATGCTTGGCATCCCACTGCGCTCGCCATCCTGAGACATACGATGTTAAGTCTCATTATGTCCAGTAGGTACTCTGACTACAATGTCCTTTAAACCGGAATACAATAGTGCATTTACACTGCTGTTTGGTAGGAGAAATAGATATTGCAGGTGGCCTCTCATATATGAGAGACCTAACACCAGTTAATAATGCCTGTAATGAAATGTAATTGCCTGATTTTTTAAGCTAAGTCGTAAAAAGGTAAAATCTTCCAATATTTCATAGGGTTTAATTCCATGTAAACAACACATATACCGTCTTTTCCATGACTATTTGCATCGAGCATGTCAGAAAATTTATTTGAACACAGCACGAGCAACGCGCACGCCTCCATGTATAACGGAAGGGAGGCGTTTGACAGAAATAAAATAACCCCTACTGTATCGCAAGAAACAATACAACGACACGCTGACATGAATCAAATTTTAGCATTTGCAGTCTTGCAAACTCCAGTACTGTGACGTCTGTCTAACACCCGTATTCACAAACAATACTATGAGGACGCATAGTGTAGTCAAACGCACAGAATTGTCAATTTGGATTCAAAAACAATACTTGAGTGATGAGTGACCCTATGCGTTCACTTATGGAGGCCCTCAGGTAAAGAAACTCAACAGCTATTTTACGCAACGCATAGTGTCGATTGGTAATGTATATGCCATTTCATTTTATGTGTTTTGCATTAGGTTTTTTCAATTTTCAATGCGATGGATTACAGCAGCGAGGAGGAGTTCGACAATTATATAACTAATGTCCTTACCGAACGCAGGACGATAAGTACAAGAAATATTATTCGAGATTTTCAAAATCCTTTTGTTTTTTTACAATGATGAAGAATTTCGAAGACGCTATCGATTTGCTAAAGATATTGTTCTTCATATACTATTGCCACTTGTCGATTTAGACCTGACCTAATTTACGGCTTAAAAATGTGGGAAGGAAATTTTATAAAATATTTGGCATGTAAATATTTGAAGTTGTCAAAGGCGCTTTACACTCACACGTAATTCGCGGGAGAAATTAGCAACAGTAATTGACCAATCACTGACCCGCATTGGACACTGTGCGTTCCCATAGTAAAAGGGTGACTCAAGTATTGTTTATGAATAAAAAGGCTGAGCGGAACGATCACTATGAGAAATGTCTTACTTAGCATAGGGTTACTTCAACACTGAGTAAAGTATTGTTTGTGAATACGGGCCTATGTCCCGATCGCTGAGTGCGACTATTAAAAATAAAAGAGCACAAACGTATTTCAGTTGTCATATTTCACGGTTTGGCCAATGCTGTATAAACACGTTCCCCGTTCAATCATCCCGCGATAGGCGGCGCCGGCGCGAATAAATCAAGCCTCTCACTTTTTCACCTGCCACACACAAAAGCTTTCGCACTGAAACTTGATTCGGGTTATTTCTGACGAAATATCAGCCTATTTGTTATACTATTGATACGGACGCACGTGCGCCGCGTAAGTTTGTACTTGTTGACGAGAGGGGATTGAGTGAAAATTGCTTTCCGACAATGTGCATAGAATTTGATGGTAACTGGTCCGGGAGCTTGCTGTCGAGTGCGGCTTTTTGTCAAGGAAAATGTGTTATGAATTTTAAATAAATATACCGATATATGTGCAAAATTCCACCGATATTTTGCCGGTAATACCTCATTTTCCACCAGTGGAATATAAATAATTCCATTACATAAATTACTTTTAAATGTCCCATTGAAATATACATTTCATTTGAAAGGTTTAGTGTTCAAAAGTTGGGTTAATGGCGCCGGCTGAAACTATTAAACTTACTTGAATTGGTTCTAATCTGTGTACGTAAATGTCTGCATATTTTATAATGAAAAACTTTAACATAACAACGGCTAGCCGAGAATGGTAATTCAATTATGGAATAAAACGCGTCACGTATCGTTTGTGATAGCACAATCTTGGCGCACGATAGCTAAGAAACCTGTAAAGCATCTCATTGCTGCCTCAGTAAGTGGCTATCTGAGGCTACGTAGATACTTATATCGCAGGTATCCGATCGTTCGAATCGAGATGATGTTGCTTTAAAGCAATATACTGTTAAATAAAATATTGTTCATTGTTTTCACAGCCATGTTCGCAATCTATTGTGTTTTAAAATATCTACTGTAATTGTATATTATACTGCGAAATTAGTCATAAGTAAATTCTCGAATAATGAGGTAGTATTTTAAAAATATCTAAGAACATTTCTGAAAGTAGTCAAAGAAAGCAAAACCTTAAGTGGGTTTTCTGCAAAATTATACAATGTTCTTGGTATATTCGACTAGGACAAACACTAAACAGAAGAAGAATTCTAAGAACCCACCCTTTGTTGAACAGTTTTAAATAGTCCAAAGCAAAAATCACAGTAATAAGTGATAGAAACTCCAGATTGGTAAAGATTAAATTTAAAAAAGAACTAAATGAAATCAAAGTTGAATTGAAGAGAGTAGTGAAAACAACTATAGAAACAGTGATCAAAACAAAGCTTCAATTTCAGCGAGTAGTACGAGCGAGCTAATCGTCCGAAGAGGGTCTAATAACCGACTCAAATTTACATAAACAGAGCTCTGACTTGCGGGTGTTATCATTCAATTAAATAAGATTTTGCGATACCAAGAATACTGGTACACCTGTTTCGTAAACTACGGCTCTGTTTCTCTTACTATTGTTGCTTGCTTCTACTGTTATGTTTTCTTCTTTATTAAAGATTTCTCATTTATTATATATTAGATTTAATTTAGAGAACAATTAATGGTCATTATTTAAAACAACAGAGATTAATTTAATCAGAGCGAGTTCGACCTTTTTTGTATAATAATTCGGTCTATCCTGTCGAATGATTTCTCCAGCTTCTTTATGATTTACCAGTGATTTCAATAAAACTAACTGGACATTTGTCTCTATGCTTGGAAATATAACCGATATACATAGAAACAAAAGACGAACTGCCAGAACTAAAGGCACAGTGAGCTCCTTTTGCGTCGATCGGATCGCAAAAACCAACTAACTTTTTAATTCAATAATTATAAATGAATGGTACTTAAATTGGAACAGTCACTGAGAGGATGACGAATAACCTCAGTCCGCTCCGTGACCACGAAAACTGTAAAATAGTCGAAACGTTAAATATTGTAAAAATTTAACCAAATCCGCGATAAAATTCGTAAAAGTTATTGTAAGTTTTATTTCAATGTGTAATATTCACGTAAATCTAAGAAACCATTATCATCAACTATACTTAAAATTAGAACGCGATTTATACAAAATCGACATGAAAAATTCCCACCGCAACGAACTAACCGACGTGACATACGGTCTTCACGTTCGGTCAGTAATCAATGACTCTGCTCCGGTTATACGAACATCAAGCGGACACATCAATCCGCTAACGGACGACCTCACACACACTAATCTTATCAATTCACTACGGAAGCTTATCTGCTAACGTTGCTTAGAATTTGAATACCACGTCCAAATTGCGTAGGGTTGACATATCTAACCAACCTATGCGCTTGTACGTGCTTCCAATGTGTAAATCGTATGCGATTCAGCCCTTGTGTAATGAGAGGCGAAATGTAAACGGTTACTGACTTAATACTACGCTTTGTTCACCCCTACTATTTAAAGTGAGTTAAAGACAATTTACAGAAAGAACTACGGGCACCGACTAGCTTTTTGCATAATTACATGTCTCTTTACATGCGTGGTTATAACTTCCTATAACCAACTATATTGCTATTGTTTTAAGGTATAAATTCATTTTCAAATGTTTAGGGTTGTCATATTTCTATTAGTCTTGGTTATCGCAATAAAACCTAGGCTGCAGAATCCGTAATAATGATTATACAAATCATGCATTTTCCTTTTTAACACATCAAACTTCCTATAACAAGTAAACAACCTATGTAGTTAAGTAAATATTAACACTACTTAGTAATAAAATAATCCCCATCATATTTTCAAAGCTATTTACGTCCTGCAATCGGTTACGATATTCTATCCATAAAAGCATTTATGAAGCCAAAACAGAATAGCCACAGAAAACCTGAATATTTCTAGAACTAGCTTAGTTACAAGTATAATACGTATTAATGTACAAAGGCGTGTAAAAATAAAATAAGTATAACAAAAATAAAGTTCAGGAAATATAACTGTCAATAAAATTATAAAAACTAATTACAATGTCGTGACGGATTTAAGTTTTTTGACCCGCCACTATTCATTACAAATCCTATTTATTATTAATGTACGGAGGAAAAATTAGTCGAAAAGCGCCCTTACCTTATACTAAAGGCGGGCTGTAAGGCCGACAACGCAATTGCCAGTAAATTTCTCTTGTAATGCCTGCCTTTATTGGCCGGCCGAGTTGTGATTTTCTGTTGATTCGAATAATAAAGTAGCTCGATGTTAATGGATACATATTATTGTTTCATAAATTAAAGCTTAATTTTGTATTCTTTGTAAATAGTGTACGTGTAATACTTTGGGTATGTAGGCCAATTTCAATGATGTCATGTATCTTGCTTCCAATTTCGAAAATTGCGGTATTATTAAAATTACACGAGATATTTATTATTACTAATAATTATGTAAGTGTATCTGCATCAGTGCACGGCCTACTGCAGAGCACTTGCCTCCTCTACAGTCAAGAGTTCGATTGAATAATTTCTCACTAAACTGTGATAAAATTAATACAAGTTCTTTACAGTCTGATTTCATTTCCATGCGTTACGTGCACGTGAGACACTAATTCATAAATTTACTTAGTCTGAATCAAATATTTCATACCTAAACAAGTAACTAACTCCCTGCATCGGTGTTTCCTGAGCGCTATGACCTGTCCTTCTTCAAACAAGGCTTAAAGAGAGTACTATCCTTAAGGTAGGCAGCGACTTTGTTGTGCTGGACCCCTGGCATTGCGAAGGTCTATGGGCAGCGGTAGCCGCTTACCATCAGGCGGGCCGCTAGCTCGTCTGCCTATACGGCAATAAAAAAAAAAAGTAACTAACAACAAATATTAATATCTCAAAGATCGACGCAATTCCAATGCAAAATTTAATTTAAAACGGATTAACTGAATAGAAGTCAGCAAAATTCATCCCCGAGAAACTTTGTAACAACAAAACGCCCTATTAATACTAAGAACTGTGCATAAATATCGCAAGTAATTACAATAAGAAGCGAGATCTTGGAAAATCACTGGGTAGCGAGTCGCAATTAGCGGACCAACACCCAACGGAAATAAATAAGGATATAAGCTTCCCCGCCGCAGATCCGAGCGAGGATAAAAATTATATTATTGTGGTAAGATGTGGACCTATTTCACTAAATAATAAATTACAGTTACTTACGGGAATTGCGAAATATCCACTCGACACGGCCGCTCCTTTGTTAATTTACTATCAATTTATCGGTGCCGATAAAAATCTTGATGTACAGCCGTGTTTGTGTAAAACGTTTATTATTTATATAAGTGATTTTGTTTCTATTTTCGGCGCTTCTTACAAGGGCCGTGCCGTTTCTTGCATTATTAAATAATTTTGAAGCGTACTTCGGATCTGTTTTCGATTGTTTTATTAAATCTTAATGGCATGTTACAATATAAATGCTATTTATGGTTTGGAGGGCGTGTTTACTGGTGTATAAAATATTTGGTATCTTCAGAAATGTTTCATAAAGAATAGAAGTGATATTAAAAACTTTAATGTGTTTTTATTTTAATATATTGTAGATTTTGATTGTTTATTATAAAGATAGTTTTTGAGGTAACTTTTAACAGAACTAGTGTTTATTTAAAGGCGGTTGTATTGACCATTACATTAAGTTGAAAAAAAAAATACCGCCTTCACTTCATATATCTTCCTGTTTTTCCATCTACCGTAACCAAAATATCCTGTACTTTATAATGCACCCATGCTTCTCTAGAAGAAATATTAGTACATAGTTGGTTGTGATTATTAACACTTATCGCAGTGTACATTAAAAGAAAACAATCGATTTTATACTTCCAATATTAGTCGGTACAAGTACTACATCGCGGCGATCCCATTCGGCGTCCTCACCTTAAAGATTAAGTTGAACTACTTTTGTGCCTTTGTCAATACAATAAAGGGAAAGAAGCGAAACGTGGTGCCCCCTAATCCGTGGCCTAAATTGTCGACGAAAGTACGTGTTTTGGGGAAATCGTTAATTGACATTTACACAACGAAGCGTACACCAAACGCTGTTTCCGTAAGAATCACTTAATTAAGAAACTACAAAGCATTAAGGGATTACAAAACATTTGTAATATGATGGGCGAGAGACTGTTAGTATTTTGTTAAAACTAGGCACAGATTTTTAAATTATTTCATTCGGCGCTTACGTTCTTGATGCCGTGTTTTTGTAACTAAATTAATAGATATTATGATTGTAATGTAACTGCCTAAGATTTCGTTGTAAAACTAGAGCCGACTAGAGAGACACGCCCTGTAATTTTAAATGATAAATAATATTAATATAAAGCGAATAGGCATATAGAAACACGTAGTCTCAGACGCTATGAAAATTTACAATAACGTGTAATACACAGTATTTTTGACATCTTTAAAGTTATGTTTTAAAGCACTTGATACATAATTTGCAGTTCATTAGACATGGTAAAAATTGCAAAACCTCAAAACCGTAACCATTATCCAATATAATAAACATCGGAAAAGTAAAACCAAATGATAGATTTAAACATTTTCCAAAATAAAACCCACAGCACGTTGTTTGACACTTACTGTCAGTTGTGCAGAATGTTGCCCGCTCCGGTTCGTACGTGGATTGGAAATAACACGATCCGGGAGAGATTTTAAAACATCATAATGCCTCAATATAGTCAAGCCTTTGCAGGATATAAATTGGTTGCTTGTAGGAAACAATTTGAATATAAAATAAAATGAGAGAAATTAACTTAAAATTTGTTCGCCAATATAGATATTTTTAAAAAAGACGTTTGTGCAACCAATCGCTAAGTTAATAAATAGAAACAAGTTAAAAATACCAACCATAAAAATGCCTAACAACAAAAGTACGAAATCCCAAATTTCAATGGTACCATTTTTTGTATTCAATCCTATACACGGATTTTGCATCAATGACAAATACATACGTTTCGGGAAACAACCTATTCTATTTCACGATATTGGTTTTGATGGATGATATAAAACAATTTGTATTTTTTATCTTTTCCACCATATCAAAAAACAAGTTTAATACAACATTTTTATTTTCTTTATTTAAAAAAATTGCAATATAAATCGAACTAAAATAATGGATACATTGTAGGTCCGTCACTAAAAAAAAGTGTCTACCTTTAACATTTCTGTTTTAATTTTCACGGCAGTACAGTATATCCACAAGTGATCAATAAAACACAATTCCGCGATATCGCAAGTATGTAATGATAAAAATAATGGGAAAAGCTTATGTTGTTAATGATCGGACTGGTGGGCAGGCAAAAGACACACGGGACCACCTCATGATTAGGTCGGGGACTGCAGTGGCCAACGCACTACAGTTATAGTACGAGAAAATATCATCCCCGATTATTGCTGTGTAATTTATATTGTTCGTTTCTAAGATAAGAGGTAAGTTTTATATTTGAGCATTTGTGGATCATCATCAGTTAGGGATTTTGCTATGATCTGAAAATTTGTTTTATTAAAACGTAGGAATCTAATTTAAGAAAGTATTTTGTAAACATCAAAATGTACAAAAAAGCTTATTTAAATATGAGTATAATTGACGCTTTCTGATTTTCTTATTTCAGTTGTAAAAACAAATAATTAGAAAAAAAAATACAAAAAAATGCAACATCGATATAAACTTTAAAACCCTTCTTAAAATTTAGAATCGATTTTCAAATTTCAAAATGTCGATTTTAAAGAATGAGCATTCTAACGCAATCATCTTCAGTTGTGCCCGTTGAATTTCCATCTCACACTGGAGGAAGTAAGCATTATTACTGCACATTGCTCTTCGTTTTATTCAACAGCCCGGTCCCTAACGCTTCTCTCCGCTAAAACCGATTCCTTGTTACTTGATTTCTGCATTTCGAAAAAGCGTAAATATTTTCCTCTTGGGTGCTTTTGCAGTGATGAAAAATTCAATGGGCGCTTCAACATTTTGAATTATTAAATGCAACTATACTTCATATTTATATGTAAATACGCATTTTTCATTTTTGAGTTGCATCAATAAGTCTAGGATGTTTATGGGGATTGCGTTGGAAATTGAAGTCCCAGAATAATTATTTCGTACTTAATATGTCTTATTTTTTTGTGAGTTGAGTAGCTGCATTATTATACATACATACATACATAAACTCACGCCTTTATCCCCGAAGGGGTAGGCAGAGGCGCCACCAGGACACCCACATTTTGCCTTGTATGCTCCGTCCCATGATGTGATAGGGGGCGAGCCTATCGCCATATCGGGCACAAATTCCTGACTCCGGGCTGATAATGAATAGAAAAATCCAATACCACTTTGCCCGACCCGGGACTCGAACCCGAGACCTCAGCTTTGTAGCCGTACCGTAATACAACTACGCCACCGAGGCATTATTATAATTAGGAAAAATAAAAAAAAATCAAAGATTGAAGGTTTAGTGTTTAGGTATTTGCTTTAATTCAATTCAACAAGTTTGAGTTGGAAATATAAATATAAATTAGATTTATAATTTATTTTTTTAAGTATCCATATTGTAGCCCTATTTTTGTCCTTCATTTTTTTATTATAAGTGAATTCAATATAATTATTTGTTTGAAGTCATCATTATTTTCAAATTGCGTTTTCTATTTAATTTTAATATTTTTCTTGTGAGATGTTCGTAAATTATATTTAATTTAATTAATATTATAAAGGTTTTTACGTTGATTACAATTAATGCATAGCCAATGGCATTTGCAATGGAGAGTGAAGGGTCCCGGCGAAAGGCCCGGTGAGTACGCATTTCATTTGAGTAAGTGGCAAAGTGGTGCCGAGCTCTACCTGCAAACTTTATGCTCTAAAACTTTGGTGGCTTTTTCTTATTTAAAACGCTTTTGAAGTGCATAGAATGTGGCAAATGTGGAGATGAACATTTCCAATAAAAGTGTAAGTGCAGACCGACTAACAAAAACCAATCTCTCCACATCTATATAAATATATTGAAAACCCATGAATCCGATTCAGCTTTTTGCGAGTTTTAATAAAAATTGAAACATATTTTGGTTTCTGGTAAAAGCTAAGTACATTCGGGCCTTTTCCTGTGTTTTTTTTCTTTTGTAAGAGATTGCGCTAAGTGATCACATTTCGATATTAAACCATTTTGCTGAAGGCCGGTGCCGGCTACGTATTTCATTTTACTGAGTGTCTGACGTGAGTTTTGGAGACTTGCTTTTTGTCGAAATTATTTTCCAATCTCTTTATTATATCTAGTGTCAATTCACCTTTTTATCATAGATATCTTAGAAAGCGACCATCAGGAATTTACATCGTTAAATTTGTGTCGCATTGAGAGGGTTCTAATCCTTTTAATTACGTTCTATATTGACTTTAAAATAAGCGTAATCGTTGTTGGAAACTTCACGTACAAATACACGAAATATAATTTTAATGTAAATGGTAATGTTGGATATAACGCGTTCAACACAAATCTTCTAATTACAATAGTCCCAGAACCTTAATCCTGGTAAAAACAAGCCTCACACATTTGCATAACTACGTACGTGGCTGAGTAAAAACCTACAATTATTCCCCGCATAATCTGTTGGTTGTTTTATATTATGTACTCCACTCGATGTTGAAATTAGTAAACTTTCTACTGAACTTCGACGTTAAGTAAAAAAGTCATCTTTATTTGCCAGTACCTTTGCTAAAGTAGTGAAGTTTTGATACGATGAAAACATTTTGAATTTTATTACAGCTTTTGTAGCTTTTACATTAATTACATTGGCGTACATTTCATTTAATGAAACTTCATAATTTGTTTTTTCTTCCTAGAAATTATGACGTTTGAGCCTTAGAGCGGACTCACACTTAGATAAAAATAAAAGTCTATTAAAGTTATTTTCTAAAGCATCAGTTGACACTGCTTTTTTTAAATATGATTGTGTCTTTTTGCTGTGGTATACTGTACAAAACAAACGAAGAAACATTACATTGTTTTTAGTTTTGCTCAAAACACATTGGAAAGTATCTAACAGTTGATAACACGAAAAGGTACTGTGTTAAATTTTGGTTGTCAAAAATAATAACTTACTCTAGGTATCCATTTAATCGAAATTTCCAAATCTCACAAACATTATTCGGCTCTCAAAATATCTAGCTAAAGCAAATTCAATTAATAGTTATTATAAAGACAAATTAAACACCTTTTATAAATCAAGTAGAAATAATCATGTTCATTATCGGAGAAAGATTGCAACACGTCATTTCTTAAAAATGTTGCAAGTGCCGTGAATGCACGAACATTACACTGCAATGTAATAATTTAACAACAAAACTGGCAGTCCTTTTAAAATGTTGTTAATACCAGTGGAAAGCGCGAAACAAATCATATCGTGTTTACTTTACGATGCATTTCATTTTGTACCCGCTCAGTCGCACGACCCGCCGCGCCCGCCGCCCGCCCGTGTTGTAACAGCATTCGGAATTGAAACTTGCAAGATCATTTCGTAAAGTTCTCGCGCTATACAACTCCCAGTTTCTTCTCTCATTAAGTTCATTAACAAGATTCAACGTTATTTTTGATGCTCTCAGCTCGCTTTCAATATTTTCTATTCGTATAATTCACTTTGTGTTATGCCCGACGTCTGTGTAAGCGAAATTATTTCAGAAACGCTTTGAATGTCGATGTTTTATGTTTGAGGTAAATAATTTAAGCACTTGTGAAAACTTCGTGCTCTTGATTAACGGGGCTCAATTAGATACTTCAAGTTAAACATTTTCAAAAGCGCTTTTGTGTTGTAATTGTTAGACGTTGAACAGACGTTCAACAACATTGTTCGCCAAATAAAGCATCATCAATATTTTTGTTTCGTGTTGAGACGCTACGCAAACAAGTGCTTGTCGTTTTAATTTGGCAAAGTGCATAATTTAAAGGAAACCACTACGAAGGGAGTGCAAAAAAATCTCGAAAAATCTTAGACACGTAATACAATGGCGGGATTTAGAGTCAAATTTCAAGATTTTAAATATTACAATGTTACTTTGTCGAACTGCAGTGCGGGCTCTGTAAATTCCATTTAGCTAAATAGCTTTTGTGAGAGATAAGAATCTACCATACAATGCTCGCCTGCTTCGAACAGGAAACTAAGAAAATTGAAAAGAGAGTCGCCAAGCAAGACTGCAACATCAATGGTCCGATTTCAGGCAACCTGAGATTTCGAATTGTCGATGTCGTAAAAATTGAACGCCTATAAACACTTGGCGTCACTTCAATGTCGGACAAAGTTTTTGCGTGAGACAATCCCCGAGGTCTGGCAATCTTGGTTTTAATAAGTATATAACGTCCCCGAGATGTACCTGTGAGTACGGGATTTACATAATCATTACCATATCTGGCTCAGTGGCGCGCGTATTATGCCCGGGAGGTTAATAATGCTATTTTCTCGCCACGTTTTCACGTTGCTATTTCACGTTATCGACCCCTTTTATCTGCGTCGTCATTGTTACTAGCCACTGGTGGAGCGGTTCCACCTTGCCCTGCGATGTCCCATGGGTAGATCGCAGTGATTTTAGCATGCCTCATTACGGGTTAATGTTTTGCAATACATTAAGTATGTATCTTGGCGTAGTTAGTTCGGACGACCGAAATTTATTTTTATAACGTCTAATATTTACTATTGTTTATTTGCTATTTTTGGGTGTGCATTTACCATTATTTAGGAGGGTAGAATCATTTAAGATCTCGTTCTATTACTTTTAGCATCGCGTAAGAGAAATAATATTCAAATCTTTGATCTGTCATTGGTGTATAATAAAACTTATGAATAAATAAAATTAATATACTGTTCCATTCCATTCACTATTTGAACCCTCATATTCGCTATTACAAATATAGAGTATGTATGAAAACTCCATTATTTATTGTATGTTAAAGAGACATGTCGTAAATTCCTTTTAAAACCCCACATAATTGGAACAGGAATTAACAAAAACCTCATGTTGACATACGAATAGATGCAACTGTATTAATCTCACAGACACAACCCGCGCGAAATACGTATCCACAGTTTGTGCACCTCGGTTCGATTAAAGAAGCTAAGCTTTAACTTATTTCATTTAAAACATTCGTAAACTACGGACGCAGTGCCGCAATAAGTTTCTCAACAGCGAATAAATTCTTGGATGTTTTCTTGAGCAAAACACGACGCGAGTGAGACGGTGCGTAGCGCGCACATATGGGCGGAAGTCAGCTCTTCTCAGTTTAAGTCTATTTAACGGATCGCGGAGTGCGTTCCTTCAAAAATAGATAAGCAAGCGCTCATGCGACGCAGTACTTTCAAATTACTTTTTGCAATGAATGGAGGAATTGAACTGATAAATTCTCCCCGCTGATGGTAACGAGTGTGTCATTTCCAGCTGAAATGTGAGCACGAATCTTAATTCATATTGTACCTATTTTTGTATCGAGGATTGTCTGCTCCTGTCACGTTTGTGAATTTAATTTTATGTTCATTAATTTTAATTTTATCAGCATTCGCGTCAAGTTTGCTTTAAAGTGACAAGAGTTGTGTGTGTAAGTGGGACCCTTATATTGGAATACGATTGACGCATTTTATTTGTAAAGTATTAAAGTTATCAGTAAAATGAAAACATATTTTTTGACCTATTTTCTGTAAATTATTTATGGTTTTATAATGTTAACATCATTCACGTACTAATATTCTGAGATAAATCTGACGATTCGACGTCAGTGTTATTGTAACATTAGGAAACGGGGTCGCACACCCCGCACCGTATGATAAATCCGATCACCTTGTTCTCATTAGTCAGCAATACGTAATCACACAAAATATGATTTAGTATTAAGAACAACTAGAAGCGGGCCGAAGTTGCGCAACGGCCAATAAATCTCAACTTTGTAGGAAAGTAATTCTGTTTCTATACGCATGCGATATTTCTGTCTCCTTAGATAACTACGCATCGTAATCTGCTGAATGTGCGACGTGATGTAATCGCACCTATTTGTTTTGCTACAACAGTTTCACTTTACTTTTTTCCCTCAATGGAATGCGCGAAGGTGAAATTCGACTGAAGTTTATTATCACGCAAGTACGGATAGTATCGCGGCCAGTAAACACAAAATCTCTTAGAATTTTCACTTGGATGGTTAAGAGCGTGCTTTGTCACTGAAATAGGAGTTTTTCAGTGGCACAGTTACCTTTATAAGGACTTAACGTCGCAGGAAACGGCCGTCTAAGTATACGAGCGCAGGGGCGCCCTCTCGTTGCTGATAACAGAATTATCCGAATGACGCCATCTATCTTTTAAATGTGCACCTTACTTTTGGGCCGTGTCTTGATGTCACACTCGGAGACTACCTTTGCCTGTGGACTTTTTAAAAATTCATGCCGGTGTTTTATTGTATTTTTGTGCCAATTACACGATGCGAGCATCTACACTGTCCTACGTGCGAAGCTTACCAAGCATACTAATAAGTCTATTGAGTTTGAAATAAACTGTTATTATAAGGTTAAGTCCTGAGTTTTCATTTTCATTGCCACAACTATGCATGTAGACGGCACATACACAGGTTATCATATTAAACTAGAATACAATACAATGTTTTTATCGATCGATTTGAGAAATTAGCCCCGATAGCTAGGGAATCGTAATTGCTTTCTAGCCTTTGAGTGTGAGCCTCTAGTAACATTGAAGATTCCCAGTCTTAGATTATTGGAGCGAAGGATTGATTATCCAAAAGAAATTTATGAGCAGACCTGTCACTTTCAGACATTAACATTCCGTAGTCAAGACAGGTGACCTTAATAAAACTATCTCTAGGAGGACTAAAATCTATCTATGATATTAGTATAGTCGACCACTCAATGCATTACCGTTCAATCGATGAAAATTTAGCATAATCGCATCGCAATACCAATTAAATTATTAAATTATCATCGCAATGATTCAAAATAGTCGTACACATCTTATTAGCGCAGTTTAATTGTTTATTATAAGGCGTATTGAAAATTTACAACTCCAAACACTCGTATTTGGTACATCTGCTACAGCCATTCCCGTCGAGTTCATTGGAATATTAACCGCTAATAACTTTAATCTGCATCCATTTTATAGCATGATCATAGTGTTTGAGCTCTTGAAATTATTAATAATATATCTATTATAATATTATTTATTTAGGTACTAATACTAATTACTATATTTAGCTGGACAAATGAAAACACTTTAAGAAGTGGCTAGCCGTTTTAATAGAAGAGTCCCCGCGAATAACAAATACCTACTGTGTTATGTGAGGTTTAAAATATAAAGTTTCCAAGTGTCTTGGATTATCTGATTATACACTGGCTTATGTCATAATTCCATGGATAACTAGGACGGTTATACATCATTCATCATTATTACCACCAGCATTATAATCATCATGAGTCACATTAACCCTACAAAGGCTTTTTTTATCAAAAATATTTACCAATATAACGTAATATTCATATACGAGTCCACAACGCCATTGTCCCGTCTTCATATTAGACCAATTAGACACTAAATGGGCGTAAAACAAACGCGAGGTGTTGCCGCGTTAACTTGTATCAATATTTGTGTGTATACGACGTACCATCCTGGTTGTAGTTAAACCGCATAATGCATTAACTGATTACCAACGCGATCCATCTTCCGATGCGTCCGACACGCTCCACCCAACGTCTTGCATGCTTCCTTCTATCCCAACTTGCCGAGACAACGGACAAATGTTTATATTGCAGAATTTACATACCAAAATGGCAAGCACTGAATTCGGGAGACTTACGACTCAGCTTAGAATCTTAGAAACGGCGTTATAAAATCTCGAATGTAGAATAGCAAGAAGATTTCCAGCCAAAAATTTAAGTGAATAACCGAATGATAATGAAATATTAATATTGAAGCATTAATGTTAAAATTCCGTGATAATTGGCGTTTATAAAAGTGTAAAGTGAGTATTTAATGTGTCATGGGAAGCCGACGATTTTATAATGAGTTAATTATTAATTACAGATTTCAGTTATTTCCCCTTACTTTCACGTCATTTTGTCACGCACCACTTTGTAAATAAATGAACATCGAAAATATAAATTTCATCCTAATTTAAGTCTCTTTGTGAGTGATTTATTGCCATTTCATTTAAACGTATGTAATGGAATTTGTAACTTTACGGTGATTTACATCGTACGATATGTTATTGGCGATAAATTAATAAATACTGTTTTCCATATTTCCGTAATTCTGTTGCGTTATTTCGCGTATTTCAGTTTCGGTTTTTGCTATTTGGTTTATTTATTTTCACTGATTAAGAAGTGCTTAATGCTCTGATTAAAGGATTATTGTACTTTTATATAAATGATTTATTTGCAATCTGGTTTTATTGCTGTGGTTAACATAATATGTAAGTAGTACGGTATTAGATTCCACTTTCCAACTCAGCAAGCCACATCGGTGTATTATTTACTAGGGATTAGATTTTAAGGACTTAAGAATGTTAACTGGTATAAAAGCCAAACCTTTCCTTAATTATGTAAAAATACCTAACTGTCAGACATAACCAGAATCTCACAAATCCACACAAAGACGGTATAACAAATTATGAAAGTCTTTTCCGTCCCACAACAGCCACACTTAAACAAATATTTGTCAAACACACAAATATCTGTCATGATATTGGTCGTGCAGATTTTTTTATGCGCTGTCGCTATGACATTTATTTTTTAATGGCGGCCTCCGTGGCGCAGTTGGTTAAATCCCCGCACGAAACAAATATTTGTGAGGTCCGCAGGTATTTGTTTCGCGTCTGGGTGTTTGTGAGACCGAAATGTCTCTCGTGGTTCCTGACAAGACTAGTCTTAGTGTGGAGTCAGGACTATGTATGTGACTGTTGGGTGTATTTATTTATTTATTTATGTAGCCCACTGGCCTATTGATACTGTTAAAGTAAGCGACTTTTTAATCAAGTAACTTACTCAAGTGAACGCTCCACGAAGGTACCGGCAGGATGATAACGACCATGATAGTTATTTTCCTGCGTGTAGGTGTTCCTATAATAACTTTAACGCGAGTTTCATTTAAACTACGGGTGTGTTCATTAGACGCGCCAGTCACCGATTTATTATATATAAATATATTATGTAAATATATAATTAATATTCTACCGTATGTAAGTTCGCCAACCCGCACTAGGCCAGCGTGACTGACTATATGGCCTAACCACTCTCAATCGATTCTCTCGGTTGTAGAGTAGGCCCGTGCCCAGCAGTGGGACGTATATGGGCTTAACAATACAATACAAAATATATTATAGATACATCAGTATTGTTTACTTTGTTGTTATATTTTCTGGTACTAGAAACTTATGTAAAGGTAATTGCCGTGTCTTGTTCAAATAGAACGCAGTACCTATTAGCTTACAGTGAGAGACAAATATCGAATCTGGTTCAAAAATTATTAAACGAAAAACATACTTCCTGATATATGGGATTGCAATTATTTATTACAATTATACATAACAAAATTATATTACAATTTACACAATGATGCTATTTTTAATAATGCAAAAAAATATGGTTTTTGTAAAACAGAAGCAATAATTTTTCGTAGATAGATGTATGACCAAATCTATTTAATCTTAATCAACATGCCTCACTTTTATTCCTATTAAATCTACCATCTTAATAAACAAAAAAAATACCTTTCAACAAACGTATAATAGCACATAACAGGTACTCAATAATCCGTAATGCATCAGCAGAACCGGATCGATTTCAATGTCCAAGCCCGCATAGGTACTGCAAGGGTGAAATAGCTGGGGTAGCTGTTATCTGTGACCGCAGAATATCGGCTAAATTAAAAGGTCTTGTATAAACCATGATTAGACCCGTACTCCTTTATGTAGAAAGGGGAGCGATGACGTCGCATATTTAGCAGTATTATATGGTTGTTTTCGTTCATCGCATCCTTTCGTTTATGTATGTGTATAGTGAGAATCAATACTGAATGTCGGGCTGTGCGTCGGATGTGTTCTTAATGAAGCTTAATCTGTTGATTATTTTTCTGCATGTATCCCAAAATTACGTTCTGTCCATAAACAATTTCATGATGTGTTAAAACGACATTAGCAGAATTAGCAAACCGGAAAATTCGCGATATTTCATATCACAATTAATTTAGGAATCGATCAAGTACCTCACAATTTATTGCCCAGATACTATGTAGGCATGCCGACGACGTATCCATATACTTATTCATTTAGTATGGGTATAAATCACGAATATTCTCGTACTACATCACAATGACTACATACTACGAATGAAAGGCACGCGACTCACAAATAAGTTTGCTGTTCCGTGCGTGAACTCGTGGGCGTTTATTCTTTGGCATAATAATAATGTTTTGCCATGTGTGTGTATGTCTGTGTTTCTTTCATATACGTTACGTCAAATTATCATCTGCTTTCAACTGTAGCGTGTCTCACAGCCCTCGTATGCCAAACACACATTTGCAACTCCATTATTTATCCCCTTAAGACGATACATGTAAGCCAGTAAATATTGCGTTCTGTTTAAAGAAAATATGTTAAACACGCACGCGTGCGGCTTTTGTTGTTGAGAGACGTATCTGGAAGGATGATTTCGTTTCGCGCCAATGAACACATTTTTTTCATTTTCGAGGAAAATCATGTATACATAAGAGCATTAAAAACTCCTGCCTTTTAGCGTTTGTGTACCTTTATAGCTCGTGTCGAGGGCATTTACGATAGAAAATATTCGTTGATGTTTTCTGATAAAATGTTTTTCTCATCTTTTACTCTAATGAGAATAAGCAGAGCAAGCGATAAATTGAAATTTATTTTCTCCCTGGAACGCGCACACACCTACATAAATATTTATTACTTATTAAAGTCAGTAGCAATTCATTAAATAGGTTTTACGAGTTATTCAAAGGAGATTTATCGTTCAGAAGCGTGTATTAATGAATCGTATCACTTAAATTGAATAATCGTTTCGCAGGAGCATTGTAAATGTCCGTTTTGGGTTAGCTTGAGCTCGAGCTAATAGAATAACGGTCCCCGGAGCGCAGTAGAAAACTACACAGGAAGTTTTCTTATATTTAATAAAATGACTTGTGTTTGTCTAACTTTTCTAGCGCACAAATTATAAGTAGGGAACACAAATAATAGTTGACGCAGGGCCGCCGGCGGGAAGGGACGCTGTCGGCTCATAGGGGGAGCTGAAGTGTGCAGGGGGGCGGGGGCGGTAATCAGCCCAGACAGTAATTCGGGAGCCTTAAGGGTGTGATCGGTTAGCGCAGACGAGGGTAACCACCACTAGGATCCTTGGAGAGAAGAAATACTTTAGTTCAACATTTCCAATGTGGTTTTGTTTTGTAGCTCTTCGAGATTAGGCAATTTCTCAATAAACATGCGATTGTGGGGGCAGATGCTGTGGCTTACTTCGTTTCGTCTCCGGAGAAATTAATGTAATGTGGAGTATAGTTAGGGCATCGTAATACGATTGGTTTCGATGTTTCTGTCTGTTTCGTCTATTAGTTTATTGGGCTAAACGATAGCTTGTGACGTAGGTGAACGAAAACATTCGAAGTACAAACTATTATTGAATTACATGGACTCAATTCGCATGAATCTTGTTAATTGCTCTATGTTATACTGGCTAATTCAATACCATTTATAGAACAATAAATAACTTAAAGAAAATGTAGCTTAAATGTCTAGTGACTTAATATAATTAATGGTGTAAAAGTAAAATTCGTCAAAACATCATCCTGTATATCCAACATTAATATTTACTATTTAATTAATAGTCATAGCTGCGTTACTAACTAAGGAAAGACACAAGAGAAAATGAAAAAAAAAAAAACAAAAAGAAGAGTAAAAAATTAATGTCGTCTAGTAAAATACTGTCACTTTTATTTCTTAGTTGACTCTTACTGTCAGAGATATGAAGAGGCACGAATATTAAGCCAATAACTATCCATTCGCAAACAGATAACTTTAAATCCTCCCTTTTAAATCCTATTCATACGAGAAATCCTTAAAGGTCACACATTCACTGCTCGTTAAAGTTCACATTTATTACACAAAAAAACCTAATTAAGTTTTCTTTGAATCTTTTGAACGCATTCAATAGAAGTAACGTAGTACGCAACACTCATCGGTTTTGAGTAGACGGTCGACCAGTGGAGGGCCCTTGACTCCCAGCTTCGGGTATCTTTGCACCTTAATTACATTCTGCCTGGGTAGCACGACACGTACTGTCGAAAAGAAACGGGGAATAAAAATCGAAAATCGAGCTTTCTTTGTACCGAGTCCTTAGATTTGGAGACGTTAGAATGTACTGAGTTTGCTCCGATTGACTTTGATGTACATTTTACAAGTGTTTTAATAAAATGTTTTTAATCATTATTTTTTGTGATTTATATTTTTGTAAACAGTATATATTTCATAAAAATATGTTCACAACTGATACATCACTTTAAATTTTACCCTTTTCTAACAAGTAATAAATCTGTTCTACCTTATTACAAAATGAAAAACTTTACATTCTTATAAATACATAGAAAGATGCAAATAAAAACTTTTAATGTCCATCCTATACTATAAACCATACGTTAAAGTAATAAACTTGACAAAAGTAAATAATTGAGATTACTACAGTCAATTTTACCAGAGCAAATAAACATTTCGCAAACGCATCCAAGATATTTGAATGAAATAAACGTGTTGATTGAAGTAAATTTTCCTTAGCGCCATGACTGCCCACCTCTGGGAGTAAGGTTCCCTTATTAACTTTGTAATTGAATAATTATGAAGGATATTCTCATTTGCGGAGACTTGAGCTAAAAAAGAAATTTGCTTTATTAAAAAACGGCTATACCAATATTCTTTAGCTGCTTCTTTTAGTCATTGCTCTTTTTGAGTATTCTTTATCTTTGAAAAGTATTGCACGGATAATATTAAAATGACAGGATTCACGGTTTTATGTTTTCAAGACACATCAAATATTTTTCGACTAGGACTTAAATGGTTTATTTCGACATACACATCACACGATATTTTCAAAGTTTTACTTAAGATACAAACCAATCACTCCAAAATATTATCAATAATATTACAAATAGCAATCCCATTAGAGTTGAACCAATATCATCCGCCACCCAAGAACAACTTTTTATCGCCAATCCATCGTCATAATATAATGTTGTATAATTTACTGTAGTAAATGAGGCAGTTCAGCTAGATATGAAATCGATGTGGAGTAATTAATCCGAGCGCGTCTGTACACATTTAGATCAGCGCAACATATGTTCCCGTACTTGAGCGTGCAATAACTATATAATATGGCCGGAGGAAGTCCTTGCTCACGAGGTAATATTCAGCTTTGCTCAGCGCGCACCGAAGCCTGCTAAAGCCAGCCTTATCTGCTAACTTTTACATTATCTGCCGAACTCTTTCATAAATTTGAGCCCCAAGTCTACTTACGCTTATCAAGCCAAAACTACTTAAGCGTGTATTTATTTGTTGCTATTTTCTGGCTGATTGAGTCTGTAACTTCAACGGAAGAGAGTCGCCGCGGGATGGCCTACCTTGCGAAAGTTCCTCGCCCCTGATTCGAAATCAGTTAATGCAAAAGTTTATTTTTATAAGTAAGATTACACGGAGTTCGGATAGAACTTTGTGCGAGCAGCTTTCTTTCGGAAATCCCTCAAAGTATGGAAGAAACGATGCTCGGGACACGGTTCGAGGATTAATACTGAATTTAAAATTATTTTGGGTCTCCTTCCTGTATTGTTGATGTCCGACGAGTTTGTTAGGTTGTATATCATTGGCTAACTTTAACTTCTTGCCGAGTTTAACAAGATTTGTAACCCTTGTATTTGGAATTTTATTCCTTCGTGCTTCCGATCCATTTTTTGAGTAGACGACAGGGGTGCCGCATTTCCAATTCATTGGAAGTTAACACGGGTGTTTTCGTGTTTATATTTCGCATTAGCGCACGTATTCGTACTTTTGAAATAATAATGTGGCTAAATATGGTTAAACCATTGTACCGCGTTATCGTTTGTACCCGTCCAATCGTCGGAATTTATGTACGCTTCCCGATGGAGCTCATAAACATTGTAAAACTTCCGGCAGATGGTGGGCAGGCGCCCGATTATGTTGCTACACCGCGTGCCCTGTCCTCCCGCAACGTTATAATAATATGCCTCCAACGAAACAATTGTAGGCACACATGTAAAATTTATAACGTTTGCTAAGCGGATTACAAAAAAGGGGCTCCATGAATGCGGGTGATTATAAGAATGATTTTTAATTTAACCGGTCACGTAATTTAGAATTGCTACTTCATTATGAACTCCCAACGTTTGTTTTACGCAATGTAATTATCTGTCTTTAGAGTCTCATTAAACAACATACAGCTAGTCTTAAACATTTGCGATATTAAAATTGTTTTCGTTCCGCGATGATTTAATCAAATAATTAAATATTTGAAAACATTTGAGGTTATTTTATCACGCCAGCGTGTTTAAGTAATTTTAATCATCTATTTTTACTTAACTGTGAGAACCTATATTATTTTTTCACTAATTTAATGTTGTGTGTCGAAAGTGTTCAATTTTAATAATGTACAACGGGATTACTTTATGCTCGACTTTGATTTTCTTTGTCTGTCAATTTTTCTAAATGATATATTTTTTTATTGAAATCTTTACGTTTACCAATATTATTAAATAAAATGTGTGGCAATTTTTTAGGAAACAATGCTGACGCGGCGTTTTTACTTAAAAAATATTTAACCCCATTCAAAAATCTCGATGCCACTCTATAATTTTTGCGGGCGACATTCACTTCGTCATAATACGCCATTAACGGTTGAGCGACGCGGTCTCTAATTCACGTTTAAAAGCCTGCACTTGAGTATAAGTCAGCTTTAATTTAGTCTTAGCCAGCAATACCCACTAAAAATCTAATTTGTCAAGAAGCACGTTGCGGCCACTGAATTTATTATTGAGATTGATATATTTTTAATGAGCTACTCGCTTGTTTGTTTAATCATACTTTGAAATTACAGCAATTTTAATTCGTGATTCTGGTGTATCCAAGCACTGTTATAGCTGGAAAATGTACGACGTTAAGTTATTGAAGGCAGCCTTTTTCAGTAATTACAGTGCGTCACAGGCATGCATTAACAGAAGTAAGACGGTATAATTTCGAAGAATGCGGTTTTGAACATGAAACTTTCAACATCTTTATCCTTGCTTGAAACATTTCTTCGAAACCTTTTAAATTAATTTTGTCGTATGTGTAATAAAAACTTAGTAATCAAATTATTGAATAATTTTGGAAAAGTTGAAATTCAATTATCATTTTATACATTTAAATTCCTCTCTATTGTCGTTAATATTTTAGTTAAAGTGAAATGGGGTTTAAGTGTATTATTATTTAAAAATGCTAGAGTGCTGAATAGACTCCTAGCTTAATTGATATTTTGATATCAAAACAAAGAGAAAAAACTAATTTAAAGTTGGAAAAGATGCTAACCGACCAAAATAGATAAGCCAGATTCTAATTTTCGCACCTTGTCCTCTTTAAACTTTAATTTTTTAGTTTTTATTTTTCTTATTATTCACTCCTTTTTTAAATTGAATTTAGTTTATTAAGCTGATGTTATCAGATGCTGAGCGTGGCAACTCTGGGAACGTTTTAAAAACCGTTCGCGTAAGGATCTACTCTCTTTTCCAAAACATTAAAGAATACATAATCTAATAACAATACAGATACAGATACACAACACTTTATTGAACACCACAAAGTACAGAGACGCATAAAAATATAAATCTTAAAAAAAAAGTGTACAATTGGCGGTCTTATCGCTATAAGCGATCTCTTCCAGACAACCAAAAACGATAGAATGGATCGTACGACAAGAAATAAATAAAAATAAAAAACAATACATAATATGCCGGCAATAGGCAACATGGATAGGAATAAGCTTCGCGAACTATAGGTCGTACTAGTGACTCTTCTACCTACCCCTTTGGCGTTACAAACGTGAGCGTATGTATCTTCATGTATGATAATATTCTATATAAATTACGTTCGTAGACGTAATAACTTCTCCGATAATAGATACAAATTGAGGACAATACCGACTCAGAAACCGATTTTGGCCGCCGCTGAAACATTATATTTCTATCATATAATCTTTTTCTAGGCTGGGTATTTAGTGCTCTAAAAATAATGGCTTGTTTCATTACACGTAAGTGGTTGAGCAAGTGTATCAAATATCCAGATGATTTATCTGGGCCTTTTATCAGTGTTTGCCAAACGGGTAATTTATGATGTTTGTAATATAAGAATTCGTTCACACCGCGAGTGGTAGGATAGGTGCCTAGTACCTTGATTTATTCTGGGATGAATTCTAGGTACCATTTTCAGTTGCGATAATGCTGGTGATATTGCAAATTTCAACACTAAAGTTTTTGCCCTTTTTTTCCTCCTCTTCACTTTAAGGAGAGAAAAGGGAAGAAAATAAGACAACAAAAGTTTATTGACCCCCGGACAATCGTTTGCGTCAATTCGATTGCGTGAGGTAACTCATATTTTCCGTGGGACCAAGCATACATTTTTAGTCTTGTAACTCCGATATAACAATGGCTATATAAACCTACAGAATTCCTACCGACCCAAAAGTCTCTTAAATTGCTATATCCCACAGAATCCAGTCTCCCATTTCATCAATTGTTCAACTACATACATCATTTGAGTGTTAACAATTTGTTCTCTTTAGCTGTCCCGGGCAGGCAAGGTCTTGGGTTCTCTCGCGTGGCTGCACCGGATCTTAAGGATAGCAATCGCTAAGGAGAGAACGCGCACGATTAAGCGATTAACAGGTTTATAGGCGGAGCGTAATCGTTAAGCTTATAATATGTCCTTTATGAAAGAGATGTCATATGCTTACAGAATTGGTTTTAATGAAAGTGGCTGAAGTTTGATGTTGCGGCGACAATGCCGGAAGATGGACTCTGGTACCGGTTTAGATAAAACCAGATAGAACGGACGGTATTTCTATGGGATAAAGAATCCTCGAAATCCTTGTGTGGGCCCTTTGTTTAGTAGTGGACATGTAGCAAAATAATATTTCATTCAAAATGATAATGTCCTTTAGTATTATGCCTCGCTTTCTAGTTTCATTATATTTAAAATAAAACATGAACCCATATCGCTATCACTACACACCCACCCTTTTCAAGAATTAATTTCTACGTAGGTGGATAGAGTTAGAAGTGTTATTTTATAAAATATCGTTTGGTCGTTCCATTGAAATGATGTTACAAGTCACTTAATAAGGAAATATTAAACAGAAGTTATACTTATCTTAATAAGAAGAGCAATTAAGTTATATTTTTATTTCGAAATGATGGTATATAATCTCAGAAGTTGAATTACTTTAGATAAATACATAGGTATTACATTTCTTCGTATATAATTTACTAATTCTTGTTTCCTTTGTTTTCAGGTAAGGATGCCATGATGGTAAATACTATTATACAAGATTTTGTGCATCGATTTGGTAAGGCAACTGAAAATATCAAGCCAGGGTTGACTGACTTAAATGCGTCTTAAAATAAAGCCGTTATAACATAAAAAGTAGCTCGATGAAGAAATACAGAAAATAATACTTTTCATATATTAAACGATATTAGAAATTACTTTACGAAACAAAGAATGAAGTCCAAGTCCACCACATAACTTATACATCTATTGTTCGCGAATATTCATAGTATTGTTTTTACATTCGGTACATTCAATATTGTTCTAAACTTCTAGAGCCAATCATCGCCAAAGTACCACGATAAACAATATAACGTCTAAACAAACAAATCAATACACACATATAATACGATTACCACTAACCCACATCTATATTGTACGAATTCCATTTATACATCTAAATAGGTATGTTTGCTTTCCAATCCGCACAAACTTTAATAATAATGTTATCTGGATAACTAGTTAACAATATCGCCATGGTAATCGCTAACAATGGATATTTCTATACATTGTTCCAGTATTTTCGACCCAAAGCTATTGAATGGTCAAATTACCTTTACAGCAGTTCACGATAACTGAAATACGATAAGCTATAGAGGCAGTATAATAACCAATTTATTTTAAAATATACAAGTGGCCACATTACCGCTCGCACCGCGAAATGTGTGATAGCATTCTATAATACCAATTATCGTTTCAATTCAAAAATGTTTGCGTATTGGTCGGGTTTGTATGAAAATGGTAATGAGAATTTTTTTGTCTGCAAAAACGTACTTTTTATTCTGTTTTAGATTGGATTAGATTCTATAATTTTGTTGCAGTTTGTACAGAATAAAATGTTTCTTTTTTGCAAATTTCATTTAAACGGTATGTTATCGACTTCGCGAAGTGAAACTTCTTATAGTTTAAAGAAATTGCAAAAGAAATGTTTTTACTTTCTTATATTTTTTTTCGTAGAAATTGGTCTATGACAAATCTAACTACGAATAATGTGTAGTCTGTATTTACTTTGATAAACTAAATTAGATAAATTAAAATGATTGGATAAATAATATTTAATTCTCCTATTCATTAAGGACTTATATAAAGTTTAAATTTAATTAATAAATTAGATAGCTCACGTGATTCGCAGACATCCAGTAGCATTCAATATTTACTTAAAATATCTAAGCCAAGTAACAAGTACAAACGTCTTTCAATCGGCTCAAAGTATTACTTATTTTGATTGTATGAAATCTA
This sequence comes from Deilephila elpenor, assembly GCA_949752805.1. Classification (NCBI taxonomy): domain Eukaryota; kingdom Metazoa; phylum Arthropoda; class Insecta; order Lepidoptera; family Sphingidae; genus Deilephila; species Deilephila elpenor. The sequence continues at coordinate 10,092,278 of OX457099.1, forward strand.
TCGTTATGTCTCTGTTTTATTTATCAAATAATCCAAGCCAATTCACATTGGGACGACCCTATCAACTTCTCCAATTTATTTATGTATTTAATACATTTTATACGCTACATAACTTAAGAATATTAAAAACATCTTTAATATTACATTAACACTTTTGCACTGAATTCATTCGCCCTCGCGTCTTACAATTTCACAAACGCATACACTTCTTAACAAAGTCTTTTTACTCGTTAGAATTATACCATTCGTCCTTAAAATGGATTCCAAAGGAGGGAAGCAATTTCATTTGTGAAAACCTGCTCCTGCTTATAATCCGTCCGGGGTAATAACATTTCATATTCGTAATAGAATCATTTTGCGTCGCCCGGAAACTTTATAGTCTCATTTTCATTGAAAGCGTTTAGTACGAATAAACTTGTAGAATATTTGATGCACAGCCGAGGAGTGGAACGGGCCTAATCTCCGGACTCCCTTACTCGACTAATCAACACGCCCTCTCTTGACACTCATTTTTCTTTTTCCCTCTTAAATATTAACATGTTGCAGAATCGAAAGTATTCATATTTGATCGGGCCTGGGCGAACACCTACCGTGTTTTGACCAAACGTTATGATAGGGAGTTCGAAAGTTATGTCATCAATGTAATATGAAACATTTTTGGATTTATCTGACAATGTTTGTAACGCAACGTGCAAGAATTGACTCTTAAATAGTCCATTTATCTGGTATTCTTGCTAACACAAATCCCTCGTTGATAAACATTTGTTTCTAGAAAAAGTGTTCAGTTCATAAATCGGAAATAATTTATTTCCACGTAATAGAAGCAAAAGGTGTTCAATTCTATACATTATAAATATAAAATAGGACAGAAAAATCCAATTTTTTCGATACCCACGATACATTACATCCATCTAACTTTAGAGCCTGAATTTTATGTGTCATTGTTAGGTATTATTATAAATATTTTCACCTCAGTGTTGCAATCATTGTAACACGAGCCTCCTTGTTATTCGGTTCGTGCAGGCAAGGTTAAATGTTAGAATAATTGACCGAATGAATAATGCATTGACTTGTTACTAGAGCTCCCCTACATACACATATTAATGCAAGTCATCATGTTCTACTTGAGATTACACTGATATTGGTAATAAATCCTTAGAATAGTATACACTAATTCTAGATGAAACTACAAAAATCGAACTAGTTCTAAGAATTCTATGTACAATATTTTCTGGGTGGGTAAATGCTGGGAACAAGAATTGGTAGTATCAACCGAGCAATTAAATTGGGCTGCTGATTGGTTCGAGCCTTTTCTACAATTGAAAGAGGCAGCGCACTTACGAGGCGAAAGGTCGTGGGTGTTTATGGGCAATGCGGGGCTATTCACGATTACAATGTCACACATGCGAACATATTAACTGAACAAAGAAGTATTCTGGCATTTATCTCAATCTCATAAGTAGTTAAAAGTAATAAGATTATTATTTAAATGGAAATTCTTAAATCTAAAAACAAGAGAGAATTTAGCTTAGCTAATTTACAACAAATTTCGGGACCATCTTTTCTTTTTCCATCTCCTTACCCACCTGCGTTCTTACAAAAATTACACGCGCATATAATAACGACATATTATCTTAGAATTTGTACCGAGAATCTTAGGATTATTTATCTTGTTTCACCTCGTAACGACGCCTGCGTAATGATAATTAATCGACGGTAATTACCTACAAAATTGTACGCAACGCATCCATTCTCCCTTAAAGCTTAAAGCTTAGTCTTGTGTTATTCGGGCCTTTATACGCTAAGTGGCACATGTGTACATAAGTTAGGATCATGGTTACGAACATATTTACTGATCACTTGGTTATACTTAATAACTATGTAATTGTACTGTTAAATTGTTGATACAGCTGTTGTCTACGACCGAAAAAGTCTATTTCTTTTACCATCTTTCTTTTACATTTTCTTATTGCGATTAATGGCGTGACGAGCATGCCATATTAGCATACTGCTATGCAAATATCAAAATGCGTCTCTCTCTCTCTATCTATCTCTCTCTCTCGCTCCTTCTCTCTCTCTCTTTCTCTCTTCAGCCGCAAGAAATCCAGTGTGAACATAGAACTCCACATAGGGGAGGCCTATGTTCAAAATGACTAGATACATAAAATTATTTGTTAAACCAATTACTTATTAAGGCGATGTCACACGTGGAGCGCTCGACAAAGACTTTCCTGTAAATCGTTAATTAAATCAGAACCTTTAAGATGGTTCATGGAAGGCTTGCGACAGTGAATTACATATCATGGATTTATTTAGTTATTTTAATGATTTGGAATGATAAAATGGATATTGTTAATCATGTTGCTGAATCAGTGATACGTAGCTTAATAAATATATAAAAATACAAAATATATCATAGTCATAAGAGGTCCAGTGCTAAACATAGACTTCCTCAAAACTTATTCTTACCTATAGCTCATATAACTTGTATGAAATATTATCTTTACAAGACATTTTTAACAATATCTTCATTCACCGTGATCAAAACAAACTTTGAAGCTTTAGCTCCTCCAAATTTACACTCTCAGCGAAGGATTCGTCATATTGATGGAGTATTGCACTTGTTTTAAACTCACAAAGTATGAATGTTCGTGCAATTCAATTGCAGCTAAATTTATGATTATTTCAAACTTCAACGTTTATAATAAACTTGAAGTTCCTCCTTTGTCAAAATGTTTCTAAGCAATTATTATTTTTGTTTTTTTATTTAACACGTACCACAAGACTCTTCAATATAGAGAACTATATCCAATTTTAGCGGAGTACATAAGGATGTAAATAATGAAACGCAAAATTACGCACCGATAAAGCGACGTCGGTGCGTGTCCAAAAAATAAAGAAGCCACTCTTTCAGGTGGAACTCAATAAACCGTACTTACAGCTTAAGGGCGGTAAATTCGCGTTTTTATCATTGCAAATTTACGCGAGCCTCCGAGCGAAATTCTTATTTGTTGTGTTATCGAATTGATCGGGTGGGGCGAGACTCGAGGCTGCGAGATTGCGAGAGTGCGAAAGTGCGAGCGCGTTACCTCGAGAGCGCGAGGTGAGTTGGCGCCGCGCGAGTTCTCGCAGGACAAGATTTATGTAAGGACTTTAGTGTTTGTACGAGTAGTTAAGCAGGGGGTCGCGGGGCGAGGCGGCGCGAGCCTCATCTACATTCGCTTTTACTCACGCCAGATACCTAACAAAGTATAGAGAGCCCTCCTTTTGTCTATGCTCTCGCATCCGCTACAGTTTTCTTCACGAAGGAGGAAAATACGGCCCGTTTTAAAATTCCACGCGTACATACGTACAGACACGTAGAAGTTACTTTTCTCTCTTTTTTACAATTTCTCGCCATAGACACATCATCTGGCGTGGATGAGTTTTTGTTGGGACGTAGGAAGTCGCTTTGTCTACGCTATGAAAGTCAGAACTGTTGTAAGGAATATCCAGCTCGGAGTGCCGTGGCGCATTGTTTTCAGAAAAATCTAAGCTTAGACTTTTACGTTCGCTAGCTACCGTCTGCTCGAGCAACACGTGGCATCCGACTAAGTAATGAAATCTACTTGACTTTAATTAAATACTCGTTTCGACATAAACGTTAACCGATAAACTAAAATAACAGTTCCTGGAAAAGGTTTTACCCGTATTTAACTTAATTACGCTGCAGCGCGGCGCGAGATGAAACTACATAAATGTTATGTGTAAATAAATGACAAATGTGTTTGTGACCCGGTGGAACTTAGCTTGCGCTCAATAAATGCGCTAGGTGAAATCCTTAAGTTTCTTTCCAACTTGAGGTATTCCAGAAGTGGTTCGGGATGCGTTTCGCCTCGCGACAGACTCGGAACGGTGTTGTAACATAGTTGTGTTATCAATTACATTAAGACGGAAACTAACTTTCCTTTGAACGTATTTTACTACAGGTATTCCTAGAGTATTCATCGTCACAGTAAAATACTTAATATTGTGTAGGTATACGTAATTAGTAGAATTTTGTTAATGATTTTGAGTAGAAGATACGGATTGTGATATAGCACCGCATCGAAATTAATCATGTAATTAATTTCATATAACAAAGGACGGTAAAAAATAAAGCAACTAACTAGATGAAAAGCTATCCCCGTCTTTTATGCATAACCACAACACTTGGATATTCAAAAATATGCTTCCGGTCCTTAGGCATACATGATAGAAAGGTTAGAAGGGAAAAATAGGGGCATGAAATGCATTAATTTTTAAATACGAAACCGCTTTTAACCCTATGCAAAATTAATCTTTAATAATTTAACTACGTGCGAAAATCCCAACTTCATCAATATTGCTCCTATAGTTTAAGCCATAATATATCCATTGAAGCTCGGTTTATTCCAGGAAAATAGTGAACCGAGCAAAACGTTCCCTCTAATTTCTGGCGAAAATAATTTAGCTTTAGGTTCGATGAGTAACCTGTATCAAAATGTTACCTAGAGCCTCCCAGGACTATTATTATATTTTAAAGATCTAGATAAAGAGGAAATAAATAATCACCCAATTGCCACATACATAGTCCTGACCCATTTCATTGAACCATTAAGGGTATCTTGTCCGTCATCATTTTTCTGAATCATCTCTATAGTTCTACATATGTACATAAGCTCACGCCTTTTTCCCAGAAGGAGTAGGCAGAGGTTCTACCAGGACACCCACATTTCGTCTTGTATGTTCCGTCCCACGATAGGCCCGGGGCGAGCCTATCGCCATATCGGGCACGAATTCCTGACTCCGGGCCGATAATGAATGGAAAAATCTAATATCACTTTGCTCGACTCGGGATTCGAACCCGAGTCCTCAGCTTTGTAATCGTACCGTAATACAACTACGCTTCCGAGGCAGTATATAGTCTATAGTTTTATCATACTTTAAGGTTGGGAACTCATGTATGTAGTTATGATTATTAACATCCTGACTAACAAGAGTTCCAGTGATGTATAAGGAGCAGAATAATCCCCAATCTCACTAAACTATCACCCAATATACAAATCCTACTTTCAACAGAAAATCCGTTTACTTCTGTACTACAAATTAATTTTGAAAACCGAATATAATAGTCATAGAAATGCTTATGAGTTGGGCAAAGGCTTTTTGTAAGGATTCAGGAGAACGTAGTGCAGGTTTCATGTTATTGCCTCAATTAATCATAACTTTGTGTTAGTGAAATTTCTCTGGCGGGCAGACCATTGGTGCATGAGCTCACCAAGGCATGAAATTGGATCGCAAAATCTTAACGTTCGCCTATTTTCGAACTAGGGCATAAGCTGATTTTCAAATTTCAGCAAGGCTCTAATGGTGAATTTAGTGTGAAAAATATAGAAATATTTTTTTAGTATTTTATCGGTAAAAATATGGTGGTTTTCTAAAAGTAGTTGCAGGTGTAGGATAGGTAGGTATATATCCTCCTTTGATGATAGGGTCACATACAATATACTATTATCGTATTTTTATTATGTGTATTAAATATATTACACAACAATCCTACGTAATAAAAGCACGACATTTAAACATTTATATACTTAACTGACTGAAGTTTAGGTTCCCATTTATTATATGACATTTTATTTTTATAACTAATATTTATTTCATTTATATACAAAAATTGTAATAAAATATTTCACTATCCAGTATAGTAACAAATTGCATTTAATAAAACACTCAACTCGACTCTGGATCCTATCGTGACAAAATGTGAGGCCAGAATTATGATAGTTCTCAAGAAGTTTGAGTTAGAAACACCGAATTTACGCGACGCAGCGTAGCAAGTGCAGCTTACTACGCTCGCGTAGCCGCTACATCTCTACGGCGTAGACGGCGCGATTTATTCTGTTAAGTATTTTGCTACATTTTATCACTGAATGTAATATTTTAAAATAAATATCGAAATATATTGTAAAAATAATATAAAGTATTATAAGACTAGATCGATGTGAACAAATCGTTGATTGCAAGTGACAAAAGTTTAAGCCAATCTTTGCAACCCTCTCATTATGTTAGAAGAAGAAGAAGAATCCAATTTACAGTTTAATAAGAATCAACTCACTCATGCGTGATTCATATGACTTCAATAAACTCGAGCAATATTAGTCCTGAACGACACAAGTGCGTGGGCGTCGATAAATCCATCGAATATGTTTAAAGTACCACCTTTAATTAAAAATATATCCATTATTTTTTGCTGGAGTTGCGCTAAAGTTACATTGGCGTAGGTACGGAGCAATTAATTGGGATTAGTGTGTGAGGTCGTGCGTTCCATTTGCCACTTATTTTTCACGTTACGAAAAGTCCAGTGGCGGGTCCAGCGCGCGCGGCGGCGGATTATTGAATTAAAGTTGATAAGTGTATTAGCCAGTGTTGTTGCTCCATTCTCTTGATTAATGGCCGACCGTTGCTTTTTATCTCTCATTTATATGATAATGAGTCGGTAGCCGCCATCGAACACAATTATTATGTGTAAATGAATATAGATCGTGAAATCGCTTTTTGAAAAACGGACGGTGCACGTTAGCCGGTTCAAAATGATCGACACGCGTGCGACGAGGCGCCAGCAACGCCGGTGCGTTCGATGTTTTCATTAAAATTAACTTTGCTTATTTTCGTAATTGGATTATGTTAATTAAGTAGGTAGCTGTTTTCACTGTGAAATTGTAATCGAAAAGTCTAACGTTTATTTATTCAATCAGTTTGTTTTGTAACACATTGACGTGTTTGTACGGTGCTGCGTTTTGTTTGTGCGGTGTTATTTTATTAAATTTATAAAATAATATTTATTTTGGGGTCGAATTAAAATACTTGAAATCTACTGTGATGATCTCCGTAGCGCAGTTAGTTATGAAGCCTATTGTGAAACCAAAACGCCACCAATATTTATATTGATTCTGGGTGTGTAAGACCAAAAATCTTTCGTAATTTCTAGCACGCACGACATAAAATTCTCATTTCATAGTCCTGCTTGTATGTTACTAATATTATTACAATATCTAGAAACATGACAACTATATTTTTTTAACTAGAAACTATCAAACAAATAGCAACAATTTGTTCCTAGTACTGACAAACTTCGTGAAGCCGACATAATCCTTGCGACTTACGAGAGTCTCATGTTTCCTCGCATTCAATCCCGCCACTAAAAAAATCTAATTTAGGTTTCCTTGCGCCACGGAGGGGAACATGATTTTATATTCCTCTAGATCAAAATTTAAATAACATTTGACGTCTGCAATATCCGCTTCAAATTTATCGCCAATCTCCCTCACTCTCAAATACATTTCCATCACAAAACAGAATTACTTGGAAATATACCTATCGATGCGTAGCTTAGTGCTTCTTCGCAGATTTGTAGTACTTCTGAAGCATATGTGGGCTGTTTCATAATAAACATAAAAATGTCGTTCATATTTGGTATGGAGGTAGCTGACATCCTGGATTAACACATTGGTTACTTTTTATATACTATTTATTACCTTTTATATACGAAAAATATAGTGTTCCCGTGGGACGAGAAAATAATTCAAATATATACAGGGTATATCAAGACTGCGACCGAAAACGAAGCGGGGTGGTAGTTTTAGTGGTTACAGACACAATGCAAATAAAAATTTCGCAAAATAAGCGACAGATTTTATTTTGCAATGTTTTTAAAATCATTGTTTTTGGGTAGTAAATACCTACTTATTGCGAAAATAGTAATTTAAACCCTATCGTACCATTGCGTCTTAAAAAATAAAAAGGTGTACATCATTCTTTTCGGAAAACTATGTATTTATCACCCAAATACGACGATAAGTAAAAAAATACCAAAAAAAAGTTGACGATTTTTTTTGCGAAATTTTTCATTGCATTGTGTCTGAAGTCACTAATACTACCACCTGGCTTCGTTTTCGGTCGCGGTCTTGATATACCCTGTATGTTACTTTTAAACTCAAAGAATTGGAACGGGACAGTAGAGGACATAATTACAACCCTAGAGTTGACAGAGTTGGGACAGGTCGGGATATAACGGGACGGGACGTGTTTAAAATAAAATAAATAAAAGTGTATGTGAAATAAAATAGTGCTGTTATGGATTGGACTCAAAAAATATCTGCACCCAGAAGAAGCCGTGCTGGCATATATATTGTATATATTTAGTTGTAAACACTGATAAAAATATTCATAATATTAAAAATAGCAAAAAAATAGTTGATAAAGACCAAACATTTTGACAAAAACAAAGCAAATAACTAAAACAAGCGATGCGGAGAGGAATAAAGTGGGCTGGCCTTCGCGTCTATTTAATTCCCCTTTGTTTCATACAATCTACAGGCACCGGTGGGGTTACGATGACATTTGGATTTGCCATGTGTAATATAGTGCTGGGAGCGAATGAAATCCGGAAATATGAGTGCATAGCCGGCAGCCGTGAAGCACGCCTTTCACCGTCGCCCATTGCTGTTCCTTGGATATTAATGATGTCAAACGTGGAGTGTCTTTGTCTCGGAATTGACGAGTTTCTCTGGAACTAGCTCATTTGTTTGAGGAACTTGACGCGTTCGTAACCGGATAATTATACAGCACGTACCGAAACGAGTGGAAACAATGTTGCCTTGATTGTGTACGCGATTTCTATTTTATGTGTTCTGCTTAAATAACATAGGTTATGTGCAAAGTTTAGGAATATTATTAATTATTATTCTAAGGTTTGGAAATGACAACGTTCAATAGACCAGTATGGTGGAGGGAATAATATAGATTATAAACTTGATTTAATTTGTATGAATAAATTGATGAACATTAATCTGTGAATACCAGGTATAAAATCATTTTTCCAATTAACTTTGTATTTTTGGTTATAGGATATATAATAATTTAAGTGATTTTCATATATTTTATACTGATAATAGGTTCGCTGACTAACACAATTATTTAACTCTAGAAATGGACTTTTAAGCAACGTCTATTCTACACACAAACGATTTTTAAACACTTTGGTTTTGTAAAACATATTTTTACCAACATAAAAATAACAATTCCACGTTATACGAGTTAATTGTACAAAATCATCTAAATACATACTTCCTCACAATTTACCAACGCAAAATATAAATCTAAAGAACCCGTTGTAAACTTAAAGTGTACTGAAGACTTGATATCTGCCTCTAAAACAATACAGCGCTGTAAAATTCTATTTAGCTCGGTCTGAAAAGCCCGTCAATCTCTGGTGGATGCGCCGACAGCTATCAACAGATAGCCGCCGGCTCGTTTGACAGCTTCCACGGTAGATAGGCACACACCAATACGACAAAGGATTACCCAACAGAAAGGCTGCGAGCAATTTTACCTGTCCATAACTCAGCCGTTTATCAATACGTCACTGACGGATTAATCGCTAAGAACTGCCGTGTTTAAACGCGTCCGCTCGTTTTTTGCACTTCACTTTTTTTTTATTACTATGAGCTTGTAATGTCCCACTGCAGAGCAAAGGCCTCTCTTTCTACTACACTATTTTAGCTCTGTAATAATGCGAGCAAAACTTTGCCGCGACTTGCATCCTTATTGAACGTGGAAATTTATTAAGCGAAAACGGATGCCACCGATGCTTTCTTGTCTGACACTATCGAAGTTTCCCTAACAAAGTACTAAGAAAAAGGTATAAAACACATACCGAAAAGTTGCCGCCGAACAATGGCGAACTTTATTTCGGAAAAACTGTTACAAAAAATATGACGTTTGAAAAATTACACGCATTCACAAATCACGCTGGCCTTCTTTTGTGGAAACTTTCAAAACACACAAAGGAATTCAACTCATTCTTGCGACGTTAAAATTTTTTACTTGTACACGTACGTTCCCCATTCTGACATTCGTGAATGAACAAAACAAATATTGCAAATACGCTGCGTAAATTGAATGGGCGAAATAAAGTGGATCAAATAATAACGACTCGGGCGAAAAGTAACAATAAATTACAAAGTCCATAACACACCTGAACAAGTATACAGAGCGCCGGACAAAAACGTCGAACGTTTCGAAATACAAAATTCCATTTGGTGCCGTCGAGAGGAAATGAAGCAATTAATTCAGCAGATGGCGTCGCAGTGCGAGCATTAATCATCGACTAATCGTAACTGCAGTCTTCGATTAAACCGCGCCTGGCTCGCAGACACAGAGCACCGAGCACCCGGCCACCCGGAGACGACGCGTGTCAGCCGCGCGCATTGTCACACTTCGCTCATCAACTATATTACCATTTAATCACCAACCAAACTACCACCAATACATTGTAATTTCAACCCAAGACAAACCCAACGCTAAGTTTAATCTTCAATCAACGAGCAATTTCGCTAATATAAAATCTTGATCCGCGGAATAACGTCAATCACTGACAAGAGTCTTTAAACTCTCTTCTCTTTACCAATTTAACAGCGATAACATCTATCGTCACGTCGGCCTTCTGGAGCCATCTTTGTAATTAATTTCAGATAGAAAATTTAATAATTGTACCGCAAGAAAGCAATTAAAAATGGATTACATGTAAAAATGAAGCGAGTGGTGCGGTGCGTTTAAGAGTCGAAATCGAACAGAGAGCGGGTAGATTAAGGCACTTGGCCGCTCGGGATTACCGGACAAGCTAGTGGTAATGAAATTCGCTCCGAGGAAATGGCGGGATATAGAGGCCTAGTACTTTAAGCCCTGTCCAGGCAACCGCTGATTGTATTTGATGAGAATTTTATCTGTTTTGTTCTATCGTTCGCGGCAATCGTCGCGTAAGCATACCGATTTAAGTTCCAGGGCCCGCGTAATTACTTCCTTCACTTTTAACTCGATTCGATTAAACTGGATTAGGGCAATTGTTTGTGCAATGTTAACGATGGTAATAATGGCTTTTTGAAACTTTTCGTTTGTAAAATGGCCTGTCGACAATGGAGACAAAAATATCGCATGTAAACGTCCAACTACTAAATGCGTCTGAATTTATTCGAGCGCGAGACATACGCGAGTTGTCTTTATTTAAATTAGGAGTCGTCAGGCGAAACTATCAAACCGTGGCGTCTCGGAGAGCCCAAAGGACACGTAGATTCTTACCGGTCCCGCCGGGCCTCCGCCGAAGCGTGCCTTAGGTAACGTTACTCTGCCGATTGTGATCCAATTAGGGATGGTTGCGCATCCGCTTACCTATTTATCTGGACAGGACGATCGTTTTGTCAGTAGACGCATAAAGGTCAGTTACAACCCCTGGGACGTGGCTTTGCTTAAATGGCTATGTTAACAAAAGCCCCGTTGTTTGAGGTTCTAGTTCGAGCATAAGATTGTATAGAGAGCAGTTCAGTGGAGCAAGAACTCGATATTAAATCACTTGAGAAAGGGAAAATAAGGCAATAAATATACAATATTTACTGCGATTTATTAGGCTTATTAGCATTTATCTGATTGCGACATTATGTCCAGGGACATTGATTAACCGCTTCGGTGTCTATTTTCGAGGTAACTTACCAATAAATGGAACAAAATCTGTAATGCGATTTTTCCTTAACGATATGGGCGGTTTTATTTTGATATTTAATACAGGAATATTTTTAAACTACCTACTGAAGACATATTTTTCCTACTACATCGACTTTTTTTTTGTTTTCGTTTTTTATACGAAATTATATTTCCTATGAGCTTCGTAAATTTTAGACTACATCCCTGCTGAAATTAATTTTGATCGGTTTAAAACAATTGTAACATTCGCGTAAATGTAACAAAACTATAGAAAGATAATAATAATATAGACTAGGATACCAGCATTTTTGTAGTTTATTTATTTTATTTATTTATTTATTTTATTCTTTTTGTACACTAAATAAATCTTAATTAGTTGTTCTTTTTTACAATCACGTGTCGCACACAATGCCACATAGGCCGTCAAAGTATAAAAATGACACTATTTGATAATGGTATATTACCCTCTATTAAAATAAAAGAGATTAAAATAAAATAAATATACCAATAGTAATTGGTATTGGTGAGGGTCTATTTATGTATATATCTAATTTTCCTGTTATATATGTTGCAATCACATTAAGAATTTTCGATAAATTCTCGCACAAATAAAATTAGCCATACAGTAAACAGAACCAAATAAAATTATACCAAAAATGATATCCGCACAACAGTGTATCTTTGTTTCCAACTAAACTAAACTGAACTGGTGCATTAGACGTTTTGGAAAGTCTCGGTGGTTAGGCGTCTTAACTTAGCGGATATCACTACCAAAGTGGCGGTTTGATTTAACAGTTAACAAATGGTTTTAGATACAATTCGACCGAGAGCTTTCGGATTTAATTAATCTATGCGGCGGTCGCTTGACGCATCAATGAGATATTATGTGTAATATAATTTATTATTGTGTCAAAGGTTGTGATTGTACTGCTGCTTAAATTCTGTAATGTTAGAGTAGTTTGAGAGCGGATTACTAGATGGAAAGTCACCTATGAGGGCCAAAAAGATATAGAGAATCTTAGGTTTTTCCGATCTTTGTGAATGAATGAAAGATTAAATGGGTGACAGGATCTTTGAAGATTATATTTTTCAGTAATTTCTATGATCTCCATTTGCTATGATAAACTAATATTATCCTAAGGATAGAAAGAGTACCGATTTTGATACTTTCCAGATCGGGTAATGCCTCGGCCAGTTATGAAAATTTATAATTTAAATTACAAAAAAGCATTATAAAATTTCATACATAATTTTTGCAATAACATTATATTCATAAAATACGATTTTATCAGTCTCCTACAACCGTAGATTTTGTTGCTAAAACAGCGATAGTTCACTAACTCTCTACAAGAACTGATCTAAAATGATTTACAAAACACCAGTAAGTATTTATTTTCCGCTAAAATAAAACCATGTCGAGGGGACAACATTTACGTTGGTAGCAGTTTCATAATAGTTTATATAATAAAATCAGTGTGCGAGACAGGTGTGCCCCGCGTAATGAGAAAGGGTGTGTTATATTTCACCTGACTGACACACTGCATATGGATCGATATGTTTCATTACACAGTCCGTTTTGTTACAATGTTGCGTGTCTTTAATTTAGAGAATATACATTGAATTACAATAAATTATTACATACATACATAAACTCACGCTTTTATCCCAGAAGGGGTAAGGAGGGGTGCCACCATGACATCCACATTTCGCCTTGTGTGTTCCGTCCTAAGATGTGATAAGGGGCAAGCCTATCGCCATACCGGGCACAAATTCCTGACTCTGGGCTGATAATGAATAGAAAAATCCAAAATCACTTTGTCCGACCCGGGATTCGAACCCGAGACGTTGTTATCGTCAGCGCTGTAATCGTGCCGTAGTAAAACTACGCCACCGAGGCACAATGATACATAAAAGTAATATATTTATTATGTTTAGCAAGCCACTAATTTTGTTATCTTTTAACAAAGCCGAGGTTATATTCTACATCACAAATATTACTGTCTAAAGTCACCAACGCGGATGATATTATTTGAAATCTCTCAGGTATAAATATTATTTTGGAATTTTATTTACGAGTAATATAAGACAAAGTAATTTATTTATCGTGAAATATTTTAGTAATATAAGAAATATTAATAAAAGTGAAGTGAAACGATAGAAAGTTTCGCGATGTTTGACGGCGAAAGTATCGGGGGAATATATTAAGTTTGTAACAAGTTCAAGATAGGTGCTCCACGCGTACCAGCAAAAAATATTGCATGAACTTAAGGACCAAACTGTTGCGATACAAACTAACTGCAAATATTAAACGTGCGCTATAAATTTTGCATTAAATAAATGTCCTTGACTTCTAAGCAAATAAAATCTAGGCATTAAACTTAAATTGCTGTAATATTCTCGTAAAAGCTTTTTATCAATTTTAGTATGATAGAGATAGATTATCCACAAAAAGAGATAGTCACCGCTTAACTGTCGTCACTAGTCTGCTGCTCAGTCGAAACTCAATATACTCAGGTTGAACCCGAAACACGACATACTTATTAGCTCTCTATTAAGGGCTTTGCAATAACGTAAAGTTACTATCCAGGCGGATAGCACTAGCACTAGTTAAACATCTGTACACACTAACCTAATTTCATACAAAAACAATCTCCATACATAATCAGTGAAGGCTTTAACCGCGTTACACTCTGGCTGTGCAATTAACTAATCTTTCACAATATCTGAGCGTGACAGCGCGACATCGTTTGAATGCCGAAGCTGCAACGCAACTGTCACTCCACGCAGCATATAATTAATCACGCTTTATAGAAAACAACGCGTTACCAGTGCTTACTGTTTCCATGTTTAGTTTTATTTATTTTTGCTTAGATTGTAGATGGGACTTTATTAGGAGAGTATAAGTATCGCAAAGTCTTCATGCTTGTGTAGGACCATCAGCCTAGACAAATTTTAGTTTTCATGCCTGTGTAGGACCATCAGCCTAGACAAATTTTATTGGTGATCATACACCTGTATAACTAAGAAAGGTTGTATCTCTTTCATTTTTCTGGAGTACCGAAAGAGAGTATCATAGCTTAACTCTAGTCAAAAAAGAGGGCTTTAAATTATATCGCTGAGCTACTCCATTTTTTATGTGGTAGTCTTATTTTTCAATTGGTACATAGCCGGGTACCATCCTTCCCAATTATCAAGTGGAAAATAATACAAGGTAAAATTGAGTGATTAAAATTAGAAATAGAAAAACTAATAGAGTTTTGCTGCAGCTAATCCCGATAACAGTATTGGGTCTACTACACAGGGAAGTTACAACTTCGAAGTGGAATCACATTCGATTAGTGATATTGCTCGGGGCCAACAAGTCTTATTTTCCCCGTCCATTTACACACCTTCGATCCACCGTCGTAGGTGTTTATAGGCGACGGTGATCATTTGACATCCGGGTGCTTGATTGCTAGTTTAACGGACCTATAGAACATAGTACTGTCAATATACTTTCTTTGACATAAGAGGCATCTCAGCGGGCCGGCATGATTGTATCGAATGGCAGGAGACTACCGTCTGATACCATTCGATGCTCTATCTGGACGGCATTAGCACTTACCATCAGGTGCAATGCAGTCACTATGCCGTGCCAGATAATTATAGTAGCCTCGTAATTATAGTAACAGTATTCAAATAATGAAATTTAATTAGTAACAAACTGAGAATGTTATAAAAAAGTGCAACTTTTAATTTCTACAAAAAAAAAATCCCCAACAAAAAAAGCGGAGTAAGTGAGACGGGCTGTAAGATTTAAGTCACACGAATGTAATCGCGCCCGCATATCCTGACCCGACACAGGTAGACACGCCTATTATTTTTCATATCTCTGCTTCCGTGCCGTGTCGGTGATTACTTTTAATTTCAACCGTTTCGTTGTTGAAAAGCATGTTGTACAACGTACGAACTGTTCGCGAACATTTTTTTAATGAACCCCATCAGGTGAAGGCTTTGATGTGTGTTTTAGGTTCGTTTGACACGATAGTTGAACGGGACATGGGTATTCATGTTTGAAATTACTGACTGTAATTTTTGTAGTGCTAACGGTTTTTTTTTTGGTATCATGTAGTATGGGATTAGTGGCTGATTTGATTAAAACGTTGAACGAGTGTGTTTAAATGCGCTGTAAATTATGTAACTTGTAAGATGATTTGGATCTATGTTTTAGAAGAGCTCAGATTCAGATATTGCGAATATTTATATGACAATTTTCTTCCTACTATACTGATTTTGTTTAGTAAATGAATACAAATAAATTTAACTAGTATAAATAGTTTTAATCTTTTTTCTTATTGTTGCGTTGTTCAGTTTATCAGTTCACAAATGTACGTTTACTAAAAACGCTCTTTTTCTATTGGAGGTTTTATGAAATTTAAATATTATTTTTGTTTTGGAAACCACATTCCACATTTTCAGTTGTGGTTATATATTTATAAAGATCACAACCGGTTAAAAATATCTAGTGCTCCTTCGTACACGTTACACACTGGTAATTAAAAACTGAATAATTTTCGCGCTGTGTGACCAGACTATGGTAAAAAAGAGAAGCTCAGTCAGTGTCAAAAGTTATGGCTTTTCGCGGGGAATGTGTCAAACGAATTGTGTACAAAGAGAGAGATAAAAAATAAAAATACAAAATGAGAAAAATTAATCCAGTAACTTTTTTTTTTAGCTATTCGTGTAGGATTTTTGATTTTTCACGATTGTTTGTGTAAATACAGAGATATTATAAGCGTGGGTGTTAAAAACAAATATATTTAAAAATTATTTGGCCGTATGTTTCAGAATTAATATGGATAATTCATTTGTAACATTCAGTTTTAATGGTATGCTACAGTCATTAGATGCAGGCGGCATAACACTGTGTAAATTATGTCCCAGGATTTAGTTGCCCAGTGGATATAGTGCTTACTCTCCGCCCACAGAACTACTAAAAAACATACATACGTTTTCTATCATTGCGTCATTGAAAATTCAATTTTAGAAGTATACACCATACTTATTGTAATGGAAAACAAAACAAACCACACTAAACCGTCAATATTCTATATTTAAAATAGATTCCAAAAACGGCCCGATTAATTTCATAGTTTGTATTTTTAACATATAAGTGTGTATAATTTTGCAAGATTTTTAAATTATGTTACAATACACACAAGTTATTGCATCACAAAAGGACGTTTGCCGATTACAAATATACTACTCTATGAAAATAAAATTAAAAAAATATTTGTATCACTGTTGAGGAAAGATTTTATAATATAACCTATAATAAGATTGCATTCCAAGTGTAATATTTATGGCAAATGCAAGTAAATTAAATAAGAAAATACATATGTATAACAATTTGCTTAGGTAAATGATTAAACATTCTAAAAAATATTTTGTATTTCTTCATAACTAGCCAATACACATGACAATATTCTAAAACCAATAAAAAATATCCAAAAATACAAAAAAAAATTTTTTAAAAAAATGGTACGATTTCGCACAGTTTAAGTTGCAAAATACATTATTTGGACGGTGTGTTTGTGTATTGAGTCGTGACGATTGAATACGTCGGCGTACGTTCTGGCGAGGTGATCGAACTTATGTTGTTAATGGCGGCACGAGACACACCTCGCGCCCTGTCTGCACCATGTTTTGCTTTTCAAAATCGTATTTTCCCCTATTAAATCCTTTTCGTCTGGTTTCGGATCGTATGATTTGCATCGCGCGTTGCAGTGGCTTTGTATGCGTGTAGTTCACTTTTTGTGGGATTTTATTGGTAATTTTAAACAGGAAATATTCAACATGAAGAAGGATTTTTACATAACGAATAAATTCAATTATTCAATTTTATGGGCTGTTAAAATAATAATTTGAATACATATTATTATTTGTTACCTATATATTTGCAAAAAATATTTTTACAGTATTCAAAACGCGTAAGCACATACAGTATAATTAACTAACAAATATCCCAAACTCACATTTATAATATTTGTGGGATTACAAGTCAGCTGTCAAAACACTTGATATATTAATGGCTGAAAGGAAAACACCACGAACATAAAACTAATCTATAATATTAATTAATATTGTCGTACTAAACCCACATAGAGTCTCGATATGCCCCACTGAAGGTCACTTTTCTGACACATTTCCACTTGGTCTTGTTGAAATTGTGTTTTGTTTTGCAAGTCCTTGAAGTTATTGTAAAACAATACAATGTTTGAAAGACAAAGTTTTATACATTTCGCGAGTCTCAACCCCGCATTACATCCGTCAGTGTCTCACAAGTTTTATTGCAACGAATATGATGAATTCAGTTCCACAATATCGCCTTTAAGATCGTGGCAACTGAGAACAAACTATGAGATAAAATCGCATGCCGCTTAAACAATTTCAAAATGGAATAAGGCGGCTCTCACTTTGCATAAAAATGCCGAGACGTCAACCGTTTACAAACAACTCCTTTCCCCGTTTGGGGTAATTTTTGTTTTCCCCCTTACCAAAAGTTATGACACAAATATGAAAACATTAAAATTGAACCGCGGCCAAATATGTTAAGTTCTTGAGTGAATACAGGACGGCGTGGACTGTGAATACTAATCGTTGGGCTACGTTACCGTATGAAAACTAAGGGGACTGCTACGGCGTAGACAGGTGCTACGACAGGCTTGTGCGGCTACGGAGTGTAGCAATCAGAAGTTACGCGCTCCCAATATTATTTGAAAATTGCCAATGAGAGCAGTCTTACAAAAGTTGAAGGAACTTTAGTTATAATTGTAGGTGGTCCGTAATATTCCGATCAATCGATGCTAATTAGGAAGTGAGTGTTCGACACCAAGTTCCATCGCAAGAATATTTCAGAGCCGCCGCGGTGATAAATCAAACTCGAAACCGTAATGAAAGCGAACGGATCGCGTCGCGAAGAGAAGGGAGGAAAAAATATCACGGAAAAAATCAGGTGCGTCCCCCGGTCGGGTGCCGAGAGAAAAACAGTCGGTCGGGCGTCGCGGGTGGTGGGCGGGGGTGGGTGGTGGCGGTCGATGCGGGGGGCGGGCGGCGGGCGGCGGGGCGGGCGCTGGGCGGGCGAGTGGCGACGCGTGCGCGAACCTGCCCCCGGCAGCCGCGCCGCCGGCGGCCACACTCCCAGCGGCCCCGTCGCCCGTCGCTCGTCACCGCCGCGCCGTCCCACAGTCCGCGCCGCGCCGCGCCGCCGCACCACCTCTCGCGCCGACGCCGGCCCGCGCCGCGCGAACACTACGCGACTCCGCTCCTCTCCACACTACATGTCCAAAGTGCTTAAGTCAGTGCTTCCCGTCGCGACCGCGAGAGTGCTCCCGCAGCCGATTCACGAGCCGGACCCGACCTGCACGCCGCTCAGGGTTAGTACTACAGTTCGCGACACCCGTGCACCCGACCACCCGACCACCCGAACACCGGCTAGTGACCTATCACGCGTCTCACAAAAAGTTTATTTCGGGAGCGTAAAGTTTGGTAAAGTTGAAGAGTGCGCGCCGCGTCAGATGCACATTGCCCCAGCCGCAAGTGGTTCCTATCGGCTGGGCGGCGCCGCCGAGTCGCTCCCTCCTCTCGACCCTCACTAAAAACAACAAACAGATCAATCGACCTGTTATATTCATACAGACACTCTAAATACGGATCCCCGATCTGTTGTTTTGTTTGGCAGGAACCGATTTGCTCCGAATCACAACAAGCGCGTTATTTTGTTTTTATGTCTAAATATTGCGATAAGATAAGAGCCGCGACACTAATAACTAGAAATAAAATTGTGGAATCGCATGTAACGGTGGTATTAACTGCGAAACTTTCGACTTTGTCCACTTTTTTCTTAGATTAGTCGGTGGGCAATTTGTTGCAATCATCATTTAAAATTTACTACATTTATTTGATAAAGAAAAAAATAGCATTGAGTACAGTACGTATTTTAAATTCCCGAAAATATTTTTGCAAAGTGATATTTTTATGAGATAAACTTTCAAATACTACAATTTATTTTTTGGAAGTAATGATAAAATATTTTGAACGAAAAAAGTAGTTAACGACGTATTGGCGATTTATTAAAAGTTCTGTAAAGTTTAAACAGACTGATACTTGCGTGCGAATAACTAAATGCAAAACTTTACTGCGACGGTTCCGTTCCCAATAATGTAATCGTCGTTTTAATACACAACAAAATACGAGTACAAAATTTCCCAAAAGCTTAATGGTCGGTAAAAAATCGGACTCGCAGTGATATTAAAATCTTTGCTTACAGCAATAAACCGCCGGAAAATAATACCTTCGCAATAAATACAAACACATAAGAAAATCTCCGAAAAAATCACAACTACGAAATACAACACCAAAATGGTAAGTGCACACGTCACACAGGCAATATCCATATTTTATTTCATAACATTTCACATTTTCAAAAATATTCATTTTAATAATTACATTTTCACACGTGAATCTATCTAAAAAGGTGGTGGCCTGGTGGGTTATTTAAAAAATAATTATATATTTTTAATTTTTGCGTAATAATTATATATATTTTTGCATTTCACAATGTAAAAATATGTATAAAAATGCCACAGGAACGTCAATAAGGAGATGTATTTTTAGAACAGGAATCAGTTCCTTCAGCACGCCTCGGCCGATATTCCCTCGCCAGATGTTAAGCGGACATAAAAAGTCAACAGCTTTCTGGGTGTTTTCCATACATCTTACGATTTAAAGACGCTCCGCTCTTTGTATCACCGCTTTTATAGTACGGAAATCAGAATTTATTTTGAAAGTAATTCGGGCGTTTTTTAAATACATATTATTGGTAAATATGTATTTTTGCACATGCTGATATTAATTTTTGTATTCATTTATATTGAATACATTTTTTTTAATTCAACATTGCACCGAAAATATTATAATGTACAAAATATTTGACTATAAAACCTATTTTATCGTATGCAAGGAAATTGTAAGATTAATGTAATACCAATACAATATTATATTTATAATATAAAAATATAATAAAACAGATATAATATTTTTAATACAGACAAAAATGTATAAAAATAAAAACATGAGTAAGAAAGAAATAATAAATACAAGTTGTGTTACTGTGTCGAATAGCGTGGGTATCACTCTCGGTTAAGAGGCAACCTTGATAGTAAAATATTACATTACCTTGAGTACATGAAGCCTTCGGTGAATCAAAAATAATAGACAATTTAAAATTAATTATCCAGCTGAAAATTTACATGAATAGGGCGAATACAAAAATATAGAAAGTCTTGACGTTAATATACTGAAAAAAATGCAGTGACTACAATACAATAAAAAGGGAAAAATGCAACAATAAGGTTAAGTAAAATATTTAAAAAGGTTTTTATTACTACACAAATGCCTTTGTTGGCAATATATTTATTCTATCACTTCGTGGGATAGAAAATATGGGTAGAAAAAATATACATAGTATCTATATACTATGAGGAGATTCTATTAAGTATAAACTGGCATAGAGAAATTACCAAGTTGTATCAACAAAATCAAAATTCATTTTATACATTAACCCATCAAAAAATTGTCAACAGTTAAGAAAATATGTTTTAAATTAAATGTAAGTACTTAATTAAATGTTTGGTATTTGTGAGGTTTTATTAAATTTTGGACGAAGGTAAAGAACAGACAGATCATGAGTTTCATAATTAAATTCTTAACATCTAATTTATTAAATCGGATATTTGCAAAGTATGGGTGATACACATTACTAAAATACCTCAGGTAATAATAAATTAGGATTTATAGAATACATTCAATACAATTTTTTTTGGACGAACAAACAATATTTTATCGTCTTATCATGTTTCCTTATCATAAGTGTCATTTGAAACGCGTAGAAATATAATTAATAATAACAACACCCAACAGTCACATACATAAATCAATATATCAAATAAGTGTAAAACGTATACATTTATAAATAAGAATCTATTAATATTTCATACATAAAATTAGGTTCTATTAATAAAGTCTTTGTAAAAAATAAACGTATAAATCATTTTTATGCTACACAGAAAAAATATATTACATTAAATTTATTCTCTGCTTTAATAGACTTGAAATATCTTAACGAGTTTATTCCGTCTGTGGGGATGCTATATAATTTTTTCATCCGTAATTATAGTTTTGCGTGATGTCCGTAAACAACCATTGTATTATGACACGACTCGTATTGTTTGTGCCACTTTGTGCTTCACTATTACGAAATACGTTCATTATTCGATATACAAGTTTATTTCCAAGCATTATTTAGTATAATGAAAAAAAACCATCTGTATTAATTTTAATCGCCCAATAATTGGATATTTGTAGAGTTTTCGATATAAAATGATTTAAAAAAAAGTTATGTTAATGATGGGTTAATATAAAAAGTGCTGTAAAAATGTTGGTGCGCAGAATTAAAAATAAATAAATTGTTAAATACAAAACTCATCCATAATTCATAAGACGGTTTATATCTAAACTAAAATCATTATTTTATATAAAGTTTACATTTAAGAGTAAGTTTGTTCGCAACGGAGCGATTGCAACGTGCTCAATAAAACTCAACTTTATTATTCTGCCGCGTCGCTTGTGTTTTGTTTACGTCTTCAACGGGGCGATTTTTATCAGTGAAAATTCTAACTACGTAGGTTTGAGGTGCAAGGAGGTCACCTGTTGATCTAAGAGTTTAATATTCATTTTTTTTATAAAATATATATTTGATTTTAAAAAGTCGTAAGCTAAGGAACTGGAGTAGGCAACGTACTATTGAACTCCAATTTTATGTGATATATCTAGATAGAATTTTATTTATAAAGGATATGTTTTATGACCATGAGTATATTTTAAAACTCAACAGTTCAATTAATCCAGTTCAAAATGTGATTTTAAAAATATTATCTACAAAAAGAATACCTAATACTACATTCATATGTTTCTTGCGTTCACATTTGAAATATGCTTCGGTAGTCTGGAACCCGCAATACAAAATATTGAGCAATTGGAACGGATTTAAGACATATTTCGTAAAAATCTTGAATACCGGTTAAATTACTCAAATTTACCACAACTACCGAGGATAATATTTCAGGCAAAACTAAGAGAGATACGGGACCAAGTCTTCATGTTTCAAATGTTAACAGTTCTACATTAATTCTTGTTACCTTCATTCAGATTTCCACGTGTTTAATCACGCGATAAAAAAAAATCCAACCTTCTTAGATATAAAACAAATTATGGTTCAAACACATTCATACGACGAGCTAGTAATACCATAATATATTTTCTATATCTATGAATAGTTTTAACCGATCTATTATAAAATCTTAAAGTGTAAATTGATTTGTTAGTCCTACGGCTCAATATTTCACCATAGTATTGAGGAATAATGATTATTTGTTTTCTTTAAAATGTGATTTTTTTTTACTTTTGTTACCTTTATTTATTTTTATTTAAAAGTTATTGTACACTCTTTTCATACCTGTGGTATTTTTTAGTGAAAACTTCACAGGATTCTGTAGCACATTCTTCAGTTATATACATGTGATTATTCTATTTGTTTCCCAAATAATAATAATTAAAATAAATACATTTTTATGAATAAAAAACAGTCCAATCGATGAGGTTCTAATATAAGACAGTACCATGTCGAACAATTTCGTGTCACCTGTCATTAACGCAGTGTTCTAAATTCTTCGGAAAAATCGCAAACATCTAAACCAATAAAAAAAATTAATAGAGCAAGTACTTTGATGTTACGTACAAAGTAACTATTGTTTACTGTTATATTTTCGTTACTCACTCTAACAATTTAGCAATGTAGGTACGATGTCAAATTTCCGATGATCCGCCGATGCCGTCCGCAGCTACGCTTTCCACGGCTCTCTCGAAATTTGCCGTTTATAATTAACTTATTGAAAACTATATCATTAAAATTATTCTCGTGTTGTTGAACTTAGTGGTGTTTGTGTGTGTTTGTTAAAATAATTAGCAGTAGTACAACGTTTGGTAAATACCATATTAACTGTCATTTTAGCAATTAAATCGTCTGATATTCGTATGTGGTAGACATCCTCATTACCAAGCTTTGGATTTATTATTCCAATATAGATATTTCACGATAAAATTTAAGTACGATCGGCAGTGAAGCAACTGAATATATTTCCTATAAGAACGTGATTCGCTTCGTCACGCACGCTTTGTAATAAACGATTTTTACGGCACAATTTACGGCCTCGTATAATGAGTGTAGGAAAATAAAGACGATTTAAAATAATCTATTGAGTATTCCCTTTTTATCATTAGTGTATTTATGAGGGTTGAATGTAAATTTGATTTATTTTCTGATGGTAAATATATATTTTTTATATTCCCATCCAATACTTTCTTGATTATAGGGTGTAATGGCTGTCTCAGCACAATTTCTACAATAAATTAAACTGACTCTAATGTTTAAAGTAATTTTAATTAGTGGTTCTTGTTGACTATAGAAAATAATTAAAAATGTCTTGAACAAAAAATACAATAATATTTTCACTTACTTTTGTCACTTCGTGGGACGGAACATACAAGGCAAAGTATGTGTGTCCTGCCTACCCCTTCTGGGAAAAAGGCGTGAGTTTATGTACGTATGTACTTTTAAAGTCTAGGTTAGGAAACTATTTTAATACACAGGATAGCCAAATGTCATGTGCAAGTTACTATCTCCGTAACATGCAATATTCAAATTCACTATGTCAATAAAATTATGCCATTCACATAATGTCGTGCAGTAGAAACAAATAGAACAATCTACGTCGATAAAAAAATATTACTTATTCATTTATAGTTTGAAAAACGTTTCTTCAATATTGTTGATAAAGTTTCGTGAGAATACGTCTATCATGTACAAATGGTGTTAATTTATAGATTACTTTCAAAGGAACTTTGTTGTTCATATCCAATTCAAAGCTTTATAACAGCCTATCATTTTATTTGTATTGAAGTTTGTTGTGTACGGTGTGTTTTATCGCATAAAATATAGACACAAGAGTATTTAAAAAGGTTGAGTTACTTTTGAAAATGAAAACTATAAAATATGTAGCTCAAAAAATATTATTAATAATGTGATCGTCACTTGTTTTGCACGTAGACTTACTGGTATAAAGTCTTAAAAATACCATAAGTGTCCTTTGACTCAAAATAGACTACTACAAAAGACCTAAAAACGCACGTTAATCTTTCTTAAAAACAAAATCGACAACATTCATCAATAACACACCACTAAGCGAAATATTAGAAAGTTTATTTCACCTTAACAGCATTGTTGTGTTCCTTGTCTCCGGCGAGGAGTAAACACAGCTAATGATCCAAGAGAACGATGATGATAGATGAAACTTAAATATCTCACGCACATCTAACCCAATTGTTTGGATGGCATCACGTATCACTCACTATCAATGGCCCCGCTAACTATATTGTAGGCGATAAAACGCAATGGACTTCAAAATTTCATTCCCGATATATTTAAACGCTTTGATATAGATTTCGAAGCGGGTTTGATGTGTAATTAATGTTTATTTTTGTTTGTGAGTGGATGGAGTTGAATGAAAAGTTGAAATAAACGGAATTGGGAGTGATTAGTTCAATCGGCGAGTTTTACGGAGCGGTGAAAAGTTTCGAGTTAAAAATTCACGAATACGGTTATAATAATATCGGGTAATTGATTGGCAGCTATGAGAGAGCAAATCTTCGTGCAGATTTCCAAGATTGAAAATTTTAAAATATTCACAAAAAATTACAAACAAAAAAATGATTCATAAAATTAAAAACTCTATTTTTGAGACAAACTACTGAATTAATTTACAATATTATTAAGTAACTCCTGTATTATATTAATAAATAAAAGTTACCGATGCCCAACAATCCCAACATCCCCTTCTTTGTTGTTACGTTCCCCCATTAATTTTTGAAGGCCGGCAACACACCTGCGACCTCAGATATCGTGGGTATTTATGGCCAGCTGTAATCACATACGCGATCCATATTTTCGGGGACTCACTAACAAAAAGTAAAAATATTAGTGCAAGCGACTGCACGATACACCTTTTTGATCTATAAGAAAAAAATAACTTCATTATACGGTTTCCATGTTATAACAGTTTACAAATAACGTGAGATCAAAAAGAATTTCTTTACAACAAATTTTATGCCCATTGCGTACTTCAAAGTTCAACTTCTGCGTACTGAGAGTTTAACTACTTCATTGTTATATGTGAATACTTTTTAACAAATCAATAAACCTGACGTGTGTAAAATTTAAATAGCCTACTCAACCTCGCTCTCTCGCCTTAGTATTGATCCTTTACCTAAAACTTTTATCGTGGTAATATATTAAATATATTGAGTATCATTGAATAGAAAATGCCGAAAAATAGGGTTTATAACATGTATTTTAAGGCAGAGAAAGCTAAAAAATAGAGTGGCACTTTAGAATTCCATCTTTGTTACACAAAACTTCTATGTTAAATGATAGATTTATTCCCATAGTTCGAACAATGAGACTTCTTGGACCTTAATTATCGCTACAGATTTATCTCGAATCCTCCCCTCTCATTTTTTATTGTTTAGAGACTGAAAACGTTTCTACAATTCATCAAATCTTATTGGTTTATGATCATAATATTACATCCATTGAACAGTTTACTAATAATTTCAATATTAAAATATTCATACAGTTTATGCCACCTTGATCATATACAATCAATTCTTTAAAGGTTGCTTCCAACGAAACAAAAATTCTGTTAGAATTTCCAAAACGGTAAACACTCGAGGAATCCTTGTTAAAAGTAATTCGAAACAACGTATCACCGCAACGACACTTATTTGCTTTCTAATTGAGCGTAGTTGATTATAAAATGAACCAACAATGCCTTCAGCTGTTTGACCGAGTAATAGCGGTTGTTCTTGTTGTAATTACTTGTAGTTTGTTTTCAAGCTTATTATTATAGCGTGCCCACTACTTCCCTTGGGAGGGAAGGGTTGGGTTCGTCGTTATTAATTCACAACTTTTCCTGTTTCCGCAAGTTAAGTCTCGATATCATCACCTTTATCGTGTTTAGGGGTTTGTTTCCAAGATTTTTGATGGAATTGGGTGTTTTAGGGGTTGTATTATTTAAAAGTCATTGAAAATAATATTCCTTTACGAGTATGTATGTATGAACTGCCAAGTGATTCACATTAAAGAGGATTTTTACGTCAAGATTTTTAAATACGCTTTTATTATATCGGTAAAATATGTTAGAACTTACTCGATGAACAAATTTTCTAAAACTCAGTATTTTAACACGTAATTTCTTAATATTTTCATCAGTCTATCGTATCCTTCAATGCGGCAGTAATTAGAGAAATATCTCAAACAGCCCACGGCTCTTGGCATAATTTATTAAAATTATCAAATAAACTGAGGCTTGGCACACATCCATCACTTATCTCGATGGAAATAATCGCTTAAACTCATTTTAACTCAAATTAAAGTGATTCGCAAACACCTCTTCTACCTCAATTCAAACTTTCATACTTATGTAGTTTCAATACTCGTAGTTGTAAAACTTTCTCCGCGATGTTAGCACATTAATTACATGCGGTTGTACATGGCCAATTATTATCGGCTTATATACGGGCCTGCAGCTCAATTAGTGACCGTTGGGATTTGCTTCCACCGAGATTTATGATTGTAAGGTGACTACACTTGGTAGACGACTTGTAAGACTACTTAGTCTTTAAGCAGCAAACTGCATACATTTATTAAAGTAGTTTCTAGTTAAATAAGCCAAGAATGGATTTTAAACTGTGATTTATATTATATAGGTAACTGTAAAAATAAAAATGTTTTTCCATCGCCACTTAAATGGTAAATTTTCTCGGCCTAATCGTGTATTATATAGCCTACTTTGGACCTCCGTAAATTAATGTAATACACACTTTACTTAAGAGATAATATTGGTAGCATTTGTCAGATTAATCAGCATTTTTTGGTGTATATTGAATACACGCTGCTGTTAGATTTTTATTATTTTTGCAAGTAATAAGTATTTAATGTATTTAAGAATTTGTGCCCGATATGGCGATACGCTTGCCCTCTATCACATCGTGGCACGGAACGTACAATAACAAGGTGAAATGTGGGTGTCCTGGTAGCACCTCGGCCTACCCCTTCTGGGAGAAAGGCGTGAGTTTATGTAACAAGTATTTGTATCA
Source organism: Deilephila elpenor (assembly GCA_949752805.1). Taxonomy (NCBI): domain Eukaryota; kingdom Metazoa; phylum Arthropoda; class Insecta; order Lepidoptera; family Sphingidae; genus Deilephila; species Deilephila elpenor. Next base: position 10,120,127 of record OX457099.1, read on the forward strand.
GTCTATTTAATATAAATCAATTCATTACATTAACGACCACTGGCATTTAACAAATGGGATTAAGCCAAATGTTCTCAAAGGACTAATAGGTCACCATATAAAGTTGTATTAGATTTACGATCAAACCCTTTCATTAAGCAGGTATTAAAGGCAGCAGATAACGGTACACACACTTTCATACAACGCGTTCATACAATTTGGGAGTTTGTATGAAACCTTCAAGGGACATGTGAACAACCCCTTTCTCAATACAAACCCGATACGTAAACGATGTGGTTTAATTTATGTGAGCATATCTAAGAACTTTCGATAATATGTGGAGTTTCTGAGAACGGAGTCGAAATATGTCTAATTTGCGAACTAGGTATAATAAATGGGAGTAACTAATTTGATTCAAATTTGTACCAAATACTTGGGCAAATTACATCAAAGAAATTGTGCTATTTTCTTATCTTATATTGTATATAAATGGGCAAATATAATGCAGAATATATATTAAGCTATAAGAAAAATCTAAATCTATTTTAATACAAATATCGTATCCCAAATAGCGTATTTAACTCCCGACTGACGAGGAAATTGGATATCAAAAATACACAAAATGAGATGTAATATTTAACGTCAGAATAAATCTTGAAGTAACTCAATTTGCTGCATGAGTAAACATCGCATATTAAATTGAAATGATTTAATGTCTTAAAATGTATATCTATCTTTTTATCCATTTATTTTGAAGAGTTGAAGTAACGGCTTGTTTTTGCAAAGCAATTATAGCAGTTTTCTCGAAATCTCTTATGAAAAAGCTCAGTACCGAAAATATTTCTCGTACTTCAATCGCCGAATAAACTATGATAACTAACTCTACATTTATTTTAACTTTCCAATGAAAACTAAACTAAGTTTTGGTGAAGTGGGCGCCCAAAAATATTAAGTGTATTAAAATAGTAATATTCATAATATGGAGGTATATTAAAGTCAAAAATGGCTCTGAACGTTAGCTTCTTCAGCTTTGTTAAGTTTTTTTAGATTTTCTGGCAGAGCTATACAACATTTGTATTACAGTGAAATTTGTACAAAATTAATTCTTAAAGACAAAAACAATATTAAATACTGTAACTACAAACACCTATTTGACAACTATAATAAAGAAATTTCAATTGTCATGCATATTTCTAAAGAGAAAATGTGCGCTAATTGTACCCGTGTAAAGTTTACTACGGGAACAAAATTACAAAGTGGACTTTCCGCTGAAACGTTTTAAAACTTTTATAAGGTAGTCGCAAAAAATGTTTGTAACTACCGCATTTAGTTGATATTTAAAATGTTAAATTCTGTTATATTAATAGTTTTATGGGCGCTCTAAAACAAAGATAATAAAGTTCCGTGACAAAGAATTGTTTGGATAAGGACTATAAATCTTATATAAAACATTTTTTATACTCCATAAAATGTAAGTGGTGCTTTGTGATGTATGTAATTCTACAATTGTACTTTGATATTTCGCATGAAACAGCACAGTTTCTAATATTTTAATAAAAATATAGTTGTACACAATTGCCCATACTTTCCACCTAAGTGAAAACGCCGCTCTCGAGTAATTCAACGGTACAATTAAAAGTAATTGCACTCTGATATAGTACAATTGATCGTACAGCGTTAATTGCAGCGAGTAAAGTTATTCCTAAAAATACTATACCACTGCTAAGTTTGCCAGTTTATTTTAAAACTAATGTAGCTTTCAATTTAACTTCCACGGGAAAATTGTCGGATTAAAGCGTTAATTTAGCGGAGGTGTACGGTAGATTCCAGCCCATGTTTCGTTTTGCACTTACAAAGAGTAATCGATTTTAAAGCTCGCTGGATTGAAAATTATATGAGGAGCCTTAGAGAGCGGGCGGTGCGGGTGCGGGCGCCGTGTTCGTGAGCCGCCAATGCGCTTGTCTTTCGGTTCAGTGGGCTTTCTTTAAATTGGCGGCGGCTCCGGCGCTGGCCGCTCCGCTTATTGCATCCCCGCCCGCATCGGCGCGACGTCCACGATATTGCCTCCATTCGACCTTTAAGCAAATAGAATTTCCCAGTCTGTAAATAAGATAGCGTTATAGGTAAATCTTCGGCGTGTCCTCGCGTCGTTTACGGGTAAAAGGTAGAAATTCAATTTTTATCGACGTACTCGATTACGTCCGTCCCGCGGAGTCTCTGCTCGCGTCGTTGATATCGCGCGTCGTGTGCACGCTTCGGCTAACAAAACTCTTTTGGCGAAATTTGTGCGTGATGAACACCAATCCTTCAGCGCTTGTCAGGAGATTGTCTCATTTCGCCGGGTTCCAGGCGTTTTATTCATATTCATGTGCGGCCTCCCAGGCCGACAAAATATCATACAATGTCGTTTTTATTCTGACGAGTGAACGCCAAGAAAGTTGCGTGCCGCGAGTATTTTCATCATGAGGCCTATCAAACAATAACGAGGTCATCCTTCTTCAGCCGTGCTCCGCCCGATATCGTGCCTTGATCTAGCCAACGACAGCCACGGACTCTGTGTTTTATGATAATACATGTCATTGTTACTTAGTCAATCGTTTTTGTATTCATCCACGTTACGTATAAATATTAGGCGTGGTCGTATGAAACAAGCATTGATAGATATCGTCGGTGAAGCGATAACGGCCGGGAGACGATATTATCTGTAATATCAGGGAAATGGTTAGGTTAATAGTTGGCGAGAGGCCGACAGCTCACATCTGCAGTATCAGCGAGGGCGGTTGGGCCGGCTTAAGCCTATTGTCGCCAGCACGAAGACGCATCACAAATTCTGCCCACGATCTACTCTAAGGTTTATTGTAATTTACAAAACTGACGGAGGTTTTGATGCTATCATTCCGGTGAACGTTTGTTTTGTTGCCGCACCGCTTTCACAAGAGGGATGAGTTGGCTTTCGGATTAGATTCCTTAGCCGTAAAGTACACGACGCACTTTTTATACGCTTTACTCGTCAACGTTTCCTTTTATACATCGCTGTAAAATGTATCCCTCGCATAATTACAACATTAGTCCACGTCTCAATTACTAAGTCTAAAACAGAAGCATGAAAATATAAATTACAATTTTAATATTCAACCCCTGAATGCGGAGGTATGATTATGTGCTTAACAAATTCATCTGTACCCACCCCTTGGTCTCAAATTATTTTCTCTTATTATGTATTTCACAGAGGACGAAACGTTGCTAATGGCATAAATTGAAGAGCGAGTGGCTGGAAGCAACCACAGGATTCTGCGTATTTGAAATTCAGTTACTTTCAGTGCACGGAACGACGTCGGAAGGTTTCGGAACCGATCGCTTGTGGCCCCACGTTATATATTTCTCTATGGAACGGAGATGGATCGTTTTAAAACGAGTGAGAACGTGAATTTTAAATTTGCATCTCACGTCAAAATAGTAAATTCACATCACACACAAAATATATTTCTTATTTAAATTTCACACATTTCGTTTGCAAAGATTTGGTAAAATTTAAGCTGAAAGATGACTAGGGCTGCATGTTTGAGAAGTGTGACTGTTGTCCTGAAAGTGATACGGTTTGGAGCTGATTTGCGTCTCCGAGAGCTTTACGTACGCCTGTGTTTGTTAATCTTAGTTGTTCCCAATTCAGTAGCCGTGCCAATTCAGAAACCAGTGCAGCTTGAAAAATCCTAATCCTAAGCTACCCAGTGGTGCACGGCGAGGAGCAGGAAAGCCCTCTCGTGTCTTATTAATTCAGAAACGTAACACATTTACTACGTGAGCATCGTATGTTCCAGAATTAAATTACATCGACTTCGGAATTCATAAATCTATATCAGAATCGCATCGGGCTAACAGCGCTGCCGAATTATAATGCAAACAGAGCGACTATATTGAATAAGAAACACAGCTACGTAGATAGTATGATCCTATTACAAATGCATCGGGCTGTCTGGTGGGATGACAAGAGGGACGCGGCGGGCAAGACGATGTTCTGTATAGCGTCATATCAATCACCATTGCCGTGAAACAGATCCCTTGGCACTTGGCCTAGATTCGAAATTACACAAATTTACGTAGCGGGCCTAGCCGGCGGCGTTAGCTGGGCCGGAGATTAGCTACTAGAGCGCAGCTTACAGCGGATGCTGGCCCCAATACCACGTTCAACCGATGACTAATCTTCATTTGTTTTTCCCTAATTTGTCAACACAAATGGCCGAAATAAGCCCCTAATACACAAGTTATTAAGTAGAAAAGTCTCCTTAACTCTTCAATGTTGAAAGCCATCAGAAACTGTCTACTTTAGCGAAAGTTATTGCTAAGTAGGATTTGTTAACTTAAGGCTTCCTCCAAATGATTACAATAATATCATACCGCAAGCGTGTTTACTAAACTTTAATGTCTTCTAATATCTACGGCCGCGAGTCGAGTAATGCGAACATATTCCTCGAGTATAAATGCGTATTTTGTAATAACTAAATACTCCCATTTGTTATGAAATTGTTTTTACCATTTCTCGCTGAATCGCTCGTTGTAGCATTAAACACGCGTAATACCCTTTCATTTATAACTCCCGTTGCGGTTCTTGATATAGGCTCGCCCTTAATTCCGACTTAATTAGTGTCACGCAAGTTCCGTAATCCAAGGCTCGGGATCGTACGACCGTTCTTAAAATGGAGATTAGTGCCGCAAATATCTCCAACTACGCTATCCGTTCATAAATCCACTACTTCACTACTACGGTTCGGGGAAAAATTTAATTGGCGAATACGGAAAATCTTGTTAGCAATAACTTTCTGCGTAATCTACGTGAATTTCTTTATGAAACCAATTTACCGCCGGCCATTATGTACATCGCAACGTTTAAATAAACGGACCATTTCTGCTGGCAAAATAAACAACGTTTAGAATAAACTTTATTTGGCAATTCAGCAAGGATTTAAAGAACGTAAACTATATTTTCTCATGTCGCAACATGTCGGCACGAAGAGTCAACTGAAACGATGCGGAATTCTAAAAGAAGTAAACATAAACATAGTATTTTGTGTACAGAAGTCCTTCCGCGGTCGCGTACAACGGATGTGCAGGAAAACGCTTGCATACTGAGTAGGCGTGCCTAAAAGACACTGCGGACTTCAGTTTACCTACAGTGGATTACACGAAACTTAAACATACCACCTAAATCTGCGACAAACTGTTGGAACCGAAGCATTTAGCTCACCGGATTTACTGTCTGTGTTCCTAACAACGCGAAATTACAAGCCAATTGTGAACCGCTTGCCGCTTCACTTTATCCTTTAAATATAAAGCAGCTCCGCGAGAACACTTTTTGTCATCAGTTTAATTTGAACGTGCGAAAATTTCCACGGACGTCTACTGACGCATCTCGAATCTGCGCGGCTCCAGATTAATCTTATTAAAATTTTAATCACAGCATCACACCGCGAGTGAAAATTATTTCAGGAATGTCCCTCATCGTGTCACTCGACAAATTAGTTACGGATTTGCTCGCGTCCGTCAACACGCGATTTTATTTTTAACGAGACATCAAACATTATCGACGGGCGCGGGAGAGGTTGCTCAAGCGGCTGTTTACAAATAATAAACTTGGAAGAGACGAGTGCGTAATAAATTTTATAACACGGCATCGATTCGTATTCGAACGTAATAATAATATATCGGCTCGAAATATTGGAATGTGTCGGTGCGCTCGGCGCGCATCTGAAAATAGACCCTCATCAAAGACAAGCAGGTTTGCAGCTGTAAATCCATTTCAGTGTGGCTTGTCCGCATTATAAATTGGAACGTACGTTACATGTGGGTGTGTGCTGGTGTGCGCGGTGACTGGCGAGCGGCCGCGTCGTGTATAAAGAACCGCGTCCTGCGACCTCGCGGCGCACTCATCCCGCCTCGCACCGCATTCGTTTGTGTTTTCTATTAACATGTCACGAATACTATTTGGACGGCTAGATGGATGTCCTAATTTGATTCCGCATACATTTGCTTTATTAGAGTTAAAACTCGCCGAGTTAAATACGTACATAACCATTAGCTCTGTCTGCAAATTTGATCCAGTTTAAATCGCAGCTTTGGTGAAACAGAATCGTAATTCATATTGCTTTTGCACATTGAACCGCTGCAAAGACACAGCAGGCATATTCTGACGTATTTTCAAGTATACGCTATATTTAAATAGCAAAAAACTGCCAGTAATCACTCAGTGAATCAGAATATATTTTTATACACTTCCTAACGATAGCATAGAGCTTGAAGGGTTCATTCGACGAGTATATGTGGTCACTCCCCAGACGGACAAGTACCCTAGCACTAAGCAGAGCACATGATCGGTCGGAATTACTCGGTCACCTCTTACGACCCTCTCAGAATAAATCAGGGGCCGGAGGTTGAATAGGGGAGGCGGATTGCCCAGTTAGTATTCTCAAACCGCCGCTCGGGCGCGCAATTAAAAACATCTTGGATCTGAATCGAACAAACACGTTTCACTTACGTAACAGTTTAAATATAAATATATATATTGTACACAGCTCTAGTGCAATCCATTCGTCTCCGTCAAACTGCACCGAAAACGATTCAGCCAGATTTAGCATCGTATAAATATTCATACTTATGATTCAGAACTCTTAGCATGTTTTCCTCGGTACAAGCGTTTCACAACATATTTATGCTTTTGTAATCACGAAAAATGTCAGTCATTATCAACAATGTCACTCGGTTGACAAACTACTTGTGTATGATAATTTGAGTCATACCGCATTTGCTGAAACGCGGCGCGAGCCAGGGTTCGCTGAACACTCTAGACCACCGCAGTGCATAGATTTGCATTTTACGGTTTTGATACATACAGCGAATATTCAGTGCGGTGTCGGCGTAGGTATCTTTTCAATTCGACGCGGCGGGCGCCGAGTGGCCGCTCAAGGGCGCTTGAGTAGTGGCGCGTGCTCGAGTACCCGCCGCGATGCGCTTGCGCAACACACTTCCCCCTCCGCCCCCCACCCGGGCGCCCCCTTGTCTCGCCTCCGCGCCCCTCGCCAGGTACCCCTCGCCCCATACCCAGACTCTCCCATCGCCCCCGTCATTTGAAGGTTATTACAATTAACTGCAACGGTGTAGCTAAGGGCTAAGCCTCAATTTGGCACAACTTGTAACTATTGTGCAAAGTAAATAATTCTCGTAGATTCTGATTGCGAATAACTAATAAGCAAGTGTTATGCCAGGATATTAAGTATTTTCGATATAATAAAATCGATAGTGATTATTTTTAGAAAGGATAGAAATATGATATTTTTATAGGAATACATTTTGAATGATAAGAAAAGATGTAGAGTGCTGTGAAAATGCTTTAGTGGAATGTGATATTCAAATAATATACTACGAAGTCAGCTTGACATAAACCTTTACGGGGAAATTCCAAAATTGGACGTCAATCTTATGTCTCAAAGATTAAACAATCATATCCGGACCTTATAGTATTCAATCCCTACTCAACACCACTGCACCACGTAGGTAATACACAAACATACGGAAACAAGTATCAAAATGTATGCCCTTGTTGCATGGCAAAAATTTGTCGGTACTAAGTTGAAGAATAAATCATGCGTCAAACACGCCCGAAGGGGGAGGGTGGAATTTTGTCGCGTAGGGGGGCGGCCGACGCTTCCGAACCGTTCATTCATTCGAGATTCATCATGTCACTAAGTCATAGGCCAGCCAATTAATGCTCCCGATTTATTTCCATTATTTCCTTCGTTAATAAAAGCCTACCTACCACCGCTAATACGAAAATAAGGTAAACATTTATCTTTCTTTAAGTAATAGTAAATAATGTGCGGAGGAACAATTTTATGTACCAGACATAATGAAGTTCTATGGCATCTTAATAGGCACGTCCATTGAACATCCGAAAGCATGCCGGTATTCATAAAAGTTGAAATTTCGTCCCGTATAATATCCATTATTAAATTTCTAAGAAGATTACGATCTCGTAATCTTAAAATATGACATTTTCTATATCATCAAAACTCGTTTGTGAAGCCCGCCTCAATTTATGAACCTCAATCCTTGCTATAAAAGTGCAAAAGTTTTCTGCGACACGCACGGGTTATTAAATTTTTCGCATACATGAAGAATGATGAACATAGTACGTCGGTAATTACTTTGTGCGAAAGTTTATTTCTGCAATGCGCCATTGCCCAATTGGCGGGCGAATTAAAAAATATTACACGAAACCGATACACGCGTAAATCGTATATTCCTTTTTATTCGGAAATCGTGAACGCGTTAAGTATTTGCGCGTTTCTCGTTTTAATATTTGATGACATCCTTTGATATCACTTTCTGCGTGTCTAATTTTGAATTCTATTTGCCATTCATCTCTGTGTAAAGGATATAATTAAACTAATTTCTGACATGTGCGCGGGAGAAACGGCACATTTTCCTGAGTACTTACCTTTTGTATAATTAAACTGTGGGCCAACCCAGTTTAAGTTTAATCCTATAGCCTCTTGACACCGCACTCCTCTGCGAGGGGAGCTTATTTTGTTCGTCAACACTATCGACCTATGTGTAGATGAGAACCCCCTCTGAACCACTCGTGTCACTCGGAATAATACCGTTGTGCGTGCGTAAGATGGCTTACTTTGCAACGAGTCTTGAAATATTCGATCTCACAGAAGAAACTCCAACAAAATAATACAGGTCGTATTTTTTTGTGGCCTTTTCTTTGTTGCCAGTCAGTAAATATACCACTGCCACCTAGATATTTAAACATAATAACAAACGTCAAAGTTTTACCATCCGATTTCCATGGCGTCTTAAATATAAGACAAAAGGAAAAAGGATATTATTGATTATTAATATAAACATGTGTGTAAGAGTTTACATCAACGGTAATCATTGAGCAATTATGTACTGTCTTCATATGCGCTTGTTCCCATAGTTTATGTTTATTTACGAAAGCGTAAGGCAAGCTTACGTTAGATCCTTGCTCGCGTCGCAAGTAGTTCCACGATGAAATAACGTTTAGATCTTTCGAGTGTCGGCGTCTTGTTCTTTCGAGTGCTGTCAAACAACCGCGAGTGTTATACAGCACTAAATCGTTTAGTAATTTGATATAACTATGTACTTCGATTTCGCTCCAACAAAACGTACAATTGAGCAATATATTTTGAGTCGTCGTCCTTTCTTATAATTTATCTTTTATTTCCAAAGTTAGTATTGGAAACATAATTCCAAAGATTTCTTTTGTGTCCAATACACAGAGTTATCACAAAGCAATGCCATTATATTGTATTAATATTTTACAAGAATTAATGTTTTATTCTCCAAACTCCATTACTTTCTACTTTAGTGGTAAGCCAGCGCTTTTAAGCCAGAGTACTTTTATAAGTTTTAATAACTATCGGCAACGTAAAAATTCTCTTTAAATATCATAAAATGTTGTACGATTGTCCGGCCGCTGTTTAATGAATGCCCTTGGTAACCTCACGACGGCTTACAACATTTAGATCCTTATTACGTATTCTCGACATTTGCTTAATGTATGAAAATTTGAAAGAACGAGCTATGTTGATGGTACTCGAAACAAAATAATTGCTACGGTCTCGCGGTCGGGATTCGGCCTTCGCATTCATTATTCACTTTTTATTTCGCCCACCCCTCGGCTTATAATTTGACTCGAAACATAAAATCAAGTTTTATTTGATTATGCGTAGCGAGAAGAAAAAACTCCGAGTATCTTGTATCCTTCACTTTTAATAGGGAGTAGAATCTAACATTATGATTTACTCGGCAAAGTTCATTTTGTTTCCTCGGGCTACAGAACATTATCACTCAAAAAAATATTCTAAGCGATACATCTTGCTCGTCGCAAAATGAGTTTTCATTTTTTAAATATTATTTTATATTTTTCCTTTTAATTTACGGTAATTATTGTTTATGTACGCACATATTTCTGTGTGTAGAGACAGAATGCAAACTGTTTACGTATTTTCAACATACTAGCTTCAGTCAATCTCACAATGGCTTAGGGTTGGTGCTACCATGGATTTTTGTATTTAGCGAGAAGGGAGAATAAACGGCAAGGCGTCTCGTCGTCTCGCAATCATCCACTCCGCGGGTGCTACTGCATAAAAGAAACCATACGTAGGTACAAATGTACGTCGCAAAATGCCGAACCCTTTCGTATATGGAGTCATTCTGATGTGTTCCGAATGGCTTTCGATGACGAGTGCACTGAGTCGTTTCACTTTTTAGGCTCCTAAATGCCGCTATTGTTTCGGTAGCGTTCGAGTAAACGTTTCTGAAGTACCACCCAGCCATCTGGGCGCTGTGCTAACAATACGTACGTATAAAATTACACCTTCTTTTTGCAACCTGTTTTCATCGTAGGAGAAAAATATTATTTTATACTTCTACAAAAGTCACATGACATAAGCAATCAACATCCATTACAAAGATTATTTCTTTGTAAGGCAATATTTGTATAGAAGAGGCAGATCTTTGTTCGCGCGTCGGGCACTAGACGCGAGTGATAGAGCATAAAAAACGAACGAAGCGATGCCCGAACCTCTCGGTACCTCCACCATCCGTTTTCTTCACGCCATTGTACGAATCCTCTTTAAATTTTTCATGGGCTTATCAACGCATCGATCACGCGTTATTTATTCAGCTCACGATGTAATTCTGAGAAGTTTTTTCATTTGCATGCATTGGTGTTTTCGTTATTTACTTGTTTGCGTTATCTTTATCGGGTATTGAATGAAGATGTACGAACACTTCGGTGATTTTTTATTCGGCGAGCGTAACAAACTTTTGCCATCAAGTTTAGTGATTATTACTTTTTCGATATCAGGACTGGGTAAGGTTTAAATTAACAAGAGCACGGCAAGTATCACGAGGAGTTAGAGATTAATACTGTGCAAGTGTTGGCGAAGCCGAGAAGCAATAACGTTTCGTTAATGTCCTCCATTTAGAACGTACGCGGTTAGTGTCTTGCGTCGCCTGACGTCTCACGCCACAAACTCTACGTTGTTATTTCACGTCGTGTCGCCTGAACTAACGAGACTGGCACCTTAAGCCCTGGAATCACCATTTGCCATTCGCGCGACCCCTGTATTGTTACAAATGGCACGGATCTGTTCATGCCGCGCCGTGCAAGGGCTAATGAACTGTGAAGCAGATAAGGCGTGCGGTACGAGAAGACGGGATCATCCCATATCTATATGGAATGCTCACTGCGCCGAAGCGAATGTTAACAATACGGCTATAATATCCGAGATAACTCTCCGTTCGGTATGCATTGTAATGTTATGTCTAGGTCATTTGATAACTGGTATTGCAGTACCAACGAACACGGTGAAAGCGATGTTAATCTATCTAAAAAAGGAATATTGGATGAACGATACAAGTCCACGTTCCACCTCGCGTGGGTGTGGAATTAATGAAAAATAGGTACTTCAAAATACGCATTTATTCAGGAAGACAAAGAACAGACAAGCGGGCCGGAGGCTGTGGGCAAACAAAAATGAAATGCAACGTCAGCGTCGGGTGGGTCGACCTTTGTGCCCTCGCGCGCGCGACGGTCCCCCGAAATTCTCTCTGTGTAGAAATTGATTAATATTGTCCCAACCGCGTACCGCTGTAAGTGGTACGTTCACTCTTTCATGCAGCATAAAATTCGTGAAAGAAAATGTTTTCAACTGGATTTCGCAAGCTGTAATTTACTTTTTTCGAAAAAGCGAAAAAGGTGAGCGACGTTGAGTGGATTTAAAGCAATAAAAAATATCCATTGGAAAGAATTGTACGAGCGCTTGCGTCAGTTGCATTTATGTGTTTAGTCTTATAGCGTCGTCACATTCCGCTGAAAGCGCGGAGAGCGATCAGACGATATTGAAACTATGTATGCTTTAAGCGATTCTCATTATCTGTTTATTAAATTTTCTAATTGACTTGCACTATATTGTACATTTTGCAATTTAGCTAGACGATTTAACACACTTTATTTTAATGAAAATACGCTGCAGGCGACGTACCGGCTTACGTGCAAACTTACGTACTCCTTGCCTTCAGAAATAAATAAATGACACTGGTAACTCATACTCGCACACTACAGTGCTTTTCTGCGATACACTGAGCATACAAATATATAACAATCTATAATATCTAAACTATGAAATGTGAGGGATTATACCGTTTGTTTATTGTAAAGTACAACGGTAAAAATGTAACAAACTTTTATATCCATACATACGATAAAAATGATTTAATCGACACACCTGCACAGCGTTTTTTGAAATCCATCAATTTGGGAGCAAAAGGAATAGTGGTGTTGGTAAAAATTTTAGCGCAGCGCTGTGCAGCGCGGCAGCATTATGAATTGAGTTAGAGGAACTCGGGGGCACCGCGCACGTCGCGTAAAGGGACACCGGAGTCCGCACCGGCCGTCGCGTCCGTAATTGGTGTGTGTAGCTTTTTGTCGGCCGCGACTGTTCGGTGTTTGCCAGCCGCGGTCAAGTTAGACTAAATTAAATTGTTGTATTTTTCGCAACAAAATGACTGCGACGGAAAACCGAGTCCAGTTAACGAGAGGGAGGCTAATGTCGTTTCTGCGAAAATGCACATTCAGTGAATTTTGTACAAGCTGCGAACTGACTGGAAATTAACTAAATTCATCCTTTTCCGTATTCCGAAATAGTTGTCACGTATTTTTGTTGCGTTTCGTTTCTGCTCTTTATCTTAGTGTTTAACTTTCTGCTCTATTTATAATGCAAAGTTGAATCAAAACAGGTTTTATTCATGCTGTAAAATATAAAAGAGAAACGTTTACTTCGATGCTAATCAATGAACGTTGCAAGCTAAATCATCCCTGTGCACGAGACAGAGCTCCCCTCCGATCGAGGGTGCACTCTTATTTATATTAATTTATTCGCAATCATTGAGCACATTGAAAACAGGTCACCATGAACAATAAGAAGTGCTTGCCATTATCGAGCTTCTAAACAATTCATCCGTTCTTAGTTACGGCGGCTATTAATTCGGGCAATCACAGGTAGCGCGTTCCAATTTAGACCGGGCCAAAAATTGGATATGCGGTGAATAATAATTTTCCCAGCGGAATGAACTGCGTTGTCCACATTTAAGGTAATTGCCAGCAGTTTCGGCTGACGTGGCGGCCGGTAAACCTGACACTCGCTCCCAGGGGGCCACCCTTTACAATCCCATTTATAAATGCCGCTTAGTCAAATTTTTATTTATTTTATCGTTCATTATTCCTACACAATTTTACTAACTGTTAATTACATACTTTAATTTTAAATTACATTTAAAAGAAATCAGTTGGGAATATTTTATACTTGGCATCATTTTTTTGTTTCTGTTGTCAATCGTGGACTTTTAAATATAGCTATTTGACTTTCGAGATTGACTTATTGGGTGAATATTTTTAATGCATTCTTAAAAATATTGTTTGGGCCTATTCCCGCAATCAACCATTATTTTGTCCTAAAACAAATAATAATATATATTTTATCGTGACCTGTTTGCACCTTCTGTTTTATGACCACTTCGCAGCGTATCATTTTATACCAAATACGGGGAATGATCTCCTAAACTTTTATACGATCATTGGATTCATTGATTTTATTACTGTTAATATAATTCGTAACTCAGTTTCAATACACGTTTATATTTGAATTTATTATTAGGTAACATAAAAAAGATGGGGGATATCGCTTTTCTTCACATAGGTAATTCAAAATAGTTTATTCCAATACATTTGGTCATAATCGTAAAACAAAGTTATTGCAATTTTTAGACGTTTATTTTCCCGCACATTTCTAGGGCAATGACCTGGCAGTGAATTAAGATTTTGTTTCTTTTGGCGAACACCCACGATATGTTTACACTGGGACTTCTAAGAATTTTATTACCACCGTATTATAATTTTATTGGGAAACTTCATTTTGTACGTTAAAAATGCGCTACTTCTTTGCATCGTTTCAAGAGGTTTGGTGATTCACTTAAAAATCTAAAAAAAATTAAAACATTGTTTTTGTAATTGCCCAACATTATAGTTACAAGGTACAAGGTTGTAATACGTCGAGAAAATAAACAGAAAAAAAACGCCTTGATTCGATGAGACAACCTGAAGAGGGAGCCGGGAAGCGTTGTCACACTCGAGATTTACAGAGAAAAGGCAGGGGAGAGCGGGGTACGGGCGCGGAGGGCGCGGGGAGCGCCACTTGGACACGTAGCGGCACCCTCTCCGTACGCCATGCTATTTATTCATCATTTACGTATATTTGAGTGTGATTTTGCCAGGGATCGTCCCAAAACTCAGCCCTTCTTACTCACTTACATTAGTTACATTAGATGTTACCGAATCTTGTTTTATTCAATTTCCACAGAGCTATTATCTTTCGCCACTCATAGTAATAGGGATTCCTTTCTGGGACGTAATAATATTTGTAGCGCTGCTAGCGCCTGAAAGGTTTAATATATTGTTCACATAATCTTATAACGGTCGGACATTTTGTGGAAGTAAAATAAGTACTTGTTACACGTTAAAACCTTTCGCTAATATTGTTAAATGCGACGTTTTAAGTCTGGTTTTACTCATTAAGCAAGTATTAGTACACTTTTGTATATTGAGATAATCCTATATTTATTTATTGCACAAGCGATGTAGGTAGATATTTCTGAGAAAAACAATCCAAGTACTTTTACAATCCTATTGAATAACCTTACTGAAAAGACCACGAAAGTACGTTTTACATATTATGAAACAAAAGAACGCAATATTTTTGATGTTAATTACCGCGACATATAAGGGGATTATTGACAAATATTCAGCGTACACAGCAGTAATACGAGAGGAGAGACAATAGAAACTAGTTCAAACACACGATAAAGCAGGTTTTTGCGTGATTTCATATTCGCGCACTAATTTCGTTTGTAGTAATATGCACATTTATTATGTAGACACAGACCGTACGCATTAATATTCAAACTTTAGAGGATCAACTTTACCACCTGACAAAATTCTATCAGCCGTTCCGACTAAACTCTAACAATACATGGAAATTGAGTCCATAATCCACAAGCCACTGCTGAGTTTAAAAACGGCCGCGTAACAGCTCCCGAGGGGTTAATTGTTTGACTTTTGTCGTTAACTTTACCGGTCAGATGATACGCAAATGCTGGCGAGCCAGACCCTTTCGCCTACTCATCTGCTAGATAAATAATGACAATATCAACTTGCTTTGACACGCATCTCGTTATACAAACTAAGCCGCGACGGCCATTGTCCGTTGCATTTTTCCCTTCATTATAACGCGCATAAATATTCAAGAAAGCGGATACCGCCTTTGAGAGACGACGTTATTGACATTTTAATGAAATCTCCACTTAAACGATTGTTAAAATATGCATTGAATTTATGGATTACAAATTTTACGATCATATTCTGCCAGTTTTACGGATTCGATTCTAATAAGTCCCGAGGCGTGGGTTTTGTGAGTAAAGCGAAGATTTAACAAACGAATAACTCCCCAGACTGGACTAAACAAACAGTTTTTAGTGAACAAGTCGGAACGTGGTTCAACATTGTCGGTCTTTGGACTGTATTATACTAGAGTAATTACGTATTATGCTCCTCTCAGAAATATTCCTTGCTAACCTCGGTGGGAGGATTGCATAATATATAAACTGTAATTATTTTAACATTTCGCCCGCCTGCGTTGCCTCCACTTCACTACCAATTGTTTTTACATTACTCTTTAATATCGCGCTAATTTTATGAAGAAAATACACTCGGAATTACTCATCTAACACAGTTCGTATCTCATCTTATGATTTAATTCACACATTTATGAGTCAATCTGTTCTTGATATCAGTTTAGCGTATAGTTTTGTTTATATAATTGTTTTTGTGTTGTTCCAGATGGTTACCAGAACAAAGAAAATCTTCGTTGGTGGGCTATCAGCCCCCACGACGCTGGAGGACGTCAAGAATTACTTCGAACAGTTTGGACCGGTGAGTATTAAGTAGTTAATTAGGTTGCGCGTCTCAAGTATGGGTTGCTAAATTGTGTAGAGCTTTATTCGAATTCCGGAGATTCAGTCGCGCCGCCTATTATTCGCAACGTGTCCGTGATGGGAGCGCAAAGTTGTGCGACGCCAACTTCGTTCGCCAGATTTAATTTACATATAACTTTTTGAAAACTGTACTGAATTTGCGCTGTCATGTCTCATTTGTTATTAGGCAACGCTAATTTTACCCGCGGCTAAATCATTTCGTGCACATAATAATTAAACATGTTACCCACAAAATTTGCCGCGTCGGTCAAACTTGCAAACTGTGTTATTGTGACTGTGCTCTCGCTATGCATACTTGTTCTAATGGAAATTCATAATACAGCAGCTTAGTGGTCATTTCGATCCGATTATTGTTTTGCGCCGACATCTTTATGGCAAACAAAACGGTTGTACCTTTGTACAACACGAAATTGAATCAATAAAATAAACCTTATTTCAACGGACATTAAACGACAGAGTCGAGATTAAAATCAAGGAAACAATTTCTTTGTCCGTTATTGTCTCAGGTCGATATTGAATAAGACTGTCGTCTTAGCACCAATCTATCGTCTTGATTGTTGGGCGCAGGCAGAGGAAAAGAAGCCTTGGTGGTGGCAGTTAGAGTGAATATTGGCGGGGGCGGGCGGGCATGCCTGTAGGTGTGCGATAACTCGCTCTTTGTCTGGCGGTCGCGACTCAGCGCAGGTGTCTATCTACAAAAGTTTCGTCGTAATTAGCCCCCGTATCTAGCGTGGATGCGGACTGAGGGACTTTTCAGAATTCAACATTGACTACAGCCGGGGAGTCATTGTGCCGGCTCTCAAAGTAATCGGAGTCCGACAGCCGCCCGCCACGATCAAAACCTTCATTACCTATTATGAGAGTTTAGAATAAAGCCAACGAGTTTTTAGGAGTGAATGTGATTGATGCCGAGCGAAGGAAATATCCCGGGAGAGATAAAAGGAATTTAATGAAGAGTCTTTAAGAATAATGATTAAGGGAATGGTTATTCCTTTTGGTCGGGAGCCTAATGATGGGGCCCTTTGAATTACTTTTTCTGTCTCCAAAATATTATGTAACAGCAATTATTCTAATTAAATATGAGATTTAAATAAATCGCAAACGTTCACCGAAACGTTTGTCGTATCGGCGAATACGTAATGTATTTTGCTTTCATGTAAAGATGTTAAAATTTCACGAGTAATGGCTTTGTTGTGTTACAACGCTACTTCTATCGAATAAGTAGGCGAAAGACGATAAAAGTATTCTATTATTTAAAGAACCTTTTTGTACAGCAGTACTTATGCAAGTAAGTACTGTTTATTTACGTATTTCAGCGTAGTAATATATTCCGATTGTTTCCTGCTCGCGTACATACTATTTTACTTGAATTTAAAACGAAGTTAAAACATTCTCTTGACAGACGCCGGTATTGTGTGAAATCTTTGTTTTTAAATTGAACTCCGACGCCCACCTACTTATCTCACTGATACATTATTCGCGGAAGTAAATGTATTACACAGCATTATAATATTCAAAGCACACCGAGAATTCTGATTACAAATTAATTGAATAACATTGAAGGCGTGCACTGTGCTCCCGATCCGGCAACATTTCGTAAGGGTGTCACATTTTGAGCAAGTTTAATTAACAATCTAGTCGCTTTTGTAGGTGCCTTCATTAGTGTATTTGTGGATAAACATCGCGCAAACTCGGCGCAATTCGCGGTGGGTGCGTGTGCGTGAGTACCGACCGTCAAACACAAGTTGGGATCTCATATCCAGCCGGCGAGTCACGTGCCCCTGCATTCACGACGCTCTGTTGTGAGTGATGTGTGGGTGTGCTCTCTGCCGCCACCGCCGCCATCACTCTATGTGTGCGATTTTGTTATCTCGATACGGCTCGCCGCTTCCTATGCTTTTCGAATGCAAACTATCTCAGAATATGAAATGAGCCACTTAAATACCGTACACAATGAGTACACCTGAAGCTAAAGCGGCCGGGACGCGTGCACGCAATGCCGTAAATGAAAGCCCGGCGGACTGGGGACCGGGGGCTTCGACCCCGGTAACGATTCCCTTCAAATAATAGTGAATTTTGTGATGAAAGCTGCTCGACGGGGCTCTTTCAAGGATTCCGTAATCGCCAGATTTATAGCCCGAGCGAAATTCGCAAACTCATCACGATTTTCCTATCTCATGCATAACCAGTCACTGGCCGGACTTCTTCCTTGAGGCATTGTTTCATTCCAGACTTTTTAAGTTCAACAGTTGCGCCGTGAGTTATTGAGATAACGTGCTCTAGCGCGAATGTGGCAAAAAAATAACAGATTGCAGTTAATTTTATGGCCGGGAAATTCTTAAGCTTAAACAAACACGTACGCGAAATTAATTTCAGCCATACATTTCCCGAAACGATTTTTAAAGTGAAGGTAATTTGCCAAATCCGGTTGGCTATGAAATTCCGCTCACGATATTACCGTTAAATACGTGTCTTCTTTGTACTTGATAAGAGTTTGTACTTGAGAGGCTACAAAAAAACTGAAACGTGATTCATTTACTCCGTGAATCGAGTTCTTTTGTACTACAGCTATTAAATATTGACCATAGAGAAGGGAAATATTGAGCTGTTGTTTACATAAACTAATTATGTTTGTCTATGCTTATATTATTTAGATTTCATGCTGTTTCCTAAAGGCGCGGCACCGAAACGTTTTCATCTCCAAATTAATTTTAAATTGAAGTCGCGTCGAACAACGAAATTTAAATGAAGAATACAAATATCTTATACAATATGTAAATCGCTGTGGAATTCACTTGAAAGTCAAAGCTGGCCCCGAAATGCTGACTTAAAAATTAATTAGCCGAACGACCGGTGTAATCGTAAGACCCAGTGCCGATTAAGAGCAATCTACGCAATTTGCCTAAGCCAATCTCTACCCCAAACAGTATGTATGAAGGTGGTGTTTTGGGCAACTGTGAATGTCGCTTTGGTCCTTTTTCATTCGTAACTCGACCTCTATCTGCCAATCTTTTCTTCCAGTCAACAGAAACACACTTTGCTAGGAAAATTCGGCCGCAGACGGCTTATATTTTATTTTTTTCTGTTCTCATGAAAATGTATGCCGTCTTTATCTGTCTATCTGGCTCACTAAAGCGATCTTATATTTAATGTTTAGGGACAATTTTATTTACAAGATTTTGTCAAAATATTTAAGCAAGAGCAAGCGTTTTTTTGGGTGTATCATTTATGTTCCGTTTGTGGACTTAAATATGAAAGAAATTATTTGCTTTTACTTAAAGTAAGATTTATTTACAAAGATATTAAAAACAAAAGTTGTATTAAAACCTAAGTTACAAATCTTGTTGGTAACCATTCTGCTTTACAAAGGTTTCGTGAATTTAATCTATTTCCCATATCGTCCATAGTTAATTTAATGGTTTCTTGCAATTTGATGCTTTCACTGATTCAAGACTTGTCGGCTGCTAACATCAAAGTTTCCGGACCAATATAAAGTTAGCGAGCGCGTTCGCTAAGCGTCGCACGCACAAGAGGGTGTCTTTGAGGAAGTTCCGTTGCATGCTTGATTCGCTATTGTTTTAGCCGTCGAGCGAGACCAAACTCTGACCGCCTCGGTGCCGTCGATAACTAGTACGCAAGTGTGTTCCCTCCTAATGCAACTTGCACGATTACTTGTTATTATCTCAACATGCGCTCTTAACTTTGTATCGACCATCGACAAGTTCCCTTCAAGTCCCGACTGCCACTGTTGGCTGGAATTCACCGAGTTGCATATGATCGAGGAAATGGCTTTGCGGGATTGCTTTCAAATGTTCCGATTTAACTTGGCTTCATTAGTTGGCGATTCTAATAGCAACACCGATTCCATATTACATAAAATAGTTTCAGTTAAAATCGAACTGCGCTAATAGACCAGTAATGGAATAATATTCTTTAATGTCGTTTCGTTGTGGTTGCGTAAAAATTCTACATCCGTATCTGACCAAAACAAACATTCCAAAAGCGATAGTCAACTTTGATGGGTTCGCTTACTGTATAAACATCGCTTAATGTCAACAGCACTCGAACTGTAACTGAGGCGGGTCCGGAATTCAGTCTCGACCACACGATGGGTAGCTACGATATCATCGGAGGCCGTATATCAATCAGTTGTTACAACGCTCCACGATTGTCGTTTATCTTCGAAGCCGCTCGGAACTGTCTGTCCAGATTCGTGCATTGTTCCGACATTAGCCACGGCTGCCGAAACGGTGGATGTCTGAAATGCCAGTGCAGGAGCGGCGTTCCCGTCGCTGCGGGCGCATCGAACGTCCGATAGAGTTTCCAATTTCCTGACTTAAATTGCTCTAATTTGCTTATACGCTGACGTCTGATCGGAGCCTGCTAAAACCCAGCCACCGGCGACATCCGAATTAGTGCTTGTAATTTGTCTATCACGTCAAATGTAACTCCAAATAAAAGAGGAGTTTTGTGTTTTAAGGATTTAATATTTTATAGTATTGAGTGGTTTTTATATCTAAGATTTTTGCGAGTAGGATTTTAATATTTCTGAAACCATTATAAAATCGATATTAATGAATGAAACAACACAGCTCGAAATTCTTTTGTTCAGCCGAATGATAAAATATATGAAAAAAGTTGAAATAAAGCCATCAATTTACAAAATTATCTGAACGAATTTTCGAGAATGAAGAAATTTTAGTCCATTTTTTTCAATCGTCCAAAAATAAGGTTAGTATATCATGTTAATGGCGATCTAATTGAAGTTTTATGACGACTTATTACAATCTTAAAAGTACATTTTCAGCGTTATACTACCGTTATTGGCACTTAAATTTAATATTAACCAAATTAGTTCAATAAAATTAACTTAATTTAGATTTTGATGTGTATATTTTTCTTTAAGGGCCCTATGCCACTAATTGTCTCAAATTAACCTTAATTGATCATATCAGCCTTGAAATTAAATTGTATTACTACTCGGTACTATTCTATGATTAACAGAGATTGTGTCTTGTCTATCACATTAGCCTAATAGTAGAGTTCATACCTACCTTCTAAATTATTTCTGTGTTTCAAATAACTAAAGTCATATTACCCTATCACTACCATTACTTGAAATATATTTAATCAAAATAAGATTTAAATAGTTAATCAAAAATGTAAAAGTTACACTTCGAATCGCCGTCGTAACATAAAATTACTTAAAAAGATATAACAATATAAGTAAATTTCCGTTAATTTTTTGCCTTGAAGTAAAATGGCGTCCGAGCACCGATAGTTTAAGCTAATGAGGAAGTAATTGCGCTCTTCAACTGTTTTACAAAACTTCATGCTTAAAGACTTCCAGTGAACGTTTAAATAGCCAACCATTAAAGACGAAGAAACTGTTCTTGAATTAAACCATACATGCTTTAAAATTAATGGGCATACGAAATGTATTCCTTCGTAAAAGGCTTTATTATCTATAGAACAAATAAATTCAAAATAAATAAACAATTTTACCTGAAAATCCAGGCTTAATTAAACCCGATACTCTTACTGCTTTATTGTATCCATTCGAATATATTCACAAATAATTTATAAAGAAAAGAAATCGGAAACTTAATATCTACGCATCACCTAACACATTCGTTATCCTGTCGAGACCGTCTGATGGATACGCGAAAATATTTGCAATGCAAATAGTAGAAAAATGTCTCCGATTTTCGTGAAATAAAAACGGGCACAATGATGTAATAGTTTTCTCGGCGAGGGGAGTTAGGGATAAACGCACCACCCCGGGCGAACGATTTGTATTAGCTGTCTAGTAGGCAATGTAATTGTCGAAGCCCGGGGCTAACATCGTGCACTCAAACACGTAAGCGGGGCAAATCCGAAAAAAGTAATGAGAAACGCTCAATCGATAGCTATTTTCATTGTCTGCTTTAATCTTCGCTATTTGTTGGGACGAAACGGGCGTTGGACAGTGCAATTTTGGATTCGGTTTGATAGTGAACTCCCGTCTTAAATTGGCGGTGTTTGAGCTCACTTTCGTTTTAAAAACTTTTGATTTCTTTGAAATTATTTGTGGCCTTTTTTATTCAAAACGTATTATTGTACTGTATCCCATATTCATCCCACTGCAGGGCATAGGCTTCCTTTACAAAATTGAGAGGGGTTACGCCGAATAGTCCACCTCGCTGGCCTACTGCGGGTTAGCGGACTTTTACATACTATAGAAATTTGTCCGAATCGCTATAGTGTGCAAGTTTTCTCACGATGTTTTCCTTCACTCAGAGTGGAAAAATCCGCATAAACTATAGTATGGCAAAAAACATATACAACTATAGTACAACTTCTATGTTTTACACATTTTTCAATTTATCGTTGTGGGACAGGTTTTTATATTTTTGCAATTCATAGAAATACGTATTGTCTGTTTCTTTACGTTTAATTTTCAATGTTTTTTTAACGAAAATGCGATATCAAAACGCAGCATGCACAATTAAACAGAGAATAAAACGCAAATGCAATTATTTTCATTTATTTCCAACTCATTTTACGACATTGTTTCGCAATAAAATTAACATCAAAAAGTTGCAATGGCGCAGCTCTAGTTTACGGTTAGTTGCGAGCTATGAGAATTGAGTGTCAAACGTATAAAAACATTACTGTAGGTATAAATGGAGAATAAACTCGATTGAATCGATATAAATACGATTCACGCGTCAACTGCTTGATCCTGTTACCCTGTTGGAACTGATGGCGCGGTGTAAGCCGATCATTTGCGAAAAAAATAATAATGGAAAATTAACAACGGAAGCAAAGTTATTATTTCTATTATTATTGGAGAAGCTAAGTCAAATTGCTTGCGTGGTTCTGCGATATTTTGTGTCCATGTAATAATGTATTGGAATGAACAAGTGAAACAACAAATGTAAAGATACCATGTCAAATACGAAATATTATTCCTATTTATTTATTTATTTATTTGCATCCTTGTACGTCTGCTAGAAGTATACTAAGGCCAAAATAAAATGATTACGCCCACAAACTCCTAAATACTTCCTAAGATTCCCTTAAGATTAAATTTAAATTCATTTCTCACGTATGTAAAAATGCTTAATTTAATTCAACTGCCAACCGTTTTCATTATTCTTTTTCTCACGTTCATCAAAGTGTTTTAATTTAAAAGTTCCAGATCCCTCGGTATATACTTCGTACTAATGGTGACTTGAAAGTACGTTTTTGCATGTGGATCAAGCTGTTAAATTATTCCAAATTTTTGATTGCAGAAATCCGTCCGGATTCTGTAGAGGGACTTTTTCATTTTTTTACTCTCGTTTCGAGGGACAATTAGGTATGCTAATTCATTTATTTTATGATTGCTTTGTTCTAAATTGGTGAGAAAAGATCGATGTTGAGATTTAAATTACGGGCGGAATAGATGGTGATATAAATCATTATTAATATCGCAAACTGTGTTGATCAATAAAAGCATATGTGTGATTGTAAAATTATTTTAGTAACGCTAGTACGCTTGAATAAAAATAAATTCAAAGAACTTGAAACGAAGCATCAAAGGATCTGCTTTTACGAATTACCAGAAATGTCGAATTGATTTAATATCGCTTCCTTCAGTGGCAGATGACGTATTTCGTAATTTACAAAACTATATTTAATCCCACGAATAGAATCCGAAGTAATCAGTAAGCAGTGAAAGTAGAGAAATGAAGATGACACGGTAAACATAATTAGCAGAGCTGTCCCTGATTGGACTTGACACACTGACAACCCGGAAGATACTGCATGTATGTAAAAGCTAATATTTCACTCGCGTGTAATACTTTTATATTCCTTCAAGGTATGTTCAAAGATGGAAATTTCCGTGGATGTATTTCCACACGGATGCGACATATTTTAATTCAATTTTTATAGGAAAGCCCGGTGAAGTGAAAATAAGTTTCAGACGTAAAAATCCCGGTTTATTTTCTGAATTTGTGTAAATTGTTGATCATGTTTACAGTAAATAAAGGATTTTCAATTTGGGAATTGGCAAATTTAATAACGCCATTTCGATCCAAAACGTACTCGTACAACGAAGAGTTCGGCTGCGCTTAAATTATGAAGATTATAAAAATGAATTTAAAAATGTGTCACGAAGATGTACGTAAAATCAAATCCGGTCATATCTGAATGCGGTGTCTATAAAAACTTATCACCGGTGACATGTAAATAGTAAGGCCGCGATGTCACAAGTTCCAGATTGTTTTATTATTCATGCATTATCCGGTAACGTGAATAGGAAATGGCGAAAAATAACAACAGAAACTCGCGGCTGGTGACAATTCAAACTGTCAAATAATTCAAGGTGCGAGCGACGTATCTCACAATCAGTTAGATGTACAGCCGGGTGAGCGAGACACGCTGCGCAGAGTTTTTCTATCCATTCGGTTTGTTTATTTCTCGTTCCACCTTATAAATATAAGAGTTCGGCATCTCCGCACGAATTCCCAAGATGAAAAGGTATTTTTCACACGCGGGCTCGGGCGCGCCAATGCGCCGCGCAACGGTTAAACTGTATTCACTGGCGGGGCTTTTCACTATCGATGCATGAGTTATCACCGCGTGTTTATATTTTCAAAACTTACACCCATTCTTTTCTCGAGTACTTTCAACATTGTTTCTAGGAACATCTTAAGCGAATAGCGTATAAAGTGGGCGTAGTAACAGATTTAATGTAGCCCTCAAAGACAGTTTTCCCTAAGATCTATGTTAGAGTTAAGGTTTCACGACGTATTAATTTTGTAGTCGATTCCATCACTATATTCTTTACGGAACCTCCATTTTCCATAACAATGGAAGGGATAATACTTATTTTATTACGATAGGCCGTGGAATCTCATAGCCAAGTTAAGGCGTCACAGCATTCCTCACTTACGGCACGACGTCGTAACCTCGTGTTTTAGATATCGTAAAAGAAAACAAAAGCAAGCGTGCACAAAGTAATAAAGCCACTCGATTTCCGCTATTCAGGACAGAGGGAATTAAAGTTCTTTTAAGGAAAGTTCATTTTAGTATACACAAAATGTATCTAAGGGATAATAAAAATTCCCTGGTAGGGTGGAATGCGCGGGGAGAGGGCACTTTGACGAAAATACGATGATGAAGCACGATCATGTCGCCGTAATCCTCCGCCTAGCTGACTGACAAATAGTCCAACATTTTTTTCGCTAAAATTCCTTTACTTCAGATCCAATTATTGAGCATTACCGATAGAGCGCGCAGTTCTGAGTTTGCCTGCCAGCCTTTATTTTTTTCGGGTAGCTTTCAGATTTTGCAGTGGTTTGAACGCGGCATCTTTGTCTCCCAATCACATATTTTTGCATCCGCTTTATTCTCACAAACACGAAAGCGGTCTGATGCCGCAGGAATATTGTCTCTGATGTGGCCGAAGGACTGATGGAGTAATATTGCCGATGCAAACATGTTTTCGGAACGGTCTAATTTTATTCTACTCCGCGTTTGGTACAATAGGATGTGCAATTTCGTTCAGCTGAAGCTGACTAAATTGGTCTGTTATGCAAGCATCAAACAAAAGCGAGTGAATGTAAGCATTCAGTAATATAATATGAGCGATGTTGAAATAAGTTTACCATTTGCAGAGCAGCTGAACAAATGCACTAGAATTTATTATTCATTGATTTGTAAAGCGAATTTAAAGTTCTTTTAGGTAGTGCACAAAACGGAAAGCTTTTGTTCGATAAATAAAATGCACTTTAAAAATCAAGAAACATTGCATTCCTTTATTTTTAAGTAAATCGCGATGAATGCTTCATAATGCTGAATTAGTATCACAGCACGTTTGATGACAGTCCTGGAGTAAAGTTCAAATTGAATGCGAGTTATAAATAATATAGTTGTACCAAATTGTCCTCCCGATAGTCTATACGGGGACGTGTACTCGTAGCATTGACAGCTGTAAATATAAACATGCAGATAACAAAACAGCGCCCCCGCGGACCATCCTTATGAACGGCGCGGACCGCCAACAAACGCTGTTACTCCATACGAACCGTGATAAAGGTTCGATTGTATGCAGTAAATAAAATATGACTTGGCCATATTTCCACTTGCGTTTCTCCTCGTTTTATACCCTTTTTCTGGCCTCCCTGGGAACCCGTTCATACAAAATACCTTTTCGATATTGCCCGACTTTATTAGCATTGGGCACGTGTTTTTATATCTGAAATATCTTTCACTTCTGCGGCACTTCTGCGGAATAAAGATTGCCATGCGCTCCCGACTTATATCGAATATGGGGAAGCTTATTGACATGACAGGTTATGACAGCCTCCGCGCAATGGCGAGAAGCCGTCTGCGAAACGAGAAGCGTGTGGTTCAATACATGCATCGAGATAATTATTGTATGTTCCGCAATTAGTTTTCGGTCTAAGAATTATTGTACGAAAAGTTTCTAGTGGTTTCTGATACCATTACCTTATGCAATACTTATGTCAATTTCGGATATGTTACTATCTAAACTATAAGTATTGGATATATTTATCATTTTCACTGATAATGATGATGAGTTATAAGTGTTGTTGGCATTACTACTAAGCCGATAACTAATTCCATTTGCAATTCGATAGAAGCTAATAAAACGAGTTTATTGTCCGAACACATTTTACTGCCGTTGCTTATTTCGGAAACACAACCGTCTCTTCGCCGTGTATTTACCGAGCCGACACAATTATGCTGGCCTTGTATCTAAATATAAAAATTATGATCCCGAAACCCTTACGGTGATTACTGTTCGGGCGGATACGAAAATCTACCAACATATATTTCATTTCCAATACCCACACATCAACATGCACATCAATTAAGTAGATGCAGTGATTGAATAATAAACAAGGAACCTCGTGATTTGTATAAACACCATTAGTCCCGGTCCGAACGGATTGAGCTTACGGTGCAAATAAATAGCTTCTTCGAGAGCTATCCTGAGAGCGAATTAGAATAATGCGCACCGATTTGGTGTTTCAACAAACGAGAACTCTGAATAGCCTTCGGTGTATTATACGGGTGTTCTGGTAGGTTCAGCTGAATTTCGAAATAAATGACGGCACAGACGCCGTGCAGGCTACATTTACGACAGGTTCTTGGTCAAGATCAATCGTGTGTTTCACTAAGTATTTAAATCTTTAGCGAATTCGTTCATTAATTCAACCCATATTTATTCAAACGTATCCCAAGGACCTCCTTACTGCTTAGTATTTTCCACTTCACCTAATTTTGATTAGTTTATTTCTATGATGTTTAAGATCAGGCAGAGGCAAGTCTTTTCATTGAGACTCAAAATATCATTACCATCAGCGTTGATACCTACTTTTACAAAGCTAGGGTTTGTGCGGTCAACCTGTATTACATTATCAAAACCATTTTGACCACATAACGTATGATACAAAGTAAAAGCGTTTACATGGCCTTTGATTAATAAACCACAAGTCGCCTTTCAAGGTTTCAATTAATCCTCTTAGCAGTGATTCTGTGTGGCCACACAGACGAAATATATTTCATTATGCGCATTAATATGTAGCATTATAAGTACGTAAGCCTGGGCTCTCGTCTCTCGGATCAAATGGCGGCGACCTGTCCTCCGATGCTAATGTTAAAGATTAATGGAATAACGAACGTGGCTCAGTGAGACTAAGTACTTTTGCATTGGTTAATAAAATGTTTTGTATTCTTTATTTAAAATTTGTGATGAGGGAGGAAATATTTTTAATTGAGTACGGATAGTTTGTTCTAATTGTTACTTATAGTGTGTGGTAATTTTAATAAATTAGGTATTTTATTTTTGTAATGTATTATGTGTTCAAAGTTTTGTTTTGGGACATCTTTTTTGTTCATGATTATTTATAGTCGAGCTAGTCGCAATATGACTTTTTCATATATTATCGGGTTATAATATCTAAATAGATTCTTATACAAATTAGAGTAGCCTTTTGAATTGATGTCTTGACTTAAATCCCATATATTCTTCTAGTAGACCGATGGATATGAATGAATTTTCGTGACTCGCCGTCCGAACATCCGAGGGAGGAATCAAAACCTCGTCACACCTACGTCACAATGTAAAGATCGTAAATCACAACACCAATAAATAAGCTGCAATAAACCATCAAACTGAGGAGAAATCATTTTTGAATTATTGCATACTCGGGGGGTTTCATACCGCGCAACACGTGTTTTATATACGATCATCTCAGTGTCTCGTAACATACATAATATACTGTGCCAGATTGGAAACGTAACGTAGGATTCAATATAGCGAAGGCACTATACTAACCCGGGATGCATTCATCCATGTTGAAAAGTCATAATATAATTCCGAATCGAATACGCCGCGCGTGTGCGTTTTTATGGTCTATGTAAGCTCGGCGAATAAAATTTTATTCAAATGTAACCCTCCTTGCATATGCTACGTCCGCAGGCTTAGGAATAGGAATACGAGTTTATCTCCACTTCATAATGACTTTACAGGATGTTATGATACTTTATTAATATTACGCTATCTTTGGTTCGAACCAGTAATCTGTGCAGTAAAGTTCACTTTAACTAAGCAACCGCTCATTATTTATTTGTTAAACGTATATTAATGAAGTGCAATGTAATTGAATCGGAAAGGTGAATTAAATTCAATATTTACGATAAATGTTTATTCAACAACAGTCGCCGCCTGTCGATACGAGTTGAGTGAAAAATTTAATATAAATCTGTCCGTCGAAATATTCATGGTGGAATAAAAAAACAGAACCACACTTTATGGTGTTGAAAAGCTTACATAATTTCCGCAGTTCCGCCTTTTAAAAATGTGTCTATTAACTACCGAACCTTAAACTTTTTTATGGGCCAACACGAAGCTTTAAATACTCTCAAATGCCGTCCTTAAAATCAATAAAAGCCTACTTTCATCAACGTCGAAGTAATAAAATGTGCTTTACTGTTATCCGTGGCAATGGAATTAGATAATGTATCTTTGTAAAAAGTTCCTCCCGGAGTAACTTAAAGGCTGTAAAAATCTAATTGCTGTAGGCAATAAATATTTGCTGTTGAATCGAGCTGTCGTTGTGAATTTCGATGGACTGGCAGTTGTTTAATGCATGCCAATAGGTAGCTGGGGTATTTTTAACATATCTGATTTACTGCGTACTGAATAGTACGCAGTTATATTGTAACCATTATAAAATTTAATGTTTTCAAACACGCTTCATTGTACCAAAATCAAAACATAATGATAGCTAAAAAAGTTTTATCAATTACTAACTTCTTTCATAGATACAAGAGTTAAAGTATAATTTAATGTAGAAAATATAATAATGTCAAATATAATACCCAAAAGTAAACATTAAAAGTACCTTTTTCAAAATAAACAGAACCATCTCTATCGAAGGTAAATATTTATTATTGGAAAATATTCTCCAAATATACACCTGAATTCGTCTTATCTGGCGCCGCGGAGACATTTTATCAAACGAGCTTGGCCGCGGAGTCACTTTAATATAAAATGATTAGGTACTGAGCTGCCAACAGCGCGCGCCGCCGTAAAAACTACAACACTTGGAGCTATCAAAATGGTACTAATAAAAGCAAACAGTAACAAAGCAGTACAACCGTAACAGTGACAATGTACCTATACGCTTGTGTAATGTTTTTTCTACATTTTTCGTGCGTCTTTACACTGATCGACCGTGCTGGATGGTCGCAAGGTTTTTATCCGGTAGGCCTTTTTAAAAAGAGGCCATATAGATATTTTACAAACTCGAATTTGCGTGTATTTATTTATTTTGTTAACTAAATATAATACGTTCCTTTTGTTACATAATTACTAAAATTTGTACCATGATTCAAACAGAACCAAAATTTTCACGCTTTTCAATGACAAGGTTTACAATTCATCTTACTCAATGAACTCTGTGAAATGTCGCTCGAAGTATTCCTCCTACTTTTCATTTTGTTAAAAGCAGATAATATTTGTGGAAAATAAAGGACGTAGCTTTCGGAGTGCGTAGGCGGTGGTTGGAGGGGGGCGAGGAAGAATTTCCGTCTTCAGAAAGTATGTACTTTGATAATAAATTCTTATAGAGCGTTGGATGTTTGATTGGCGCGATTATTTAGCTATTTTTAATTTCTTCCTATATCTGAAGTTATCTGAAATTCAGTTTCATTGTCATTCTTCTAGGCTCGATGTTTATTATTCTCCAGTGTAAGACCCTTGGTATTTAGTGCTACTATATTTGTTAATATTAAAGTTGCAGATTTTATTAAATAGAGAGAGGTCAAAATGATATGACCGTTCGCCATAAATCACGACCTAACTAAGCAAAAATATCGAACATTAAAATACAATGTGATTCATGAGCAAATTGAGAATTTATGTGCACTCCATTACAGAGTTGTAGATATAAAGATTTCTTTTTGCCCATTATACATTTAAGAGGCATAATCGTTGAATGCACCATACTATGATCGTAACATTTTACGGGTCGCCCTGTCATCCGTAATTAGTTTTGCCATCGCTGTAATCGTCGTCTGTACGAACATGCAACGTTGTAGCTCCTTAATGAAAACGCTCTTAAGTGCTTGTGTTTAATGTTTATTTACTTCCACTTTGTTTTTTTTTAGCTCGTTTCTCCTTATGATCTTTGCGAGAGTCTGCGACGTTTCGAGTATCAAGTCACTTGATTTCTTTTAAATTGTCCGGTTGTTGACTGTCTCGGTTAACGGCGGGTGTTAGTGAACTCACGAATGACCCTCCTCTCTACTGGGTATTTCGTTCACTTCAAACAATGGATTACAGTTACTGTGTTTCAAGATTTTTTTTATGGTGCACTAAAGTATTATTTCCAGCCAGCATTGTTCCAAGCCATATAGCAAACCGGAAACAAAAACATTTTCTAAATGAAACAGATTTTCGTCCCCACGATATCGAGTAACAAATGTCTCTTTATCATAGCTGGTACATAAATATAGGAATAGGTTTTATCATTGAGAAACTGAATAACTCGACACACGTCACATAGTTTTCTCATGTACATTAAAAGATATGTAGTAAAGAATTGCAAGAACCCTTTCAGTTGTTTGGCTCTCATAAAAATCTGGTAAACGATTATCGACAAAGAAAGTTTCAGAAGAAACGGGCCGTAAATACTACATGTCCATAACATATTTATACAGGAAAATGTGCCCAAAAGACTATTTCACTGTTCATTCAAGTCAATTCCTCAAAATAAAATGTCGTGGATAATATTTGACAATCTCTTTGAAAGGTCTTGGTTCGGAGATTTGTTGTTTTCTTGGGAATGCTTTGACAGATTCCAGAGTCAATCAACTTGAACAACAAAAGTTAACGGGACTGTTTATTTATAGGGAGGATTCAAATTTACTTTACCTTCAGTTATTTATTAATTGGTAGCAACAAAATTTATTGTCTCATATCAAACACGTTTCATTTTTCAATGCTTTTAAATGAGCTCAAGGGATTCGATATTACAATTTAAAAAAATCGTAGACAAAAAAAACTTATTGGTAAAAAATAAGAAATAACATACTTAGGAAATTATTTTGTAACTAATGGTAATATAAATATATTTGAAAAAAAAATCGTTATTTATTAAAAAGGTTCTACAGTGATATAAAAGACAGTTCTATTATAATATAACGGGAATTGGATAAAAGTATAAAAACCATCAACAATGTAAAAGGGTTGCTGCGTTCACTTCATGTACCTACGTCACAGTGTCAATTTGACGAAAAGGTTTCTGTGACATTTTTTCCGGATTGACATCGACAGTGCCCACGTCTTAAACTTGTTAAACAGTTTTGGGTATGTTGAAAATCATGGCGCTAACATTAATGTAACGGTAAACATCTCTTGCTGATTTTACATAATATATAATAACTTTTGGGAGAGTTGGCTATAAAGTATAAGAGCTCTTACTACGAAAGCTCCTTCAAAGATTTCTATTAAGGCAAAAACAATTTGGGAAAACTATTTGAAGAGAAATAAAAATCAGGGCGGCCCATCGCGATCGATATCGGCCGGGGCGCACCTGTAAACCGTGTAACACAAATAACGTAAGGAGTCCTGATAAAGCCCTACAGTCCACACGTCGAGAGGGGCGCTCGAGATTTATACGACGTTTTTATAGTTCGCCACGGACGTTCCTTGTTTTAATTTCGCACAAGGATCAACGCGTTTCCCGCTCGCCAGCGGCTGCGCTACCACCAAGGAGTCTAGCGCCCCTATTTCGCCCCGGGCCTAATGTCGCGCGGCGACGAAATTTATCGCGGCGCTTGTAATTCCGCCCCGCCAGTGCCACCCTAGCGCGTCACCCGCGTCACCCCGTCACCCGACAACACACTTATAACGTTTTCTAATGAAATTGTCCACAAACTGCCGCTCGTCGCAACCCCGGCCCGTCGACGCCGCCGGATGAACCGAAAAAAGTACAGCTCGCGTTACTAATGGCTTCATTTATCACAGTCACTAACAGTGATACACCGCAACGACGTTTTATATTTAATTTGGCTCTCTGCGGAATAAATTACGGCAATATCGAGTCCACAACGATAAAGGACAAACGGCGGCGCTCTTGAGTTATCGGGACAGGTCATAGTATTAGGGCAGTAATCCTTGGATTAATTTGTCCGTGGCTAAGTGATAAGTTACAGGCGCGCTCGCGGGGATCTAAACTTGCGATGTCAACAAAGCTAGGATAGTAAATAGGCGACTTCCGAAAACAATCAGTTCCGTGCGAGTGTGCGTATCAATCAGAGGTGAAACACGAAAGTTACCGCGCGAAATTACCGCGATAACAGTAGTAGGCTCTTGAAAAGTTATTTGGCAATAAAGATAACGTTCATGTGGACGTTTACTGAGACGTGTAGTAAATTAAAACAATAAGCTGTACTGCAAGTCTAGGGTTTAAAATGAGTAAAAGTCGGACGCATGCGAGAATGGTTTTAAACCCGTTGAAATAAAGAAGTGTTTCTTGTCCGGCGGCGCGGCTGTGGGTCTGTTTAACAGGTTGCTTTATGCCTCACGTAGTTCAAAGTCCATGCAGCTTGACATATACAGCACTGGTTTATTGCAAACGATAAACGTATCTGCTCCAATGGGTGTGCGCTTACAATCGCACGTAAATTCTATACATGTGTTTTCTAGAAACTATTCTCTAATCTTATCTCGGGAGGCGTTTCTAACTGTGAATTAATGAGGACCGTTTCGCACCAACTTACGCTATTGTTTACATTTATGCAACTCGCATTGAAGTTGGCGTACAAAGAAAGGATTTTGCGCTGAAGTATACCCGTACATCATTGTTGGAGTGTATGAGAAAATGACAGCATTAAGATCTCACATTTTGTACGGAGGGAAAATAAGTTTTTTTTTCTCGAGAGCATATACGCACACATCTGTTGCTAACCACTCGGAACTGCTGGATGGCTATTTTGGCAAATAAGTCCCATTTCTTTTTGCTTCACTAGAACATTGGAAGCATTATTTTGTTTTCATTTTTGTATAAGAAATATAATAATTTACAGCTCTGAAACTACTGTACATCAATAATTATAGGTGTTGTTTATTACTATAACCGATCTTGTCTATCGAATTTACAAAAATAAAATATTGGCAATATATTGTGATTCATATTCACTATGCGTTATTATCTAGGCAAAATAAGTTCTTGCCCATTAATTGAATCATTTTAAGTGTACATTGTCAAAATAAGCTTCTTAAATAATTTTTTTAGCCAAACGTGTTAATTTGAGAGCAGCAAAAGAATGTGTGTTAATCTTGATCATAATATTTATGTGTTTTAAACAAATCTTGATAAAATTAATAACAATGATGTAATATATAATTATAAGTGAAACTGTAGTTTTTATTTGTCGCTTTAAAGAAAGATATTCAATATATTGCTAAAAACGAGTCGATTATAACACCACATCACCGCAGCGCGGCCATATTTTGTTCCTCATTCATTATTTACTGTTCACCGCGCCTTTGCCAAGGTTCCCATCACGAAAACCGAAAAAGGAAAACAAAGGAATACCGCACTAAAACTGACAGAAAAGTAATTTGAAATTTCAGAAATCAATTAAACAATCTTGGTAATACAATTGGCTAAATATTTGTTCTAAAATCAAAGTAGAACATTACAATGGATTCAGAGCCGATAGATGAAATAACACGGAGACTAGAAACGCCTAAATTAATCCAAATTACAAAATACCGACGGGCTCCGAAACTTATCCATTGATTTGAACAAGCCCAGCATCACGGTACCCGTAGACTACATAGTGCGAGATTAAAGTAAACTGACGTTTAAACTGCGCACCGCGTAATTTGGCAACTGAGCTGTGATTAGATAGTGCTTCAGTCTCGTTAGCGTAATGAGAACAGCTTTGTTAACCTTCGCTTCAAACATTAAACAGATATCTCGTTCTGTTGTGACTGTTGCTTATACTTTTAGGTGGTTATTAAATTTATCGGGTGAAAATTTATAATTGTGGCTATGGGTTGTTTCACAGTTTATTATGTTTCTTTATAAAAACAGACAATTGCATTCGTAGTATCAACCAGTGTTATTGTTTTACTTGTATTTACTCTTTAACATGAGTTGAATAGAATACAAAAATCCTACCCGGCAATCCGGTTCTAATATCAAAGCTCTTAGATTAAAATCTCCCACAGTACCATTTCGTTATCACTAACTACAAACACAAGCACGTTAAATATTCACTATCGGTACATAAAATCACAAAATGATTACGATAAACACTTTATGAAGGTACAACCTGTGCGAATAACAGTATTGCCAACTATCTTATCTGTTCTGACACATTTCGATTTATTCGATATGGATATTCCGATGTGTATGTATGAGCCGGTGATGCTGCCGGGCTGGTCCACACATTTTAAATTGTTCACCGAGCCGAATGATAGAAATGTTTATAATCCCTTTGATGTCGTAGATCAAGTAATAAGGAAATATAACTATGATGAAAATGATGTATAGGTGAAAGATGGTTTGATTGAAAATTTAATAGCTAATGCATTTAGAAATGTATAATATATTGATGTAATAAATAAACTGTTGCAACGAGTTGTTCTAGAAATGTGTTGTGTATTCTGAAATAAACATAAGCAATTTGCATAACCCAAATAGTATTTTAATTTAAAAACATGAAACCACTCCAGAGAAGACACAATACAAAAATCCAAGTAATTTTAATTCAGTAGAAAATCCTTTGTAAACTGCAAACAAAATCAGCGATAGGGACAAGCTTTATTCGTTTCCTCGCGAATTCTTCGTACACTTAATAGTTGAAATATCCAAAGTCACATACGTAAGGTCCGAGGCAAGAGTTCGCACGGCTCGCCGACTCGTACTTACAATTTCGGAAGCAATGTAAATCGTCGCGGGCCACGGCAAACTTCCTGAGATATCTCGCCAAAGGACAAGACGTTAATATATTCGCAATCCTGCACTCCACGTATTGTTGCCTCATGCAGCGAGTTTATCTGCTGTTTCTATTTACATTTTGCGAGTTGGAAAGCCGTAGATGTCGGCGATTGTTATTAGTCGAAATGTAGTTTTGTTTGACGTTGCTGTTATTTTACATTTATCATTTACATACAGTCGGTGTGCAGCGAAAACTTCGTCAGCATTCAGAACAATAATTTACTGTACAAAGAATTTAGTTGTTTCAGCCTTATAGTTAGTTTATTGTT
Organism: Deilephila elpenor; assembly: GCA_949752805.1. Taxonomy (NCBI): domain Eukaryota; kingdom Metazoa; phylum Arthropoda; class Insecta; order Lepidoptera; family Sphingidae; genus Deilephila; species Deilephila elpenor. The sequence goes on from OX457099.1 coordinate 10,156,029, forward strand.
ATTTGAATCACACGTGATGAAGCTCTTCACTTTATGAATATTGCTAGATGTATTGTGATCACTATTATTTCTGGGATTTACGCGTTTTTCACTGCCTTAAAAACAAATAAATTTTAAACTTGTAGTCGTAGAATCGAGTGGATAAATTAATGATTCCAAATCCATTTATAATTGCTTCTCCGATAAAAATTGTGCAGCGCTATATGCTATATCTAGTTGCAATTTTTCTTTTCTAATTTTGTACAAAGCTTAAATGGATTACACGTAAACTCAATATAAGCGAAAAGCTGCGTTGAATATGGAGTAACTAAAATATTAATATCAAAAAACGTGAAAGTTTGTTTGTTGATTTTTAACTTCGAAGTTCGATCGTTCTAGTCGCTGCCAGTTGTTACCAAATTTAGCTTACTTATAGTTCGCTTGATGGTATAACAAATTGGATCTTTTTTATGCGAGAAAAATCAAAAGTTTATCGGACTACATTTTTACGAGCATTTAATCAAATAAACTCGAATATGAATATAAATTTTATAATCTATGGGTATCCATAATTAAGGGTGATAGCAGCATCACTGAATTTACATTTCACGTTTCTAATCATAAAAACCCAATAATATTAATATACACATGACATTGTTTTTCACTTGTTTCTCTTAAGAAACATGATAAAAGATACACAACTTATTTTATAACGCATCGAGCTTTTACTCTCGAATCTATATTGAAAAATATAGATTCCTATAACTTCCTTTGATCCATTTCTTAATCTCCTTAAAAGTTCTAGTTATTATATTAATTCTACATTATCGTGTAGATATATTGTAAATGTAAGGTAGTTAAATGGTTTCAACAGTATTAACAAAGTTCATATTTTTTTAATGCGTGTAGTAATTAATTTACCTCCGATGTAAAGCCAATGGGGTATCGCCTAATATTTTCATACTAAAAGCTTCCTATGGTTAGACACTCGATATGTATTGAAACGAAATTGGACAGATACGACGAAGCGTTGAAAACATAATTTCCATACATGATATGTTTGCTTCATTATGTATATTCCGAAGCATAAGATAGCGGAAACAAATTTTCTACCCCGCAAAAGGAATACGTAATAAATTGTTTTATCATATGGTAACCCTGCGCCCACGTACCATGTTATGACTTGCATAACAAATACATGCCGTTTATATTTCAATTTTTTATTAGCTTTCTATACTCGATTGCCTGATGGCCAACTGGCCATCTAAGCCTGGCCATCCATCTGTAAGTAACTACTTACGAGGTTTTTCATTTTTTCCAATTTCCAATAAGCAATAAAATTTGTAGTTACTACGATTCCGCTTAAAAATTTCAATAGAGTTGACAATTACAGGCCACTTAAAAATCTGTTTAATTAATGGGAGCATGGATTTTTATCATTTCGGTTTTTTTTATTATCTCCTTTTAAATTCAAATAGCACAACAAAAGAAATGCCTTTTATATTTATAATCATAAATGCTTGAATCTGCGACCTCTCGTTTTACTACCAATTTCGTAACCAACTCAACCACGGAGGCTGAAGGTTTTCGGAAAAAGAGGCGGTATTCAGACACAAAACCACTTAGTTACCACGGTACTGCTTACATCGTATAAATAATAATATAATGTAGGTGTATCCTTTTGTGTTTACACCTTTGTCCCACTGCTATTAAAATCCAAGCGAGTTCCGGATCCTAGCCGCTGACGCCATTTCTTAGGCCCTTTTCGCTTAGTTAATTTAAATTAATTTATTCTACGCTCATCCTGCTTCTGAATACACTTTGTTGTAGTATTTAACTCGCGAACATTATTCACCTATGTTTTACTTTACCGACCGCTGAAAGTGAAAATGATTTTGGGGAAACGAGAACTGAGTTAAACGCCTTTTAAATAATATAAGCGCAACTGTATCATTAAACTAAATATTTATGAAAATGAATAGGTTATTCAGTATTCAGAGGGCATCGCATAAACGTACGTTATATGAAGACAGTTATCTGTACAAAACGCACATCCAAATTGGCGTAAATTGGCGCGTCCGTAAACATCCCCGTCAGATTCCCCTTTAACAAGCCGTTGCACCGAGAATTCGACTGAAGAATAGTGTTTGTATTTCATTATCAACAAAAGCTTTGCTGAAAAGATGACGCTCAGCGCAAATTCGAGGTGTAGCCGCCCACAAGCAAACTGGAGAAAGTCGCACTCAGCCGGGCCCGGGCAAAGATATTTCGCAGTCGTATTTACTCAGGCGTGCCTAAATTGTTTGCTTACATGTTTGACGCGCCGCACGCACGCTCATTATGGCGGGCGAAGCTTTGTTCACACTTAGACAACATATTGTTACACCCGATGGAGCTGAATGTTCTTTATATGTTTATTTTTATCATTACAGGTAAGTTCCTGAAACGTTTGCGGTTTTGTAATGGCCGCGGTCGGGTGAGAATTCCCCTTTGAAACTGTGTACACAATTTATTAAGGATGCATTTTTCTGTAACGCGATTTGTCTTTGCAAGTATTTTAAATGGAAAGAGAAGTTCTTTCAGTGGAAATATTTATGAAGTGTTTGTGAAATGTTCAACTATGCATTAAGTGTGGGACTGGCGCACTGTGTTCTGTAAATAATGCTATCCCGTCTGGTTTGCGGCGGGCCACTTGTCCGAATTTAACGAGTCAGACATTAGACTTGCCACTTAGCGGCTGTAAACATTCATTACTTTTCTTGCCGCGCGGAGGCAGGTCGGCACACTTAATTGTTCATACAACAAGCCAGCCGGGAATTGGCTCTAAACGCTGTCCGGGACGATGTCACGCTGCAGCTGTGCTCCGCGGTGATCGTACACAACATTCAAACGTTACGAGCCAAAATAGGTTGCGTTTTGGTACGATTTAGCCTGATTTTGAAGCAAGCCAAGCGCGGCGGAGACGGAGAGCACTATAGGCGGCCGTTTACACCTGCGATTCTTCTTCATCTCGCCGTAAACAGGCGCGGTGTTTTACCTAAAGTAATTACGCCGCATAACGTATTAGTCTTTTGGGAGCGAACACGTGTTCGAAACGCTTAATCACTTACTTTACATTTGCGTACGCAAATAATCCGTTAATTTAATTTCGGTCGTGGTATTTATGACGCTTATTTAATTTATTATCATATCAAAGTGTAGGCTTTATTTAGCGGATTTTGTGTGCGTGCGAATAAACGTTAATAATGAAATCATGTTACTGTACACAAGGGAAAAATTTTAACGATTTCATAATGTTGACGTTTAGAGTCGTTTTTTACGTAGCAATTTGTATTCCGTGCGGCGGTCGCGCCGCTCTATTTGGAACAATTTTTTTCCGAGGGAAAGAAACTTTGCGCGCTCACAGAGAAGAATATAATATTGATCATTTCCGAATCTGAGTATCATCTGTCGTAAAACGCATTCGGTCGCGTGTTTGTCCCCATTTCGCTCAAATCGCTTCGAGCCCTCCTCACCATTGATATTTATGCTTTTTCGGGATTCTCTTGGAGGGCAAGTTGTTTTCGAACTTTCCTTTTCGGCAGTACTAGCTGGGTTCAGTGGATTAATGTAACTAGAATGTCGTAATTGGTTGAGAAGTTATTACTTTTCTGTTTCGAGAAAAACATAAAGCAATTGTACAAGTTCCGCGAAAGTGATTTATTTCTATCCATGGGAACATCTTTGACAAAGTTAAAAACAAGGTTAAGATATCTGGACAGACATCTGGATTTCTATTATTTTTATTTATACCAATTGGGTTTGAAAAGGATAAAAAAATGCCAATATTTTTTGTGACTTTAAAAGTACTTCGATTAAACAATATATTAGCTGGAACTGATAAATAACAAGATCTTTACTTACCATTCTGCCTAGTTACAAACACAGCTGGTAAATGGTGATGGCCTTAAACTAATTTAATGATAATAAGTGTCCACATTAAGGTTCTAAATAAAACCGTAAAGTATTGGAAAGCAATTTGAAACCCTACTAAACCTTTGTTTCGGCTAGAGAGTGAGGGTCTTAAAATATCCGCTCCAGAAAATAAATAACAAAAGCCGTTTTATCTGACAGGACCTTGTTTCAAATCATAACAAATAGCCTTTTAGAAAACCACATCCCATCCCAAAGTGTCCTACAAAAAGGGGTTCGTAAACACATTACAAATCTTCGCGGCGGCATCGCGCAGTTAAGAGTGCCGTCAATGAAATCCCTCCGTTCTCAGACTATTCGTTATGTGTCTTAATGGATTACATGGAATAAAGTAGACATCGACAAAACAAAAGGCCCAGTTCCCCCGAAAATCTCTGACCGCATAGTTTGCGGACTAAAACTAAATTTATTACATTTGACCTTAGTAATTCTTGCTGAAGGTTTTCTATCCTAAATGTGTAATAGCCAGTAACGGCTTTGAAAGGTACCGAGCGCGCGCGTTCGTCCGCTGCGGTTTTATACCTAGCTAAATATTTTATGAGTTACAAAATACTTGCCTCACTAACCGCCCTTGTTTGATTCCCCGCTTGTAATTTAAATAATCGTATTGTTATACAGACAGGCCGCGGTTTGTATAAATCAAAATTAATTATTTTAACATTCTAGACGCTTTGCAATAGCAAAGCGTTAATTGTATGTGGTAGAGCGATTCCGTGACTCGACTTATTGTCTGTTATGCAATCTATTAAAAATAATTAATGGCACAACTTTTTAAGTGCTGTCCAATTTAGCTCGTGCTTGTTACCTTTTGTTTCGATCGCATTCGTGTTTTAATTGCATTCGGTCCATTCTGCGCGAGTCCACAGTTCAATGCTCATCAGATGTAAATTTATTTGTGCACCGATCGCCGCGATTACCCGCGGCCCGGCCATTTTGCGACTTATGTGAGCTCGTTCTAGTTTGAGCGTGTTCATTTCGCGCCCTTTGAGCACTGGGGCGTTTAGAAAAGTTTGATTCCAACTCTTCCGTCGTGAATAGTGCAGGAGCGTCGCTACGTCCCGCCTTTACATACAGAAAACAAATGAAGAGGCGTATGAGGAAAAGTTTTTAATTCGCCTAATGCATACGAAGTACCTACCTGTCTTTTCCTAACTAAAGTGCACTGTTGTACGGCTTCGCAGTCACCGTGTCTGCGAGTGTTCTGTCACATCGACTGTTGCATTGTGAGCACTTTATTTCAGCTCCGTCTTGAATGCATCCCATGTTTCTCAAGGCAAGCTTTTAAAAAACTACCATGTTTTGTCTCAAATTGAAAACACATTAGCGCTGGTATAAAATGTTCAGTAAGAATAAACATACGCGCCTTGCGCTTAAAGAATTTCCTTCAATATTTACTTAATATGGATACCTTACATCGAGTAAGAAAATAAAACCGAGATATGTGTTTGTCTATCAACCAGATTTACTTTAGCTAATGTCTGTGTTATTTTTGGCTGTCGCACTCGCGCCGTCTTCTATTTGCTTTAGATTGGACCATTCAATTAAATTTTTCGCTCAATTGTTATAAATAATAGTTCTAATTGTTATTTGCGTGTTAATCAGACTCAATGATTACTTTGATTTTCATTTCTCGCGGACGAAACGAGAAACTTAATGAAAAGTCAAGCGAACTCAGTCGAATACAAATTTTAACATTAGTATGCAACAGTAAAGTTTTTATTCAATATAACTTGCAGAGTTTTATCTTTCGTTTGTATTTTTCGCATAAGCAAAGTGCGAGTTATTGTTACATTAAATCATTGTATTTGCAGAATTTATGTCTTACTAAAACTAGCTTATAAAATACAATATAATATATTTTTTGTTTACACGTTTTTCCACTTAGCAATTACTGTATATCTCGTCAACATTATTTATCTAAATATTTTATAAAATATAAATAAACATATTATTATCATTGACATTCCTAACAATAAAACGTTTTCTAACACTTCAATAAAATTACGTTTAGGTACAAAATTGGTTTCTCGGAAAAGCTTCACCTGTCCACAGTTCTCGGGTTATTTCGTTGCGTGGTAGTTGAAATATTTACTTGAACATATTTAGACTTTAACATTAGTTTCGTATTTTAACAATAAAAATGTTCTACATTTATTAAATATTTCTATATTTCTACTGTAATAATAAACTTTCGATCATTGTTCGAATAATCTAAATAATAATAGACCGGTTTGTTACCACGGTCCTTAATTCGCTTTTTCATCCCTGAGGATAAAGGCTTTGCAAAATCCCAAACGCAGCATCGAATTGTATACATTATTGATTTAGTGTCAAATGATCGTTGGGTTCCACGGGCGTCGCATCACATCAAAACGCCCGACCCCAACACCTAATTCTGATATGAATATGAAATTGTATGTAAATGTCGGCCAAATATTACCGTGCGAGTTGACAACTCGACGCCGTTCTAAATATACCTACTAACATTGCATCGGTACCGAAACATGCGAGTACCTAGTTTACGACAGCCTGCGAATGTTTGAATAAATTGTTTAGATTGCTATTTCTATAAACATGCAAGGCTTATACGTCATCGGTAAAACCTTTATACATTTTGATTCGTATATCGATAAAAATTGCTATGATGGAGTATTTTATACTTAGAAAGAAACTCGGTCACCATCTCCAGTCTTTCTCTCGACTGGTGGGTTAAGAAAGATGCAGAAGACAGTACTATTCAGTGTTTTGTTTTGAAGTATTTTTTACTTTAGATCCCTTACCAAAAGCAATTCAGATAGTGATCACATCACCGACTAGTAGAAATGGCCATTAGCAAGATGAATATTATTTTAAAAATATAGGAATATATTGTATTAGCATTTATTTGAATATAATATATGTTAAAATACTTAAAAGTCGCCTATATTCGGCAATGAACGTCGTTAAAGATTATGACAAAAAATAGGGTTATTCATTTAAAAGTAGACGCTATATGTACATCTCTATTTACATAAGGAGATCCACGCTCTTTATAGTTAACTTCAATTCAATTATAATTACTTTACTTCTCTTAACTTAACTTACTCACAATCATGCTCCAGAAATAAGATGTAAGTCATGCTTGTACTTCCTAGAATTCTAAGTCGTTACAATAATATCGCTCTCAACTAAGTGCCGTGTACTTGGAACTGATGTGTAGGATTTATTTAACCAGAATATAATACTTAATGTACTGCGATTCAGCACCAAAATATAAGTACAACGCTACCTTCTCGACTTAAGTTTAAAATAATGAAGTAAAATATTTTTTTTGGAAACTTTTGTGCCAATGGACGAACAGTTACGGCGATATTTTCACTTCAAATCGTATAAAACTCGCGTGATTTGGAAGTGAGGTTGTTTCGAGTTTGATTTTGTCCTACTAAATGATGTATTTCTTAATACAAAGGTTATTGAAACTGAAGTTGGGTTACACGGTACAATAGAACCTCGATAAATCTATATCTTGCAGTACCCACTATACAATTCACACGCATTATACTCCTTTTGTGTTGTGAACGGAACTCAGCCAACCAGGGACTCATCATTCGAGCGCTACAAATAAGCTCGATCACAACTTGCCCACAAGTAGTCTCCTAAGAAAAAGAACTTTCAGTTTAAAGGAGCCAACAGCATCGCAGCAATCCGAGCAATCGAGGGTCGTATGTCTGCATATAATGTGAACTGGCGGTGCGGTAGTAACGAAAGTAATATCACCCACTACGCTCACTACTGCCTTTTGTTTTAAACTAGAATCTATTTTACGACCCCGATGTCTATACTACGCATGCCCTCGTGAAATGCTCGCTCGTAAAATCCCCCAGTCAGAGTCCAGATTTTACGTACAACTGTACAATGTCAACAGCTTAAAGAGATTCTTAAGAATGACTTTAATTTTGAACATCAAAATTTTTCGCAAGATAAAAATGTTTTTGTAATACACTCGTGTTGTAAGTTACACATTATGTGTTCTCGTAATAGATTGGAATGTCCAAAAACGTGACGTTAACATTTGACAATGGCACGAACATCGGTAAACAATCCGGCTCACTGCAGCCACTTCTATTCAAGTGTCTCGAGATTTTCGGGGTAGAAACTCTTCACAAATCGACTACAAAGAAATTATCTTTAAACTGTTTTTGCTTTTCCTTTATTCCACAACGATAGAATGGATTTAAACGCATCGTATTCTCAAAGAATATTGACAGATATGATCACTTCTCGATTGGAGCACAGCCAACGATGTCTAGATTTTCTGTACGATTTGTAACTCGATAGTACTCCAGCTTCCGTTTAGAATAGATGTGCCATTTAAAAGTGTTGCGTCTCTCTCGTATTCGACATGCGTTTCTGAAATATTTACGACATTATGCACTTCAAGCATTCGCCTGATGTATAGCCGCGCAGTAGATAACACAGCAGAATTATTGCGTTCCATTCTTAAAGTGTCAACGCTTAGTTTTTGTTAGGGGCGGTATGATATTCATACGGTCTAGTTTGTTTTAATATTTACGGTTGCGTTACATTGATACGTTTGAATGTTTGTCGGCGCAGTGTGCAGCGGGCCAGCGGGCGCGTGCAAAGCGAGCCGGCCCACTCGCATCATGTGATTCCTTTTATTTATTTTAATCAAATGTGCTGGTTGTTGTTTTGATGCGAGGTTTGCTGTCGTGGCAGTTTGCATGCTCCACATTCGTCCATGAAATCCGGTGTGCGGACCTGCGGATAGATGAATGCTTTAACATTTTACATATCCGACAAATGAATTCGCTCTCGCAACTGACGGTATTTCATTTTATTCAGTTATTTGGTATTTTTATTTATACATACCGCTCGGTGTTGTCTTTGTCGTGTTTGCTCTCGGGAATTGTTACAAAATAATAGATGTAAACGCGTAGGGATCGCTTATATTGTCCTATCGTACTGATGTGTGTATTTCATGTTACTGATGGATTTACAGCAATATATTTGCGAGTGACCGATTTAGTAGTTATCAGGAGCTAGTTTGGCTCTACGTTACATACTTGCCTTGTTTTCGCTCCTGCACCAACAATATGAAACATTGAAACTAGTACAGCGATAAATTACAGTCTTACCACTCGTAATACTCCTATTATACCTGCAATTTGTAAAGGTATTGGACATCTGTGGCGAGTAATAGAAACCGGACATAAAGGATGAAAAAACCACTATCTCGAGTTCACAATCAATACAGCGTTATAAAGTGGACACCGAGCAAAAAGAAAATCGAACCGGTTGGTGCTGGAACAATGAAAATCTTCGATGTCATATATCTTTATGTAATTGGCTCACATTCCTTTGTAATGGGGTTGTGCGTGTACCGAGTTGCGGTCCGATTGTGCAGATACGAGGCAATCAATGGTTATGAGTCACACGGGGTGCAACGGGACCCCAGCCGGGTGGGGGGACAGTAATCATTTAAAAATGGTGCGCATTCACTGTGAAACACATCTCGGCGATTGCCGTTTACGTTCTACAATCAGATAGTGCCGCCTCGCTCTCTCATATCGACTTTTTCCACTTCGTTTGTTTCGCCCGGTTTGGGAATAGTTTTTGTTTCTGGACTAATCAACGCCTGTACATGACCAGCCGACTAGGTTTTCCATTTATGTTTCAGAATAAAACATGCCGTCGCGTTTATCGATATCGATATTTAAGTTATCGGTTATTCGCATGAAAAATCTATCGTGCCGCCGGCTAATAAATTTCGCGCGAGCTTCAGGAGGCGGTCTAAATTTGTTTATGCGCGGGTATTTATCAAATTTCGTTTGTGCCTACAAATAATTTCGCAAATGTACAGTTTGTACTGAGCAGTAATTGTGGTTATGCGGTGCAAATATCGATTTACATGCCACTGTATAATTCAAGGGTTGAATAATGTATTACCTTTCATTAGCACATTGGCCAGTCCCGGGGCGTATTTGCACATAAATTCGCTTACCCACACCCCGAAGGAAGCCTTACGTGCGAACGATTATCCTTTGAAGCAAAAATGCCATACAAATCCCTTTTATTTTTTCACATTCATTCCGTCAGCTATAAGTCATGGCGTATTTATAAATACTTCATAACAATGCGTACAACGAATGTCCTTTTTGTAATTGAAATGTGTTGGCGTTTCACGAATGTTGGTAAATATTAAGACGAAAATGACGCAGTGCTACGCAATGAGTCAAAAGCTACTTTTAAATAGTTCTGCTTTATAATTGGCTTGAGGAATTTATGTTTATTATTATCCGACATAGAGCTGTTGCCTAGTTGAAAGTCGGTGGCTAGGTTTTTCCAGGTATTAAAAAATTGAAATTGGAAAGGGATTGAATGTTCGCAGTCAACAGCATTTTGGCAAACTTGGTGTAAAAATGTTGACAGATACGTTAACTGCCGGAAAAAATATTTTCCATCTAACTCAAAATGCCGAATTCCAGTTTTCTACAAAATATTCAATTTGTGTTAATATAGATGGTTTTTAAACCGTTTTAACGAACTGTAAATGTATTATTTTACACAAATCTGTTATTACCTTCGATATAAATATTAGGACCTTGAATAACTTGCCGCTGTTTCTCCACAAATACCTGTATCAGAACTGTTTATAATTTCACACAGTAACGCATTTACAAGAAAGTACTGTTAGTAAGCTTAAACCTTAGTGAATATTAGCTCGCTACAATGTATAAAACTTGTTTTTCCTAGCCTTAGCAAAGTCCAGTTTCATGACGCGTAGAGAGCATTTGTGAAAAAAAACAGTACACGATATGTATTGATGTTATTCAAAAGAAATATGCATGTTAACTTATTTTTTTTATTTAATAGCTTCACAATACGTGACATTTCCCGATGTAATTTTCATATGCCACAAGAAGAAGGGTGAAAAGTAGTTATTAGTGATAGTAAGTCTTTCAGCCAGATATCCTTTACGGTTTAAATTTAATAAAACTTTGATTTTCAATAAAACAGCTGGAACTGTTTTAAGGTGTTAATAAAAAGAAAACCTTCATTTCATTATAAATGAAGTCGGTTAAAAAGTGACGACCATATCGCAAACTATATGAGACGCGAAAAATTAATAGATAAAGTAGCGACACAAAACACTCCTATGAAAATGGGCTATAAGAATCGGCCAAGTAAATCACCGCAAAATATACCATTCCGAACACGAACTCCATAATGCGGGGATTAATTACATTACTAATATAACCGAGCCGAGATCAATCTAATGATTGACAATTATGGATACCTACTTAGCCAATTTTCGGACTCAATGCTCTGTCTTCGTTAGGGAAACTTTTTGAACATTGATTCCACGGTTTTATATAGGTATGATGGAGATTTTAAATAAAGAAAAACTAAACAATTTATTCAATCAGAAAAGATCACAATTTTATAATAAAACAATGTTTTAAGTTTTCTGAAATATAGGATTTTAAAAGTGACAATTGGACTATTCTAAAAATAATAGTCTCTATTTTAAAATAAAATAAAAACGTTTATAGTACCATAAATACCGAGCATGAATTGAGAAAGCGGGGGATTAATTGGCATATTTTTAGAAATATTACTTTCGGCCATATTTTATTATCTACATTGTATTTTTAACAGTACAATCGTCCCTTAATGAAGTTGCAAAGACACCGTCTAAGTAAATAAATAATATTAATATTATTGTAATTTCGTTACTTTGATTCTCAATTTAAATTACAAGCCCTTTGAAACGACAATATTTCACATTATATAGGTGTCCATTAAAGGCTAATTCACTCCAATACCGTCCGATTGGCACTTACCTTAAACATACAGCCGTTCCCAGTTTTAAGTAAAATTTAACAGGGGAATAACATCGTCGCCGATACTAATGAAGTTCAATAATTGCGAGCTTAGCGCGGCACGCGTGCTATTACCTCAGAAACTGCTCACCTCAATCATTTTAATGCTCGTTTAATTATTATTCATTGCGCGACCAGCCCCTCCGGTCGTCTAGAGTACGCTCTCGATACCTATCTCAATTCGCGATCGTTACACCGCAAAAAGCGGTCCGCTTGATTAACGCGAATGAATACAAAGGGTATTAGCTTGATCGATGTATTTACAGAGTCGTTTTAGTTTTAATTAAGCTACAGCCGACCGTTAAGCCGGACCGCGCAGTAAAATCGACTACGCAGCTTGTACGGTGCGTTAATAAGCCCGCGCGAATTTAACACCGAACGTGGACCGTAAATGAGAATCGCCAATAAATCGGACATTATAATAAACATTAACGTTATTGTTTCCCGTTAAGCGGCCCCGCCCGCGCACCCGCCCGCCGCCCACCCCAGGTGCCGCCGCAACAATCCGCTCGGAATTTCAACGACTTCAATTATTGAGTGCCTACGAAAACCGAACCCTTTGGGCTCCTCAAGGGGCCAGACTGTCCATTTCACCGGACGATAATGCTGCGCGGCACGCCGGCCCGTCCGCGCCGAATATCGCTTTATATCTACATCGCTTGTTCCACCAAAATAGAGATTCTATAAAGCTGCCAACACAAAAATGTTTACCCTTAACTTGGGTAATGTAATAACCTGGCGGCATTCAATTGAATGCAGGCTTTGAGGTGCGAAATATACTTACTCGACATGAATATAAAATGACCAAGGATGAGGCGACTTCTTCATTCAATTTAAACTTCGCATAATTTACATATATTGCAAAGCTTGGTATCTTGAATAAGCATTATATCCAATACTTTAGAGTGAAAACCTCTTTTATCATACATTATTTTATGTAAGCATAATATGCTACACAACTGTTTTAAACAGCAAGATTTTTTGATAATGTATCCTTATGTATTGGTAGCAGCAATTCTCATAAAAGTGATATCGATAAATAAAGTGGTAATTACAGTATTGGAAAGAGTAAAAGCTATTACAGAAACGTTCTCGTCCCTTGTCAGTAATTGAACCATTATCGAGCCTAAATTAGGCTCCTTACACACACGTCACGGTGTCCCTAATCTCTACTTTTGCGAAATCTCTGGGCGCTAAAACAAGGGAACAATATAGCCACCTCGTAAAGGAAAAGCGAAAACAAAAAGGAGTGGACGAATCGCTGCAACTATCGGACGGGCACCGAGCACACATGCGCCTGACGTAACCCCGCTCTCAAACGAACTTTACAATGAAAAATCCCTAAATTGATAACTCGTAGCGAGGTAAGGGAATAAATATTAGAATGATGCATTTGTTGGTATTTGCATTGTGGCAGCTTTGTGCAAATTCATTCGGTGTAGAGCTTTGTGATAAAAGGTTCGCGCGTCCAGTTGTCCATTCATACTAAACAGAAGGTTAGCCGCTGGAATTTCACCGACTTTTTTCCGTTTTATGATTGACAGCACACGGGTCGTGTTCGGTCGGCCGTTCCGTGTCCAGCGGGCCGTGATCCGCTACTAAGAGAGCCGCCGGTACATCGCCGCGCCACCTCCACGCCACCTCCGCGCCACCCGCCACGCGACACTCCCATACGTTGTCTATAGAGCGCTGTCTGAATACGTTGATCACATACGAACGCGAACCATCGAACTGCTCACAAAAGTCACCCTCTCTCATACGTTACAGTGCATAAACACGGGGCCTTTCACTCCTGTCTAATTACGAAAATGAAATCTCAGCTCTCAATGTGTGCCTAAATGTAGAAAAAAATATGTTCATCTCGTTAAAACTTTCGTCTGCAAATATAAAATTCAATTTCTGAATGAGCGCAAAAAATCTTCCACCTTGTTTTTCGCGTTCATTTTGCATCAACCGACGTAGAATCCTAATTATCTTTCCCAGTTAAGCTTAAGTGAATTATTCCAGCCGCCCACAGTGGCGGACAAACAAAACGGCACCGAGTTCGCAACCTCAGTCGAAAATACTAAAACATTAAAGAGCATTCCCAGCGTACGTATAATATTCACTAAGTAGTAAATGTACGCGGCGCATAAGCCGGCTATCTTGGCGGAGGTAACAGAGCTGCGCTTTAGCCAGCTCAACTTTTAATAACGCCCGCAAAATCATCTAATTAATCTGATTACGGACGGACCGGCACGCCGACGCAACACTCGGCACTAATGCTTACTTCCAAGCATTAAACAAACTTATTTGTCCCATGTAGTGTGCACGGATTAGTCAGCCGAACCCGGCCGGGCCGCCCTTGTAGAATTAGCAAGAGCCCACTTAAGTCCCGGATAAATGCTATGGCCCATCACTCTCCCTGCGAATATATAATCTGATTACTTTTTTTATTTTCCTCTCCACTCCGAATTAAAAAGAAAATTGAGATTCATTTCAAGTGGACAACTGTATTCAGTGGGAAATCCCTTAAAGGAAAAACATTATTTACATCTCACGTATAAAAAGTAAAAACACAAACATTTCCAGTCCGTAAATGTAATTGAATCTTGAATACAAGTTATAAGCAAGTAAACTGTATTAAACCGATAAAGTAAATCAATAACGGAATTTAGAGTAGTAATCCGAGAGAAAGTTTGAGATTAAAGTAAATAAAGACAGAGCAGCCCCCAGAAGGTCAGTAATGCGGTAAAAGCCCAATATCAGATTTCATCAAAGTTATGTTTGCGTTCCCTATACAGTATACTGTAAGTGTAATTGCGTGGTCTGCCCGACCGCTCCTTCAGTCGGACCACGCACACGATGAATGGGTTCTGCGACTAATGGAGATCTTATCTGTATTCCGAGATGGAGTAAGGTGGCCGTCCTTAAGAGTATAACTACGTTATGTATAATACGGAGACTTATGTAGCCAAATAGAACAGCTTAGACCAGGTCATAAATAAGGGCCGGCTTTGATTTCTGAAGGTGACCCTCGCTCAATGTTCTTTGGGGTCGGAGATCGCGAGATCCCTTTTAATAGTTTCCAACGAAATCTAACTTAATTCACATAATGATCACGTAATCCTTAAACTAATCGAGCCGTCTATAAATTATGTACTGATATTAGTATTTCGAATACTCCATTAGTGCGAGTTGGAAAGTTGTCTTGTTCGCGTATACGTATTCATTTCACCACAATTACTGGATAATCCGTTTTCTTCACAAATTAAATATTTAAGGCGGCAATTTGTGGCGCTTCCGCTTTACACAGCGCGGCACAAAGAAGATGACTATTTGGCAAAAGTAATTTTCTAAATTATATTGTTACTTCGCCTTCAGATCTTGTAATAATTATCTCTGGTCTGCTTTAACAAGCGTTTAATTTGAGTAGGAAATTAAGTCTCACTTTACGTTAAATTGTTGTTGATAAGGAGTCAAACGTTACGCGTTAAATTATAATTTCGTCATCACCATTACGAAAATACAATAAGTACTCGTATAATTGCTATAAATCCCCTACCGTAGTACCGCGCACGAGATTCGCTTGAAACAAAACAATACGAAGATAACACAGGCATTATATTTATGCTTTCACAAACGTTCAGTGATTTCGATAAAAGGCAAAGCCTATTGGCAGTGAGAACTGAGGGATAGAATACAGAAGGAGGTTGACTACGTCGGGCGAGAGCAGATAGGCAGCTCGAGCGACACGAATGCGACATTTCAATTTGAGTATATATTATTCATGGTAATGCGTTAAAAGCGGCAGCATACAAGTTGCTCAGTACGGGCGGGAAGCGAGTAATCGCCGCGCACGTGCGAACACAGATACGTAATATGTACATTCAATGGTGTGCTTTAAAATTGTCGTTTCGCGCCATTTGCAGTTGCCGCACCCGGTCCGATGTGTTTCGCTTATAAAGTAACTCGGCAGTATGTAGCATTCGGTTTTATTTATCGTGTAGGCTTTTCGTCTATCGCCGGGAAATGTATGGGAGCAGTGCGTTTGAAAGAGGATGCGCAGGTTGATCCCCGCCGTGGTATGTTTCCGATTAATAGAATGGCCAGAGGCGAATTCTACTGATACAAACAAGATATATTGAATACCGCGCATAAATCTCGCGCGCCGCTATGGAGCGTTGAGTCCAATGGTCCCGCAACATTACCGCCCCGTAAATGTTCAAATAATTCCTATGCACGCATTCCCAACCGGATTCCAAAAGTGAAATCTATGCGCCTGTTGTCTGTACCGCGTGAATCTATTAATGTTCTTGGTCATTTGTCGGCCGACTCAATACAATTGTGAATTGATACTGTTTTAACAACGCCTACACGACGACATTAAAATGAAACTTCTTACAATGAGAGACTTAATATAAATCTCGGCTACCTTACAAATTATAATTTTGAAAGACAATGAGATATTTCGTTCTTTAATTAGATTTTGAGGAACATTGTAAGTTATAAAACCAATTTCAGAATATTTTCTTTGTGAGCTCCTTTAGTAAAAGAAGTACCGGTTTTCTTTTTTATAGTCACAAAACAATTACAGCATAATTAGGATCGCTGTAAAATGTATTTGGTCATAAATATTACTTTAATTAATGATAAAATTATTTAATATTCTATTTTGCCTGGTATGTCCAATCTCCGCCACTTTGACGTGTGCAAGATGACTGTAAAAGAGGTTCCAATATTTATATACATTGAAATAAAACTATTTTTTACGGATTTTTTAACTTCCCGACGTTTCGATTACTTTACAGCTTTCGTGGTCACGGGGCGGACTGACAGTCATTTATTTCAATGTAACATTCGCGTAAATCTAAAAAACCATTATAGTTATACACATGCAAAAAATCAGACAAGATGGGCGACGAGCCCTGAATATGTGGACAACATTTAAGTATCGCCAGTAGAATTAATCAAAGGCCAATAGTACCTTTGATACGTAGCGCAGGACGTAGTTGAGTGAATTATGTAGTGTGTTTAACGGATCGTGGCAACGTGCGCGAGTGTGCGTGAGAGGTCGAACTCAACTTGCGGCCAACATCTATTATTCATCGTCGAAGACACGGGAACAAAATTTGTGTAAGTGCGTTGTGATCCAGCCAATCTCGCCGTTTTTATTTGATCCGCAATAAATGGATTACGCCGTTGCCGAACCTTGTTGCGTTACAGTTTTTATTCGACTCGAACGATTGTTCCATTTTGTTGTTCTCTAAATTATAGTTTTAACCGTTGCGGCGTAACGTTTATACTTAAAATATTAAGCAAGAACCGCTGAGTCACCTCACTCGGTAGTAAGTAAGTTCTAATGTTCACGAATTTAATGTCTCCTTCAAAAAAGGTTGGCTACATGTCATGTCTACGACCCGAATAAATCGCGACGGAAAAAGTGCTCAAAAGGGACTCAATTCCAACGACATTCTTCAAGTACAAAGGACGCCATAACAAACATTTGCAAGCGTCGATTCTTTTACTGCAAATAAAGTACGCGATAAAATATTTCACTCGAGTTTGTGGTCGCACAAAAAACGCAAAATTGAAGAATATTGTGTCCGCCATTTATCTTCATGTAAGCGCGTTGAAGCTATTGGTGTAAAAAAAATCTAAAATTCACACCGCCCCGACGGGGATCATTAATAAAAATGTCCTATTCACCAAATATTAATACGCTAGACGGGAGACTTGAGGCCAATCATTCAAACGGGTCGGTTGTTTGCGTTGCGGGCGCGCGTGCGGGCTTGCGGGCGTGCGCGCGTGCGTACGCGTGCAACGCCACGCCGAGCTGTACGCTTGCTGTGATGGATGACGCCCGATATATCAGCCGGTACATGAACGCGAAGGCCGCCCTACGCCTCATCTCACGAATATTAATCAATTGTGCTCATAGCCTTATATCGTACACAACGGACCTCTTCATTTTCTTCAAGTGCCGTGTAACTTATTGCTACGGCATTTTTTATTCTTTTCATTCGCACACTGATTTTTCTCTTATAATCCCACATAAAATATGATTGAGGTGCAATGAGAGACGGTAACAACTTTCTAAAATGGAACAAAGTCCGAAAATTGTGAAATTCCACGGGGAGTCACCTGTGACCCTCGGCTGTGCCATCGCTTTATCGCTACCCCGAGACATAAATTACAAGTAAAAGTAATCGTCGAAACTTTCCGTAGCACGCCAGAGGGCCAGAGCCTTGGAATTTGTGCTGAATTACCTGCCACTGGTTTTAAGACATGTAATTTATCAGCGGAGGCCCGCTCGATCGGTCGTAGGCCGGCGATCGCCACCCGCCCGGAAAATGGACCGTATCGTTATTTTAAGGATCTGCCGGAAAGTATTAGTTTCGACGCCGCGCCGTTACGACCAAATATCTACTTGTTACGAAAGCGATAAGCATTTAGATACCTACTTAACACATTACAACACCGTAAAGTACGAAAAAAGGCTGAAAATAAAGACATTAGTTAAGTAAGTCGGTGTGTGCGCGAAACGGTATCTGGGAAAAAGGCGGGTTTTGATTGAAGCCGGCAATCGGCTTAATGTAAACTGGAGGCAAGTTTTGCGCGACGCACAAACGGATGGTTAAATTCGGAGGCCAACGTAAAGCGACGCAATCTCTCACACGTCACATGGAAGGAGCTTTCCATATAATTCATTTGCCTATTCATATTTATCTTAGGAGCTGACTCGTGTGCGAAACGAATGAGTTTCAAAGAAACCAAAATGTTTATGCAAATTGTGAAATATTTTACAACCTCTGCGTTACGACACAATTCAAGTGGAAGCATTTATTTAATTGGATGTTTAGCATAAGTTATATCCTGTAATTGTATACTTCGCACCATACTAAACTCAATTTCCTCGCTCTTTAGGTACCAAATAATACACACGTAGGACAAAGCGGGACACAAATTGAATTTGACACGACTAATCTTGTTACAGCTGCGTTTAAACCCCGCTCACTACAAGAACTTGGAAATATACCGTAACTTTCATTTGCACCGTATTCTCTTTAAATTATACATTTGAATATAAAATATATACAACTTGATCGTCATTTATAAAATTTATTAACAAAAATAATTGAAGCACAAAATCATTGCATTAAATTTAAATTGTAATTCATCAATAATACGCCCATATTGTTCCTCACCTTCCGCACAAATTCATTACATTCAAATCAATGTAACAGACGATACACATCTACGGTTGCCTATAGGTCAACGAACTCAAACGGCGAGGGGAAGATTTCTCAATAAGAAGACCGAACCTTGCCTACACCTTATGGTTTATATTCGTCGTTCGACTTTACGTGACTTGAAATAGTAAAATCGGATGATGATGTTGATAATGTAGGTCGTAATGGGCCATTGCCAATAAAACCTTATAGGTAAGCTATGGATTAAAGGGAACTGGGTCAGGGCAGGGCCCGTGCCTTATGAAAATAACACGAGTCGACTATTCAAGCACACAAAATGTCGGAAATGCGTATAGCGTTATCTATTCAGTAAGTTCCACCGTGTAAACAATACGTACCCAAACTCGGTAACCAAATGTGAGCACACCCATCCGACTAATGTATATAATAAATTTGATTTAACTACGCGTAAGGTCGGCTTTCGTGTTAAATTTAATGTTTTCTTTTGCGTTTGTAATGTTATTTTAACGTTTGGGTCTGATGCTGTGATAGTTTTGATGTTTGTCTAGCTACTTGTTCGACGATTTAATAGCAATTTACAAGTATCATTTTTAATTTGTTTTATGTTGTCATTATTCGAGGTTATAACCAATTTAGAGTAATGTGGAGCATTTCAATACACACATTGCTACAGCATTGTTTCGGGGGTATGAAACTTTAAGTTAGACTTTATCATCTTAAAAGAAACATGTTTTATGATGAAAATTTGTAGCAAAATAATGCTAAGTTTTAAAGATAAAATTCTACTCATTTTCTGACATCGCTATATCATTAAAAATGTTGACGTAAATTAATGTTCAAGAGTCTATATTCAGTTACCTACTTACCTCATGTAAAAGTAGCTTGTTGTCACATTTCTACTAAGTAAAACATTCTCAAATTAAAATATCTCACATCTGTTTTATGAAGCGCTATACAGTAAAACAAAAGTTGTGTGCGCATAATAGAGCGCTTAAAAAGTTTCCATCGAAAACGTCAATGAGAAAAATCTGAACGTAACTTCGCAATATCGCCCACTTGTCTCGGCCGAATGAATAATTATTGAAATTTAAATTCTTATTTTGAGTCTCATTACGAAGTTTGAAAAGGGTCACGCTTTTTGTATAATTAAAGAGCCTTCCATTTTGCGAGGCCGAACTTGAGATCTATTTATTAGACGAAATTGATTGGAGTGTTTTTATCATTTCATTTACGTCAGCCATGATACACGTGGAGCGGTGGAGGTCGCAGATGTGCCAGTAAATACTGGCGTTTTAATCGGTATATACGGGAAAGTTTCGGTAGTGTATGGGTTTTCGCGAACAGGACGCGGTCATGTTTTGTGCGCGGGTCATTTGCATCCGTCGTTACCCGCAGCAGGCGTCGCTCGCACGCACATCTCTTCATTTTCACAATGGATTTTACACACATTGAACGTGAAAGCCTCCTACCCCGGTGTTTAACGTCAGACGTTTCGTGCAACAAATATTACATTATTTACAAGGGACCCTCGCCCATTGTTACTCGCGCTTCGATCTCTGTGAAGATACTCTAAGTCAATATCGTAACTTTTGTCCGCAAACTTAGTAGCCGCAGTGGCTGGCCGAAAGTTTCACGTGGCTGATAATTTACATAATAGGAGACTAGGTCTATCCGCTATCGGGGTCAACCAAACTTCTGTGGATTAGAGCTCTTCACCGGCACGGCTTATCGGATTTTGAACGAATTTTGGGATGCTTGCGATACGACGACATTATCGGTATCCGATTTATATGCAGATTGGGAGTGAAGTGGCAGCGCGGAGTGACGTCACGCGCCGGCGGACGGTCGGCGGGCCTGCCGCCTGCGCCACCCAGTCTGTTGTCCCACCGGCCATCGCACTTCACAGAAATAATCCCACTCGCCAACCACGCTCCTCAACTTTGTCTTATTTGAAGATAATACAATTAATCCTTTCCCTTTACATTCTCGTCGGAAGCGAAATCCTTGTTCAACTTTTGCGCACTCGACCCGACGAAGACAGAACCTCCATTGTAAGGATTTAACAATTTCTCCCGCCTCGTTGCATTTCACAGAGTAATAATAAAATATCACAATGGATGTCAACTCTATTCAGGATGAGTATCCAAGGAGGCGAGCGTCAGTGGCATAATTCAACAAATCAGATATTATGACGAAAGAATTATTTCTTGGAAAGGGCTGTTTCGGATCCGTAACAAAAGTATTGTATCTTTATTCAATACGAAAAGATGGTTATTGAGGCAGGTTTTATTGTTGTGTTACACACGTTAAACGAATAACATGTCAATGCGGGAAGATTTTATTACGAGTACATCACCTGCTCCGATCAATTTTAAAGGTTTTATAAGGAATTTTTTATGTCACTGTATTGTGTAAAGTTCTTTTATAATTTATACTTGTAATAAAAAACGCTCCAGATTTGTCAACATTTTGATCACTGAGCGAAAATTAAGATTAATTGCGCCTAAAAATCCATATTGTAACACCTTCTTTTTCTTTATCTTCACTCAATTCTAACAGTTAAAACACTTCTATTAGTTACAACAAATCATAAACCCAACTTGAATTCCCAGGAGGAGAATATAAAAAATGATCTCCTCAAAGTGCCTACAACACACTCCTTACATCGAACTATGCCATATATTAATCGCAAAATTATAAACATACCAACTTCTCACATACCAAAGTGTTTGCGTCGCTGAAATTCAAACAACAATTCAGTGCAGAAGCAGAGATATAAAGCATCGCCGTATCTCCTGCAAGTATGTAATGACTGGCTATAATATACATAAGAGCAATGGAAACTTCAGTGGCGTCATTAAGCTAGTGGCTATCAGTTGCAAGCCGTCGAACGCTCCCCCAAACGCCATTTTTCACCGGCTCTGTAAAATCTGTACCGTATTTATTCTATCCAAATACTGTTGGACATAGCAAATCAATTAAGGGACCGCACACAAGTTTCGGTTGCAATTAAGCTTTAAGGTTCATATTTTGAACGTTCTATTAAAATTTATTTGCTTCTTGAAGTTTACTGCAGTAGTGTGCTGATTTCTGATAGACAGGTTTTTAATAAGTCGAATCGAATTACTTTAGTGTTCGTTTCTGGAAGTGTTCTACCATTTTTAGATTACTTTTCTTGTTAGTTTCAGTTATAAGTGTTCCATTTAAATCTGTCAGTTTTCTGAGTCTAGACAAGTTTCCGCATTACTTCGTATGGTAAACAAAGATTCCAATTTACAATTTACTACTGGCCGCCCGTCTAACGTCAAGCCTTACGGGAAATTATCAATCACGGACTAACAGTGTATTCTGCAGTGAAGAGGATTCATTAACGTCTACTTTATATAACTTATCTATGAGTGCTATGAGCTATATTTGTGGCAAAATATCCATAGTTACATAGTTGTAATGAAATAAACAAATCTTTACATGTATATTTAAGTAACATGTATACAAACTTTGGTATTAATAAAGCCCTTGGAGGTAGTAATCATAGATAGACAATGCGGGGAAATAATAGCTAACATGCTACAACAAATACGTTTAATTATACCGGTGTCTTCAATAGCGGAGCTCCATTCACGGTAATTGCACAATAATTATTTCTTCAATTTGATTTGAGTAATTTTCTTCGTCGAGTATTTATCGAGCACACCGCGCTGCTACGATACCCGTTTATTATCACACATAACCGTATGCAACCTCACGTCAGAAGCAGCTTGTCGGGTAATACATGCTTTCCACTCCCCCAATTTTTAATGTAAAAACGAGGCAACTAAAACACCACCGCATCATTCATCTTCCAAGCTCGCTGTCTATTATGAGTTGCAGTTTTTAAAAAGTTGGTAATTAACATCGAGCCTGTCTGGGTCAGGTCGTAACTTTGAAGTATTAGTAAAGTTTGAAAAATACCCTAATAATTAAAAAGCCTTAAAGTTAGTCATGAGTTTTTGTTCCCATTCCCTGATTGAACGAGTCACGTAGCTAATTATGGTTGCCTTGCCGCATCGGCAATCGAATAATTTCCATACTTTCGAGGTTAATACATAGTTGAATTCCAGTTTTTTTACCGTACAAAATCGGGCGGAGCTCAACTAAATAACGGTATGACGGTGCTTGTTTTCAATAGTGGCTCAATTTATTTTTACTTTGACTATATTCACTGCTTTTATATTTGAAACTCCTGTGCTTGTGATGATGGAAATGTTGCCCTGATTGATCCTTATTATAAGGTTTTTTATAATATTATGAATGAAACCAAATATTTCTAAAAACGGAGTTACTAAAACAAGCAAACAAGTTAGGATATTAAGTTCTCCTGTTCATCTTCAGCTATATTATTTAATAAAAGTGATATGTCAAAAGCAGTAATACCATTGTTTTCACGACAATACTCATATATTTATGTAACAATTCGTCTTTTCCGGTTTATTGAGCCAACCACTCAAATAACATTTAACATGTCAAAAAAAGGAAGACCGTGTTTTCTTTTTATTTACCTTTTACGTCCGATAATAAAGGGAACGATGTTATTATGGAGTAGAGAAGTCCTTTATACAAAGTCCAATGTTTTCTTTGATGTTCGGGACATTCTGTTCGAGTCTATAATCAACAATAGGTTTGTCTTTTGAAGGTGTTTCGAATATTCCGCTCACAGGTTTTCAATCAGCTGATTTTCGTTTTCCATAATTGTAAAAAAATCTTTATTTATACTAAAATGTTTGTTGCTCATTAATTTGTCTCTAAATCATTTTTAAATTAAAAAAAGATTCCTATTATATAGGTCGATGGGAGATAATGCTACAGGCATCCAGTCAGCCTTGTATACATTTGTATATGAAGCTTAATAAAAAAAAGAGAATAATATTAAACATATTTTTTGTTACATAATACCACCCCAATCCCTTATTCGTGCCATTAGACATGCAAAGGAATAGTACAACAAAACTTTTCCATCCGAAAAGCTGACCCTAATCATTTTACCAAAGTTTTCCTAGGTAAAATAAAGAAATCCCTAACCCCAAATCGAATCAAGCAACAATCGTTCAGATTATTTCGATGTATCAATGTTCCCCGCTGTCTCATACTCAGTCTCAAGCAGGTTAATAAATAATGAGATGGATTTGGCCGAATTTTGTTTGTTAAAGTGATTATTCAAATAAGAAAAACGTTCCCCGGTTTACCTACAGCCCCGCTCATATTTTATTCACAGATTTTTTCATGGTTCGGCAAATTCGTAATTGTTAAATAAACTTTGCTATACAAATGAATAATATTGGCCTGAATAGAGTGCTGCAGTGCGATGTTGCCAATTTAGAGCTTTATGTATGTTTATTTATGAGTTCACTATCTATACAGTGTGGGGGTACAAAAATTGAGTATCGTAAAAGCCTTTTGCTCATTCCATAATCGATTGATAGTGGAACGATCCAAGTATTATTTTAAATAGAATTTTACCGAACATTTTTCTATATCAAAGTCTAATCCTTTACAAGCTTAATGTGTATGCAAAGTACTTTGCAATATATATCAAGACAAGCCTTATCCTGACAGGCCGCAATAAAACTAACACAGATCACGGTGCTTTTTCTTTCCTCAATTTAGGTAAAACGACAAAATATACTAGTCACCTACGATAATATATTAGGCATTACTACGTCACACTCACTTGGCTTATATTTGGCTTGACTCAACGACCTCGAAAACCTCGCAACAAAATGTGGGTGTAACATATCGCTGACTTACACAAGCACCATTCGAGATGACTGTACAAAGATAATCAGACGGAATATATTTCAAGCGAAACACAAATGAAGCAAAAGTGAAACTGATGTTTTTTTCAAAATGAAGTTTTATTTTTAGTGAAATACGAAACTTTTGCCAAGCAACTGAGGCTATCATACCGTCATTACTTACATTGAATGGGCTATCTTTGCAAAAAAGAAAATAGTAAGTAGGCACTGCGAATAACGTTCCTTAGCGCATAATAAAAATAAATAGACTACGTTAGCTGTCTTTGCGAGTCTTTGTTTTAACGTTTTTCTGTCTTGTCTATTTTCACATAGGTAGATAGTTACGGCGCATTACTTGACTTAAAGAATGGATATCATTTCGAGGAATGAATATCGTATTTTTACGTTACCACACGAAAAAATGTTTACCGATCGTGAACAAATAATATTATGTACATAAGAGTTTGCGCCTCTTAGGAGGTTAACGTCTTGAAATGAAATATTTGAATTTATCTTAGGATTACGGAAACTTCGCTACCTTTTCCTACATAAAAATCGCAAATTCTCCCTATATTGAAATCCGTCGTAATATGACACTCCGACAATATTTTATACAGTATAATAATACGAACAACGTTCGGCATCCATTCATTCTGATACAAGCACCCCAAAGATTTCTTATATTTAATTACTGCTGTCCGATAAAGTATTCTTTAGGGGTATGTTAATAAGGAAACGGCGAGTTCTCGCCCGGAAAACTTCCCTAAGAAAACTAATCCAATCCCAAGATTATTTCCAGCGGCTCCCAATCAATTCGCCTATAAAAACACAGGGATAAAGTGGCGCTATCCTCGTCGGGAGTTCGCCCCACACAGAATCATTAGGAAAATACGACAAAATTGTAAACGTCCTGTACATGGAGAAGGGGTGTTATTTATGGAGGGCAGAGGCCGGAGTGTATCTGAGTGGCTCTATTAGTTCAACTAATATTTTCTTCTTCAAGTTAATTGTTATGTCGCCTTTAAGAGCAGGTGGCTTGCCCCATTAGGCCGCCGCGGGCGAGTTAATGCCGAGACACGAAACTTGAGAGCCACTGAGGGAACTCCGACCCGCAGAAATATTTAAACAAATTAAAACTTTTTCTTTATGCCATTTCTCGAACAGTACCTATTCTTATTGTGATTCACTTTTATTGAGTTTCCTGCCAGTTCTCTCCCAACTAAATTATTCTGTGTACCAACACTGCAACTTAAAGAGTATTCGCTGACTCCCATTGTTACTTTGATCCTTCCCCATTCAATTGCTTCGTGAAACACTTGCTGGAAGTTTATACAGTCCTTTACTTTCGAGCCACTTCAGTGGTTTGGATAATAAGTAATTGGAAATCAAGGCAGACCGAACCATTTTCGCTCTATCCATTTCAATATTGCTAACATATTGTTTTCTGGTGCTTTGGCCGTCAATAATACGATGAAGTTAAATCCTTACCAGATTTAAAAAATAACAGGATTTATAAAATATTTTCAAATTAGTAATAAAAGTGACTCGTTTTTAATAACAACTTACGTATAAGCTGCCATTAATTCACATTTGATGGTCTTGTTTAATAGTTATGGTGAAATTAGAGGTGGAATAGTATACAGTTATCGTTTAATGTCAGGAAGCGTTATTACATAATATTTTTTATTGTTGCGTATAAACCACAGTGGTACAAGAGTTTTATATAGCCTCCCAGCCGTAATATCGCTTTTATTTACCATCCTTTTAGATACAAACAAATTGAAACCTCACTATTGCGTTTTTCTTTGTTTCAAACGGAAACAACAGATTAATATCTAAAGAATCTTAGCTGGAAGCCAACCGAATAAACTTAGGTGAATGAAACTTGCTAACGATATGGCAATAAGGCTTTAAGCCGTCAGTGAGCTATGCTGACGGTCTTAGACATTGTTCGCTGACGTTCCTGGACCGTTGATTGACGTGTGGCTGACCATTGCTGGACTGTTCCCGAATTGTTAAGTAACCGAACTGCTCGAAGTGGGAAAACAAGATGCATTGTTCCAAAACTTGTTACGACTGACAGAGCGAATTTGTAATATTAGTTTAAGGATACGTAATTATGGTGGACATGTTGTTTGTTAGTAGTTAGGACTCTAAATTTTGTTTTGTCATCGCGTCTATTGTATTGTGTCGTGTTTGTCACATTTTCCACAAACTCGGGGAGAGTTAAAACAAAAAAAGTTAAAAAAGGTAGAAAAATCGAACGAAATTGAATTTAATAGTTAATAAAACATAAAAATATAATAAAAAAAATTCAACGGATCCCGGAAGCTGTGCGTTTCATATCCGCCCAGACTGCGCCTGCGAGCGAAATCTATGACTGAATAAACGAACACTGTTTAGGAATCTCTATGACACGAGCATCACTAGTATTACTCACTCTAGGAAGGGAAGGAAACACATGAATGAATAAATGCAAATACTGCAACGATTTTGCCTAAGATTAGTAGGTTCTGTGACGTATTTTTATCAAAGTTATCAGGATTTGATTGACTATCATTTCGTTGATGAGCAAGGAAATTCTGAAATAACTGAATTTACTTGCTTCGCAAATAATTGATTGATGAAATTTACTTTTGGGTACTTTTCAGCTCCATCATTATCTAAGGTATTTTGGCCACAATATTTGTATAATTATAGGTGCAATCAGAAAATTACGTATCAACTATCAGTGGGCGAAAACAGCGTGTATATGTAACATAAATTGTACTCGTAATTGTACTACATTTATATCTTGCCATACGTAGGTTTTATATCAACCTCGGAGGAACAAAAGCAATTTGCAACCAAAAATAAATAGCTGAACTCAAGCAATGACTAACAACGAGAGAATATTTCACAAAGACGTGACCATAAGCTAATAACTGTGTTTACGTCAAATCTGTTATAATACCCGCTCTAAATCTCAAAAACAACGGAGATGAAAAAAATAAGTAGACGTTCTCAAAGTACACGTGGCAAATTACAGCGACAGGTATCCCTCGGGACCTGCGGAGTGTCTCCCCTTAAATGAAATACTTAATAATAGAGATGGCGCTTAGTAGAAAAGCGGCGACATTAGAGAAAATTGTGCCCTTTGTTACAAGTGTGAGTTTATTGATATCATCCGTGGAGGTTCCCGAATACTTTTACGTCTCTAATGGTGTTTTAACGTAAAAGGTAGAGCAAGTTGAGATATCGCAGGTTGGAGTCTCGATGCCAAGGCACCATTGATTGCAAAAAAAATTCGTCATCAATAAATTGCTTGCAGTATTTCATAACTTCTTAAACACATTGTCAATTTAATCAAGTTACGTGGCACTGTGAAAAATATTCGAGCGCAGTAGAATTAGGAGAGTTCTCTAGGATCCCACATGAACACACATCGCCCGAATATTAAAAGGGGAATTAGTGTGGTCACGCCCCGATGTGTTCATAAATGTTCTTATTAAGGCTCCACTTGTTAGAGAACACTTGACGTTTACGTGACTGGCCCGCTAAAAAATGTTCCACATTGAGGTTATGCGTGTAGGATCACAGACAAGTCGTGAAGGCGCAGTGAAATATATTGTTAACGAGTTTCAGTTAGTAGTCTATAATGGTTTTTTTTTAAGTAATATTTATGTCCCATTTCCAAAAGATATCCTTGTATTTTACAGGAACAGGTTTTCTGAAAATTAAAAATTTAATTAGAATCTACATTTCATAATACTAATTTAAAATAAATGACCAATTGCTTAAACTACCTACAAAATAAAATCCCAAAATAAATTTAAAATTAAAGCGATAGATAATCACATACAAACATTAACTCAAAAGACGCCTTAGAGGATCCACATTGATCACTGGGCCGAGTTTGGTTTCACAGTAACGTTGCCCAAGGGAGTGACCTCGTGGAGGCATAGCTCCCTCCCTATCGCACACGTTCGATTACATATAGGTAGGAAAGAAATGAAACGATACAAGCATTACAAATTGCCCGTAACAATACCGCATTAGGTCAATCCATGACGCAGGAATATCGTATAAACTATGATTTTATACGAATAAGAATATCGATGGAGCGCGTAACTCGCAATACTGGATATTAGATTTTTTGAATATGAAATTAACATTTTGTACTTCAATTAAATATGTAACTGAAGAAGAAGAACTGATGGCCGTTGTGGCCGAAAGGTTCTGGAGTGTAGGCCACGAGAAGCAATCGAAGGGTCGGACGTCTGTCTAATAAGATCCATCCGTATTGGCCCAAAACCTTTCTTATGTGAAAGTAATTCGTGAAAAGCAACACGTATATGGGCTACATTTTAAACAAAACGATATTTCTTTAAAATGTAATTCCCAAAATACACTCCGAAAGTGTAGAGCGCTTACATTCCCGTGTATCGGTAAATTGTGCTAGAAAACTTTATCGAATTATACAATAAATAAAGCACAATAACAATCACCATAATGTGAATAAGTAATAGCTCCCTTTGGAACAAAACATTTGGCCGTCCGTACTAAAAATAATTTGTACAACACACGACGACCAAATTAAATTAACTTCTGTATTTATTTAAATGCAATGGTATAGTAATTGTTGAAATAAATATGCATTAGTGTTTATTTTTGATAAAATTGACTGGTGTTATTATTAATTTTACAGATAGTACTAAAAACTTTGAATTTGATATGCTTTATGGGCGATATGAGGCGATATGAGCACAATATTTCTATCAAATAGCTTTGTCGAACGCATAAAGTTTTTAAGCCAAAATAATGGACTGAACGTCGCATAAGTACGTGTTTATTTTGCAATAATAATCACAATCGCTAATCCTACTTTTCAAACGCTCGCAAATTATATAACATTCTTCATCGTAAAGTGAGTTTGTAAATAACTATCTTCCATTTAAAACAAATCACATTACGTGTACGCGATATAAAATGCAAATAACATATTTTCATATTCACACTCGGCGAGTCCAATTCGCGCGTGCCGTAAAGTAAGGCAGCAATTCCCGCTTAAACAAATCACCTCTAAACAAACGTTTCTACAGGTAGGAATAATTCAAAGAAAGGTCACCTGTTACGGGTGTTCGACATCGATCATCGGGAGTGCGTTGCGCCGACCTTCCCGCGTAATGTCGCCCTGGGGACCGGCCGCCGACTCCGCTCCGACCATTCCGACGGCGAGACAAAACCCACAGGCCCCAACCTGTCACATCCAACTCGCCCGTTTTTTTACACGCGCACATTTTTCAACACGGGTCATTTCATACGGCCGCGAACCCTTCGGTGCGCCGCTGATACGCAACGTATCTGACAACCATCTGAAAAGTTAATAAGGAAGGAATTTATAATTAAGTCTTGTATACAATTACGCACGCGGGGCCGTCACGTGTCGGCGTCGACATGAATATTTACGATGCAATTTCGTTACATTTCAGATTTATCACTGTTTTGTGTGCGAACGGGGAGTTTAAAAATGCTCCTTGGCGGATATGTTTAGGCGTCGTGGAGCGCAGGCCGCGGGGCGCGGGCCGGTGACAGCGCATCTCCGCTGGCGTGTATTGTTCGCGTTCTAACCGGCGACTTTCCATTTATTTCTCTATGAATACGTTATTACCTGCTCGCCCCCGCTTATCAAAGTTTATTTGCAGCGTGTGGTTTACTCTGTACCGGTGCTTATTCGTTATTACAACGCCGGAGTGTTTTATTGCCAGGGCGGGGCTCAAATCGCGCGCAACGCCCTTGTTTTTCGCAATTCTTCCTCACCAATTTAAGATTTGAGGTTTATTATATTATGTCTTTTTGTTTCAGATTGAGGATGCCATGCTAATGTTTGACAAACAAACCAACAGGCACAGAGGTAAGTGTATATTTTATTTCGGTATTCACACGTACAATGTTAAGCCGAATAATCCACGTCTAAAATAAAAAATAAATTTTATTAAAATATAGGTATATTCACGAAACGTGCCAGCAGACAGTAAACGTGCACTCATTTATATTCCAAAAAAAATCTCATCAATAAGTCAAAAGAAAATGACTAGACTCTATTAATAATAACAAACAATTCCCCCCGTCTGTCCGTAACGTCATACCGCACGCACTGCTGTTGCGGTGTCACCTTCCTTTCATGTACAAAAATTGTAAAACTTCCAAAGGTTCGCATGACATACGCAAGTAATTCGCTTCCATACTTTACTGGCGTCGTATACGTCGATTCCACTAGTCTAATGTAAAAAAATATTGTCTATTCAAGGCCCTCTTTTCGTTCCAAACATCCATAAATAGTTTTAATACGTTGTATTATTCTCTTACATTGTCTGTAAAATAATTATACTGAACGAGGCTTATTAACTGAACGAATCGGTTCTAAAATATGTAGTGGATTTCTACGGTTATAGTACCGAATTCGATAGTTTCAATTCCATTTTTCCTTTCAATATTCAGCCGGCGATATTGAACTTTGTAGAAATCCAACAGACAAGTGAAAGAAGTCTTTTAACTATGAGTAGGAAGGAAAACACTGCGTACAGTCTCGGGCAAAAGTATTCAATTTCAATACAGACGCAATCGCGTGCACGGCCTGATTTATATAGGCGTGTATATAATGCAGAGGTCAAGTTAGGATGGAGGGCGACGCAGACGCGCGGCTCCGCGTGGCACCGTCGCTAAACAGCCACAACGTTTTCGGCATTGTACTTCCTCCCCCATGTTACGACTATTCCCGACTAATAAATAACAAATCGACGCTCGGATAAAATATACGGTTTCCTCGGCGAGATTTTGTAATATTGTTAGGGCGAAAGCGAAGTTTCTCACGAAATCTGCCTGTTTCAACTTCCAAACGTATATTTTCATATTTTTGAGATAATGTCACCTACATCGCGATAAACAAACGAATAAATTACGTCCCAACACATTGAAATACGGGCCGTGGTGTAATCACTTTCCTCCATTGTGTACACAATGCGTAAGATTTTAATTAAAATTTACGAATTTCGTGCCACGGCAAATCATCTTGCGTCCCGGCGAAGGTTCCGTGCAGTTACAAACACAATGTTAAATTTGCTTCTGTAATCCCCATTATACAAAAAACAGGTTGACCCAAATATTCAAACTTGGTGAAATATCGTTGCGACGGCGTTTATGCAAGTTCGCAAAAACGAATCCTATTTAATTTCTGAGGAAAAACGGTCCTTTCTTTTCGGCGTAAGATGTAAAATGATTTATACTTGTTTTTGTGACTTTCAACATCGACGCCCTTTGTCAGCCGTTCGAATATTTTATATTAAAGAAAATACACTATTAAACGCTTCGCTTTAAAAGTAATTTGTTTTTAAGACGCGATCGAGAATCTTGTAAATATTCAATTACATCGGCCACTATAATTCAAAGAAATGTAAGCATCGCGTGTATAATAATGTAATATAAATATTCCTTAGGCCTCCCCTAATACTACTGCCGGGTTATTATCCCGAAAAGTAATCAGTTGGGTCGGGTTATCCTGGCAAGAAATGTAAAAATATCCGCTGTTTATTTGTATCAAACTCGCGCAAGAGGCAACCCAAACGCGTATTCAAACTGAATATGAATGCAAACTGCCCTGGCGAACGGGCGGAATGGCGAAAATCAAATTAGGTATGGCGTGAATACTTCACGGCGACGTCGGGAAAAAAATTGAAATCAAATATTCATTGACTTTCAACCGGATAAGCCGGCCCACAGCCATTTCAATACATTTTATTATCTATTTTTCATTGCGGCGAGGACCACGCCGACGCGCCGACGTCAACCCTTAAGACGCCAACTTGTTTTTATGCGAATAAAATTATTACCACTAGCTCCAAGTCTCACTCGGATCATCCATTTTAATTAGAGAACACGAAAGGACCCAGCGCCTAACACACCGTAACACCAATCCAATATCATTCCGCAACTTAAAATTCCGTAAGTTTTGTTCTAGCCCAAGATACAAGATAAGATGAGATTCTGTGAATTTGACCTCTGGGATAAAAAGGGCTGAAGTTTTAGTGGTTCAATTTGGAATATATCTTTTGTGCCCGCTCACATTGAGCCCGAAATGAAGGTTCAAATCTTTCTCCAAATGGTAAATCAATCATATATTTTAAACAAAAAAGCATTGTTCTATGTACTGTGCGTGGAGTCAAACGTATAAATCATGTGTTGAATGAAGACCTAATTCAAAAGGTGATTTTTGCAAAGCTCTTGAACCTGTGAAAAAATAAACCTTTTAGCCTTTTCAGTACATTAAACATGTCCGAATAATGCGTTTAATAGCACCCTTTACTTTTATTTATGACCTTTCCTGTTGAAAAAAATAATTAACGGTGTCCCCTCCGCGAAATGTTTTCCATTGTGTGTATTTTTATTTTAAAAAAATAAACACTTTTGTCTTGGAAAGTGTTTATAAGACCGAGGGAATTTATTGCGCGGAGCTGGCCGTACGTGCCTACAAGCAACTGTCCTTTAATCAACAGGGCGTCACCAAGGGTGTGTTCAACGTTCGTTTGGCATTCAAAGTGTCAGCGAAGCTTGAAGCAAATGCCATTATACAAAGGTAAAACGCGACATGTAAGTCGCAGAGTTCATAAATATTAAATAAAAAAAGGAAACTAGCGCAACCAATCTCAGCGGGGTGGATTCCATTTGGTCGCACAAGCCACCTCTCGCGCCTGTGGGACGCATTTCTACGAATGCGTGCGTTGTTAGCGTGAAAATTTCACCTCTCACTTTGCATAAGAGTAGTGTTATCTATATTTCATTCGACGTCGTTCCCTCCGTAATGTGTAAAGATGCCTATCGCGTGAATCATAAATGCCGATCGTTTCCACTAACGTCATAAAATTTTTATAAGTCGACGAAAGTCGAACACAATACTCTGTAAAATTGTATATTTACTAACATAGATGGCGCTTTTATTGTTATAAACATCACAGTAACCTTTAAAACAAGTCAAATACACGTTGATTTTCATACTCTCCCATCAGTATTCAATTCACTTCAAGAAACACTTCAATTTCACTATTTTTATACATGTCGAGACATTTCTAATACCGGCAAAGCTTCTGAAGTAGAGCTCTCAGACTATGTGAGTGGGAATGCAAGTTTACTTTGAATGGTGGTGCAACGGAAATTGACCTTTATAGCGTTAACACAAGGGCTGTTTACGTGCAAGGAAACATTTGGTAAGCAAGTGCTAAGTGGCTGCACGTGGCTTCCTCCCCCGGGAGATACGGGAATACACCGGGTTTAGATGCATCTTGTGGCGAACCAGCAGCCCCTGTTAATATTACGTGTATTACAATTAATTCACTTTAAAACAAACTTGAGGTTTCGAGCTCCCGCCGCGTTTAATCTACCATATTTTCACTACGAAATCTTTACTCATTTCAACTACCTTGCTCAATCATTTAGAGTTCAATGCCTTTACAAAAAAGTGTGTCTACCGAACGTGGTATTTAGACGTTTCTGGAAACATTAGAGAATGGTTTCCATTGCTAATTCTCTAGGATATAAGTGTATTTTTAAATGCTCTTAAGAGACCTTAAGTAAAACCTCTGAGTATCTTAGAATACAAAAACTTATGATAATTTTGTAAGCGTTATTATCCTTAATTTCCCAAAATGTCCATAAAGTTAATTAGTAGTATAATATCAAAATTACCTCCTATTTTCTTTGCTGATACTATTCGTAGGTACTAACTCTAGCGCAGTTTAAGCAAAACCTCACTAAAATATTCTGTGTATTTTTCCATCACCAAATAGCTGATTTCGAAGTAAAGTAACTCTGTCAGGTACGAAACAAAATAAAGTCGCATGATTCCCCAAGAATGGCTTTCATTACGACAAAGACACATTTTCGCTTACGTTCGCTCTGGAGACGTGATTACGCTACAATTTTGAAACTGCAAACAGAAATTTCAAATCGAAACGTCGATACTGGGACATCGAAACGCTATCGAGTCCCTCAACGTAGGGTCTCTGGAGTCGTCGCGGTTGCATGCATTTGGCGTGATGCATGGATATGAGAAAGTGGGATGCAAAACTCCAGGGAGCGAACGGTAATCACCTGTTTTCCGTACACTGCGATTTCAACGAAGATGTATAGAATTCAATGTGCGCTCTAAGGATATTTAGGAGCTGGGTGTGCGACTTTAAATTTATTATATAACTTAGTATACAAAAGCTGTTAGATCCAAGCATTAAAATACCAATTATAGGAATCAATGCAACTTTTGCGAGTCAGAAATAGGATTTAATTTCAACATGGATGAATCATAAATGTCCATTTTCTATTTACGAAGCTGTATATTTATCCGGCTGCGGTTTGGTACTAACTGAAACGTCCTATAAAGATAAAAGCAACTGTCTGGGAACAAATATACCAATGTGGAAACTGGGTTATATCCCTAAATAGACACCAACTCAGTTCTTGCAATTATGTCATTTACGAATACAAACTCCAGATGGTGCAAACATTAATTATTTTCGACGGCATTAGTCAATACTATTTTTCGAATATTTGAATTTGATAAACAGAAACATGTGTGATTAATAAATAACACGAGAATACACGCAATAACATTTTATATCGTCACTACACAAACTCCATAAAGACACACCAACGTCTAGTAGAAATAATCCCAACTTCCCCCTTCATTACATATTAAAACGCAGTATAAAGGTGTCCGAAGACCATTCCATTATTTCTTAATCTCATAACTGTGTAGTTAAATATTAACAAGTCCCAGCCGATAGGAAGCCATCGCAATGCAATAAGACCATTTACGCTTTACTGAGAGATTCAAACCCCAATGGGATAAAACGGCGGGAAGTGGTAACTGTGGAAAACACTACTGTATATTGGAGAAAATCTTCGTACACCGCGCGTGTTATTATGTTTACCACACTTAATACCGTCTAAGAGAATTGAGCATTAGAAACTCATAACATAATCGTTGGGAATTAACGTAACAGCATTAGGTACATTAAGTTTTAATGAATGAGGTGTTGTTTATGTTTTCGTAATCACTTCTGCTTTATATTACTACTTTTATGAGTGCAGTGATTCATAACACTAAAGATTTTGGGCAACAATTAATTAAACTGTCACCTGGCTATTAAAACGTCCTAAATCTGTATGAATGTATGACATAACTCCATAGATTTGATCAAATAATACAGCAATACCCATGTCGATAGTGTCGAACAAGAAACATGACTAGAGCCCCGCATTTCTGTCATATTCATGGCTCGGCGTATTGTGCACGATCTTGTAATTCGACCAAACGAAATCACATTACGTCCGGGAGCTCAATACGCCCAATAATTCCATTGGAATCAACAACAATAGCCTCTTAAGAACGGATAGCGATAAATCGAAACCGCAAGCATTGATCGTCAATAGAGCATTAAGGAGCTGACGCTTCCACAATGTACATTAAAGAGTGTGTTTTAGCAAATCACTTCCTACAGGACTGAGCCCTATAAAAATTGAGTGCAGGAAATGACACGGACCGAGGTTCCAAACCCATTGACGGCCTTTCTTCCTCGACTTGAATAAAGAGGAACCAATTGAATAGTCATCGATTGTAAGAAAACGAGTGCATCGTTAACAATGTCACTTTTCGAACAATGAACGCGGCTACTCCGCGAACAAATAAGTCGATGGCGTTGCAATTACAGAGCCAACGGGTTCGTGCTCGTGTTGTGTCGTTTATCGGTGATTTTCATTGTTATTACTTACACGCTTCGGGCGTGCAGCGTGATAATAACTTGCGACTCGATTCACGATAATTTTCAAGCTGTGAAAACAAATGAATTAAAACGTTATATCGCGTTGTTATTTATGTTGCGTTACAAAGTTATATAAAAGCTTAACATGCGAAACTAAGAATAGAAAATGTGCAATATGAAACGTTGGATACGGAATCGTGATTAATAGCCACTGGTCAGTATTAATACACTGTAATATAAAAGATTAAAATAACGTATAACTTCCGTAATTACCTGTAATAAAGAACGCTGAAATTAATGACACCACGTTCGATGAACATAGCGATAAATGTGACATTTATAAATGCAAAACAATTGCAAAAAAAAATTACAAATGAAATTCCATTTGTCATTAGTAACAAACATATCAATTTAAATACAAATACAACACACTGTACATTGTTAGCTGAAAATATGGGAACACCATATCAGTTTTTAGTTCGCAGTTTCGACACACAATAAAAGTTACTTTTACATGCATAAATAAACTGGGGGATGAATATTTACGAACCGAATCACTGGGGTTATCTTGCGCCCGTTGTATTAATATCATCAAATCCTAACCCGATTTCAGTGGAGTCGGACGGTTAACAGTAATCTGCTTAATAGGCAATTTCATCGTGGCACCTATTCGCGCTGGCTGTACTTCATTTGACAGCAAGTGGCACGCAAGTCACCCGCGGGACATACGCCGGCTCGGTAATTATTTTCCCTTGTACGCAGTATGCTGTGACTGATGAGGTGGGGCCTGTCGAATATTTCATGAATTTGGAAAATCTTAATTACGGAAATAGTAACTCCTCGGGGAGTATGGGATGCTTGTTTTAGAATATGAAATGAGAATAGATTGCGCGATAATAAATAAATTGCTTCTACTGATTTGATTTTTGTTTTTTTTTTATAAAAGATAACATTAGGAAAATGTTTACAAAAAAATGTTAATACACAGTATTTAAACTAGTGACTTGTAACAATTATTTCATATCAAGTAGAGAACGACACGTGAATGCGGTAATTATTCTGAAAATTTTCAAAACTTGCAAAACTGTCTACGCTCTCAATAGAATACGCAGTCATTTCAACATATAAATGCAAATTCAGATCAAATGAAAGGTCGTAAGGTCCTCCAGGCCGGCTTTATTAACAGCAGTTAGGGTTCAGGAGGTTCCTTAATAATGTCTGAGACAGTACACATGACGGCGCGGCGACATCCAAGTACTCGGTGAGTAATTTCACTCAACTGCCACGCCAAGTTTCGGTGTAAAGCATAACTAGTCCTTCTGTCACATTAACACCAACTAAGCGCAAGTTATTCGCGCTTGTTTTGGTTATATTAAAGGATTCCTGGAATAATTATCACAAAGCGAGTCACTACGCACCCATTTATTAACCATCTTAATTACTAAGGCCAAGTTAATTACAGCGGGTAAAACTTAGCGCCTAAAGAGCGTTATCCCGTTAATTTAGTACGGAGACGGTTTTGGCGAAATCTCTTTATGTCATTCCCGTGTACGATATCGCCAAAGTTGCCACGAATGACATCGAGCGCCCACCTTTAATGCTCCCAACTTTTCTGTAATAAAATTACGGAAAAAATCTTCGGCTGCTTTTAACGTTTACTTTTATTTATGGCTGTAATAATTTACTGTCAGCAAAATTAAACCAATTCCTTTGATATAGGACGGCGGCGCCTTTTTTTACGGAATAGATAATCACGAATGGGCCTCACTTTGTGTTTCATCAGTAATTAGGGCGAGTAATGATAGCTAACAATGGACGAAGCACGGAACGTATTGTTATATTGTTGGCGGGTGTTTGGACAATGAGTTTGGCGGCTGAGCACAGAGGCCCATCTCATTACCTCGCTGACCGCAGTTGAGTAATGACGCGCCGACGCCGACGCACCGAAAACCGAGTCACGCTACCGGCGCGTTCACCGCTCCTGCTTTTTGTGGCTTTGCCGCAAACAAAATACGAATTCATGCAATTTATTATCTCATTGTTTGTTTGACTATGAAAAGGTGAAATTATCATTGTTTTGTTACTTGATTTAAAACAGCACCGTTTTGTACAAAGGTTGCGGATGAAAGGCGCTTCAATGGATACCTTAACCGAAAATTCATGCCGGCGGCTACGTACATCGTTTTGTACAGTAAATAGAATATAATACGCAGTGGGCTAACAATCATTTATTGACACGGCGCGGCTTACATATGTGCGTATATAAGCGTGCTATTTCAATCGGCCAGGATGCGGGTAGGTGTGGTCAGACCGTTTCACGTACAGAGCGCGCACAATTGCAATCAGCCTAATATGTTGAACAGTAGGTTCATCTCATTACCATGGGCGACCACAGGTGAATGATGGCACGGCGCTAGAGCCGACCGTTTTGTTTGTGGTCGTTTTAACGCCGAGGACAAATTGCATGTTTGCCACCGCAGAGAGAGATCATTCCACAGCGGAGAGCTATATATCGTCTGATTACTTTCGAACAGTTCCAAATTCAAAGTGAATTTCATTCGTCCACTGTGCGATATATTGTTACAGTTAACGAAACTTGTTTAAAAGCTCCAATTATTTGTATCGCCACTATTTTCATTTGTCTGTTTGAAATATCGTGGTAATGTAAATGGACGTTTTATTACTAGGAATTTAGTAAAGCGTTACGGACATTAAATCCGAGCTTACAATGTATCGCTAGTTTAAGCTAAACAAGTATTCAAATTGATGTTTAATGTTAGGCAGATATGTAGGTTCGCATCACGTTCCGAATACTATCTACCGCAATACGTACAATATAATGCGATCTAAGTCAATGAACATTCCTTCGGGAAATAGATGCTCTGTGCTCATTGTCTGCCTTTTGCATGTGTTAGTACAACAATACGAGTAGCAATGGAAGTAATTCAGTGGATTTATTCGCGTATAAAACGTTGCCATATAAAACGAACTTCTTTCAAATAGTTACAAAAAAACTTTGAGAATATATTTCGCCCTTAAAAAGAACGCTAAAAAAGTTCATATTTATTCCCTTGTAGAAAGCGAACTAACTCTTGTTTTCATCCTCTTAACAAGAAAGTAATCTGTCGACCCACGTCGCGATAACGGGATTTTTATGTAACAAACTCGAGTCGCGCCTACCCTTACCTAGCCCGGGGCTCTCCAAAAATCCCCGCATTGTCAGATTCTACTAAGGATTCGATGTAATATACATTTTCCCGTGTTGGAATTACAGCTGTATTTCGCTCATGCTACATAAAATCGGCGTAAACGCGACGCCCATGAAAAGTCTCGGGTTGAAACCTATGGCCTTTATTTAGTTGGCTCCGATGTAACAGTCCACTGAAAGTTTTAGTGTCGGCGGCGGCTGTGGCTCGGCCGTATCATAAGCGAGCGCTGTAAAGCGCAGCCTAGCGCGGCGCAGCGCAACGCACCCGGCGAAAGACAAATCTGTTCGCCATGTGATACACCAATCCATATTTTCCCAACTTGTAACATTTTACTTTGAAATGAAATCCTATTTTTAGAAAGCTTCGACGATTTTTTACCAACTATTCATCACACTGGCGCGCTTTTGAGAAAAATATCAAGGGGAATATAATCCGGCTTTCCCGAACACACGCGAGATCAATGAACGTCAAGATACTTGCTTAATTAGTTCCACGCTCCGTTTTAATGCTTCGGAGCAAGCAAACTGTTGTTTGTATTCACACGTGCGGTTTATATCTTACTCGGCGAGGAAATTTACTAACTTCACCGAACAACGATGCCGAAAATGTA
Source organism: Deilephila elpenor (assembly GCA_949752805.1). NCBI lineage: Eukaryota > Metazoa > Arthropoda > Insecta > Lepidoptera > Sphingidae > Deilephila > Deilephila elpenor. The sequence continues at coordinate 10,196,435 of OX457099.1, forward strand.
ACACAATAATAATGTCTTCTTATACTTCCACTGTGTACCCAAATGCGTAATACTACTTAACCGCTTGAAAATTATATACAAGTGACGCGCCCGGAGCTTGTACCACGTATGCCACTAAATTTTAGTTAAAGTCGTTGCCGGCAACAGGTGCTCGGGATGAGCCCGTTCGAGTCTCGTAATTATCATGACTCTGGTCTACGCTTGCCAGTCGTTTACCCACGCAAAATACACAACAAGCGCAATAGGTGCCTTGCTGAAAAAAAACCTTTACTACCGCACTTAATTTCGACTCCGCATTCACTTCGTTACAAACTAATCTACGTTTTTATACACTTTCATACCAACAAACCGTACAATACATTAAACAATTTGAAAGACTAATGATGCTTTATGAATTCATAAAAGCCATTAACAGTCAATTATTCAACGTTTTGAGGTATAGGTAATTCTCAGTAAAAACAGTGATTCGATAACCGCAGAATATTAATCTGCCATTTTAAACGTACTGTTTATTAAAACAATTTTAATTAACTAGATTTCGCTCTCTGCGGCCATGTCCGGACCACCCTTTAGGTAGTGAATTTAAATTGTTATAAGTTTATTTATTGACGGATGCTCGGGCCAGCGAGGCTGTCGTGTCCTACCATGCACCGCCAACATCACTATATCACATTTTATTCACTTGTCAATAATGTGTCACGCGCGATTCGCTGAAAATTTACTCATTGGCTCGAGAATATCAACTGAACAGAGTTTTTGCATGAAATTCATAAGTAGATGTGATGGGTGGCATTTTTGAAACAATAAACAATATTGGTTTATAGCAAAACCACAACGATGAATCAAGCAGCGATGGCAATTTTTTATATGAAAGTAAACATTTGAAAGGATAGAACTTCATGCCCATCGATTCACGATAATCTTACTTTGGGAATCGCAGATAATGCTTTGACAGCCTAACTAGATGGAGGCTGAAATGTGTGGAAAAAGGCGCTGGACGAAAGTTGCTCTCAATAGAGATATATGGAAGAACTTAGGGGAAACCTTTACCCAGCAGTGGGATCTTTTAGGCTAGTATAATATAATAATGTAATACTCACTATTATTACAGGAAGCTTTCCAATTCCAACAATGTACAGTTCTGAAATTGGGCTTCAACGAGACCTTAGATCAAAATTGAATTTAGTTTTAAAACTGTCCATGAACTATTTGAACAGTAGTTGAGCGGAACTATGGGGATATTGATAATTTAAACATTTATTCGGGATACTATAGAAACTCCGACGAAACTCAAACGGCTGACATTTTAATTTGTTAAAAACAGTTTTTAGTTTTAGGTTTGGAGCAACTATTTTTAGCACAACGGATTATACCAAAAGCGCTTGAAAAATGAAGGGTTTGTGGAACTAGGTACCGTATTAGGGTCGCGTGATAGGCTGGAAGGCCTACTATCAAAACTATTGATGCCAGGTGGTGTAAGTGTGGCGTAAGTGCAAACAATAAGGAGGATACTTTGATTAGTCTACCATGAGATCAATGCTGAAAAATAACATATTTTCAAGATTCTAATTAGAATATCTGAAACTTATTAGTGGCAAATTCAGCTGGATATGAAGCTTAAGAACATGGGTTATATTGTTAATGTGGTTCTTTGTCCCTTTTTGTTTCGTAACCTGATGTACAATTTATTTGTTACAATTCCATACATATTATACTCTACATCTCCGAGACAAAATCTAGACTGTGAAAAATGTGTTTCATCTCATATTTCCAGACACGAAAATTAATAACAAAATTCCGCATTAAATACAATTGCGCGATACATCGTGTGTAACAAGATATAATATATTTTGGAAGTTTTGATGGAGCCGTAAGAGACAAGGGCCATAAATTCGAGACGGACTAAAGCACGCAACGAATGTGTGCGGCGAGCAGATTTATACGTTTGTCTTGCTCTACGGCGCGCGTCCACTCGCAGACAAAAATATTGCCTACTGCTAACGTTGAAAACAGAACTGCCATCAACATTATGCCTAGGATATCATTTGTCACGGATATATTCCCTTTAATACGTATCAACAGATGGCCGAATATCACAATCTCTACATATTGGTCATAAAATATTTTGTTGCCCAATATTGCCCATGAAGGGCATATTATGGGAGTAGGTTGGTATTTATCCTTTTGTTTCTTTATGGCGGCTAATGTTGACATAATTGAATTAAAAGAACCTAACGATCCTATATCACATTTATAAAATAAATAAAAAATGTAATTAAGGCTCTACCTTTAATTCAAGAACCAACATGATTCAACACATTAGCAATTTTCACACAAAGAGTTGCTCAATGAATTCGAATCAACCTCAAAGCACAATTAGAACAGTTAAAAATCCAATAATGATCCAAACTTGTATTCAAATGAACGTAAATAAAATTCTAATAAACCGTATTATTTATAGTGAAAAAGGGTCCTTAGAGTATTTTAAAATCAGAGTATTGGCGAGATTCTGATGTGTCAATCGAGAATTAATTTAAACTTTGCTGGCCAAAGCGAGCAGCGAACATCCCAAGGGACCGAACGGACATCAAATCGAATAGAAGGTTATAATTGAGCTGAGCTAAACGAATAACAACCTACGTGATTCGTACCAGTCAATTGAATTTGGGCTGTATAACATAAACGTTAACAATCAAAATGGCTTGCCGGCGGCTGTAGACTAAACATGATTTTCACTCGGACGCAAAGTAAGCCGATATCGTGGTGAGTCCAACACTCGCTTAGTAGGTGCTTCACAAAGTAATTTGCGAGGCTCGTGGCCGATCATTTAGATCTTGCCGCATTTACATACTTAATTAACGTTTTCACATATCATTATCCCCATGTTGCAAAACATAACAGTTTCAACAAATGTATGGTAAGTGGATTTATTGGCAGTAGGTTGAGAAGTTGCTGGTGCGTTCACGATAATGGTTTTGTAAATTAAACCGGTTATGCGGAACGATCCGACGTAGCCGTTATATCTGTTATTTTGTCGTATGACAGCTTAAATTTAACAGTTGCGCTTTTTGTTTTAATTTTATGGCGGCGGTCAGTGAGGATTTATGAAATAGTTTTGCAACTACGGTTAATGTTTAAACACTTTTAATGCGCGACAGTTGCGGCCCAACGTTAAACGACTAGCGAGTGGCGGCTGTAAAGTTTAACAAAATTTCTGTTTCAACTTTCGCGATTCGAAAAGGTTATTTATTATAAAAGGGGAATGAAGGCGCTTAAAGTGCGAGTGTGGCGCGAGACACGAGACAGACAGTGAACTGCTAACTACTGGGTTTCATGTAAAGCGACGAGCCCTGAGGAGCTGACCATTTCCTGTCTACGTTGACGGGCCGAGGCGCCTTAGAGACTTGTGCGCACTACAGCGCTCCCTGGTGGCAAATTAAAAACGTCAATCAGCCATTGTAGCTATTACTGATAAATCACCGACGCCATTATTCGTGGCTATTAATTGCATTCGGCTTAATTGAGTTCATTCATTCGTGTTTCATTGTAAGAAAATTAATGAACTTACCATTTGGAATTGTTAGGTGACGGTGCGTAATGTACGGGAACGTAAATAAAGGAACAATAAAACGTGAAATATACCAATTGTTCCATATCATAATACATTCATCGGGTTTTTAATCTGTACCGTCGTCAGGAGTATAATATTACCATACAAATTTACTTAATCAATTTCAACATTTTTCCTGGTATGTGTATTATGGCTTCACCGAATCTCAAAAATGATTTCCGGGACTAAGAAATCCTATAATGAATTTCGTAAATATCGCCCACGTTATACGCAAGAGCTCCTACTAAATATGTCGAATTAATAGTTTGAAATTAAATGAAATCCGAACTATTACATCTGTAAACCCACATTATTATGATCAATCCCAACCATCGCCCTTCAAAGTAACTTATTGTTAATTAAAATTTGAATTAGACCCCTCACAACGAAAACATCCAACTTTACGCCAGCGAATCAAAAAGCCTTCACTCAAATTGTTAAAATAACAACAGGTTCTTCGCGGCGTGTTATATTTGAGTAATAAAAATTAACATTTACGTTGTAAAATATTCCTGTAATCATTTCCAACAATGGCCCGAGGTTGTTTTGATGTCCGCAAAAGCCCTCGATTAATTTTGCCTTCAACAAAAAAAATGAAGGAAAATAGGTATTCAAAGGTATCCAAGGAAGAAAAGAATTTATACTGCGCAAATCTCGCTGATTTATGGCGGGATGATGGTTTTGTATTGATATTAGAGTAATATGTGGTCCTTCGTTAATAACAGGGGATTGCTGTGTATTTCAATTTAATTTCAGTCAAAAGGTTGTTTTCACGATATACTGGACAAAGGCGTAAGATTACTTTTTGTGAACGATGGGGTCAGTTTTAAATGAGACCTGTTTCTTTTCATATTTTGTTTGTATTATTGACGGTCAATGATTAAAGTCTTTTGTAAAGATGTTTGTCCACGTATTGTCCGTATACATCGAGAAGGTAATTAAAATATTGTTTAAATGATTGTTTTTGTTCTACACGCAATAAAACATGTATTATTTACATCGTCACTTTTCATTTTATTTTTTATCGCTTAACTGATAACAAACAGTATTTTGAATAAATCGTAACCTATATAGGGTTTATAATTATTTATATACTAATTATAAACAAGACAAAAAACAAATAAGGGCAACCGATATTTAAAAAACTAAACGCGTGACGGACTACGACCATTAACTTAATTTCAAAAGAACAGTATCATAAATAGCCAAGCAGAGCACAACTACAATTTATTTTATTTAATAACAATCATAAATCAAGTAGGAGGTGAAATTGATTTTGTAACAAGCCATAAAGCCGAAACTCTATAAAATCAAAATATACTCCGGGGTAAATTTACATTTTGGTGAATATTTAAGTGCGGTCGAATAATACAGCACAGAGAATGTTATTCAAACAATTATTACCACTATTATGGCAGTACATAATGCGTGATCACTGACGTAATCCCGGTCGGGAGTTAGAGTCGCTAATAAAATATTATGTGGTGCGTCTACTGGTTACATTAGAAGGAATTTTGTTCTGTCTGCTCAAATGATTACAATTTAATCGTTGATTAAGTAGTTGAATAAAGAAGAGAAATCTTTTTTTTGTGATTTTTTCTCATTCAGCATTAGAGACTTTTCGATGGCAAATGATTCTTGCAGATATTTAATGCCCATTTTCGGTCATGGTTTTTGACTGTATGCTATAAGGCGCTTGTTTCACTCCTTATGTTGGTAAATTTTGTTTAAGTGTGTTCTCTAATATATTTTTTCCCGGGTCAAAAAAAAAGCACTAGACATTCCAACAACATAATTATCATCCCAAAAAAAATGTCTCTTCTCAGTAGTTTCGGATAAGAATAGAAAATATTTGGTAGACTACTCTACTGCTGTATAACGGCCACATTTTTTTGTGTTACAGTCTCTGAATCCACTTCTAACAATGCATAACTTGCAATTATATAAATAAGCAAAAATACGCATGGGAATAAAACATTTTATATTACCTAGAATTTTCTAGAATGTATTTTACTCGGAATAGTGAGTTTTGTCTCACGAAAAATGCATTATTTTGCACAAACCAATTTTTTTTAGTTACAAAAAATATGTCGTTGGTTTGTCGAAATACAAGCGATAGTAATGTTTCGAAAAAGATTTTCCCACTGTATACCCCGTCCCGTTGTTCAACTAGCGTGGCATTAAATTTCATTATCAGCAATCGGTGCACATACGTGGGTGTTTAAAAAGTTTCAACTACAAGCTCTTAAAAATTTAAGATGCCAATACAGTATGTTTTAAGTGCCAAGCAGTTCACCTAAGTAGCTATTTCCGTAACAGCTAAAAGTCATCAGTTTAAAATCGGATCGCGAGGTGCGCACGGACGCTCCGAGTGCTGCTGCCATTAAACATTTACGCCTTGCAGATAACGCCTGCTTTTTGTGTACTAATGCGAGATTTTACTGCTGTTTTATTGTACGCTGATCTGATAGCGCCGATGTTCCCACTTACCTAGTTCTTACAAACAATACCTGATTACGCCATTTGATTTGTGCCACTGAATGGATACTTAACCTTATTTTTATGTGGTACACGATCCATTTTGTTATTACTAGTTCCACTGATAATTCCACGTTGCGTTTCTTATTGGCTACTTTACGGCGCCATATAGATGCTCCGCGGATATCTGTGCGCGTTACGCTAATATAATGTTATGACACAGACGCATCTGTAACGTTATATACTATGTATGACGCGGATACATAATACAGATAGTTGAACGTGGAATCCGGCGTACGGTCTCGTTACTTTTCATTAAAACGTAGACCGAAGCTATCACGGCACGCTTTGACTTGTTGGGCCCCGACAAAAAGCAAATGTTTGTTTTACCTGACCAAATTCCAGATTAAACCCTTTTAACTTCATGTAACAAAAATGCGGTTGTTTGTGTCAATACGGGGGAGAGTGAGCATTGTGTTACATATTTTTCATCCATTCTTAGGAGAAGAGTGACCGACGGATAACAAACAACACAAAGGGCGAAATAATGAATAGTAGAGAAAAACCGCGCGGCTCTCGTTATGAGCTAACATGCATAAATGATACGGCGAATCTGACAAATGGAACGGCATAGTATAACAATGCTAGTGCCTCCAAGTGGCCGTTCAATTATGCAAATAGGCTGCGCGATGTTCGTCCGGCAATAATAAAACTGTTTAACAGCTGACAAACGCGCGCTCGTCCGGCGAAACATTTTTGTATTCAGTCATCCGTCGGGGCCGCGCGCAATAAAACCACACCAGGTACCTCATCCACATGACGTGATGTCCCGCGCTCATATTAAATTAGACCGCCCCTGGTCATCCACTTTATTTTTATTTGAATCCCATGAAAATATGAAGCGTGTTTGCTCGTTCACGTTTGGGAGTAGGACTGGACCGCGGCGGCGGGCGGCGGGCGCGGACATCGGCCACCACGGCCGTCGCGTTTTATTCGCAAGTCAATGTTTATGAATTTGTTAATAAACACGTCGGCCGGTTGTTACCTTTGCAATTTAGGCGTCGAGGAAAAAATTGCGACAAAAGTTTAATTCGCGCGGCGGCAGACCGTAATTGTTATCGCTAATTATCCGAAGTGGGTTGTTCCGCCGAAACAAAAAGTAATCCGATAGTAATTTGGATAAAAGAGTATCTTTTTATCAGGTCCCGCGACTAGATTGCCGTAGTATAGTCTTTAAGGAGCCTTGTCATGCGAGGGGAACATAAACGCGATTACGAGTCGTGTGTCGGGTAACGAAATGTTATCTGGCCATTGTTATCGAATTTTAGTCTTTTTTTAGATGTTCGGTCGATGCCATGTGGCATACTGAACTTTATATTAAAATCTCATCATCGATAGAAGACTCGAGGCGCTTGAAGTAGCGTCTTAAATATTTATTTATAAACGTAATTTTGCACGAGAGCGATTAGTGACTCTTAAACAAAAGCCGGCAATTAATAAGATAAGAAAATGAAGCAAAAACAATATTTCGTCAGCACTCATTAAACTGATCCAGTGCGGGTACTTTATCACTCAGTCAAATTGCGTTTCGCTTAATTTTCTTTGCGAGGCAGGTGTGTTCGACAGAGTAATTATTTACAGCGCAGTGACGTCAGCCCGCACTCACCACCTCGCTCGTGTGTTTCCTTAGGGAATAAAACTTAGTATCGTCTTTTAGATAGTTTAAAACTCCAAGTTATTCTTTTTTAAGTTTTCCTATTTTGTTTTTCTCGTGAAAGCCTATCGAAACTTGGCAAATTGCGCGTTCATCACTGCGCTTCACTGAGATAATGTTGTCTTAAACTATAATGATTACATTACTTACTTTCCCCATATATCATATGTAATGATAGTAGGGGGATATATTGTTTTAAATTTACTAAATGCCTTCGTTTTAAATACTCGGAAAGGCACTCTAAACTCAGACGTGTAAATGAATATAAGGAAAATAAACCAATAGCATGCAACTGCACACAACGCAAATTAAAATTAGATAAATCATACAAAGTAGGCCCACTATTCATTTAGGTCAATACTCTTCAATATCAATCTTCAAATACACATTTTAAAATGTACGTCAAATATTGAAAGTATAAGGCAATCAAATTTCCATATTTAATATTAAAGTCTGTGTCGCTTAACTCCTGACAGTACGAAAACGCTTCATTTGTAACGCAATTAAGATTTCGCTCATTTACGAGAACACTTAATATGATAATTAATGAGCAAAAATTTACAATCCTTTCGCACGTAAGGACATATAAATTAACAAAACAACCGTACATACGTGTCTGACATGAATAATAATTACAAGTATAAACGTCACTCAATTTTGAAGAACAAATTTTAACGGAATATTGTGTACGCAGTCGGAGCCAACCCTTCTGCTCATCCACCAACATTAGAGCCAAGGTCGTTTAAACACTTGAATGTCAAAACCATTTGTTCCCCTCATGTTTAGAAATGTCACTGCGTCAGATACGCCTATGGTTTAGTGTCTCCTAATTTGACAGTGACACAGAGGATTAAATTATGTCACGACAACGCTACAGAAAATGAATTCTCTCGAACTGAGTGGATTCTATTGTTATTTTTGACATTAACGATCCTTATAAGTTAGTTTGAAATTTTCAACTGTTAAGCGATAACTTGCAGGGCGGGAGTTGGGTCGCGTCACTCACTATAGCGAAGCATGAGTGCGTGAAATGTTGACACACTATTAACTTATTCTTCTAAGGCTGACGTTAACAAAATTGGTAGGCATTGTAGGTTGGCATTTGCTCAGGTGGGGACTTGACATTTAGCTAAACACATTTCGGTGAAGCAACACAAAAATAATCGATACAGCTGAAATAACCTTTTAATGTGCACTATAAAACGTACTCGACATTCAGGTCACGCTATTCTTGAAAAGGTTTCATGACAGTGGAGTCATTGGCTATTATTTTATCGAATTAAGACGCCCCTCCGGTAACGTTATAGTAAATAACATACATTTTCTCGCAGTTACCCTTGATAATGTTGGAACAGGTGTTTGAGTTACAGGGAAACTTGTGAGTTGTACAGTTCTTAATACTTCCGCCTCGCTATTAAAGTGAAGGATGTAATTAGTGCTAGTTTCATAAATTGCGGAGGAGTCGGACAAGTTTGTACAATCGATTCTACGCTTAAGAGTTACAAAACGTCTTATAAAAGCTTAATCTTCTACTCAAAATGATACTTGTTATTAATTAAAACGTTGATAACACTTAAAATTATTTTGGGAAAATTTATCGACGGCCTTACTTTAGAACAATAATAACCTAAATAAGCCTCCTTCGATGCTATATCTCTTATAAGGTAATCCGATTTAAAGTCCCCATTAAAATGAACAACGCTAAATCCCATCGTAATGGAACTTCCTACGAATTATACGAAAATATTTGTTGAGTAAAAATAGGTATCGGCTGCTTTATTTGTATTATTCTCTTTTTCAACATTATTTGAAATACATGTATTTTTAATGGATAGAATTGATTTAAATCAATAATATCTACAAAATGGCGGACTATATCACTATTATTGGATTAAAACTTTACAATAAAATAATAAAGCACAAAATAAAATGAATTAAAAGTATTCATGAAATAAAATACTAAAGAAATAATTAGTATGTAAAGTCGTACATTACTTTGCCATGTATGCGGGCAATCTTTGTATAAATACGTGCGTAGCATTTCAAAAGGTCAGCGGTAACGTTCACTTAGCCGAAAAGGTGAAATTAACTTGCCCATATGAAATGTATAATTTAAATTGAAACAACCTAAAACAACATGGCGGCTGACAAAAGGAAACAATTCATACCGATCTCAATTAAATAGCTTTGTCTTGGATATCAAATATGTTTAATTAGTTTTGGTGTATCGTGCAATAATTAATGAATTATGAAAGATATCTGCAATTTTTTGAATTACTTCTATTGATTACAACTTGATAGCAACCAGATCTAAAATATGGAAAATGGATAAATGGAAATCTCCTAAGGACAAATTTCGTCTAAATATTTAGCAATATTTTCCCAATATATACGTAATATTATTTATTCAGACAGTTAATTCAGTATTTCTTAAATTAAAAACACAAAGTAAAGCGTATGCTTGCTTAATACAAATCAATTGGAAATATCGTATAATTTTCTATATAATTTTGTTCCCATGATTAGTCAAGATACTCACTGTTCATACCAAAATTATCATAGCCTGGGACCAAACCAGAAAACTTCTTACTTTGAATTCTTCTTTCTATAGACAGAGGCTGCAAACTATTGATAAATCGATGAGTACACGGGCGGATTAAAACCTCAAAGTTACGAAAGCCTTTTATAATAAATTCCCAAGGTAGTGTAGTCGGAGCTATTAATCGTCTTTTCTCTCTCAGCCGTAATCCTCGGAGGAATTGTGTGGCCAACATCTCATGTAACCCCTACCAGGATCTTATCAACTTGAAGCGATGAAAGCCCAGATCCCGCTAACCTACATGAAAATCCTGATCGCAAATTGCTATTTTATTAGACTATTTCGTTTTATACTGACTAATTAGACATCGACTACCCATGTGGGATATTAGATTGCTAGAAAATCTTCTTGCTATTTCTTGAAATTTTATTGCGAACTTAAACTGTAAATTTGGAATTTGAAAAGGAAAAAAACTTACCACATAATACCGATAAAATGAATTATAAAATCCGTTTTATATTATTGAATTTCTGTAAATTGTTTTCTGTGTATAAAAGACGAAAAATACAAGAAATCGGAGAAAATATATGTCTCGAAATCTAATTTGATGTGAGAGACTATCTAGATTTTATAATACACATAATCACGTAACCCTCAACTCGTCAGATTAGGATTAGATCCCCGCTTGGAAATTATTTTACGTCACTCGATTATTATATCTCATACGTGAAATCCTCCAACAAAATTACATTGAACTAAGACTCGTTCACAGAATCCCCGTTATCGCTTTCCAAAATCTTCGGAGGAAACAATTTAAGTTGTAACCTGTAGTAAGTAAGAGCTCAGGCGTAAGAGAACGGATAGTTGGGAAAGTGGACTCTCAGGATTTACTGCATCACTAGTTGCGCGCAGATAACTATCGTCAGTAACGCTTTAACTTATGAAATGGTCTCTTTGTGCACCACTCCGCTCAGTCTTTGTTGACTGGATGCGAATAATTGCTTTCGTTACTGTTGGAATATGAATCGTCTAGTTCTAATGTAATGGAACAGTTTGTGTTCTTAGTTAATGGCTTTGTAGAGTGAGGGTGTCTTTGTTGTGATAAAAACGTTTAAACATCGTTAGCGCCGTCTCGTGTTCGTACCTACACATTGCAATTTTATTATTCCCGAACAAACAGGTAATGAGAAACTCGTTCTGTGCGACAAATTTGAACGATACAATTTGAGTGGAGTTAGCGATGTAGCGGACGAATATTAGGTGGACGTTTTGTGAGGCGTCGGGAGCGCTCTCACCTGATGGGTTTACTGGTGGCAACAGGGGTTTAGTTCGTGTCACAATCGGCCACTGCCGCTGCAAAATTAACCGCCGCGCCAGCCCGCTCTAAATGTCACTCTTATTATCGTGTGACACTTCGGGATTACCTAGGATAAATTGTTTTAACGTTTGGAAGCGGCCAACTCACTTTATGTCGACGTTTGTTATCTTTCCGAATTAAAAACTCCGCTCGCCAGACCTATTTTAATTTACCCCTGTGCCTACTTTCCCAACTCGTTTTATTAGAATAATTCGTTCTTTTGCGCGCGTCGCAATTGAATCAATTGTGCCGGCGCAGAGTTTGATTGGTTGCAACAATCACTTACGTGCAACACTGTCAACTTTGACACAGGAATCAAGTTTGACGGCAGGCCGGCTGCAGTACGTCTGCTAATAGCATTTTCCGTTTGGCTAATAAGTTTAGCATGCGCTATTACCAATCTGCCGTGGAGCTTGGCGCCGGGCGAGCGCCTCTGCAGCAATCAATTTGTTTCATGTACGGACGTTTTGATTCTGTGAATTTCACGGGAACACGACACTGACTGTGTGCTCGTTGCGGCGTGTCTTCATTTGCAAGTTTATTTTGTTTTGTTTGCCAAGTCTTGTGACATTTACCTTTACGATTAAGTGGGGCGTTTAAATTTCAGTAAATAGACGTCGTTTAGATAGCTCGAGCCGCTCTCCCGCTTTATGTACAGGAGTCTGATTGCTAAGCGGCGCACGGTGAATTTTCCATCTCCTAATTGTTATCGATACAAAATCGCAATATGTAAATGATGGCTCGCGCCTCTCAGCGGCGGAACTCGCGCCCTAAGGATCTCGAGCGATGGTGCTATTCGAGTTCATTTGACATTCGGATCACGAACGCCGACGATGTCTCCCATCTCAGCTCGCTCACGCCGATTGCATTAATTTCGCCATTTTATAAACGATTTAATAGACAATCGCCAGATTGTACTGTTAGCGAATAAAATTTACATAGTAGAGATTCAAAAAGTAACTTAGCGATAATTGCTCGCGTCGTGGCTAAATTAAAATTGTTGGTGTTTAAACCGTCGGGAATGGAAGCCACCTCTCGTTTCAACGGCTAGAGAGAAACACCTATAATTTATTCATTATGCCGCAGTTTTCCACGCTAAGTCTCTTATGAAATGGAAATCTATGAATTAGAATGCGGTTTGTAATTTTCACTGTGGACGCCTTCGATATATCCTCCAGAGTTTTTAAATCAATCTCTGAACATTTTCAATTTATTTCAGTGTCCTTATCTGTGACAGCGTCGGCGCTGAATTAATCTGAGCGGACTCGGCCGGCCCCTCTGCCCCTCTCGGCCCCTCGGCCCTCCCGCCGCCGCGTTCCCTCTCACCGGAAATTAAACGAATTAACGCCATCCAAATGTACATTTTTCACTTTGGGACTCGCGCGTCCTATCGATGAATCTCCAATCTTTTTCATCGGAAAGCAATCGGCAGATCTGTGCGTTTATCTGTCTTCTCTCGCAATCACATCTAACAATAGATACGTCACTGTTGTACGTAGAATTGTAAATTGAATTCGCGTTATTGATTCGTCTACGCTCCATTTATTTGGAAAGCGATTTGATTAAACGTAGCGACACTGTTATGTCTCAACTAAGCCGTGAGCGCGGCTTTAATATAATTTTATAGGTGTAGCGGTAATGAGTGAGAGGCGAGTGTAGCATACAAATACGATCGGCGCCATTGTCTCGCGTCTATTGAAATACTTTGTGGAACACACGGGCCAAGTGGCAAGTGTGCTGTGCGCATTGTTTCAAAGGTCGTCGCCACTCGCCATCGGTACATAAAAGCTGGGAATGTGCGCGGTCAATCGCTCAAGCGGTTCAACCCCCATGTATTCTGTAGCGTAATGGCGCTGTAAAGCGCCGTGCACACCTGCCCCGCGCCGTACAATACCGTGCCCGCTAATTAATTCAGCGCGCCCATTACTACAAATACGATAGCTGCTATTATTTCGTCGTGCTCTAAAACCGTTCCTTGTTTTGCTCAAGTTATTTCTCTTTTACCGAGGGCTGATGATAATGAGTAACTTAATTGCCCTCTCCAACTCTGCTCGCAGATTAATTTCGTTGTTACGTTTCCCATTAAACAAAGTTTTTCTCGTATAAATCAGACGGTATCGCCGCGCGAGTGCTTTACTGGTGTAAATATTGATATTTTAAAAGGTACTGTAATACACGCGTACATATAAAACGTCATACATTACACATATATTGAAACCGTTGTTTATGTTAAACGTTATACACGCACATAATTTAAACTGAGAGCTTTACCGCTCATCCTCTTAACGAGCTCGCACTGTCCAATAAATTGCTTCAAACTATGTACATTCTGATTAATAAAACTGATTATGTTTATCGCACGGTTTAAATTTTAAATTCGCCGGCTTATTACTCATTATATTCAAAATGCATTCGTTATCGCGAGTAATATCCTGTGTATTGTGAAACGTTTCCCGAGCGTGGCGAGTTCGATCCGCTGTGAATGTGTTGGAAGTTTGAGCCGTGTGCTGAGCTTGTTCACTCTGCTTCTCACCTGTTGGAAGCAGTGTAGGAACACACCTTAAAGTGTTATCTCGGGCGGAAACAGCTGCCCCGCTAACTAAATTTTCATTGCTCCCCTCCGGCGGGCGTGTATCATTTTTTCAACCCTCTCCAGAACGGTTCGCCGTCATCTTCAGATTGCCGTACTTAGCATTAAATTGTGAAGGTTTTAAAGGGCATTTGGTGAGGATTACGCGGCGCGGGGTTTTTTCATTGTGGCCCGTCTAGATTGCGTTCGCTTAGCCGCTTTGTAAACACCTTAAAGGTATCGGTGGGCATAAACTGGCCCGGATCCGCGTTGACGTTAATGAGCCGGTCCCTTGCGCTATCTCGGAGACGTACGGTTATACTCGCCGGCTTGGAATTCGCGATACTTACGAATTATCTCGAGCGGCCGCTTTTTTTCTGGCTTTCAATTTTTGCAAACTCCCATTTAGGGAAATCAGTTCTGTAAATGGGGTAGCCCGTTTCATATTCGACAACATAATGCCCTCTCATCAAGTAAATTATGACTTTAATCTCATAGAAAGTTCCGCTGAGAATTTACCCGACTTTACTTTTAAACTTCCCCCTCTCCGGCATTCAGCGCTCGGTGATTTATGAAAACTAGAAAATTCTGAAGTGTATAAAGTATTTTTCATTGCCTCGGCTAACTTTGTTGTCATATTTAAACGAGTTTCAATACGTGGGTTTTTATTTTACATAAATAAAAACGAAATTTAATTTTACTCCCTCGTAGTGGACTGCAGCGTTGAAATTGTAAGTGGCATCTTTTGACATTGATTGTGAAGCTTTAATTGCATTCAACACTAAAATAACGAGTTCAAAACTGCGTATCGTATGAAATATGGAATACAAAACATTATAATAAACACCTATTAACCCTCACGCGCAAAACATAGTTCTCCTGCGAGCCACGATTTTTCCCCTGTGACTCGAAGTTACAAAACAGGAAATACGAGCTGCCATTAATATAGGCCTATTCATTTCGCACAAAGCACTTTAGACTTATTTACTTTCCTTAATACTATCAGTTCGGGAAGATAAAAGAAGTTAATTTTATAAATGGGCCATTACCAATATACGTAGGTAATGTTGCGTCGGCGACCTTATCTGGTCCAATCGGCCAAAGACAGATAGCGCGGTCGACACGCGAACGGCGATTGATTAGCCGAGCCCGCACTGCCCTGACGGGTTAATAAAGCCTCCTACTGCTCGTTGATTGCCTTGTAAGCTACCTATTCTGCTTTCCCAAATTCCACGAACCGATTATATAACGCAGTCCGTCATTTTCCTGCGGAGAATTGCGCTTGAAAGCCAAACAATAAGGGCGTTCTTATTGAGGCATTACAATGCTAAATCTTGTTACTAGCTCGAGCGGGCTTGAAGTAAAATTTGAGCAGAAAATCTGATAATCTCTGCCTATGTGGCGCCGATCGTGAGATAATCGCTAGAAGAACCGAACTCAGAAAACACTGAGACAATTGTTCTAATAGATCTGATACTGTGTACGTACAGTCCAGATAACTGACAAAATGTCTGATGATAAATACCAATCACTGTAATTTCATGTATAAATATTTACCAATAGTTATTAAACCGAAAAATACAGGATTTCCGTCCTATTGTATTCCCGCGCAAACAAAATACATAGTTACCTCGTATAGATTCAGTTTCAGATGGTATTGTTTAGTCAAACTTCAGTCACGCTCATCGACTTATTGGATTACTGCTAAAGTGAGCAAAACTCCACTAAATGATGTTTATATAGACAAACGTATACTCACAACTATCCGTTTCAGATTAACAATCAACTTTGACAACGTATTTATAAGGATTAGTGTATAGAAACAACGTTTCTGTTTTAGAGTGCGAAACTTTATGCCGGTTTGCGGTGTAAATTAAATCAAAGTACCTACGTAGTTGTTACACAGTGGGATTGTAAAGCGGGCGGGTGTGACAGAGCGGCGGCAGTGTCCGGTACAAGTTTGGGCAGCAATTCTAGTCCGCGGATCGGATTAGGCTGTGGGGGTGCTCGCGGTCACCGCCACTGCTCACGAACACAGTATACGTTTCACAAAGTTCTTCCCGTCGGCGGAATTAGAAAGTCACTCAACAACAAATCTGGATTTACTAGGCTCTCTGGAAATGACATTTTTAAACTCCCCTCTCCGGACGACGACGGTCGACGGTCAGACGCACGAGCGGCGCGCATTATCCGAAGGCGGAAAGGGCTTCGCGCGTGGCGTGGGATTATGCAACAAAAAAGCGTACGTTAAGGCAACCCTTTTTTTGCGGGGCGAGCCGATGTGACGTGAAGTTTCTTCCAACGAACCACGCCGGCCTTGCCAGTGACGCGGACTCGCTGCCTAATTGTTTGACGAAAATAAATGATACCCAAAATAAAAATAAACGACAGTTTCGCGTTTCGTATTAATTTTTAACGTCACATTGCCGACAAGTTTCACATTAAAACGTAAATAAATTAGGAATTCCTTGATAAAAAATACATTTGTTTCCTTATCGATAGCGGGTTGAACAAATTGCTGATTTAATTTTCCATCAAGTTACATGTTGATTGCGTCATAACTCCGACGTTTGGTTTACGTTTACAGGTGTTTACGTTGTGTGTTTAATTCATATTACGCATAATAATGAGGTCGTTTGAAATTTAAGCGTTAAAAATTAGGTTGTTAAAGAGCGGTTAATAGAACCATAAGTTGGGGTGGACAGGTGGAGGACACAAAAATAATGATAACCCGCAGTAAGTGTAAACATTAAAGTGTCTGTAAAGCGTGATTGTTGGCACGCACGCCAGCCAGCCACGCCCAAGTATGGTTACGAATATCTGCTCGTAATTTATGATTATAATTTACGTTAGTGATTTGACGCAATTTCAGTTTTATTATTTTTTTTATAAGTCGACATAATTAGAGACATACCTACTTTTGACAAATTATGTCTGTCATAGCATTCATTTCATAAACGAAATAGATATTTGGAAGCCTAAAACCATTCTTCAAATGGAATCTAACTTGAGACGTTTGGGTTATGAGGCATGGACTCGCCACCCGTCCCCTACGCCACCGAGGTCGTCAAATAAATTGAAGCGTCCTTCCTATCGCTTTATTCGTAACTTGGATCTAAACACAAAGTTTTCTTTGATGAGAGTCGCAAGGGACGACTTCTCATTAAAAGAGTCGTAATGTAAGCGAAAGCAATTAAAAACAATTTAGTATAAATTCCACTAATTACAAACACGATATACTTTTAAGTATGTAATAATATAATTAGAATATGACAGTTTTACCTCAGTTATCCAGTCGTGGAGTAAATACCCTATGAACCGTGAGGTCTTTAGTTCTATTTCCAGACCAGAAAAAATACTTTTAGGTAGCTTTTAGATCATAAGCTATAATTGGCTTGAGACTGAATCATGTTCCGAATAGGTTGAATGCCTCATGAAAAAAGCTTTAACACTTCAAATACTTAATAATTTTGGTTGTATTTTATTTTTATGCCCTCGGACAACTATTTAGAGACCAGTACAATTATGTTTTCCAACAAGATTTATTAGTATCTCTAGACACACTATTTATAGACAATATTTCAACGCAATCACTCTTCCATGACACCATAAAAATGCATATCTATTAATGTAAATGAAAAGGCACGGTCAGACATTGGCAAACGCAATATTTATCCAAGTGTTAGTCTCTGTCAAGTTAGTTGAACCTTGTAAAGTCACGCGAAGCTAATCTGTCTTCATTTCCTATCTATCAGAATAGCGGTAGAGCCCGCGGGTGGAGCGCAGTGCTATAGCAGGGTTGCATGATATTGTAACGCTATTAAATTATATCTATGATTTATGAATAAATGTTAAATATAGGTATTAATATCTTTAATAAATTGATGATAGACTTTGTAAATATACTTCAGCTGGGCTTTTCGAAACAATGTTTTATAAATATCATTTACCAATGTAATGTAAATCTTGATAAATATTGATTACTTCGGTGGATTAGTTAAACTTAAGTTTAGTTATATAATCAGTTATTATTTTGTTCTTAAAAACACACACACACAATAAAGCATTACAATATCAACACAATAAATTACAAAAGATACAGAAAAGTGGAGCACATTAATTCCAGCCATTACAGACTGCATTTGATAGTATCGATAGCATATCGAAATAAATAGTGACAATAATTTGCCATAAAACACGTTGGAAGCGTCATTTGGCACTTGGCAACCCTGAGTGTGAAGCACTAGGTGCTATCAGGCGACTGTTTGTGAAAAATGATTTTCTACCACACCTCGCCGTGGCTCACAATCTTTCACTATTTGCCTTGTATTTTGAACGTTATCTGTTTGTTCGCGTGCGCGCGTTACGTGTAACCTGTCTTTTATTTATGAACTTTTCTTTTTGCTTTCAGGTACGTATCATCGCATTAAGGTAAAATAATTATGACTGCCGACACTTCGCGCAAGGTAATAGTGACTGTAAATTGAACGGTGTAAGGCAAATTTTTGATTGATATCGTAAATGCAAGTATTTCTATTTAAAGAGCAATATTACGATAGAGATCTTAGTTACTCACGAAACATTTTACACAAACGGATTTTTCAAGTATTTATCAGTTTACTACATTACAAAATACGTTTTGTTTTTGGATATATTTCTTCGTCCTGTGTAAATACTCGTTTAAGAACAGAACAATCGTTGTATTTATTAAGAAACATTTTGTAAGGGCCGCGCCAACGTGGGTAGCGCGATTGAGTATTATCGAAGTAAATGTAATTGACCTACCTCGTTATTTCCGAGAAGCGTTTTCCGATCGTAATACTTGCTCGTTCAAAAGATATCTCATAGCTATTTAATATTTCCCTTGTTGTTACTTAATACGAACAAAGCCCTCCGGCTAAAAAATTCAAGCCTGTTTTGTAGTTACGTGGTAATTTAAATGTAGAATGTTCCTCAGCATCCTACATGGTGGAACAATAGAATAGTTATCCCCCAGCTCTTGAGCCGCGGCAGGGGCGGATGATGTGAATTTTAATTACATTTTTATGATACTAAAGCGGGCGTACTCAAGTATGTATGAAGGGCAGGGCCCCCGCGCTTGGGAGAGGCGCTTCCGGCGTGCACACACAAAAACGTTAACCCTTGCTGACTCTAAAGGCTCATTGAGACGAGCACAATCGAGCTGCATAGTGCCAGACTACAGGATACTATCGACGCTGCAGCTTTTCACATGAAAATTCATAACGTATTTAAAGCCTTTCTACAAACCGTATATTGCAACACCGCTGTCGTTTGAAATTCAATGATTTTGTACCAATATATGAATTTAGAGTACGCGGATGAAAAATATACGTGATATTCCCTTCACGCGTGGTTTTTTTACAAGATTTATTCACTGTTCTTGTTTTCCATAAAATGTAAAAATCCGCGCGCGTCCTACTTTTCATAATATACGGTACAATCTATTGCTTTAATATGTCCAAAAGGTATGTAGCCATGGAGTGATTTATAGCCGCTTCACACAGTTAAAATATTATTTAGAAACGATAAATTTTGCGGAGTTTTAAAATTTTGCCGAAGAATAGAAATTCCATTCAGTAAGCATCTACGTACTTATCAAACTTTCTCGAATATAATGTCGGCGATTGAATATGAGATCGGACCATATTTCACTTAAAGATATACGAGAGGGTTGTGTAATCCGAGATTCTGTGCAAGCGGCCATTTATATCTTGTTTCGTCCATTCGATTTTACGTCTAAATGTTTTACGCGCACTAGAGAGATGTATTGGCGATGCAAATAAGCGGTATTTTCTACTAAATCACTACGGTTTATGTTTAGGTTGGGGTGAATAGGCATTATCCTACTTTGCATAACGCAAAACAACCACATTTCTTCAACGCGCATTAGTTTTCACCAAGTTTGATGTACGTCGCGGCCGCGGCACGTCCAGTGCCCGATGTGTTGTGCGTAAATCACGCATCGCCGGAACCAAGATCGAGAAGAGCGAATGCGAAAAACAAATCAGCGAAGGGATCCGCCGTCGCGAACATACAATAAATAGAAAAAAAATTAAGCGTTAAAATGAAAACCGACACAACAATGAAACGTGGCTTTCCATAAATAACGTTGCACGGCTTTCGTTGCGGATGTGGGTAGATTTTGAGAGTTTATATAGCCGCCGAAGCGTAGCCGGTAAACAACGAGAAATTTGAATTATGAGATTTAACATTGAAATTGCTCGCTTCTGTTTTATTGTATGAAGATTTCGCTATTCGAATTACGACGGGTCCGACGAGCCTGGGCCGATATCAATATATTGACCGAGGAGAATTAGTATGCCCACCGCGCGCTTGTTTGGCTCGGTAAATTTTTGTAAAAAGGGAAATAATGATATCATAAGTCAAGGGGAGATAAGGTTAAACGTGCCGTATTGTTTAGCACGTCTCAATTGAGATTTTTTCATTGTGTAACGGAGAGTTGATTACGTTGTTAATTTCCTATTATTTCGGATTTTCTTCTTTGTGTTTTTTAGATAATACTTTAAGTGTTTTCATTATTCTACTTTACCACTTTATCCGTATGCTAAGCAGTTTTTATAAATTTTTAGCTCGTAATCGGTTTACGTGGAGTTTAAGCGGCAAGGGAGAGTTCATAGTGTATGCGGGGTTCGGGATACGATTGGAGCGGTGGCCGGCCCTTCATACATAGTTGAGTGGGACACCCTCGCAGCGAATTTAAAATTCACCCCGTAACGACGACGAAATGAGGCTTGATGCTTCAACGCGATCATCGTGATGACACCGAAAATGTACCCACATGAATATATTTACAAAGCGGTGGACGTGTCCGAGAATCATGAGTGAAAATTTATCTATCGACTCATCTCGATTAATTTAAAAGCACATATATATCGAAATGGATAATTGCAATTTAACTGAGTCATCATTTCCGTTTAACTGTCAACATAATATGCGTTTGTGCGAGTACTTTAAAACATCAAAAGTGTACATTAAATTGTACTCAATTAAAAAGAAAATTACATTTGTATATTGAGTGAACAATTCTTGTTACATAAATCGACATAGTTATTTTTTCTTAAACAACAAATAGCATGTGAAATCCTGATTCTTTTTTTACAAAATCATTAAATTATAAACGAATTTATAAATTACAAATGCGCAATTACACTAGCGGAACGCAACGTGAATAAAAACTGCAAAATGCGAAATAATTTATCGTCCACATCCATACTCATAATTAAAACGGCAGACAATTTACGACAATATAACGTGACAAAAGCACTATTAATAAATTAAATGTGATACCGTGCATTTTCCTTAACCAAGCAAAAAGTCTCGGCTCCTCGTACACTATGTGTCCCTGATGGGCAGTAGTAATCTGCATTGTCATTTCACACGCTTGGTATATTTCTCGATCCTTCGCGAAACATCTGTACGGAGAAAAAATGCCGGTGGCGTTTTTGATGCTTCCTAAATATACATTGGTTTCTCTCTTGAATTGTTTTTATCTTTAATTTTTAATGTTGGAGGATATAAATTTAGGTTTGGATTTTAGTATAAAAGAAAAATAGCTGGATTAATCTATTTAATGATAGAGTACGGTAAACTTTTTATAGAATTATTGCAATAGACGGGTATATAAATAAGATGAGTTAAAACTAAATCAATCCACATTCAACGCAACAGACTATTCATATCAACCGTTTTTGCTTTACAATCAAACCTCGATCTCCACGACAAGAGTTTTGCACAATCTATCACGTATCTAACAGCACTTGTAAAAGTAACAATCGCCAACAAAAGAAACGATCTAAACATTAAAAAAATAAACAAGTGGAACTTAAACCGATGGTATTCAGTGATGAGGGCACACGGCGATCCGGCCGCGATTGCCGCAACATAATATTACAGCGCCCGTATCCACTCTTATCTTTTGTGCGGTGAGCGCTGCATTTGATCCAATTTGCCAATACAATCGGATCTCGGGTATTGCAATGGCATTATCTCCGATGTTCGTGGGCCGGTCTCTAACGCTATCGAACTTAGAACTTTCCTTTGCCACCTTCTACCACTTTGCGGAATATAATTTATGTTTTCAACTGTTTAATTGCTAGAATTTCTTGAGAATTTATTCATCAATGCGCTGAACTGATTTAAGATTTCAATTCGTCTATTAAATAACTTTTAGAAAATGACACGAGATCTTTAAGATACGTCATTGGTATCC
Organism: Deilephila elpenor; assembly: GCA_949752805.1. Classification (NCBI taxonomy): domain Eukaryota; kingdom Metazoa; phylum Arthropoda; class Insecta; order Lepidoptera; family Sphingidae; genus Deilephila; species Deilephila elpenor. The sequence goes on from OX457099.1 coordinate 10,218,953, forward strand.
TGATATTCCAAAATTTACATATATTTGTTTTTTAAAATCTACCAGAGTCATACTAAACTATTTTTTAAATATACTACATCGCCGAAGAGACTATTACCTCGAGGAAAATATATAATTTATCTAGAATAACAATAGAAAAAATCGAAATACACTGTCACCAACAATGACAAGACGTGCCGCTCGACAGAATGCAAGGAACGCGATAACTACGTTTATAATTAAATACGACGTGCAAAAGAATATACTTGTCAACGACAAATTCTTTACGAGCCCGTGTTGCCAACTCGCAAATAAATTATCACCTCCGACACACAAACGCATTCTAAAAATCAGAAATCGAAAATAGATTTGGCATGACTCATGAATCATAAGCCGTGATGACAATGAAGTATATAATTAGAATCAGATAACTGTTTAGGAAATAAAAAGGCTACATATTTTTTATTTTGATTTATATCAATTAAAGTAAATACACCATTTAATCGTGATAGAAATGAAGTATATTTTAGTATGATTACTACTTCCGTATCTGTTTTTTAGATACAAAATCGCTTATCATATAAAATAGTTCAAAGGCAGCCTTCAGCGATCGTTAAAAATGTAAATCTTATACAAGGCGCATGCACGCATAATAATTCGTAATCCAATCGGTCCTCGGAGCGCCGAGGGAAATCCTCCAAGGTGAGAGGCCGGCGGACACTGGAAAATCTTCCCCTCCCTCCCCTCTGATAAGATTGTCCAGTGCAACTCCCACAGCGCAGAGGGATTGAAAAGTTCTACCGAAACGAAACCGAACATACTATCCTGAGGGATCAATACGTTCACAAATATAATATCTGGATAGTTCGCCCGCGACTTAACTTCACTTTTCTTATATTTTTTCATCGTGTTTATTTTGGTGCCTACAATATTTTTTATTCTCTCTCCGGTATTTTTCATTTCGTGTCCTGGAACTTTAGAAAAAATGTGGAACATTTTTATATCTGAAAAGTTAACATTTTGTTTCGTGGCAGTTTCCTATGAGAACTATAATATGTACCGCCCGGATGAGCCTGTCCATTAATGCTGAGTCATGACTGACAGCAGCGTTGCTCTACTATTTCGGAACTATAACTAACTTTATCCACGGCTTTGCTCATGCATTTCAAAAACATACCGAATTATTAAATATAATCTACATTATCACTGCATTTTTAAAATTGCCGAGATTTAACGTATAAAAACTAGCTTATATTATTCTCTGCTCTACAATTAATTATCATTATGCTAAAAATAATTCGACTCAGTTTCTGAATTAATAAAATAGTTACAAAGAAATATTTTTGTACATTCTTTTATATTACTATAGATTCCAATACTAAAAAGACAGCACTGAACAAAATCGAGACACTCAGAAACACTTGTGATCCGTCGCATACAAGGGTACCTTATACCTCGGAGACATAAATAAGTGGGTTTGCGAATTTTTCCTGGTAAAGTTGAGCGCTTGTTTACACTGAAAGCGGAGTCGTTTGCTTTGCGCGGGGGAGGTGGGGGATCGCTAACGTAATTAGCACAGTTGGACGCCGTGTACGCCGTCAACCGACTTAATCTCGAGAAAAATGTATTGGACCAATCGGAACTTGGAATTATTACACTTGTTACGTGTATACATGAGTGGTAGTTTCCTTGTATTACACGTGTACTAGCTGTGTTGTTGACGCGAATTATTTTATGACAAATAGGATGTTTTTTTTTTTGTTAACTAAAGTGTATTAAACATTTAGTTTTGGTTGATTTGTTTTAATTGCAAATTAGTAATATTCAGTGATGAATTAACACACACTATTTATCTACTCGTATTATCGTATGGGTAAAAACAGTAAATTTGCGATTACTGCCGCATTTAATGGACATACCACTTTAATAATGAATCGTCAAGATGAAAAAATATTAATACAAAATAACTATATCAATACACGAAACCGCAAATATTTTATCAAATAAATATACAAAGTAAAGAAAAAACCACTCTTCTCAACAGACGGTTTCATATCATTTATTTATGAACCTATGATTGACACATTCCAATATTTTGTGCACAACACACGCCAACAAAATGTGTAGAAGAAATCAATCCGTAAAATCAAGTTTCCGTGCGTCGGAAGGCAGAAAACCTTCGCATTACTCGGTGAGTAACCCTCTGCGACAAAGAGCAAGTTTATTTCTATGGTAGACAGAGATATTGGATTATTTACCTGAACGTTTCTAATTTCCTGGTACTCCAGTGTGGTTAACGCAATTTCCGAAGCTATATGTACGAGGTGCTTGCGGGCCCGATGTCCGCTTGCACATTGTGTATCAAATAAAAACTTACAAATTAAACCGTTGAGGTGGGATGTTTTTGTGCGGTTTTTCTTTGGGTATATTATAATTTATTATTTTTAAATTTGAATAGCTGTGATTGTTTATTGGTATTTTGTTTATTATTATTTTTAAAGTGGTTTGTTTATTGTATAACGGCATGTGCCTAAAGCTTTTAAAGATTGTTTACTTAAAGATGACACTTTAGATGAAGTTTATAGTTCAGATTCATAATAATGCCTCGAGTAATGGCAATTACAACCGAAGAAATATTTTTAAGAAGTATAATTTAGATTGCTTCTACAAATCTCAAATAATATAACATTGTGCGAAATTTTATTGAACCTATGAACAATTAGGGAAAAACCGGTAAAATGAAATTTTGTATTATAAATCTAGTATAATTATAAATCTAACAAAATCACAAAGTCAACTTTATAATTGTGAAATTGCTTCTCTAATAACTCAAAAGGCTCGGACCAAACTCGATATAAAGGAAAATATATTTTATTAGAAACGAAATCGTAAAATAACTCTCAAGATAAAAGACTCAATACCTACATTCCGACGTTCCGGGGGCCCAGATATTGACATTGCCAAGAATGAGAGAAAAAAGATAAATATTTGACAGTTCGCAGTAGGGAAATTTTCCTCACTGAATGATTGACAATATACCCCGAGCTTTTTGCCGAGTTTCGCCTGTAAATCGCCAATGAGGTTATTTTATATCGAAAGGAATTTATAACGGAGGTATATTTTCATAACTTTTATCCAAATCCTTATATAAATGATTGAATATGTATATGCCGGAATAATATAACGTCAACACGCTTAGTATAAAATATTTGTTGAATGAAAGAAGTTAAATTTATTTTTCTTTACTCTGTACGCAAACTGTTATTGTCGCACATTAGTTATTTATTTTAATTTATTTCTATTTTAACTTATTACTGATTCGGCAAGTCCTTTCATCAAAATTTCTCGCGTTCTCAAACGTAACACGGGCTATTACATTAGCCAAAATTTAAACATATAAAGTCGAACGTCACTCATGCATTTTTAATTTAAGAATTCACTCAACCCTCCTACGTCACTCAATGAATGCGGTGTCGTTAATCATTAGCTTCATTTATTTTTGCGTCTTGAGATATGATTTATAGCGCGAAGGCCACAACGTAGAGCTCTGTTTTTGCTTCGTCGCCGAGATATTAATCGTGTACTAATGACAGTCGTTTGTTTTCGTTTGCGCCACAACCCATTAATTATCAATGAGCGTCCGGTGTGATGGAGGTACCTCCGTCCCCAGCTTTTCGCAGGTGACAGCCGACGCCATCAACCCTTTTTAAGCCTCCGCATTTAACGCGAAGTGTCCCGATGTCATAAAAGTGTCCGATTTGGATACGTGCCGCGAATAAATACGTGAGTTTTGCGATTAAATTGTTCGAAACTTAACCCTTCTTCCTGTTTTGTAAACTAAGTATACATTTGCATAAATATATGCAGACGTGTTTGTTTTTGTCACCTGGAATGAACCCGGCCGGTGTATTTACGCGTGTTATGAGGTTAACTTTATTGCGCTATTACGCCTAAAATCCGGCCAAGTGTTTTTAATTACCACTGTTTACATTGTTGCTTTATAATTTTTATTTATGTGTTGTCCTATTAGATAGAGAAACGTGTCCGTTGTTCATTTATTAGTAGTATTTTTTTATTTCAGTTGTACTAGTGTATTATCTTAAACCTATTATAATTATACAGTTCTTAACTGTAAACTTTGTAAAATTTACTTATATCAAAGAATAAATAAAAATCATATTTTGTATGTATCGGTAGTTAAGACTAAAGAATGACATACATTTACTAAATTATGAAAACAAATTCATGATAAAATAATAAAGCACAAAATCCCAAACGATTATCGAAAAACACGACAAAATTATCCAACATACCTAGTGCCTATTAAATTGGTATTCGAAAATTGTTTTCTAATATCTCGCCGAGTCCGGTGCTACCATCTGGCGGGGCGTCGCGTTTTCCGTGACACATTGATAGATGGCACCATTCGCATGCCTGATTGATCGTTGACATCGCGACGCCCGGCCACCCGTCATGCCGTGTCGATGTTATAAATATGAGGAAAATATTTTTGCATCCACTAAAGAATATTTAGCGATTAAAAATCGTTCAAATTAATTTGATAAATTGATGGCGAATTTTTAATAGCGTTGGGTTTTAAAATTGCGGGTATATTTAATCTATGTCCATGGTTTGATGAAAAGTCATGAACTTTTACAGTTTTTATTGTTATTACAATATTACTGTTAAATATAAAACTGTTTTTTCTTAAAAGTTCAATATTATATGTACTTACGTCTTTAACTACCTTCAAACAATTAACAATTCTAACACATTAATCACAGTATATAATGCTCAAAACTAGATAAAACTATGTAAATTCGGATTTTCCTCTGCGAGTAAAAATCTAATACACGAAATAGGATAATTCACTATATAAAATACACAAAATCCCGTACGAGATTTAGTTGTGACCCACATTAAATCACCCAACTCAGCGCGTTCGTGTCTGTAGGCTTTAAACTGTATTCGATCTATCAAATTGAAATTGGAAAGTTGGTTTTAATTGAAGATTCTCGGATAGGATCGCGACGGAGGGCGGGTTGGCCACGTGAACGCAATTTTAGCGATTAATGATGCGAGCGTAATCCAACTAAGCAGGGAGATGGAAGCTACCATGGGAATCATACCCGCACACACGTCTTACTAAGCGTTCTCGAATGTACTCGTCGATTATAGTTTGCGTGAGTTTCGAGGGATGGTCATTAGTGTCGTATCTGTGGTATCAAGTGTATTAGATGTTACAGCTATTTTAAAAGGGAATCTTGATTTAGTACGCAGTTTGTAAAACCACTACATAATGAAGACGTGACCCTAGATTATAGACTATCACCCTAGATGTGTGTCATTTAATTTCAAAATGTTTGAGCTTGTTTACGGCTTAGAAAAATACAATGGACACTATTGTTTTTATTACATTAAAGTCTGTAAACACATCAGAAACTTCTAGAATTCTATTAAAATTTTGACATGTATAGACTGACAGACATTTTTAGAAATACAATAGCATACATTCGTAAAAGAGACAGCCATAGTTTATGCTCTATTTAATGTACTAATGGGCTGTGATATCATGCAACTGTCTCAAATACTGTGATATAGAATTACCAGTCCCTTTTCTCGACGACTTGTGCAGATTAATGTGAAATATAGTAGAACGATTCATCTTGCCCGAAACAATGTATTGTCAAGATATTAATTACCTATTTGGCCGTAACGACAATGTACAAGAAATATTTCTATTAGCAATTATTTTCCAATCAGAGCAATAACTAATACAGTATATATTTTTTTCAAAATTATAGAAAATATAATGTATTAAATTAAAGTAATGGAGGCTAAACACAATATAACTAAAGTAGCTAAAGGTTCATGGTCAAAAGGGCCTTCCATTAGTCGGTCTTGTCTTCGGAGAGATCTGTGTTCTGTCTACCATTTGAAACTGATGACGATAAATCGTCTCACTTAACGTGGTATTTAACCAAAACTCGATTTAAAATTGTAAATCGGATCGAGAACCCATAGTAACATCAGGCGACACGCCCGTTCATTAGCCCAACCGTATTATCTTATGCCTTAATGATTTCACGCTTGCTACCAACATTTCGACAACTTTGATGGGACCGAGTGGGGCTCGTGTAATCATATCGTGAATTACGATTAAACTTTCGGTTTTATCTTTCGCTTGTTGATTAACCGGGCAGAAGTTTCGTTCGAGTGTTATGTGTTTAATCGATACGTGGTAACTCTTCTATGAAATTAGAAACTTTGATCGTAACACGCCACTGCGGCGGTTGATAGGGTACACGTATCTGTTACAATGAATGTGTTTGGAAACGTAGGTATGGGCCAATGCAGCAATTTCCAAGTACTCATTTGAATCGGATAGTTAGCTTGTAATTACCTATGTGATTAACTAATATTTCTGTGTGTGATGGGAAGTTTTGATTAAGTTTCTAATATAAAGGTCCAACAAGAGAAATGAAGCACATAAATCATAGGTCCAGCATATTATGGTAAAGTCAATAAATTTTCAAATAGAATCCTAGCAAATATATTTTTGTTAATATGCCACGAAATAAAATTAAATGAAATTACATTTACCACACCAAAATAATAAGTTTTAAGTATGTAAATTGTACTAACTAAATGTAGTTTTCATTCATAAATTATTATACAAAGTAGAATTTAACTCTGACTAACAATTCATTGTAAAAACATTAGAAACTATCAAAAAACAATGAGAATAACGATGTAAATGTTAATCAAATAGAGAATAATTTTCGCACATATTTAATAAGAATACTTTCGTAAAACTCGGCGTTTAATGTAACACAATACAGCTTAAAAGCTATTATGTTAAACTAACTACGTACTCGAACCTGAGAGTACGTAGAATTAACAATTCCTCCACAAACGTTGAACATTCACAAGAGTACACTAATCTTTGTGGATCATTTTATACGTTCAAATATGACACGCGAATGGGACTTAGAAACCGAAAGGTAAATTCTGTAAGAACAAAGGCAAATTAGCGTTTATACAAACATGTATCGAGTGAAAACGTTAAAGCGCGTGGGAAAGATCCGGGCGCGGCAGGTTACATGCTTACTTACTTTATTTGCTTACTCGTTCTTGTACTATTATCTGTGTAGTAGATGTGCGGTGCGTCCATGCGAGAGCGGCGCTGAATAAGCCTTTATTTTATCCGCGTATCGCGAGATATTAAGTCCTTTTTTCGATTACCAAGTACGTCGAGTTCTCGGAATGCCTCGTGTAATAATGTCTGGTATGATGGAGGGGGAAACGATGAGCTGAATTGCTTTTTTGTTTTGTATCTTATTAACTTAGCTTCGTCGTTATTAGTGGCGCCGCTTCGGTGGAATTCTGGTTGGCTTTTGAATATTAGATTAAATTTTAATATCAAGTAATTTGGATATTATTTTGAAGATTCTGTAATCAGCGTGCTCTGGAGGTTAGAAATGTGTTTTGGGAGTTTTCTAAGTACCAGTAAATATTTCAGAGCTATATTTAATTGCCGAACTAAAATAACTAACCTACCACGAATTCTTTGACTATCTTGCCTATATTTTTCTTTCTTCAATTTTTATTATATATTAATAAACAACATATACTTTTTCCCGCGATATTTACTTAATAATAATAAAATAAAACAACAAAAGTTGCGAGCAACAACAAGTTGAGTAAAATTAAATTTAGCTACGAAATTGTACAACCGCCGCAAACATCCAAGAAACACACCAGCAATGCGAACAATTTAATAATATCTTACCGCGTACGTATAAATAATGATATACTACAAAATAAACATGTTATTACATCTCACATAAAATCACTTTAAGCTTGCACGTCTACGATACGTAGCGTTTCTCGTAGCATGTAGCTACGAACTACGACGTAGCCGCACTGCGTTACCTACGCGCTCTCATATAAATCTCGCTGAGGATTACTCGGATTCGCTTACAAGTTCTTGGTTCCTCCCATATTAATGCTGACTTTGCAAAAACTTAGAGAACATTTTCCCGGGATGCTTATCTGTTATTGATACTCCTCACCGCTTATTGATTCTATATTTAAACTATGAATTAAGAATAATATATTAAAATTCCCTTGTGCCTAACAAGCCCGTTGTTCAATTTCGATCATTTTTTTGGAGTTAAACAATTTATAGCATAAAAGATTTTCCTGTCTGTTTCAATCAATTGATAGACAAAAGCATTGCCTGGAGCGCACATCCTTTTTTTGCTCAATATAAAATGCCTTTTTTATCGTTTTATTGCCGTTTATTTTCAATGATAAAAATATTATTAATATAATACTAATGGATTACTCATAAACCTAGCTTCAGGTTTTAAACCATAAATTGAGCCTTAGTGTCCTTTCAAGAATATTTTAATCCGGCGAATCTACATAATGAGCAGAAAGAATGGTACCCGGTGCATATTTCACAAGTATTATTCAACAAAACGTTCCTACAACAATATCAAAGCCGCTCAGTTATTATTTATACAGGTCTGCAGCTCCTTTAACATTAATGGGGTCTGTTACTGTGAGAAACATCTTCCACCAGTTTATTTTCTTACTGACCATTATAAGGTAGACATACATTTTTTGTAGGTGGCTGGTTTCGTTTTTTTATTATCACAAAAAAACTTATTTATCTCTTAATTGAGCCTATATTTCTTTGACTTTATAAGCCAGGTTATTTAGGTTGTTTTAGGTCCCACAATTGAGAAAAAATATTTAATAATAAATCTTTTTACCTACGTTCTATTCAATCTTGAAAATCTGTCAACTGCATTCAAATTAAAACAGCGACATCTAGCACCACACGTCGGAACTACTTTCAAAACGCAACGTAACGTCAGCTAAAATTAAAACCACGTCACAGATGCGGTTACTCTTTACAGCCCTGCTTCATCATGAATGATGCCGCGGTTACTGTCAGCAACATTATTAACCGACTGCACTCGTATAATAAGAATACTCGTGAAGACACCATGAAAAATATTTTTGTAAAAAAGACAAACTACCCTCATCCTTAAATCAATTACCGCAAAACCGTCAAGCTCCGATAAATTCAACATAGCGACATCTAGCAACACACGTCGGAACTTCCACTCAAAAGGCAACGTAACGACAGCTAAAACGAAAAACACGTCAAGTAATATTCCGCTCTCGGTTTTTCTTTACAGCCCTGCCTCATCATTAATGGAGCCGCGGTTACTGTCAGAAACATCTTTAACCGACTGCACTCGGTTAATGAGCGCACTCGCTGACCGCCCGCGACCTCCCGCCAACCTTTCATTTTTGATGGCGCAATTGCAACTGACAACCCTATTTATATTCGTTTGAAGTTAAAGCTGTAAAATAGGGTTGCGTGTATTTTTGTTTATTTGGTTATGTCAAAATGTGGTATATTTTTGTTAGTACGGAATTTAATGTTTTGTTAGTATCGATATCAGTTCATAAAATATACCATTGAAAATACTGAAAGTATTTAGGCTTGCATTATCATTCAAATTAATCTGTTGATCTCTGAGCGTGGTAGAAAATATTATGTCATTATAATGTTGAAAACCTCTACCTAGAACTTTAAATTTAAAAAACCTAAAAGTAATTACCGCACACCTATTCAAGTAACGTTGAACTTCACTAATAAATTTTATCAATTTAAATAGTTAACATTATAAATACTTCTCCATAAACGTTGCTAATTTCCCGAGACCCTTTTAGCAACTCCAAGATACATTCCGAAGATACAAATTTTGTGTTATTTATGTTCTGTCTCCCCGTTTCACTCTCAACAACTGTGTTACCACAGAATTAAAGGGCTCCTTCAAATCAACGTAACTTACTGAGTTCCTCCGTATTTCCATTTTATAATAGTAGGGTTCGTATTTATTCTTGTCACTTTTTAGTTAATTAATTTTTTTAGTTGAAGAAATATTATTCTATCTTAATAACACTTACCGATGGAACGACAAATATACGAAAATAATTCTACAATATTAAAGTAGTATTATTAATTAATTAAGTAGTATTATATATTTAAGTTTGTATTTGTACATGAACCAACCAGCAAGGTGTTGACTGATGCGAATTGATTGCTGAATGCGACGTTAAGCCGACCGACAAATAGGATTAATCTAAATCTGAAGCGTGCTACCAAATATCTACGCGTCATTGTTATTTCAGTGCTTCAGTAAATAAATCTGAGTTAATCTGAGCCCCACAGCATTCCAACTATAAGGCGCAAGTTCCTTAAAGAGAGCTCGTTGGGAAACTAAAGCATTGTTCTCTAAATTTTACATTCGCATTAGACGGAAATTTCGTCTCGACCTGATTTACGATCGCCCTCGAGGAGGGAACATCTAACTGAGAGATTATTTATTCCCGACGCTTGTCTAACACTCGGCCGACGCGGGCGGCGCGGGCGCGGTGGGGGACGGGGGCGCCGAGCACAGCGAACCGTCGCCGATTTGTTTATGCTAAACAACCTGCAACCGAACTTACGGCGCACACTCAAAAATAATTTGCATATTTAAATAAGTGAGCGCGACACCACAACTTGTGCTAATCCACCGACAACTCATAAACTTGTTAATTGTGATTAGCCGCTCCCGTTGTCATTATTTTTGCAGATAAATCAACGCGAGCTGCCCGTGTCCTTTATTAATAACTCGACGGCCGGCGAAAGAGTTAACGGCGTTCCGACACGATTGTTACTAAACCGACGGAATTTTAATTCGTCTCGGAGTTTATTAAGTGCGTAAAGTTTTAGCGGGGCCTCGACGCGAGCGGTAAATTAAGTGAATTTACTCGTAGGCTCGAGGGGAGGTCGCGCCAGTCGCGCCGACTCGCGCCACCACGCTCTCAATCTGATCACTGGGATATTAATAATTTTAATTGCACTGTCTGTCACTTGCGCCCGCGGTCGATGCCGACTGCTCTGTGTCGGCGTCGCCGCGCGCTGCTCAAACCGCCCGCTTTGTTTCAAGCGCGATGAGAACCGCTCCAACGCGCGCGCTAACGACACAATTCATATATATCGTAACAGCTATTTCCCTCGCCGAGTCCTGCATAAAAAGGTAGGTTATAAAACGGGGCGAAATGAGTCAGCCCCGTAAAACTCTTTTCATACAATATTCAATAGAAAATATTTTATTATACTGAGATTTACACAATTTATCGATAAATTTATGCTATATCTTGCGTTTTATATCCTCGTACAGGGCAAATTTGTTTCTTTTTCACGTGATACTGTTATAAATCTAGCGCTATGCGTACGCTTCTTTGGTTACGAATCTATTTTATGACCGCACACGCCGAAGGTTAACCAATAAAACCTTTTAACAGCCGTAACTATTTCGTTATAAGTTCCGAGTACGCAATAAAAACAGCGAAACAGAAATAAATCCTGGGGCACAATAGTGCGCAGGATCGCAGGCAGGCAGGGCGCAGGACAGAGGACGGATGGGCGCGGACACCGGCGTCACCCCGAGCGCAAGAAATCAATCACGATTCGGCGCGCGCTTTAATCGCTTCAATTTAAGTTTTTCCTTTCTTTACACAACAATTTGATGGAAATAGTTGAACGTTAAATATTGCGTTTCGCCGAACGCCAGTGTACAAACTTCCTCTTATGCGCGTTTACAGCGAGCCAATAAATTCCAGCCGCTTTGTGCTCGCGTCTCCCCCGACATCTTCAGCCATAAACGGCACGTGCGCTGTTATCTGTATTTTTATAACGACCTGCAAGTGAAAAAATGTTGTTAACGTCGCCCTCTTCCTGTATTGCCGTTGTTTCGCCGCGACACAGGTATTGTTCATAGCCGGCCGACATTTTGACTCACCCCTGCGCCATTCATTGTTTTTACTACGTAGTTCATCCGCAATGCTTTATCTGGTCTTCGAAATTTTAATGTTAAATTAGAAATAAGCAGTAACTCGCATGCACTCCTTAGAGACGCTTTCCGTCTCCCAAACTTACCCGAAGTTAAATTATTCCGGTACATTTCTCATCACGGTCCATTCTTTTCCGTGTTGACAAAGCGTCAGTGAATCCTTGGTACGTATGAGCTTCCTTATCCACAAAATAAAAATGAAGCGGTGGCGAGCAGTTAGTAAGTGGCGTCGCCGCGCGTCGTCCTAATGTTTGTGTTTTGTGTGCCGGCTCGTATGTACGAGTGCTCGGTGCCGGTGCTCGTGTCGGGGCGCTGTATACGACATAAGTATGAATCACAGCTGATAAGCGGCGCACAGATTTGCCGGATCGCGCGAGCGTTCGTCCGCTGCCAAGTTTCTTGGACCACGCCTACACATTTGCATATTATAGGAGAGATTATCCTTGCGCTGGTGCACTTTAACCCGTGTTATTCCCACACATTCCAATAATAGAAAGTACGGCTTCAATTTATTTACGCGCACTATTTGTGTTGAGATTTCTTATCGCGAGTCGCGTGTCAAATCGACCGAAATTAGTGTTAAATGAAGTGTAATTATGATTTTGTGTTCCCAAATTGACAGGGCAGCGGTCTAACCGAGGCCGACGATAAATCAGCGTTTGCCGCGAGCATAAACAACCACAATTCGTCGGTACTCAACGTCCAATCATTACTCAAAGCATCCGAGTGCAACAAAAAGCGAACTAATTGCGCTCTTGAAGGACAAGGGCCGCTCTCTTCGCTCTGTCGCAAACGTACTTAGTCACGTTTAATAGTTTTTCTGTGTTCCAAGAATCCGCCTTGGCAGAATATTTCAAGTAGGTAGTCTGAAGATAATGTCGCTTCAGCTAAATTGAAAATAAAATCCAATTGATGCATACGTAGCTACTCCGACAATATCACCCGGCTCGCGCAACTACTGTTTATAAAATAAAGCTAAGGCGATAATAAGGAAAATGCTATTGAACAAGCAAATAGGGGAGTATTACCAAAACAAAAATATTAACGCGAAAACATAGACGAAAGGAAACTACGAAATATAAAATTTGAATAACGAAATATTACTTGCTTAAAAAAAGTTTGTTAACAATTTTAACAGGTTTCGCGTAACCTGCGAAATGATTTTGTTAGACTTGGCTCGTTTGCACGGACACGAGTTGTTTGCAAATATTTCCATGAAGTTGGCTAATTTCCGAAAGAAAATTCGCCGTTGAGAAATAAGACGAGCTTTAAGTTTCGCCTCACATCGGCGCGTTGTGGCGGCCCAAGTAAACACCTGAAGTTGCCCTTTTGGCGAGTTCTAAGAAATTGATTTTTAAACTGGGATGGAAAGGGTGAAAAAATTACGAAAATACTATTCTAACACGAAAGTTGGGAATGAAATTAGTTTTAAGCGACAAGTTCATTTTAGTTTTTTACCGACCAACGGTGCTGCAATTGCTCGGAGATTCCCGTAGAAAGTTTTCCAGTGCAGATTTTGATTACACACGCTCCTTCAAGTTTCCTGCCGGATAGGAATATTAAATCTTATTTAAGTTAGACATCCGCGGCGGTTCGCGTTGTTATTTCTTATAAGGTGCTTTACAAACTCCGAGTGCGTCGACGAACTTGCCGCCTACTACGTTTTAACCTTACTGTTGTCTTTGCATTACTCCATTCGTACTTCATGTGCTCGCGTGGATATTTGAATACTTACATAAATAAATATACCCAACTTCTCACATCATTTATAGTTTTTACCCCAGAATAACATGCTTGTTTTGATACGTAAGACAAAAGACAATTTAGACTGCTATTTTTTTCTATAAAAAATAGCAGCCTATTATATCTTATTTAAACAGGTAAATATAGAACCAGTATGTGAACAACTGAGTTGAAAAACACAGTATCCGACAGGCGCCTGTCATCAGGATTTTTACTTTACTTATTTTCCCGCTGTAACGTCCCATTCACGAGCATGACACAGGAGTCCACGCGGTACAACCATTTCACGTGCGTTAGAAACAGCCGACAGTACTCCATGCCCAAGTTTCTTAATATTTATGTACAATCTCAACATTTACCTCTGATTTTGGTAACGACCTTTTAGGGAGCTCGCCACGCTCCGTCGGGATGAAATAAAGTACCGTGCAATCTTCTGTACAATTTTAGGAACGGTTAAATTTTAATTGTGTAGTAAAAGTACGGTTATATAATCATTAGGTGGAACAATACGGCGCGGCGGGAAGCGCGGGCGGGCGCGCGATCCTGCCGACTCCGCGTTACATGGTGCATTTGCCTAATTACAGCTCAGTTCACTGGTGTGACAATCGTGATTACCGAAACGGTTATTTCAGGAGACGTCTATTTTACTCGGATTATGTTTTACGGAACGGCTCAGACATCATCCGCCATTATCCCCGCGACCTCCCTTTTTAAATGAATGTTTCGAGGTAATGCGATACCTAGCCGACGTTGAAAAAACTAAGTGACTGCTGTGACGGAGGTTTACTGTCTGGAGAGCTTTGGAATCTCCAGCTCACTTATCTCATATTTCTAAAAGTTGTCTTTAACGAGTTATGAAGTTGATATGAGTCAGCCGTATGGTGGAGAACGGAGTCGGGAAATAGAGTTAGTGCAGAGGGGAGCAAGGAATCGATGAATGGCGCCGCGACGGCGGTGGGCCCTCCCGCGCCCTCTCAACATCCTGTATAACATCGAAACTTTGTCCTTCTTGTTTCGCATTCCTCACTTTAAGTGACGCTACCTGTAAACAGTCGATCCGAACAAAACGCATTCTAGACGAGAAAACCATGTTATAGTGGTGTAGACAAGATTTTATTAGCACATTTTAACTCGAACATAAATATGAGTTGGTTCATTACAGACTAGCTACAGGGTAAAATGGCTGGCTAATACCGCCGTCTTACAAATATCGAAGCTAAAGTATGACGTTTTTCAGTCAAATTGTCGGTCAGTCAGAAACCCAATAAACGAATAATCCCATCAACTCTTCTTATTTAAACTGTTCATATAGACTAGAAAAAACGGAACCGCATGGTCTTGAATGCCATTTATTATTAATTTGAAAACATTTTTATTTCCCATTAATTATATAAAAATCTTCATTTTTAATCAGTACTATTTTATTAGTTCTTAACAACGAATAAGGATTACAGTAAAATACATCCTTCATCTAAAACTTGTTCAATGGCCTTAAAATTCACACTTCATCGGCGCGGATTTATATCGAAAGACCGAGTGCGCTTTATTGTCTGCTAAATTTACAGTATCTAAAGAAAACAGCGTTGTTTTTCATTTAAAATGTACTGACTGACGTGGACGACTTCAGAGTTTTTTTCAACAGAGAGGCGAGAGAAAATTAGAATCGAAATACTGTTACAGAGCTACCGTAAACATCGAAAAGGGCCCTACCCCGACATTTTAATTTTATTAAACATCTCTCGGTACTCGAGATAAAGTAGATTTCTTTCGGTGCCAAGGAAGAATTTCGACTTGTATAATAATTTAGATTACGTAGCAAGCAGTGAGCGTTCATTATCGTTCTTTTGTACCTGATTTCGTGAAGATCTCATTCGGATAGAGCGGCGGCGGACCGCGGCGCGGCGGTGCGGCGACGCGGGCGTTCTCTCGAAATGGAAAGTGCGAAAATGAAATTATAAAGCCCCGCGATAAAAATAAATTAAATCGGATTTCGCATTTGCCAGTAGCCAGGGATGAGAAGCATTTTGTAGTCTGCGAATTCCTTTCTCTTTTTAAATATTTGTGTTAACACTTGATTTGTGGCGTAATGAGAAAATTCACACTTTTGCAATTTTTTTCTTTTCCTTTTGTGCTCCGTTTTTGTTTCTATTCACAATACATTTCAGATTTATGCGGTGTTAAATTTGAATAATTCTATTTTGGTGAATAAAACACGTATGAATCCACAATGTGGCCATTAGATATGGTTACGTTTCTGTCGGACCCCTCGCGCAACGGCGAATCACTCTGCATTCTCACCAACGATTATTCAAATTAGGAAACGGTACGACAAAGACGAATGGTACTAATATCGTTCGCTTCGCGATCGCCCGGCTCGATAATACGCGCGCTACGTGCCTTACACACGCGCAACAGATTTCGACCTGCGATAAACGCCGATTGATCCGCCCGATACGCTTTTTGCGTATATATCCATGCTAGCTCCATGCAGGTAAAAGCTTCTCGTTTACGTACTGGGTCATCCTATACGCAAATTCAATACGGAAACTAAAAAATAACCGATTTTTGTGTTCGCACGAGTGATAAATCGACGCAAACCCGATTTTTCGTGGAAAAGTGATGTGCGCGCCTTAATACGGGCCTGTAAAAATCGAAACGCGTCGACCAAGTGTTTTAAATAGCACACAATTTCGTATTAATGTTCCCAAATGTATAATTTAAGAGTCGATTTTTTTTTATCGCGGACGCGTAATTCGGCCAGTTTCTTTTTCTTCGCTATTCGTTAATTCGAAGTAAAACAATGTAATTATATTTTTATTGCTCATTCTATGTCCAGTAAATCGGGGCTTGAAATCCCGAGGGTCGTTTTAAGTGAACCGACCCTACTTAATAGTCCTTCTCTAGGAGGGGTCAACTCATGCGACTAGATGCTTTTGTTTATATTTTCGTGTCCCTAGTGTTATGTAATCATTAGTGTAATTGTTGGGATTAAGTTTTCCCTGTGTAGGCCTTTTGCGATGAGACTTTCTCAGTCTGCCTACACTACTATGAAGTTGTTCCTTCAATTTGGGACGTGCGTAATAGACTGTTACTTAAGCAGAACATTACCCACGGACTTTCTTGTTACTGGGATACTATATTTTATGTCTGAGTAATTTCAGCGTAAATAATTCCGACGGTTTGCTGAGGATTTCATTTTTTAGAGTGAAAATGAGTAAATCAAGATGTGTTTCGACGCGGGCTTGAACTCTATCTAGACCAAATTTTTATTTGTATTTATAACTTCTATTTTAACTTAAATTGTGTTTAATTTTATATATTTCGGTGTGGTATTAAATATAAAAAATGCGCAAATAAAATTTTCAGTACTGTAGAATATAGTTTGCATAGTTTTTATATTGGTTACTGTGCAGTAACCAATTTATAAACTACGCAAAGCAATCAATCAACTGTACGTAAACAAAACATAAAATTTGAAACGTCGACGTTTTTACCTCGCATCTATTTCTGGGCCATACACTGTAACGTGTCAATAACATATAAAATTTATGTAAATCTTTGTTTTATAATAATTTTGTGTTTATTTAAAAGTATATAAAAACGTGGATATAATTTTGCATTGTACACTCGTTAAATCTCATTTTTTCGCCACTCCAAATATAGCGCAGTCGAGATTGTGTCGGCGAAATTTTAAAAGGCGTCAGCGGACATGCAAGTAATGTATATAAAAGTGCATTACCAAATTGCTTTCACACATCGTTTTAGCTGACGAGAAACATGCTAGTGACATTTTGCGAAATAACTTTAACGCCAGATAACACAGTTCCAACCGAGTGTTGTTCAAAAAGTAATGCACTGGTTTTTTTATATTGAGTGATTTTAGTCAGTTGTGTACAATCGGCTCTTATACTATCTGTTGATATAAATCAGCATAGAATTATTACTTGGATTAATAATATAGAGATATCACAGCTAATTTTTGAAAGACATTACGGTTCTTATTCTACCCTCCTCACTCTTCGAAACAATGTACTTAAAATCGTGGTTTTTCATAGGCGTCATTAATGATCTGTTACGATTATACCACTCCTATACTATCAAAAGTGAGGTGAACTTTATTGACCAATGTAATAAATATGTTTGCCCCAAATCAGTAATAATTACATATTTTGTAGGTCGCGTTTTAATGTACCATGTAATAACAAATTTAAAATCTATTTTAAACTCATTCTCATATTAAATAAGCGTAATTTCAGCAATGAGGTCATTTGTAAATTTAATTATGGCTACGGATATACACACTGCAAATGATGTTTCTCCTACATTTTGGAATAATTATTTAGTTATAAAATTTACATTACGTATTTCCGTGTTCAGATTTGCAATTAGAAAAAGTATGTTATTCAATATATACAGGGATCTGAAATATTTAGAATATTTCAACACAGCATATTGTCATGCAAACCTATAAATTTCCATTCAAATATGTGTATGTATGTGTACTTTAAAACACATCACAGCCTGCGAGCTATTTCAAATTTCATAAACGATTTAAGTTCTTAATGGCTATCGGTGCCTAAAAATGTTATTTTTTAACAGTCTCATCTAACTGCATGAACGATAAAAGTCTGTACAAAATGTAATGATGTCTTTTATTGCTGACTATTCCATTTTATTGTGAAATAAAAATTTTACTGCTCGATAATGGAAACTTAAAAAAAAAAATAAAGTTTGAGATACTAAGTTCTGCCTCTTATTTTATTGTGTACATCAAGTTACATTCGCATAATGATATTTCCATTATTCATCAGATATGTTGTAGTGTTATAACTACAAAAGCAAACTCTAAAGAATAATCTTTTGTCTCTGAAACTCATGACGAATGTTTGAGCCAGGCTTTTACATAAACAAAGGCGAAGAAATATTACATATCAAAAACGTTTCCGCCCCATTTCCCACTACAATTCTCGCTTAACCAAGACCTTAATTCTAAATTTAGCACACGAAGAATGCGGCCGGCCGCGGCGCAGCGCCGCTAAGAAAACGCGTCCTCTTTAATCTAGTCACAAAAAGCGTCACCTGATTCAGCGAGCCACGAGCACTCTCCGCACTCACAAACGTGGAGGAATGAAGCGGAAGAGTGCCCGGCACTCTGAATTACTTCCTAATGAAAAGAGCTGAGGAGTGGGACAGAGTGGGAGAGTGGAGTTTGTCACGCGGTCGCTAACGAACGCTGTGGGCCTCTCGACTCGACTCGAGTGTTCGCTTGACGTGTGACATGCCTCGTGACTTCCTCAGCTTATTAGCGAGTGTTGGACTATTGCTTATGGCAAATGTTTGCTCAAATATCTTTTCACGCTTGAATAGATACTATTTTATACATCCACCGCTGCTTTTTTTTTCTCAATCATTTGCTAATTAAGACAAGCTAGCGTTTTTCTGATTGTCCATGATTACATACAAGAAATATAATAAATTCAATATTAATTTAACTTGGACGGTAATTATGTTTCATTAAAATATATAAAAACATATTTCAATGTAAAAATTTCCGCTTGAACGGAGTAGCCATTCGATGTTAAAAAAAAACGATTTCATATGTATGACAAAATTTTAGAAAAACGATATCACATATTCCGAATATAGATTTCGTCAATTGAATAGATTTGTTTTAACAGCTAAAAGTTTTTATTAAATATTTCTATCAAAAATCGTTGAATCTATTTGCTATTGATGCACACCTAATTCTGAGCCTTTGTAGTTTGTCAAAATGTTTGTATGAAAATAATAACTTTGTGTAAAATGGAACAGCGACCAGCGTTTCAATATTAATTTGCCCGAATAGGACTAGCATTGTAGCTGAAATAGAATTGATGGCACTTCAATTTTTAATGCACTGTCAGGACACGTACACAATTATTCGGAATATAAAAGGATCAAAGGCTCGGTTGATACATTTTACAATGAAACAAAACAGCATAATCTTACCTT
The DNA here is from genome assembly GCA_949752805.1 of Deilephila elpenor. Taxonomy (NCBI): domain Eukaryota; kingdom Metazoa; phylum Arthropoda; class Insecta; order Lepidoptera; family Sphingidae; genus Deilephila; species Deilephila elpenor. The sequence goes on from OX457099.1 coordinate 10,238,593, forward strand.
TTCTATCAAATGAAACAGGGGGTTTTACCACCATTACAGTTTGCATACTTAAACATCTAAAAAGATACATATTTGTAGACGCTTAGTATTTAGACCATAGGTAATTAGATATTAAATTATTCACGTAATTATCCTTAAAGATATATATGTTATTCCATTTTAGTATCGCTGTTAGAAATATTTTGGCTCCACCTGTCGAAATTACGATGTAGTGACACTACTAAACATTTCTATTATAAGTACTAAAAGTACAAAGAATAAAATAAAATCTGTTTTACAACTAATTATAAACCCCACTAGTTTTAATTATGAAGAAACCTGATATTTAGCTGATTGAAACAAGTTGCGATAGAGCTTGCCATAATTAAAATAGTGGGTGCCTAGACGGTACCAAGTGCCCTAGAAACAAGCTGACCACGTGGTAACTTGAGCCCAGGCGCTGCTTCACATCTCCTCAGAATAATTAAGATGCAGCCGATTAGCATTTTCAAGGCATCACTTCGTCGCACATTGATTGGAGGAATAAAGATAGGTACGTTGTAGAGAAAAAAGTTGTGAATAGTTATGGCGTAATTTCAAATGGATTTTTCTAGAAGCTCTTAGTCGTTTAGTCTAGAAATAGAATATTATCAGCAAAGCCTATCGATAAAATCTTAAGGCTTATTCCTTCTAGATACAAATAAGATTCAAAATAAACATACGACATATACGAGTAGGTGCTAAACAATGACAAACCAGGAAAGAAAAATAGCCTAAAAATCTAACAAATCATTAATATTACCGACACATTTTCTTGAGAAAACCACATGCATCGTATTATTTGGCCATAAATCACTAGTATAAGAAAGTATATACGGAATGAATCTCGCCGAGCGCTCGGTGCTCGTTCTAAAATGCATTAGTATCTGGTCGCAGAGTAACCATAACAGATGGAGCGTTCGTCCAATTGTAATGATTCGAATATCGTTCCGATTGCATAAACGGTGAGATCAAACATTTTTATTTGTTTGCCCACTCAACCGCACGACTGAAACTAATGAAGAGGAGTTTCGATTAAATTAATACCGGTTTTATTTCCGTTTTTCTGTTACCGCCAGACGTGAGAGGGTTTTTTCATTGCACGATAGCCCGCACTCAATGTTTCATAACGATAATTGATAAAATACGCTTCATTAGTCCGCGATTTGTTGTTCAACTGCTCTTTTTTCGGTGTGTTTGCGTTTTCAACTGTTGCATTATTAGTTTATTAGTGGTTTTTTTATTATATTAGATGTTTCGTGTTGGGAGTTTTATGACTTCGCGTGGTATAAAGCAACCGTTTTTTAAGTATATTCGATTGGGATTTCGGCTGTTTATATGGAAACAAATGTCACAAGATGATCCGGTTGTTTGATTTTGTTTAAAGATAGTGTAATGCAACACATGACCTCAAAACAAGGATTATAGTATATTTGTCTCAGTTTATATAATTGATATAGTAATATTGATTTCCAAATATTTGGCACGGATTAAAATTTGAAGCGACTCTTATCTGAATATTAAATCCGGTTTTAGGATTCATAAAACTAAAAGCCCAGAACTGAAGCATTTCAACATTTTGTAGAAAATGGACAGCTTTACTGATGGAATTACACATATTATTTGTGAATAAAATAATATAAATAATATATAATATACCTAGAAAATGCACAACAGACTAGTTACATAAACAACATGTTTTAAAAATATACTTCATAGATTAATAACTATAGAAAAATCTGGTTTATATTTACGCGTCTGAAATATATTTTTTTAAGTCTCAAGTATAATATTTTCGTGATGAGTTCCTGAAGAAATAAAAACAACAACAAAATGTACCATAATTTCAAATGTACCATTTTCAATTGGAAACCAGTTTGATTTTATTTTAGTTCATCTCGACAACGCAATTACTAATTAATTTGAAATTAATAAGCATCAAATCGGATATTATAATCTGAAACATTAAAGTAAGTAATTAGTAACGTGAAATCATATTTAGGCCTAACGATACGGTAACTTAACATTCTATACTTTCAATATAAAATTTATTCAAAAACAAAAGCAAATTCGCATCAAACCAGGTGTAAATCGCGGCTACTGCAGCGGTCTCTTTGGCGCACGCGGTCATGTTCCACAGGCGTTATAATTCCAAGGTGAAATGAAGTTTAATAAGCAACAACCGCACTGTTACCTCGCTCATGTTAAGTTTCTCAAAGTTAACGAGGTTATGTGCTACACGCCATGTTTTCGCCTCTCACTGAAGCTGCGAACGCTTAATCGTTTAAGCTAACACTGTTACAATTAATATTGATACCCTGCACTTGAGATTCACTATTGTTACGATGTTTATATTGGCAAGTTGATTGTCGGATTTCGCGTTAGCTGTGTAAAGTTGAAGCTTGTTTGCGATTGGTTGGTGTTGTTTATTGTCACATGGGCTTAGATGCGTCTTGTTCGTGTTGCTACAGTGCTTCCGTTTGGATGACCTTTGCTTTGTTTCGGATTTAACACAATTTGAGAGATAACGAAGTGTGGTTATCGTAGTTCATTATTGCTGTTTTTTTCTCATATTACTTCTCTTCTCTCTTTCTATATTTTTAGCCATAGGAAGTCCACTGCTGAACATAGGCCTCCCCAAGGATATATTAACATCTCCAAGTACTACTTGCTTGGCAAGAAATATAAGAATTAACACGTTTGATGCTTTTTCCGCGATAATTTCATAAATTGTAATTAAAAAATTAAATTATAAAGTTCTGCCTAAACAAAGGAAAGTTATGATGGCCGTATAATATTGATTCAAGGTTAAATTAAGGAAGTGAAGATTGATAAATATTAGATATATTATAAAGCCACATAAACAAATATAAATACTACCTAGCTACTATCCTTTGTAGTAAAATAACAAAATCAAACACCATCGCATGACTGTCGATTCGCCAACAAAAATACTCCTAAACCCAGAAAATTGAAAATTCCGAACAAATCCCGATTAATGGCATCATCAGAAAAAGATATCATAGGGAAATCACGGTTTAAAATCTCGTAGGTAATCGGCGCACGGAATCAACCGCGTTGATAAATCTCATTAGCCGAGCGGCTCATTCCTCAGCGGGCACCTCAATTTCATTTGCGCGCCGCCAACATTACGAAATGATTCAATCGCACTGTCACTCGGTTAGAATTAAAATTCTGAACAGACGACTTATTACTTAGGATACGATCGAAACAAATTGGTATTTCGACAGACGTGTTGTCTACCGAAGTTCGTAAATAACGACCTTGATTGATGAATGATTTAGTAATCATTTGATTGTTGATATACCTATCAGAAGCAAATATAGATTTAAGTACTTACTGGTCAGCGACCTAAATATATTTCCTATTGGTCGAATTTGAATTGTAGATAGAAATTAAAATGAAATTTATTTACGCGAATGAATAAACAAACTCTTCAAAACTCGCAATCAGCAAAATCCAGCAAATTCAGAATTAAGTTCGCAAACATAACTGCAGCAATAAGTTTTAAATTAAAATATTTTAATTCCGAACACTGGTAATGTAGATGGTTTGGAAGTTAATTACTAGCGGCTATACAGTAACAATGTCGAAAGTAGCGAATGCGAGACAAAAAGCAATTGCAAGTCTGAAATCAACGCGAAATCAGCCAAGTATCTTTTGTGCGATGGAATTTGCAAACTGCGCGCAGAGACAGATCGATCGGATCTGGCGGAACCGTAGGAATCGAACAGTCGTTAATGAAAGTTTGCTCGCGCAATTAGGTAACCGTCTTGGTTTTATTAAATTTAATCAAGAACTTGTGTAATATTACGCAGATTGGCCCAATCGAGCCGTGTACAAGTTTCGATAACGTTGTAGTTGGAAACTAATTTCGGAAATAAGCGGAGTTATCTTGGTTTCTGCTCGAACGCCTTATAAAAAGGGGATCAATGTTCTCTAACGAGATTAGATGATAAGGCAGTTCGCGGCGCCGAAGGGGAGCCTTTATTCTTTCTGTTCGAATGTAAATGTTATTAGTGACCGTAGGGAAACGATACACTAACTTCATCTGTTAACGGAAACAAAGAATGTTTTCCCACGAATTTGTTCAAACAACCGACAATAAACAGAATACCAAACAAGATACGATTCTGTTCATAAACAAAACGACATGTACAGGAATCTGAGAACAAAATGTTGACTCTGACTTTTTTCACGCAAATATGATTTAAATCAATAGACCAAAATGGCATCGCATCCAATAAATCAACCAGTCCCAATAGATAGTGCTATTAAAACTCCACCGTCGAAACATAATCAACAATAATAAAATTAAAACTGCATCGCACGAAAGATAAATGAAAAGCAATTTACATCACTATTAATCCGCAGCATTGTAACATAGTGAAACTTTCCATGCCGATAAATTCACTCTCCATTACAATATCAACCTAAATACCGGCCAATAAAATGTGTACTCATAACTGGGTTAAAGCTGAGTACTGCGCTGGCAATGCTGGTACTGGCACGGGCGTTATCTGGCGTGATAAGCCGGCCGGGCCGGAAGCCGCCGCGCGCCATCCGCCGCCGCCGGCTATATCTGTTACATTACCATCCTACATATGACGTCATTTCGGGTTCACACTTTATTATTTGCGTTTGATTTTGGACGGACGAATATTATTTCACGCCGCGCGTGCGAAACGCCTTGAAGCATTTTGTGGAACGTGTTTTAGGTTGTAAATTTTTTGTTAGTATTTTTATTGTTGGTGGTAAATATTATTAATATTCTTAACATGATTGGTCATTTAGCGTATTCTGTTTGAATATATTTAATTTAAAATGTCAGTTGGGATGTTTTGTTTATACCTACAGGGTATATCAAGACTGCGACCGAAAACGAAACCAGGTGGTAGTTTTAGTGGTTACAGACACGATGCAAATAAAAATTTCACCAAAAAAGCGACAGACATTTTTTTAGAATTTTTTAAAAATCATCTTGTTTGGGTCGTAAATACCGAATTTTCGCGAAAATAATAATTTAAACCCTTACGTACCATTGAGTGTTAAAAAATAAGAGGTCTACATCATCATTTTAGGAAAACTATGTATTTATCACCCAAATACGACGATAAGTAAAAAAATCCAAAAGAAAGTTGTCGATTTTTTTTGCGAAATTTTTACTTGCGTTGTGTCTGAAGTCACTATCACTAATACTACCACCTGGCTTCGTTTTCGGTCGCAGTCTTGATATACCCTGTATAAAGTTTGAAAGTTTGATTATCAATCCCTGAATACGTTCATATGAAGTTTTTGAATGACTATAAAGATTCTTGAAACTACTTGGACGCAGATTTACAACTTTCAAATCACGGACATTATTTCAGACTATACACACATTTTGATATTTTATATATTTCTGTTCCAACCTTCTTGTTAGGAAAGAATATAACAGCGAGAACATACACAAATCTAAGCTGTATTCCGGACAAACAAACACTTCAAAACAAACTGTGAGCGCGGCGTACGGCGCGAGGCGAGGCGAGGCACGTGAAAACGATGTATTCAGTTACTGAACAAGTATTGCACAATTTTAAACAAAGCTATAGACGAGACAGTGGCGCATTACCAAAAACTGTGGGTGGTTGGGAGCTCGAAATTGCTTTTTTGAGCTCCCACAATGTAACCACTATTAGAAGTTAAGAAAAAGTTGAATAAACGCTGCGAAGAGACCGAACGCGGTTGCGACTATGTCAAAGTTAGTGCGGAATGGATTCAACAAACCGATGTTTACAAAGCTTGCGTGCAACTTCTCAGCTTTGGGTGTGAGATTAGAAGTTTTTACGTAAACCGTCGCAAGTGCCGCGAACGTGCTTTTTAGCAATTCCATATAGTGGGTGCCGCTTTAAGGATAGTTATCAGCCGCTGCAAACTTCATAAGCGCACATACGATCGTCTTATCTGCTCGCGAATGCCGAGAAATAACTACTCTAAACGAGCCTCTTAAATAGCCGTGCGTTAAAATAACCATTAAGCCAACTCCTTTACTTGCCATTTAAATGCAAAACATGAGATCTTGTCGGCTCGTTATATTAAAGTAAACGATATTGTGTAATTTACTCTAAATTACAACTCACTTAAAGAAACTTTACAATTATTTTTGAAGAGAACTTATATTATGTTCAAGTGACATTTACATTCATTTGATTTTACTTTTCGCCATTTAATTCTAGACAAAGGGCTCTCCGTTTCACTTATATTACTGTAATAAAAAGTTCAGTGCTTAAGAGTTCACTAAAAACTTATAAAAATATAAAAGAATAATAACGTCGTTATCCAAGCTAATTTTCACTCCACCACGTATCTCTACTACAAACCAGTAATCAACATTGATCAGGGGCGTGCGCTCCTTGTAGGCAGAAATGCAGTGCTTTACTTGCCATTCACAGATATTTTAACAAAACGTTCGTACGTTTTAGATGACTTTAATTAATAGTAAATAAATGAATAAACAAGATATAATACATTAAAAACGCCTAATATTTTATAAATAGCAATAGCGCTGCAAAATAATGTACCTAATCAACCAAGTCATGCCGCCGCGTCCCGCAGGAGATTTGTTCGTATGTGTGTAGTAATTTTGGTGTCCGTGCACAGTTCGCAAACGCACACACCCATGAATATCGAAAGCCTAATTGGCCGAATCTAAATCTACTCCTGCGGCAGGCTACGGAAGTTCGGCAGTTGTCGGGAGTAATCGGAAATGTTCGTTGCCTATAACCCGAGTAAAAATAATAGACGGAAATCTAATAAATCACGTATGCACATTATGCATTTTTGTTTAGTAAGGTTTTATTTGTATAAATAGCAGAAATGTTTTGTGTTTCGCGGGGGCCATTTTGCTTTTTTCATGTAATAAGCATTGTTTACTATTTTGTTTGCGCCAGTTTATTTATAGTTTTATAATTATAAGATTTTTTATTTTAACATTTAAAGTGTGTACATTTAACAGTTTATTACTGAGTTTCTATAATAATTGTAGTGATTTGCTTTTACTAGTGCGTTTGTTGATTTTTTTTAAATGTTATTGGATTGTGAGGTTTGTGTTGAAAATGTTTTTTTATTAAAAATAACAAGTTCTCACAATTATTGTGATTCGGTGAAAAGATTCAAATTGTGTCTAAAGGTAGGTGTGTACCCGAGTTACAACAATTGGGTATTTGACTGTTGTGGCAATAAATTATAAAATGTGTTGCATATGATAGCTTTTTGGTAAACAATAATTATAGGTATTTTTATTTACATTTATCTAAATTATAAATATTTAAATTGTCTAAAATAAGTTTGCCATTTTTTATCTGTTGATTAAGTGTAACAAAACACGACAAGCTGTCATTGTGCAGCGTTTGATGTCACGATTTACAATTTTCATTCATCTCTGCCACTAAGATCATTCACCATTTATAAAGCGTGACGTAACTTTTTCAAAGTCACGTGACCTACCGTTTTGGTGACATATATGATGATAAAACTGAAAAATATGTTTTTTCGTTATAAACAACGCTTTAAAAATAAATTAATAGTTTGAAGAGGTATAGAGTGATTATATCTAGACTTTAAAACACTTTTCAGAAATTAGTCAAATAGCCAATTAAACCAGCAAAAAGGGAATGTAACTCGAAAGTTTCATGTTAAAAGTTATGAAACGTATAACTATTATTTTACTTATTAGAATTTCTTCCGCCGCGACAATCGATCGCTGTTTTTTCTGCGTTGCCGTAGAAGATGTACATGTTCATAGTAGTACATCTAAGACTTGTTCTGTTGGAATGGTTTCCGACTTAGGGATCCGTCGCGTGGCTGTGGCTATGCTAAAAATCTATTTAAAAGATTTTTTTGTGACCGAGTACTCCGCCGCATGCCCAGTGTCATAATCCTGTGCACGCCGCTGACATTGATATAACTAATAAAAACCTTACTATTACTACAGCATTAATTACAGAACCATCCACAATAAAACGACCTAACACAAAAATGATACCGTTTGATTTACTAATCCTTATTACACGTTCCAAACTACAAATTTCAATTCGTATCAGTGATTTACAGTAAGTCATGACCCACAAAATAGTCGGTATTTAAGTCTAGGTCGTAAAGGCCCGGAACTGATGTGCCGTGCTGTATCGAGGCGTGCGTGAACATATTTTATCTACTTCCGCCAGTCGACTGGTAGCAATTATCAACAGCATATTTTACACTCATAACTGACCCTTTCAATACTACTTGCCTCTTGGTAAAGTTGGACACATACTGAGGAGGAAAAAACTGATCTTCATTTTTTTCTGGGTCGGCGAAGCAAATGTACTGCATCTAAGGGTTGTTTTCGGTACGATTGGTTCAGATTAAGTTTATAGTAAAGCATTCGGTTACTTTTATTTTGAAATAAGTAAACTGATAGATGTAGTTATTCCAATAGTAGAAGACAGTTATAACAAAAATAAAGATTATCAGACCATAATTTAGTACTTAAAACTGAAGCATTTCTGGTTTACAGGTAACACTAAATTGCATTTATGATGAACAAAATCCACAGATTGCCAATTCAATAATACTAATTTGGGTATTATAAACTTGATTAAAATCATAAATAAGTATATTAAGTGTGCTCAGTAAATTCTATATAATTACCGTCAAACTAATTCATTGGATTATTTGATCTAATTTGCAACGTCCGGAGTAAAATTACAACGTAATTAACATGGTCATTGTTGATCGCAATGGCAAAATTATAATTGAATTAAAAGGAGCGAATTAGAATAAATGGATGATTTGACCGAATGATTTGATCAACTCACACCGGCTTTACTATTTGTACGAACACAAGCGAATGATTTACCTGAATTATGACTAGATTTAACAAATTATAATGTGGAATCAAAATGCACAAAGCTTTATCAGGAAGCAAAACATCAAATGATTTAAGCTGCAGAAAGTTAATGCAATAAATTTAAAAAGCGAACGAAAGAACGATTCGACATTAAAAACAAAAAAGAACTATACAGTTGACATGACTATAAAAAAGATAAAATAAAAAAGGTTTACATCATTAATTTACCAGGAGTAGTAATTAACGTTTCAACAAATCACCAGTGCCGTAACGTTAGATATAATCGCGTAACACAGGAGGCGTGTGAATAGATCAAACTCACGCCGATCTGTGTGTAGCACGCAACCGATTTATTATGTTTATGGTTTTTACTGATATGCAAATTGTTCCACACAATACTTTCCTACACATACCTTAATTTTTGAAAGAGCTTGTAAATCGGTCGAAACATTATCGTTTTGGCAATCTACTAATATGATGATATTTTAAAGTCATGCTCGGGAACGTTCACGTGAGTTTTAAAAATCGTCGTTTTGGTTGCAGTTTTTGACTGTGTTTGATATTGAAAAAATGCAGTGATTGATATTGTTAGTTAGCTGAAGTAAACGAAAACAGAAATTCTAGGAACAATCTACAGCTTGATCGTTCTTATCGAGGATTTAATAGGACAGACGATAAAGATTTATGTGCTATGCAAATCTAAGACACCAGATCATCATTCAGACATTACAGCTCTTTCAAATCAACATAATTATTACTAATCTATTGTAATTATTGTAATTAGTGGTCATTATTGCGTCAACAGTAGTAAATATATCAGCTTATTATGCAGTGTTTGTAAACACTCAAAACAATAGACGCTGTAGTTAAGCGTTTACATAATTGAACTTCAATAACTAATGTATCGCCAATTGCGCTGAATCGCAAACAGTTCAACAAAAAACAGTCGAAGCGCGAGTTAAAGTTGCGCGTTGGGATTTTGAAATTGGTTCGCTAACTAGTCGCGGTTTTTGTATTTCTATTCTAATATATTTTGATTAATGTTTTTACTTTAAATAAAATACAAATGTAGCTTTTAATTTGTGGAAATAGTTAAACGTTTAATTCTATAATTTATTCAATACATATTTTTGTTAATGATGTACTGATAGCTGATACCAATAATATGATTTAAAAAAAATATTTTATGTAAATAATTTGTTAACATTTCACAAAAGAAATACTTATAATAACAACCTTAGCAACCTTTGTTTTAAGAATGATGAGATTCGTAAATACACGAATAGTAAAGGAATACATTTCGCCTTCTAATAACGTAAGCAATTTATACATCATTATTATGGGAGGTCAGAAAATATCTATTACGTTATTGTGTTCATTAGTGGCGTAACGTAAACCGGTATCCCAGGCTAGCAATTACGGTGAAATAATTGTTTACATAAATACAGGGATTTACCAATAACCGTACATAATATTTATTGGAGACGTCGTTTGTATTAAGTGGACAATTACTGTAATTGCTTTACAGCTGGATGGTAATAATTGAGTGGATATCGTCATTAGGAAGTCCTTTGGGCAATGTGCGGTGGACTTATGGCATAACGCCTGTCTGTACCTACATCTGTCCGGCTGGACATATTGTGCTTAATTCTGCGTAATGTCGTGATAGATTGAATTCAACAGCTGCACTTGATAATTTAGTTCAGATAATTAATTACATATGGCGCTCAAGGGAAATACCTTCAAGTAATGGAACACATTATCGATCCAATGGCATGCAGTGTCAAAGGGTTTCGATATTCACAATCTCATTAAACTTAGTGACGTGAATGAATATAAAAATGAAGACATATTTGACATAAAACACAATTTAAAAATATCGTATCGCCAGCAATTTTTTCAGTTTACAGGTTCATTTTATAAGAGAATATGATAATAAATGTGAGCATGCCAGCGGCGGTGCATCGATGCCACTAACAGAGAGAGGACAGCGCACAATATAAATCGACGTCATAAAGAGGCATTACGGTAACGCTCTTAAAAAATGACGAGCTCAGTTTCCTAACTGGAGATCGGGTACGCGCAAAGCCCGCTAAAGCACGTTATAGGTATCTGTTACACGTACACGCAAGATAAGGATGTTTATTCAGTGTGTAAGCGGCGAACAAATTGTTTGCTCCGCCGCTCTTTACCTGTGGCACGGAGTTTTCATAACAGAGAGTTGCCGCGGGCGCGAGTCGGCGACGCGACGGCGACAATTTGTAAGACGCGCCTCACAGTTAAGGATTTGCTGACGAGCTCTCTGCTTGTAAATAAATATTATTTCCTTATGACAGTAAAGCCACTGAATATTGGAAAGTTTCGGCGGCTTAGTGCTGCCACAAAGCAAACATTTGGAAGTAAGATGTATGCGGAATCACCCACGTGATTTTACTACTATGTTTCATTTGTGAATCGGTTGAAAACTTGAAACAGAAGTATAAATTTTTAGCTAAAAATTAAGATAAATCGTTGATTTTTTTCTGTAAATAATAAAATTATTCGTTGCTTATTGTCATAATGATAATTCACTTTAAAGACTTTTTGTGAAGTAATCGGGATTAAGGGTCATTGTGAAATGTCTATCGTATATTAATAATAGTTTTTTTCAGAAATAACAATTTTAGTATTGCTTTTCCAAACATAAAACCGAACAACGAAAATGTTTAAGGAAGGAGAAGAAATATCCTAAAAAACTATTGTTAATAAAATTATATAACCTCAGAATAAAGGTGTCCAGGTGTTACAATTTCCATAATCAAAGTAAATTATAGAATTTCTGACGTAGTAATGTTAGCACATGCCTTTATCACGCTGTGCCCATACATTACTAGTAAGGTGTGCAACTTATCCACGCGGCAAATTGTAGACTATTACTTTGTTAATACTTGAACAGTTTCGAACGCGAAAGTTTCATCAAGAAAGTGGTGTGAAATGACACATGAGGAAACTTTTGCGAAGAATTGTTAATCAATAATGAGTCGATTTTTCTTTCTATCCCAGAAACTTATTTCCTATTTGCAAATTTCTTAAGAACCTTTTCAAATCGTACGAATTGAGTGTATAATAATAAGAAGCTGAATTCCATTTTGAAATTCCGAGAACGCTCTTACCAACTTATAAGCTTTTTCAATAAGTAAATAGATTTCCGAGATAAGGAAGGTTTTGCAAAATATACCGATAAAATTTTATTGGACCTATAATATGCAAAATAAAACACTTGATCGCCGTGGAAGCTATTGAGAGATCGCGTAATTCGGTTGTAGGGTTCACTGAGTGCTTCATTTTTCGTTCGTTAGTTATTCTCGCTGTGAATCGTCCGCCAATTATCTATTCGTATAGACTCTTTCACATGTGGCACGCAGAATTCTTCAAAGGAGAAATATGTCCATTTACCTACTCAACTTTTGCGAATTGTTTGCTGTATTCGCAAGTTTTTACGATGTTTGTTTCTCGCTTCCCCGGGCGAGGGATCGTGGATCTGTCGCATCTGCGTACCGTTTCAACGGCCATGTTTTATCTCGATATATTTTTCATTCTTAAAAATAAAAATTTAAAATATTGCCCTCGAATAACTCTTCGCGAGAAACGTACGTGATATTTGTATTGCATGTAGAATATTCATCGAATATCAAATGTACAATAGTAAGAATATTTGCAATCTTTACAATTTTTAATCTGCGATGCATTGAAGCGCTGGGTTCTTGGATTTCTTGAGGAACGATAAAATAAAATGAAAGGAAAACACATTTTCTTCCACTTCAGCCGTTCATAATTTACACCCCATCCAATAATGCTGAAGACTGGACTTTCAGACCATTTTGTATTATTAAACCGTCTGGCAAGCAGTCTGCATACCTGTTGTGCGCCAATAACTGTGCAATTTTAAGAACGAATCTTACCGCTTTGCTTGTCTGACAATGTAGTTTGAACAAGGAATATCAACTAAATGCTTGAAGTTTAATTTTCTGACTATTTAACCCCTTGGAGAGGCTAAATACGACAATTCAAAGCAAATTCAAGTCTCCGCAGCGCAATGTATGCGTAATGAGTCTGTGAAATGGAAACTGCAGGTTCGATTATTGGGCAATGACAAATATCATTGGGGTAAGCAGAGATTATAGAGCGCCAAATACTACGTCCATACATACCTCCTTTGCTTCTTCAACTGTCATCAATCTCTTCATACACGCTTGTCGGTTGACAAAATGTGTAAATAGCGAATAGTTTTCAATTTCTTGTTATTTCTTACTCAAAGGTACCTATACCTTTAATACCTTTAATACCTGCAATATACAGATAAGAGCTTTGGAAACGGTCAACAAATATACAAAGATAATAACACTATAAATTACGACAGCACTTGTGCTGTAATTAGCGACTAGGACACAGTCGTTCATAATTTGTTTAACTGGAGTTTTAATTACAGACACATCAAAAATGTATACTTAAATTTCCTTTGTCTCACCATGCGGTAAATTGAAAAGGTTTTTCTTTCTATATTATGCGGCGAATTATTGGTATTACTACGTATTTACACATTCAAGTGGACACAAGTTTACATGAAATCATCGTGTCCCATTTCATTCAATGAAAACGTGGAAAAATATATTTTAATTTAAGCGTAAAATCGAGTTATTTACGGCAATTTAAAATCAACTTTTGTGTGTAAATTGTGTAATTTCCGCAAATTTGTATTTTATATTTACGAATATATGTAATCAAAAAGGTGAATGAGATTTTTTAATGAAAAACTGGCCTTTTGACTGATGTAAGTAAGTTGCGAAAATCATGTACGTATAACATCAATAATGACGCGGCCTCAACCGATACATTTTTAATTTCCAAAGAGTAAATATTTGTGAGAATTTCAAATTACAACAAAACCCAAATGATTCCATTATGAATACCAATACGAAAGCGCAGTAAACGGTAAATAATATGAAACAACAGCAATGTAGTTTGTCGCATCTAGTAAGCATTTTCAGTGTCGCATTCTTGAGACTAAGCACTAACGGTGACAAGCAGTGGGCGGGCTGAAGGAGGGGAGAGGGGGGACCTGGTGGCCGCACGAGACTTCATTAGACACGACCATCGAGCACCCGGGAGTGCAACGTCACTTCACCTCACTCCACCCGCAAGGAATCGGACACGGCAATGCATTGTGAAATAATGTTAAAAATAAAACAAAACAAATTTAACTCCAGATACAGTGTAATGTATAGCCGTAGCGTGACATTATAGTAAGTAATAAATTTTCCCTAACACCAACTAATTAAATGGCACTAGCAGAAATGTTTACTAACTATTTCAGCGTCAAGGTTAATGTTTTTGCTTTAAATATTAAATACATACAATTAATTATGTTAGTTATCACAAGTTTAAGATGACCATAGGAGCGAGATAATATTTAGGCGCCTTAATAAATTTAGTACGGTATATTATTTGCCCGAACTTTGACAATATCAAGTATCATATACATTATTCATTTCTGTGCAGTTACTTTGCCGTGGCAGTTATAAAAACTTGTAATATCCAGCAATTTAAGAAGATTACTTTTTATTGCTCGAACAAATTTCGTTCATCTAGAAGTTGTAATTAGTTAATATTCGACAACTTTGTAAAGTATAGAAAACAATTCTGAAATAAGTTAATTCACGTTTTTTCTACTTAGATACTTGATAAAGTTTTCTTCTGCTTACGTATAGTTTTAGGGCAAAAAAATTAATTTTACTAATGATTCTGGCGTCTGTATCTCTGTATCTGTATCAGCCCATATACGTCCCACTGCTGGGCACGGGCCATCTCTACAATCGAGAGAATCGATTGAGAGTGGTTAGGCCATATAATCCGTATGAAAAACAAACTCAGGACCTCACAGTTCCCTGTGCTTATTTGATAGACAATTGAGACGGCGAAATAGCAACAGTATTTCTATCATGTATATTAAATGGAGAAGCATTACTCATGCACGATAGTATTAGAACGATTACAGACTTGTTTAATAAATGATACAACATTTATACTTGCGTGACGTCTATAACAACTTAACGACCGTGGTATTGATAGAATTATTTATTTGTGAATAATATAGTTTGTACTCCGTTTAAAGAATATTAAAGGAGAGGTATATGTTGAATATCTTATAATAAAATAGACATTTTACTGGCTTGGGCCTTGTTTCACTTTAATACTCGATGCGTGTTGTTGGTAGGTTTTTATTAATGAAAAAACTAGTATTGTTTTTTGTTCATCACGGTTTCGTTTCTATTCATCTTTTAAAAATAGCTCAATGGTATTCAATCTATCAAATGAGATAAATTATTCGATATTCGGTAGTAGTATACTCAATGTTGATGTGCAAGTAGGTATAAAATGCTGCCCCTCGATTCTAGATTTTCTTTTTCCACAACAACATTACGTAAACACCAAACACGGAGCTGAATCCAGGTTTCCGAATAATTTGTGCTTTAACGTTTATTTTTCAACCGTCCAAGATTTATTGCAATATCCTTTTATATCGCCCATGTGTCAGTTTCAGACAACGAAATATTTTGAAATCTTTCCTCAAAACACCGGGGGATAAAACATCTCAAAACCTATTCTTATTATTTATTGCGAAATGGGACATTTTTGTCTTTTATGTTGCTTACTTGTGAGAAAAAATGGAAAAAATGAGAGGAGGTGCGTGACCACGCGTAAAAGAAAAAATTCTAGAGCGTAGTTAAAATCTGTAAAGGCGGACGTACACGTGCATCTCGGGAGATGCATCATTATGGGGTATGGTGCGCCTCGGGGAGTTAAGAGCAAGGTAACGTTATGACCGCATCGCATAAGAAAGCGGGCTGAGAAATGCACTCAAAATGACGATAAATATTTACGGTTGCGTTCTCTAATGTAGATCCCATGATGGTTGGAGCATAAAATGTATTTAATAGGTTCAATTTATTCAGCAAAAAGTAATAAAACCTTTTCAGTTGTAGACTCCGTAAAATTGGTATAATAAATTGCTTTCAATAATATATATCGGTGCAAATACATAAAACAGCTAAAATATGTATAAAATATTTAAATTAATGTAATATAAATAAATAGTCTGTGAATAAAAGATGAACTTGATATAGCGCGATAAATAATCCTAATAAACTAGTCTCATATCTTTAGTAGACATTAATAACGCTGTATACATCAGTATTTAGATCATTTTTAATAAATCCCTAGCATAATTTATAATTTTGTCAAGAACATATTTCTTATAAACATTAAATATATTAGACGACATAAATTGAAGCAATTAGTTCAAAAAGTGAGTTCATTATATTTTGTTTTTCGTTTAATTATAACTCATTAATTTCAGTTTTCGGCAGTTTGTTGCTCGGTTATGTAATTATCATTGTCTTTTTGCGTCTGGGTTTAAGTGAGTTATTTGCTATTCTGGGGCAATCTCTCGCCCGCTAATCGCTTTAGCTGTGTCCGCAGCCTAATGCCTCATTTGAAGGTGTGTTGACATAGTGTACCTACTCGTCGTGGGTTCATCTTTACCGAAGTGCATACAAGGCGCGCCTCGCTATCAAGGTTTTGAAAAACCTTTTTTTGAGAACATCTTTTTTGCCTAGAAAACTGGTTTCGGGCGGCTGTAAACATAGACACGCTTTGTGGCGTCCTTAAGATGAAAAGTCTGGGATACGGGTATACAAAACTCATTTATTTAGTGCCCATATTGTATACTTTATAGACGAAGACTTTCGACAATCTTACCGGTAGGTTCGACAAAATAATATTCTAATATATTCTTACCGTTATTTGGCGATGCGAAAACCTATCTTTCTGTCTTTGACTGCCAGTTTGAGTATTGAAAAGGCGTCATATGGCCATAGAGTAATTTATTCTGAACGTGAGATACCATTTACAACCGATTAAAAGACACTTTTCGAGATTTGACCCTACGTATACACAATCTCCTACGTGCTACACCATACACTATGACTATGACAGCAAAACGTATATTTTCCAATAAACTATAACAATACATAAATTATTTAAAAATTTGTGTACGAACTAATGTCTTCAAAGAACATATATTTAGTTGTGACGTCAATATAATCATACTAATATTGACATTAGCAATCTAATATTCTATGTTTATTTCAAATTAATCGTATATTATATTCAAATCACTCCCAAACATAATTACAACATAACTAAACTCCACGAAACGTCGTAACTAACAGCAGATTACTGCTAACAATTTTCATTAAAGACAAGCAAATTAACTAAATGTAACATACGTCGTTTTAGAGCTGGAACGCAGTCCTCAATCACACGCAGATTAGGCCAAGTCTCCGGCGCTGTCGTCATATCCGATGCGATGATAACCACATCATTTCTAACTGAGACATTATCGTAAACGTTAATGACCCAAACGCTTACTAGACTGAGCTCCGCAGAGAGCCTTCCGAACAGAACATTCCCAATCTATCGCTCGGCCGATTTGTCCCTCTATAAACTCCTTCCATTCGAACGGATTTAATTAAAATAGTTTTATGGAAAAAAATTGCAAGGGACAAACTTTATTCAGCCGTGGTTTTTTTTTTTTATGAAATAGCGGATTTTTATATCTTGTTTCGTTTGATTCAACGACCCAGATTGCTCCGTGTAGGCAAAATACGTAGACGTAATCAGATTGCGCGGATTTTGAAAACTGGAAATCGTGGAAATTATTCACAGCATCAAAACATTTTGGAATGGACGCTGTGTTGGCTTGAATTTGATCAGAGCCAGACATCATCCTCTACATTTCAATTCCAATCGGCTTTACACGTTCGTACGAATCAATCCGCAATGCATTTATGTAATTATTGAATTATCTTCGCTCACGCAGACGTATCCATTAGTGTATATTGGATATAAAGTTTGAATGTAACCGAGATCGAATGACGTGACACCGCGTAATTTCATCTACGCCAATATAACTAGCGTGTATATTAAGATATGAGGTTCATATTCCGCTTCGTAATGAGCAATTAGAGGTATTAATTGTAAATTCAAACGCGCATTTGATTATCTCCTTTCTTGGTTTAATGTATTTGTCGACTTCAAAGTATCTCACGCAAAGAGATTCGAATTATTTGCTAATTAAAGTTTCAAGAAATTCTAACTCGGAAGTGCATAGTTAAAGGTTAAGAAAACAGAACTTCTACGCTAGTTTCGTATTATCGACGTTGAAAAACTAAAGACAGTTTCATTTGTATACACTGTCTCATAAAAACTTTATAGTATGTACGAATAGACGAGAAATTAAAACCAAAATAAAGAAAGTCATCAGCAGAAGTATCGAGAATGTAATATTTTTCTCAAGGAAAAGTTTTGACTAAAGGAAATGAGTAGTTCGTTTCCGTACAGAAGTCGACGCGTAATATACAAAGAGGCGGCTACTCGAGAGACAATGGCCGGGCGAGTAACTTTCAATATTAATGATGCGCCGAGAATGCACACAGAGGCTGGCGAGTTTCAAAAGCCTCCCATTGATACTCATTAACTATTGATTCATAAGTAATACCCTTTTACCGACTCCGCTCGGACGTTCCCGAACAACTTTTCAAATTTAAATGTGAAAGAGGATTCCATTTTTAAATGAAATACCGTTTTAAATGCGATAGAAGTTTTGGCTTTATTATTTTCGCCAGCCAGTACGACTCTATTATAAGCATTTGCATAAAACATTATTCTGATTAAAGATATATTTTTGCGTGCTAGCATCGTGTGAAAATGTGTTAAAAATGTTAACTAGCCTTTTAGAGTGATCTTTTTCGATCAACAATCCTATATTGGTACCATCTCCTTTTTAATTTATTTAATAATTTATTTATAAATGCGATCGCATTTGCGATTAAATGATTTCTATGTTTTGCAGTATTCGTTTTTTAAAAATTATCTTATACCTATATTATACAATGTTAAATTGAAAAAGTGCGTGGTGGCCTGTTGGTAACGGACCAGACGCGGCTGCCTACATGTTCACGGTGGTCGCGGGTTCAAATCCCAGGGCACACCTCTGACTTTTCGGAGTTATGTGTGTATTGATAGTCAATCACCACGCACTTTAACGGTGAAGGAAAACATCGTGAGGAAACCTGCATACCGTAGCGATTTTAAAGAATTTCTACGGTATGTAAGTCCGCCAACCCGCACTAGGCCAGCGTGGTGGACTGTATGGCCTAACCACTCTCAATCGATTCTCTCGATTGTAGAGTAGGCCCGTGCCCTGCAGTGGGACGTATATGGGCTGATATAGATATATAGATATAAATTGAAAAGAAAAATAAAATTAACTATTATTTAATTGTCCGTGTTTTTATTATCTATGTTTCTGATCTTTTTCTTTCATCTAAGTCTTCATACAAGTATTTCATAACAGTTATAATAATCGTGAAAAAGCTTCCCGAAAACCAATTCATGGCCTACTAAAAGCCCATAAAGGCGTTCTAATCAAAGTCGTTATGGGGCCATTAGATTACAAATTTACAGGTAGGTCGTTCAATAAAAATGAGTGTAAGAGAGAGTTAACTGCGCCGAGTAATCGCGGACCGAAAGCGTTGTTTTACGATTCCGAGTTTGCATATCCCCACAGATGTTCGAACAATAAACCCAGAAAGAGACGCCGGGGTATTGTGCCGTGTTGTTACTTGTTATTCCGTTGAAATCTATCTTTTAAAGGCTTAGAAACGTGTTCAACTAGAATTTTATGAAACAACTGCGCAGCGGGCCGCTTGCGTAACATTTTATGTTTTGATGTTAGAAAGATTTATGGTATGGGACATTTGTTTTATTTCACTCTCAGCAAGGATTTGTTATACTTTAAATGTTACATTTCATGTGACGTAAGTGGATTAAACGCTGTCAGTCGTCGATAATAAATGTTTCTGTGCGAGATGTTTTATAAATATTTAACATTTTGAAGAGAATAAAGATTTACTTATTTGTACATCAACACATAATAATATACATTATACATGTGTGCCTACATAGTGGACCTACATATTCAGGATTTATTATGTTATATCATCCATTTAAATATTTCTGTTACCATATTTAAATAATATGCGCTTATCTCCTGAAAATTAACTTAATTAAATTTTCTCTCCCAATACAATATATTTTCAAATAAAGACGCATCTGGAAAAACTTTAAAACCATCATTAAAATACCACTTAATTAACGCATAATCCACGATGAATAAAGCAGCATCCACACTATGGTCGATACCGCTCGACTATCGGCGCGTAATCGCACAACGCAAATACGTCCAGCACTTATTGCTCGGCACTCGTAACAGGTGCTCTGTGTGCGCAAACCCTTATGTGCGAACAATCAAACAGATGAAGCTTTGCTATAGACTTGAAAAGCCACCGGTCCTTTGGCGCTTACCCGTGCGTATCGACTCAATTAAGGAAAAATTCTAAACTGCATTTTGCCTTTGTCCTTGCCTTCGAGAAACGCGCCGGGTCAACTTGTTTTAAATTGAGTGCATGAAGCCCACTCATGCAGTATCCGATTGAAGGTTAGTTTCATTTGATCACGCAATTATGGATACAGATATGAGAAATCTGTGGAGAAATCCAACAAACCAAGGTTTGAACAAATGTTTCTAAAACTTAAGACTGTTGTTACGCAGTCCCGTAAATAAATATTTCTTTTATCATATCAAAGTTGTCACAAACTAAACTAAATCAGATTTAATCTGTATTTAAGTTTTCTATTAAAGGTAGCCGCGACAGTTCATAACGTTTATGTGGAAGCAAGCAAAACCTTAATAATCCAGCTTTGAGATAACAAGAAACTGCATCGTTTAGACTAAGTCCATGCTGACCAGTGGCGTGCCTAGGGTTTTGGAGTAGGGCAAGCCCAATATTATTTTAGTTTTAATACATATTTATTTAGAAGGACAAAAAATACTAAGAACGACGAAATCGAATTTACGGCGCGGCGGCAGACCTACCACACAATCTGTACAATATTAGGATTAGGTAATACAAATATAGATAGCCTGCGGTCATGCAACCGTAACTTTTTAATGCACTAACTACTGAGCACTTTTAATACCCGGCATTACACGAGCACAACGATAGCTACTATGCTCCCGTGTTTGACTACGCAGTTAACCAAAATTGCGGACAGAAATTGTTATAAATACATTAAGGTTAAGTTTTTACAAGTAATTTTAATTACAAGTAATAGCATGCCTTGTGAAAGGACCACAAACTCATTGAAATCATAAGAATTAATCCAAACATTCTAATACACAAGTGTCCCTTGAAAAGCATATATATGTAACACGACTGTTCAATATAATAACCTATATGAATGGGAGCATTTAGAAATCGAATTACGTAGTTAAGTAAACTGAACCGATAAAATGCCTCTTGTGATTTACCACGAATTTAAGAAATGCACAAACTCGGCGTAGTTTTCGCGCCAGTTTCAATATAATTGAATTAAATTACCTTTATAACGGCAATGAACACTTTCACCATCACACTAAAACCATCACAGGAAACAATACAAATCATTTTCGTATCAAAAAGTTTAAATAACATTAAAACAACGAATAATTAACCTTCAACCGAACTATTTACAATAATTGCACAATGTCAAAATACTTATGAAGTTAGTAGTAAATCGTACAGTATTGCTAGTAAACGAAAAAATAAACATTACAACATGCAATTATAATTTATGAAATAAATATAAAAACTTCATTATTTGTATTCAAAAATGATTAAATAATTTTAAAAAAGAACCAACGTAATTTATTAACAATAAATATAATTTAGTTAACAAATAATGTTACACATGACGACCTTCAAATGTACAATGTTCAGTCAAAACAATTCTGTGGTCAAAAGCTGGGCTTTTGGTTTAGTACTTTATTGCTATATATAGATATCTGTAGCTATACATTCGTAGTGCCAGAGTGTAGCATTTCACCCGTCAATGTGAAAGAGATAGCATGCGTTGCCAAAAGCCCCGTAAAAGCACACGAGAGAGAAGAAGGCAGATATATGTTTTGCGCGTACCGTCTTTTAAAAAATGCGTGGAGCTACGTTCAACGTGAGAGTTAAAATTATTGAATGAATTTATTAAATGCGTTGCGTACTGCGCAGCGCGGGCGGCGCTTCGGCTCGCGCTTCATTGAAGAGCGCCATGCCGCGACGGAACGCGGTAAATTCAAAAATGGTAGATGTTTCGTAATTACTGTTTTGTATTGAATGTAATGGTTTCGTTCAGAATTTAGTATATATGTATTAAGTAGGGCAAGCCGGGCTTTTGGGCTTGTATGGAAGTACCGCCACTAATGCTGACATGGACAAACGCGGTGCCGGTTTAAAAAGAGACGCCAAATAGAAAACGCGCTAGATAAGAAAGAGACAAACATTGGTTTGTTAGCTTGGGTGTTATTCTCCACTGGGCTCTTGAAGAAATGCCGTGAATTGCGATGTTGAGTGGACGCTTTTATTACGAGATTTACAAACTCGGACCACAAAACAAATTTTGTTTCTTTTTAGTGGTTCTTTTTGATAGTATGCTTTTGAGCGTTATTAATGTTTATGGATAGATATACTGTAAGTGACACTTTGTTTTATTAAAAGTACGTACTATCATTATTATTTTTTTGAAAGAAGTTATGTAAATTATTAGTGAGCTGACCGGACATTGTGGCATAGCCTGCATAATACTCGTATGCAGCCAATGTGTATCTGGAATAATATACCTTCTAAACGATGAATGAAATTTCGTAATAGTTGCAGTAAATTTAGGGATTACTTAATAATATCAATGTAGGTATTACAATTGCCAAAAACATTATCAACAGCAGTCTATTATTAAGCATAGGCCTCTTTTTACCTCTCAATAATATGATGAACATCATGATCTACAACCACGGAAAGTCTATGGAAATGGACAGTAATAAACGCAAAGGAAAGATTCAAAGATTTTTTGTTCCCACGATAAATGCTTTGAATGAAATACTTCGTGGTCTGACGTACTAAGCGGGCACATAACAAAGTTATCCCCTTTTACTACCGTAATTGCGGAGCACAACATCGGCAATTTTTCTCATACAAAAATACCGGCAAGTGAAGCGAGTGCGAGCACAACAACTATATTGCCAAAATCAAAGTGGAAACAATTCCGTAGTGCTGAACAAACAAGCGTGGTCCCGCAATAAGCCGCGCCAGTTCGGGCTCACTCGAGAACTAAACCGAGGACAGCTCGAAATACGACCCTTGTAACTTTACAACGCAACTTTTTAAAGATGACTCTTTTTTCGAGTGCAAAGTTTTGTATTACGGATGCAACCGTACATGTTTGGTTTACACGATGCGGTCTTCTTAACAAGTGAGCCGTGGCGTACGTGAGAGCTGCCTGCTCATTCTCAATCTGCGCAGGTCCGCACTTCGTTTCTAGCATCGCAATGTTGACACTCCGCCCCCGACACCCCTCCGCCACTCCCGCCTACCCAATCCACTTCTATTCTCAATTAAAAGGATATTAGGGTCAATCTCCAAATCGGGCGTATTCGTGTGATCGCTCTGGTGCTTTTCAATTATTGATATTTAATAGTAATTATGTATCTCATTAAAAATAATGATATTCAAATAGCACATTTTTACTATTGGCCTTCAATTTACATATATAGTTATTGAAATATTTAAGTTCAAAAAAATTCGCGACCAGAGCAATCATAATTGGTGCCAGAGCAATCATAAATGGTGAAATCAGTGAAACAAAATATAAATATATTGATAAAATATTATTTATTTAGCCGTTTTATTTATTCAGGCTTACAATTAAAAAAAACGAAATATTTGGACTTAATTAAATCACTTCTAGGTTAATGAGACAAAATTAAAAACCTTTTGAAATCAACCTTTAATACCTACAGACTTTTATAGTTATAAAATGACTTAGACTCATTAAAATTTAATTTAAAGTATTAAATATTAGTTTTTAGGAAGTATTTAAAGAAAACTAAGGTTTATAAAAACAAAATAAAATTCTTAAAAATAAACAATAAAAAAAAATAACAGTCTTTTCAAGATTATTACTGATTTGTAATAATCACATTTTCCTTAACTATATATTTAGTGGAAAGTAAAGAATTAAATAGAACAACACAAAGTACAATGCAATTCAGAATATGATCAGATTAGATTGAAATATTGTTTGCAAATGATATGATACAAATTTTAACACCAAGAAAAAAAATACAATTTCTATAAGGCTTAGTAGATCAACAAACTAAGAATATAAGGTTTATTGGAAGCTCAGAAAATTTAAAAGTCATCAGAGTCGGAGTCGGGTAAATCTTCTGCTGCAGCAACCTTTGTCAAGGTGTTATCGTTTTTCAATGAAGATAAAACTACCTCGGAAATACTTGGAGTAATAAAATTTTCATAGTCAATAGATGGAACTTCATCCAAAAAACGGTCCGGCAGGTCCGAGTTGTGTAATGATTGTTGACTTTGATTTGCAGTTATAGTCTGTTTATTATTAAGCATTTATGGGAGCTGAATTTGCTTCTTGATTGTAATCTTTTGAACGCTTAACCAGCGAAGGTCGGCTTGTCTTCCTTGGTGCCTGTGACATGTTTGTCTTTGAGGTGCTTTGGTTCGAATCGCTATTAAGTTGGTAAAAGCCTAAGTGTTTGCCGTGCGGACATTGTACAGCCTCTTGTGAGCAGTTGTCTAAATCACAGCTTAGTCGCCTCATAGCCAAAAACTTTTTAATATTTGCTGAAAAATAGATTTATAACGTACAATTAATGCAAAATATCATCGCTCTGGTCTTTTTGGACAGAGCAATCACAGTCATAGCGATCAGAAAAAGTCACAAAATCATAAATATAGCCGAATTTAAAAGCAGTAGAAAGTTGTGATTACCTCTCATAAAAAACATCATAAAGATCACTTAATTCACAAAAAAAACACATTCACAAGCTTATTATTTAATTTAAATAGCATGCCATAGCAATCATAAAATTCGAGAACCAAATCCAGAGCAATCATAAACTTACCTTCGTAATTTTGGAGCGCGGGAACGTGGCACAGAAGTATACTCCTCGGCGGTTAGACGACCACTGGTGTTACCCCGCAGGAGGGGAATAGAGTGTCTATAACGCGTAACCAGGGATGAGCGCGATGTTTTACCTCAGCGCAGAGCGATGAGATAAAATGCCCGGTCACGATTTTAAGTTCAAATTGTGGCGAAAGTATTGTTAATATAACTAAAAATATTTTATTACGATGAAGATTAACTATCTGTTATGTAATCTAAATAAGTTGTTTCATATTAACCTTCAAATTAAAAAGTTAAAAAATCTTTTTTTCATTCAATCGGGAGTTCGGTCAACCCATAGCGATCAGGATTTTAGGGTTTAAGATTTTTTTTTAGATATTTATAATAAACTTATTCATAATATTAGCGTTGTATCACGTAGATTAGGCACCGAACTATATATAAAAATATATCTTGAAAACGTTTTTCGATTTTAAAGGGGGCTTATTCAGCCCGACACGAAAAAAAATGCCTTTGGAGATCGACCCATTATCAGAATCATGCACACCCTACGTTGCCGCGCAATGGCATTTTTTCTCGCCGCTTACCTTCATGTAAAATATTAAATTGTTATGAAACTCAATTATTACATCGGTTACTTATGCTGTTGGTTTTAGTGCGTTGTTTTACGTATTTGTACGTGTGTACTCAGCAGTAGGCGAAGATATTAATATAATGTTGTTTAAATTGACATTTTTCACCCTCTCTACACGATGTACAAATACACTTACAAGTTCATTACACGTCCGTCCAGAGCCATGACAGGATAGCACTCGTCTTCGCTCTGTTGATCCACTAAATCCCATCCTGAGCGTCCCGGGCACGTCCCCATTCCTATACACCAGTAACATGAACACGCACTACCACAATAAAACCAAAATATATTATTAGCAATGTAAAATTTTAATCTGACCATCTGTCTCGTTCTTTCAAACTTCAGCCTGTACTCTCCGCACTTGAAACTGATTAAAGTAATTATCTAGAAGCATTTCTCATCCGTGGAAGCTGTTAATGCCATCTGAGGCTAATAGCAAAGTCGGGTCTTAAGGAAAAATCTAATGAGTCTGAGTGCAACTTGTAACATGAATTTAAGATCACGTAACGTTTAAAAGAAACTTTAATTGTATTTCTTTAATGAGGAAAGAAAATACTTTTACTTGAAAAATATTATTCAGTAAATATTTTCCATTAATGAACAAATAATGTGCAATTAAAAAACACAATTTTAAAGACATAAACATGAAATTTGATAAGCCATAATATTTAGGTGTCGTGTATTGATAACGTTTTACAACGTCTCCACCTCATACCTGGCCATCGTAAAAACATATTGTCGGTGTTCCTAGAAAAAATGGCTGCCATTTTAACAGTGTTCAATTACATTATTATGAGCTATAAATTCCAAATTCGGGTTTAGTGGTGGCCATATCAAATTCTTATTGCTTCATTACGCGCGACAAATGGCGGACTTTAGAATGTTCACGTCGTTTTTTTCACACTAACAACACTAAATTTATTAGCTTGATGGATTTTTATAATAAATTATTTACGCGTGTTTTTGTTTTTTGTGGAATCTTTGGGTACACCTTTCAGACGCATGGAAAAGATTTGAGGATCAATTTGATGCTACATATTATATTAATTATAAGAAAATTACATAGCATTTAATTGGTTTTTAATCAAAATTCAAACTTACTATCTTGATAACTGACATAAAAAAAATATTGTTATTCAACTATTTCCAAACGCGAACAAATCAATCAACTTTTGTAAAGCATTCCATTTTTACTGGCTATTACGTTGGGGAATTTCGACGTATACAGCGCAACAAATTTTGATACTAAAAAAACAATGCGCTCGCGAGCTCGCACCCAGGTCACCATCGTGGGCCAAACAGTGTCGTAAAACAACACGCACACGAATAGAAAGGACGGAATCTTATTAAAGTAAATATTTATGGCATTGCTATCAACCGATTGGATGAGGGTACCGTCGCCCTTGATAAATTGTCGTGGCGGTTGCGGCCCGACGACCACTCGCCCAAATATTTCTCGTGTTGCGGATCTCTAAAAAATCGAAGTGTTTGATTTATGGCATAATTTCCTTCCACGACTTTTGATAAGTTTCCTGGTTTCCCGGTAAAGCACTCACCTCCCGTCCGACGTCGCCCACTCAATAAGCCCTTGTAAGCACATTTGAAAAATGTCAAAAGATGACTGTACAGAAAGGCAACAGTTCCAAAATTCCACTCGTGCCAAACGCTTGAAAGCGTTTTCGAAGCAATAAAACAAGTTGCAGAAACTTCAGGATTTCCAAAGTTGGACCATCTTGACGCAAAAAGTAACGTGGGTGCTGTGTTTCTTTTTTACTTACCTGGACGTAGACAATAAGGGTGTCTCCACAAAATCAACCCACCGGGAAAGTTGATAGTTCGTGCCCCATTCAATTTAACAATAGAGAAAATGAAGAGGAGCCAATTCCTTCTAGCTTTTATGCGGCTTTTTATTAGTTTGCCGAAAGTTTACGTTTAGATTCAGCACCTTACTCTGAATGCATTAGAATCTGCACACTTATTTGTCTTGGCATGAAATGGCCAATATTCCGCGCTGCTATTTCGATACAGTGTTTGCATTCTGGAAAGATTAGTGTATCTTTGTGAAATTTATTGTTGTTGCTTTTACCTACATACTGGTACTCGCGCAGCAGGAATAAATAAACTCGGAATATTATTTTATCGATAGAACACCGCTTGCGGCACTAAAGACAAAGTTCAATATAATATTATTGGACCGAATTTTCTATGACCTAGTATATTTTGCGGGCTCGTAGGTAATTGCCTATCTACACACGGAGTCTTTAATCACTCTTCGTGTAGTTACGCAATAAGTAATCCGCCGCATGCCCGCAGCCAGGTCACGATATTTTCCTCGTGTGATTAATTGAACGTAAGCCTAAAAAACCTATTGGTTATAGATCGAGAGCGAGCGGTTACCAGCCGAGGTCGCAGCAGGCTTTCATACCGACCTAACAAATATCCGAATGAAATTTTTATAAGGAGGTACTTACGTAGCCCTCCCTCAAAGAAACAAACGTTCAACTAATAGCTTTCTAATAAGCATTGATCGCGTAACGACGGTCGGCCAGCAACGGTAATTTCTTTTTATTATTACCGAGTATTAACTATAATAAATAACTCGATTAACTTGTTATTATTAAGTGGAAACAGTCCGGCAATTATTTACGTAGCGAACATTCTGTCACGTCGACAACTCGTTGATAAAACTTTCGGCCAACTATTACGTCAAAAGGGACGATTCCCGAGTATCTCTTAATTATTGTGCCGCGTATTTCGTATTACAATAATGAAGCGAAACAATAACAAAAGTTTGGACGTTGGAGCGCGGCTAGCGGCAACTCTGGCGCTGATCATTTGAGTGCTTGTTGAGCTCCGTCCTAATGAAAACTTGCTAGTTACCGCCAACATAGAGAATTACTTTTATTTCGAACAAAACAACGACAGAATTGACACGGCGAAGGAACCCGTTAACTCTATTACCGCGTTCTCGCTGGTTTGCACCGAGTCAGATTAACGGTACTGGACGTATATATTATTATATATATATTATGGAATCTTCAGTGTAATAAAATATATTTTATTTCTACACACCTGTGTTATTAGGAGCAGCCAATGATCGCAATCGGCTGAATCGAGTTCGCACGTAAGCCACTAGTCGGATCCCCAGTTTGCGATGTTGTTTATTTTGTTACCGTAAATTTGTGTTTTCATTAAAGGTAGACGACTTAATGAGGTACACGCCTTCATATAAATTTTGATCATAAATTCTGTCTATCATACCTCGTAATAAAAAAGTACGACAACAATTTTATATGGTACGCTTAACATAAGAACATCGTCTGGAAAAGTAATTTACTAAGTTTTACTAGTGATATTCAAATATTTACGTCTCGTAAGGACCGCGCCATCTAACGGATATAAAATGTAATACTTTGATAACATTTATTCAGTTTTTACACGGG
The DNA here is from genome assembly GCA_949752805.1 of Deilephila elpenor. Taxonomy (NCBI): domain Eukaryota; kingdom Metazoa; phylum Arthropoda; class Insecta; order Lepidoptera; family Sphingidae; genus Deilephila; species Deilephila elpenor. The sequence goes on from OX457099.1 coordinate 10,267,697, forward strand.
TCGTAACACGTGTTCAGTGAATAGGAAAGACAGCGCTGCCCAATTTTTGACTACGAGTCCCAACCCGACTTGCAATAGATTATTTTATAGCCACAAATACTAAGGTGTTACATAAAAAAAATTTGGTACAACCCGCTACGTCGGCGCGACGCAAAGTGGAGGCCTAAGGTCGTATAACGTCAGTTATCGACGCCTACAATAAGTCGCGTTTTATACGGTTATTATAGCGCCATAAACGCCACCGGCCGGTGTTTCATACAGTGCCGAGGCAGATTATACTGCCTATGGCCCCAATTCGGGGAGGTTTGAGGGAATCGGGGAGGGGGAGGCACCGAGCCGCCCACTGTCAGCTCCACGTGCCGCCCGACAGATGTGTCGAGATATCCGATATCGGGAGACACATTCATAATCTTTGCTTGAACCTCTCGCTTCTTATATTAAAATAACGAGCGTCGCTATCGCAGGTGCGAACTCGAAGGGAATTAATAAAAATTGGGCGAGATTTACACAGGTGTGAAAGCTTTTAAGGTTCGCAAGCGTTTACTCTTCCAGTAGGTGATGTAAAAATAAACCCACTTTCTGCTAACGGCCTCTCGCTACGTGTGCTTTAATGAAGTCCGAGAAGCGAAATTTTATTACGCTTTAAAATATATTTTAATGGTCGCATTGTCACGTAATGTTTAACAATTTAGTACATTAAAATAATTGTTAAACGCTTGCTTTTTATTCGCCAGCAGAGCAAAATTACTGGTCGCGATGCAAGTTTAATTTGTCAAAGCACCTGGGCTTCCGAACGCAGTACCCGTGAGCCTTCAGATTTAATTAAAGTATTCTTTTAAAAAATAAAGGTAATTGAAGTCGGGAAAAATAAAGTTAATTCGAGCGACCCTGGAGAACTTTCATTAGCGTTTCACAGCTACAATTGCGAGTTCAAATAATTATGTTTACGGAATCCTTTTCTTACGCAGAGATTATTTATCTTCTCTATTGTTACGAGAAGTGACGCGGACGAATTTCACGAAAATACCCCATTTATCTAGAGCGAGCACACAAAGGCAACACGAAACCCAAAAGTTTTTACGTGGTCAGTGACAATGCTATTTCTCTCTTTTCTCTTAACATTTCATTTTCTACTTTCGGCGGTGCCTATTTGTTCGCTATACACGCGTACGCGTAGAGATGGCGCGGCGATTTATTTTACCACTAATTCGTTCCGATGAAGTCGATTTATCTTAATGCAGTGGCCGGAGTCCATATTTGCTCAGGCATCTCGCCCGCAGATAAGTTTACGAAACAACCGATGTTGCTTACTTTTGCTTGTTCTTACTTTATTCGGTTTGGAAACCCGCATAAAAGGCTAATCGACTACACCCCACGCGGCGCTATGTGCTCGCTCTGTGTACACACGCATTACAATGTCACCAAAACAACGCCGTTCCAAACTCGTAAAATATCTAATACGCTTCGGGGTAGATATGATACTTCAACCGTTCGTGCTTTATTCTGATTCATAGTTTTTAAAACTAACAATAGATGTAGCGATAAAAATAAAATCCTTTCAACATTTTCTCCCGATAGCAGCGAATAAAACAACTCGCCTTACAAAATAAGTAAATAGGAAATAACATTGAAACGATTTACTTGATATTCCCTGCCGACTTCATAATACATAAAGAAAATACGGTCGTCCAGAGAACTCAACTAAACTGAGGGTTTACTATCTGCGCCTCGATTCTTAGGCAAAGCCACCCGGCACACGTAAAATACTACACGCGCCCTAGTTTCGGCGAAAGGATCATGCTGTTTGTTTAGGCTTGAGGAGTCGTGAAAGGTGATGAACCAAATTAACAAAGAGCCCCAATGCCAGATTACATGTGACCGGCGACGTGTAACGGTTAAACAATGAAACAACGTGAAACTTTTGCAAAGCTGAGCATGTAGAGTTAATCCGGAGTTATGAAGATCTGTGGCGACACGTGTTCCGTCGGAACGCGGAAGTCGCGGGTTCGAAATTTCAGAAGGCGACAGCGAGGCGGTGCCGGCGTTGTACGTGCGTGTCAGCATAATCGCGACAGCCGCCGCGTACTGTTTGCACAACGGCTCGCTAATGCTATTTGTCGCCGTGGGTGGACACGTCACGTTACGTGTGTGTCTTAATCGTTAACAGACAGAAACACGCCTGCTCATCGCCTTGTTTTGTTTGCCACTTAAAGCGCGAACTTTGTCGACGTCAGGTGATTACGTGATTCGCAGAAACGGGCGAGGTGTCGCGTTACTCAGCTGGCTCGCGTGCGTGACGTAGTGCGAGTTCGAAAGCGAGTTGCAGCGGATCGAGTCAATATAGACTACAGTTCGTGCGAAACTCAAAATTTCAATTTGTAATTCATGAATCGAGAGAGGGCGAGGCTGAACGGTCTTTTGTGTCGTACGAAACATATCGACGAAGTTAGACGTTGCACCGGTCGACGGAATGAAGGAGAATGTTCAAAGCGAAACGCATTGTTTGGCTGTAAGTGCGGTCGCAAGTTTTATTAAATTGTCCGGCGTAGACATAACATAGCCACTGATAGGTGTTGTCGAACGCTGATTGATGCGCCTTTTGTTAATAACTCCGCAACGAATTGACTTTAATTAAAAGGATATCAAGCGATGAAAATTTAAACTCGCGATCAGTTGGAATGGGTTGAATTCAAAAAGTTTTCGGACTTAATGTCAGTTTTGGGTTTTGTTTCAATAAAACTTGATTGTGGCTTGTAATTTACTGTTCGAAAATAAAAATCAGACGTTTCTTCGGCCTCTTGTTTTTACAAGAATTATGCGTAGACTTATTTGATGTTAAATATTTTACTAAATATTTCTTTATTTTGTTTCAGGTTTTGGATTCGTCACATTTCAGAGCGAAGACATAGTAGACAAAGTGTGCGAAATACATTTTCATGAAATCAACAACAAAATGGTAAGTGAAATTCAATATTCTTGTCTATTTTATATTCGATATCTTTGTTCGTTCGAATAGGAATAAAAAGAGCCTAAACATTAGCTACGATTCACGAAAGGTTTTAATATAAACAGCCTTGTTCTTTAATTGGCTTTATAGCAATTTATTCAAATGAGCAATAAAATTTGATGCTGCATAACTAAGCAAAATATCAATATGTATAACTAAATCAAATTACCGCCCTCATGCTTACAAATTGAAAAAACAACGTAAAAGACCAGTAGTCAAATTAAACTAAATATATTAAAACCCAAAAAGATTAACAAAACCCCCACGGAACCATAAGACACATAATCCGGCAAGATTTTATGACATCAGTGTGCACAACTCAATCTGAACATTGTCCGTCAGATATCAATTAGAAACGAAAGAGAGAGCTGGCAGGACTCCAAATAAAGCCAATAAAACGCTACTAAAGCCGGTTTTACTGTGTTTAGATTTTTCCTCACCAAACGGAGGGGCGACAGTAGGATCACATTATGCGCTACGCAGCCAACATTACGGATTATAATATTGACGCAAGTGATTTTTTATTGGCTAATAACTTACCATGGTAATGGAGATTCATAGGTTTGGCTGTTGTTGAAATAGTTAGAATAGAATTCATAATAGTGTATGAGTCTGTCGCTGTGATAGAAAATGAACGTATTCACTCACAAATGCAGATTATGTAAAATATATTCGTTTCATAAAATTACGATACTTTTATGATGTGCAAAAGGTGTATAGGTTTAATCATTATTGTCAAAGGTTGTTAGAGACAGTTAATAGCTATATAAAAATATTGAAATGACTGACTGACTGCCTCGGTGGCGTAGTTGTACTACGGTACGATTACAAAGCTGAGGTCTCGGGTTCGAATCCCAGGTCAGGGTAAGTGATATTGGATTTTTCGGAGCCAAGAATTTGTGCCTGATATGGCGATAGGCTCGCCCCCTATCACATCATGGGACGGAACATACAGGGCGAAATATGGGTGTCCAGGTGGCACCTCTGCCTACCCCTTCCGGGATAAAGGCGTCAGTTTATGTATGTATTTAGTATGGTAATATTTTATTTTCAACATTAACTATAAAAGTATTTTAAATTCTTATCGTAAAAGATCCCAATATAAATCACACAAATTATTCCAACTGTGTCAAGACCTTTATTCATAAATAAACAAATCATAAAATGATTACAAAAGGAGCGAAAAAACTGAAATATATTTTTATTTGTTCGCTATTGACGAACGCTGTCCATTAGTCGCAATACATTACCAGTCACCCTTTACAGGACTATAACTATCATGTGAGGGTATAAACCTTGCCCCGATTAACTTGTAGCTGGCTACACGCACGACATGCCCATTGTCTGCTCTAATGTACATTTATTATTTTAGGTAACATTTGAGAACGCTATCAATTTAATTTCGGACAACCCTGGCATATGTTTCCTGTTATGAAATTATTGTTTTGATAGTGGCCCGTGGTTTTAGACGCGCTCTGTAATGGAAAGGCATTATGATTTTAAATTGTATTAATTTCGAGATATTGTTTCGCTCGGGAATACGCGAATCCGTTATTATGTTTTCCATTTTCAAGTGTACAAGAATAGGAGTTTCCTCGTCACATGAGTGGCAGTTGCATTGATTTTTTAAACGCCTCCACGCCTATATTCCATTCGAGCCATTAAATTTTCTTTGTCACGTGAAGTTTCCACCGCCATTACCATCTCCTCTTAGCAGCGGGGAGCAGACACCCTTTCGCGACGCCGATGCATATTCCTGATTATTAATGCTTGTTTTTTGTGTCTTGCTCCATTGTTTCGCACCTAATGGCTGTACGAAACTCACGGCATGCGTCGGGCGGAATCGGTGGGGTGATGCTCGCCCTAAGTGGAGCAAACAACGAACAAAGACATCAAACAAATGGGTAGTGTTTTAGAGTAATTACGGTTCGCTTCCGTGCGAAACGAGAGGTGTTCAGCGCTCTCTGGCAGCACGCGTAATGTAGGCGGCCGTGTGTGCGATGAATCAAGAAACTAATCATTTATTATTACGCCCCTTTTTTGTTGCGTGTCGGCGAAAATGATCAATGTCGTGAAGAAATTCTGCACGATTTTAGTAAACAACGCGCAACAAACTTGTACAGTCGGCGCGGAGTTTTATGTTTTTTTGACGTTTGAAATTAACGCTGCGACGTATCGTACGTGCGGCGAGAAAGAATAGCGCTTTTAAAAATCTTCCTCAGCATATCATAAACACGTCCAATAGTTTTATTTACGTAAGCAATAAAGAAGACATAGGCGTCACGTCACGCCCGACGTTTACGCTTTGGGTAGCTGTCCTCGTAAATTTAATATGTCATCTCTTATATTAAAATGGTCGTTAAGCTAATAGCTACTCCGCCTTCCCGCACGACACTGATACCGTATCACCGCAGCTTATTTTGAATAATAAAATTGCCTGCATTGTCTTTGAGGAATTCTCTTTACATGACACCAGATTTTACTGTGATTTAAATGTGCATTTTTTAAGATTGTAGGTAAATATTTTTGTGATCAACACACGTTTAACTTACGTACTATTTGTGTAGTAGTATTTGATACATAAAGCAGACTATATAACTAAATTATAATGTATAAAGCTGTACATTTATTAAAGACCGACTCGAGATTTTATTTCCATTTTACATTTCTAAAATGTCTTCAACAATTTATTTTGTTCCTGAATAAAATAGCTTTAGATATACGGTGTATAACATATTAACACAAGATGTCCAACAAGGTGTTATTAATAATTCAATGCTAGCGTGTTGTACAAATCGAATCCTTTGTTCAATCTAGAATTCGAGGTAAAAGCGACGTATGATTTCTACAGAAAATCCGTCTGCGTGCCGTGTATCATCGAAGCCAAATAAATAATTCCAAAGTAATCAAGTATCCAAAACCTAACACCGTTTGTAATGTACCTTATTACTTGAGTTTCTTCCACCTTGAATTGTATAGTTACCTAAGAAAGTTTGGAGGGGTGCTAGGATCCTAACTTTATTTGTGAAAAATCAATAATTTCTCTTTGCTGAAATGCTTTTAAACCTCTTAATATTATGGTTCCGTTAACTAAAACTAAATCAATAATTTGCCTTATTGAAAAACTTTTATTTTATATAAAAGTTACATATTTATATGTCTCCTAGGCAGAACATGTTTAAGTTTGGTTCGAAACTCAATTTAATTATTAAAAATTTCACATCCGTGTGTCAACAATGAACGCAAAGGCAGGAAGGCTTTCAGTGTTGCATTTTGAAACATAAATACGGGCCTCTATTAAAACGCTCGCAACAAATTCTCGTCACTCCATTACGTCCTTACACATTACTCCCTTAATTGCTTCCGCTTACCATGAATTTAACAACAAAGCACCGACGCGCCCCAAAATAGGCAAAATTAATACATTGTAGCTTAGATTTTCTGTCCATTTCTATTCGAGTTGAAGAAAGAAGTGCACCTGCTCTCGGGTCGCACCTGTTAAAGTCATCCCGTGGAAATGCGAAATACGCGGATACGTACAATTACAAGATACTACGGCGCTTGCGAGGTATCTTGAGGTGGAAATAAACTTTGCAACATCGATGAAACAGATTGCAAACAGGTGTCCATTTATAATGCATTGCTGGCTCGATATCTACATTTCGTATCGGAATCTTCGCTCTAATAAAATGGGATGAAAAGTCTGTATTAGATTTTTTGCTGTAAGTTAAAAGAGTTTTGGATTAGATTTTATTCTTGCATCTTTTATACATGTGGAGTTTTTTTTTTATTTATTTCTCACTGCTTTCCATGAATACTTATTTTATCTAAGTGTATTACTAGACTTAGAAAACTGGGTATATAGGTTTTTAGACAGTAAAAAGAAGGGGTGACTGAGCCTCCGGCAATTCCACATACAGAATGAAATGCGACAGCAAAGCTGTTATAAAAAGCTTGTTTTCCGTCGGACTGTAAGACCGACTATAAAACTCAATTGCATTTGATTGCATTACGAAATTAGTCGAATAAAATGTCAACATTGAAGGTTTTTATTCATGCCTCATCATGACAGCCGTCTTTGTTTACCTACATATTTTACAATGTTAATACAAAACAAATCAAATGTATGACTTAGATTTAATTCCCTTGAAGTGAAATCTCATTATCACGCACCAAAAATATGCATACACGACGAGAAATGTAAGCCAAACTGGTTCTTATCAACCATGCTCGGCAGATAGCGGACTGGAATTTATTTTTTAACTTGCCGCGCAACACACATCGGTATCCATCACGGAGTCTAAGTTACAAGTTCGTAGATCGGCGAAGTTTGCCGAATAAGCAACTTTTACAGCGCTGCGCAACGTCGGATTTTATTTCGCTTGTAACGCGTTACTTTTTATTGAACATTTAACTAATGGTTCCGCGGAACAACGTGACAACCGCACTCGATGATTCATACTCGGCTCCTTTTTTTGGGCACGCACATCGGTATCGCTTTCGTTATTTCCCATGGTTTGTTTTTGGACACGCTGTATAAACAAAATACAGCTGTATTTTACTTAGGCAATGTTTTCAAAACGCTAAAGCTGTTTCCGGTTTTCGTTCATTGCGCGGTCTTTTTGCGCTGTTTCGATTTGGGAGTGATCACGTTACGGGGCTCTGGAATTTTCGTATTGCGTTTTTGATTCCCGGCTACTATATGGAGAGGTATTTTTGTAACTATCGCGCCGATACAAATTATAATCATAATATTTAAATCATTTCTAAATTCAGATCTTTCAGAGTAATTACTCTACAGTGCAAAAACTATATGTAGTTTATACAAATAAGTGTATTTCCTATAAAAGCATAAGAATTTTTATTCATCATCGCCATCGTCATGTTCAGCCACAGGAAATCTACAAAAAGTTCTTCCAAAGATTGTTTACAGTCAACTGTTGGAAGCTTTACTGCAATCTTTATTAGGTCGTATGTCCAGCGAAAAACCTTTCCAAATTAATATTCGCTAAGCATGTGTCAATTTCCAACAAATTCTCACATAAGAAATCAGAAATAATTCATTGATGGCTAATAAAAACTACATCAAACGAAACTGCTCATTAAACATCATGAATCCTAAACAATTAAATCTTTATTGCAACAAAACCCACATCCATCCAATTGCGAGATTGAAGCCAACAACCCAAATTAAATTAGACTAAGCTATAAACTTTGGTGGCACTCACAAAAATGCAATTACTACGGCCGACATTCGTAAACATCCATAGAAGATACGAGTTACGTACATTTTTCTCGTCGATCGCGCATGAGGCAAACAAATGGTTTCCGTTTAGGAAATAACACTAAAAGTAGGCACATTTGAAACTGCCACTTAAATCTTGGGATCCTCGATCGCCATTTCTCTCAGCGTCTTAACAGGCTTGAAGAAGGGTACTGGATGTATCCATCGTTACTGAGACGTTAAAGAGGGGCAACGCACTGGCAATAATTTGCCTTTAATAGATTTGATGATGGGGTAACGATGCATTGAATGTTGTAGGGTCAAAGGGGTTGTTGAATATTTTAATTATTTCGTTGATGTATGGATTCTTGATACTTATATTTTTGGCTAAATAAAACATATTTGTATTCAATAGAAAATTAATAAGTAATATTCAATAGACCGAGAAGTCTCTCGTAGTTCCTGATACCCACGACACAAGACTCGATCTTAGTGTGGGGTCAGGACTATGTATGTGACTGTTGGGTGTATTTATTTATTTATTATTTATAGTTAAACACACATACTATATGTCATGGTATTAGCCATTATACCCTAATGCGTCCTCCAGCATCCAAAATACATAAGAAATATTAATTTTTATTATTGTATTATTTGTTCTACCGTACCAACGTTCCTTTACAAGATGACTTGCCCACAGACGCAGTAAGTCTACATGCGTAATCCACTCTAAATCTAAAACATCAAGAGTCCTTGAAATTAATCTTAAAAATCGCTCACACACCAAGATCCCCGCCGCAATCAACAAAAGTCAAAAAGTGTCAAACACCAGTTCCCCACTCAAAGTACATTGTACAAAGTAACCACGAAGCACCGACGCGTATATACGATACATTTGTATGGATATTCTGGGGAGGCCTCCCCCCTTCCCCCGCGTGGAAAATCAATCACATGTTCGTATACAGGCGTGATTACCATAAACTTCCCGTTTTAGCTGGACCGGGCTTCTTCTAAGCTCTATCGATTCGTCGGCTCCCATTTTTACGCCTTCCATATATCAGCTCGCTGACCGTCCCTTTTCATTGAAACTTGCAATTGGCAAGTTGTGGGAAGGAAGATTTCGAAGGGTCTATCTTATCCTTGAAGAACTTTTTATTCAGAATGTAATGGTACGCGGAGTATGGACGTACAATAAATAAGGTTCGATAGTTTAGAACTGTTTGTCGTGAGCTTTTGTTACTGATAGTGTCAGATTTATAAATCATCAAATTAAAATGTTGCATATCTAGTCCGCTTTTAGGTCTACTCTACTTCATATCAAGTGGCTTTTGGTATTTAACAATTAAAACTATTAGACCAGTCAATTATTGATTGGTACACCCATAGCTGTGCCTTAAGATAGATGCCAGAAAAATATCAAAATTGAAAGCTTACTCCAATTGTTAAGTTAATTTCTAGTGAAACATGATCATCTCTAGATAGGCCATATTTCTAAGCATTATATCGAGTTAAATTGTAGTCATTTTGCCGTGCCAGTACAATCAGAGCTAGAAATTCGTTCTACAGTATTAATAAAGCAAAACAATATTCCACTTGCGGCACGATATAAATTTAAATCTACATGCTAGTGTCTTACAACGGTGTTAGTACAAAGATTAATCCATGTTAATTAATATAAATAAAACCTAACTCACGGCACCGAGGGGCCTAAAAATTACAAAGTTTGATCACAATCTGGCGGCAATCACTAGTTGAACAACTACCTAATTTCCTATGTACGTCTATAAATTTAATGGCTATACGGGGTACACGGCACGCAATTTTCACATGACGCAACCAACTGAAGTCGAACGAAAAGACGTAAATTACGGCTCAACAGGCCTTTCCGGCTGTTAACGATTTCTCTAAGTTAAATTTTAAGCGTGAAAGAAAATTAATAAATCACACATGGTGCAGGCGAAGGTCGTTAACGCGAGCGGTGCGTTTGTGTGAGTACCGTGTACGTTCTATCATCGCACCTCCACATTGCGGAGTATTTAAACAAGTTTTTACGACGCGAACTTACAACTTTGCAGGTTAGAAAATCATTATTTGGTGCTGTTGTGTTCATAATCGCTTTATTGACGCAGACTTGCCTATTGAGGGAACAACTTAGAACATTGTTTCGAATTAAGTTATTGATAATAAAAACAAAAGTAGCACCGCTAGGCGTGTCTATGTTAAGTTATACGGACAACAAAATTTACAATGATACTCATTGGAAAGATGTAATATAATAAAATTTTATTTTGCAATAAAATCCCACCCTTCCAATTTTATTGATATATGTATAGGAGCTAGAAAAAAATGGCATATAATTTCATAACAAAACTCTTTACACACATTACCCTACATTGAAACATAAATGTTATTAATAACTAAACATGATATTGTCATATTACCAATTTTGTTTACGAAAGCATTTTTTGTTACTCTGTAGGAAAAATATTTTCAACATAGAAATACGTTGTTGTGTAACAATCCTAATAAAATCACAAGGAGGTACTTTGGTAGGAGTTGATTGTCACGAGCGTCGGTGCCGAAAAATGATTCAGCCGCCATAAAATATCGTAAGAAGCTGCGCGTAATTGAAACTGTGCCGCTGCGTAGGGAGACAATAAAGTAGTGAGTGTGTTGAAGGCACCGCCATCATCAATAAAGGCCATACGTTAGGGCAGGCCGGTTCATTACCGCGCTCGGCTCGGCGTCTCCACATTCCCATTACGGGGGAGTTAGGAGACGCGAGCGGCGATAAATAGCGGCCGAGAAGCCCTGCTTTATTTCTCTTGCACACAATTTAATTTACATTAGAGGTGCTGAAGCGAGGCTCCTCCTGAGAGTCATATGAAAGTCGCGTACAGATTCATGCAAAACAAGTTACGAGCGGCGGGGCCACGTGCCGCAGACCTTAATCTAGTCCGTAGTGTGACAAGGCAGTGCCGCCGGCGCCCGGCCCTCACTACAACCCTCCCCCCCCCCCCCTCGCCACGCTCCAACCTACTTAATTACTACTAATTGCTACAGCTTATACATGTACGTGCGTTATAAACTTTCTCACCGCTTGTTATTAATTCTGAAAATCACCTGGATTTGTTCTGTGTGTTTTGTTACACCTGTACGCATTCATTGATTGCAGATCCACTTCTTGAATGTAAATCCCTTTGAATGCGTACGATATGCACTCATTTGTTAAGCGATACCCGTTAATGATCGTAGGAATCAAAGGGTTAAAAGAACTCTCTGATGAATCACAGACGGCAGCGTCGATGCAAACATCTAATTTACAAATTGAAGCTGCGTGAGCATGGCGCGACCACAAACGGCCGCGTGGACCACCAGCACACTGGCAATCTCATACCGTTCCAACACCACACTACACACGGCCGATCATTTGCAATTTTATATGAATTTCTCCGAGGAATTTTCCGTAGCACTTCAATTCGTACGTAGAAACACTTATGTAAGGTTTTACGTCTCGTTCCTGGCTAATTTACAAATTTCATTATACTTTTGAATTGGCTAAACGCTGTGGTCCCTGTACCCGCTGGACATTGGCTCGTTGTATTCTTTTTCCCTAACGCTAAAGTGCCCTCTTAAGCGTGATACGAATTAGTTAAGCAACGGCTGCGCAGTAATCGTGTTTGCTTACAATTGCGAACGGTCGCTAATACTGTTGAGTAGCTGCCAATACACACACTGCTCGTTTTGCTTTCACTTTAATTGCTATTTTTGTTTGTTCCACACTATCAAATAATTGAATAAAAGATGTTTATTGGTTTATTCTCTAAATGTTTGCTATATTGAGTGCGTTTGTTTTATTATGTTTAAAGTGTAAACGTGCTTTGAAAGTACATTTAAAATTAGTGCGGTATTCACATTGTTAATTCTAAAAATAGAGCTGCGGCGTGCGACAGACGGTTCGATTCTCAGTTAGAATCGATGTCGTGTTATATGAAACATGTCCCGGACGGTAAAACCTATGATGTTGAACGTCTTGTTACTTTCTCGTTACAAACCACACGGTTGCCATCGAGTGCGATCGATTTCCCAGAAATAGCCGTGGGCGTTTGACAGGCTTCCGCGGCGCAATGAATGTTGCAAGCCGTGCCGCAACGTATGCCACCCCTTAATATTTGATGTCTAACTAACATTTCTATGATGGAAAATGTACCGTTGAATTTAAAATGCAGCGTCTATGTGACACGAGTATTATTTCCTGTCTTTAGTTGGCTCGTACGTTCGAACGGCCGACGTTGTTTATTTACGTTCAAGATAGAAGCAATCGTACTTCAAATGGCATTGTTTATTACTTAAACATTTCTACTTACCTACCCGATGTTGAATATCAAATACGCGTCTAGAAATTTACCGATTCAATATTTTTTACATTTTATCTCATATTGGATATTTCAGAGAGCATCGAGGCATGAATGTGTTTCGAAATTCTCAAAATAAAATGTCTTCAATATAGCAGTGACTCGAGGGCTATCAGTGAAACGTTGCAGGTAAAGTTACCGCTTCGATTATATCGGGGTGTGACAGACGACGCGATTCCGTCTTTTATATCGGATTTGAATTTCGCGCATTACGGCCCATCAAACTGTGCCCTCCCCCGCCAGAGTAAACACGCCGACACATTAAGTAACTGTGTTGAAATTCGACCGAGAACATCGTCTCACGCTTATCTTATTTCTTTGAACAACAGTTACGTAAATATGGAAGTAGCTCCCGTGGTGCGGCGGAGTATTTCATTATCCGTGACCTGTTGAGCGCGAGATTTGTGACTCATCTTGCAAGCTCGTACGCTCTGTGCGATTTTTTCTTTGGAGTTATAAAATTTTCCTGAATATTCACGTAATTTAGTGAAGCGTACACTGATACTTTTACCCTTGGCGCGAATATTGTTGTAATCCACCGAAGTTCATCTTAACTGCTCTACGGTTTTGTGGTTAGGTAAATATTTTTTATCGCAAGATATGTAATTTTGCGCTCTCACACCTAGCCTCCGGTTCTCACGCCCGGGCTTCCGTTTAGCGGCAATCAGGGCCAGGCTTGCGACGCTCTGTCAATACGAAGGCGGAGAGGTTTCCCTGATAAACTTATCTGACACCCTCCCTCCCCCCGCCGGCGCACACACCCCCTGTCGTCTCCGTTTATCTCTCACGTATGTTCGTACACTTCGGCCGCACCGCATTTATTTTCGTACAAAGACGCTTGCCTTGTACTTTCTTGACTTTTTATATCAGTGCGTTTGACGCTGATACGGTACGCTCCTTTATCAAGTTTTTTAGATGTAAAGACATCAAAATGTCACTTGTTTACATCCACAAATTTATATTCGTTTTGCAACGGCAAGTATATTTTATCCTTTTATAAAGCTGTCTATTTGGCGTGGTGCCCGAAGTCCGCCACAAGTACTACGAAAGAGAGAGAAAAGCAGTACAATAAAGCAAACGTAAAATCTTATAAAATGCAGTTAACGTCAACAGACATGCGAGCTGTTCGCTGAGCAGTGAACACGTCCCCGCGTCTTAAAAAAATGCTTTATGAAGTACTCGCACGTCGGCGACAAATCCAAAGCTTGTATAGAAAGAACTGTCGCTGTCACTTCACACGCTAATTTTATTACGACTAACAAAGTGTTGTCGCTAAAAAACCTTTTAAATATTGTATCCCTTTGCGGTGCCATCATTTAATCTAAGTGTCTTTGTTCCAAAGGTCCCCAATAGGTTTCGGGTCGGCAATAACTCATAAGAACCCGCATCCCCTCGGTATTATACGAGGTAGGGGAATTAATAAAATTCAACTTCATTCCCGCTCTATCTAAATATTTTGTTTTTTTGGCTCTCAAACTCATACTTTATTCGTCTTTTTGCATATTTATGTCAGTTGAAAGTTTCGTGACAATAAATTAAAAAAACATCAACCACCCAATTGCCTTCTTCGGGAATTTACATTCACGCACAAAAACATTGACTTCTATCGCACTGCAATTTATTAAGTTTGTCATTTATTAATACAGTCGCACCGTTTGTTCAAATAAAACGCAAAATCAATATTCTTAAAGCGCCATTCGGCGCCGAATTTATTGACATTATTATTTTACCTTAAAAGGTATTCACTCAAAGTCGATCGAGCGAAAATTTAATGACTGCTTTGAGATTGGTGTTAATTCACGTGGCGTGCGAGTGGGCCGAGGTGGCGGCGCGTGAAATGTGTTTTCTTGCGAAACAATTAAATATCTCATACATCGATGGAATTAGAAGCGGTTTTGCACGTGGAACGCCCGCGATATTAAGTCGGGATGCAGTGAAGCAGATTTTATATCCGCTCGGTTAAGTCGAGATCTTCGTGTCGATGCCGAATGGCGTTCGAATCGAGTCGGATCGATATATCGCCTGGAGGGCGCGCCTACCTAGCGGGGGCTAAATACAATTTACCTTTGTTATTTTTCGTGTCATTAAACTGCGTCGCGATCTCGAACGCTTGATCGGGATTGCGAACTTGGATGCGGATTGTTTGTGAGCTTTTGTTTCCCACTTCGCTTGCCGGCAACGCGACATCAATTAACGTCGAATCCCCTGACTGAATTTTCTTCGTGGCCGTCCATAATATTGTAGGTGGATTTAAAATGGAATCATTTTCCGGTGCTGATCATTCGGAGCGGGTTTTACATCGTTTCATTTTCATTCCATTTATTTGATTACAAAATAGTATTCTCGATAAATTGTATTCAATTATCTCCGTCAAATGATATTAAGTCTTTATGGAGTTGGTCTATAGCAGTATCGATATAGGACAAGATATAGTAAAATCCTTAGAGCCGTATATATGGTTCTATTTTCCTTTTCGTAAAACTTTGTACCGTATAGGCCCGTATTTACACAACTTTTGCTGAATACGGAAGCCTTCAAATCGTGCAATGAGGCGACAGAACAAAACTTTGCATATACATACAATCGTCTTAACCTACTTTCTACAGCCATATAAAATTTAGAAGTATATTTGTTATTTCGTTTTAATGCAATCCTCAATGTTTTACTATAAAATATTTTAAATTATAAATATATATATGGGTAATCATGGATATTATATTTATAAGTTTAGAAAAAATATTTAACTAGTGAAGCGAATTTAACTTGAATTCAAAATTCCCCGTTTAAAAGTAGCGTACATCGTGCTCACTATATAGATACGTAAGATTAATACTGCTTTGATTATTCAGTCTTACTTGAGTGTAAAAGTTGTTGCAAAGACACTCACCGCCGTAAAGACCCGCTCACTCACTTCGCCACGTTAATGCAAAAGCACGTAGTTCCATGTCGACGCAGAAAGTTGTGCAAAGTGCACAAAGTGCGCGAACGCCATGGCAAAGCCTTCATTTGTCGGCTTGTGACGGCCGCGTGACAAATGTGGACGCGACTTTATACACCCCACCCAGCCAACGAGGACATGCTGCGATTATGCACCACTATGAAAAATGTAACTGCAAAGTTTATGCATGCCTCGCAAACGGTTTTAAACATTCCTCTATACGTAATGAACATCTCGCTTCCACGATCTACATTCGAGCGTCTCAAGAAAACACTTTAAATAATAAAGCAGCACGAGCACTAATGCAATAATGTTTATCATTCCGAAACTTACAAATCCTAATTGGCATTCATGCATCCAATGTGTAGTGATTACAATGCAAAATTCACAGCGTTAGGTCGCGGTCTGGAGCTAGTTAAATACAAATCCGAAGCGATATATCCAGCCAAATTTAATTTAAAGCCTATGTTCTTTTATGTAATGTCGGTAGTAGGAAACGCGAAATTCTATTTCGAGTGGTTTGGGTTAACGAAGATTGGGTAATTTATATTAGCCTCCCCACGCCGGGGTGGGGGAAGATCCAAGCACTGAAGAGAGCCATGCTGTTCGTTAAAATTACTTAATGGATCGATTAAACGTAGGGTTTAATTATGAGGTACATTAATTTGCGTCGGTAGTTGCCGGCACGACAACTGAATTAGTTTATCGTGCACTAACATCTTTACGTCCAATTTCTTTGCCTTGTTTGATAAACACGATCTAGTACGCGGAAATTCGAACGTAATAATATTATAATTCTTGTGTTACAACATAAATTCGTTATTAATCTGTAATAAGTACTCATAGTTCGGATTTAGCATTAATGAATATAAATAGTTACTCGGAAACGCTTATTGATATTATTTATCCAATATTTCTCCTCTTCTTAAACCGAAATATGTGCGATTATAAAATGAATTTGAATTGTTGGTTTCCATATTTTGGCTTAAATATTTTACTATAAGTAGCCAAAATTCAAACCACACATTGCCACTGAGTGTACGTGAACCGATATCTGAGGTTGACGATAAATTTATAATTAATAGTTACTTAAAGCATCGTAAAATGTGCCGTTCTGTATAATAATTATTCAGTGATAATATCCTCGACTCGGTAAAGCAAATTAAAATTCAATTTGTGACACGAACCGTGAAGCATAACGGATTGTCGTCCGATTTTGTCGCCCCGTCTCTTCCATAATTTTGCGAGTCACTCGATTTCAAAAAGGTATTTCTGCGGATTTCAATTATATAATAATTTAGCGGAGCTCCTTATTTCGCCGACGACTACAATAATATTGGGAAGGTAGCTTTAAAACCTATTAGCATAATCTGAACTCGATTTGTTTGGTTACAGGTGGAATGCAAAAAAGCACAACCGAAAGAAGTCATGCTCCCGGCAAACCTGGCAAAGACGAGAGCCGCCGGTCGCGGCGCGTACGGTGAGTTGCTAGGTAGCGCCGTAGCCGCCGGCGCCGGCGGAGTTCGATACGCCCCCTACCCCGTCCACGCGCCGGCGCAGCTCCTAGTGGCGGGCACGAGCGCGGGCGCGGGCGCAGGCGCGGGCGCCGCACACGCGGCCGCGTACCGCCGAGCCCTGGCCGCGCTGCGCCCCGCTGCGCGCGCTCCGCGCCCTGCGCTCGCGCCTCTAGCTATACCTCCGCTCGCGTACTCGGTGTCCGAGCTGCTCGGCGCTCACGCGCTCGACTTCCCCGCCCTCTACTCCCCCTTGAGCCATGCCACGCTGCCCACGCCGCTGCCCCTCTGATCCGCGATCCTATTCCAGCAGCACCCGCATCACCCCTTCTGAACGATCTGGCAACTCCGATTTCACGGAATATCTTTATTTGCATTCCCCTTTTCGCTGAGTTGGCAAAATTTCTCCTGTCCATTCCCTTTATTCTCTTACATTCCTTTGATGTCAACCGAACCGAAACGTAAAAAAAAATACTTTAAGGAAACTGATAATATCCGAAGTGTCTTATTTTTAGTATTTGCCATTAGTGAATCAGTTAGATAGCAGATTTTCGAAATGTGTATCAAAATAAATTAGAATCAGTTTTATACATACGATAATAATTTATATTAACATTTTGATGAGCAGTAGAAAAGAAACTGGATCAATTTTACGTAGGGTTGATAGAGAGCAATATTTTTCTATCCGGCAGTAGGTGCTTAATGCGATTTGATTTACGATACATTCATAGATAGAAGATATAGAATTGAGCCCGATAATATTTTCTCCCACTTGTGAGTAGTTTTAATACAGAATATAATATAGAGCCGAAGGGTTCTGCTGATTCTTGCCAGTCTTGCCACATGTCCATCCATGAATTTAACTAAATTGTTAGCGAGCAAACTAGATACGACATTCTTATGCGGATGTATATGAAAGTTATTTGGAAATATTTTCTTAAGTAATATTACATTCTTTAGCAATTTTACCATGACTAGCTTCACAGCTCGATGTCGGCTTATCAAAGAATGTTGTCAGTGGAAGAAAAGAGGTACCTATTGTATGTGGATGTGTATTACCCGTATGATGAGATCTTTAGATAATTTTATTTCAATTAATTTATTTGCCATTGTAAGAAAATATTTTAGGACTTTGATTAAAATCGTAAATATTATATTTATGTGTGTTCCTAGTTGAATAATATAGGTAATTTATTTATTTAAATCCTTACTCTTTACATATTTATTTATATTGTGCAATGCCAAATTACGACTTAACATTGTGTTCACTGTTGATTTCTATTTTAGTTGTATATCTTTGGGTATTTCGTAATTAACTGATACTGTTGGTTAACAGTAAGGTGTTTTTCTTGATTCACCCAAATTATTGTATTATGGAACGTAGCTCTCATAAACTAATAGACTTAATTGTACTTATTAACTTTTTAAGTAGGACGGTAGTGTTTAGTGTAATAAATATCATTATTAAAATATTTAAAAATGTCTGTTTGTTTAACATGTTTAGTATTAGACTAACAATGTGTAGAATAGATTAACATGTTGAGTGAACGACACATCACCGTGGCGACAATGCTCATGGTGTTCAAAACACTAACATACCCTTCTATTGAGTCTCACTAGATACTGTTTGATAGTAGACTGCTGTATAGATATGTATATTGAATGCCCTCTATATGGATACAAATCGAATAGTAATCACACCCATACTCCACAATGTACAAACTAAATTGCAACAGATTGTCGCCAAGCAAAATAGTGTCTCGTGGCACAGTAACTTTAATGTCTCCAATATAATCTCTTACATTTAAAGAAATGTGTAAATGTAACGTGTAAGGATCGATCGATTTATGTAAATGTTTTTACATTTCTAGATTTCATGTGGTCATTGGGTGCTCTTCCTGACGGTAAGTTGTTTCACGTTTTATTTTCAAGTCACTCTTCATACTGCTATACTTGCATCTTTCAGATCATATCCTGCTACGTACCATGCTTAACCCGTATACAATAGTGCATATCTGTCACCTGTCCCACATTCTGGTACGGCTCGAAAGTTATCATTGCAGTTTACAGTTAACTCACTAATCCACTTTAAATGTCGGACGCCAGTTGCGGGTTCATTTAATCAATGGGTATAGCCATGATGGTGTCGCGTCACAGAGAACGTCCATCTGTCGTGTGATGGATCGCGTCGCCTGACAGATACACTATTTTGATTGGCAATAATATGATAAACGACTCGGTATAGTAATCATATCAGCCGACGTGGACGGCGCTCACGTTCCGCCGATCATTCATTTTACATTGTGTGTCTACCTCCATTCTGTCAACGTTACCGGTAGTTTGTTTAACAATCTCATCTTTAACTTTTGTATCTTTTATTATTAGTCTAGTTATTATCACGTAGATTTGTTTGCCAGTAATACTTACTTTAAGATTGTAAATGAAATTCATTAGTTACTTCTTAACTGTATAAAGCCGTCGCATGTCCACTTAGCGTGTGCTACATTATACGATGTTTACAAAATATCATCCGCTGGACATTGTCCAACGCGATGTCGTACCGTGCATGTACGATATACTTGCCTACCTTTTATGCGACAGCTCTATTTTAGAATTGGGCCACCGGAACACGTGTTACATGCTCAAAGTTTATAACGTCCAATGAATCAGTATCGGCACTGTTGTAAGATTCGCTTCAATCAAAGGAATGCCGACTGAATGCACGCCTCTTTTAATCCTTCGCTTTCCTGCATACGTTTGTTTGTTTCCAGATAATTGACATGTGTTTGTTTGTTGCACAGGTTTTCCCGCAGCGTACGCCGCCTACGCGGCAGGACGTAGCTATTCGGGCTATCCTAGCTTCGGGCTGCCATACCCAGCAGGTAATCCCCTGGCGAGCTTGCACCACCAACTTTCCGGCAATCATTACCACCATCTGGCGACGCTCCTGCCGTACCACCCGCTCGAGCTCAGCGGGGTTTACAATGTACACGCCATGCATCTGTGAACTCGCGCCGGCGACAATGCATTCCACTAACCGCTGTCTTACGTTTATCACCGATGCGCTTTCCGACTAACACGTCGCCCATTTATATATTTAACAATGCATATGCCCAAATACGTAATCCTCTGTGGTGACTGTGTCCTAACTTGCCATTTCTACTATCTCGCCGAAGCAAAAGTTCGTGTGAACTCGCACTAACAACTTTACTAACAAGTTAACACCCCTAACAATGACTGAACCATCTAGATAAATCTGCCACGCCGTCAATTACAAAACGTCCATGTTTTGAGAAGATGCTATTTATTGTTTATATCCAGAATTTTGTCAAGGCAATTCGGCCAATTGCGAGCGCCTCGCTCGCTATGTTTGCACACAATTCGCCCTAACGATTCTCAAATGCTACGCGTCGTGCAAACAAACACCAGGGCAAATATCGCGTTCGCCTTCGCTCCGTCCGCCGCCTCCGCCGCTCGCCCTCGCGCCCCGCGTCTCGTTGGCGGCTGGTATCGCTCCACCGCCCGCTCCTCATTAACAGCGAAAGCTTTTAAAAGAGATTTAAACAGATTCAAACAAAAGTACATAAAAAGTGAGGACCTCTTTGTGGCAACTTCTACGTAAATCTGGCGGCGAACACAAAAGAATTTCCACTAATTAAAAGTAGTCAACAAGCGTCTAGCCGATCGGCTGATCACGTTTTTAATTTCGATTTTTGAGGTCCTGTCATTTCTGTTTGTACGAATCGACACGAGGGTCGATCGAGCGAGGCCGCTGGCCGTGCGGGTTAATGTGGCGGCGGCGACGGCGGGAGCGCGCAGCTGCACAAATACTCTTCTCGTTATTTGTCCACACTTCGCGTTTGAGCCTTTTCTTCGCCATAATTACACCGCTAAGCTTTGGCTTTCTATTTTTCCTAGTTAGGTGCGCGACGCGAAATATTTTTGGGCGAATACGTTTTCGATAAATAAAGATTGCTGAACTTTTTTATATCTCTAAGATAATCGCGTTCCGTGTTAAAATTTTGTAACACTGCAGTGACGTGAAGCTACCTAAACAATATTTCCATTCCATTATAAATTTTAAGGTAATAAATACATGCAGATGTTTTAAACTATTAAGGCCCCGATTAGGAAAGTGAACGTAAATTTATATGATAAATAGAGTAATCACAGCATGCTCACAGTCCGAAATGTAATTGCGCAGTAAACACAGTAAATGCCTCCCAGTTTCTCAGTGTTGTACAATTGTTAGGTAGTCAAATATGCGGCGCACGAAAATCAGTTTCATTGGTAGTGGCGAGCTGCACAGTGCGCGCTCAGGATATTAGAACATAGCGCGCCGGCGTGTTCGTCCGGCCGCAATTGATGCGCTCCTTCGACCATTAGCATTCCTTAACCAACGCAGCGGATGCAGCTGCCGGTTTAACCGTAACCTCATCTACCAACTATTTATCTCGCCATCAATTACCAGATATTCGCTCACGAACCAATTTCACTACAATATCAACTCGAAGAAGCGCCGGCGTAATGTGTCCTCAATTTAATTTGGAAGTAAAACGCAGCGACGCTCCTTGGCCCGACATGACAAAGAGCCACATAGCAATCCACAACTTCGTCCCGAGCCTTTAATATGGAGTAGTCGCTTCCTCGAACTTAGAAAACGTTTACCCATACATTCAACGAGATGGCTTCGGATCGTATAAACAACTTTGTAAGATTTTAATGGAATGGAATGAAAAACGTAGCTGTGCGCCGCTGCAAAAACTTTGTATAAATTCCCATTCTCGCCATTTGTTATTCTGATATCTCCACAGGACATAGTTTACTCACAGCTCTCGCGTTCGGCGAACTGAAGTCTACTTCCCCACCCACCGTTGAAAATATTCATAAAAATCATCGCCTCTTGATAACACAATTACAAGACCGTGATGGCAAAGATAATCAAGGCATTAAACCCTTGCAAGCTGAAACAACTGAGCTCATAATCTAATTTACATATTTATTGAAAATCGTAGCTCCGACTAAATTTTAGTACTCTCGGCGATAGACGTATGAAATTAGTGTTACGTAGATCTTTTAACTTCTTCCTCTCTTATATTAGACTTATACTATAATAGCGGCAAATAGATAATCGAATGTAGTTTTCAATAATATAATCGATATACATAGCATGCCTATAGCGAGTAGTGTTTGGATTCTCATAGGGAATAGGCCGACTGTTCTCGGCGCTGGATCTATCAATTTAGTATGTGTGTCATAAACTGTGACAGGATTGTTCGGCTAAATAAAGATCATAAACAAAAGCAAGCCGGTGGTTTGAGGCGGGTTGTACAAATCTCCCGGCGCGCGCATACAAATGACTCCCCGAATCCGTTTCGTAAATACCGACGGAATTAATATCAAGTAGGTAAATTGTATACGCCTTGGTTTTTCTATAGCAGTTTGATAGGATTGGTCAAGTCCAACACATATAAAAAAATTATGAACTCTTAAGAGACTCGTTTTACTGAATGGTAATTAATACATTGAATAATAATGGATATAGATGAAAGGAATTTTCAGTTTAGTCCAGCGCCGCGTGCAGTCAGCATTTTTAGAAGTTTCTTAAACGTAAGGATACTTGTAATGAATAGATAGATAAGGATGTAGAATTATTAATTTCCAAAGTTACTAAGTTTAGAGGATGAATAACGCCATATAGATATTTCATTTGTGTAGTTTGTCATTGATTCTAGCCTAGTTTAGCCCCGTACTTCATTATTTACACGTTCATTATAATGAAAGATAAAAACATCGAGCTTGAAAAGTGTTATTTTAATATTTTATTGAATATTCGCTATAATGTAATGTATATTTAATTTTAGTTTATGTAAAAGTTATTTCTCTATTATATTTTAAATATTTACACTGCTTAAATGATAATGTTACGAGACTATTTATTGTTGTTGTTGTATGATATTTTTGGATTCAAATATTGAACGCTACACTCGTGTAATTGTTGTGGAAAGTCCAGCGAACATCGTACCAGCGTATTCGGTATGCAGGAGTTTTTGACGCATCTCTTGTATTGCAAATTGCAACTCGCTGCCGAAGTGAGCGTTGAGTTCTCGGTCCTTGCTTCACGCCACGCCTCGCACTAATTATTTCTCAAAATTTAAGATATTTTATCAAAATTATCGAGTAATATAAGTTAAGTTCGATCATTAAATCGCTGTTATGCGACCGTCCTCATAGCCATCCTCTAAACTAGTCGTGTACGTTAAATAAGCTTCACGTATTAAAAGGTCATATGTAACTCATTATCTTTATACTATTTGAAACGTTTTAATCTAACATCTTCTCTACGACGTACATTATTACGATTAAATTGCTTTACATATCGAGCGATAAATTAATTCCCTACACCACGGTATCCATTGCGTGCTTAAATGTACTAATATCGTATAAATTATTGAGTAAATAACACCATGTTCTTGATACAGTTTTTATGATCGTATCAATACGTAGATATAACACGTAATGACCCCCTGGATCCCTGCATCGTGCCACTGCGTGATTTAGACGGGTTTTATATTATGTGAGCCGCTGGGCGCTGATACACACGGCCAACACCGTTCCGTGCGTGCGAACCTTTTAAATAACTTTAAAACAGTGAAACTATCACTCCAAGTTTCCCCATAAAGATTCGATTAGAACTTCATAACCATTTGTTGTTCCATTTCAATGTAATTGACGATTGTTACCTTTCAATGACGACTAAATCTCCGAGTCGTAAAGCCGCGTTCGCATATGATTGAAATGTAATTATTGTATAGCCTTTGTGTGGTGTTCGTGTTGATGTAAGATGCAACGAGGGCACCGCGAGAGTTAATAATGTTTTTGCCAGTAGGTTGAGATTGTTTTATTTATTTAGGCGCGGTTGTGTTGTGGAGCGCAGGTAGCGTAGCCGGCTTTGTAGCGTTTTTTTTATTTTGTTGCCGCAGGTGTAGTGGGAGTAATACCGGCGGAAAGTCGTCTGTTGGTCGGTGCGGAGTACGTAAGCCCGGGCGTGCTCGGGCAGAGCTCGTAAGACGCCGCCCGCCACACCCTCACCGCCGCGTAACCACTCTCTTACCCGGAACACCCGTTAACGGCTCCCGGAATTTCTTACGAATAATAATAAATCTTTTCTCAAGCGAATAGCTCTTTGGTCTTACGCCCCCCGTTTATCCCTCTCGAATCTCGGACAAGGAATGCAATGTCGCAAAAAGCTAATCTATTGTATAATGAGAGCCCGAATTCGCAGATGCGTGCTCTAAATCGCCCGGCTAGGTTTGCCCATATAGCCCGTTACGTATCGACTAAATGGAATCTGTTTCAATGTTCTGTCTAAATAACATTGCGGTATCCCTCAGGAAGTTATTCCAATTACATTAAGATACGTAAATCGCTTGTATAATTTAGGTATCCTACACATTGCACAAACCATTTTATAATTATAATAATGTAATCCATGTGAAATTCTTTATACTTATATTGTTAAGGCTATTCCATAATCATAAGTTAATAGTAATTGTTCTTATCGCTGTTCCGACATATCGTCTTATATCATTAATCGTAAGTTTATGATATTGTGAAGCCGCTATATTTTAAAATAAAGGAAATTGCCGTTGTGTAAGCAAAACGTTTTATCGTTTATTATCCAATTGATCGATCACACTCGGAGGTCGCCGAGCTTCGCTCGTGCACCGCACCCACACCCACGGACACAACTGGAAGAGATAGTGTGTTCACCGCTCGGAGTTGGCTAGCAGCAGCAAGTGTAGTCATGACGCCAGCCGTGCCGGCACGGTGGCTTGGCAAACGTGTTTTAACGTAAAGTTTCGTTTTTTCTGACTCATCCAACGCGGCACACGCAGCGTGGTGTCCGCGCCGCGGCCCCACACAGCAGACCGGTAAGCGCGGGCGTAAGTGGTGGCACGCGCGACCGCGGCCCTCCGCACCGCCGCCGCCGCCGCCGCATGTCCAACATTCCTCACATTCAACACACTCGCCCTCAGAATGCAGCCCGCCAACCAAATACATCCACACAACTATTTTGCATAGTTCCACGCTCGCATACGATTTTAACACTAAACAGTCGGAATCGAGAAATACGCGTTGACACTTTTATCTACACATACACACTGGACTAGACAGGCAAATTTATCCCGCCAGACAAATCAATTAAAAAACACGCACTTACAAAAATAAAAATCACAAACATAATGACAAATGAGTGGCTCTCGAAACAAGATTCCTTAATGATCCGAGGGGCGTCGGCGTCGGTTTGAATCAAATAATTTGCTAGTGAGGCGGCGAGTGGCCGCGTGTCGCGAACAGTGCCAACTCCATTTGTAATTTAAGATATTTGACCGTTAATTGTGTTAGTAACAGTTACGTTTAGTGCTTGTTGTGTAGGTCGAAGCTCAGAGAGACTTCGTTCCACACTGATCCTAAAGAAACTTCTTAGATACCTAGCAAATAGTGTACCTTAATATAGAATTCTGCGGTCCAAGACTGACTTAGCGTTTCGAGTGCTGTGTTTGGATGGGTCAGAGTTTTTTATTTCCTTATTATTTATTTTAGATAGTATTTTGTTTTATGGATGCCCATAGATTTTGACTATAAAGGCGCTAGTCTAGCGAGCTCCATTGTCCATAAATTTTTATTGTAGAATTTCACCGAATCGAAGTGTGTCCGTGAGTCCGTAATGGATACTATTAGCATACTAATCTCTTCTAGTTAGTGCCGTATTGAGCGCACAAATCCTACGCAATGTGTGCGAGTTCGCATAGTAAGTCCTTTCTCCCCTGCATGGATAATGCTCACGCGTTAATTACGTCTCTGTACCAATAGTACTTGTTTGGCATAACCCATAACGCAACCACTATCTTGCCGATACGAACTAAGCGAACTCTATAGGAGGACAAAGGATTTACTTACGAAAATTTGTAATTACCCAAAAGTATCTTAAACACGGTTATCTAAAATAAAGAAGTGTGTGATAACCAAGTGAACAGCGGTTACGTGAGAGAAGATGCAGGCCGCTACAGCAATAGGGCGAGTAATTTTGATTTTAACGTTATGAACTTTAATCATTATCGTACTACAGTGGTGAATTAGAATAGTGTAGGATACCAAGTGATTTTTAACATTGTAAAGTAAAAACAGACGAGTGTGGTAGCTAATAGAGTTTAAAATAAGAAGTACAATAGCCAAACGTAGTAAACATGTTAATAGACAATTAGCATAGAATAAGAATTAGTAAGGAGAGGAAATCCGAATTGAGTTTGTAGATTTTATTTGACTATCTGATGAAATTTGGAATAGCGAAATTTCTTAATAGACTAGAATAGCTAGTTAATTTAACAGTTACGGGCGATTTTAGGTACTACTGTAATTTAGTCAGCTTCCGATTAGACTACAGTGATTTTCGTAAAGCGTCAAATTAATGTAGGAAAATTAAAATGCTTCTTTCCTAACTTTATATAAAAGGTAGTAACGTGAGCGAATAGACATATTCTATTGGTGGTAAAAGTGAAAATAATGTGATTGGTGGTGCAAACTTTTTTACAATATAATTAGATGTATTTAGCTTAAGGTTTCCTCCATAGATCTAATAGAAGTAATGTATACAAAACATTGTGCTTTAGGCAAAACGTAATCAGCGTGTTTAATAAAACTCAAGTGTTAATTGTGCAGTGAAATATGATTTTGTAACAAACTAACTTTGACTAGAATAGAAGAATTTTACCTTTAACATAGAATAGAAAAAAATTGCTATTGAAGCCGTAGTTAACTATGTAGATGTAATCGAAAATAATCCGCAACCAAATTGTTTTTTCGTGGGTAGTGACGACTTTGTAATTAAAATCATTAGTGAAAGTAGATAAATAATTTAAATATTTAAAAATTGTGTGTTTAAACATAATTTGTCTTTCCGAGGTTTCGTTTCGCTTCTTTAATGTCGCTTTTCATGTTTTTTCCCTCTAATTAATATTTCATTCTATGGCTGAACCACGAACAGAGTCGGTACGTTTAATAATAAACATTAGAATGTAAACACCCATTCTGGTCGACGCAACCTGGCGCAATAAAAGGTACACTCTCGGGAACTTGTCAGATTTAAAGAAAGGACACGCGCTTTCTTCTTTGAATTACAAATGGGTGTTCGCGAAGCGTGAGACGGCTGGAGCAAGCGCGTGCGAGGCGACGGCCACAAAGCAGCGTAGAAATTCGATTAATTTGCAATTGAGATAAGTCCCAGGGGCTAAGCGATCGAAAACCCGCAAGAGCGTATCATCTTCGCCGTGAGTTATTGATGGCACCTATTAAATGTACGTTTTCGTCGTAATACGTATGCGGGACCCAAAATCTCCGGTGGGCCCTCAGTAATATATTCCCATAGAGCCGACTGCGAATGAAGGTGCCCTGAAGAATACACAATACTAGTACCTATATGATATTAAATTGTAGTACCAATTATTCTAGTCACAATTTTTTTAATGGGACGCCTAATAGACTCAGTAATGATTTAAACTTTCGACATTCCGTTATGAGTTGGAAAAGTAAATGTAATAAAATACTTACCTCATACCTTAAAATTTCGGGACGTGATTTTCGAAGCGGTCCCGAACATTGTAACACATAAAAAGCTCGACGTAATATAGTGGATTGAAGGGCGGTATTACGGCGAGAGTACGCTCCGTGAATATTTCGTTCGGCCGTCATCCCACTTCGGAAGAAGAATTATTAAGTTTCGCCGAACTCCACAATTATGAAAGTTCGAATAGCTCTCGTGAGACGGCCTCTGAATTTATAGATGAATGTGTGCACGGCAAGGTGAGGCATAGGTTCTTCGATCGCAAATCATTTGTCGGGGTGACGTGTACATTCGTCTTTATATCGCGATGTTTTCAAATATGATTTATAAATGAACCATTTGGCTACTCGTTTATTACTATAGCACGGAAAGTATGACTTAGTAGATCTGCTAGTACAAATAGTTGTTATAAAAGTCTACACTGGTCACAAAGTATACCATTAGATACAGTGTATTCAATTGATGTAATTTAAAAAGTGTAATTAGAATACCAAATATTTTTACGCGTTCAGCAATTGTAAATAGCTTCCTTTTACCAAATTAAAAGCTTTGCAAATAAACACGTAAATTTGTAGCATTTGTTAACTTTACGATAGCATGGAGGCCCCAATTATAATATTGATAGATCCCAAGAACAAATCTTTATGGCGAAATTGTGTAGAATAACGCAATTCAATTTTTTTCTAAAAAAATTTTTTTTCATAGTAATAAAACGTATGGATATGGTAATCAATAAAAAAATATTATATTACAAAAATATCGCTTAACATTTCACATAAAATTTTATTCTTGGGACCAGTCGAAGTAACAAAAATGCTAGAGAACCCTATCGTCGCGTCAGCTCGACTTAGTTCCAGCCGTACGCAGGCCCTCGCTCCATCTGGCCGTATAATTACGATGTAACCGTCAAAAACTTGTAGTATTACGCACGAATTACATGGAGAGCATGTGTTAACACGAGTGTACAAAGTAATCGAGGTGAAGTTAACGTCTGACACAGATATGAGTTTGTAGTGTGTAGATAACTCGTCGGTTGCGCCTCACGTTGTTCGACCGTAAACTAGATTGTTTAAGTCGTAAATTATTTGAGGTCAGAAACACGCTTTGCGCCCCACTAACTTGTGCCTGTTTGTGACTTTGTGAATCGACTCGTGAAATATCATTAAAACGATTATATTTTTTCATTTTACCCAACAATTTCGAGTTTGAATGATAATTCTGTGAGAGCCGCAGTGTATTTTACAAATGAATCGCGACTTACTTGTCCGGCGACCATTACACTGATTAAAATCTGATTTTGTTCTATCTCAACTCTTTTAAATCATGCAAATTACATCAACGTATTCAAAGTATACGTAGTTTGATAACGATACTGTTTTAAAATGAAAAAAGAATAACAGTTCGGGACATAAACTATCTAAAGACGTGTCTGCGACACCACTCAAATT
Source organism: Deilephila elpenor (assembly GCA_949752805.1). Classification (NCBI taxonomy): domain Eukaryota; kingdom Metazoa; phylum Arthropoda; class Insecta; order Lepidoptera; family Sphingidae; genus Deilephila; species Deilephila elpenor. The sequence goes on from OX457099.1 coordinate 10,296,867, forward strand.
CTTATTTATTACGAAGCGACCCAAATGAATAGGCTCTCACATCGCAAAGTAATGTTATCAAAATGTGTCAGCATTTTAGCGCGCGGCCAACGCCGAGTGCGGGCGAGCGCAAACGCGGGCGGGCGCGGCGCGCCGCCGGCAGCGGACGCGCAAACGGGATGGGCCGTCCGCGCAATCTATCATTCATCCTCCATTACTTATATTGTACTTTTTTCGCAAAGTCACTCGCAGGCCGGTAATCACCTGGTGCGACCGCGGCCCTCCATTTTTCACACTAAATCATAACCCGCGCATCTGACAAAAATGAAATTTGTCGTACAAGCCAATAAGGGTAATGGTAACGCTGTGAGTGAGCGAAAAGCAAACAGGAATATCAGGATTTGTTTGTTCAACATGTAGGTGTTAGGTAGGTAGGTTTGTTTTGTAATGAATAAGATTTTACCTAGGTGATATTTTACTGAAAATAGAGAGGTCTCAAGTAGTTAGGATATAGGCAGGTAGGCAGGTTAGTAGCTAGGTTTAGGTTAACTCCCAGATATGGAAAACACTATGTTGTGCAAGAGAAAAGAGTTTTTAATTATTATACAACAAAATAAATGTTATAGTAACGCTGATATAATCCACTAAATAGTTTAGGTCGATGTCGTTATAATGAGTCGATTGAAATAGTTTTTCATATCTAGCGTTGTATTTGCCGACTCGGCGTCGCACGCGTCGCCGACAGCAAGAGGAGTGGGGCGCGGCAGCGGGCGCCGCGGACGGGCGACGAGCGTCGGTATCGCAAGTCGCAAGACGCCACAACGTGCGCCGTATGCTAATGCTTTTCCCTATTCAATAAGCAGACCGCCGCGTGGCACCAAGAACTCACGTCGGATAATTTACTGGATATTTTGTAAAAGTTTTTTCGCCTTCTGTGATTTATACCCGCGAAACTTCCAGCTCTCTTTTTCATTTGAATGCACGTGACATACGTGATATTTTTTGTTCCGACATAATCTGAGTCCAGGGAGTCTTCGCTGTCCTCATTCGTCAACTCGGCATGTGCCTCCAACAGCTAAATTATTCATGCATTTACGCGGTTCAACTTTACCCGCGCCGAGAACTTTAATATTGAGTTGGGATTACATCGATAGTCACTTTACCGTTCAGTATGCTAAATGCAGTAAAGATGAGGTGTCGCGGCCGCGGGGACACGCTCAAATTCAAAAAGTCGATGGTTCAGTCAATGAATGTGTGTGTGCTATCACTAACGAGTGTGCGCGTCACTCGTGTACGTGGAGCGAATGCGAACCGTGTGTATGTTTGCAGTTGACCTGACCAACGGACAACTCACACCGAACAACAACACACCGCTGCTAGCGCAAGCGCTCTCAGGTGAGGACGCCCTAAGCCTCATTACTTATGCACGTCCACACACATGTTACACACTTCCACTTGTACATATTTAACTATGACACTCTTAGTCATTATACTTCGTCACTCGCCACTCTTGTCTCACTTAACGAGTAATCATCATTTGCGCATCATGCCATCATTTCCACCAGCGTCGGTGTAAACACGTGGCTAATATGTGTGTGGCAGCATCGCTTACTGTGCTCTCTGTTGGATCGTGCTCAGTGTTACTCCATCGGTTTGGATCTCTGTGAATCGGTGTTCACTCCAATATTCAATATTTTGTGTCTCATAACCAAAAATAAATATATGTAACTTAAACAATATGTGTAGCTTTAGATTAGATACGTGTCTCGTAATGTAAACACGCGAAGGCTCGCCAAAACTTGGTACAGCATGAAGCTGTTGCATGATATAGTGGTCTAGTTATACGTACATATTTATGATAAAGGGGCTCATATATGGTGCAAGTAGGTATACATTTTAGATGGGTTTTTTTCTACTTGGACCTCACCCCTACCAAACTTAAATAGTGAATTTTGCTAACATTTTTGCATGCTCGCACGAATGGCGTGAAACTTTGCAACTGTTTAAAACTTTTAAAGACTTCCCCTGCTATCAGTCATTCGACCTGTCTGTAGGTGCTGTATAATGCCACAAAATTATCCTAATCAGACTACTGCGAAGCTACAATTTAAAAACTTGCCTCTTCGATATGCCTTGATTATAACTTTCCTAATCCGACCTTCAGCGATCGAGTTCTAATCTTGCCACATTCCTAGTATTACGCGAAGCGATTTCCGTAACTCAAAGCGTAGTAACAAGAAACAAATTTCATTTCTAACAGAAAACTTTGAAGCCGCTGACTATTAAGTCGGCCATAATCAATAAATACCGAACACCTTACGATTATCAAATACAGACGAAATACCAATACGCAAGTATGTTGTGATTCGATGTTGTTGTTTATGTAGTTGTGTTGATGTTGTTGCTCAATAGTTCCGTTTGGCGTGTCCGCAGTGATGAACAACTACCAGGCTGCCGCCGCCGGGTTCGGGCCGCCGGCATCTCCGCACGCGGCCAGCGGCCGCGCTGGGTTTCCTGCGGCGAGCTCGCCGGGCCCGGCGCTTGATGTCTACGGCTCTGCGGCCGATAGCGTTGGATACGTCCAGGCCGCCAGCCCCCAACCATCCGGCTTTCCCGCGATCGCAGTCAGCCGTGCGCCCCTCAACTACACCCCGGTAAGAAAGTTCTTACTTGAATGTCGCGAAAAATCTTTATCACTAATTACATTCAGTCGCAATAGAGTTAAGTCTGGCTGAATATCATAAAGCAATAATGTCACCGTATATCCGCGTATACCAATCTTAACTTTTGATAAAATTTACAAAATCATATCAATGCTATAGAAAAAAAAACGTATTTCTCACAATGAATATAAGAAAAGTTTCATACTTATTTTATTTCGTGATGTATGGGATAAAGTTATTAACTTTGATTCTAACTTTTTTCATTTATTACGTCATGTTCAAAATGCCTGTTTCAGTGAGGCCCAAATGAAGGCAATTCCTAAAATTGTCCTTGTTCGGAAAGTTTAACTGTCACGGCATTCAAATTAATGTTTGTTCTATTTCGTTTTTCTTCGGCGGCTTCGATTTGTGTTTTATCATCTCGGAATGTATTTTATTTTATGTAGCGATGGGCGTACGTGTGCGCATACTAATCGTGTTGCTATTTCTCTAGAGCGATGTTAAATTTAAAGGTCTAGCCGGAGTAAAAATTTCATTAGCAGTAAGTCCAAGCGGGATAAGGTCATAAGTGAGAGAAGCGTGCGGGCCGCCGGCACCCGGCCGCCGCGCGCCGACGACCGCGTAGTCTCAGACGCAATTAGCAGCCGACGACACTCTAAAATTTTAGCTAGACGGTCCAATCTCATTATGGGACCGATCTTCCTTGTCGCTCTTAAAGCGTAATCACCATAAGTTAGCGAGCGAGTGAAGCGTGAGAGATGCGATTATAAAGTGTTCCGAAATATGAGGACGTGGCGGGGGGCGGGCGGCAGGCGGCGGCAGCAATCTACGCGGTGCATTGCCGCGGGTAATGGCTTTTTAAAACTGCGACCGCGCTCCATAACTGCTTTCCTGAGACGCCATCAGTCTTCATTGCTTGTCGACGCCCGCCACCGCCGCCGCCTTCGCCTCCGACGCACACATCTTAACTCCTCACGTCCTATCTTCCACATTATTCTTCTGGAACACCATTAGTTCTTTTAATTTCTACGCTACCCTTTCGGTTACACATAAATAGTTAACGAAACACGACACCATCTATTGATTTTCCGTCAATTACAACAATTAATGTCCCAGTAGTTTCCATTGTGTCCGATACAGTAATATTGTTAGTAAATAATGTTGATCCAAATTATCCAGGCATGGCAGTGCATTAAGCTACCCTTCCGTTCCAGACGCGTCATATATCAAACGGGATATTAACTCAATCGTGCGTGATCGCCGGGGCAAAACAAATACGTCGCTAATGAGAGAATGAACGTTCCGAGCCGCGGCCGGGCCGGCGCATGTGGTTCCCGGGTGTAAAACGGTCTTATTAGGTAACGGGAATGCCCCCACGGGCAATAACCGTAAATCAAGGAGAACAAGCGGTGTAATTACCGTTGCCGAGCGGTCGCGCGCGTTGCTCTAACTCATCCACTCGGTGTTTTTATTTTGCCGGCCACCGAGCCGCTGCCGCTCTATCGACTGCGAACACCAAACTTACTACCTTTAAATCTGCCCCCTGAGAGGTTAATGCTCTCCTGAACGTTTTATACTTCCTATCAATTATGAAGCTGACTCAATCTAGTAGCGGCGCCGTTTCTCTTTAAGTTTGTAAGTTGAAGTCGCGGTGTGTGCTTGTTTATAAAAACGCTTTTTCATTTCAGGGCCCCTTGATTCCTGCGGCTTTCACCAACGGTTATCATTGAAAGTGTTATAGCACAAATATTTTACGTGAGTATTCATTTTTTGGCGCTTTTGTTCGCGACTCCCTATTAAAATGTCGTTAGAGAGAATACAATGTCGGCGTGTGTTCGTTGGCACTGTTAAATTGAACGCTCACTTTGCAATTAACAGGCGGCGATTTAAATGTTTTTGGAAAAGTTTTAGTATTACTTACATGGATTTTATAATTTAATTGCCCACTTGTAGCTTCTGTTCTATATTGCAATGTGTATGATCACAGCCTCAGTGGCACAATAAATGTTAAAGTGTTCGCTGTGAAACGACGAGCTGCGGATTCAATTCCCGCATTAAGACAAATGTTTTTCTACATGTCTATCTATATCAGCCCATATACGTCCCACTGCAGGGCACGGGCCTACTTCTTACATGTACTAGAATTTGTTTCGGGTTTGGGTATTGTAAGAATAAATGCGTTTCTCAAGTCATCATTTTGACTCGTAACTCGTGACTTTAGAGAAATAGAAACTAAATATGTATATGAGTTTCAAGCAGAATCTGAGATGCAAACAGCTATAGACATGATAACGTGCATGACCACATACTCTTAAATATAAAGACGTTTGTTAAAAATAATGAAGATTTTTGAAGAGATGCCTTACGAGTAGTAATGATTGTGCACATGAGCAGGTGGCGAGCGGTGTGGCGGCGCGTAGCGATCCCGAGCGCTCCGCACTTCCCAGCGCCGGCAGCCGCCGCCGCAGCCGCAACCGTCAGCCGCCGCTCCCGCGCCGCGCTCCTCCAGTCGTCGCCAGCGCCCACCGCGCACACAGCGCCCACACCAGCGCACAAACAGACCCACGCGCCGGCTGCACCCTCAGCACGCCACCGCACGGGCGCACCCTACCACCGCGGCGTTCACATACCAATCCCCTCCCCTTACCCCTTTCCTCATCTCCGCCCCATCCATCCCCCGCGAACCCGGTCACCAGACCACAATCTATTGTAAATAACTTTTTGTCGTGTGAACGAGAGATAGTCTATCGATTGAACAGGTATTTTTTCAAATTTTTCTCGCTTTCGACTGTACCGTAGATGTGTTGTCAGAGTAATAAACAATTTAAACTACAAAAAAAAATACATTTCATAATTATATAAAGTGCATCTAGACTATTTAATTGCAGGGAGGTATATCTTAAAATATTTTATTATTCATAGTTAACTAACAGTTTAAGGTGTACCCGGTCCTGGACGCGCGGGCCATTATTTTCCGTAGTAGAGTGTGGATCTGTTTGGCCGTGCTGTGCCGCGTGCTGTGCCGGCTCCTCGACTGGAGGCCGCAGACAATAACGCGGCGGCCGACTCGCGACTACTCGAACTCGACGCGAGCGTCGCCGCGCGCCTCCTCGCTCGTCCACCAACACATATTTTATTCTATCTATTTTTAATATTAATGTCAAATATTAACGTAATTATTGTACTACTATGTATTATGCATATTTTACCTATGAATGTAATTATTTTCGCCTAATTCGAAATGTATAATATCACCTCTTTGAACGGCTGTTCTGTTTCAGTAGCGAACGAGTTTCTTGATTACTTCCGTATAAGACTATGTTAGTTACGCGTATACATACTTTCTAATAATATGTATTATGATATAAAATTTTATCCTAAGGATAATATGATCATATTTACGATTCATATAAGGACGTTTGGAATGCTAAGTCGGAACATTTCAGAATATCTCTCATCGCGTTAAGATAATAATTCGTTTCTATCTTGTACCTTTGACGTAGGTATTGTAATTATAATGAATAACAATTTTGTGCATTACGTAATATTTCATTGTTTCTTACGATTGTATTTACCGTAAATTTAAGACCACTGTTTAAACGAATATTGAGACTCCACCTAATATGCGGGGTCACACAGTACTTAGTTGTATCTAAAATTTTAATCAAAATAATAAACCGTAAAATTTCGTACAGACGTTATAGTCACACGACACAGACATTTCAATAAAATAAAAGACAGGGATAATTAAAAAAATCAGCCAAAGGCGCAGGTTTGAGGTAATAGAATAAAATATGACGTCAATTCATTAATCATATTCGTTAGGTACTGGAGACATTTTTAATCGACCACTTTTGTCTAGTTTGCAGCAGTCAGGGATTAACTGCGCGGCATGCGCGCGTAGCACACGTCGTAGCGTGGTGCTCCTCGTAGCACGCTACGTCCGCTACGTCGCCTACGCCGTAACAGTGGAATGTAGGCGACAGCAGGCTGCTGTAGGTACTGTCGGACGCTCGTCGCTCAAACCGCGCAAGCGCTCGCCGCTCGCTACACACATGCACTCGGTTGCATTCATTCGTTATTTACTATTATTATTACTCATTACTTACATCAATTAAACATTAATATTATAAATCTACCTAGGTATTAAATTTTAGGTAATAATAATAAACAATCTTTTAAATGCTATTATTATATAAATACGTTATAAATATAAATGTTTCCTGTTACAAAAAAAAATATTGAAAATGATACGAAATAAATCAATATTCTTTTTAATGGTAATTTATTACTTATGAGTACGTAGTTAATTGAATAATGGAGTGTTAGATGGAGTGCGGCCGTCGCCGGGCGGCGCGCTCGCTTCGCGTTTTATGTTCGTTCGTGCCGAGTTCGTTCGCAGTGACGAGGTGAAGTGCGGCTTTGGGCGCGTACTAGACAACAGGTCCGACTCCGGTCCGACACTGGTCCGACTCCGGTCCGACACCGGTCCGACTCCGGTCCGACACCGGTCCGACTCCGGTCCGACACCGGCCCGACACCGGTCCTACACCAGGCCACACCAAGCCAGCACCTGACAAGCACCAGTCGCCATGCCGCACACACCGCAGGAGACGCGACCGCGATTAAGTTGTTATAAACGTTAGCTAGGAAATTGATAATGAAATCGAAAGGTGTGAGTCTATAGGACGGTCGGAATATCGATATCATACCTAACAAATTAACGTAATTATTTGTTTTATATTTACGGTGTTATAGGTATTTAAGACATTTTTTCTTAGAATATTTAATTATTACGATGAGATGTTATAATTGTTAGGCCCGGGCCGGCGGCGGGGGGGCGCGCGCCCCGCCCTCGTCGGCCGTCTCATTCACTTTTCACATCCTCACTATAATTATATTTTCTTACCAACCTTTTTAATGTAGGAGAAGCGCACACGGCCGCTTGTCCCCGTGCGAGTACGAGTACAAACAAACGTAAACACATATAGTGAGTTCGTATCGCCGCGTTCGTGAGAAGCCATCGGTTCGCCGCGATTGCATCGAGACGATCCATAATGACATTGTATATACGAGTAAATAGTTAGCCGCATGTGTGGAAACACGTTTAGGTAGGCGCCCTCCGCGGCGCATAGTTCGCGACCGACGTCACGTCGCGTTGTCTGACGCCAGTCGCCAGCGACCTGCCACACCGAGCAGACCTTTATCGGCTTATGTACACTACACTTAACGAGCCTACACTTCTCACTGCAGAGCATCACTAATGAATTCAGTACCGCAACTTGTACCACCGCCGCCACAGTACCTCACCGTGTTTGGTTGTATTACGTCCAAAATTGAACTATTAATATGAATGGTTAATACAGCAAAAGGCCGTTAATATATTGTACAACGATAACAGTTTGGCGCAACGCTTAGTCGATACCATCTGGTCGGTATTAGATTCATTCGAGCTGCAATCAGGATTAGCTTGACGGATGATTAGTTTGTTGTTGTTATCATTTGTTAATACAGTTCATGAGTTGTTTCGTTAGTTTCACCCTTAGGGCATCAATCTGCAGGCCATATAGCGAGCTCGTACACTACCGATAAGCAACTTGTGCTTCATTACGTAGATAAGTGTGAAACAATGGAGAAGCTAAATCAACGTCTCGATTAGGATTTGCCAAACATTTTAGTTAGTTAATTGCGTGGCTCGCGGACAGTTAAATGTAGGCCGCTGCATGGCCGGCAGTGCGACGGCACCCGGGCCGGCGCGGCGGCGCGCGCGTGCCTGCTGTCCCGCGCTCCGCCGCCGCGCCCGACTCTCTCGCTTGTTCGTGTACGCGATAGTTTGTTTCAGTCATCATTTAGATGTGTTCTATATCAGAATAAAGACTACGTAATGATAAGCGAGATCTCAAATTTATTTTTAAAATTCGTTATGTGATCCTAATATTGCGACTTATCGTATGTGTAATAAAATTAAATGAAAAGATAATTTATCATATTATATTTTGTATAACGACATTCTACATTATTTTACACTCGATCTACTTTATATTGTTAAAGATAATAATTAATTTTAATCTAATAACGTGACAGACTGGTAAAGTTCGTAGAGTCGCCACGGCGGCCATAGTCCAAGTAGCTTTGCATAATCGGCGATGGCCAACGTTAACGTTTCAAGGACCAAAGGTATAGTTATTCGCGTAGAACCGGACGCGCATTGGCTCCACACGAACCGACTCCAGCCGATCGGTTGTTCCACCGCAGTGCAGCGTGCAGCGTGCAGTCTGCAGCTGAGTAAGCATGAGTAAGCTATGAGAATCACCCGGCGGCTGAGCCGGGCCGCCCGCCCCGGCACCGGCGCGGCCCGCACGAGCCCCGCACGGCACCGCCCGACACCGGCACCCCTCCCGCCCCGCGCAACGCCGCCCGCTTGGTTTCGTTCTCGCGGTTACTTCTCGATTGCGTGCTTCGCGTGCTGACTGATTTTCTATAGCAATAAAAATCAATTACCTAAGATTTTACATTAAAATAAATTTGGATTTATATACGTTCGAATTTGGTGTCATGTACATTTAAAATATTAGAGAAAGGAGTAACGATAGGCGAACGATCCGCGACGAGTAAGTCGCGGCGTCGGCGCATTATTTTCGTCATTTCTTCGTGTATAATATGTTACATGAATCTGTATACAATATGGATATAAATCGTAATGATGAATAAATTAGTTTTTACGGCATCTCTTTATTAAAATAACGATAATATCAAAAGTTTTGTAAAAAGCGGTGGGTACCTCCGCCGCCCCGATTTCGTGCACCAATGCACTTTCTTATTGGAATATTACATTATATAACGTACATAATACTATGAGATATATAATCATACAGCCTTTCGAGGCGCGTGTGTATGGCGATGTATGTATACACATTGTGCAATGTACATATACCTATTATAATACAATGATTTAAGACAAGGTTCACATCGTGCCGTGTGTATGTGGTAATAAATATAATATGGACATTGTTCAAACAATAACCAGTTGTTTTATTTCTAATATTATGCCCGGGTGGAAGGTTCACGTACGCTCGCAGCACTTCTATTTGATCCCTTTGAATATTCATGTGTTATAATGGAGTGCTGTAGTAAGTACGTTAATGTTTCACTTTACTACCCCTATTACTTAAAATAAAAGACACTAAGAACATACATAATATTATATCAAACACATCAATATACACACATATTTTAAAGAAATACAAATATGGAACAACAAAGCATCTATGCTGAAAATCAGACACGAATATATCGGAAATCGTAAGTATACTAAAGTATAAAGGGAAGTAAGTACATAAATATGAGTATCTTAATAGGAATCCTCTGAAAAGTATTTAATAAACGATGATAAATACACGTATCAATCACAGATGCAGTCTTGACACAACAGTATTAAGATACCAAATCTGTTATCGTGGGTATAAGAAATTGAGGTTATATTTGTATGACTTTATGGGCTTCAATATATTTATGAGAGTAAAGGTAAATAATGCAAAATAATAATGCGAGAAGATAAATAATGAATATAATAACAATTTATAGAAATTATACAAAGCTGAATAAAAATCAAGTTCTTTAGATAATAAATACACCCATAGTTGAAATCGAAAACTAACTTCAGGGTGTACAGTCATAGTATAGACAATACCATTAAACCATACAAGACTGAAAATCTAAAAAAAAGTGCCAAACGAGATCACAATTACGTTATTTTACATAATTTATGGATCAGTACTGACTGTATTTGTAGATTTTTAACTATAGTATACTACAGCTATTCAAATAGTCATACAAATTACATCTACTTTAATCATGTTCAATCAAGACAATTTAGTATTTTAATAACCATACCTACAAAAATCACCTTAAAACATAGGTATGAAATGCAGTGATCGAATATCTTTATTATAAATAAACAATCATGTTGTATTAATAAAAGTGATATTCTTTACAAAGATCATAGATTTTACTTTCTCCCTTCTAACAGTATTCTTTTCCCACTTGAGTAAATCTTTTTTTTTTATTTTATTGCCGTATAGGCAGACGAGCTAGCGGCCCGCCTGATGGTAATCTTAAAAGATTAATACAAGGTAATGTTAAGAACATTACAATTTAGCGATTTAGCTTATGATATTACAACTTTCTACCTGGCGAGGCCAAGTTTTAGCGGATATTTTATTAAAACAATATTATCGAAAGTAAACTCCGACTATCAAAAGAAAACTCACATAAAGTAGATTCAACAACAAACATTTAAGATAAAAAATATGTCTTAAAAAAACAATTTTTTTTGTTACAATGTTAATTGTTTGTTATCATTAAAATCAAAACATACGAGTAGTTAACATCAAATACCTACGGTTGGCATTGATTATTCTATTGAAGAAATTATCTTACAATGTCGCAAAGTTATTCCAAAACAATTACTAAAAGTATACTAAAAATGACATAACAATGTACCTTACATATTTAGCTAATTGTAGGGTTTTTGTATCTCCACGTTGGTAAAAACCCTGTCATAGAGATCCACGCACGTTTTTTAAGATACCGGGGTGAGCTAACATCTTTACATTTCTATTGCAATGCAATAACCGTTAGTCACTTAGTCGTTGTACTCACTTAGTACCCGTACCAAAAATAGCCCGAAATCATAGCCTTCTTCAAATTTTGTCCTTGGGTAAATTCTTAATAATAAAATAAGCCTAAGTCTACGGGAAAGTCTAAAATAATTAGAGGTTGAGATTATACTAATTGTTAACCCTACAACAAACTATAGAGATGACAATTATTACCCATAAACAGCACTAGTACGTAGGATGCACCTCGCTCAGTAATGACGGCGCGACGAAATGTTTTTTTAACCCTCTTTATGCCAGACGCAATTTTGCGTCTTTCTAGGACTTAATGACACGACGCGCCCTGCCTCAATAGCACTTGACACCTGGCAAAAATATTTTTAAGAACTACACTGAATGAGTTAACGAGGCTGTCACGTTATCATGCTATTTAAATTCGGGAATGGTAAATGGATGCAAGTTTTGGGATTACTTTAGGCATCTGTGCGTTCAAAGCCTAGGGAGTATAGTTAATGACATTAAAATCAAAATTCTCAAGATTGCTGTTAAATAAAAAGTCACGTCTACAACTCCAAGTGTAAGCAAAATCAACATTTATTCAAAACAGCTTCTGTACCGATTAAGATACTTACACTACTCGTAGAGAGTTCTTCTTTAAGTTAGTTTAAGTTCTTGAGAAAAACTTAGTGATTTTTTTAGCGTAATTTTGTTCCACCGTTAAAGCAAACGATAAATTAAATATATCAGCCCATATACGTCCCACTGCAGGGCACGGGCCTACTCTACAATCGAGAGAATCGATTGAGAGTGGTTAGGCCATATAGTCCACCTCGCTGGCCTAGTGCGGGTTGGCGGACTTACATACCGTAGAAATTTTTTAAAATCGCTACGGTATGCAGGTTTCCTCACGATGTTTTCCTTCACCGTTAAAGTGCGTGGTGATTGACTATCAATACACACATAACTCCGAAAAGTCAGAGGTGTGCCCTGGGATGTGAACCCGCGACCACCGTGAACATGTAGGCAGCCGCGTCTGGTCCGTTACCAACAGGCCACCACGCACTAAACGATAAATTAAATACTATTTAATTTAGGAAATTCGAAAACAAATCTGGCCTGAGAACAAATTGTTCACCTCGATCTCGTTAGTTTTTTTGCATAGAGATTCTGTGTGAGAGTCAGGAATTTGTGCCTGATATGGCGATAGGCTCGCCCCCTACCACATCGTGAGATCCGTCCTACGCGTATGTTCTGACATACAAGGCGAAATGTAGGTATCCTGGTGGCGCCTCTGCCTACCCCTTCTGGGATAAAGACGTGAGTTTATGCACGTATGTATGTATGTATGTATGTGAAGGTTCAATGTAACATTGCCTGATTATATGGTAAATTTAGCATAAAATCTAATTCAATATAACACCTTAACTATTAGTAATTAAAAGGTTAAAAAGGACGTCCTTTTTAATACGTCCGTATTGCGTACTATACGCATTGGAATGTTAAAAAAATATGATTTATAATAATAATAATAATAAAGCTCATTTATTTCAGGTAAAAAGACCCATAAAAAAAAAAAAAAAAAAAAAATACAAAATACAAAATACAAAATACAAAATTACAAAGATTACAAAAAATTACAAAAATAACTGAAGCAGAATATACAAAATATATCAAAACAAATTAAGAATACAAATGTCACAAAATACGATTATTAAAAATACAATTAATTAATTGAGAAAAACAAAAGAGAAATTAATAAATCCTAATAGGCGGCGTTACTGCAATATGTCTATCGCAGCAATGCCGTATGTAGGGGCAGTCCAACCTGCTGGTAATCATAGCTAGGACTGAGTTAGAACTAGCTCGCACTCTACGCACTAAGGATGCGCATCGTTTACGCACCATTGCGTGGAAGCATGTTGTACGTGTTTCCGCGAACATGCCCGAGGCACTGCAGAAACGAGGCAGCCCCATCACCGCTCTAAATGCATTATTATAAAGGACGCGAAGGCCACCGTAACTTTTCGTCGTATAGTCAGCCCATAAAGTACAAGTGTAGAGGGATGTACAATATGCTTTGAAGAGCATAGTCTTCACCTCCCCCGAACATCGAGCAAACCTACGGGCTATCATATTACCACGCAAAGACAGCGACCTTCGCTCCCTTTCAATGTCATCATTGTCCTTGAGATCGACAGTTAGTATGTGACCCAAGTATTTAATTTTTTTCACTCTTTCAATGGGGACGCCATTGAGTTTGATAGATGGTAAATTAGACGGCACCTTTACACTGGTCTCAAACACCATGTACTGACTTTTGCTAACATTATATTTTAAGCCATGGTCACAGATGTATTCCTCACAAATGCAAATTAAACTTCTTAATCCACAGACTGAAGCGCTCAGCAGCACCATATCGTCAGCATAGCTTAAATTATTGACACAGACATCATCTACATGGCAGCCGATATGGTTGCCACTGAGCGTCGCAATGAGCTCGTTAATATATAAATTAAACAATGTTGGTGAAGTTAATCCACCTTGCCTCACGCCACATTCGAGCCGATACAAGTCTGACTTCGCATTTGCCCATCTTACATAGTTTGACTGATGTAAATACCAGTACTGGAATATACTGATTAGTTCTTGCGACAACCCCGTATTATGCAGCTTTCTCCAAAGAATGTCGTAGGAAACTAGGTCAAAAGCTTTGGATAAATCTAGGAAACATGCATAAACAGGCGTTCTTCTTTTTGTGTAGTATTTGATGGTATGCTTAAAGGAAAGTATTGCACTTTCAAATTTATAGATTTATAGATTTTATCACTGATTTCATTTAGTCTTTACATTTTTCGTTACTGTACGTAGTCAAGTAAATAAAGAAAATACAAGAAAACATACACAGTATGGTGGAGAGTGCACGGAGTCCTGTGTCAGCAGTTGATACACCATAAAAATATATAAGAGTTATTTAACGATATCAGCCACGAGAAATTTATTAATACTTTCTTTATATTTTATTCTATTGTATAATATATAAATCTTTCATTTTAATATCATATAAACGCGTTTTACTTAATTAACTTGTAAGTACATATTTGTTTTTATTTTTAACAGCGAATGTAACAATTTCATAATGTTTAACCTACAACGCTTATAGTATAGTCAACAACACCATTTATCTAACACTACAAAATTCAACACAAATTTGAAGCATAAAACATAAAGCCTACTCACCGGAACCAACGAGAACATCTATTGAAGCACCAAACACTGACACAGAACATCAGATTCTCCATTGAATAAGCAAATGTTTTTAAACACTATATACTTCTAACACTAATTTGTCCACAACACGAGCAAAATATTTTCTAACATCAAACATCAGTGATACTAGATATATAATACAACCGAAATCCACCATAGCCGCGGTGCAAGCACCACGCGTCCGAATTGTGCCCAAGACAAAACTGCCGACTTCGCGACTCAGATGGCAAAATATAACAAACTACCCTCAGCTGTATTATTTTTGTAATAAATAAAAATATGATGCATTTAGTGTTGCTCATTTCAGTAAAGTTATTGAATAAAGGTTTTCTATATGTTAAACAAGTATCTGATAGGTTTTCTGCTATAAAATTTCCTTATATTTTTATGGATTATTTGCTTTTCACACGAATTTAACCATAACAATTAAATAATAAACAAGAAAAATAAAATTACAAATGGCGCCATTACCGAACTGAGCTATTTCTTACAGACAACCATGGAGTCGATGAATAGTAGTGTACCTAAATTGTATAAACATTGCAGCAGAAGGTATATTTTTCTATAGCTGGATTTTGTGCTTTCGTGTGATAAAATTTCGCGTTATGACTAAAAATAAAGAGCATTCGACAGGCTTAATGGTATTTTTAAAACATATCGTAGTTTCTGCTATGATATGATCATTATAGTTATTTTTTTCAACTGTCCATGCATTCGACAATATAGACACATTATTAAGTATCGATCACCCCTAAGCGATACTAACAATTATAAAAAAAATCTAAAACAATGACAAAACACGTTGAATACAAGCGTGCGACAAACGAAGTCCCATTTAAAACTCACAAACGCGTGTTCATTTTCTAAAAAGCTAATGAACAACGGCGCACGTAAAAAAAACTCATGAGGTGGAATTGAAATTCAGTTTGGGGACAGGCACCCGTATCCACAGGCAATTGCGTCCAGTGGCCCACTGGCCTTTATCCGAGCCAACCCGACAGTTAGTGAAAGTAACTTTAACATAGAACCTTCTTGTGATACGTGACTTTATTTGAGAGCAACGGTCCTCTTTCCAGCAATTTACCTCCCCCGGACTAAAATGGTCCAATCTGTTGAGCCATTGTAATGCCATACACAATTTGTTCAATTTTAACTTAAGTGGTTTTTCCAAATCTGCGACGGGAATTGTGTATGGGCAATTATTAGGCCTGAGTCTCGGCCTACTGTATTTTATAACAATCTAATATACCTAATACTAAATTCTTCAAGTCATACATAGAGTCTATAATTGAAATGAAATCACGCATGTCAATAGTACAATCGCACGACCCGGACCGATGACTTTATTGATTTCGTATTGTTAAAAATTCGAATTACGATATACCCAAATATTTTCAATTTGCACTCATTAATTTGATAGTATCTAAAAACGATGTAAATATTCGTTTTTTTTTTTCAGAATTAAATAGGTAGGTACATGCAGGATTTGGAAAATATATAATGTTTCCCAAATCCTCTTCCGGCATCACACACGTCCATCTAACACACAACAGACTTCTTTGATCTATCTATCCACACATCAAAAACCCAAACCTGCTCTATTTTAAGCCATTCAATAGACCTAACATTCATCTATGTCGTTCCCATTCAAAACTCGATCGGACGACCGCGCCGCAGACGATTTTATTAATTTCGTTCATGATCTGTTCTCGTCCAATAAAGTAATCTGATTTCGCGGCCGCTGGGACGGACTCGTCCGCAATTTCCAGCCGTGACCCACAAAATTATAACCGTTTCATTTGTAACAAACTTTGCAATTTCATCAACTACTTTTATGGATAAATTTTCATATATCAAAAAAACCGTTTTGCAAAGTTACATATAGAAACGATAGGTAAAAAGATAAGGGGGTTTACGACCCCCATGCTTTCCACACGTTACATGTCTGAGGGTATCGCATTATCGGCGCGTGCCCGTCTGTATTATACGAATATACTCTGCATTTGGCAGCCGAAATAATCTTCACACCCCGATGGGCAGACCGGATAATTAAAGCGATTGGTTCGTCGACATAAGTTGGCAATTACCCTGCAACGCTGTAGCGGGCTTAAGGTGTACACTATAGAATATGCATGTATAAAGTAATGTTTTAATAGGATTTCACGCTGTACTTTGTATTTATAGAGTAATGTACATCGCAGTGGACTTTTGTTTTTAAACTCGTTGTTGGTCTATAAGTCTATATCAACTTATTTGGTTTCCAATGCTGCATATGTATGTATTTCGTAATACAATGTGTGAGGATGTTTAAGCTTGAAATATAATAGATTTTTTATAACGCATGTGTGTGAGTGGAGTAGACCGCTATTTAAAATCAGCACAAATAAGAAAATATATATAATATTGACCCATATGCGTCCCAATGTTGATCCGCCTCACGTCTCCTGATTTTATTTCATATGCCGTGTGCATAAATCACCAACCTTCATGTCAACTAAAATTATATAAACAATTAATAGTTTATAAACCCGTTAATGTTTATTTCGATATTTCTTCTATCGTCTTTTCGACCTGTTTATCTCCTTCCAACTAGGATCAAAGCTTCTTTCCACCTGTCTACACCACTCGTGTCTTCCACGATCATTTTATGTAAAAAAACCACTCAATAAAAATCAATGACATACACAATTTACGTAGACAATGGCGTAATTTAAACAACAGTTGCAGTTTACGCAATAGACGAGTAAGGCCGTTCGCGGCGGCACGCTATCGAACAAGTAACTATCGGTTTACGTAAGATACTTACTGCTGTTGACAGGCTATTTGAAGTTGTACAGCATTACTGCCACTGCTAAGTACCTTGTGTATAAACAGATTGCTTGTTCAATAGGCGTTTGAATTTACTTGGTGCGCGTGTGGCCGAGTATTTGCAGAGGTGCAACGATTGTTATATTTTTAGTAAAGAACACTACAAAACCGCCAAAAGATGTGTGATAAATGGTTGATTTCAGTTACAGAGTGCTTGCAGAAGTTTAGGTTATCTAAAAGCTAAAATAACTATAATTATATAAATACATGCACAATCGTTATTATGTAAAGACATACACATAGGCAGATACGGCATAGGCGGATGTTATGTAAAATCATAAATAATAAACAAAACACAAACTATTTCTAAACTGAAAGTGGGGGTAATTGATTAGTAACAAAAAGGGAACATCATGAATATTGACGTCACAGGCAAGTCGACGTGGGCGTGCGAGTGTGAGGTGTTTCCACTACGCCCACACTTTTACTTTTAAAATAATAAAAGCTGCCTCACTTTACAACTTGTTTTAATACTGCTTTGATAAATGTGTGTTATCTTTATTATGTTTGCTCTTGTGCATAACAATGTAAAGATTACCATAAGAAAGTATTTAATGCAATTACCAAACAGATTTGGCTTCAATACTTATTAATTCAGCAAAAACAATCTTGATGCAATGAGTGAACCCGAATATCTTCATAATAAATTAATAATCACAAAAAAATACATCTGCGTTGTTGGGTTTGCAACTAATTTGTTTTGAATACATTACATAATTAAAGAAGTTGCACCAAATGTATGATATGTACTATGATATTATGTACAAGACGTGGCGAATGAACTCCAGCAAGGACGCTTAAGATTATTTCGTCATAGGTCACGTGTCACGAAAACCACAGGGGTATGTTGGCAACATCTGGCTGATCGTTGACATAGATAGGTTAAGGCCACGAGGTCAGCCACAAAGATGTTAGTTGGAAAATATGAAAGTATTACAATAGAGAAAGAAAAGCCGACGAAGTATACCTTAAATAAAGCTAGATGGGCCGACCAAACCGCGATCATTAAATCATATAAGAATAAATCCACACGCCCACCTTTTCCATCCTGGAGAAGTTCTAATAATCGAACCCAGCACCCTGGGTTCACACCCCATACTACCACTAAACAAATGAACCCAAAATTATAATCCCAGCAATATTACAGCGAAACACTTAACACTAGCACACATGAGAGCATGAAATGCCTACATCGCGAATATCAGAAACTGGAGGAAATTTTGGTCTACACTACCGAGACTCAAACAAATATTTGCAGATAACACAAACATTCGTACCAGATACAGCCTACATGCGCAACTCGCACAGACTGAGTGCAATATTCGAACTTTTTCTCCCAGAAAAACACGTTGCTACCGGCTCATTATTAGTTTTTAAAGGAAATACGAAACAAAAACCCAGCCAGGAAACCTTACAGCCGTTCCATGGCTAAAAAAAGTAACAACAAAAATAAATTCGTACGAATTCGACCTATGGACAAAAGATTGCTGATCTCAGCCCAATTTCACATTCCGAAGGCCCAGATTCACGACGAATGTCAATGGTAACAGATCTCCAAAAACTAGGCTAAACGCTCTCAAATTTTTTCACACCAAGTTTCACAGTTCCACACGAAAAAACGTCGAAATCTCGTGCATTTCTTCGTCTTTGTTTACTTTGAGTTATCGTCGTCATTAAAAGTATGTGTTGTGTATTTTCATTATTTTTAAACCTTTCAAAGGCACAAATTTAATTCAGACTAAAATGTATTCTGAGATGTTATATAAAAATTGTTTCAGCTTCCATTTTTCCTTAGTCATATTTTGATTATTCTTGTGCTCTAGTACCTTCTGTTTATACTTTGAATGGAAATCAGCACTCTCACTTATCATAAGGTTGTTATTTCATGTGTGCGAGGACATATACAATATAACCAATTTAGATTGCTCATTCAGCCAATAGTCAATATTGAATATAATGTGCATCTATCATTAGCAGTATATTACTCCATTGACAAATGCACTCTCAGCACGATTTAAGCAGACATTACGAGTGATTTATGAATGACGGCAACGTATCCAATACATTAATACAATATTCGTGTCCGTCTGTACAGTGACCACTGGTCACTGTCACAGTTTACTGGTGGTAGGTCTCTCATAAGTGAGAGGCCGCCTGGGTAGGTACCACCACAATGTCTATTTCTCTCGCCAAACAGCAGTGTAAATGCACTGTTGTGTTCCTGTTTGAAGGACATAGTAGCCAGAGTAACTACTGGACATAATGAGTCATAACAACTTATGTCTCAGAATGGCGGGCACAGTAGAATGCCAAGCACTGCTTTGTAATTAATTGTGTTATTTGGTTTAGCTAGTGTCCATGAGCGGTCGTATCGCATATCATGCGAATGGCATGCTCGTCTCGAAATTCATTGCAATAAAAATAACATTAAAAATGTAAAAACAATTTGTAAAGCCTATCATAACAATCCTTGCAATTTGTTGCGATACGGGATCCTGCACCCGGTTCCGCATTGACCTATATAACTGTAGGTATCATATTGGGATCTTACATACCATCAGATACTAAGCATATGACATGGTAAAATCCATATCGTTAACCATCATTTTCAACTATATGAAGTCCACTACTATATAGCACAAAGGCCCCCACCAAAATGTAGTAATCCATGCCATTAAAATAAAGTATTACCTAATACAGCCTCATAAAACTGTAGTACTTAACGTGAAAATTAAATCGATTGCGCTTTTATCTATCCTTTGGAGCGGTACCGTTAAAACCAAGATAATCTCCTTTCCGATGTATTGCCGCTGTGTATTATCCGTTTAAAACAAAACGCTATTGCAATAATAACTGAACTTGCATTACAAGTATTATATATTAAGCGGTCGCGGATAATCCCTCGAATACACCAGTTTGTATTGCTGAATAATATGATGTAATGGGTAATGGCGCTTTTATATGGCCTTTCAAGATCCGCTACGTAAGTATTAAGTAAGAATAATTGTGTTTTGTTTGCTGTTGCATAGTTAATTGATATTTTGTATCGAGTACAGTTATTAGTTTTGGATGATACGGTTTTAAATATGTTTTCTAAATTTAACTTGTTCTTAATTCATCATCATGAACGCTAGCCCTTATAGAACAAGAGGCTGTGGCCGCCAGACTTTCGTCATTTCAAAAAGCTGAAACTTTGCGCTTGCCTCTGACATAGGCATTACACGATCAGCTATTATGAAGTACCGATCAAGGTGGCTTTGAAAGTTATCAGCTTTAATGTATCTGACAAGATGAAAGGACCATGAAAAGTGCGGAATGCCAAAAATACTTATTTTGATAGTTGCCTTAACATATATAAAATTCAGGTTTTATAGCATAACCCTGGCAAAACCACATTTTATTAAAGTTTAAAGATATCATAATATAAACTTACAGTTACAGTTTATTTCTATTTTGTGTAGTTGTAATGCATATTGTGTTTTATTTTAATTTTATATATAAGTTTAGAAGTGATGTTTTATTTTCTGCTTACATTTTTTGGAAGTGATATTTTTGTTAGATTTTATTGTATTAAGTTATATCCTGTCTTTATTTTATTTTTGTTCAAAATTCTAACTTCATAAGTGTTGTTTTGACTTTCGTTTTTATTTTGTATAAAGGCTAATGCAAATGTTTTGTACATGTGTGAATGAGACTCACCACATCCACGGTCAAACCGAAGCCCGGTTTCGTGGAAATAATATTTATTTTTGTTTGTAACTTTGTATTTTAGTAAATAAATAAAAAAAAATCATTCAATCCATTATTAGGTAGTTGCTTATTTATCACTTCAGTATCTTTTACCCACACTAGTTTTGATTTTTCAATAAACATTATACGCAACAAAATAAATACCAGATATTTCATGAAATACATATAACAAAAATAAACATCAAATATTAAATACGTACTTTAATAAAATATCCCCTACTATCAACTCGGCAAAACACTCAACCAAGTCAAAATCGGCATCTCCACTCGAGGAAAAAATACAAATATTACTCGTTTAGAGTATCGGATGTGTCACGTGTTCGGCTCCATGCGGACAATTGATTTGATCATGAGGACGCGGACAGAATCCCCGTAGCGGACGAAAACACCGTGACTCACAAAACGCCCTTATAAATAAACGGAGACGGGAAACACGCCTTATAAACGAAACACGTGACTCACAATCTTGAAATTAATTGTATTTTCGGTATTGAGGTACGTAGGGTATAAAAACAGTAGTTTCTAAACTGTATCTTGACGATAAATAAGTTGATGTTTTTTTAAGTTATTTAAGCTCTCTGAAATATGTAGTCGAAAAGGTTGTCATCAAAAGGGTTCATATTTATAATATTAATAATGTAAATAAAAAAAAAATCTATTACGAATTGATAAACTCGTAATGATAAAGACTACTCGGTAAGTACTGAACCTCATTTATAGCCCACCCGTACCTGGGGATGATATCAAATTGAATATTAAAACAAATTTTCAGCACCTATCTTTTGTCCTTCACCCTTTTTGCACTTAGTATGAATCCTTTGGAATCCTGAGTTCGATGAAGCTATCTTGGTTAGCTAAGTTTTCAATTTGGAACATCATGATTGTTACGAGATTATTTTTTTTGTAATAATTGGCGAGACGAGCGTATTGTTCGCCTGATGGTAAGTGATATGACCGCTCATGGACTGTAAATAAATTGCAAAACAATGCTTAGCATTCTACTGCGCTCGCCATCCTGAGACGTAAGATGTTAAGTCTCAATATGTCCAGTAGTTACTCTGGCTACAATGTTCTTCAAACCGGAACACAACAGTGCATTTACACTGCTTTTTGGCGGGAGAAATAGACATTGTAGTGGTACGTACATATCGGAGACCTACCACCAATAGACTACATCAATTCCTGAAATATTGAAAACGACAAAAGCTGCTGGAAAATAATTCATAAGTGAAACTTTTCTGTTGCATGTGTATCTATATATAAAGTATTCAAGACAGTTCACCAAATTTCCCTTATCCGCGTTAAAACCACTTAACCACGTAAAATGGTAAACTGGTAATTATGCTGAAAAGATAGGCAACTCAGTAAGTGAGGCAAACTCTTTGTAATGTGTTTGACATGGCAAACTTGCGGCCGTGTCAGCGGCAGCGGCGGTGTGATGTAGGCCCAACTTCCGATTCGAGTTTTGCTCTGCAACTTTAAGTGTTAGTCATACGTGCGCAAATAACTACGATTTATTTGTTGCTCATAAAGCAGATTTGGTTTGTTATTTATTATGGATTTTTTGATATTTGGCATTGATGATTCGTGCAGTTTTGTCAAGCAAATGACGTTAGCGTCTTTAGCCATTTTTTTCTTTTATTACTTTAATGTGTAGCCACATCATTTTTTCTCTTTTTCGGTGATGCGTTTATAAATTACCTTTTGTGAAATGCAAAATTTGTTTTTTGTTTGACTGCACCAATAAATCAACCAAATTCGTATGAATTTTTCTCAGCTTTGCATATTCCGATGACTATGACAGCGTGTTTATGAGTTATTTTTTCCTGACGCAATTTCTATTTTCCAATAGTTTTTTAATGTGGCAAATTATATGTAAACGGCAAGAAAAGGCTACATAATGTGTATACATAATAACATGAATAGACTTGCACAAAACACAAAGTATATTTAACTCAGTCCTTCGGCAAACAAAATAACACATTATTAAGTCATTTTCTTTGCGTTTTTAAGTTGCATAATTTTTTATATTTACGCTATTTTTCTTTTAATTTCTTTGCAGTATAATTTTGTCTATTTAATACATAGTTAGGTTGACCGGCTATCTAATGTTGTAAGCATTTACTGTTCATGGATTTTCTCAATGCTTTAGATACTTAATTCATTGCATAAAATGAAGTAGTAAATTACAATATTTTTTGACAGACACCGTGGCGCAGTTGGTTAGACGCCGGCTGTGAAACGAGATGCCACGGGTTCGATCCCCGCACCAAGAGAAATGTTTGTGCGGCCCACAAATACTCTTATTTCTTTCGGGTCTGGGTGTTTGTGAGACCGAAAAGTCTCTCATAGTTCTGATACCTGCGACACAAGACTTAATTGATCTTAATGCGGGGTCAAGACTATGTATGTGACTGTTGAGTGTATTTATTTATTTTATTTATTTTTAAGCCTCATTACATTTGGACAGATCGTAGAAGGTAATTAGTACACTGAGTAGAACAGCACACTTCAAGTAGTATATATTATATGAAGGATTTGAGCGTTATGATGAAAGATGAGTAGAATGAAACGAATGACTGTTATGGAACGTGTTATGTGAAAGAGATGAAGAATGGAACTATTGAAAAGTAAAAGAGTTAGATGATGAATGATTAAGATGTCAAGTATGAAAGGATGGAAGACGATGGAAGACGTGAACGACGTTCGACGAAGACGATGAAAACGTATTAAAAGAGAAATAATCATACTGAAGAACATCTGTACAATCTTTGTTTGATTTTAACTATTCCCACATGTACACTACTCGAACTGCTAAGTGCTGAAAATGGATAATAATAATTTTAATGTTGCTGCATATCTTAAGAAAAGTTATACAAACAATAAGACGTTAATAAATAGATTTTAATGATTTAGCGAGAAATTACATATAGTTGTTTGGTGTTACCGTACATATCCTTAAGTCAGCATTTGCGGCGCATATTGGAAATTCATAAATTATTAAATATTTTATAATTTCGTTCGTTACATAAATTCATAAAAGATATAAGGTAATATAAATATGCCATCACACATCTAGCTTAGTACAATTCATCGTAATAAATAACAAACTAAATCTAAGTAAATCAAAATTCAAATTCATAATACTTTACAAGCGTCTGTCATTGTAATTACTACTTCAATTCTATTCAATTATTTTCCTAACACAAACCACACAAAACAAGAAATAACACACAATTAATTACAATTTAAATTATATTAAATACTAAGATTGCGTTACAAGGACCATTGAAATTATTACACAAAGGGACTATTATCAAATCTATGAAGATATTTTAATTTCAGTAGGTGTTTTTGATTTACGACATCCATATGAAAGAGCTGCGCGAACGACCAGTGTAAATTGAACTACAAACTGTCTATTGTTTATACAGTATTGTGTGGGTTGGGAGGAGCGCGAGGTGTCAGCGTTATCTGGTGCTATAACTGCCATCCGACTTCTGTTGAGTAAGTTATATTAGTTTGACTATTCATTATGGGTCGCGAGAATACGTTATCCGAAGTTAAGTCTCATACTAAATCAAGCAAATAATATCTAACAATAAATATTTTCTAACGTTTTCCCACTAGGGTTGCCGTTTGAAAATTATCAGAAATATTGGGGATAATCTAAACTTATTTTTGTTACCGACAACACAAAAATATAGTTGTTTATTAAAGAATTTTGGATTTAGCGACAATTGCCACCTATGCCTTACGGATTTCTTTTCGATAAATGGAATGATCATTTTTCATTCATAAATATAAACAAAACATGAATAATTCATGATTCGTGACTTCATTTCCTAAAAATAGGTATATAATCTGATCAGTTGCCTCAATAATGAGAACATCATTATAATCTGTATGTAGAGTGGTGGTACATTAATTATTATTATCTGTGAGGCGGTGAAGCGGTGAATTAGTGAAGTAGTGAGTGCAAGTCCGGAGTCGCTGGCGAACGCTGCATTCCGCTGGATTAAACAACTTTCCTGCAATCTTCTTGCAAGACAAACTTAAAATTCTGACATCAGTTTAGGGAATTAAGGGATTCACTCCATAAATTTATAAAGCCCGCTTACTCGAACTTAATCTTGTTTGTTTATTCGTAGCTCTATTAGCGGATAAATCGAATAAGTTATTCTCTTTCCGATCTCCTCTTTGATTAAAGCGGATCCGCGGCAGCGGCAGCATAATTGGCTAATTATTGTGGAATAGCAAATTGCATTAAAATATTCAATTTCTTTACAAAGTTGACGGCACTCTCAAATATTCCATCAAGCGCACAATAAATTATTGTCGGCATTTTATAATTAGCCAGCATTATTCTATACTAAACCACAAAACAATGCATCAAAAGTACAGTAAACCAGCAACAATACATTTAAACCGCGAGCACTGTTTCATTCAAACAAAATGAAAAACGTGCCAAAATCTATTAGGTACACAAACCACTAATTTCCCCGAGATATGTCGTGCAAACTGGGGTTGAGCGTAAGCCCATAAGGTGCTTGTACATCATACCAGCGCAGCGCCCTGTGACACACGGCTTTGCGTTATGATAAAGCACCTGTTCACGTATTTTATCGTCCACGCCCGGCTAAAATGTAAGATGCGTGGAACGGAACGGAGGTTCATATTTGGAACAATTTACATACCGGCCTAGCACGCGGCAGGGCTGCGTAATTTACTATCCGTGCTTCGACGCTTCATCAACGGAACTTTGTCTTGTAACAAATCTGCTAGACTCTCGTCGCTGGAATTTGTTAGCAAGACACCTTTCTATACTCTCGGTGTTGAGGTAAAATTAATAACGCAAATTTTACACTATGCTGTGTGTTTACAATCTAATTTCCTGTTTTATCGCTTAGATGTCCAGCTTTCATATCCTAGTATGTCGACGTACAGAACAGCAGTTTAACTTAAAGTGACCTTTGTGAATAAGCGCAGTAAATTAATAATTAAATAACACACAATCCAGGATAACACTTATCACAATA
This sequence comes from Deilephila elpenor, assembly GCA_949752805.1. Classification (NCBI taxonomy): domain Eukaryota; kingdom Metazoa; phylum Arthropoda; class Insecta; order Lepidoptera; family Sphingidae; genus Deilephila; species Deilephila elpenor. The sequence goes on from OX457099.1 coordinate 10,323,051, forward strand.
TGTAATCTACTTGCATATTATGTGTATTCAAATAAACTATAAAAATACTAAATAAATCCCTAGATAAAAAAATAAATCCCAACCAAACCATCACAGTAAAAAATCGAGACAGAAATTCTTGAAACCACCCTAATGACCTTTTAAATCGTTTGTTTGATTACATCGAACGTTTGAAACGAATTTATCCGTATAATTGTGAAATTGAGCCTTTATAAAATTTTAATTTGAGCACTTGGAAACGTAAAATTGAAAATGAACCGGCGGCGTAGTACAAACGGCAGAGGTCATCTGTAACTCTAATTTGTCACGTTCTCGCGAACGTGCCACCGTATTAATATTTTACACAATACACAGTAACACCTGCTAATTTAAATCTTCCATTTTCTATATGCTTCACATAAAATTTAGGACACCTATTCTGAAGTCTTTGTTGCCTTTAAACTTAATGTGAGATATATCTGATAATATATTTTTTAATTTCAAACATATTTTATAGGTCGTCTTTGGGGTCGACTTGGCGTTTATTATTTTTATAAGCTCCAAGAACGTAAGACAAATGGGCAGATCTGATGATGAACTCATTACTTATTTCTCCTACCCCCTAAACAACCATAAAACTGAAGAAACTGTTGTTGATTTATGAATAATTGAAAAAACACTCATGCTAGTAGGCAGAGGTGCCTCTAGTATCACCCACAGCACGACGAGTTTGTTTCAAACCCAAAAAGCAATGGGAAGCGTATTACGATGCAAGGCACAAATTCCAGCCCTGAACAACTCGTCAACCATAACCTCAAGGTCCTCAATTCAAAAAATCGCAATTCACTTGGCCAATGAGTCGGCGAATCATAAAAAAACTAGTTAAATATTTACCCTTCAATCGAATTCGTCCCGCACAGAGCAATTCTATTCTTAGCAAAAACCAACTCCATTCAAAAACAAAACTAAACAAAACGAATTTATTAGGGACTTAAATACAATAGAAGCAGTGAAAATTTACAACGAGTTCTCGAATTTACTAGGAGATTCGGATGTACTCCGGAGTCCTCCTGCATTAACGTTCCCTATTCCCGGCAGACGTTGTACCTTTATTTTTTTAGCCGCCGATTCCCTGTCGCCGAAGCCACGTTATCTGATTATCGAGGTAAAGACCCGCTTGAAAGTTTCCCCCTTTTTTCCCTTGTCACAAAGCTTTAGTCGCATCTTTAAGTAATAAAATTACAAAATCAATTAAACTTCTTCTGTTTCGCGCTACGACATGGGCTTAGAGTTATGTGCTTTTATTGTGATTAGGATTTGGTATATTAGGTTAAAGTTAAGTGAGCAATAGCTTAGTTAGTAGGAAAATAGACTGATAAATCAGAAGACGAAAGTCATGTGTACAAACACTTTATTGTTTAACTTTAAAAGATAAAAGGAAACATAGTGAGAAAATCTCAATACCAGTTTGAGAAGAATTTCTTATATTTGTGCAGTCTACTAACCCACCTATGCAAACATGTAAGCTAAGGCCTGAATCGCTCCTAGTTGTGAAGTAGGTCAATGCCCAGCAGTGGGGCGTTAAAGGAATAGTTTATTACTTATAGACTCAACTTGAAAAACTAAGGATACACGCGTAATTCCTAAAAAGTCAAGAGTGTGAGTTCTATCAAACCCGTGACCTTTTTATCTCCTACATTCGCTCACTCTACGATAATCACCAATACATCAAAACATTCCAGGATGTTCCAAGTAAAGTTTAAAGTATATTTAATTTCGAACGTTATCTTCGAAACGTTCAATACACATTCACCTAGGTATGTTAAGCAGATTGCAGAAACTCTCAGAATAAGATTGCATTAACTTGCCCGTCCAATATCGAAATATGCTGAGTTTGCAGCAAATGTGCCAACCTTACTGCCTTACATATCGTACTTATTGTAGGAAATTGCAATATACGCCAATGAACTTATATAAGTTTATTGCTGTATGTTAATTTGACGACCGATTTGGTTTTGCTACGTTATAATTAGAGGTTCGATTCTCGCCGAATAAATGGTTTATACCTAAAGACTTTAATTGTCTGTTATCTTTATCCATCTTCGGCGATTTTTTTTCTTGTACCAAAAAGTAAATTCAATGCACATGATAATACCTTGTTTTTAAAAATAGTATATTTTACTGTGTCTCATTGATCAATACAGTAATACCCGTCTGGTCGAAGTTGAATATACCCACATATGCTGAGTTCAAAAACACGACACACTTCACTGATAGTAGGTCCCTCATATATGAGAGGTCGCCTGGGTAGGTAACACCGCAATGTCTATTTCTCCCGCCAAACAGAAATGTAAATGCGCTGTTGTATTCCGGTTTGAAGGATATTGCAGCCAGGGTAACTAGGATTAGATTAAGTCTCATCATCTTATGTCTCAGGATGGCTAGCGCAATGTAATTGATTTTGCTACTGTCAATGAGCGGATGGATCGCTTACCATCAGGCGAATAGCTTGCACGTCTCGCCATTCATCGCAAAATGTCACAGAAACCAAAGCTCAAATAAATATCAAGCTCTGAAAAGGTTCTCAGCCTAAATCGCTTACCACTAAATCAATGAGACTACTCAGAAAGATATAAATAACTCGAAATATTCATCTAAGTAAAGTAAGATTATGTCAAATATCTCGGCCGGCAAAATCGGAAACTGATTATAATTAGACGAGCAGAGAAACTTTATATTCTACATATAGCAATGATTGATAGGAATATTCTCACTAAAACCATAATACGACAAATTATAATATTCAATATTGTGATCAGATTTCAGTCATGAATAATGTAGTTGGCCTGTGAGTTCTAATGTAATAAAATCAGCGCTTTGTAAACATTGTGAGAATTAAATAATAGGAAAAAAGTGTAAATAAAATTTTTACTACGATTTTTAAACGTTTTTCTATATTTTGACTTAGAGGTTTTGCCTTCCTCTTTTGATATTCCTCTTGATCCCGATCATAATTAATAATAATTGAAATCAAATAAGTGGTTTAAGCACTACAAAAGCACATACAGGGTCAGGGAGCGCTAAATTAAAACTGTGTTCTGAAAGACATGTATTTCTGAGGCGTTAGTTAAAATACGTGTGTTATAATATTAGTTGATTGACTAGAATTAAAAACTTAAAAACTAGAATAATGAAGAAACCTGGAACTAAACACTAGAACTAAATTATTTATTTGCTGGCAACATAATATACTAAATACATAGACTTCTCTCATGCCCGTATCAGATGCTCACTATGTCCTGAATATTTAGTAAAATTAAAGCCAAAGCAACAAATTAGATTTCCACTAACAACCTCAGCTAGCAAACAAACAAATGACACTGAAACAATATTTACCCAACATCAAAATATTTAACATTGAAATCAAAACACGCCTACAGCGCGATTCCGCGGAACTATTAACAACTTCAATAAGCAATCAACATCACACCGCGTTCCGACGCGTAATGAATAGCCGCCAACTAATTCTACGTTACCGACGTGAAAAGGCGTAGTTATAACTCCACCTACTTGTAAACTACCGCGCCCCCCGCGCAGTATACTGAGGTAGGCGACAGAGGGGGAGTTTATATTAATTTGAGGGTCTAAATTGACAGGGCGCACGCATAGTCCGCTCTTTCATATGGACATCGTAAATCAGAGACGCCCACCGAAATTAAAACCGGGGGCAACGTGTATTAATTTGCAGTGCAGTGGGTCGGCGTCGGCCGCCGGGCGCCGGCCGCGTGCGACGTCGACAGATTTCGCGGCATTGTAAGGCTGGAAATTGAGATGGAGTTGACCACCTGGATTTCAGTATTTTGAACTGGAAAATTCAATTTTTAAGGAATTTTGTAAAATTTGGCGTCTATTCATGAACACTACAGCTTATAGTGTTTTGCGTTACCCCATAAAGCTCTAATACACAAAATTGACATGTAAAAGTAGCGAATTTATTGATACTTATCTTTAAATTGTGATAAAAGTGTCGATCCCCTACACGGTCAAAAAACTATGGTTCAAAAAACAATTATACCCTTTTTCTAAGAAGTCTCCCCGGCGGGGAATCGAACCCCGGTCTCCCGCGTGACAGGCGGGGATACTAACCACTATACTACCGAGGAATGCGAAAGTCATGATAAATTTATCAACCAAATACTTTTGCTCTTGTCGATTCACTAGAAACCACTTACGCAAAGCATTCTAACCTCTACATCCACCGTCCTAAGAACAAATGTTTTTTTTTATTATATGCATAAACAGATGGCAAAAATATGACTAGCACGATGCTACGAGTCAATCAAATCACTTTAAAATGGTATAATAAAGAGTTGCATCAAAATTCAAAATCGAAATTTTGATACAACCCAAAAACCTACCCATGTGAAAAAATAACTAATGCATATATTAAAGTCCATTCTCCTAACAATCAACAACAAAGCGAAAAATCATCACAATATCACCCACTCAACCATTGAAACACATTTTGTCTCCATCATTCACTCGGCTAGGTTTTGTTGTGTGAAAGATTTCCATTCGTCAAATGGATGGCTTTATTCCGAGCAGTCCACAGGTGCCCGATAAGCGAGGCGCAGACTTGATGGAATTACTGTCTAACGTTGCATAATGGAGACCAAAAACCGGGCTTTTACAAAACCGGGGATGTTATTTTGATTATTTTATAGATGTTAGGTCTCTAGTAGAGTGTGACATGGTTAGAGTAATGGCGATTTTAGGAAGGAAGTATGCAAAGCGTTGTTTATCCATCGATCTTTATTTAAATGTTACTTCGATTTCGACAAGCATTTCTTTCGACATCTTCCGTGGCGCAGTTGGTCGCCGGCTGTGAAACGAGAGGCCGCGGGTTCGATCCCCGCTCCAAAACAAATGTTTGTGAGGCCCATAAATATTTGTCTAGGGTCTGGGACCTGTGTGTTTGTGAGACCAAAAAGTCTCTCGTAGTTCCTGATACCTACGACACAAGATTAATCTTAGTGTAGGGTCAGGACTATGTATGTGTATGGGAGTATTTTTATTTATATTTGATATAGAAACTAAAAAAACAATTTAATAGTAGTTTTTTATACAACCATTGTCATTACTCAGACAGAATGGATTTAAAGGCTAAATATCTTCAAAATGGCAACTAAAAACCTAAAGTGCGCGATCAGTCACAGTTATTGTCAAACAGCAGTCGCCTTTAAAGCCGGGCCTTGAGACTTCCAAACTCGGGCACTGGAAAAGCCACTAATCTAAGAAATCCATCAGACCAATTTACTAAGCTCGCATTGTGCTGTATCGTAAATCCTTTTCAGTAATGAAGAGGCCCGAACCCGTCCGTATATACATATATATGTGTATATATCACATAAATGAATACACTACACAGCTATATTACCGCCTGATACGGTTTTATCGGTAGCCCAAGCTGGACCAGTGCCTAAACCCACAAATATTATAAACACAACACCAATAGCCACTGATACTTTATCGTCCATTTAGTATTTATGTAAATACTATCACGTACGTATCGGAATTATAATTTCGTACTTATTATTCGGTTATACTAACGCAAATAAAGAATAATCCTACTGAAATGGCAGATTTAAATCTAATTCTGTATTTTTATTAGATTCATTGTCTTATGTCATGTCTTATATCTCATGGGTATCAGAAATCAACTTGGCATTTTTGTTGGAAACTGGAATACAAAAAAAATACGCAACCTACCCAAATTTTCGAGCTTACATACATTATTTACATACATGACAAAAGTAAATATTTAGAAGTTGGAGGCGCAGTGAATCTCATCCTTTCGATAAGTTTCAATAAACCGTCCCTCCACTTGGATTCAGTGACAGCAACAATCACGCAAGTAAAACGTCATTACGACGACTAATACTCAGGACACCATTACATCGACGCTTCCTATTGACATCGGTTACATTGGAAAAAATATTGTCAATATGAAGGTTGAGTATACTTTCACTGAAAAACTATTACGAAAAACTTAACTTGGTATTGTAGACCCGATTGTGCTATACAACTATATTGATTTTTTTATACTGGATTGGCAACGTATAATTCAATTCAAATAAAGTATCACCAGCGAAAGGTTAAAAATGAGATGTTCGATACAATCATGCTGACCTATATAAAACGAAATATCAATCAGTTGCATCCGAAACGCGACACAATTACCTTGGTCATTGTGAAAGATTGTTGACTACCATGTATGACCACTATCCGAGCGGCGAAGAAAGTCCCACCAGCATAAGAAAATAATAATGAAATTTGGAGATATCCCACAAATCTCCGAGACACAATGCTGTATATGATTCGCCAAACTACCTCTCCCACACATTACATGTTACCACTTTCGAATATTTACAGTCAAAATATTGCACCAGAAAATCAGATAGCTTTAAAGTTCTGGCATTAAACTGACCGCTAACACAACGAATCGGATTGATCGGATCGACCAGCCCGTGTTTGAGGCAACTAATCCTATGATGCAATATTCTTATTCTATTCTCTATCCTGTCTAAATCCTATTCTTGAAATAACTAGGTCGCCCGCTAAGTAATGGAAGCTAGATATAGACCTAAGTAGTGCACCAAGTTTGAGCGGAATCGCTCGATAAATGTAGCCTTTGAGTCACTATTCGCGGTTCTGATATTTATGAATGAACGGATTTATTGTGATGAATAGTATTGTCTTAAAATGCCATTTAAACTTAATTAAAAAAAAAAGTGGAATTTATATCGCTCTATCAGATGCTGAGGGAGTGGTAGTAATTATTTCTTAATATGAACTTCTACGAAAGTCAAATTCTTCATTAATTAATTATTATTGGGTATATTTGTGTGCCTAATAAGAAATCTATATTTTTTTGGGATTTACAGGTGTTTGTCAGGTTTTGAAAGCGCGTGTGAAAGGTTATTGAATAAGATGATTAGGTTTCCGAGTAACTCCATGATATATCTGCACAAAATTATTAAGCTTATTCATATACATGTACATACATACACTCACGCCTAAATCCCAGAAGAGGTAGGCAGAGGTGCCACCAGAATACCTATTTCGCCTTGTATATTTCTTATTATTGAGCTTATTACCGACTGAAATTTAATTACAACTGCACCATAAAAACCATTACCAACCAAATACCAAATACTCAATTGAAATCCCACCATACAACAGCGACAAAAAGCGTCCAATCTCCATTGTAATGAGAACACGTAATGATATCGCTTGCCTATGATTAATTCTGGTCGGCCGGCTGACTCGTGCTCAATCGCTATCTGCCCTTATTAATTGCCTTGTCAGCCGTAACCGTATGTCCTTCGCTCTAGTGTCCCACGCTGGACGTACGTACTTACGCAATGATTATATTGTTTTCTATAAAGTAATTGGGCGGGATAAATAATCACCGGTGTTGGTAATAGCTTGATAAGTAGCTTGGTGGAGAGTATAAAACTCAAAACCGTTAAGGCAATTCTTAAAAAAATATTTGTGAGTTTGATTTGAATGTTTTTTTTTAAATTGCGATGAATGGCGAGAGGAGTATGCTATTCGCCTGATGGTAAGCGATTGGACCGCTCATTGACAATAGCAAAACAATATCATGAATTACAAAGCAATGCTTGGCATTCCACTGCGCACGCCATCGTGAGACATAAGGGCTAGCGCGCACAGATTACTTTTGTCAGTGACATAAAAGTTTTTGTCACTGCCACGTCGCGTCTCCGAAGCAGAATGCGCTCACGATAGGGATAGTGACAAAATGTCACCTGTCACATCGTAACATTCTCGTATCTCCATACATAGCCTCGGACTTCATAAGAGTGACGAATTTGTCACGGACACAAAAGTAACCCATGCGCGCCAACCCTAAGATGTTGAGTCTCATTATGTCCAGTAGTTACTCTGGTTGCAATGTCCTTCAAACCGGAACACGACACCTACATGTCAGAATAAGGTGTCAGACTTTTAAAGAGTAAGTTTGTGAATATGCATACTTTATTTGCCATGATTGGCATTGTAGCCACTTTTTTATACCCGTAGAAAAAAATAAACCATTACGAAAACATATTACATATCTATTTTTTTTATTTTTATTTTATTATTAAGCAACACTAACATTATGCTTACAATTATACAGAACATAAATATTGTACTATATACATGTATTTTTACTGGTAAACATAACAATTATGAGTGTTGACAAATTAGCTTAACAGAAAAATCAACTCCATACAGTATACACGGACACAAAAAATAACTGTAGAAGGTAAACATAACTGAAAACAATAGATAAAAGTAATGAAATATTAAAACAAAAAAAAATTAATGGTAAATGTAAATTAAAAAATACGAAATAGAAGACGAAAACAAAATTAAATCAAAAAATAAAATAATCGTAAAGTCAAAATTATGTGGATATAAAATTTATGAAAAAAATACAAATTATAATATGGAAAATACAAATTATGATCCCAGCATCTTTCGTTTAAATGTTCGCAATGAATCGCTCAATACATCCAATTCTGGATGCTGAGCACACAAGTTATTGTAAGATTTACATATTCTTACGATGGGAGAATGGAGACCAACATTAGTTCGACAGTGTTTGGTATAAAATATTTTAGTTATTGGTTTACGAGGGTAATTGTAAGGCACGGACAGACCAAACCGCTCCAAAATATCATTGCAATCAAATCTACCATTGACCATACCATGCAAAAATAGAGTCTCATTAATTACGCGACGCTGCTGGAGAGATTTCATTTTGAAGAATCCAAGTCGTTCACTATAAGGACACCTGTGAGAAATGCCAGGACTCAGGAAGGCCAAATGCCTAGTAAGGGCCCTTTGTATACCTTCAATACGTTGAGAAGAAACTGCATATTGAGGATTCCATACAGCACATGCGAACTCTAGATGACTTCTAACTAACGAGTTATACAGAATTATTTTTGTGTGCAAGGAATGGAATGATTTTGTATTACGCTTAAAGAAACCTAACATTTGAGCAGATTTTTTAACAACACTATCAATATGTGATTTAAATGTTAATTTGCTGTCCAGTATCACACCAAGATCTCGTATTTCATGGACTGTTGATAAGGTCGTTGATTGGAGTTGGTATTCGTAATGCACTGGATATTTCTTTCTTGTAAACTGAATAAAACAGCATTTATCAACATTGAGAGCCATACGGTTCATGTCACACCACTGCCATATCCTGGTCAAATCGTCCTGCATTCCTATATAATCACTCACGGATTTAATAGTACGATATATTTTTAAGTCATCTGCAAAGAGAAGAAACTTACAATTTTGTATTGCCAATCCTATATCATTAATAAATAACAAAAATAGGATTGGTCCAAGTATAGATCCCTGGGGTACTCCAGAAGTAGCACAATATACTTTAGACACAAATCCATTAATAACTATGAACTGAGATCTATTTTCTAGATATGACTTAAACCAGCCTAAAAGTGAACCATGAATACCACTTGATTCAAGTTTACGTAGCAGTATTGAATGGTCAACCTTGTCAAAAGCACTTTTGAAATCAGTATAAATTGCATGAATTTCATTACCTCCATCAAGTTCTCCAGCCACGTCTGATATAAATGAAACTAAATTAGTTGTAACCGATCGACCGCGGTAAAACCCATGCTGATTCTTTATAATTGTGTTTTGTATATGGTGTGAAAGTATTGGGGATACAATGGATTCGAAAATTTTTGCAAAGCATGATAATATGGAGATAGGTCTATAGTTTTTAACATCACTAGTATTACCTTTTTTGTGAATCGGGACTATCCTAGCCTTTTTCCATTCGTCTGGAAAATTTCCAGTAGATAATGAATGATTAAATATTATTGACAATGGCAAGGCAAGTGTAGAACAACAGCGTCTAATGAATACAGGATGAATATCATCAGGACCACTGCCTTTGAAAATATTTAGGTGGTTTAATTTTTTATATACCTGCTTTTCAGTCAAAACGGCGGTACCTAAGTACCTGTATGCATTGTCTGAATAATCTCTGTTATTAAAATTCGTAGGATTGTTTTTCATAAATACTGAAGAGAAGTGGTTTGCAAATAGATTAGCAATTTCACTGCCACCACTTACAACATTTTCATCCATGTGCATTTCGTTTGGCATGGTAGATTTGTTCTTTCTTTTATGTTTTAAATATGTCCAAAAGGCTTTAGGATTACGGTTAATATTGCTTTCAATATTCCGGTTGTAGTCACTAAAACATTCAACCTGCAGTTTATGACAGCGTTGACGGATTATGTCATATTCTATTTTGTCTCGCGGATTTAAATATTTTCTATATCGGTTTCTTATTTTATATTTTTCTTTGAGAAGCCTAATCAGGGATTTGGTGAACCACTGAGGGTACTTTGAGCTTTTTTTAATGTGTTTTGGAACATTTTTCTCAATAGTAGCTGATAAAATTTTATAAAATGCTGAGACCATATCGTTAACGTGCATTTTACAATCCATAAGTTCTTGCCATGGAATCTTTCTTAGATCAGAATTTATACAATCGAAATCCGCTTTAAAATAATTAAAATCTTCTCTTTTCTTTGGTGACATATATTTAATATTATGAGAAAAATTTACAGTTATCAATAAACTCGGATGCAGGAGATCCAGTTTAGACAGCACGTCAAGTGGCTCAGTAACATTAACATCAGATAAATTAGTCAAAATCAAGTCAAGCATAGATCCTTTTATATTAGGTATATTATTAAGCTGGTGTAAGCTATTACATGATATGAAGTCTACCAAGGAATATCCCAAGGGGTTGTTATAATTATATGGAATTGTATACCCAATATCATCACTAGATGACCAAGCGATGGAACTTTGGTTGAAATCGCCTAACACAATAACATCATTTATACAGTTCAAAGTCAAATTTGTAGCATCAATAAATTCATTAAGTGTTTCCAAACTGGCAGGTGGAGGCAAATACACCGCACACACGGCGATTGTATTGATAGTATTATTAATTTTAAGTTGCACGGTAATCCACAAATCCTCACATTGGCTCTCCCATCGATGCATACGCATAGATATAAGATCCCTTGACACCGCAATCAATACGCCTCCACCATCCATTTTGGTATCCCTGGAACATATGCGGTCACGTCTATAGACTATGTATCGGTTGTCAATAAACTCATTATCAGCTATTGATGCATTAAGCCATGTTTCCGTAAAGACAATAATGTTATAATTATTTAAACTTATATTATGATAAATATCATTTGTTTTAGTACGCATGCCACGTATATTTTGGTAGTATATATTTAAAGAACTGAATTTAATATAAATTACTTTAAGGATACAAGGTTATTGTTTTCTAATGAGTAAATAAGTAAAAATAATAATAATAAAGAAATACTAGGCTATATGTATGAGATCTTCAGTATTGCGAATAAGTTTTGCTGGACTAGTTTCGTTTTTCCTAACATATACTCTACCATCTCGAATCCAAACAAATTTGTAGGATAATTCCTTGGCTTTTTTACGTGCAGCAGCATGCAGTTGCTTGTTGATGGTAGTTAAATGCTCGGCAACAAATACCGCAGTAGCAGGACCACCCAGACCGAGATGATGGGAGTTCAGTTTCTCTTGTGGAGTTTTGTTTTTATTAAACTTGTAGACAGCGGCGAGTATACTATCACGTTGACGACGATTTCGCAGTTTCACAACTATCGCTCTAGGTCTGCTGTTAGTTTTGTCCAGTTTAGCGATTCGAGTAGCATGATCGATGTCTGCGTCTTTAATAGAGAAGTCCACGGTTTGCGCAAGCTGGCTAACAATATTCACTAGATTCTCAGAGGAGTGTTCTGGGACGCCATTTATTTCTATATTGTTTACTCGCATATATTGTTCAGCCTGACTAAGTCTCATGGATAAATTATGCACTGTTTGGTTCAAGTTAAAATTATCTTTTTCCAAATTTTCCAATATGTCGTTTTTTTTTTCCATTGCACATTTCAAATCTTCATATTGATTGCTAATAAACGATAATGAGTCCTGAAAGTCGTTGAGCATTTGACGCATATTCTTAAACTGCTCTGTTACAAAATCATGATAATAGATTTGATTGTTCCTTCCATTTCCTCTTTGATGATGCAACGCAGACGGTCCTCGTAACACTTGCTATTTTCAGGAAAACTCACAGGATCAACTACCGGTGAAACAGGTACATGGGAATGGCTAGTTGCTCTTTTTCTAATCGTAATGTTATCAGATTGAACTGATGCATTATTAGGAGTTTCGTCACACTCTAATTCTATGTATGCAGGTGGGCGAATAGGCGTATTAGAATTGTCCGTTTTTCGGGTCTTATTACAGCATTCGGGGCATTTCCAGTTTGCTTTACGATCTTGATCTAAGGCATAGAAGCTTTGAAAGCGTTTAGATGATACTTGCACACATTCAATATCATATTTCAAGTTACATATGGAACATACCAAGTACTCACGACTTTTTATAAAATTGTTGCACCCAGAACATTTGCCATAATTATTTGGAGCCATTTTTGTGTGATTAATTTGTTTACCACACCAACAGAGTCAATTATCAAGTTTCAATTATTTTGGCAAGATTTAAAAATACAAAAACTCACAAGTCAATCTCACGGGTTTCGAACCAACGCCTCTCAAGACACTGAAATCTAACACGTCTGCTTTAGGCGATCAGTCCACAAACGTATACATGAGAGCTGGCGAAATACTTGATCTAGGCAAATGTTTTAACAGAATTGCTTTTAACTTGACAGTTGCTGGGGTCCAAAGGTCAATTTGAATTTAAATTTTCTGACGGTTAGGCAAAATTGTAGATGATTTATGAAATACACTATTCCATCAATTAAGCTTGATTTAAGCGAAGTTATTACACTGTTAGTGATGTATTTGATTTAATAAGGTAATATTTTTTAGTTCACACACTTCACTTAAAAGTTCTCAGCACTTCAGCAGTTGGAAAAAACTTCTTGATGAAATGGTGTTCAATGTTAATAACTGGTTTTATCCACAATACATGTTAATGTTTAACTATGAAACTGTCCTTTAAACACTTTTTGAACACTAATAAACTAACTATTACTGTAATTTATAAATATTTTGTACGGAGCAGAAGTTAACCGTGCCGTTGACGTTGAATAATATCCATTACAAAGTTTATGTCACCCTTAACAATTAGGCTAATCCGTAATAATAACCATTTAAAACAGAAATATTAATTTAACATCGCGCAAATTGTAACAATTCCAAATATAGACACCTAATTACACCGACGCATCACATGAACCCCGACATTTCTAAATTTGCCTATAATTAAAACACGAAAGTACACATTGATTAATTAATGGTACGTTAATGCCAGCAGGCTATTAATCTCTAAAATCACGTTTGACTTATTAGTACCTAATTATATCGCGCGGGCTTGTGTGTTCGTTTTGAGTAATGACTTGTGCGAGGAAGCACAATCAACAGATGACAAGCAATTAATTGAATTAATTGCGGCCGGCCGAGCGAGTCGGGTGGCCGGCGAGACATTCCTGCCTGAGAATCCTCCAGCCAGCTCCTTAAACCTCGCTTAATATCACAAACGCAGTCTGTGCGTCCTCTCAGACCCCTTTGTCCGTTTGTAAGCATCATCTTGTCACTTCTCTTAGAAAACGACACTGTTAGATATGTATCCGTGTAATCTGGTAAAACCTCTTATGTCAACGTGTACGATGATTTTAACGTGCGCCGTGCTACCGTACAAAGTCAAAATTTAATTTGCTTTGTCATTCTCACAAAGGTTTTAGGAAAATCGCACGGACCGGACGCCATCACGAGAGGTACCAAAGCCACGCAGCCGAGACGATATCTGGGCGACCTTTCACCACTCGCACTATTAAACTTCGCTTGGGATATTTTATGTTGTGTTGTGTTTAATATTTGTATCATTATGGGTATGTAGGTATTATAAACGGTAAAATTACGTAGAAATACACCTACTTAATATTATAAATAAATTATTTATTATTATTATTTATTATTTATTTACTTAATATTCGCCAAAATATAATTACTCAATCTACGTACATAATGAAAATCGCATTTTAGTATTGTGGTTAATTTTTTTAAATTCGTTTCCGCGCACTGAGATTACTCATCAATAGCGGATTATTTAGTCATATTTTTTTTACAAAGGCGACACACCAATGTTCAAAGTTTTGGTCAACAGTTTTTATCTTAATTGTACTCACTAAATTCACATTCAAATTTTAGACCATAAAGACAGGCGTTAATACACAGGCAATAAAACAAGCTCATTTCAGTCCCCTTCATTCGTGACAATGTATTCGCTCTGTGGACTTACAGTTAAAATCAATTATATTGGTGGCCGCTTATACCCGCCATTAAAAGCTTCTGATCTCTTCGGGTATTCAGGTCGGTGGAAGATTTGCGAATATTCCGCCAAAACTGTTTAACTTATGACGAAATTGAATTTTATATTGGGCACGGGAATTTGAGAAGCTAATGCAAATCGTTCTTTGGATATCGAATGAGATGTCTATGTAAAATATGTAAGGGATTTTCTTATTGTATTACCTTGAATATAAAGTAATTGAGTACATAGTTTAATTATCGCGTTATTGGTAATATAATTATGGGCATTGAACCATGAAATCCATGATTATAGTTATATCTAAAAAAGATAAGTTAGTAAATTATCCCACAATTTACATAGATATTAAAACAGATAATTAAATTCGGACATAAAATAAAGAACCAGCAATACTAATTATTTCTTAGTTTTAAATTACATTTAAATCTTTATTGATTATACAGGTCTCTAACTCTCTATCTTTTGTGAAATATGCACCCAGAACTAACTCTCCTCCACTGCACATCTAAAATATTATAATTAATATGCTTATTAATATATATATATATATATATATATATATATCTACATTGTGAGGAAAACTGCATACCGTAGCGATTTGAAAAATAATTTCTACTATATGTAAGCACTAGGCCAGCGTGGTGTACTATATGGCCTAACCACTTTCAATCTCACTCTCTCAATGGGCTGATACAATACAATCGACATTATAATAATTATGTAAATCCCATATGTATCTTTAAATTAGTAGCTTTAGAACTACAGCACTCGTGTTTCGTCAGTACTCCCGTTTCGATAGTAGATATTTCTATTTCGGCCCGAATCCTTAGTGAATTATGTTGTCCTTTGCAAGATAGATATTTAACACATTAGATCACGCCTCACTCCAGCAAACTAGAGCATTGTTCTGCTTACTCAATATGTTAAAAGGAATAGGTTGATGAAGATAACCTCGATATAGCTGTGAGGCAACATAATAATTAAATTATATTGAAAAAACATTTATAACAAATAAACGCAAATTCGTAACAAACTTACACAAAAATTGAGTCGAGTTAAGAATCTCCCCTTTTTAAAGTTGTTTTAAAATAGCACAGGGCTAATGCCTATACCGCAAAGAGGTAGGCAGATATGTCAAAAGTAATTTCACCGTGCTTAACTTAAAAAATAATAAAACATCAAATTAGATACAAAATAAAAAATAATACGCATAAATCCATTAAACACAAGGCGCAGATAACAACCGTACTGTTATAGAATAAAGTAGATGCTATTATCTTTAATAGGGAGTATACCGCCCACACGCCACTGCTGCTTCAATGGGACAGAAACATTCATGCACTAAGAATTGCATAGAGTATATAAACTTTATAAATATATCCCCCACTTCACTAATATAAAGCCTTAAAAAAGTGTGGCTTTAAATACGTTACATACTCGGCCTTATTCATAGACAGTTTTAAAACCTATTTGAGTTATCGAATTGTTTGTCTTCTTCGCTCAAGCGGAAATCAAAAGTCGTTGGAAAGGGACATAACATTCGATAACTAAAATAGGATTTAAAACTGTCTATAAATAAGGCCGACTATATATTTTATGCCTGTATACCTCAGAAGGTAGGCAGCATTACAGCACTGCCATATATAGTTCGTCAAGTTTATTTCAATTTCTAAATATGATAGGGCACGTGGCTATCGTCAAGCTGGTTATATATTTCAGTCGAACCAAAAACCTCGCACTATTCTATAAAAAGCCTACTTTAATATAAATATTTGACTCATATTTTTCACTCCAACAGCCAACCGTGTTAGAAAAATATTCAATCCTAACAATTATTTATACTTTGAAAAGAAAAACACGATATAAATTTACCTACTCATTCGTAGTAATCAAGCTCTAACTAGGTTTATTATTATCGCTAACAGAAGGCAATCGTGTCGGATCCAATAAGCATTGTTTAGATACATGTCATGTTAAAATTATATGAAGCGACTTGTCAACTGCAATCAGCGTTATTGCGACCCAGCAGTAAGTACTTATTATCGTATGCATTTATGTATGCATGTCATGGAATTGTGTGGGACGTAATACGCATATATTGTGGAATATTGTGGGATCTGTATGGTATTTCGAAGAAGACATAATGGTATCCGAACTAGCGAGCAATAGTAATGAAAATGCCTCGGTGGCGTAGTTGAACTACGACTACAAAGCTGAGGTCTCGGGTTCGAATCCCGGGTTGGGCAAAGTGTTTATTGGGTTTTTCTATTAATTGTCAGCCCGGAGACAGGAATTTGTGCCCTAAATGGGGATAAGCTCGCCCCCTATCACATCATGGGACGGAACATACAAGGCGAAATGTGGGTGTCCAGGTGACGCCTCGGCCTACCCCTTCTGGGATAAAGGCGTGAGTTTATGTATGTATGTAAATGATGATGGAAAATTGGATCTAGAGACACACATAAATGTTTCGGGTCAGCTTCTGTATATCCGGTTTCGAGCACGAAGAAAGCCAGCAAAATTGAGTTGAATATTCTATCTCCCTCTTCTACCTTCAGTATTTTTAAAAATCACGGTGAACTAACATCGCAAATTGTGACGTCACATGACCGTAACATCAATGATTATGAACTTCAATTTTATACTCGATTATACGTATACATGATTTCATACATTTTTTTAAATTAATCGCTTCATTCTGTATGAAAATACGTGTAACTTGAAAATATTGTGTATAATATTTTGATTCCACAAACAAATGGGTCGCCAATCCTACCATTACTTCAATTTAATGCAAAATTAAAGTAATAAGCTTAATATAAAGTGTAAAATAGAAATTAGAACCTTATAGTTTATACACCTTGTAAAATGTTATTCATCAATTCACAATTTATTAATATACATAATTTACACAATGATAATATATTTAAAGAATGCATACTTGCTTCGTTTTCCGACGCAGCAATATTCTCTAAAGTCGAAATTCTAACAGGCTTTGAAAAATGTTTTTTCAACTCCTGACTTCGGTATAACAACACAAAGCACAATAGATAAAACCACGACTTGCAATCTAAACTGCAAACATACGGAGATAAAAAACTCTTAAAGGTGTTTTAAGTTTTCACAAATTCATCCAAATAAGACTTATATCTTTCTAATCTCCGATTTCCTTCATTGTTTACTTAGGGAATAAACATGAAGTTATCGTGGTGGCCGAAAGGAATCGTATACGTCTTACTCGCTACTTATTTTCATTGTTGGTAACGTACGTGCAACAAACGGAACGATCGATAAGGGAGAATGTATTTTTAGTCGAACTATTGAACCCAAGGAAATACTGAAATAAAACCGCCTACTCGCGACTTACGCAAGGATTACTTTACAGGAAACGCTGCCATTCACAGGACAAATATAGAATAAAAGAATTGCATTTCATTCACAAAATATTTTACGATACCTATTTGGTGTACAAAAATTTATATTAAATTAAATTAGTAAATTAGATTTTTACAAAAACATTTTTTCATACCCAAGCTAAAAGTACTTACTATACGTTCTACATTCACCGACAACTCACGGATGAAAGCCACCTCAAATAAGCGCAAACCATCCCTCCCGATCCTTATCAATCTTTATCCACCTGCTATCCACAATGTTCGAATCATCGGTCCCTCGTACACGAGAATACTTAATAATATTTATTTATTTATTTATTTATTCAAAACTTTATTGTACACCAGTGATATACAAAATTACAAGTTAGAAAAGAGAAAAATAATAATAAAGTAATGATACAAAACTAACGCCACGAAGTTAGATATAAGCCATATTTAAAGCACCTACAATCTGTGATTCAAATCAACTTTATCATCCGAGAAGGCAACAAACCGTATGTACGGGAACGAGTCGCCAAGTTTTCCGAGGCTGTGTCACACCTGCTACTTTCCCACAAATTGTAACCGGTTCCAACTCGCAAGTCGCCCGTCCCGTCGCCCCTAACTTGGCCTTATTCTCTTCATAATTAATTCTTCATTCGAAACAACTCCGACTTGGACAGAAGCGGGCCGCGTAAGCACTTAAATAGTCCAAATTGTGTCAGAGACGCGCCCATTTTTAATTAGTTGAAAAGAGCTCTTCAATTTTTAATGACCATGTTTCAAAGTTTCGTTGTTAATTAAAACTGTAATCAAGTTGTTAAAGATGAAGGTGCCGGCCGCAATGGCAACTCTCCCCGGTAAACTCGTCTAGACGACTAATCTCCAATGAAATCGCACCGAGCGATTGTTCTGCGATAAACTATGTAATGATCGCTAAAAAAAAATCCTATTAATAACTGGTAGTAATTAATTAATCTTGTACTCCTGTGGGCATGGAAAAGCACGTCTAAGGTGATGCAACCACACGAAATAATAGCTTTGCTGCTAAATTTCATACGGTAAATGAGATTGCTTCAGGCCCAAAAACTGTTTTCTTCAATCATAATTTATCCCTCTCATTTTAAAATGTTAGTAACGCACTTGCGATCTCAGCCTTGCGGATGTTCATGGGCGACAGTAATTACTTACAAACAGATGAACCGTTTGCTCGTTTCCCCAACCAAATAAGAAATAATATGCCTTTCGATAATTAAATTTAACGTATTCATTAAAAAATATATATAATTCTTTTTAATTGCATCCTAAAGAGCTTATTATAAGTCCTGGTTACTTTACCATTATTTTTATAATTATTGAATTTAAAAACATAATTTCCTCAAACAGCCTTAAAACTAACAAATCAGTTCTCAAATCCTCCCTACCTAACCAGTACAGTAACACATGGTTGACAAATCAATCCGTATTTAGCGGGTCTGCTTGCGACTGACGTGTTTGCAACACGCGACGATTGTTCCGAACGGAGTTTAAGTTCGTTACGCCCGGATGACACATGGTTATCCCATTGTGCGACGGACTTCAGATCCGAAGGTGGAAACTAGCATTTTATACAAACAATCCTTTGAGGTGCGGCTATTAAAACACGTGGACGGAACGTGATCGTTGTCAGTGACAGCTTTATTTCAATACACAACGTATTTATAAGGCTATAAATAAATGTATCAATAAGCGTATAAATAAAGGTTTCGTTACAATGTACATACAATTACTGTGTTATGAATATATGCGTAGAAAATAAATTTAAATTCTTTATTATTGTAATGGCCAGATATCCTTACTTTAATAATAAGATATGAAGCTATCTATATTTCAAATGACCTTGATAGTCGCCCGAGAATGCTTAAAAATTTAGAAAAAACTAATTCTTAGAATTTCTTTCTAGTCCGAGCCTTCAAAAGTCCTTCATTGTAACTGATACTTATAACACAATAATAAAATACACCATAGTCAAATCCATCCATCCATCCATCAGCCAAAGGATGTCCACTGCTGAACATAGGCCTCTCCTAATGATTTCCACAGTGACCTGTTGGAGGCAGCCTGCATCCAGCGACGTCCCGCCACCTTTACCAGGTCGTCTGACCATCTTGTGGGTGGACGTCCCACGCTGCGCTTAGTCAAATACATAGTCCTTAATAGCTGTAAAAGCGCCAGTAGAACCGTTACTTAGAGTTTGTACACGCTTTTTTTTTCTTTTCTCGTGGGGAAAATCCTCATTGGATCTGGATAGACCGGGCATGCTGGACTCATACCAGCTCAAAAGCCCCATGTCTCCATCTGCACTTTGGAGGCACTTTGTGACCTCAATACGAACACACCAAAGTGCCTCCAGAGAGTTTCTACACGCTACCTAACCGAAATCTAAAGGCAATATTTATTACACGAATATCCTACAAAAAGACCGATCATTACCAGGCATTAACCGGCAAAAAGTGCGTGGTGGCCTGTTGGTAAACGGACCAGACGCGGTTGCCTACATGTTCACGGTGGTCGCGGGTTCAAATCCCAGGGCACACCTCTGACTTTTCGGAGTTATGTGTGTATTGATAGTCAATCACCACGCACTTTAACGGTGAAGGAAAACATCGTGAGGAAACCTGCATACCGTAGCGATTTTAAAGAATTTCTACGGTATGTAAGTCCGCCAACCCGCACTAGGCCAGCGTGGTGGACTATATGGCCTAACCACTCTCAATCGATTCTCTCGGCCCGTGCCCTGCAGTGGGACGTATATGGGCTGATATAGATATAGAACCGGCAATTTATCAACAGGTTTTTTAAACGGCGATAATCCGATAATATCACAATAATCACATCATTTCACTTCATATACATAATTCAGCCGGCCGGATCCACAATGGAGCATCAGTGCATACACCACAGCGGCATAACGCATATTAATCAACCAATTTCAATGGCTCTAATTACAGCTGACAGTGACGGAGTTACACTAAGCGGCGAACATTACTGCCGTCCCAGTTTTATACTGCGCCGACATCCCTATACTATAATCGGATATGACCTTTATGAAAATGAATTTAGAGACCTATGTTATACAGGGGGTTGCAAGAATAATTTTGTCAATTCGCATGGTAACGCCCACGATAATATTAGTCTGTGATCATTATTTCGCATCGGCATTCGTATTGGTCTAAACTTAACAAAATTATTTTGGCTATTTATCTGAAATCCGCGTCTGTAATCTGGTTATTTTGGTGCTAAAGGCTCGATCACACCCGGACAGTTACGAAACGTTCTTCATATTTGTACGCGCTATTTGAATGAAAATATAGTAAATAATTGTCTAACAGCCTTTTTCATAGACAGATTTGGGAGAACCTATTTTAATTATCGAATGTTTTTCGCTTTCGAACGACTTTAGAATTCAGTTTGAGCGAAGAAGTCAATACATTTGATAACTAAAATAAGTTTTTAATCTGTCTATGACTAATCTCTTTATACTTTAAGACCTTAGAAGTCATCTTTATTTTAAATATTTGTGTCAATTGTTGTTTATTTCTTAGAGTAGTATAGTTTTTATTATGATGGCAGTCTCGTTTTACTTCCACACATTGTTTGATCTTCTATTGTTGAAGAAAAGCGGAACTTTAATTCAGGCAGTTTGCTGGACATTCCAATTAAATAAATAAGCACTATAAATATTTATATTTTTAATTCTATACATGTTTTTCAGATATTTTTCGTTGCGTTACTTATTACATTATTACTTATTTTCATAAAAAAACAATCTCTATATTTAGTTATTTACGTAATATTAAACCTTTGCGACATATCGCCAATATTTTACATGGAAATTGTTGTTTTTATCTCAGCAAAATAAAATGCTCTGGAACAAAAAATAGGATATTTATTGAGTACCTTTACGTCAGACCTTTAATTATTTCATAACCCATTAAATTAACCAATTTATTGCTTCAACTAGACCACAGCCTACATCGTAATGATAAAACCGATACGTATTTTTTTTAATTTAATTTAGTTTATCCATAAAATTCTATAAATTAAAATTTACATGCAACCTCCTTCGATAAATTGAAAACAAAAATGTTCCAATTTCAAAAAACTTGAAAACCCCATCACCCAAAGAGGCCGGGATCCACACCGAACTAAACATTCGATAGCAACAAACGTATATCTGGCGACAACAAAGCGCGAGCTACAATGACTGTGAAACAATGAATGCTGGCTGCACCGCGCAAACACAGTTCCCCCACTCCGCTCTGTCACCGTCAGACGTAATTAGCACCGCCATTCAGATTGTCTGATTATTATGCGCATTGTTTCCTTCCATAACGCACTGCGATTCTGTACTCCAAGTAAATTATCGACTTTTTATCCGGCTACGTTCTGTTTTTGAAATTGTGGGTCTTTAGCGCTGGTTACTGTTCTGGTATAGTTTGAGGTACGGCTGAATGATGGAGTTTGTTGAATCTAAAAACTGGGATAGCGCTCTCTAATAGGGTTGTAAATCGAAAAGTCTGGTTAGAAGATTGTACCAATTAATCTTCTGGCCTCTTCAAAAAATAGTTTTAACGTCACGTGTATTGCGAGTGATGATAGAAGAAGACGATCCCAATATCACTTTGCCCGACCCGGGATTCGAACCCGATACCTCAGCTTTGTAGTCGTACCGTAGTACAACTACGCCACCGGGGCATTATCATTTATATTTTATTATTTAATTAATTTATTTTATTTTATCTTAATTGCGTTTAATGACACAAATATTTAGGCATATTATGTCAATCTACAATGTAATGCCACCAGATTGCATATTGTTGACTTGACGAGGTATCATTCATAAACTAATATTTTTCATTCTCTTGAGAAAGCATCAGTAATAAATACGGAAGACTCAAAGATAATAATACCTAAAACCTCACTCAGTTCAATATAATAAACCGATTGAGTCGCCTACACAGAAAGCAATCTCCAAGAGAAAAATGTATTTGGATCGAACAATGTTCGTCATAAAGGAAAACAGACTTTGTGCCTTTAAGCCTTACTGTCTCCGCTAACTGACTTAGCGCCATCGATCGCTGACTTATTATAGAACTAATTGTCGGCGCAAATGTCTGTTATTATTTTGTTATGCTTCCTCCGTGTACCTGCATATCAGTGTGACGGCAAAACATCTATTTACATTGTTTATTCACCGAGCTCGTTCTTTAGCGTGTTATTTGCTGGAGTATATTTGTATCCCGAGGGGGTGGTGAAAACCCAGAATGGTGACACGTGCAAGTGTCTCAAGGGTTCTGCCTGGGTATATCCGATTATGAACAGGCAGGACATTGTAGCCAGAGTAACTGGACATAATGAGACTTAACATCTTATGTCTCAGGATGGCGAGCGCAGTGGAATGCCAAGCATTGCTTTGTGGTGTTGTTTGGTTTTACTGTCCATAAGCGGTCGTATTGCTTACGATCAGGTGAATGACGTACTCGTCTCTATTCATTGCAATAATTATATTGACGCAGGAGATAATCATATGTTACCAAATAATCATATCAGCCAATTAAATCAATTTACATCGCATCATACATCAATTTAAATTAAACGGAAGTAATATTATATCTGCTGTAAGCTTATGTCTTCGTACAAAACTAAACAAAGAACAAGATATTTGCAAAAAATAATGTTTGCAAGACTTTTAGAAAAAATATTTATCTTTATAATTTCATAATTTCACAAGACAACTAAACTTAACTTAAAAAGAAATAGGGAGTCTTAGAGGCTACCACAACTGCTAAATCTATGACATATACACAAAGCTACGTTATGCAACTAATTATAATGCATTACTGGCATTATGTAGATGTATTACAAATGCGGTACAAAATCATCTAAATATGGAAATTGGGTCGCGTCTCTAGTGCCGTGTCCTATTGTTTACATCATTACAACACATCGATAAACATATTATGTAATCAGTAACTACGCTACAGGATGTAATGTCGAAGCTCTAAACGTCGGAGACTAAGGTTATAATAAATAAATAAATAAATTAATAAATTATTTTATTCAGTAACAAAAAAAACAGTTTACAATTTTTGAAGAGGGTTTAGGGCACCTTTTAAGCTTGAAATGCTTGTGACAGGAGACCCCAAAACATCCGCGTCTTAATATACACCAAGTGAAATCTCGTAGTTATACATACAAAAATACATCAAACATCAAGAATTACAAGTAAAGTTTTACAAAAGTTGAATAAAATAGATATAAATTAAGACTTAAATAAAAATTCAGACAAAATCGAGGATTAAATAAAATAAAGCCAAACAAAAAAGTGTGCGTGTGAGTGTGTGTGTGTGTGTGTTTGTGTGTTTGTGTGTTTGTGTGTTTGTGTGTGTGTGTGTGTGTGTGCGCGCGTATATATGGTCATGTGTGTAGAAGAGTAAATTATTGCATAACTTGCAAAAGTCTTTCTGTTTCCTCATAGTTCAATGAAATCAACCAATTCGTTATCTCATATTTGAAATCATTATAATGCCTTGAATATATATGAAATTCTTTGTTAATTTTGTTATAAAGGAGAGCCGAGCGTTTGTTGTATTGTATACTAGCAAAGAATGTTTTAGTAGCAGGCGTCTTGATCATAAGATCTTTTCTTCTTTTATCTGGTAAATTTGCGACATGTGTTAAAGTTTTGTGTTTATTTTTAATAGAATACAGTATGTATAATTTTCTAACGGAGAGTAAATTTGAGGTTGTGTAAATGTCTTTTGTAGAGTATCGACGTTTTTTAAAGTACATCACTTTTATAATTGCTCTCTGCGCCCTTTCTATCTCCAAGAATTTGATCTTAGCTGCGCCGCCCCAAATAGGTATACAATATGTTAAAATCGATTGAACAAGGGCAATATATATTTTATTTAGAAGGAGCTTAGGAGAGTTATGTCCATTCTGTTCGTTTGGAACAACGTGTCTTAAGGTTTTAAAGACCCAAGTTAATTTCCTGATTCTGCAAATAACTTGCTCCAGCTGTAGGTACCATGATAATCTTTGGTCTACAGTAACACCGATATATTTTGTTTGTGCCACTTTATGTATAATGGGACAGTTACAATTTCTATCGTTAACGTTTATACACGTATGTATTTTTATATGGAAATCTGATGGTGGTTGTGTCCTTTGGTTTATACTAAAGCATATATAATTAGTTTTAGATGCGTTTAGTGATAATAAATTGTTTTTTAACCAGTTAGCTACGTGTGTCATTCCCACTTCTGCACTTGTTTTAACCTCATACCAGGATTTATTAGTAAAGATGATAGCTGTATCGTCTGCATATGAAAACAATTTTGCGTTTTTAATAGTAAGGTTGCAGAGATCATTGATATAAATTAAAAATAAAGTAGGGCCCAAGACGCTACCTTGAGGGACTCCGTATGTTATATCTTTCTCCTCGCTGGTATGAAAGTCCAACTTTACCCGCTGCGTTCTATTAGTAAGGTACTCTTCGAAGAGAGCTAACGGCGTCCCTCTTACGCCAATAGATTCCAATTTTCGTAAAAGAATGGGGACTGAAACGGTATCAAAAGCTTTCTTGATGTCCAGAAACACTGCCAAGCATTTCTGCCCTTTGTCAAGTTGTTCCGTTATTTCCGCACTTAGAGCTTCTACGACATCCTGTGTTGATTTCCCTTTTCTAAAACCGAATTGTGAGGGAGACAAAATTTTAAAATGAGTCAAGTACTTTATTAAACGACAATTAATTACTTTTTCAAGTATTTTGGCTATGCTCGGTAAGATAGAAATTGGCCTATAATTGCTAATGTTATACTACTCACTTAAATAGAAAATAGTGTGTATTCATTTGTTTTGTAATATTTTTTAGTCATTTAATAAGTAAACCAGCAATGTAAATCGTACAAATGTAAATGCAATTAGCGACAAATGTTTTTTTAGCTATTACTTATTATGAAATATTTATTTAATTCGTATTTTTAAATATTACATTCTAATCTATATCTATACATATAATAAATTTGTAACCGATCGATGTCTGTACGCGGAAGATAATGTCGGTATTACCGTATTGGTAATACCTATTTTTCATCCCAAATAAGAAGTGTTCTCATGAGAAGAGGAAGGAATATATTTGTTACTTTTTAATACACAAAGGGAAGGGATGGGACTGGATTACATGCCTTGAGTAAGAATGAGGCGAGACGGGCGGGATATAACGGGACGGGATGGAAAATTCCAAACAAAGTTAATCACGCAGGCGACGTTTGCGGGCAGAAGCTAGTATTACACATAAAATCATAATGCCGCAGGAGCTGTCGTAATGGTATCAAACGATTAGACTACCGTTGTTTAAACAATTTACTTTTTAAACCAATATTCCTTTTAAAATTCATAACTCACAAAAGACTATAATAGTTCTTATGAAAGACGTATAACACAATATATTCCTTGCGTGGGTTTCATCGCAACATAATTGCATATTATGTTACTTTCCAGAATCGGTGTACGTATCGGCAAACTGGCGCGCTGCAGATTGGCGCATGTTACGCCACGAAAATCATTTGAAGCGAGCTCGAGCCATGTATTCGATATCAGTAATATCATCGTAACGATGGAATAAAATCGATTCAATAATCGAGACATATTTACGATACGGCGCGAAATGATCGAGTACGCGAACCACTAAACATCACGCTCGTTCTCGACAATGTAAAAGTTTTAACAACTCGCGCATTACGGTCGTCATAACTGACGTGGAGAGAAATACGTTCGACGAAATTACCACTTTTTGTTGATAAATGTTCGCCCGCCCTACAGGCTGCTGTTTATGTGCCATTAAGTTGAAATACTTAGTTATTAATGAGTAGTCTGTTACAATTACATCTCTAACGTTTAGCACGTGTGTTTTAGATTTGTACACGCACTGATTTTCTAAGCAAACACTATTGGTAACTTGACTATGACGTAGTATTGCGTATATATGATCGACAGTAACAGCTGACCATCAGACAGAAGGAGCGATCGTCTTCTTACGGCAATAAATATTTAAAAAATTGATTGAGTTCCGACAGGTCTACCGATATTACGATCATATTAAGTTCGGTCAAACGCGTCTGAATATTAAAATTCCCTGGATATTCGGAATTTATTTGCATATTCATACTTATTGTTAATTTTAATTGTGGGGAAAAGTTTTCTGAAATAAAAATAAGGGAATATGAAGTTAACAAGATGTCGCAATGGAAACATTTGGGATAAATAAATAAAATAATAAAATAAAAAAAAAATATTACCTTAAAATTTACAGATAATACAACAAATTTAAGCAAACATAACATTATTGAAAGACAAAAGGAAATGACTCAGCATATGCTGACCGAAACTAGAGTTTAGATCAGCGCTGGTTTTCAGTCACCCCTATCTCCCTATGGTCTTGTGCGGGAGTTAGTATAGTTAATTAATTAGTTAGTTAATGGCGTAATTACAACGGAAAACTTAAATTAAGAAAACCAAAATATTATAGGAACATAGTAAATGCAAAACAAAAGGCGAAGCAACAAAATATAGATTACAATTAATTATAAAACAAAGAATATTAAAGTTTACACAGAGAATAACAATCAATAAGGAATATTTAAATTGAATTGAATGTATTAGTAATGAGTGCGTGTGTGCGAGTGTACGGGTGTGTGTGTTTGTAAGTGTATGTGTGCGTGTGTGCGTGTGTGTGTGTGTGTGTGTGTGTTTGTGTGTGTGTATCAATAGCAGCTTAATGTCCTTAAGTGGTAGGGTTAACTATTTGTAAATAATTTTCCTAGATTTAGGATTCCCCAGCGAGAGTGTCTTAAGTTTTCTGCAGCAAGCTGTCTTTCTAAAAGACCTGTTTTATATTTCTTTTTGAAACATCCTAGACTCATTTTTTCCCTCATAGGAGGAGGCAGATCATTCCAAATACTTGCTGCAGAAAACTTAAATCCCCCCCTGTATCGTGGAGATTTATGTGATGGAATCGCAAGCCGATTTTGAGAGGCTGAACGAAGCCTTTTAGTTTTGTCCTTCTCCCAACATAATTTTTCGTACAAATATTCTGGTTTCTTGTTCCAAATCACCCTATGTAGTACCCGGAGTCCAGTGTTTACTTGTGGACTTATTGAAGATTATAATGATAATTTCACCTTGCCTGATTGACTAAGACTAAGTCTAAAACTAAGAAGAAGGATTAAGACTAAGACTTCCGAAATAGAAGGTCAGATTTTTTTATTGCGTGTGAGAATATATCAACTATATAATAAGATAATACATGTTGTAAAAATAAAAAAAAAATAGAACTCGCAGACAAACCAAGTACTTGGTTTTGCGGGCCTAATTTTAAACTTACTGTACTTTTTTGAAATATAATAAATAAAAAAATAAATAAAAAAAAAGGAGCGTTTGTCACTAGAATAGCGTCAATATCGTATATCACTGAATCTATTTTCGTACCGCGGTAAGGGGGGGGGGGGACAAAGGCCTAATAGTCGCGGTCAATAAAAATAAAACTGCCACGATACATAACGTATTGTAACGATAGTCATTTGTTATGGCCCACACGTATGCCCGGGATTTGTATTACACGCCTTGCTGCACGAGACGTACCTTGAGAAAATATCGAGAATTAATTAAATTGATTTGTGTGTGGACCGGGTTATACGCAAAAAGGTTTTGTTAATCCAGAGGGCACTTCTTTGGAAGTAAATAATCACGTCTTTCAATGGACGATTTTATTTTCCATTTGATCCTTAAATGAAATAGTCAAAACTAAAATGTAGTCGTAGCATTAGCATTAACGAGTTAACAAATGAAAACAAATCTAAAATAATACAAACAAATATCACTCATACTACACAAATCTGATATTTCCTAAATAAAACTGCACTACTAAATATAAAAGATCTAACCCTTATAAAACAACAATACCGTAAACATAAAAATACAATGAGAACACGGAATCGATACCACAGTGAACGCCACTAGAAGCTTCTAAACTAGGGAATTGTCAAAGTAATAACGTTACATTCGTGTGGATTCATCGAAATATTCCTGGCAGCGGACTAGCTATCGCTAGTTATGGCCGCAGCACAGATTCAAGCCCATTCGATCGCCATACTCGCACTAATCGGATTACCATGCACCCACCATTGCTCTAAATATCAACTACAAAGGTATATTGTTATTTTTCAAATGGTAACAAAGCCCTGAAAGGATTATGAGCGTCCGTGCACAAATGGAACTTTTAAAAGGTGACTTATTAAATAAAATGTTAAGCTTGCCCGTTTTTGGTACGCGGTAGTTGTTGACAGGGAGTTACTTCGTCATGTGTCAGCGGGGATCGTTGGCCAGTTCGAGACTTTTTAGTTATTTTTGAATGTCATACTGTGTGCCTGCATTGGTTCGATAGAACGCGTGTTGTTGTGCCAATAGACTGTTAAAATAATTGCTGTGGGTATAGACAGAGACTTGCAGGTCTTAGATTGATCCTATATTAATAGTTCACTGTCTGATATATTTTATAGTGCGAAGTAATTTGCTAAAAATAAAACATGTATCAGTACCCCTAGCCGGAACATTTTGAAGTATCGTATAGTAATAGTATAGTAACAATCATTACTTTACTATTACTACTCGATAACTATATTTGGCGGCAGCATGAACCGTTTAACCATACTCTCGTAAACTCTTGATTAATACGATACGATACTCACAGATAACCTATGGCAATGAATGAATATTATTGAATGATTCGTGCGGAATTATCATTCACCGTGTTTGTAAAAAAATATATTATTATCATAAAATAATAAAAAGCCTATAGCATGCCTTAAAGACATGTTAAAGGTTATGAAAATGAATTATGACGCAAAAAAGTATTAATAACAAATGATCTAAATTTTAAAAAATCATTTCAAGCAATTAAGCATTTATATTTTCGAACGTAGCCATTTTTTGTTTGACAATTGACATAACAACAACAACAAACAAATTTATACGGATGCCACTCGTCAACGAATGTAAAGAAATAAACTCATAAATAAGTAATAGATATAGACACGGACATTTGTTTAATATGATCCCTTTATACCTTTAAGGTGGAAACTTTATGAATGTATTCGCTACATTTTTGCTCGTAAAAAGCCTAGGTAACTTTCTTCACATATTATATCATTTTGATAACATAATATGAACAACTAGCTGAGAACTTGCCCATATCGACTATACATTGAAATGAGCCTGTGCATTAAATAAATAAGTAACTACCTACACAAAACATACAACAATAGTGCATAATATGATTGTTTTATTTATAAAAGGTTAGTTAGGTATTCATTTTTAAAACTACACTAAGTCTTGTCTTCTTATATCGTCATACTTGTTCCTAAGTTTGTTGCTCCAATTCCGAGAAGATCTTAGGATAGGAATTAACATTCTTTTGGTAATGCCCCTATTAGTAAGAATTATAAATATTTGAAATAACACAATTGTAACTCCATATTGAATTGCCTATTTTTAGTGAAACACGTAAGTATTACAACGAATATCTTGTAAATAGAAAATAAGTACTATGTGTATTGACTTGTCATAAGAGTTATTTAATTGCCTACGTGACCAATAAATGAATTTCATTTCATTTCATTTCACAGAGTAGATAATTATACAAAATAACAATAAGATCAAAATATAAGATGTTGAGGACACTGAGTATGATCCTAAGTAACACATTGTAAATGTAAAGAATTAAACTTATAAATAATAGGTAATAGATATAGACACAGATGTTTGTTTAATATAATGCCTTTATACCTTTAAGGTGGAAACTTAATGAAAGTATTCGCTACATTTTTGCCTGTTATGAGCCTTGGTAACTTTCTTCACATATATAATTTCAATAATATAATATGAAGAAGTAGCTAAGAACTTGACCATATTGACTACACATTGAAATGAGCCTGTTGCATAAAATAAATAAGTAGGTACACAAAACATAAAACAAAAGTGCATAATATGATTGTTTTATTTATTAATGTTACAGTTTTAGTTAGGTATTCCTTTTAAAACTACAGTAAGTCTAGTCTTCTTATATCCTCATACTTTTTCCCAAGTTCATTGCTCCGATTCCGAGAAGTCCTTAGGATAGGAAGTAACCTTCTTTTGATAATGCCGCTGTTAGTAACAAAAATATTTGAAACAACACAATTGTAACTCCATATTGAATTGCCTATTTTTAGTGAAACACGGAGTAGATAAATAAACAAAATAACAATAAGACGTCGAGGGCACTGAGTATGATCGTAATTAACACATTTTGCCTTATTTCAAATAAAATAAATCGCAAAACTACATTCACGATAGCTTTCTCACTGACAAAATCTCGGTGAGAAAGTTCTCGTATTTTTCGACAGCAAAACTATAGTAATTGGCGATACTATACGTCAAAAATTATTCCTGCTGCCACTTTTCATACATTTTTATAGTAAAACTATCGTTAAACTACTCGCTAACTATACTATAGTATCGTAAACGTTTCCCGCTGTCACATTTTAGTTCCAAATACGCTCACAATGGCGCTGTTTAAATTCCCATACAAAATTTTACTATTACTATTCTATTACGATACTGCAAAATGTTCCGGCTAGGGGTACTGATTTAGGAATTGATTCGCTCCTTAGGTGTCTAACTAAGAATTGGAAATTTTCAGGGCGCTAATAACACCTTTGCAAGATAAACCTGTAGCGGTAATATGTATATTCTTCTTCTTTTTTTATTTCAAAGAATGGCGAAACGAGCATGTCATTCGCCTGATGGTAAGCGATAAAACCGCTCATGGACAGTAGCAAAACCAAACATCATGAATTATAAAGCAATTTGCTGTTTGGCGGGAGAAACAGACATTGCGGTGGTACCTACGCAGACGGCCTATCACATATGAGAGACCTACCACCAGTGCACCATTTTAATTGCATCAACATTAAAATTAAGATTTTTAACGCAGATTACCTCACTAGAAATATTTTATTTCTCTAAGGCAGCTTTCAAGTAATATTTATGCGAAAAACATCTGTATTAATGAAATGTCATGATGAGCCATACTTTACGTCAAGTAATAAAATATTTAAACGCAAATAGCGCCTAAACTCACAAATCCGTATTTTTCCATCTCAGAATACATTTGAATATCATAAATTTCGGTTTCAATTTGGTAATCCGCTATGCCTACTTCTAAATATCACCCAAATAATTAATGAATAAGTACACAGCGACACAATTAATGATAGGAGACGGAATATCTTCCACGCGAATGTGAACTTAAAGCTTTTGAAATACAACCTAAAACAGTTTGACAGATTGTGACATAGTAAAATCAGTTTGCGGTATAAATCGTAAGTACTCCTCCAAACATGGGGCATTGTGGGCGAATACCTTGCTATAATTATTATAAATAAATGTGCAAACTTCCCCAACTTACTCCATTTATTATACTTCAATATAGTAGCTATTTTCAATAATGGTAAATGGTTGAATAATTCTTGGTTGAGATTACAAAATCAATATTGCGCGTCTTTGTCACAATATGATGTTTATTAAGCGAAGCTCTGTTGTTATAGAGTATAAAAATATTAATTACGGTTAATGGAGGATTCGTTGTACATATGAGTTAATTTCAACAGCTGCTGATTTTGTTTTTTATAGCACGAGAAAAAAAGGCTTATACCTCGTTAGGACTAACATATTTGATTCTTCACAGCAATGAAACAGCATGGTTTCAAATGAAAATAGTTAAATAAAAAACTCTAATTTATCTGCATCGAAGATTTTTTTTAAATATTTAAATAGCCTCCGTAGCGTAGTTGCTTAGACGCTGGCTGTAAAACAAGAGGCTGCAGGTTCGGTCCCCGCACAGAAACGAATGTTTGTGTGATCCACAGGTATTTGTTTCGGGTCTGGGTGTTTGAGACCGAATAGTCTCTCGTAGTTTTTGATACCCATGACTGTTGGGTGATAATAATAATAAATTATTTATCTGGCGGTTCGAATTCGTACCATGGACCATTGATACTAGTAATTAACACCTATTAGTAACCCCATTGATATTTAAATCTCAAACGTTTTTAAAAGCCCATTACTCAACATCAGCCATAATATCTCCGTCTATAATATTTTGAAAAATCCCTCGCGAAGTGCCTGGCTATAGGTCTTTCAGCTCTAAAATCAATCAGCTATGAGTACGTAAGTCGGAAATGTCAGAGGTGCACGCCCTCTGAACCAACCGCCGACCTCCGCGCACTGCGCTCAACTAGGCTAGCGTTTTTTATTAACAAGTTTTTTTTTTATATTACCATGAATGGCGAGACGAGTATGCTATTCGCCTGATGGTCAGCGATACGACCGCTCATGGACAGCAGCAAAACAAAACAATACCATAAATTACAAAGCAATGCTTGACATTCCACTGCACTCGCCTTGAGACATAAGATGTTAAGTCTCATTATGTCCAGTAGTTACTCTAGCTACAATGTCCTTAAAACTGGAACACAGCAGTGCATTTACTGTTGTTTGGCGGGAGAAATATACATTGCGGTGGTACCTACCTGGCGGCCTCTACGTGAGAGACCTACCAGTAACCTACCACAAGTACCGGCAAAATAACATTTTTTGTCAAAAATCCTTGAACGGGTATATAGATTTAACTATGGAGCTTAATTTTGTCCTGAAAGTTTTAGGGGCAAAGGCCCTCTCAGTATCCAACCAATATATTAGTTATGCTGCCACTCATTACTAAGATAGTATGGTGGTCATAAAATATAAGTGATTAATCTCACATTATACATACATAAACTCACGCCTTTTTCCCAGAAGGGGTAGGCACAGGCGCTACCAGGGTGTCCCACGTCACATTATAATTCTGAATGATTATTTTATGCTTTCTTGACAAAGTCACTACAACATTCCTGATGCAGAAGGTAATATGGACCTGTTAGAAGCATCTACCTGCGAGCGACAATTATCATTCATTGCTCAATACAATTATACACGAGACTGTTAGAAAATTGTTGTCATGTCGCGATCCAAGCAGCTATTTATATGCACTATATCTAAACTCTGGTTTAAATTCATGTCTCCTTATTAACAAAAACTATAACACTATCTACAAAGCCCCAGCACATTCAAGTAGGTAATGATTCAAGTGGAATTAACGCAAGCCCAACATCGATTATATGCTGAACATATTCTGAAACTCAGACAAGCAGTGTTCATTTACATCTTAATAGCGTGCGGTTCCAAGGAGTGAAGATGCTCGAGAATCTTCCGCCGATAGTGCACACGTGTTTTGTTCGAGCACTCTTTGTTCCGAGATTTCACTCAGCCAACATGCTAATGACCTTATTGTTCTCTGCGTACGTTGATGGAGAACGCTGGCTAAACACACTGTGATGAGAATGTGTAAAGCGCAAATACTGACGAAACGTCACGTACAGCGATGAACGTGTGTCTTAGTGCTGCACAAAAATTAGAAAAGTTTTATACAAACGGCATGAGAATATTTTAATTATTAGTTAAATTTAGTAACATAAAAACAAACGACAGTACTGATAATAGTACCTTAATTATAACTAATTGGTATACACTCCATCAATATATCGATCAACCGCCGTATCATAGAATTTGCTACACCGATACTGAAGACATATATAATTCAATCTATCAGGAGCACAACGTGATAAACAACTATTATAATAACAAAATGATATAAAACACAGAATTTATTATCTTGCTCCGACGTAAATCCGTTTATACGTGTAAAAATATTATTTCAACATGATCATCCGCCGGCTGCCTTCCGGGTTCAAGACACGTCTTTATTGTGTTTCTTCCTTATTAGCTTTTCTTAATTTGTTTTACGTACCCCAAGTACTCTGTCCGTTTTCTTTTTCTATGAAAAGTCTACTTTAATGCGGTACCGAAGTTTTGCTAAAATATTGGCGTTGAAGTATTAATTATGCCATCAAAAGTTATATGAAAACCCATAGAAACATATTCCAATGAACAGAGTAGAGAAATTAAAAAACTAAGAATGACTAATTTTAATTTCAAAAAGTATAACACTATATAAATAAATTATTTAGAGACTTTATTTATAAATTAGCAAATAGTAAAATAGTATACGTTTTATAAAAATAATGTGTTAAATTTATTTGACACTACAATAGATTCATTTTATAGTAAAAGCTCTTCATTTTCCCTCTTACATAATTTAAATATAAATGTTAACACAATAGGAACTAAAAGCGAACGGCATTTCAACAATAGATCTGCAAAATCGGTGGCGAGACAATCGAGTGAGAAATAGAAGTGTAGCCTAGACGAAGTACTACGTTTCGTACATTTAGTTATTATTTCAATAAAGTGAAGGATAGTTATTAAACTTGATGTAAAACCTATCCTAGATTCTCACTCTGGTTACGAGCTGTGACATAAATTAATTAATTAATTAAATTAAATTAATACACCCAACAGTCACATACATAGTCCTGACCCCACACTAAGATCGAGTCTTGTGTCGTGGGTATCAGAAACTATGAGAGACTTTTCGGTCTCACAGACACATGGTTACCTTGATTATGGATAACCTTATTAGGGTTGCACACTACACGTACCATCATGTCCACAGTAGTCACTTAGCGTCAGACGCCAGTATAAAAAAACAGCTCCACATTATACATTATAATATATGGCAAACAGGAGATGATAATTTAAAACGTCAAAGTGGATAAGATAATAAATTCGCGGAAGGCGGCAAATCTCCCGCGCTCGCGTCGAACAAATTTTGACAAATACAAACTTTTCACTTACTTATTCCGATTTTATCTCAAAGTAATAACATCCTATATTGCCGTGAAAAAGTAAGAACTCCACAAATCGCCTTACCATTTCTGAGGGCGCCTAAAAAAACAACTTTACCTCTTTGTATCAGTAACGATAACAGGGAAAATATCTGCCTTATAAATAAATACGACTGCGTAGGAATACGTTTTGTGCTAATAATTCACTTTTATTGTATCTTACACGCTCTTTGGTGTATTTATTACTCGCCTACGTATTGTGGATACTACACCTTTGTAAAATATAAGGTAACAAGGTGCACATAATATGTTTTTTCACACCAATTATTGCCCACATAAATAACGCAAATAAAGTGGATTTCGTGAAATTATCGCAGCATAACATCTGGCCTCTTATAATAATTACACGATGTTAAATCATTTTCTATATATTGTATTTAATTTCTGCTGTGTATTTATTTTAAGTCTTTTAAGGTTCATAAAAGTATTTCGCTCTATAAATCATTTTACTTAATATAAAAGATAATAAATAATGTCCATTGTGAAAAGAAAGTAGCACAGCTACCTGCTTGCATTTTCGTGATATCGTTTGTAATAACGTCGATTCGATTCCAGGATGAAAAACTCTTAAAAAAGTAATAGTTGTCTACTTCGATGCATCTGTCCATCAAACTATATTGAATCCCAATATTTAAATAATTTCTAGCTGTGAGTAAAACACTTTTACGACACTTAATTATTACTTTCGCTTAAGTATATTTTTGGTTCAAAATCCTATTGTAAGATCAGATCACAATAAATCAAGACAAAATTTCGTTCACATGCAGTCGTAAATACAGACTTGCCATAACAAAATTTTACTCGGTCCACCGTTCACATGTAAGACGGAAATCGATACCTAAATGGACACTACATTCATTATGGACTTTGCCAATATATCTTTGCAACCACTTTACACTTATGCCTTTACCATAAAGCACACACTTACTCTCTTTACAGCGACAAACTGTTCCTCTGTTAAGACAACCTTTACTGCCTTCAAAATAAGGTTGATATTTGCGTAAATGGAAGAATGGGGTAACTTTGCCCTGCTGCCCGGGTGATCGTTCGGAAGGGACATGTGCGTCTGACAGTAGGTCAATTAGCGTACAGGACGTGGGTTCTAAGACTGACAATAACTTAGAGGTACTTTGTGCTCGCTGAAGGAGCAAGGAAATTAAAATTAAAATTTGCATTGATTAGACACTTCATGGTTATGAGTCGTTGTTTCCAGACGTTCTTAGAAGTATCACCCGAAATTACAAAAAGTATCTTGATATTAAAATTATTACATATTATTTATTCACTTTAAATAGGCGTTGAATAGTAATTATACTAGGTCTTTTTAAGTTAGTAATAACAAAATATTTTAGAGTTAATACTATAATATATTTTATGCCTTCGCTTGACAATCATTATTAATAAAAATTGATGCAATTTTTACATTAGGCTAATGTTGATGTAATACAAATTTGCTAATTCATAATTATCTATATTGACCCTTTATTATTTTCACCACATACCTCATTATTGGAGGCTAATTTAAGTTTCGCAACCCGCTTAATCTAACAACTGAAGCCTTTTCCATTATTTTTTACATAACAAAAAGATCCAATCCCCATCACAACAACAATCCTTATAAAGGCGTGTATCAAACATCTACCTGTTGAGCAAATAATCATAAAGCGAGCATTACACGCTGCAGTTTTACTGGCAGTAACTACGTGACGTCGCAACTACCGCCGTAATTAAACCGTAGACTGTTGCAACTCCTCAATACCAACATTGTACGGTAAGTGCGTCATTTTTGTTACTTTCGCGAACACAAAAGGGCCACGTCAAATATTGACTTGTGTACCTTGAAGACTACAATGTTAGTTTAATGAATTTTTGATCTATTTTGTTACTTGAAGGTACTGCGATCAAAAATATATGAGGTGACAATTTTAAAAAGCGACATCTAGCGGTGTATGATACTACTTCTAAGTCCTAACCAATCAAAGTAACAGTTGCAAGTGTATTTGTCTGTTTGTTTTTTTTTTTTATATACATAGATGGTTATACGTAAGCCGGCAATATACACTGCCAAAATATATAATGCTATATCTCACCGACGAGTGTTTAAATTACATTTGTCATCAGACGCACTATAGTCGCTTCCTAATGCTAGTATGACAAGTACTTATGAAAGTTACTCTATAAACTACTCGTACATAAAACAAAGCCTCCGAAACAGTCTAGACTGAATCAATACCAACAGCTCGCAATTTATCACAAAAATAATTACACATTTAATTAAGCTTTCTTGCCAATCATAATTTATTGCGTCGTGCATTACCGAACACAATTACAAGAGTGAAATTTATTAGTACTCCAAGACATAACTGTATGTTTGCCGTTTGTCAAGTTCGGTTCGCGTATGCATTAATATCAGATACCGTAGTTATTAAATTAATGTGACGCGGTGTTTATCGAAAACGTATATTGCACATGTCGCTTACTGACAGGGCATTTGATATTTAACGATAGTAATTATTTTTCACTTGGCTCATTTACATACGTCATTATTATAAAATATGTCTTTTTTCCGTGTGTTAATTTTGCCCGTGTTTATGAGTGTACTACAACATATTCAAAGAGTATAATTGGTTCGTTTTCTCCATCGTTATTATAAACCACTGGATAAACTCACTGAACATACGAATCTAACTTACTACAACACACCATCGTCTTCAGACGTGAATACTGCAATAATATTATTAGTAAAGAAACGTAGCACCGTCTACGAATTGTAGCACCGTAGTAGTGAAGCTACGACAATTTAAATTGTAAATACTGAGAGTCCACATTAAATAAATTTATTATTTTTAATAACAAATAATATGCAAATAGTTGCGAGAAATATGTAACTTAGTAAAATTAATAATTCTGGATTATTATATATGTATACTTTTAATGACTGAATGAATGACCCCATAACAACTAAAAAACAGCTCTCCAAGTACAAAATAACACCACAATTAGAATATTATCGTTATCATAAGTCCCACGTTGTTTTGCGTGTCTGGATGAACCACCCACAGGAATATTATGCTTGGTCTAGCCACAAGACGGTCGATAAATGGCCAGAGGTGGTATGTGTCCCCATGGCCTCACAATCAGGAGATCCAACTGATAAGCAAAGAATACTGCCACAATGCGACACTTCAACAAGCGCAGTTCTATATTTTCTCTAAAATAAATAACTAAGAAAATAGAAAAAGGTGACCCGTTACCCACGCAATTGTACCGCGATTCGTGGTAAACCTGTTTATATCTAGTTATAGCCGTGGTGGCATAATTTTGATGGTCTTCGGGTGATAACTTAAAAAGAAAGAAAGTTGGCGTAAGGGCAAGACGGCTGTCTATAAATATAAAGCGCCATTTATGTGTACCTTTCATGTTCCCAATTCTATCGTAATAGAATAACACAGCTTATATGGATTGTGCAAACATTTTCAGATTTATAACATTAAGAAACAAGTTCAAAAAGCAACACAAAAGCGCATGGAGCTCGAAGCAAAAACTTTCCAAATTGAAATGATAACAAGCATAGTTACCGTTGCAGACGAGTTGTCTACATTGTCGTGAATTAGGCGCATTAGGCGACCGGTCCCGTAATACACTGTGACAATGCGTTTATCCGTGATTACGCCACACACCACCACCACACGTCCCTTCAAAACTCAACCTTAATTCCACACATACAAGATTCATTTACACCGCAACCAGCACGGCACTTAAGATATTTCGTGTGTAGAAAAGTGGTGAGTATTTGTAGCAAGAGATAACAGCACACGAGCCGGTAGTAGAACCTGTTGATGATAAGCGCCGTCGTCGATAAGGCTCCGCGTTGATGGACTGGCCGAGGCTGAATTTCGGCGAATGCATATTTCATGAGTTGATTAAATAGTTCACGCTTTGAATTTGGCCGCACATACATATGTAGACGGTGATACATATGTACGGGCTGCCGGGTGCCGCATTACGACGTGGAATACTCCAGCTATTTAGTTTTCGTCTTATCCTGCACTATACTTCTTGTGTTCTGGGCAAATAAATACACCGGCTATTTAAAACATTTGTTGTTGGTGAAACTTTTATGCAATGTTTGTTGTATGCAAATTTATTTAATGCGATTTGGACACTTTACTTAAGACGTACTTGGATGATTTAAAGGATTAAATGTACCATTGTTATTTGAAATTCATCAACTTTGATGTCGTTTAGACGAAGAAGAAGTTTCGTGTCATATTTGTTATACATTGGAGCAATGAATTTCTGTTTTATCGTCACCAGCCGTCATCAATCTTCATTTACATACAGAGAATTGGAACTACTCTAGTTTCTTACAGTTATAGAAAACTGATGTTTTAATACGAATAACTAAAATAACAATACTTAATAATATTTCAAATAACATTGATTTTAATTGCCGAATTGGATGTCGCAAAAAGACTTCAAATAAAATTGAACGCCAACAAATTAAACACCTCTAGTAGACATAGTAATCGAAGCATTAAAACTAATTAATTAGTGTTCGTTAATTACAAAACTTAGGTGAAAACAATTAAAACAAAGAAACGTTTCTTAGTGACTTTAGTGACATTCATTAAACAGTGTGTTTTTTATGTTCTGAAACAACACTTTGGCTGTATGCCATTAAAAAGTAGTCATAAAAGAACTTTAATAGGACACTTTGAATGCTATTGTCTTAGTTAAATTTCGTAGAAGAACCCTTAGCAATAAATTGTACGGTATTCACTAAATGTATCTATACTATTCGACAAAATATCGCAATTCGCCGCGATTTAAATCGGCCCGTCACGTACTGATAAGAATAAACTGTTTGCGAACATACGCAGGCCTTCTCCTTTCACTTTTCTTTCCTAAGTGGCTCAGGTACTGCTAATCTATAAATCACAGCAATACCTTTCCCCCAACAAATGGCAAACCGATAAACATTCATCTCCAATACATAGTTGACTAAATGGCGGCGTTTCTAAAAAAAGAAATACGGTCTCACTTGAGCGTGCGATTGCTACATACCAGCGCGGGCCAATACCAACGGTTTCATTACACACTTTTAATTGAGTTTTAACGTGTTTTAAAAATGAACGCGAGAAGAATGTGAGTTTTAAATGACCTTTAATTAATCAATAAGGTTTTAATATCAGATGAATAGGTAAATTGTCGAGGATTACGAACATTTGCGACTATTGCTACGAAGGTCTTGTTCCGAAGTGGCTTAACGCGTCAACGTTATCTTCTTATCTATGTTGTAATTTTCTTCAGTTGTTTGGAATCCGTTTGAACTATTTGGCCTAACCCTTTTCAATCGTACTCTTGATTATAGAGGAGGGTCGTGGCCTGCAGTGGGACGTATATGGACTGATACACATAAAGATTTGGAATCCCTATTACAATGTATTAAATTGAATATATACAAAATAAATGTATGAAACATTTCAATCATCACTTCAATTGTCCTACTCTATTTCAATCTTCTAGATAGTCACTAGCTCATCGAAGAAATATATCTGATCAGATATTCATTCTCAGAATTATCCATAAGCTCATTGATTCTCTTTATATTACGAGTAAAATTTTATTTAAATGTCCTCGAATGAACTCACGAAATAGATCAGTTTTTGAACACGTAACACCACACCAATTATGGATATAATTCATTCACTTGAAAAGCTTGTAATAACTATGATCAGGACTTCTCCAATTTCGACATATTCTTTTTACCGTGTGATAAATTTAAGTACTTACTTATGAATATAATTAAATCCAAAGTGAAGTGGATTATAATTGTCTCCTACATTCATCTTTCATTAATTTGTTCCCGTGTTTTAATTGCGATTTTATTATTTTTTTTACATTCTTGTAATTTCTATATTTCTATACAATTTTATAGTTTTGTTTAGTTTTTGTTTATATACCTATTGTTTACTATAGCACAGCGAAAACTTGTTGCGATTTTCTTTTTTTTATTTTACTTTAGTTTCGTACACTTGCTTTGTTTCTGTATAATTTAATTGTGGAAACTTCACTAGATTATGTATTAGCAATTGCATTGTATTTATTGTTCTGCACGTTTCCCAAACATATATAAAATAAAACTAGAATTTTGTAAAGCCATAAAATAGATACAATCAGAGTGACATTACTCATACCTACAAAATGTTATACATTGACGAAATACGTAAATAATAGTAATATTTATACATTTCCATTCGCCTAACTTCAGTGGTATTCCGCCTGCACCTGATGTCACTGCAGCCGTTACTTGCTGACCGCATAATCATTTTTTCGATGTGCACTAACTATTCTAAAACCCCTCTGTCCCAACTCTGTTACTGCCATTACAATTTGCAGCCGAATTCAATCTACGGCAGGAAACCTACAATTCATGTTTGTGCCAGGGTAAAGCTAATGCTGTACCAATGTCTCACAGAAAATTATGGTGAGCTTGGCTGTCGCATAATATTCAGTGTATAGAATAAATTCATGTTTACCCCTCCTCTTTCGTCAACAAAAGACGATTAAAATCCTAAAATTCCTCCAGTAGGTATTGTAAAAAATCGTTGATCAAACAGTAATTGGCCATAACGGGGGCTTTTGTAGGGGGCTTATGATGTTCTTAATCCTTTTACCAACAGCATTAACCAAAAGATTTTTGCTGCTGAACAAAACCTCCTATATTTTTTTTCCAGGTTATCCCTTAGAACTAACCTACATTTAACTACCTCCTGCAACTTTTATTTGGTCGTCTATTTATCTTGTGGACGTTTCATGTCCGAATTTTTATTTCCGATCAATTTGAAATCAGGGATTTTTTACATAATTTCATCCTACACACGTTGCCACATAACCAGACCTAACTACACCTATTTAAAACTCAAAAATGACATTAAACCAGCATCGAGAACAAAAGTTAACGCGTCGGCCGTCACACAGCCGCGTGTGCAATAGGTAAGCAATGAATAAACGGCCGGCCCGAGTGCGAGCGATAAAAATGATATATGTGCTCCGATGTGGACACCGTACAACTACTTTATTTGTTACTTGAGCTCCACCTACCGATTGTTGGACAATTTTAAAACAATATTTAGCCGAGCGAGCTGTGAAACGAATCCAAATGTGTTTATTAGTGGGCTCGGAAATAGGTTGAGTGTGGATTGGTTCTGATGATTTCACAGATTTGGTGTCATTAAATTGGTTTACTTATCAGTGATATACGTGTACAGATTATTATTTTATTTTATTTTATTTTATTTTTTCACTTAGATACACCATCGACAGTTACACATATACAATAAAATACAGTTGAGAAAATATAACACAGGACATTGTGTACTATCATTACAGGTGAATACAACATTCTTGAAATTGTTGTCATTAAAACAGATAATTAATTATATTAATTACAATAGATCAGCTTATCACATACATTACACAGTAATTATTTAAGAATGATGGTAATTGCACTATCATTTTGTACATATATTGTGATTAAAGCCAAAACAAATGATATGAGTTACAAACAACCAAATAACCACGATGATTCTAATAGTTCTTATCCAAACTAATAACAGATATTTTTTTCATTATCACATACATTCTCATCCATATCCTCAAAAGGGTGGACAGAGGTGCTACCAACCTCATCATTCAATCTCATAGGTTGTCGAGCCTACTTCCGTCCCACAATGTTCAGCGAGTTCTTGCCCAACCGACACAATATGACGATAAAAATTCATTTAATGTATAAATTGATCCTGCAGTCAAACTGTTTGTATAGTTTTGCAGAACACTTATATAGCTTATAAGTTTATTCCTTGGTTATTATTAAATAAAAAAAATCGTATTTAAATAATATACGTACACATTCATTTCGAAAGCTTCATGATGAAATACCGGTGCCTTGACCTCTCGCAAGCAAACACAACATTGTTCACGCACAAGTACATAAATAATTCAGATAAAATTCTTATAAACCAAGTATAAATCCATCTAAATCCCTAAATTTTACTACAAAATTTACTCTCACTTATTTTTATTATCTCAACTTAGTACTTATAATTTCAAATGCGATAGTAAGTTTGGAAGATTAATTCTTCAAACAATTTTCTATTCATTTCTTGTACCGAATAAATTTACATCCCTGTATATATTTATTAAAAAGTTACGTCCCGTGTTTCAAACTTATTGAATTTGTAGCGAAACTTTAAAGAAAACTGTGCTACTAATAATAAAGTATACACACACACTTGGCATCGGTAATTCAGTAAACTTAAACAAAGCAAGCTCTGCAAAAAGCAACGTATCCGATCATGAATAACCTTATGCGATGCCAAAAACTAAAGCAATAACAATTGAAACTTTTTGTGATTG
Source organism: Deilephila elpenor (assembly GCA_949752805.1). Classification (NCBI taxonomy): domain Eukaryota; kingdom Metazoa; phylum Arthropoda; class Insecta; order Lepidoptera; family Sphingidae; genus Deilephila; species Deilephila elpenor. The sequence goes on from OX457099.1 coordinate 10,367,299, forward strand.
TAGGACGTGAGGCACCTTTACCTATCTGGCGTCGGGTGGGGCGCAGCGGAACACGTATATAAAATAAGCAAATTTTTTTTCCATTTCTCAAGTGTAATCGTTTATTTTTTGCCTAATGACCCTCTCGTCTGGGGGCGTGCGGGGCTGCGGGGCGACGCGGGCGGGGCGGAGAGCGCGGGGCGCGGGGAGGGTCTTCCGGCGAGATACCCCGCGGGTGCCCGCGGAAAGGTTAGCTTTTTCGGAGCTCGCATTAGGGAGAATAGTTACAAAGCTGCAAAATGAAATATTACACGCTATTGTAATGTGCGATAACTATTCATACATTGCATTGTGTTAGCCGTTTTGCAAATTAAACTGGGAACTGACATTCAAGCGCTAACTCCTATTTCAACTTTCTCAATTTTCGGAGAATCGTTTCTTTCTGGGAGGTATTCTGAACTACTTATACTTCCCAGCGTTGTTTTACTTCTCTGATAAGGCAAGCGATATTTATCTATTAATACCCATTAACTTTGAAAATTATGAGGCTTTACCTGTCCGATTCGCCAAAAATGTATTAGTCCAGTGCCCGCATGTATCTACTGTGAGTTTTGACAAGTGGGTTTGAATACAAAACGTTTACTCTCACTTCAAAATCCACTCTGTAAGTTATTCGGTCTTAAAAATCTCATGTGAATTTCCGGGACTGGAAATCGTACCCGGCATGGCAATATCACACCCTCACGTCTATCATATTTGGGAGGCAAATAAGGTCAACACACTATAAGTTCCACTAACGTCACCTTCACCTACCCCTTCAGGGAAATATACAATAGGTACTATGTTTTAAAAAAAAAACAATAGCATAATCTAGTTCTAAGACAACTTTGTCAAGACAAATGTGTTTATATTATGTTTACATAACATGTCAATAAAAGCCAGGTGCGTATTTCGCGTAATTGAAGTAATGATGGCTAACGAGATGGTAATACGCAGAGGTATAAACCCGACACCTGCCTACACGCGCTCAAATCACGAATGAGCGTAATTGATCTTAATAGAGCTATAATCATGTCTATTTCTGCGCTATTGGCCTCATGCTAAAAATAGATATATTGCTAATTTGGTTATAAACTCTGAAATTGATTAATTAGGCGTAGAATAGAATACCTAGATAGAGGCTTATTTAGGTGATCGCAGGATATTAGCGACATTAGCGATGATGGTGCAAAAACTCGTAATAGAGCTACTGCACTATACCTACGCATGCGAATTGCGATTCATTATCAGTCTGTGCTCACCTGGTTTCGAACAGGACGGTAGAAGTTTGCCGATCGGTGAAAATTAACCGTTTCTCGCCAGTAGATACTCTTTTCAGAATACATTGCATTTTCCATCAGAAGCATTATAGGTACTTTGCCTGAATAAAAAAGTAATGTATAGCGCACAAAATAATCTGCTAAACAGTTATCCCTATCAGTTGAAGAAATACGTAATATGAAGTTTTCTTATGTGTTTTTTACGGGGGGGTGCCCGTAATACACAAATACCATTTTGACTTCGGAATATTCATTGAAAAAACATTTACCACGGTAATCTATACGCTTTTATAAATCAAACGAAAACAGATTTAACATTATCATTCTAAGAAAAACGTACCCGAGGAATAAGCGAAGAAAAACGTACGAGTGAAACATAAAACATGTTACAATTTTATTTTTATCTACAAAGAGAAGAAATAAGAAAGTCTACTCATTCATGAATTTAAATCACCGCCGTGAATATATTTGCGGTGCAAAATATACGTAGTTGGATATTCAGAGATCACAATAAAGTATTGCGAGTACAAAAGGCGTCGTAAGTTTAGCTTATCGCCTTTCGTGGCCCGTTAGCCACAAGCAAGCAATTGATTCTACTATTCCACCATTCCCACTCCAGCGGCGAGATGTATAAAACCCGCCTTCTGCATATTATCATATTTTCCATGTCAATTACAGCTTTAGTTTACCTTATTTACGACTTTGCTAGACTATTCCATTTTGGATACTTTAAAACAAATCTATTGAATTAGACGATTTTCTAATGAATTGTGGTGGTAGCAATTCACCAATTATCTTCATTTGCCAATTATTTGTAATAATAACTATTATATATAAAAGCATATATTTTCATAAGAAAGAATCGTAAAATTTATTTAAGCGATGATTTTTTATGTACCGTATGGTGTAATTTTAGTTAAAAAGGTTCTGTTGTAAACTATTGTTTTCCAATAGTCCCGAAAATGCCGAAGCAATAAAACGATATTAGTTCAACTCTTGGTCAACGGCAATCTTTACAAATAAATGTATCTTTATTGGACAATAGCACATATGTTTGGATATACCCATTTTTTTAGTTGAAACGATAGATTCATATTTTTTGTTTAAATATTTTCTATGATCTATCCCCGCTGATCCTCTTTCGAGACACATATAAAGGGTCGTATTATTTTGAACCATATACGACCACTCACGGACATTAGCAAAATCAAACACCATGAATTACAAAGCAATACTTAGCATTCCACTGCGCCCACCATCCTGAGACATAAGATGTTAGCACTCATAATATCCAGTAGTCACTCTGGCTACAATGTCCTTCAAACCGGAACACAACAGTGCATTTACCCTGCTGTTACGTCGCCCGCATCATAACGCGCAGCATTTACACATACCAATAGTTATACATTTCACAGAACATACCTGTATATTTATATTGTTAGCCCTGTTTTATACTCATTGCCGGCTACGGGCCTGCTATACAATTGGAAGAGGTTACATTTGCGAGTTGGTCGACTACACCTTTGAAATTTTTGTAAATGAATTTCCGAAGTGCAGCTTTCTTCGCGATATTTTCCTTCACAAAACTTACTATATACGACGTGACGTAGTTTGCATTCAAAACAGCTATTCCCAACTAAAGACAGAGAAGATGTTATTTGAATATTATTCCATTCCTCATTCGGGGAAGAAAGCTTTAACGTCATAACTTCACAATTAGTTACGCAATTTTGTTACATCAAATGTAAAGTGGCCTAGACCGTGATGTCTTGGGATCGATCCCAGGTCGGGATTTTTTGTTTTCTAGTTTTCACAAATAATACCTTACGTATATCTATGATCGGTTTTTTTTTCGTCAATTGGCAACAGACTTGCAAACAAAGAGTGGTATTAGTGACACCTCTGCTCACACCTTCTTGGATAAAATCGAGGGCTTATACATACTAAAATGTGAACTTTTGAATGGTATGTACTGCTTTCCATCACTTTATACTAAAGATAATTAAATATGAATAAACACTTTGAACATGACGAGCATGTGCCTTGGGTTTAAACCTGCGACTGCGTTATCCTGTTCGCAAAAAGTAAGCTATTAAAATACTACTAAAACAATATCAGTCGTTTCTCTATCTGGAATCCCTGTTTAAGTAAACAAGCAAATGATAACACAGCGACTTGTTATAACAATTAGCAGCGGTTTCATGAAAAGTGCTAAGTTTTAATGCACTTCTGGGTCCCATACAACTCAACAAGTCACCGTCGCGTTAAATTTAAATTCGGGGCTCATTTTATTCTTAATTATGGCAATTATTTTAAGTTAGTCTACTGGCGGAAGGGGCTGTGAACCGTGAGGTAGTGAGATTGATTCCCAGTCGAGCATTTAGTTTTTCATATTTTTGGTTGTATTTTGGACACTTAGCTGATACTTAAAGCTTCTCATCACATTGAGGGTCTGTTATTGTACTACTCTCCACCTATTTATAACATGACTTATTGTATAAATAGAATTAATACTAAATCCCGCTATTACTCGATTTTCTTCCATCAAACCCTGACATACCTATCAAAATAATGATATATATTCTTGCATGTTCACTTATAATTCGTTAAAGACGAGTTTGATTCGTGTGTACCGATCGATTTTTAACAAGTGGTCGACATTTACCTTAAGCGTCCAGTGTAAGATGACCCGCGGACTACACCTTAACATTTACAGACACAGGTCACGTTAAATCTGACATGTTATACCCTATAAGTGCTTCGGAAACGGTCGAGCCCACGAAAAATATGATACGGGGAAAAGGAAACGAACCTTGTAAGCCTTTTATGAAATCGTTAATGACCCTGTTGATGGGCCGCAACGAGTATTTCGGTGTTTCGCGAAAACGTAAATGTGGAAATATGTATTTTTTTCTGTATATGTGTCACTTTGCTCACACTTTTGTTCGCTATCGGCTTGCTTTTATAGCTAGTTTTGGAACTACAATAATGTGAACACCAAGTGTTTTGGTAGTTTTGGTATTGTTATGCTGGCACGAATAATTGGCTTCATTGCATCTTTATTCGCTAGATATTTTTAATGTTCTAAATGTAAAAAAATAATAAAAATAGTTTAAAAAAATATCCTTTTATTGCTTCACGATTTATAATTTCAAATAATATTATTTTAATTGTATATAATGAACGGATGAAAAATAATCAAATGATCGCTTTTATTGCCCCTGCTTTCACGACCACCTCGGAAGATAAAATAAACTGTCACCAAGATCCCCAACAACAGAATATTTAAAATTAATACCACAAAAAATACATAAAAACGCACTCATTAATATTAAAACCCTGCAGAACAAACGCAAAAATAAAGTTAAAAACCAAAGACACAATGAAAAAAAAGAATACCCGCGCAGGCAAAGTCTCAAGATGTTCCAACCGTGTACATAGTTACAAGTTTATTTGTATAAAAATAAAAAAAATAATAAAGGCCGGGTCTCGTCGACACCGCCACTTGACATTCGCAAGTTTTAATTGCCACACTCCGCGGCACTCGTGCGGTCGGAGTGGGCACGACCGTCACAGCGACAACTAACCTCTCACAAAAACTACAGCACACATTTACCACCACTAAACACATAGCTACACCGCCGCAAATATGTTGTATTGTACGTAATTGTTGTTCGCCAACTTGATACAAGTTCTCAGATTCACAGATGAATGCGGCCGCTCGGCGAAAACTCTCCCGTGAATATTTAAGCTGTGAGTGATTTGATACGTTCATTAATGCAGTACCCAGAGGCTTTCCCGGTGCATATGATGTTAGTGTACGTTTTGAATTCATGATTATCGCGTCGTGTGAGTATCTCTTGTGTTTCACTATTTTAATTTTATTATGAATTGGTTATGAGCGGTAGTCTAGTTAAGCAAGATGGAAGCTAGGGAATTCCAAGTGAAGGGTGTGATTCTAGGCCGCACGCTTGGTTTCTGAAAAATGTGGATTCATACTTAATTATATACCTTAATTATATTTTACCGATGACGGAAGGCGAAAGGAAACTTTTATACTTGTTTAATATCAAACGCACATATAATATAAGGCCAAGTATGGGATAATTAAAGTTTTAGAAGAATAAAATATATAGAAACTAGTGACAATCTATAAAGCAACTTAGACCTTGATTTGCTACGGTGTCTAAATGCGTGCAATTAGAATAAATTTTATTATACAAGTGCACAAATTGACATTAGGATTCTCATGCCGAAAACAAATAGTATTCATGGCAAATGGTTTATCGCTCTCAACATTTTACTTCCAAATATGATCAATCTTCCCAATTTAATACCACGCTATTCATGCAGTGACGTTACAAGCGTTTTATAATCTACGCTACGAAGCTCTATCTTATTTTCATATTACCACCGCCTATATCCAATCACTCAAGACTTATATCTTAGTGCGGGGTCAGGACTATGTATACGATTGTTTTGTGTGTTTTCTCTTATCATCATCAGCTACCGATACTCTACTGCAGGAAACTCTATTTTCTGTAGGTATCAGCCCATATACGTCACACTGCAGGGCACGAGCCTCCTTTACAATCTAGATTACGATTGGGAGGGGTTAGGCCATATAGTCCACCACGCTAGCCTAGTGCGGGTTGGCGGACTTTACATATCATAGAAATTATTTCAAATCGCTAAGGTATGTAGGTTTCCTCACGATGTTTTCCTTCACCGTTATAGTATACCTTCGTAAATAAAAGCGGTAAAGTCTTATATATCAACTCCAATAAATAGTCGGCTTACATCGAAAACAAAAGCCAACCACGTGCTACATCTGAAGAGACACTGAGTAACAGCAACATCGCTATCACACCCACGAACGAAATAAAACTCACTTGGCACCGTCGATATAACATGCTAGGACCACGCATTTTAAAAAATGGCACAGCTTATGTTCCCGGAGAAACGGAAGCGGGGGCGAGGGGGCAGGAAGGGTGGGTCTTAGTTATGCACCGAACTGATACCGGGTATGGGAAAGTTAAAGATACTGTGGGTGTTGACATCTGTCAAAAAATATGTTACGTCACAAACATTTGTAGCAAAGCGTCGAGTAGCTCGATCAAGTGTTTGAAAACACTCAACATCGCAGAAAATATTTGTGGATCATATGAACATTGTTACCAAAGCTGGGTTTCGAATCCAGGTAACTAATTTTGTAGACAGGTTCTCGTCCTCAAACGAAGTCTAAAAACGAAAAAGGTTATTTTTTTAAATTAGTCACTTTAGATTAGTTGAAAATCTAAGCTTACACACTCATCTTGGATAACCACTTTTCTCCTTTTGCAAAAGCAACTCAAAGAAATCTCACAGCCGTACAGCACAAAATAGAAATAGATCGGACAAAGGAACTACCGACTACAAACAAGATTAACTCGTAACTAATTAATGACAATTGGCAAAAACTCGTCTTGTCACTGATTAATTTGATCAGTTTTAGCCACTTGGCCGTTAAATTGTCTATTGATCATACTTAGTGCGCGATAATCTTCAGGGCCGGGAGAAATGGCGCGGGAACGTCCGGGGCGGACAGGGCGGACAGGGGCGCCAGGGCCGGCAGGGCGCAGGGCGGCTCCTGCGGCAGACATGACTTATTACAACCACCAGGATACAACCCTATTCCGACCCTAATGACGACGCTCCGTGTACGAGAGCCTTAATTTCGACGCCCCGCGATTTTTATTAACGCATTCAAGTGGCGAGCAATTCGGGATGTCTCTTTTGTTGGATCTGCTAAGTGATGTGATTTATGCGTTCGCGTCTCGAGAACCAGATAATGACAGCGGGGATAATTAGCACCATTTAATTGGATACGTGTTTCGTGAATGGTAATAGCGTCTATGACACAGGGAATATAAGGTAATTTTCGAGACAACTCCTTATTGTTGATCATCATTTGTTTGAAGAAATGACTTGTAGGTTCTGATACCAACACATTTATAGTTCTTGTGAGCTTGGAACTCCGTTTGTGACTACATTTATAATTTAAAATAAAATTAAATAATAAAATAATTCCTGCTTGAAAACGTACAGAACGTCACTGACGTCACGGCAAGATTTCTATAAAGATCTCAGTGACGTTGTACGAATGACGTCACAAACTGCTTTACATATAATGACGTCACATTCACGTTTAATAGAGACAGGGAACGCTAAATGCGAAATTTATGATACCGCTCAAACTATATTCAAATGTGTCGATGGGAGCGGTCGTGATTGGAAGGAGCATCAATAATGTACTTACATAAAGCTAAGACCACGTCTTTGAGATACAGATCTATTGTGACCTTCCTCCTTTAACCTCAGCGAAACTTCCAGAACGAAAGGCCTTTACCCTTCGTCCAACAAAAGATAGCAAAGTTACTTACATCACAAAATACATTCTCCGTTAAACATTACACTTATATATGTAGTGCAAAAACAATTTTGCCACTCACAAACTTTTTATAGGTCACAGAAATGTTATTCGAATTACGGGCCATTTCGCTGTATTTCTTTATACACCCGAACCCTTCATAAAGGGCAGACAATGAGGGAGGGACGCACTTCCATTCTTCGTAATTTGAGCTTCATAACCGGCACTAAACCGTTTATGATGCGGTTTTCGGAAAGGTTAAAAACGACCGGAACGGACAGCACGTAAATCAGTAACAACAACGTCAATAAAATGCTGGAATGAAAATATTTCAGCACCACACAGCACTGTTTATTAGTAAGACTTTCCGGTTGTTAAAGTTTGCAATTTAATATTTGTCTCGACGATAGTGTAAGAGCTATACTATATTCGGTTTGCGCGATACTGAATACTAAATGCTGGATTCGGTAAAATGAAAAAAGTAAATCAGTTTTTTACACGTTTTATTAAGCTTCATCTGTATATCACTTTCTATACATGCTTCAGTTACTACAGTACAGTAATACAATAATATTCGAACTTCATCCTAAGAAATCAGGTTCAGAAGGAAAAAAATCTTAATTGTTATATAAAATAGTACAATTATGTAACATAGCTGTCGTGAAGTCACTTTTCTCCGTGTATTTTCTCATAGATTATTATAAGACAGTTTATTTCTTGTTTATTTTCTTTGTAAATACGGAAATTAATGTGACTAATGTAACAGTTTCATAGCATTTGATTGTCTAAGCGATGTAGTTGTAGTTTAATGTAGTCACTAGTCATGTCTCTACCACTCTACAACTTACTATTAATGCCTCCCTACATATATGAGGGGGATTGAAATTACAAACGTTTATTTATTTAAAAGGCTTTAAACCACGACTCGCAAAACATTTTGCCGGCTTGCATTAAATTTCTATGCTATCCCTGCATAATAAACAACATTAAGTTTGTGTTAGTGTAAACCTACATTCAGTTGCCACGAGTTGGTCGCAATAAAATATGTCCGTATAAAAGTCACTTATATACATATATTTCGCTCGTGGATTATAAAATCACGTGCAGTTTATGAAGGTCTAGCCTGCTTTAATAGTGCTCTATACTCATATTTTACATTAACCTCAAATATTATGCATCAGGAGGAAAATTTAAAAAGACTACAACTTACTTAAAGGCCAGCAATGCACTAACAATGCGATATATGTTGCTCTGCGATTGTTGTTGTTCATGGCAAATGCCACACAATACCAGGTGGCCTATGTGCTCTTTGCCCTCCTATTCTGTGAAAAAATAAATACACAAGGTCAGTCGGCACTACAATGATTTACGAGGAACCTCGTGGCTGTGCCATTCTATCGTTCTGTCTAACACGAGAGCCATATTTGTGTGGTTAAGAAATATTTCAGCAAGCGCAATCCATCTATTTCTCTCTTCGAAATCATCTATACCTTATCTACAAAGGCTGACAAAAAAATATATTATACCGCTGATTTTAAGGGTTTTTTATAAACAATTTGTTGGCAAGTTGATATTCATATTCACCCCGAGAACAACCAGAATAGTACACAACCTATCGTAGTGAACCACGTAAGTTGATAATCTGTAGGTATACTATATCGGGTTTCGAGCAGTCAAGTATAATTGTGATATGGGAGAAACAGTATCTCGCGGCTGTGTATGCGGATAGTAGAAATTTAGATTGCACTACACTTGCTACTAGCATTGTAGTCCCTTTGATATCATTGAAAAAACATAAATATGAGAGGGAAAACAACAAAAGAATCATAACTTTTAATGTTAATGTTTAATCTATTCCAATAAAGATTTAACGAAAACTGCAATAAATAATTTAATTTATTTAATAGCCCATGCACACAGCGTTTGAAGGTTAGTTGAATTCTGCTACGTTGCTAATTAAATTAGCCATGTTGTAATTTGCAAAATATGCATTCACTGTGTAAAGTTTCCAGCAAAATACGGACCAGTTAGTTCAGCAACAAACACAAAAGCGAATGAAGCTCCGGCATAATTGTCCACATTATGAAATGACATGAAAAATCCTATTTCATACTTCAGAGCGAAATGTGTGACGAACTTTTAAGTTTTAAAACGGGGCACATTTAATTAATAGTGCTGGTCTTGCGGTTGTAGGTTTTTGTTAGATTTCCTCGTAGTTTACCGATAAATACTTATGTAACGAAGTTCCGAGAGACGTTAGAATATAAAATTCTTTGAGCAAATGCACCCGCCGGAAATGTAAAACGTATTTATAGTTATTTACAATTCGGTTTCTATCGGCAACGGAATGTAATCGAAATTCCTAATAACATTAGCTAATTGAAAATATCAATGCAACAAGTATATTATTCGCGAATTAGATTCAAAATCTCTGTCTGTGTTTGGTTGCGACTTCTGAAGATCTTGAAGACGACTAGATTCAATGAATCGAGCCATCAGACACAAGAAGTTTATATACATATTTTTACTAATACGAACCGTTTCCGAATTTAAATAAAATAATTTATGATAAAATTTATTTGTAATATTCGCAACACTCCCAGAGTATAGAATTAATGCCAGCAATTGAAGAAAGAATATGTTGTTTTCTTAAAAAAAAAACATGTTTCTTAATTATGTTTTAGCGTATAATACCTCAAATATGTAAAAAAAGATAGAAGCGAAATACCTTGAATTCATGTAATAGGAGTTGCCACTCGTTCTGAAGAGCCCTTCCTAAAAATGTCGAGTGTTCCGATCGGCCTCGGTTTCGCCACTACACGAAAGCCTAAGGACTTACGTCAAATTTTATACGCAGCTATAGAGATCTTTTTTAAGGACATAAATCTAGAGTGGAGTTCGTGTTCAAATATAAGGCAATTCCTAGGTTCTAATGTTAGGAATATTTTTAGTCAATTCCATTTGCAAGTTGAATAAAGAAGAGCTTCTAGATCACCAGAAAGATCTAAAATACAGAGGTAAGGAGACGATCGAGTCTAACCGACATTGCCATTTTTACTTGGAAACAATTGAAGCCACGCTCAAGCATGAGTCCTCGTCCTTGAAATGGAGCAAAGCAGTAATCGTACTTCGGAAGATTTTCTATGGTATGTAAAGGTTCACCAAACCGCTCTAGACCAGCGTAACCACTCAGCGCCACATTCGAGAGTACGATTGCAGAGAAGGCCCATGCCCTGCAGTGGGACGTATATGGGCTGAAAAAATACAAAAAAAGCGATACTGGAGTGGAGACTTACTACTATAGAGCTAATTCTGGTGAACGAGACGTAGTGAGATAACATCCTGCGATATATCAACATAGTAATAGAAATATCATGATCATCTTCACCCACAGAAAGTCCACTGCTCTTAAAAGTATTTACAGTGACCTGTGAGATGTTTTTGAAAGAAAAGAAAAGCAATAAAATGGTATTTCTTTTAATAATACGCACAGCAATCAAATTACGTACGTAAATTCATTGAGATTCCTTTCCGTTGATATTGCAAGAGAACTAAGTGTACAAGAAGGAACTACCTGATTCCAGTAACCGTCTCAAGTTTCCAGCGAAATTGTAAGCCACCAATAACAGAGTTACGTAAGTTTCACAGACTTTCCACTCGAGAAATACATTACCTGCATATGTAGGTGCTATATAATTTTATTAAATCTGCTAGCGACCTTATACAGAGATCTTCGAGTATTGAATAAAAATGAATGCTGTACTTAACGCTATTACTAGTGGTATGCATGGAGTATTCGTTTATTAGAAGTTTAAACTTATTTTAACAAGGATATACTGGTTTTTATGTATGTTTGTATAATGGATTAGAAGCTCTAATTTAATTGAGAACTGCTAAACCGGACGTCACGGATTCAAACCTCTATCAATTTTCGAAGTTACGTGTGTATTCCTATTAAGAGAGCTCCGAGAAAGAACAAAACTTAGCGTGATGGCTTACGAAACTGCAGCTTCATGGTTACCACCAACTCAGCTTGAACCGAAAGTGGGTCTTAAGTGCCGGAGTGCAAACTGTAAAATAGTTTTCCGACACAGTACCTGCTTTCTATTACCTATCATTTTAAACCACAGGTAAAGGAGTAAGTGAGAAGGCAATCGTAGCTACGTGGCATACCGTAAATGGTCTTGCATTGCTCCAAATTCAGGAAATTATGATATTTTCTAAACTATTGATAATTAAATATACTCAGAAATATTTATATATAAAGAACAACATCTACCAAACTTGTATTGGTAAATCAACATTACGAAGTATTTTTGAAGTACCCATTGATATGGTATTGGCTCCTAGATACAATTGTCAACTGATCTCAACTGTGAAAATATTTGGAGCAAATTTACACTTTCCTAAGTCTAACTATGCTCCAGTATTGATACGACTTGCCTTTTTGCCATTATGGATTGACCGAAACCAGGAAAAATGATAAAAGTAACGTATTAAAAAAAACAAGATATACTACAATCTCAATCGAATCGAATCTCAATCGATTCTCTCGATTGTAGAGTAGGCCCGTGCTCTGCAGTGGGACGTATATGGGCTGATATAGATATAGATATAGATACTACAATACATTTTGGTACAATTTGTTACACATATTAGGCGATAAAACATTGAACAAAATTGGAGCATAATTACCCTTAGGGGCGCAAAGTAGGACCATTTTACGGTAGCTAGAGATATTTGTCTTACACCAGTAAGTAATGTTTCATTTCAAAAAAATATTAAAAAAAATTACCTTTCAAAAAACTAAAATGATTGACGCGACAACCATGCCGTCTGAATAAACAAAGCAGACTAATAATTTTAACTCCGACTAATAAATATAAAGTACTCGACGTATATGTTTACGAAACACATTTTGGCCGTGCCACACAAGTTTTGCTCATCGATGAATCATACACGCATTGCAGATAGAAGTTCCGATGTAGATACCGTTTGTACGTCGCAGACGTGTGTGAACCCGGCTTTCTTAATGTATTAGTCTTCTGTGTAATATAAGTAACAATAATTGCACTACGAATTTTGAGAACTGAACAACGAATCGAGGTACATTCGCATGCTACGATAAGGTCACGACACGACTTTGTCGTACACTGGTGTACTTATAAACTGATGGTTTAACAAAAAATTCTTTGCTATAATAAGCTATTAATTCATGTTGTATTACTTAGAAAATATTTTTTTCATATTTTGATTTATATCGCCTACAGTTCTACACTTTGTTAATTCGTTGACATTATTTTGAGGTTCAACGGTTCTCCCACTAAAAGTGAAGAAAGTCACTAAATACAGACCCCTCCCTCCTGATAGGCTGATTTAAAAATTCTTAGGAATGGCGTATATTCAGGCAGTACATTCATATAATATTATGATGACGAAGAAATTAGAAGAACCAATCGTATAAAGGCGTCAATGCAAGCTTTACACTGTCATACAATTAAATTACAAGTTAAAGAAGAATTCAGAACACTTTTGAACATACCAAATTAAGAAGCAAATATCGTAACTTACAGTACGAACAGACTTGTAAACGGGGCAAACAACAAATCTCTATTAAGAGAGGCGCAAAGAAAGGCGTGCGTCGCGTGGCAATGCTTTAATTGCTAGTGTTTATCGAGGCTATTACTCTTAGGGCCGGGCTTAAATAGCGCTCATACGTCACAGTAATTATTTTCCAGGTGTAAGACTCGAAAAACACCGTCTATATTTACAAGTACGGCCAATCAGTCAGACCTAAGTCGCTCACATAAATACTAAACCGATATTCTGCAAAATGGATCTTGCAAAGTCAGAAATACATTTGTACTGAATTACTTAGTAGGTCAGTGGGCTGCCATTTCTTTAGGTGATTTACATCGCGCCTATACGCCTTAATATTCGTGAAGGGAGACTGAAATACGTGCTAGATAAATAGGACATAAATGCCAATCGTAAGCTACCACTCTTATATGTGTCATAAATGTGGGAATTGTTCTGTGTCGGGTCAAATCAAACAAAGATTGTACCTCTGATATTCTACACTTTAATTATTTATCCTTTTAATGCTTCTTAACGTCGTTCGCCGTTCACGTCTTCCGTCGTCTTACAAACTGTTTCCCTTCTTCCATTCTTACATATTTGACATCTTAATCATTCATCCTCTAACTCTTTTACTTTTTATTCATCATCGCTTTCACATAACACGTTCCATATCCAAACGTTAGACGAATACGTTTGATTCTACTCATCTTTCATCATAACATTCAAATCCTACATAAATGCGTAATCTATTTCGCATTGGTTACTAAAATTTGTGCCCGGGCAAATCTGCATCCTTGTAGTTAGTAATATATTAGTGTCTCATTCGTATTGTACTCGTGTACAATTTAATCGACACATACTTCCGTGATTAGAAGCCTTCGCTTTAGAAGGATTTCAGCCTTAGCTCTCAACGCTCACCCAGCGCTGGTAGATGGACTTTAACATGAACTTTTTTATACCACCCTGATTTTACCACAATTTAATCTAACGTTAAGACAATATAATTTATATGATAATCCCTATAGATCCAAGGCTAATAACTACAATAATTTAATCAAATATCCGTAAAGTTGGATGGCTCATATCATGGGCGGACAGATAACACCAAACAACTATACGTAAGTATGATATCGAAGAACTCTTTACTCCTTAACAGTCGATACCCGTTGCCTTTATTGCAAAACTTTTGCGAGCATTCCTCTTTTATTACTTCAATTTTGTACAGCTAAGCCTATCTGCACATCTAGCATGAACAAGTGATTCGTGTGATGCTTTGTGATCTTTGGTAGTATTGTAATTGGAAAATATATGGGTAATATTTATTTTTAAATATAAGGAACATTTTCTGCGGTTATTGTAAATCCGTAAATTAATCCGTTAATTTTAAAAGGTAAACAATAATACATAAATATTGATTACAATAAATTTAATATTACTCGCTATTTACTGTGTAAATATGCATAGAATAGTTTAATACTGAAATAAAACTAATTTTTACGGATTTTATCGCGGATTGGGTTTAATTTATACATTTTTTTAACTTCCCGATGTTTCGATTGTTTTACAGCCTTCGTGGTCACGGGGCGGACTAGTTTTATTTCAATGTGTAACATTCGCGTAAATCTAAAAAACCATTAGTTGAATACTGTTGTTATTACAAAACTGAATACGAGTTAGATATATTCTTAATACAATCAATTATTAACTTTTTTTAAACATAATGAGACTGTTTCACCATCATCATTAATCATAACTCACACTCATATTAACAAAAAATAAAAAATACATATTTCTCACGCCCACATTGCAAACAAAAACTGAATACGAGTTAGATATATTCTTAATACAATCAATTATTAACTTTTTTTTAACATAATGAGACTGTTTCACCATCATCAACTCACACTCATATTAACAAAAAATAAAAAATACATATTTCTCACGCCCACATTGCAAACAAAAACTGAATACGAGTTAGATATATTCTTAATACAATCAATTATTAACTTTTTTTAAACATAATGAGACTGTTTCACCATCATCAACTCACACTCGTATTAACAAAAAATAAAAAATACATATTTCTCACGCCCACATTGCAAACAAATAAAAAATATGTATTTAAACTTCCGTCCAACAAAACCTGAGTACGTGCATCTCAAACAGGTCGAACTTTATATAGATAGTTAGTATGTGTCAGCAAAGGTCCGAATGTACGATTACAGGGGTAATAGAGAGTGGAACGACGTAGTGCCCGCCGCACTGGGTCGGAATACACAACACAATCGGGGTAACGAACCATCACTCATTATTCAATGCCCTGTATATTTAAAATGTATTATTCTAAAAGTATACTGACACTGTTAATTTGCCTGGTTTGCCATTAAAGGGGTTAGGTTGTAATCCACCATGATCGTCACTGAGACCTAACAATCGTATAAAAATCATAAAGAAATGTCTTCCCTGCGATAAGTGAAGTCAGTGGTATCACTGAATTGCTATCTTTCTATGTCTTCTACGTTCTATAAACAAGAATCTTTTTCGTTAATGACCTATTAATTTTCTAATAGTATCTGAAACTGTCACGGTATTACAAGAGAACTACTATTTCATACTTTTTACTTGTTTTTAGAATGTTTATCTGTTTGTCGTGTTCATCTGAATATCTGTTTCTCTGTGCGGTTGTGTGCAATGAACTCAGAAACGGATTAACGGATTTGAATGAAATTTGGTATGGTGGTAGCTGGATTAACACTTATCTCGAAAAATTTAGGATGAGGAAGAAATTCCGATATTTTAGTTACTTTTTTTATACTCAAAGGGATGGGATGGGACTGGATTACATGCCCTGAGTGAAAATGAGACAGGACGGGCGGAATACAACGGGACGGGATGGGAAATTCAAAATAAAGTTAATTTCAAATAAAGATAATCAAGCAGCTAGTTATAAATATGATTCAAATGAGGCTAGTCATAAGCTACAAATTATAAATTTATTCGAGCTTGATATATACAAAATAAACACGTATCCATGACGTTAGCTTTTATCAACAGAAATTCAGTAGTGAGCCTTCTGTACAATATGCGATATTTTGTTGTCGAAGATTGCACTCGGGGTCGGGCATCGGGCTCGGATTCGGACATATTAGATTAGGGACGTCGGCTGGCATGAACTATTTAGCGATTTACTTGAATCGGAGGTAATGTTTCAATGGTTAAATATTGTGGAACAGGCTTCTGGCTAACCATCGTATTCACTTAATAATTTATGCGAATAATTTGTCTGCAACACAATGAAAGTGATGGCGTTTAGTGTGAATGCTTAATGTTTACTTGTTAGTTTATTTCTATTGTGGCATTTAAATTTTGTTTTATTAGTAGCTTAATTTTAATTTACAATGACTTTTATGTAAGTTTGACAAAAGGAAAGTATACCCTTCTCAAATAAGCATTTGATATAAGGGAGGGATAATCTTAGGAACTTTTGTATTATTCCTTATTTAAGAATCATTTGTTAATCTAATTAGGAGCCTTTGATTAGCCTAGTGCAGAGGTGTCATACTTCAGTAAATTCTGATTTGTGTTCATCGATTTGTGTCAGACTATTACGTACGCAATGTAAATAAGTACTTTCTTAAGTAATTCTTCTTTTAAATGAAAGATAAAATATTCTCTAACCCCTCTAGCTCAATAATAACAACACGTATTACCATTAAAGTACCAAAGCCCGTCATAAAGACTACTTACTAATACTACACCCTCCTCAACCCTAGCTTATCCAAAACATTCTCATCTTCAACTCAACAATAGAATAAGAAATAATCCCGCTCCATAACTCATTCCGTACAACGTTACATACAAATCATTAATTCCAAATCCAGATTTCCCCGAATCGAGTTCGGCTAAGCCGTGTCCACAAAACGTCCGCATTGTCCGAACAGGTATGTGACATTTCCTTCAGACACTGACATGGGTTGAAACCTATCCAACCTCCTCCAGGCTTGATTATGATAAACGACTTATGAAATTAAAACGGTCTCGTACAACAAGTTGCCATTCAAATGAATAAAGCCTTTGTTGAAATTCATTCCGCTGACAAATCGCCGGTCTGCACTCTGTATACATTGTCTGTTAAATTAAATGGGTCGACGGCCATTGAAATCGTTTCTAGGAAGGCTATTCCGAGACAAAATGATAATACGTCAATCGCTTTCGCGTGGCGTGTCCATTCTGTTCTAAAGGTGGCTGTACACTGAACGTAAAGCCGCGCGGCGCCCGTATCGTGCGTTCCACTCATGTGGCGACTAATTTATTTTGTGTAATCGATATCGGTAGCTACAAAGGGCTTGGAGTACTCACACATGTCGCTATCCAATTCCGTTGCCCTGTAAGTGCTCTATTTGCCAGTCACTGAGTAACGCAGGCTTTTGAACTAATCATTGTGACAACTTGTCCGGCTAATATTACTGAGATATTGCTATTATGACATTATGAGATATAAAAAACTCAAGTCATACTCGTATATACACAACATATCCAAATTCAAGCTCTTTTACAATGAACTACAAAATGAACAAGATCTAAAATAAAGAAATTTATAGATTTAAAAAAAGAATTTTAAAATATAATAATTCCTAATGAGTGTATATCTTTACTAAACGAATGGCGTAAAAAAATACAAAAGTGTTTTTATGAGTACAATAAACTAATAATAACGCCTCTTGTCTGGGAGTCGTCGATTATTGGTTACAATAAACGGACTTTTTCTCTTACCAAATCAAATCCAACTATTGAACCAATATAGACAAACGTCAATCCACAAGAAACATCCATCGTCAAATTAATATTTCAAACCAATCGATAAAGACAATTCCATTTTCAATAAAAAGTAAATCGGGTAGCATTAAACTTTCCATGCAACGTGGGCCTAACATTTTCAACCTGAAATAGGCTGGTGAATATACAATAGCCACGATATATCGATCCCTGTTACGAGTAGAGGCAATCTTACAAATGTCTGTCCTATTATAGCTCTTTCTTTAACAGTCTTACGTTGGACAATGCTTCCGTATTGAACTGGATTTTAATGGTTTTCGTGGTTTTATTGATTTGAGCTTGTTGTTTTGAAGATGTTTTTGGTCGTGATATCAAATTTTACGTTCAAACAATTAGTACACGAAATAATATGCTGTTGATGTGGACTTGACTCAAAATCTATCTGCATCCGGGTGAAGCCAGGCCCAGCCGCTAGTTTTAAATAACTTTAAATTTTTATTTAATAATTTATCAACTGTGGTCAGAATTTGAATATCAACTTTCCAATTTATATTATTGTAGTTTAGATCATATTTTCTTCATACACGATTTATTATAAATAAACATACCCTTCATGTAGTTTGAAAGGTTAATTGTGAAATGATATACGCCCCGATTAAATTCCTACTCACAAAACAATAGTTCCCAACAAAAAAACAACAAAATTAATTTTGTTATATTAATCAGGGCAGCACGATTCCACTCGACTTTTAATTAAAAAGCTTTCAAACTATTTACACTTCCACCGCGCTAATTGAGTCGTATTTAGACGGAATATAAATACCTACCGATATTAAAACTCCAAGTTAATTAAAGCGTTCTCTTATAGAAAATATCGACAACAAGAGAGCTGTGAAAGAATGGAAAGCTAGGTAGATATCCGTCCTGAGCGATCTTTGACATCGGTCCAATAAGTTTGATATTGGCGCTATCCGTGGCGCACGCGGCCGCGTCCGCGCTCGCGCCCTCTGTTTCCCTCCTCCCCTCGCCCCCACACCGCCCTCTTTCGTCTGCGCTCACAAATTTTCGGCCGAAGCGGACTGTAGTTTGTTTTCTTTGTGTCATTTCCTTATCGGTCTGCCAAAATACGTTTCATGACTGTTACGTCAGCCGGAACATACTTCAGGTGAAAAATATTGCGTGGTCTAACAGTCTTGGTCGTATTGTTAGGAAAAATTAAATTAAGAATAGAAATAAAAATTTAAATATGGAATTGGACGGAAATTGTGCATTATTTAAATTGGCTGCTGCGGTATGACGCATAGTACATCTAAATAACTTGAGACTACGCATTCTTCTTTATTTGCTTGGTCTTATCACACTTCTTCATAGGAAAAGCGCAACGTAACCTTTTAGTAATATTACAGAATGATTTGACGACCAATTGTCTGCTTAACATGAACCCTTTCAAGAGTAGGCCATTTAGTGTATCACGCTGATTTAATGCGGTTATTTGACTTGATATTAACGATTTTTTTATCGTAAACCCTCAAATATGCAGGTTTCCTTGCATTGTTTTCCATCACCGTTAGTACACACGTAGCTATGAAACCAGTGGTACATCCCTATATTTGAATCCGCAACCTTTTATTTTGCTATTCAGTCCTCGTCCAACAAAACCTTGGCTGGCTTGGAGTTCAAAACATCTATTTTCAAAAATGTATCATATTAATTACATGTAATGTACATAATATCTATCGTAACAATACCAACGAGATTAATATCAGCTTTTGGTAGGCAGCTCGGCAAATAATCCGTGTTCCGGTGTTGTATTGCAACGTTTACAGATTATGGAGCAATTATTTACAGTAAATATCTCTTTAAACACACCGCACAAGTGCTTGTCGCAGCTAACCGCAGTATTACCAGAAATATTTTATGTTGTTGCGTAACCATTGCACTTTGCCCGCGAATTTTTCATTATTCCAATAATTTATAACGGCTTAAATATAAAATTTTAAAATAAAACAAATGACGTCACTTTTCCAGCTTTTACATTAAAATGTTTTTCATAAATGTATTCCATTAAAATTAAATGTATTTCGTTTAATTTAAACATTTTAATTCGTTTCGTTTTAATTTGAATACTTTGAATTATAAATGCATTATACTGCGATTATATGTATAATTACGCAAAATGTTTTAATATTGCCTAAAGCAGCACTTGAACCACGCGTATGTGAAAACTTTTTAACTATCTGTCATCATAATTTTCTGTAATCGATAAACATAACATCAAACTTTCTGTTTTTTTTTAATACTATTTCTGTAACAGATGTTTCTCACGAATACCAGGTTGGCTTTTTCAGAATAACAACAACTTCTAGCACCATCGGTGATCAGCTCTTCGCGCGATTGCCATTGTTCCCAAAAACCTACACAATCTACACAAGTATGACTGAGTATTTTTGAACAATTTTAAAAATATAAAGCCGGGCAAGTATCAAGACGTTTAAATCACATGTCGCCACGTGCATATGTCCTGCGCGACAGAACTCCATGCAGCGAAACAACATCTATTTGATTCTTATCTCATCTCCCACTCCCCGACCGCGACCTCCTCCCACCGCTCGCGTCCAAAATATAAACAGGTAAAATGTTTTCTTTGTGACGAAAAACTCCATTCCCGTGACAAGATCGTCTATCTTTTTCCAAACATTACTCTGTAGTTAAAAGATTTCGTAGAACGGAAATTTCGTTTATTTAGAGAAAGTCTTAAAAATAATGTCATACGTTTCATAGACGTAATTATGTATAAGAATCTGGTGGCTTTACGCGATGTTTCATTTACGAAAATTAACTATTTATTGAGTTCTAAAAGCTGATGTAAACTCCGGAACGGTTTCTATAATTTATGACGTCATTAGGATATTCACTAAATTCACATTTTAAAACGTATCGGTAGAGCTGAAACACAAACAAAACATTTAAAATGTAATTCTAGGTGAACCCTTCCTTGAAACATTAATTAACCAACACAACCCATTATCAAGTTGTACGTATAAAATACAACAGTTGAAATACAAGTTAATATCACTTTAATAAATTAAACAAAGTTTTCGTGTTTTAACAAATACCGTACTACATTAATTTAATTTAACTTTTGCAACAACGGCTCTTCGGATAAGAGTCGAACAGAGACGATAGGAGCGGAAGAAAAAAAATTCTTTCGCGTCCGATTGCAAATGTCAATAAACTGAGAGAATCCGTCTAAAGTGAGTTGAATAAATTACGAATTTTATAGAACTCATCTCGCAAAATGTTTCCAAAATCATAGCGCACAATAAAAGTTTTATTGGCTCGGTATTGTATCGAGGGGAGGGGCGTCGCGTGGGCACAGTGCAAGGTCGACTAGTGTCCCAACGTTACTAACTGAACATAATAATATGGTTTATTAAATTATGTTATTTTTTTTTCATAAAGTGTAAGGATTTTTAAGATTCTTAGCTTCAAAACATGTATACTCCCAAAAGTAATATTAAAATTACATTTTAGTCAACTAGATTTATCTCCAAATCAACTTTTATTTATTTCTTGCCTGCACAAATCTAATTAAATAAAACTGGCAATCAAAAACAAGCCCCTTTTTTTCTGGCAACAAATAACTGACTGATTCTTGTCTCAATTTAGAGAAGTAATGAAACTTTTAATGAACAAGCAAGCAATTGCCGACTCAGCACTGATCAATAAGTTGAAGTGGCAGTGGGCAGGGCGTAGCTCACGGATCCGAAGGCTATTGGGCGGGTAGGTTGTCACACGGCGACCGCACCAGGAGACGGGGCGCGGAAACTACAATGGAATTTACTACACGGCTGCTCTTGTTACAAGTAAATAAAGTTCAAACCGATATAGTATTCAATATAAGACATTCGTATGGTATTTTTTTGTGGATTGTTTTTTTTTTCCATTCACGAAATACAGATATAGATATACATATTTTTTCTCTATCCAAAAACAAGATCACTCGTCACCAACACAATGGATAAATAGTCTATAGCCGTAGCATACAATAATTAAGTTGTATGTAAATCTGCGCCACGTGACATATGACTCGACTGTGTGCGGCGCGTGTGTACCTACGAGGGATGCACGCGGCGCGGCGCGGCGAGCGCGGGCGGAAGCGCCGGTCGGGACTCGGCCCACCGTGGCGCATGTCGAAGCGAATTTCAAACTTACCGTCGCTCTTCACTGGACACAGAAAAGTTGTGTAATTTTTGCGACAAACGTCGTACCGGACAGCGTTGCACAATGCGCAAACTTTTTAAGAAACGTTCCTTTCGATCGGTCCAAACTTAAATCTATTATTTGTTAAAAAGCGAAACGCAAACGTAAATGAAACGTCGCGGCTATTGTCACAAAAGAAATTTTTAAAATAAAATAAGTATTGGTAATTTTTTCGCGATCCAACAGTGTTCGCGAGCTCAAAGCGATCGAATCTAAATTCATCGAATACAAATAGAATAGTGAAACTGTTAAAGTTCCACCATGCAATTAAACCGCACTTTACTGCTACAATCCCTTGAAATAAAGAACTTTAAAAGAATGTCCTTTTTGTTCTGGCTCCTTTATTTCTTGCCGCGCACCCGTTGCACAGAAAATAGTGTGGGCACTGCAATAAAGGTGCTCCGTCTTGCACAATTGCACACCACCGCCGCCGCGGTATCTGAACACGTGGTTTTTCAAAAGTTACATTTCTTTTCACGAAATTCAGCTTTAAAATGTCACCATTAAGAGACCGGTTTTAACTCGAAATAATGACTTCCTAAATACTGAACTTGTTCCAATTTTCTCGAAGGACTACCGCGAAGACACAGTTACACCCTCAAAACATCTAGAGAAGGTAATAAAATATACTAAGTGAGTACTTTTGTGTTTTATATCTTTTAATTCAGATACTGCTACTTATTCGTCGAATAAAAGTTGCTAAAGTGGAAAAGACATTTCCCTACTATTGTTGCTTTAACAAAGCAAAGAACCCTCACGTCTTCCGGCATTTAGGTGGACTTTGTACTTACGCAGCGCTCTACGTGTGCGTCACATTTTATTATAGTCAATGCGCGCGTGTGTGTGTGCACGTGTGCGTGTAGTCGTGTAAATATATAGTCAAGAGCGGCGCATAAAAATACCTAGGAACACCTACAGCGAAATTAATTAAATTTTATGAAAGTTTTTACACTAGCTTGCAGCTTGAGAATGTAAGTTTTTAAATTCCCTGTACGTTTTTACCGGAATAATCTTTGTGATTTATAACACTGTAATCATATTAATGTATTTTGAAATTAATAACCTGCAACTACTCGAAATGGCTTAATTTTTCAATTGAAAAACCTTATCTGGTTTCATGGTAGCCTAGTATATTTGTGTTAAGGAACTTTTGTTCCGTCGTCGAAGGCCGTCCATTACAAACAGCCACTCCCTTTGTACGAAGCACGTTTTTTGTTCCAAAGATTAATTTCAATAGCGGATTGACAATACACGAGGAGGAACGGTTTTCGACACTCACATCGCTTTTCTTCTTAGCGCGCCGTCAAGACAAGGACCTGGGAGGGGCGGCACTCATAAATATCGTATAATTACTACTCTCCCCGCAGAGGGACGTATTAAGGGCGACAATCGTGGTTACGATCCGGTATAAACGATTTAAAACGTACAAAACAGATTTTGGGAATGATTTTTTTTACTTTACGGTTTTACGATATAATTAAGCAACTGCATACTAGTGTAACCCATCGATTTCATAAGAAACTATTTCCATAACTTTGATTTTTTTGTATGTTTGTCAACAATATACAACCATCATGATTTTTTCTATAAGTATACTTTTTATAAAGAATACAGTGCATAAATACCCCACTTAATATACACTTTTAACTCATTTAAGAAAGGAATTCACAACTACTAATTAATTAAATAAAACCAGTATTAAGTAAATTATTTAATTCATAGCTCTACAATCTTTACATGCATTATCCAGATAATTGTTTCAATAAAGTACAAAGAAACTACACCGTAGCCTCGCTAACACACAATTAATTACAAAAGCTCGTACTATGTAATTACCCTCTAATACACAAAAGCAATTATGGAAAAAGATAGAATCGTATTCAAAGATTTCACTAACAATGAACACTGGCGATAGCCATTTCCCGTAATTAAACGCTTTATTCATTCCTATTTCCTCTATACATTTTATAGAATATTCCTGATAACAATTGCACAGCTGGTACCATCACTTCATTCGTAATTTACGATTAAATATTCTATTACTATTACTACATTATTGCTGTTATTATGTAAAGTAATACTTTATTTATTATATTGGTGTCATTATAGCGCATATTATATGAAAAGAAAACGTTATTTGTTTACGACTGCAATCAAATTAACTTGATCAATGCGTCTTCTAAAGGATGTAATATAGGAGAGCGCAAATTAACGAGTTAATATTTCGTTGAACTAGAAGCAGTGTCAATTAAGGGAACATTTGGCCTATAGGTATGGAGAAAATAAAAATTAGGATACTACAATTCAACATGCATATATCATGCAGCCGACTTCTTAAGCAACTAATCTATTGAAGATTTAGTTGAGAATGGACGAAAAAAATATGGTGTTCTATACAAGATTAATATTTATATCATAGACTCGGTAATGAACAGCTCCGTTTATAAAAAATTATATCAACATAGTAAGAACGCCCATGAAATTGAAAGTTGGATACTAAGGAATAGTGAAGATATGTAATCTCACTGACCCAAGGAAAGCAATAGCAAAGCGGTTAAATCGTAGTGTCGATAACCTCCACGCAATCAAGAATACGAGTATACGCATGTACAATCAATCCATCTAATTTCAAATTCTTTACACTACTTGTAAAATGGATGCTCAGGACCAGTACCGAGCAAGTTGTCTACTGAAGAAAAAAGATTACTGCCACCCATGAACAACATATGTGTTGGGATGGCAAAGAAATAAAGTGCGCTTCATTCAATCATACAAAACAAGCGAGATACTACAGCAAACTTGATAATTTACTTCAGTATTACTTAACATAATAGTACCAACCCTACCGAGCTGACCGATTTATAAGAAAAGGAAGCTTAGCTAAGGGTTTATACACCTTTATACTGGAAATAGTGCCACTGACTTGTGAAGAACTTCATATTATCCTACTGACGAGTAGAGACAAATACAGAACGGGGTTGGCCGTTGTATTGTAAGTAATTGAAAGGATTCCATCCATTGTGCATCCACACAGAGAGATTGTACCTTCGTGCGTACCCTCTGTACTGCGTGCGGTAGGGGGCAAACTTGCAAGGAAAATTGACATGACGTGAGTGATAAATCGAAGATTCAATAAGAGGAATCTATTAGTAATATGACTGTATAAGTGTTGAAAGTATGGAAGAAAAAAGGAAACTGGTTGGAATAAGTCATAATACTTATTTATATTGGTTTATTAAATCAAGACGATCGGCGAAAGATCAAAATCCTATGGATGGATAGCATAGTTGGTGAGCTTTACTTCGAACATCAGCTGCTGGGTAGTTCAATTTGCCAAGTTTATATGAAAAAGTCAATACTATCGAGAGGACAGATGACAAGCTAAAGTAAAAATCGACATAAAAAAGTATTTATATTAAATTTTACCTTGCAATTTGAAAATATCGGTTTAAGAACGTGTTAAATAAGCGGGCATATTTTAAAAATATATTCCATCCCTGTCGTCAAATCCTAATCCACAGCAACGAAACATCGCTTGCATCCGATACAAGTGCGCTCAAGTGCCCCTCGCTGAGGCATTGTTGCCAGTGGAACAAAGCAAAGGGCTCTCCGCGGCCGGCGTGACCTCGCCGCCCTCTCGCCCTCTCGCCCTCGCGCGATACTCTTTGTGATATCACGTTTTTAGGCCGACACTGCCACGTTATGAATTGCCTGTGTTGATAACAAGTGTCCCCTTTAATAGTATTGTTCAATGTAGGTATCAGTGAACCCCTCTGCTCCCTCCGAGGACGTAATTAGTGAGGAGCACTTGGGCTTTGATTTAAAATCTTCTGGTAATTGATTTTTTTGTGTACGAGTTTATTGTCAGCAGAATTAGAATTATGTTAGGAAAAAGTATTTTAATGAATGTTAAGTTTGTTGTACACCAAGATTTAGGTTTTTATGTAATTTTTTTATGGCATAGGTCCGGCAAATGAGCAAACAAGTCCCTGATGGTAAAGTGATTACTGCAGCTCATGAACATCCACATCGCTGGATCATAGATGTGTTGCTGGCTCATCAAATTGAGGGGAGTTCGTGAAGAAAAAAGTATGGGAAGAGAAAAGCGGTATTGGGCATCCGGTAATCTCACTCACCGAAAGAAACGCGACAGTGAAGATGTCGCTTCATGTTGATTTCCCTTGAGAAAGTGGTACCGCTTTGAACGAACCTGCCCAGTCATGCTGAGCCATGGCTGACAACAGCGTTTGTCTACCACTTCCAAAAAAAAATCAATTTAATAAATTAAATTGCAGAAATAAAAAACTCGCCGGTCCAGCAGCCAAGCAATGGTCCAAAGCAGACTAACGCCTGACTGACGCAGTACTGCTAAATTCTTATACACGTCGTCAAATAAACATGTCACCACAGTAAACAGACACTCGGAAACAAAGACATAGTTTGCACGCCACCATCACTCGAGGCGGCGCACCCAGCGCCTCTCAAACTCGCCTAGTGCGAAATTCCAGTTGGACTTTTTGGCACATTCGACCTGAGAATATTCCTAGCGCAACACAACAAACTCCATGCAACTACTCGTTATTTACGTTCACTTTAAACTTGTAAATTGTAAACAAATGCGCGAGTTTCATACGGAGATGTGAGAGATAAACATTTCTACGGACCTTTTAGATAATTATACTTCTACGTTTTATTTACTTAGCAGATTTTGTCCAGACGTTTTTGCTGTTCCTGCTTAATTGGTAAAATTAAGTAATTAGTGTAAATATGCAATAAATGCGCCACTTTTGCTAAATAATACCTATTCTAATATTTTAAGACGATTAGATTAATTTGTTTGTCCTCCATAGAGTCTTAATCGCCTGAACTTTTTATAATAAGTCTTGCACTATTTAAAAGCTACTTTTTCCAGGAGTAAAATTTAATATGGATAGTCCAGTCCATACATAAATTTGTAAAGAAAATCTTACGGAAAACGAGGCAAATGTTGTTCCCAAAAAAAACCAAGGCCTCTATCATTCAGCTACATTCCTCATAAATCACAAAGTAACAGCAAACAAAAATGCAAAATATAAACTGCAAAATCAAAACAAAATCGCATTCATCTATCCGGACAAAGAATCTTAATTATTTTAAGCCGAGTCAGCTCTAGTAATTCGAAGTTAGTTTGTGTACTACTCATTTTATTGTATCGTCAGCTAGACGGCTTAACTAGTGCCGGGGTATTATTTCACAGATTTCCACGGCGTCTGCACATTTGAAGAGAACTGTAACAATTGCGCTTGTCTTTTAAAGACCCATTCTTTTTTTAAGTGCCCGCCATCGAACTTAAGTTATTCCGGCTTGTTGTCAGCACGTCCTCGTATTTCTGCTGCTTCGGAAACTTCCACGGAATGCTTAACTACCCGCTCGATACAACGGTAATTATAGATGTCTCTGGGGTAATTACTTCTTCGTTTTAATTGTCAAATTTTGGTACGGGGCTTATCAAAATTGGTGATTTATGAAATAACACGATACAATTTTGTATGTCATAAAATAGAGGCATTACAATTTTCGTAGTAAAACACAGATGCACCTTTTTGTCACAGGTAGACGTGGTTTAGAGACAGGCAGAAAAAGAAGAAATATTTTTGACTTGTTTTTCTGTGTGTAAAAACAAGTTCCTGATTCTACTACATCACAGCCTTCCGGATGACTTTTAATGAAGAATAATAAATGCAAGTACAGTACTTACTTGTTCACGGTGACCACAAGCATCTTAAGACATGCCGTACTAATGATGTCTTATTCACGAAGTTCCTACCGAAATGCACTGCGCCAGAATTTAATACTTCACTCTATTCAAAGGAAACTGTGTTTAATTTACAAAAACGAACTCTAAGACTCCTAATTGCAATGTCAAAAGAATATTTACTGTCTACTCTGTACTAGGGACTTTGTGACGTAATTAGCCTATACATGATGAGCTTCAGGGTCTTCTGGACATTTCTGATACAATCTGCATCGTTTTGTCTACTCATATACATATGTCTTCTAGGTAATTAAGTACTAATATTTCTCGAATGTCAGTGTAATAAGTATTGTAGCATTATTCCAATAACTGACAATAAAGCATATATTATATGCGCAGGCTATAATTTTTAACACGTCGGAATATATTTACACGCAAACCTCTTTAATTGATATTGGGTATTTTGTGAAAGCTATTTGATATTAAGGAATAAATATGTTGTTACTGTATTTTATATGTAATTAT
Organism: Deilephila elpenor; assembly: GCA_949752805.1. NCBI lineage: Eukaryota > Metazoa > Arthropoda > Insecta > Lepidoptera > Sphingidae > Deilephila > Deilephila elpenor. The sequence goes on from OX457099.1 coordinate 10,395,884, forward strand.
GAAATGATAAGATTTGATTTTATTGACTTTTACAATCGTTTTTAGTCTGTCGTGGGTTACTTATTTTGTATGTTCATTTGTGGATGAAACTAATTTGATAATTCTTCTATTATAGATACCCTTAGATCAGACTCACTTGCGATTCCCCCAATATTATTATATCTATCGATCATCATTATTACAAAAATGATATAACATTACTATTACAAAAATAACGAGTTTCTTCCAAGCATGCGCCGCCCGATTTTCATAGAAATATCACAATGAAAATCATCATCGAATGCAACGAATTTAATATTTTCTAGCAACATTCCTTTTGAAGCGAGTAGTTCTAGTTAGTATCAAAGCCCATCTCTCTACTTAGCCTTTGCGACTCACAGAATAAGCTTCTTGGACTAATTACTAAGCTATGAATTCCAAGAAATTATAATAAGAGATTTTCCCAGCCTTATTTGCAAACTAAAATCAACTATACTTTGCTGCACTCCAAGCGAACTTTAATAAGTTACTATTAAACGAAAGGAAGCAATAAAACACTGTAATATCAACGTCGAATCAAATTGTACACAAAGACAGACGGGGCTCATATCTGATATCCAAGTTGATCAAACAAAAATCTAAAACTAAACACGTCAAGTTTGAACTAAACTTTTGTGCCACTGCATTAGTATTTTATGTGCCCTAGCTACGCTTGTATGGATTATCGATTTCTTATTTCTAATTTTGTACCCTTCATTTTATTCGTAGAACCAAATGTATCTGTCCCCCTTACTCCCGTTCAAATTTATTGGATAGAACAAGACACAATGTTTCATTTCAACAGCGGTTGTGCAACTAGTTTAAAATATTTATATGTTTTAATATAGTTACTAGTAAACATTTTAATCAAAGATGTAATACCAACGGTGTCCCAAAAGATACATTTTATGTGGAGCATTAAGTAAATAAGTATTTCTCATCAAAAAAACCGCAAGCTCTGCAGAATCAAGCTAGATTTTTGTACCAAAAACAACTTGTATAAATGGAGTCTAATTCAGTTCATTAAGTCACGTAACCAGGCGAGTTAAACATGCCAAGTTGAGAACACTGGATAGCACAAACCTATGCGATGCAGCCAGTGACTCCTCAACTCGGCGGAGCAACCCTGCGGTCGCGGCTTACCTGTACTGTTCCAACTATGTCCAACCCTGCTCTCCAACGTTAAACCGCTTAGCTAAGAACTTGTATTAGGTGCGGCTTAAAAAATAAAATCTAATTGAATAAGATCTTTTTATTTTTCATATTGGATACGTTTGCTATAATTCTCTAGATTCTAGTCTTGTGTTGTATGAAGTTATTGAACGATGAATTTAATCGGATTTTGCTTTTGTTTAAAAATCTATCAAATAAGTTTAAAATTTGAGGAAAATTCTCTCCCCATTATTTGTATACTTATCCATCTGTTATAAATTATTATATTTCAAATCTGAAAACTTAATTATTGGGCTTACGGCTCAAATATATCAATCTATATACACCCACTGCTTAGCAGTTAGCACGGATCTCCTCTATGATCAATAATTTGATTCAAAGGGCCTAGGTCTATTACGGGTGGTCGGAAGTCCTTTTTTTTTTCTTTACCATAATATAGTCTGATAAGTCTGGCAAAGGAGACAACTCACCTCATGGTAAATGGTCACTGCCGCTCACGAATGTCCACAACGCGGGATGTTAGATGTGTTACCGGACCAGCAAATCGAGAGGGAAGGAAAAAGGATGGGAAGAAAGAAGGGCATTGGCCATCCGACTGACAAACGCGTGGCTCTACCACTTTTTATATCATAATATACTTTTTTATATATTTCATAATTTCTTATAAAGAATTCTCCGACATACAAGCCACAAGCATTTATAATAATTACGAAAAATAAACTAAAAACATGGCATTAACTCCGTTATAATTCTCGACATAAATATCAGAACTAGTGCTGTCCGGCAAAAAACTTGAAGGTCTTCCCAGATTCGATTCCCGATGCAAAGCGATAAAACGCGTAAAAGATTCATCACAGCCCCCGTGGGGCCGATTCCTCTTCAAACTTGTAGCCGTCCCTCCGCCCTCCGCTTCTGTTATATCATATTTTTCAAAATTTCCTACAACTTTGTTAGAATTTCCGAGCGCCACTACGGGTTGCGAACTTTTACCATTCAATTGAATTGTCATCTAATGTCATTCATACGTTAAATAATGCATGATTTCGTGAGTTGTGCAACATGTAGGTAGTAGATACTATAAGGTTTGCCGGAACGGAAATGTTTTTCTTCTGATTTTCGATCAAATAAAATATCGCTTCATTTAGAGGAATTACTTTTTAAAGCACTTAGTTACATAGGTTCCGATAATTATTATATCAATATAGGTAAACTATTCTAACCTACTCTTATGAATATTGATTGATTATAGTTATTATTATTTCAAGATATTTATGAACATAAATCGAAATTAATATATTTTACAATATACGTACCTACAATAAATTTACATACATACATACATAAACTCACGCCTTTATCCCCGAAGGGGTAGGCAGAGGCGCCACTAGGACACCCACATTTCGCCTTGCATGTTCCGTCCCATGATGTGATAGGGGGCGAGCCTATCGCCATATCGGGCACAAATTCCTGACTCCGGGCTGATAATGAATAGAAAAGTCCAATATCACTTTGCCCGACCCGGGATTCGAACCCGAGACCTCAGCTTTGTAACCGTACCGTAATACAACTACGCCACCGAGGCAGTCTACAATAAATTTAAACATATTCAAACACATTTTCATTTTGAACACATCTAAAAACTTAATAATTAAACAAACAAAAAATATTTTATCCACCCAAAATGCATATAAAACACGAACGACCCCAAAAATATTAATTATTACATAATTATTGAAAGCATTTAATTAAACACGTAATTTGCTACTTAAATAGCTGAAATCTGATCATTAGTCGGTAAAGGGCCTAACTGCACTTCATTACTGGCTGCGTATAGCGCATTTAATTAATGCCACCGATGTTGGCCGATGTCAGCTTTAACCATGCCATAATAATCCGCTTTTAATGCGTAATCTTCAGATCGGACTGAAACCAGATGACTCCATATTGCGTAAACTAACGTGGCCTTTAATTAAGTCGCATGTGTAAAATTATATCAAATATACAAATATATGTAGGAGAATGGGTAGTGTATTTACATAAGTCGATATTGGACATGAGACATTGTGTAGAATAGTTTGGTATAGATGAACTTAGAAGTAATATAGGGTCATGTAAACGATACAATATCTACAAGTCAACAACAGTAAATTTCCACGTACTAAATTCAATCAATTTATGATTTTTCAAATAATAATAAATCGATAGTTATCAAAGAAAACTATTGGTTTAGAATTGATGTGAAATATCCTTCAATACATATTCTTATATTCTTGCTTGATGAAGTGAACACATTGTTCCTAATAATACGTCGAATACCGCACAGAAAGAGTAGCAACAGAATAATGTGATATCTCGCCATTCAACTCAATTATGCCGGCCTTATTAATTGTTTATTCGATTCTGAAGGCTTTAGGTCTATAGGAGGGGAGAAAATATGTGAGCCGTGAAACTGTTCCATGGCCTTATGGTGTAGCAGAAAAATAAATAGACCACGAAACTAAGATGCCCCAAGCTGGAGCGCGTGGATATATTATGACTTAGACAAAATATGAATTATTCTGGTTGGAATACTGTTCCATAAAAAAAATAAATATCGTCTGATAGTGCTTATTCGGCACGAAGGATCAAAAACTGCAGGTCAACTTATACATCAAAACAATAGCTTAGTTCTAACGAATATAATCAAATTGGCTTTAAAATTGATATTGAACAAATATGTAATAAGCGGCTGTAACTTAATGGATTAATAGTTTCCTGTTACTAAATACTGGTACAGATGTAGAGCCAGTAACAGCGTATCAGTCTCCGCTATGCAGCAGTCAAATTGGCCGCCACCGCTTGATTACAATTAACTGGCAAGTTATAGCCGACGGCGCTATCTCCGCTGTGAACATCATGCGAATTTGGGAGGTATACATCTTACATACATGTTGGGAATTTCAGTTTAATATGGTTTGGATTTTTGTTTATATTTATTTGGGTGATAGACGTGGAGAATTAGATACAATATTAAGCTTCGAAATGCATCAATATTGTCTTGAATTTATTTTGTAATCTTTTACTCGCGCTTAATACAATTCCGTTACTATTGCCCTTTAATTATAGGAATAATTGCCATCAACCCTTTCGGTAGTAGCCTTTTTGGTGATCTAATACGGTTATTATATTTCACATACTTCCAAACTTCTTGTAAAGAACTATGAGGAACGTTGATATCCTCACGATGTTTCCCCTTACCGGTAGAGCTAGGATGAAATAATTAAGAATATTCACGATATTAAACTTTTATAAAGTTTATTGAATACATATTACACTTCTGCGTTACTAAATGGTTATTTTTATAGATGTTTTTATCTTATTTTTTCATACCTGTTACAAAGTTTGGGATATAAACTTTCTTTTTCAATAAAAACACAAATTATATTTTTGTTTATTCACTTATTTAATTCTGGATTTTTCATATACCAAAAATGCGATAAGTGTCCTTTTCCGTAGTAAAATAGCAACTATAGTATACCACAATTGAAAACTGTATTGATACAAAATAAAATATAAGAAAATACCGAAACATACCTTAGTTTCATTGAACGCTTAAGGTTTTATATTTTTTCATAAAGATTCAAGATCTTATGGACTGGAAACGTGTTCAAGTGGGACAGGGCAATCGAATCACACGTACAAGACATTTGTTTTGGCAAAGTTTCAATAAATGGTAAAACTGCGGATAGATCTGAATGAGTAGGTTCTCGGTAAGCATCCTTAAGTCAACTTTATTATTAAATGCTAAAATAAATTATATGAACGTGGATAAGAGTTTTACCTGAATTTACTTGGCTTAAATAACGAATCAGACAAGTCTTGGCAAGACAAGGTTGCAGTTTTGTTATATCATAGAAAGTGAACACTATTTCAATCTACTGATAAATATACGGGTTTATCACAAAAATAAAGAAATAATTTAAGATAAATCTTCCTTTTCATGTATGTATATGTTATCACCATCAAAGAAAAAGCTTTTAAACTTGTCTTTAGGAAGTGCTTAAAACACAATATGTCACACTGACCACTCACACGTCCGAGTGTTTTGCGGGTGACAGTAATTTAGCCACAACTGACAACACCTACTCTCTAAAGAAATATTACTAAAGCGAGAAGCGGATCTTTCAATGCTTTTATAGGTCGACCACATTTTTTATGGCGGTGAATGGCGAGACGAGCGTTTCATTCACCTGATGGTAAGTGATACGACCGGTCATAGACAGTAGCAAAACCAAACAACACCATGAATAACAAAGCAATGCTTGGTATTCCACTGCGCTCGCCATCCAGAGACATATGATGTTAAGTCTCATTATGTTCAGTAGGTACGCGGGCTACAATGTCAAAAAATCTTCAAACCAGAATACAGCAGTGCATTTACACTGCTGTTTGACAGAAGAATTAGACATTCCGATGGTACCTACTACCTACCTAGGCGGCATCTCACATAAATGAGAGACCTACCACCAGTAAACTATTCAAACCATTCATACTATTTAAAAATATTCAATCTATTGCAAAATTTACCGAAGTATTGATAACTAAACGAATTTAATATTATTAAAGCAATATTTTTCAAGTTTTTCCAACAATTTAAAACTAGCACATAATTAAAAGTTAAGCCCGTATTAAGAATACTTAATTGTGTTTTTAGAAATATAAGAAAGAAATGCATGATAACTTATGCATTGTTTTATCTTCCTACATTTCGTACACCTTAATCATCAATGTAATTTATTATTTTCAATATCCATAACATAGAAAAAACTGTTTATCTGTGTTCATAATAATTATTTCAACGAAGAATTAAATCAATTTGTTTTTTCTGGTTGGTAAATATCCCTTAAAAGTTATGATGCTTCCACGAGTATGTAACCATATCACGTAAGCTAATGTACATCAAACACGCTGTACGGCAGTAAATAATCAAATCAGCTTGATTTATTAGTTTAAGCCGCTACGCTTATTAAACAGCATCAGGACCAATGTGATTGTGTTCGCGTCTGTGGCGGCTTCTAAGTAAATGCATTAGCTTTGCGTGTTTGCCTATTCATATGTGTATCTGTTTTTATCTACGTACCTATAGGATGTATATCATATCTGTGTTGTATTAGTACTACTGCATTTAGTTATAGGTATACAGTTAGACTTTTTGTAAATCAATCATTGCTCATGTGATTGGTAAAATTGAAATTGTTTTAAAAGGCAGTCTTTAGTTAGGGTACAAGGTTAAAAACACACTGTAATCATTTTAAAGCAATTACCTGCAGAAGAAGTAGTTTGCGAAGAAGTAGTCACACCACTACGAAAACTCCATATTTCAACCAGCAGTATGATCGGGAAATAATCACGGCAGCAAAGGTCCAATCTCGATTCATCTACGTACCTTAAATAAGTGAAAAAACTCAAAGAGGATTAGCTAATCTAGAAGCCGATATTTTATTATGACAACAAAATAAGCATCTACCCACCAATATCCAAATGTGTTAACAAAAACAAATCCCCATAAACAACATACCTCCCATTTTGGCATCATACGCAGCACGAGATCCATGGCATGATTATCATTTCCTATGACATTTGCGTACAACGATGAAATCAACTGAGAGACTGTAGCAAAGGTGACGGGAAGTGGAGTGCAACGAGGCGCGGCGAGCGGCGCTGACTAAGGACAGAGGGGCGCTACCATTGTTCCCTTCAATTATACTCGTGTGCGGGTAGTATCGTTTTTTTGTATTAATTTACCAATTTTTGAGTTTTGGTTCTATTTGTTTGAGGTTTCGTGTGTCGAGGAGTTCGGTTTTTCGTGGTGGTATTGTATAGTTTTATATGTATACTAATATGAATGAATTTTCTGTAGCTAGATTATGATTGATATTACCAATGTTAGTAGTTGAATTAATTAGTATGAATAAAACGTCAAAAAGGTGTAATCATTGATTGTAAAAAATTGTTTTATTGCAGTCAATTATTCTTATATTAATATTATTATCGGTGTTCTTACCTAACCACATAATTTACCGCGATTTTAAAATGCGTTTAATATAACAAATGCCTTTATCATCCATTAGACTTAAACATAATCTGGTTTTAATTTAATTTGTTTCGACAATAACTATTTGATATGCACTAAAATTGTTACTGCTTCATATATATCGCAAGTAAATCTATACTAGTGTATACATTGAATAATGTATTTTATGTTAGACACTAAAAAATATCGTCTTAAATGCAATAGTTTCCAAACATACAAATGGTCAGAATAGAGGTCCATAGAGAGCCAGAATGTTGTCTAATATTTGTAAGGAAATCCCAGTCATTATCAACATGACGCACACGAAAACTATCGCAGTTGACACCGGTGCAATCGCACACACAATCGTCGAAACTCGTCCAACAAAGTTTACGCGAAACAATGGTAGCAGTGCAACGCCGCGAGTAAGCGATTTGGCACATTGCTCGGGTACCGGGCGGGGCAGACTCGCGGCATAATTACGTACCTACGAAATGTGAGCTGTCGTTTAAATCTTGCACTGCTTAAATTTGAAGCGAACTTCAGTAAGGCCGTGTTATTAATTTAATTTTGTTCGGTGCGCTGCGGGGGGAATTTCTATTGTTTTTAGCGAGGTGACGCTCTGCCGCTGCAATTTTCAGCGATTAGGAGTATGATTAAAAAAACATTTATAATAAAATTCCGCGCGAATGTTCGCGTGGTGTTTTAATTAATTTCTATTTTTATATTTTGCGGTTGAAATATCGCATTATGAGAAGATGTAGAACCTTTGCCTAATATGAGACCAAGAAAAACGTTGCCTAAGTTTATTCAGCTGGTATATTTTTATTGTATTGACATAATGCGTAATATTATCAAATCAAATATTTCAAAACCAAATTTTTCGTTCTAAAAAAAATTAAAAGTAGGCTATCGACTGCCCGTGTGTATAAATACATTCCATAGCTTATCTTAAGCCACGACTACAGTAGCTACTACCATGTTGTGAAGAGATAACGTAAGAAAAAATCATAGCACAAATAGATCAGGATTGTAGTTATTCTTTAAGATTCCCTCCCTATATAATCTGTTAAGACTGATGTTGTATTTGTCGTACCAGGAAATAAGTCTAAAATTTGAAAGGTATCCGCTAAATCCAGCCACATTGTTTTTAAATCTGTAAAGACCCTCTAAATTGCTGAACACAAAACCGATTCCTCAAATAATAATATTGTCAGTAACACAAAGAATCAAATATATCGCTCCTTTGTTTCGTATAATCGCATCACACAGGCGCATAATACAGATAAGCGGGCAAATGCAGTGAGGGCGAGAGAGGGCCATCGCTAGAATGCATTAGACTACCAAAGCTGAACAATTTAATGACGATTGACTATTCATACCACATTCGAACGGTTGACCGCTTTACTACTCTTGATTTAGAGTCTAATTATTCTGCGATCTCAGCCGTGGCGGACGCTCGCAGGGTACATAATGAGAGAGGCGGCGGCGGGGCGCGGGGGCGGGCGCGCGGGGAGGCGAAATGCAAAATGTTGCAATTGCATTTCCCCGTCAGAAAAACAGCTTACACTAGCAAAAATAATTAAGAGTATTAGTGGAGTCGGCGAGCGCAGTGTCGCGCAGTAAATAGTCTGCTAAATACCCACCTACATTTATTGGCGCGGGGACTTTGGGAAGGCTGACGTAATGGCGGAAACAATTTTGGCTTTTAAAACAGCTGTAGGGAGCTTTTGTTTATAAATGCTTCAGCCGACTGGTACTCTATGCCGTATAAATTAGAAGTGCGTGTCTCTAAACAATAATAGGTAAGGAAAAATGAGAAGAGAAATAAATTGTGCAAAAAAAAGCGTAATAACGCGACGTGTGCAAGTACATTAAGAAAATAGGTTGCACTTAGATGTATTTTTGTGCAAGATTTATTTTTATTCATAGATTTAATAATACACAAAGCCTGTCTTCTTGAAATCAAATACTGTTCTGCAAATAGAGCCGTCTGTGGCACTTGCAGTTGGTTTTATGACGACATAAAATGTCGGTTTTTACGGTTTTAAGATTTTGGCAGGTGAGTGAGATATCGATAAGAATACTGATAAAATCATTGGCTCTAAAAATTCGTAGTTATAACTTATCGCAACTTGAACATCAAGTAGTACAAAAAGTCGGAAGTATTGATATTATTTCTTTTTTTTTTTTTTTTTTTTTTTTTTTCTGTATTTACTTTTTATTATAATAATAATGTAGCTATCATATTTTTATTTTTGATGTGTTTTTAGAAATATTTTAATAAGCTTTGTATCTTTGTATTGCTATTATGTTAGAGATACACCCAATGACGCCACTTGGCCTAGTATGTAATTGCCAACTATATGTAACTAGGTACCAGCAGGATTATCAGCGCTTTGCTTTTAGGAGCAAAGCATTACGCTGAGCTGGGGCCTAATTTCGGCTGCAATGTATTACATTAGACTAATTAGTTCATATTGTTTTTGTTTTTTATAGTTCTAAGTTTTACTGTTGTGTGCATTGTTGCCAAAATAAACTTTTTATCTATCTATCTATCTATATACTTTTACATCATGATAATAATTATTATATTGCCATATTTTAATAATACCTGCTTATTGCCACTAAATTTTGCGACTAGTGGTACTCCCGCGGTCAAACCAGCTCATTAATGATTTAGTCAGAATAGATTATCGTACCTGCAATTTTACCAAAATATAAGACGAAACTCGAACTATAAGACTTATTATTGCATTTTTTTACTATAATTTCCAACATCGAGCTCACATTTCTCTTTAAAAATCCCATAACTCACTTACAGATACGCTGAACGCGTGGCAATCTTATATTTACGCTGTAGTTGCTGATAATTTACACGAAACACAGCCGTCGGTTCCCAGAGGGCCGACGTCTCCATCTGTCTTCTTTCAACGGATCCAGCGGTCTACATACTTATCGGTGGCCTAGGATTTCTTACAGTGTTTAACCATTCCGAATGCATCATTTGTCGGCTGTCACTGTAGCTCTTGACGAAGGTCGCCCGAACAACTAAACCGTAAAAAAGATAATCCCCCAATTAAATTGAACCACTGCCCGTGAAATTGTTTACCGTTTGAGGTAAAGATTTTTCAAATTACCTATGGAACATAGAAGAACGCTGAGTAAAAAATGTGAGCGCAATTTTATGGGTCGTGGAAAATGAATGTACGCACGGTAAGGACAGGAATGTAAGCGCAAAATATGTAATAAAAGAACGGATCATCAAGGACTATGCTGCACACATAATTGGGAATATATTATGTTTAAAACTAAATTTTGTAGAAATAATTTGTTTCTCTTTATTTTGTATACTTTTTTTTTTTTTTAAATTGTGATGAATTTACTACGTAATAGTAAAAGAATAAAATAAATAAATAAATAAATACACCCAACAGTCATACATAGTCCTGACCCCACACTAAGATCGAGTCTTGTGTCGTGGGTATCAGAAGCTACGAGAGACTTTTCGGTCTCACAAACACCCAGACCCGAAACAAATACCTGTAGATCACACAAATATTTGTTTCGGTGCGGGGATCGAACCCGCGGCCTCTTGTTTCAAACCAACTGCGCCACGGAGGCTGTCAAACTTCATTGTACACTACATAGAAAATAAATAAAAAAGCAGGAACGTACAAGCTCTGTAGAGGTTGATATAAACTTATAAAGTAACAGACTTTTTTATTACCATCAATTATTTTTTCCAGAGTTCAAAGCATCTTTGGACGACCGACTTTGGAGTATGTCGGTCTCTCTAATTTTAATTTTTGTGCCTACTAACCTAACTAGTATCTTCTATAATTATAGTTCTTTATTCAACCAGCTAGATAGGTTAGGACGCTGAGACAAAATATTAAATATGTATGTGCCCCGCGGACTGAAAAAGGTTGTGACACCCCTGCTCTGTTTCAAAAACTATTTAACCGATTTTGATGAAACTTACAGAGCCTATCCCTTATCCAACACAAAAAGATTTATTGTGATCCGATTTAAACTTTTTGAGATATGCGTGGACAAACATACACAATTATAAACTTACAAGCATACAAACAAAAGTATGTTACATACACTTATAAAATTTGTCACACGTGTTCAGAAGCAAGTATAAACTAACATATAGAAAAACTGTGCAATTCTGACAATATTACATGCATACAGGTCGAATTAATAATCTCCTTTTTTGAAGTTGATTAAAAAATATAACCCCTTGGAACTAAACGAGAAAATTAGCAACTTTCTATATAAACTTACTACAGGTTTAATTTACTTTTTCGACGATAGTAAACCATGACGTCATCTATCTATCTATTTATGAGAGTGACGTAGTTAAATAGATGTTGCATTTTTAAATGTTTTAAACTTTGAAACGAATTTATAGTTTAAAAAAATGCGTTTTGTTTTGATTGATAACATTATAAGTCTTTCTCTTTAACATGATTGCATTATATTATGCTGCTACATAATGTTTCGAAATTGCATTCATCTCGGGGATTTAATTTTTCTGTAAAACTTACTATATTTTCCTGAATGAAAATGACTAAAACTACTAATCCAGCGCGGAAAATATAATTATGCAGGTTACGTTTTATGAAAATTCATGTACCATGATGTTTGTGTCTAAAAGAGATAAAATAAGCTCTTCATACAATTCGTTCGCCATGTTTCCAAATAAAAAAAATCAAGCTAACTTGATGGGCAATTTAAAATATCGAAGCATTGCAGACAATCATGACATAGTATAAATTACAACATTAACTTATCTGAACCTTCTTATACCAGACATTTTCCGTCATTCAATTTCAATTTAGAAAATAAAGCACATTTTATTGTAAGATTTTTCAAGCGTTTCTCTGCCTAAAGCGAATCTTGCTTAAATCTGTTTGATCGTCCCTATTTTTTCAACTGGTACGACGAAGTGACTACAATGAACTTGATTGTTTAGTGCAATACGAATAAAGTACCCACTCCGGCCAAGCTGACCCATCGGTACTATAGCTTTAACGTGCAAATCTCCACCACGTCTAACGGCCTTGTCCATAGACAGTTTATAAACCAATTTTAGTTATCGAATGTTTTATCCCTTTCGAACGACATTTGAATTCAGTTTGAGCGCAGAAGACAAAACACTCGATGGCCTAATCAGTTTTATAAACTGTCTATGAATAAGGACGTTATTGTTATAGTAGCTAAGATAACAAGATGTAAGACTGCGGCGGGTTTAGGGACCGCCCGCAGATAGGAGTAGATAGAAAATAAGAACTCAGGGTGATTACGTGGTACAGGCTTTAATATTTCGCATCACCGTCTTACACTCGGTACTTTTGCTGGTGTTATGCAACAAGAGTCACTGGCCTTCTGTGGACACTGATCCGGGTCTTCTGCACGTGGCTGTTTCCGACGACAGCTCGCCGGCGAGGTTGGCTGCCACGTGGCCGGTAGTGGTGCGCAGGTCAGCGGCTCGGCGCAGGTGCGGTCGCAGCACGGGCAGGAAGCGGTGCGGAGTGAAGCCTGAGCACGGCACGCTCCGTGCCGTAAGCAGGAAGAGAGTAGATAGGATGAAGAAGTGAAGCACGTGAAGGTGAACCTGGAATCAGCGTCCAAGAAATCGGAATGCAAACTACGCTTACATTCCGTGCCAGCGACTCGTGGTAGTTCACAAGCCGGCGGACAGAATAAGCTGCGAAGCAAGCGGTTAAGCGGTTAGCAAGTTAGCACTTTTAACACTCACCCCAGCGGGTACACCAACATGCGTGGTAGCACGCAGTTTATTTTTAGAAAGAGGACGCGAGCGAGGTTACACGCGTATTTATGCGTGCGATGACAGTTCGCACGTTTTAGCTGTCAGAATTGAATCGACCAATCAGCGCAATGGAGGCGTTGATTGGCATAGACAATATGATTATTGAGCCATAGACCTAAACTAATCCGGGTGACATTCTACAACGTCACAAGACTTAACTTAAATGTGTCACAAGTAGGAAAAGCTATTTTTATTAACTACAGTATAGCTTAGCGTGGTAGCAAAAATTAACGATTCAAAAGATCTTGTAAAAGACTACTTGAATAAAGAATATTTTGATTTTGATCTTGATTTTAATGAGGAGTATTGCAAGAAATTGTAGGTTATTTCTAATACCAAAATAAAATAATTGTATTAGAAGACAATCAGGGTAGGTACTCATTGTACTCAAGCGATTCAATTTCCATTTTGCATATACGCGAGGGGGTAATCAGAAGTGTCCCTAAAACCAACCACACATCGAATTTTAAAAATTAAAACTCACACAAAATGGAGATTGTGACCTACAAATCGATACCAGAGCCTCATGATTCATAGCCGATACACGATGCTAGTTTTTAGGCGTTCAGTTCATTTTATATTCTTGTACCGCCTCTGTCAATACTCTAAGTAGGTACTCGTCCTATCCCTAATTCTATTGAGTTTGTTACAATAATACAGCCCGCTATAATGAACGCGATAAGGTTATGACTGCATTACCTTTGACATTTCCATACAAATGCCACTTCCTTTAACATAGAACAATCTCCCAGCTTACTAGACTATGTACGCAAAACACGAGGCACTAAATCTCGACAAACCATAAAAACTAACCATAACATAAAAGCACAACCACGTGTGCCACATAGAACACTCCAGAACCGAGTGATAAATTTATATGAGACACGTAAACTATCTATATTGAATCTAGACTCGCTTTAGAAAATCCAATATCCTTGAGGTTGTTTTTTTTATTATCTCCATCAATACATCAAGTGACAGACATGTGTCCGTTGAATCCGGACTCAGTCACACGACAATGGCAGTCAGGTTCCGCGGGAGAAATCCACCGTGTCAGCAAACGTGTTCAAATTGCGCCGGCATTCGCAGTCCGTTCTCCTGATTTGATACTGTAATCTTGGTAATGTTTTTGAATGTATTATTTCTGGATTGTGTTGATTTATGCTTTGAATTTAAGAATTTGTTACTGAATAATACAGATAAAAGTATGCAAACAATGATTTGTCCACAGTACTTAGTCCTGTGTACTCCTTTTAAACAATTACGTACAACAAAATAATATTACACTACTGGGGTTTAAGGCTGGAATCGAAATATTCTAATCCCCTATATTTTTATTCCATTTGGAAAACATGGATTTTATTATAATAGTGGCCTACCTGTCTCCAATAATTACAAGCACTTAGCGTTAAATATGTCAATTTTGCGGTTGACAAGTGATTAAGATTATTTTCTCTTACCTAATCTTACTCTTTACTATATCAGTCCATATATTTACATCCCACTGCAGGGTACGAGCCTCTTTTACAATCGAGAGTACGTTTGAGTGGGGTTAGGCCAAAGAGTCGACCACGCTGGTTTAATGCGGTTTGGCAGACTTTACATACCATAGTACTTATTTCAAATCGCTATGGTATGCAGGTTTCCTCACGATGTTTTCTTTCACCGTTATCGTGCGTGGTGATTGACTATCAGTACACACATGACTCTGAATGGTTCAAATCCCAGTAGTGCCATACAAAAAACTGTCTGTTTTAAAATCATATACTTACTGTTGGAAAATAAAATACATCACGAATTAAGCCAGTATCATAAGAAAGTTTTGGTCCGTCTTATTATATTTGTGGTTTACAGTTAATGGTATTCACAATGACAAATTATTCTAGTAATTGTCGTACCCATTTTGATCAATATTAAATCGCTCCAATCCGAGAACCCCAACTAAATATCATTTCATAAATTATAAATTACTGGCGTCCGGTATCGTAGTAAATTAATTAAGGTTCTAATACGACAACATCAAAGCGAACGACTTGGCAGAGATGAACACTGCTGGCTACGGCCCAACCCTTCCAGAAGAGATCGACATAAAGTGGTCGCACCGTTTACCGCCTTCATTTGGCAATCTTTCACTGCATAGTAATGTGCATTCAATTCATGTTACATTATTGTATCCTTTGAATATTTTACGTGTTCAGCCGTGTCATAATCATCTATAGTCTATACGTTATGTTATTTGGCCGCAGTCAATAAAATAACGCTCCAGTTGATGCTTGCCAATTATTATTTTGCTATCATAAAGCGAATGTGACGTGATGTTTACGTCACAAATGAATTTGTATTAGTTGCAATTAACATGGAATAATTTCTCAGTGAATTTGGTCGGCTATTTGTGTAATTACCCAGCTAACAAGTTGCAACTAATTGTATAGGTAGTATGTAGGTACATGACGTCGATAATATATGCATGTCTTTAGTTTATATATCTGCTAATTCTAAATTATCGCTGTAATTCTAATGACAGCATGTACGGCTTGTGAATCCTGAGGTCCGCTGTTCGTTTTTGTCATCGTGGCTTATCTTGTTATCATTATTGACATTAACATATTTAAAGTCGATTGCCTAAATTCGAAATTGAATTCAAACTTCGATCAATTCAAAGTTAAATTTTTTTCAGATCACGTAATCAGACACTAAACGACCAAATTGATTTACTTTACAACAAAAAATCTCGCTAAGCTTAATTTATGAGCAGGTACGTTTCTGATAAAATATACCTACTTCTTTGTTTTAATAAAAACCCAACAGTAAACTAGGGCGGTGCGAGGAGTGCCGAGTCACAAGGGCGCAGAAATAATGACTGGCTGTATTTATATATTTTTACCACAATAAAAATGTACATTTCTGAGCTATTTTTTAAGAATGTTGGAACATTTTTAAAAGTACCGAAGAGTTGTTACGGAGCTTTGATGTACCTACTATAGATTATTGTATGAATGGCCCGGCTACACTAAAGCGACACCAGTGTCTCCGAAATATTTTTTATTATTAAATGGTAGTCGGACTGTTACCTTGAACTACTGTAAGAATGAACAAATTTGATCACGGTGATTTTACTGTATCAAAGGAAACCAACGTAAAGTCACGGCTTTAATAGCGTATTTCTTTTACGCTACGTAAACGCTGACTACGTACGTAGACGTAAACGTCTACGCTGAGTAAAATTAGCTGAGTCCCAATACACATTTCCTCCTCCAATACTTTTTTCTTCCTTGTGTCTCCCATTTTAAGAGGCCGCAACCCTCCCAGTACCAAGTGTTGTATAATATAGATATTTGTAAACGCCGGTAAATCACTTACAGTCTCTGTGGCGCAGTTGATTATACGCCGGCTGTGAAACTTGAGGCCGCGGGTTCGATCCCCGCACCGAAACCAATATTTGTGTCATCCACAGATATTTGTTTTGGGTCTGGGTGTTTGTGAGACCGAAAAGTCTGACGTAGTTCCAGATACCCACGACACAAGACTCGATCTTAGTGTGGGGTCAGGACTATGTACGTAACTATTGGGTGTACTTGTACTTAAAAATATACTTACAAGCTCTTTGCCCGTTTAGTGTAAAGTTTCATTTCAATGTGTAACATTCGCGTAAATCTAAGAAACCATTTAACTCACTCAAGTAATTTTTAAAACAGATTGATATTTATGCAAATAGTATAAAAACAGCATATGGAAGGCATACGTTTGGCTGTATCTCTGGCATACCAAAAGCCCAAGAGTGGCTTTGGGCGCTTACCCCTCTTAGACTCTGGCAAAACGCTCGCTCGTCAGCCCACACAGAAAATAAAAAATAAATCGATAAAACAGCCATACCAACCTCATGTAAGTTTAGTATAATTATGGTTATAGTACTTGCAAAACAACTAGTTCGCTCTGAAGTTGAAAATACGAGCTAGAAAGACTAGCAGACACACACATTTGTTCACCTCACAGCAATACGCCTCGACTTCACATCGGACATTTTTTAGGCCTCGACTGACAATGAAGAGTAGACTAGAACTAGCATAGAGTAATCTGATGTAGGTAGGTATAGGACAAAAAAATTCATTCTGCGATGAAATGATGAATATACGAAAGATCTTATTGAGTAGTTTTAAGAAAAAGAAAAAGAAAAATAATTTTAAATCGTTTTTATTAATAATTAAATATATACTTATTTCACAATTAAACAATTAATTTGAACAATTGGAATGTTTATAACTATCGTAATATTTCGACATTTGTCGTAATCGTGATATGTGTGCATAATAGCTATCGTTGCTACAACTTTATTGCTTTATTTGAACATTTCAATATCATTTAGAGTACATATTACTGCATATATATAAAAGTGTTATAAAATTTCACAATTTTATATGTAACAATAAGTCTATTGCGCAAATTTAGTTTTTGAAAAACGTTCAAACACACAAATTCACCACTAAAAAGTAGCAACAATAGCTGCCATTCAAAAAGTCAGTGTGCTTTAATATTTAGACATGCCATAAAAATAAGAACTGAACATTTAGATATACTGATAATTTTCTTAAAGGCAGATAGAAGGAACCCATTTCGGAATAAAAACTATTGTAAGACCAATGAAATTTACTTAATAAATTAATATTTAATATTTAGATTGGAAATATAGCAATAAGAGATTCGTGATACATATTTCGTCGCCAATATAATGCGTAGGCAGGTAGGTATGATTACATGGCTTAAATATGTACGTAACCAGCGCATGTGCTTAAACGTTTAGCAAAAACTACATAAGAACATGATATACAGTGTATATCAAGACCGCGACCGAAAACGAAGCCAGGTGATAGTATTAGTGACTTCAGACACAATGCAAGTAAAAATTTCTCAAAAAAAATCGGCAACTTTTCTTTTGTAATTTTTTACTTATCGTCGTATTTGGGTGATAAATACATAGCTTCCCTAAAATAATGATGTAGACCTCTTTATTTCTAAACACTCAATGGTACGTAAGCGTTTAAATTATTATTTTCGCAATAACTAGGTATTTACCACCTAAAAAAGAAGATTTTTACAAAATTCTAAAAATAAATCTGTCGCTGTTTTGGTGAAATTTTTATTTGCATCTTGTCTGTAACCACTAAAACTACCACCTGGCTTCGTTTTCGGTCGCGGTCTTGAGATACCCTGTATAATATTAATGAAATAGCTTCGATATAACACTAATTATACGATTGCCGTGTCCATATTCGCATATAAATTTACGCTTTAGTTTATATTACATTTTGTCTACAATACAATTAATAAAATATTTAAATGGAATACTTAGTAATATTATCAAAATATTTTTTTCTAGTAATCAGTTTACTAAGCATTTCACTATTTTTATTACTCCCGTCTTAATATGCCATTGCAATATTTTACTAATTTTGTATAAATATTAGTCTACTTAGTAATTCTAATAAATAGTAATAATGACATGAATTTAATGGAAGTATATATTCTGAATATATTTACTATAGGAACAAAAAATGTCATGAAATAACAGCGAATCCATTTGGAAATACTCAAACACCATACATCATTATTGCTTCTCTTAAATTTAAAATCAAGGCACAAAATTATCATTTTATTTATATCCTTTGCTTTAACAATCTTTAATCTATGAACATGAATATGATGAAAATATATAATGATGCCCATTTAATTAATATTTAGGGAAAATTAATAAAGAACTGTTTTCAAAAGCATTATATTAAAAGTATTTTAGAAAAAATAATACATTCATTCATGTAGATGGAACAGTAATATAATAAAATCTAAATGCGGAAATATTGGTATACATTCAATTAAAACATGAATGTAATGTAAAAAGTAGAGGGATTTTAACCAAATAAGAGATTTAAGTGTTTTTATATTTAATCTCGATATGTTTCTCGCGTTGTAATGGTAAAGCTGTATCTGTATCAGCCCATATACGTCCCACTGCAGCGCACGAGCCTCCTCTACAATCTAGAGTACGATTGGGAGGGTTTAGGCCATATAGTCCACCACGCTGGCCTAGTGCGGGTTGGCAATGGTAAAGCAACATTTAAAAATCAATATTTTAAGAGCATATCTATGTATTTTCATCAATTCTTACATCACAACAAGCATTTGCTCTACAAAACTTTAAAAAATGCAAACATCGAAAATTCCTCGATCAATTTCACAACGAATTACTGCCTAATTGTATCCATAACAAAATAGACCTTATGATTAACACCAATACACTGTAATTTTTATTTATTATCTAGTATAAAATTTAATATGGAGTTTCAAAAAAACAGCAAACGTGACAAAGTTATAAATAAAATATAATACTGAATTTAAAGTCAAATACTAACCAAAAAAATTTGCTACACAATTTAATGTTATTACGGTTAATAGATTCTAACCATCAGTATAATTATTTCAATTATATTAATATCATGCAGTAATATATTCAATTTAATACGCTACCGACCTCAAATGATTTCAATAAGCTTTAACGTCATTTTAATTTATAAATGATTTATGATTCCCGAAGTTACAAATGTAATAGTCAATGTAATGCTTCTAATACATTGGAACGATTATTATAACCATTACATGACTATTTTGGAATTATAAAAAGTGACAAGCAAACAGCTTAGAATATCCGGATTTATCCAGATTAAACCAGTCAAACAAATAACTAAATTAGTCGGTTCTCAGTAGCACGAATATAAAAGAAAAATAACTACATACACTTGTAACATAATTGTAATAATTTCCTTTTATTCAACTATAACTAACAATGATGAGTAACATGTAAAATTTGCACTAAACATTCTCCATACTTAGCTAATGCGATTTCAACTTTTGGCACACCTAAGGTATTTATACCGTGTCCTCAAATTAAGCGATAATCACTTTTGCTAATTAGCAAAGCCAACATAGCAAAGAAATTGGATTTTGCAACAAAATCCAGTTTGCAAAAAGTCGACTACACAAAAAGTCGACTACCTATTCAAAAAGTCGACTACACAAAAAGTCGACTTTGCAAAAGTTGGCAGTTTGTGGTTGCTTATAACCAATGTGCTACTACACAAAGCGCGTATAATTCTAACCAGTACCGGTTGATAAAGCCGACAATCACAATCATTTTCATAGGAAGCCTGTATTACACAAATACACACAAAGTTACAGCAAGCCAATTTATAATCACAAGCCTACAGGACCAACCTTAATACATTAGAGAGAAAATAACATGAACAATAAAAATTTACCTATATATTTAATTTATTAAATATTTACCATTTAATATAAACCTCACTTAAATAGTCCCTTAATACAAATGTAATGAGCGGTTGTAAAAATTATAACATCAAACATGGAAGAAATTTTGATGCAAATATTTATATTTATAATCTGAGTACTTTCTTCAATCCTAATCTTGCTTTCATTATTAGTACATCTCAGCGTGAAAATTTAGATTCCAATTCATAAACGTCTGCGGAACTATATGAATAAATACTAACCCTTATAATATACTTATAATATCGTAGGTACCTGTAAATTGACTAAATAAGCCATTGCATTAGGGTTGTTCTTGAAAATATTGCTTTTAAGACCCTTGAAAAGATATATCACTTTTTTATCGACAGCCTCCGTGGCGCAGTTGGTTAGACACCGGCTGTCAAACGAGAGGCCGCGGGTTCGATCCCCGCACACAAAATGTTTGTGTGATCCACAAGTATTTGTTTCGGGTCTGGGTGTTTGTGAGACCGAAAAGTCTCTCGTAGTTTCTGATACCCACGACACAAGACTCGATCTTATTGTGGGGTCAGGACTATGTATGTGACTGTTGGGTGTATTTATTTATTTATTATCAGTAATCTCTAGTGTTAAAAACTCGAACCCGAATTTGTTTAAGGCTGGTATTGCATTGCTATTTTCATACATTGGCACATTTCTTGGGCGCCGGCACTCTTGGTGAATTTGAGTATAACTTTTTGAATAACTCTTGAATGTTGTTGTCGGGGAACAGATTTGTCAATGTTGCTGTAAACAAAATTTGTATCATTAATTTTTGTAATAAAATTATTTCAACAAAATGCACATTTCATGTTTATCTGGTATAACAACGGTTAAAAATTTTACACTTTGTCAACATTCGATAGTTTCATTTAATTCTTTATACATTTTGATTCATGAAAAAAGGTAACTTTAATGTTAGAAATTGTAACTATATTCAATACTTTATTGCACTCCACATGTTAATAAGATGTAACAATTTATTGGGTAAAATGTGGACCCTGTAGGGCACGGCAAAAAAAAAAATTTAGGAGAGAGGAGGAAGCCATTGTCTTTATATTCAGTTATGTATGTAATTAAATCAGTCTTTATGTATTTAAGTTTACCTTTGCTTATATTAAGATGTCTTATTTATTTTTCATTTAGGTACTTTGTTATTGTGTAGCTGTTATTGTGTTGCTTTAGTTGTTTATTAAAGGATGTTTCATTACGTGAGTTTTTTATGTAGTCTATATAAATATCTACTACTATAAATCATATAGAATCTAAGCCCATACGATTTGTTACTTATAGATGTTTATATACCTTCAAGAAGCACGAATATCAGTCTCCTATTAATCTCCTGCGTCTGGAAGAGATCGAATACAGTGAGCAGTCCTCTACGCGCCGTGTCTGACCCTACGATGTGTCTGAGATCATCTGGAAGAATATTGTTATATAAAATTTTAGCTTTAAAGCTTAACTATCTAGCTCTTACGGTAAAGTGGAGTATCGACTCCCTTCTCTTTCTTTTTCCTTTACCCTCTCATTAAGGCTGGCAGAGCATAACGGTGAAGGAAAACATCATGAGGAAACCTGCATACCATTGCGATTTGTAAGAATTTCTATTGTAAGTAAAGTTCGCCAACCCGCACTAGGCCAGCGTGGTAGACTATATGGCCTAACCATTCTCAATCGTACCCTCGATTGTAGAGTAGGCCCGCGCCCTGCATTTACGATCATATTTTTATAAATGTTTATGGGCGACGGTTAACATACACCATTAGGTGAGCCACTTGCCCATTTGCTCAAGGTATGCAATAAAACGAATCATAAACTACTGACTAGGCGTTTTGGACTATCAAATACAGTAAATAGAAAACAACAACCATGTAATTACCTGAGCATGCAGACAACAAAGCTACTTTAGCCGCGACTCTCGTCCTTGCTTTAGTCGCTGAATCTCTGTTGGTGTAATTTGCGTTGTGACGACTCGTCAACCATTGTCTGGAGAAATTGCATTATTATTAGAAGCAATTAATAACTATTACAAAAATAAATATCCCGGCTACTGACTAAACAACGACATATATTTGTACACATTTTAATGATAAAAGATAAATATGAATAATGAAACTCACTTGAACGTTTTCAAATACTGCACAACGTTTCTCGGCGACGTTAAGGAGGATACCAATTCCAATACTTTCCTGAAAAATTGATCGTCAAGTATTAATCTTAACTCAAAATCCATCATTATTATCAGCATACAACAGATTCGGATCTAAAATATATTTGTATTCAAAACTCATAAGTATAATAAATACACCCAACAGTCACATACATAGTCCTGACCACACACTAAGATCGAGTCTTGTGTCGTGGGTATCAGGAACTACGAGAGACTTTTCGGTCTCACAAACACCCAGACCCGAAATAAACATCTGTGGTTCACACAAATATTTGTTTCAGTGCGGGTATTGAACCCGCGGCCTCTCGATTCAAAGCAGGCGTCTAACCAACTGCGGCACGGAGGCTGTCAGGTATCACGGAGGGTATATCCCTTTTGCCTCAATTTAATTACCTTTTTCTATTAAACGCAATCTTATTATAGCACTTACTTGTTAACTCTGTCAGCTATTAATGTCCTTAAAGGTGCAAGTAATCTTCGTCTAAGCCATAGACCTCTGATGCCCAACACTTCCTCCAATAACTTCAGCGCCACACTTTCATCACCATCCTGCGACTAACATTATATTTTAGAATATTTAAACCACTTCAGAAAAATATTCCATGAAGTATTAATGTCTTGATAACAATATCAGTCCTATTGATGTGTCCAAAATTCTTCTTTTAAGATGGATTACATCTAACGGCCGCACTCAAAAACTCTTAATGTCAATTAAATTGTTCCTTAGTCTATACAAATTACCAAAGACTTTACGAAGAAAATCTATAGTTTCTTCGTACACTAAGTAATGATTAGATCTAGAAAATTAGTTGGGAATTATTGATGAATCGTACTCACATCTTGACCATCAGTCATCGTGCCAGTTTTCAAATCATCGTAACTATTCTCGCCGCTTTTCCCTTGGAACACCTTCGATATACCTGGACATTAAAGAAGGAAATTATTTATGGCAAGGTTAATGGGGAATTAACTACTAAATGAAGAGAAAAAAACATATTCACTGCTAAAATTCCTGAATAGATTTCTCAGGTATGCAAATTTGCCATTTGTTAAATCGTCCAATAAAATTAACTACGAATACACACGTTACTTTAAAAAGTCAAAGTACCTTGAGCTCGAGCCTCCGTTCTATATAGCTATTATCTACATATATTTCTTTTTTACGAATACGCAAATGCTTACCATCCATGACACCGTCAACCGTATTGGCGAATTGATCCGGCATATTTTTCAAAGTTCTCATACCAGCTCTCAGTGAGTTCACGAATAACGCATCGATCTGAAATGACATAATTAATCTAATATTCCCAACTACTTAGAATAGATACCAAAGAATGTAAAACTGTTTTGCAACCCCTTACTCTAGTTAATGAGAATTAATATTATAGGATAAGTTTTAATTACTTTAGGTACCAAATTGAAGCAGAATATGTAAAATATCAATTTTCTGTCCAAAACATTAGCTCAAGATTAATTTACCTAAAAACGTTTTAACTTAATGGAGACTTGCGTCTAGTAGAAGAGTTTTTGTGGAAAACATTGTAGTAATGATGATGAAAACCAATTATAAAAATAGTAGAATAATTCGATTGCCTTAACAATGGTATCAATCCCTACATACAATATAATTAAAAATATGCATACACTTATGACTACCTCTTTACAATGTTAAAGAGGTAGTCATAAGTGTAGGCAAAGAAAAATGTGTTAAAGATGTTACAGAATACAAAAAATATATATTTTTATTTAAACAAATATAGCATACAATATCACACATACTCACTGTACTACTATGTTTCTCGGTCTGGTTCTCGGGGCTAAGGAACCCCCCCAAATAGTCCGGCGACAATAGCGCCATGTACTTGGTTTCTCTCGCAAGACTTGCTAATGTCTGCAGGTAATTATTCAGCATCCGCTTACGACTCTCTAGTACACTGCGCGACGTGTTTTGAAAAGTTTTTTTGGCTGGGAAAGGTAGATGTCCTAGTTCGGGCCACTAAAAAACGTATGTGAGATTAAATCTTCGTCATTCTAAATGTGTAGTTGTGTCGACATAGAATATTATTTATTAAGTAACTGTTGGCAAGCCGCTTCGAACAGGTAAATATTAAATCCTTAGGAGAGACAAATATCCAACTGTGAACTCCTTGAGGCTGTAGAGAGAGGGAGATTATATAAAGGACATTAAAAAGGCAAAATATAATTACTTTACCTTTTCTTTGATAGAACTGTGCAAGTCATAGAAGTCACTGTATCTTCTGTAAATATGCCACACTTCATTGTCCGATAATCTCGTCACCGCTATTGCATAGATACCGAACGCTCGACCCTTGTCTTGGACTAAAGCTAAAATGACAAAACAATGAAATTCAGCAATAATTATATTTGCAAACAATCTCATTTATCACATGTGGATTAAAGATCAAACGAGTGCTTCCATATTACATGTTTTATCTATTTTTACTACCTAAATTGAGCAAACTATAACTAAACGAAGCATAAAAAATTGCCATAACGATACTAAACATTAAATCTCAAAATAAAAGTTTAATATTTTATTACCTGTCTCTATAATACACGCAGATAACGGCGACATAAAATTCTTCGCGTTCCGACTGATCTCCGAATGAGACAATGACAAATTGCTCGTATTAGCCGAGGTCAGATTTGATGGCCCTAAAATGACACCAATTATAATAACATCAATATTCCATAAATTACTTAAATAATATTGAATTACTTCTAATAAGCATAAAAAAGCAAAATCTTTCACAATCACAAAACAGCCGTTTACATAATCTCATAGACCTAAATAAGATAATAGAAGTTTATTTAGAAAAATAGGAGACAGCATGCATTTAGTAACAAAGAACAGTTAGATATTCAATATAAAATATAAGTAATGTTAATAAAAATGGAAAGTGGAAGGATTCCAACACGCAGGCAAGGATTGTTTTAATTAATCTAGTTAAACAAAAATAAATTCGAATTTAGACTGTAAGTGTACGAAACATAATATGGGTTTTCCTCCGTAGTGTACGATTTTCACCTGACGCCGAATATTAAATCATACCAGTAACTAATTATATTAAGCAAATCAACCTTGTATCTTTTTGTATTAAAATACGAATAAGTCTTTTTAACTTTTTTATGTATTAACAAAAATATTATAATGAAGAAAAAACTCAACACGTAAAAATACGATTTTATTCTTTTTCTTGGTACTATTTGAAGTTAATTGATAATTGTATTTGCCAGAGACATGAGTTTCATGACTAAGCGATTTACTAGCCATTATTACAAGGTGTGAAGTCACTCTTCTTGCCTCTTAAAATGTGTGGTTTTTGCTGCCCCAGTAAATAATAAATAAATACACCAAACAGTCAAATACATAGTCCAGACCCCATATTAAGATCAGTTAAGTCTTGTGTCGTAGGTATCAGAAACTACGAGAGGCTTTTCGGTCTCACAAACACCCAAACCCGCGACAAATACGTGTGAGCCTTACAAATATTTGTCTCGGTGCGGGGATCGAACTAAGAGATCATACCCATTTAGTTCCTTAATAAGTAGTATAGAAATCATGTCTGAAATAAGTGATGTAAAGATTTCAAATAAGTAAAGCCTTATTGCAAAGAAGAAATAAACGCATTTTACTCGTCTATATACACCTATATTAAAATATATTTATATATACAAAATATGAAATTATTTGAAACAACTCAGTGCCACACTCTGTACGTTTGAAAATGTATTTACCTGCGCTTTCATTGATCATCTTTTGCGCCAAATTGCCGACTATATCGGAACGGGAACGATTATGTCTCGCCCCGGGCACTGATAAGAAATCACCTGAGGAATTATTAATCTCAATTTATTACTTATATATTTTGATAATAAATTATGTGAAATGTGAATTAATTTTAATTTTATAAGGGAGAATAAAGTAAATTAATAACGTAATCAGAATTAATTGTAATTGTATCGATAAATATATCGATTGTTTTATTCAAAATATCGATTGTGGTCAAACATCGAAAGTAATTAGATGACTCTTTTTTGTCTTTTCTAGTTAACAATCTCATAAGTTATGTTAATAAAGATGTTTTTTAAAATATATAATTATACATTTATTCTATATGTATTACATAGTTACAGCGAACTAAGTTTCCTTATATTTTACACAATAGTGTACATTTAGCATAATTGTAACAAAACTACCAAAATGTGAAAACTACGCAAAAATGTGTCGATTCCCGATGTACACTCAAAATAAACGCCTCTAAATAAACAAAATAAAAAATTATCGATAAAAATAAATAATAATCACACTCCCGCCAATTACAGGTCATAACCTCCATACTATTGGGCTAAGTGCTAATGTCTACAGTAAATTGCCAGGCATGTACCAAACACACTGCATTTAGGTAATGTATGGCTCCTGTTACTTGGCGTTTTCCTCGTCAACGACCTTGGGAAAGTAAATGACTTGTTTGGGAGGTCGTACTTATATTTTGACTTGGCCCACAGCTTCGGCAACTGATTCAAGCAAGATTTCACGATTTTCTTGCATTTCTCTATGGTTTGAGCGCGTGAGGAATAATGTTACATTTGGTTAGTTGTTAGAAACATATAGGAGAATCGTGGACAGATACGTGAATACATACCGCTGTACTTTTTGTCCGTCTTGTCGTCCTTTTTGAAATCGCTGGAATAAAATAACTCAATTACGTACCGAAATTGTATGATTAAAAATAATTAGAAGCGGGTGGTTTTTCAAATATTTACCTATGATTTCTATCCGAGCCATCTTCGCTATCCATCATAAAATCGGCCTGCCAAGATGGATCATCCTGAAAATCGAAAGGCAATTAGATACTTTCAACATAAGCTTACATAATTCTTATATTATAAAATTCAAAGTACTAAAAATGTACATTACTGGCATTATCTATAATAGGTATTAAAACAAGAGTTATTAATTGTTCATAAAACTTTTTTTCTTCAATATTCAATCTTGTTATTATTTCTTTAAATTCTCACCTCTAAAGCGTCACACACACACTTCTGCACGTCATCGAAGCATATCGCAGGGTTGTTGGTAAACTCCTCCCCCTCCGTAGTAATTTTTCTAACCAATTCAGCGTGACAATTGTCTGGTACACCCATTATTTGAGGTTTGTTCGGTGCTAAGTACAGGTCACATAATTCTAGTGCTGATGAACGAAGGTTATCGATAACTGCTTTCGATGTGTGTGGCGCGTCTGTTGAAAATAAAAGTAATTTTAAAATAATGGCAGGTATATGATGAATATTTACATAAAAACTTGGTAGTATCTTTTAGTAAGTATCTTTTGAAACCAAGCGAGTTCGACTTTTGAAAGGACTTCTAGGAAGCTATTGCTACAGTTTATGTTCTAAGAAATTTATACTCTCGTATATAAAGTGTGATTTTGACGATATGCTTGCACCTTATCACATCACGGAATTTTTCGTAAGTTATATGTACAACATATCAGGGAGGAACTGACAATTAAAGATAATTTCAATTCTTGCTGAGCAAACATAAATAAGTAACATAACATTTACCGGCTTCGTTCATTTCGATCTCCAGTAAATATTGAGCGTTGGACCTCCACGCGGCCGTAGCTCTCAAAAACTTCAAAGACCTGGAAACCTCTTCAGATATTTTTTCCGCCGCCGAATCGGTTGAAGTTCCTACAATAAAAATAATTTGCTGCTATATTTTCACATTAGCAATAAAACATAATATCCTTTATTTCTGTCAATATCGGCTAAGATGTCATAAATTGTGAAATAATACGACTTTGTGTGAATTTAGCTATTATAATAAATAACATACCCAAAATAGGAATTGCGTCTCTTTGGCAACAAACTTGGCAATTTCACATCACGGACATACTATGTTAGAATTTTAGGTATTACCTGAACCTTCATCTGCTTTAAGTTCATATACAGGCTTCTTTATGAGGCATAACACTAGAACACAGAAAATGAATACCTTCTTGCGGTCCCAATGTAGCTCGTCTTGCTTGCAATATCCTCGTCAAATATTGCAGCGATGATAACTTTTGACGATCTTGTAATTCCCATTCACCAGCGCTGTCTTTTGAATGCTACAAAATAATAATACATATTATATAGAATCAAAAACACCACACAAATAAAATTTAACTAAGAGAATGGCCTATCTTACCAGCAGTTGAGCCAAATAAAATTAATATTTTGCCGTAGTGTCGCGGTAATTTTTATACGATAGCTCAGTATTAACTCTAAGTCATTATATTGATATTGTGTTACTAGCCTCATACTATTATTTTTGTGGTATGTATAATAGAAATAACCGTTAATTTTTGTTTCGTTTGTTCCAGAAAACGACTTCCACCCGCCCGCGTATTAGCAAACATTTATCCGTAACTAAATTTAAATGAAAGAACTACTTACAAGTTTCTGTATATCTTTTTGTACTAATTCCAGTGTGGAGTCCAATTCTTCAGCGTCGCCACAGCACCGTATCACTATTAGGAATAATTCTGATGGTAGTGTTGAGTCACGGCAGCACTATAAAAATCATTAAAATAATTATCTAGTAATATTAATCAATGTAGTACTAACCTAAGAAGTGATTGAGTTAGGTTGTATTCGAAACAAATACGTCCCATTTGGGCACGGGCCTTCTCTACAATCGAGAGTACGATTGAGAGGGATTAGGCCATACTCCACCACACTGGCCTTATTTAAATACTTACAGTTCTAATGATAGTCCTGTTAATATTATCCGGATCACTAAGAAGATTGATGATAGGGCGCAAGACTACAGAAGACAGAAGTTCAATCAATATAACTTTCAAGGCGTGACATCTCCACGCTTCTTCGGGAGCGATCAGGTATAGCACCGCTTCGGACACCTCGCATAGTAGTTCTACAAGATAAGTAAACCATACATTATTGTAAATTCTAAAATTAACGCACTTACAACAAAGTATTTAAAATCGTGTTCATAGCCTTAAATACACATATAATGGAATATCCAAAGTCGATAATATTGAAGAACACGAGAAACTTCGTTTCACAGTGCTCAACATAATTGATAAACAATTTCTTATTGTCATTACTAGGAATAATAATTTTTCTCAATACATTCTGGCTTTTTGTTTAAATGTTCAAATTACATAATAAATACTTCTGTATTAGTTCTTTCGACGATGTATTTACATAAAAAAATAATATAAAGTTCTCACCATATTCCTTTTCAGCGTCCATGCAGAATATATCGCGGCATATTTGTTTATTTTCAATGGAGCATTCCAGTTCGAAAAATATGTCTTTCAATGTTTTCCCTGTTATATTTTCTGAACTATCGTAAAATTTCGATTTTCCGAATGTTTGAGAATCTGAAATAATGGAAGAGAAGAATTCATATTCCAAACCACAGGTATATTTTGAAATTTAGAGGAATGAAATCAAAATAATTTAATCGTTAATGTAGGTGTTTTTATAAGATATTTAAATTTAGTTCTCTACATTTGACTTATAAAAAGTATAACCGCCGGCGCGAATCTTGAGCGCTCGGCGACAGAGTGGGGAGTGAACTTAAGGACAAAATAAATGAATGAATTGAACAAACGCAATGAATGAATTAGGCATAACAACAATATGGCGTTGCGTAGTGAACCAATCACTGGCCGATGCGATAATGCCCCCGCCCGCTTACTTCATCACACCTCTAAAGAGACCCAAAAATCGACATCTGCGCAAGTAACGGCCAGCGCTCAAGATCCGTGCCGGTAGTTATATACGAAACAACTTGACTTAGGTATATAAAGTTAGTACTTAAGTTTATGGGTCCATAAATTCATTTACCAAATAAAAACATTTATTGATAAGGAATTTTACAGTATCTATACATTTTATGTATAGCATAGGAATGGCAATTGAATATAAGTCATCGAAATATCTTGTCAACTTTCTATTGTGCGTCCTGTACTGTCCTAGACTGGCAATGTGCTTATGAATCCCTAGAGATAATATAATTGGTTAAGCAGTGGTCACTTTCTATCAAGTAAATTCAACTACTCACTTAGCATGCTTAAACAAATTGATTGTGGCGACAACACAATGAAATCTTCAAACCATGGGGTCTGGGTATATCTTTTAAGTGAATAACGCGCCTACCGTATAAGTTATTTAATTTTTATTAAATTGTGTATGGAGCAGACATTATTAATACATAGAGTTTACACTAATTTCCCTTATTAATTGTATTATGGATAAAACAAGCATACCTGGTGGCCATGATAAATCATTTTCGCTCTTATTTCTTCTGTGAGTTTTCTTTTCGTCTTGTTTCTTAGGGCTGGGTCTCGTACTATCACTGCCTAGTTCCTTACTGCTCAACAAATCTATGTGTTTCAACCTTACTCTCGATTGTTTGAACAGTTTCAAATGCATTGTGAGCTCTTCTGGGAATCTTGTTGATAGTAAATGGATCCAGTCCACGCTTTTAATTCTGCAATAGTTATTGTTAGGAAAATCCTTGTGTGTATGACAAAGAATATTAACTTGACAGAGAACATGGCTTAACAATTGTTTAAACATATATAAATCTTTCATGAACAGCCTTCAGTTGGACGTTTATTGAAGTATAATATATTTTTAAGTTAAAAGTGGGAATTAAAAATACTATGAGATTGATTCCTTGACTGATAACCAAAATTTATTTTTGTGTTTTTGTGCTTTTATCTGTATTTCCTTTTACAAAAATAACATATTATTCTCACCTATTCGCTACATTAGCACCAGTAGCCAGCACCAAGCGTTTGATGGCGTGTGTGGTAAACTCCTCATCACTTGTAAGTATTTCGTACCATGGTGTCACATAGTCGTTAATGATGATCATAATAATTTCATTGAGAAACGAGTCGACAGTCTCACTGCCCGTAATTCTACTGTCAAATTTTGGTAAGGATTCTTCCTTTTTGAATAATTCCAATACCTGTAATACATATTTAGAATAATAAAATCTGTTATTAGTAAAACAAAAATCTGTATAATAAGGTAATACAAAATGCAATGTTGTTGCTGAGGACAGTTATTTTGACTTTATACATACATAGAACATTAATTACATAAAATATATTATGTGTTTATATTCAAGTCAGGAAGTACATCAGATATAGAATGTTGAATCTGCTAACTATGGACATTGACCAATATACTATTCCTACAGTGCCCCTAGCCGGAACATTTTGCAGTATCGTAATAGAATAGTAATAGTAAACTTTTGTATGGGAATTTAAACAGCGCCATTGTGAGCGTATTTGGAACTAAAATTTCACAGCGGGAAACGTTTACTATACGAGAATTACTATTTGATACTTCAAAATGTTCCGGCTAGGGGCACAGGTAGCAGGAATAGTGTAAAATAATTATAAACTTTCTATAATATTTCTGCGACATGCACACATTCATGCATTCATGTGGAGTGGAAGATAATGACAAGTCGAGAACAGGATCATTGATAAATATGATAAAAATAATTTATAAAATATGAGCTTTTGAGAATTTTGCTGCAATCTAAATGTAAATGTAATATTTATTTTGTTAGAAGTTTTGTAGACAACTTACTAAGCTTTTACTAAAACTAGAATGTAATTTTCAAACTAAAATTATAAATAGGAAAATATTTCTGTCATTCTCATTTTCATCTTTATCTAAAGTGTATTTTTATACTATAAATAATACAATATACATCAATTCTAATAGCCAGTAATTAATATTTATTATACTACATATTAATGTTGTTCAAATCAATAAGATAAATATACTTTGTTTACCTTTGGTATCTGAATGGAATAGTTTGTGCGTTGCAAAGGATCATCGAGACAGTCCAAGTCAACAGTAAATATCTTCTTGTTATCATAAGAGAAATATAAAATTGTTATCACTCTGCAAATAAAAAGCTGTATGTAATAATTGTAAATACAGTAGCATAATAAATTGAGTATTAACAAATACCATAAAATAGCATTGACATCATAATCTCAATGCTGAGATTCGTGATTGTAAAAAACCTAGATGTTAATGGCCCACTGTCTAATTAACATATGAAAATGGCGTAAAAGTATTTATTAGCAAATACTTTTTATGTAATGGACAAACTTAGGGGAGGCCTTTGCCCAGCAGTGGGATCTTAATGACTAGTATAATATATATATATATATATATATTTTTATATATATTTGCAATATCATACTGGTACATTTCATTACATGTTTTTTTCCAATGCTTGAACATGATTTAACGCCTAAAATGTATGATGCAAGACTCTTGTAGGATAAATCTAGAAAATAATTTAATTGAAAGAATATCGCAGAATATCGCCACAAAATGCAAGATTCTTGTAGGATAAATCTAGAAAATAATTTAATTCAAAGAATATCGCAGAATATCGCCACAAAATGCAAGATTCTTGTAGGATAAATCTAGAAAATAATTTAATTCAAAGAATATCGCAGGCAATTTTGCCTTCTTTATAATATTCATTAAGAGTTGATAGAAAAATTATCTTAATAATTTATTATCAATATGTTTTCAGTAAAATTTGGTTGTAAGTTCAAGATAGCTTTACTTATCTGTTGCATTATATTGTTTAATATAATATAAAGATTCGTTTGCCAGGCGACGGCATTTGATGATTTATAAATACATTTTACGGAACAGGATTTAAATATTCCTTGTATGGAAACATCAAACCCTAATACTTCTTTCGAACGTGTAGATGAGTTACGAGGTGGCACAAAATCCTGTAAATGTATCCGTATACAGTCGTATTCATTGCAAGATATAGAAATATTAAATAATGTATATTGTAACTTACCCAATAAGAAACGACACTAGAAATGTAAGCAAAGTCAGATAAATTCCAAAACCAAATAATCCTGTTACAATTATAGAAACTAATCCAAACCAGCTGACGATTCTCATTACCATGATTAATTTGTTTGTTTAATCACAAACCTTTAATTTAAAAACACAAAAATAAAAAGTGAAAACAAAGTTTGATGGGCTGACTTTGACGTTTAAGAGTTGGAGATGTGCACGAATAATCGCTACATATAGTATATCGATTGTTGATTCTCAGCAGCTGTAACATGTTGTCAAGGTTTTATTCAACTCTAATAACAATTAAAAATCAATTTGGCAAATTATAACATTGAATGGTAACAAATATCATTCATTTCTGTTTTTAAACAGTTTTTCTGGTGTTAAAGATGATAATAAGGACTAGCATTAAACATCGGCCATGCACATGTAAGCTACAGTACGCTAATTGTATTCGTAGGTACCCGGTTTATAGACACCCGGGTATTATAGTAGTAAAGTAGATATTTCGGTAAATCAATCGTATATTACTGCCAAAATATACCTAAAATCGATGCATAAGATTTAACGAAACAATAATCTCTACCGTCCGGATCTAATGTGGATTGGTTCATTGTGGTTGATTGGTGGACGTAAGATATTTTCATAGATCCATTTATCATCGATAAACACTCAACTGTCTCATCCCTATTACCTATTTAGTGCTTTTTTTTTCAATGTAGCAAAGGAACTTTATTTTATACAGCCCATGCAACAACACTCATAAAAAAGTACTTAAATAAATCTCTTTAGAAAAATAATTATTTTTCTATCAATTATAATCAATGACTCTTTTTATAAAATAGTTCCGGCAACGGACTACTTAACTTCGGTGGCGTTGACTGCCTCGGTGGCGTAGTTGTACTACGGTATGATTACAAAGTTGAGGTCTCGGCATCGAATCCCGGGTCAGGCAAAGTGATATTAGATTTTTTTCTATTAATTATCAGCCCGAAGTCAGCAATTTGTGCCCAATATGGCGATAGGCTCGCCACCATCACATCGTGGGACGGAACATACAAGGCGAAATGTGGGTGTTTTGGCAGCACCTCTGCCTATCACTTCTGAAAAAAAAGCGTGAGTTTATGTATGTATGAATTTCCGGAACATAAGCAAACATCTGATGGTAAGTGATCACTACCGCCCAAGAATATCCCCAACCCTTGGATCATAGATATGTTGCTGGCCAACAAATGGGAAGAGGAGCAGGAAGACATAAAGAATAGGGGTATTGGGCATCCAGTTATCTCACTCACCGAACAAAACGCGACAGCAAGACGTTGCTTCACGTTTCATGTCGATCTCCTGCGAGACTGGCACCGCCCCGAACGAGCCATGATGCTGAGTCATGACTAACAGCGTGACGATATTTTCCTTCCCTGTTAAAGTGCGTGGTAATTGATGATCAAATATCAATACCCACATGACTACGAAAACTCTGAGGTGTGCTTTGGGATTTGAACCCCCGACCACCGTGTCGGTAGCAGCGTCTAGTTCGTTACCAACAGGCCACTGCACCACACATGTACTTTAAAATATAAATAATCTATTTTGTTAACCGATTTACTTCATCATCTAGTGCACTAATTACTTTGGCTTGCCGGTATAAAAAGGGTTTAACCACAGAATTACTTGGGCGTTGGATTCATGGGTGCTAAAATTCAATAAAAGAAACATTGCGTAACAGCAATTTGATTTATTGAAATACAACACAATCACATTGAACTGATTTACACAGTAGGTATAGTTACCATAGTCTTGAGACTACCTAATAATACTAGTATAATAATTTTATTGTCAAACATGTCAAACAAATGATTTGAACATGGTGGTTCGTAGTTTCACAATAGAGGGTTTCTAAAATGTATCCCTCACAAATGAATATTGGAATAACATTAAATGCATTTAAGGTTATCGAATGGCCACGAATTTTCACACCGTCATCAATCGTTATAATAAACCTCTTTGGACTCGAAGTAAAACGGTAGTACGCTAAAAAATAGTATAAGCATATAAGAATAGAATTTT
Source organism: Deilephila elpenor (assembly GCA_949752805.1). Lineage (NCBI taxonomy): Eukaryota > Metazoa > Arthropoda > Insecta > Lepidoptera > Sphingidae > Deilephila > Deilephila elpenor. The sequence goes on from OX457099.1 coordinate 10,431,446, forward strand.
CAAACATCTACAATAAGTGTAAATTCACAAGATAAAACCCAATATCCGTAAGTAGTGCATTATAAATACTTTTAAATTTATATTGTGCAGTAAAGGCAAAGTTTTACGATTCATAATATCCAATTGCTATGTCGAATTTATCAGTTCAAGGTAATGTATCGATATGGATGACGTCAAACTATTGTATATTTTAATCAGTTTACAATTATTTGTATTTTTGCGGCTGCCTTACCCTATGATTATCGATATCGATACCTCCTTGAAGCCGTTAGTGTTTTCATTTTATGTTAGGATACAATTATTTCACTTTGAATTTTACCGTTGTGGTATGCGCTTACTTCAACATGGCAATGCAGTAATGTTGTGATTATAAATGTCATAAAGCGCACATTTGCAAACTTGGTAATATTATAGCAATATCAGGGCGGGAGTTTAGTATACATTACATTTTATAATAGACAACTTGTGAGCTCTTATCAATTTCAACAATTTTTCGATTACAGCTTTTATAATGGTAAGATGTACATAAGCAGAGATACATGAGATGCCTTCAAGACATTCGCAATATATTTTTGGATATAATTGACTAAGAATAATAAATATAGTCATACAGTACAGCAAATAACTGGCACGTCATCGACAATAGACGACATCGTATAAGAGCAATCGCGTTAACATTGTACCTAATATTTAATAATTTACAAAGTATCTATGTACTCTTACACTTTATGGCGATATAGAAATAAAATCCGAAGCGTTATTGCTTCCACGTTACATTGAAATTCTTTTTAACTTTACACTCAGATCTATTACAATTGTGCACTTAAATATTACGTACAATAAATATTATAGAAAACAAAAGAAAATGGATATAAAAGTAGCCTCGTTTGATGATCAAATATTGAATACTGTGGCGCATAATAATGCTGGAAAGGCAACAGCTTCACAGCTCTCGTAACAGATGCAGCTCGCGAATCCGGCGCTTACAAAATAGAATAAATAATACAGGAAGCCATTAAAACCATTTCGGAACTGATCATCAAATATCACATTTCTGTACACAAGTGCTTTACCTCAGATTAAATTATCCTATAAATACGTTATTGTTAGTAACTATACATTATATTACAACATATTCAACAAGAATATCAACAATGGACTCGACGACTATAACTAAATAAATACATGTACGTACATAAATACATTATTTGTTGTATAATGTCATACCTAGCGGTATGTGAGGATTGGATAACACGCAGTTTTCAGTTCAACATCATTGAGGCAGATCTTGATCCCACGGTGAAATCTTTGTATTGAGAAAACACGCACAACTGAAAAATAATAAAGAGTGTTAGGCAATCATTTTCGTTTTATGACCTAAAATCAATAAATTGAATTAATGCAAGGTAAGCAGATAACGTATAATATTTTTGGTACGCGAGTTTTTTATCGATATTGAATTCATTGCGAAGAAGCCATGAATGAAGTAAATGGGAATGAAATTTAAGAAATGTTGATTCCAAAATTTATGTTAAGTTATTAAGCCATACTAATATTCCATGGCTTTTTATTTAAATGTGACTCCTCCAACACAAATTACTAAATATTGTTCTATAACAATACCGGGTATATCAAGACTGCGACCGAAAACGAAGCCAGGTGGTAGTTTTAGTGGTTTCAAACAAGATGCAAATAAAAATTTCGCCAAAACAGTGACAATTTTTTTTTTAGATTTTTTTAAAAATCTTCGGGTTAATACCTAGTTTTTGAGAAAATACTAATTTAAACCCTTACGTACCATTGCGTGTTTAAAAATAAAGAGGTGTACATCTTTATTTTAGAAAAAAATATGTATTTGTTGCCCAAATACGAAGATAAGTAAAAAATTACAAAAAAAGTTGACGATTTTTTTGCCAAATTATTACTTGCATTGTGTCTGAAGTCACTAATGCTACCACCTGGCTTCGTTTTCGGTCGCTGTCTTGATATACCCTGTATAATAGTTTTATTTTCGTTTAAAGACTTCTCCGCTTAATATAATATCAATTGACTGATTGAATAGATAAAATTTCAAATTATTGAATGTAACGGCATCATACTACTTGATTTCTGAATCCTAATTCACAAGGGACGTGACTTTTTACTACAGATATTACCTCCACTTTCATTTTATTGTCATCATTCATTCACGTATTGAGCACCGCATGATTGGTAATAATCCGATAAAAAAAAAACAATAAAAAATACATTTGTCATACCTATAAGATTACTAATCGAAGGAATTATCTTAATTGGCGGAATAAATCGTCATTAAACACCGTCTTATCTGGGCTACTAAACCAGTATCTTTCTGAGGCTCGTCTAGATAAATATAAACTGTAATCGTTAGTACTATCTGATAAATGATTGATTTGTAACCAAGACAACACTGGGAATATGATATCTCAGTGCAAATTAGATAACACAAAAAAGACGTTTCGCGTAAGACGTAGCTGATATTTCCTTGTGTGAATAACTGATTATGTTTACAGAAACGTGACGATTTCCGGTATAATATCGACTATATTATATGGATGTTTTACGTGTGAAATGTTGTTTACATTATTTGTGGCATTTTAAAATCAGGACACAAAATTGTCGTTTATTGTTTCGAAATCAAGTATTTTTATATTTGCCGATAGAAAATATTATAAATATGAACTTTAATCCACTGCCTCAGTGGCGTAATTGTATTACGGTACGGTTACAAAGCTGAGGTCTCGGGTTCGAATCCAGGGTTGGGCAAAGTGATATTGGATTTTTCTATTCATTATCAGCCCGGAGTCAGGAATTTGTGCCCGATATGGCGATAGGCTCGCCCCCTATCACATCATGGGACGGAACATGCAAGGCGAAATGTGGGTGTCCTAGCGGCGCCTCTGCCTACCCCTTCGGGGATAAAGGCGTGAGTTTATGTATGTATGTATGTAACTTTAATCCATTAAAGAGATTATGTAAATATTTGAATAGGGCTTGTTTATAGGCTTAACACAAACAAGTACGACTGTTAAACTTTAACCTTTTATATCTGTTTTGTTTACTAAATAAATGAATATTATTTTGTTTTTAAGAGATGTATTTTAAGTAGGCAAATATCGTATGGATCTTGCGCTATTTATGTTTTCGCTTCATGTTTTCCTTTTAGACTCTCGGACATTATTTAAATACTTCCATGATAGATTAATCTTTAATCTCCATTCTGAATTTAACGAAGAATTAAATAAACATACTTTTCCTCCGTACAACATGCGGAATGTTCCTTTTCATGCAATAATTTTATCATAGTTAATGTAAAGTGTGTATTTTCCACAACTTGATAGTGGCAAATTATCATATTTCTGATATTACTGGGATAATCAATGTAGTTAGATTACTATTTTATTCCCAAAGATATGTTAATACTATAGACCATTTAAAAATTATACATTTAATGTAAAAGCAATATTTACATTTTCATAGAACCATGCCAATACAATACAACTGCATATATGTATATGACATATGACTTCACTCCCACTTTGATGTCAAATTCTTCCTATTATAATAGACCACAACAACTTGATTCCAAACAATTCGCAGTAATATTTTGTTTATAAATTACATTATAAACAATTATATTGCTACAGTTTGCACAACTTCATCCTTTTTAAAAAACTATCTAACCACAAATTATTAATATTTTTCTATTCAATAACAGTGTAACAATTGCGGTAAACCAATTAAGAACAAATAGTAACTACCTATACGAGCTGCTAAAAACCTACCTAGCTTACAGAGCACTTATACAAAATCTTACTCATCTTATCCTTAACTTACTGGTACATAATCGAACATATCTACATGAAGCAATATATCTCACCTTATCCTTAAGCTGTTGGCACATGTGCAGCGCGGCGGTGAGCATGAACAGCACGTCGCTGAGCCACGGCACGGCGCAGTCCGCCTGGCACGAGTCGATGCGCATGCTGCCGTGCACCGAGCTCAGCTGGTACGCCACGAAGATCAACTTGTGCGACTGGATGTAGAACGATATGGCCAAGTCCTCTGGTAAGTTTGGCGATAGGGCTTTCTAGAAATTAGAAAGAAAATTGCCTGTTTGTTTTGGTCATCACCTTCATCATCTTTAACCGAAGAAAGATCAATTAACATTGGCCAGTACAGACTACAGCAACTTGTTAGAAACAATCCATATCTAGCAAAGACAGAAAATATGGACTTATGAATTATCTGTCTACCACTTAAATTGTCTATTTTCCATTAATTCGGAAGTCTGTCGCTGAATTTACTGTACATAGCCTCCTTACTATGGCAACACTACATTTTGAAATTAAAACATTGACCTCACACTCATAAATAAATGGATAAAAAACACATTAATGCTTATTCAGATAAGATTTGTATGTGATTCATGGTATTACATTTCGTGCGATTATGTAGATCATTGTCTGTACATATGCTCCCGAGCGATTTATCGTTCGTGCCAACAGGTCAAGATTAATGGATTAATTATATAATGCCAATTAATTGAAACAGTTTTAGTATATTGATATTTTTTAAGCTTAAACTTAGACTTAATTTTCTCCCCATCATTCTATCTCCCCACTCTTTCTGCCTTCCTCTATTTTGGAGATAAGGAAATATATTATGTGGGAAAGGTTAAACATAAAGGAAATTACTGCGTGTTCACTCTAACTGTATTTATTCGCGACTACTAGGTAAACTTAATCGGCGGGCGCAGCCGCCTCTAATTACTCAACGTTGACACACACATACATATTCCTTACATGTACATACTGTACCTACACCAACCCCCCTCTTAAAGAAAAAAATATTTTTAAAAAATAAGTACATAATATAACTTTAAAACAAACAATAAACACATTTTAATAATACCCGATTTCATTTTTTAAAACTATGCAAATCACTTTGGTCACACGTATGCACTAGCCACTGGCGCCTGTTGTTGAGGCACCGTCTGGACGGTCACCATGCTGGGGTTACAGCTGGTCTGCTTGCGAACCCATAATTCTGCCGCCCTCTTGCAGCGCCTGCACCCCATCAACCCAATGGCGGCGGACAAAATCGCCACAAGAGCTATGATAACCCATACCAGGCTATCCAATTTTTCCTGGAAAGTGTTGTTCACCGTCTGAGTAATCAAACTATTGCTCGAGTTGTGTTCTTCCTTAGTTTGACTCGAACCCATCGTATTGAATTATTAGCAAAAAATGATGTTCGTCTGAGCAAAGAACGTAATGAAATGTAATTTACCGCAAAAATATTAATTATATACTGCCGTGAATCAAAACAAAATTATTGCCTAATTATACGTGTGCCCAATAATTATTATTTTGCATACGTCTTAAAATTAATGAAACCGTACGACAAAATTTTTGCATGAACAATAAAAATGTAATTTACACAAAAATGCAATGTAAAGTTAAAAGTAAATAAAATGTAATAAGGTGTATATTGGTGTATAATATATGAACTAAATTAAGTCGCAATAGCGTTAATCATAAATCCTAAACAAAATTACTCAATACGGTTAAAATACAATAGGTTGCATACTATGCAAAACGTAAAGGTGTTTTTATAACGCGGCCACTTCGCGTTGTTTTATGATTTAAAACTTTGCTAGAAGTGTCCTCGTTATTATTGTTTTTAATATTAGTACTATTATCGTTATTACTATCATCCGTTATATCTAACCTAGAACTATCACTATCGATAACGTATGCAGGTTTAAGCCTATCAATTGATATACAAGTTTCCTTATCACCTATCTTAATAATAAATGTCTTTCCTTGTCGTTTTACGACAGGATATGGACCATCATATGGAGGCTGAAGTGACCTTCTCATTATATCGTTCCTAACGAAAACACTTTTACATGTATTAAGATCGCTAGACACGAATAATGATCTCGAATTTCCATGACTCCTTGGTCGTGGTTTATATTTATTTATAGTATCCCTAAGCAACTGTAAATATTCCGAGTCCGACAAAGGAATTTTGGATTGGTCGTAAAAATCTCCCGGTAATCGAAACGGTTTACCGTAGGTTAATTCCGCTGCGCTCACCCCGCTATCACTTCTGATAGCTGCACGCAGACCTAACAATGCGATCGGAAGTTCGTCTACCCATGACTTGTTGCATTGCAAACGTGCCATGAGAGCCACTTTCAGTGCTCTATGCCAACGTTCGATCATGCCGTTGCTTTGTGGATGATAAGGAGTTGTACGTAACTTGTGAATGCCTAAATATTTCATGAGGTTATTAAATAAATCACTCTCAAACTGTCTACCCTGGTCGCTAGTAAGCTTCGAAGGGCATCCAAAGCGAGAAATCCAACACTCAAAAACTACTCTAGCTACGGTCTCCGCTGTGATATTTTGCACAGGAACAGCCTCGGGCCAACCCGTGGTACGGTCGATCATTGTTACGCAATATCTATATCCATCAGACGATATCGTCAAAGGTCCTACGATATCGATGTGTACATGTTGAAATCTATCAACCCTTTCAAAATTCCCTACTCCTGACACAGTATGTCTATTTATTTTAACTTTTTGACATACGGGACAGGCTCTGGCCCATCTGGTTATATCCCGGTCCATATCTGGCCAAAAGAACTTTTGTTTGATTAAATGTTTAGTACATTTAATTCCAGGATGGCTAAGGTCATGTACTGAACGAAAAGCTAATTGCCTAAAATCTTCCGTTAAGTACGGTCTAATATAATTGTGTGAGACTTCACAATAAACTTGTTTCTTACCATCAGGTACGTAAAACTGTTTAAACTGCAAGTTGCAATTAGACGCTTGTATCATTCGCTGTAAATATGCGTCACTCGATTGCTTTTCCGCTAGCGCTGCATAATCCAGTAAAGTCGGACAATTTATTGTTGCTATGCGGGAAAGAGCATCGGCCACTACGTTTTGGTTACCGTTTATATACCTAATATCTGTGCTAAACTCACTTATATAAGAAAGTTGACGGATTCGTCTAGGACTTTCTTTATCGCTGTTTATTTTTGTAAATGCGTATATAAGTGGTTTATGATCGGTAAAAATAGTTAATTTTCGTCCCTCTACTAAACTTTTGAAATGTTTGATGGCCATAAATATTGCTAACAATTCGCGATCGTACGTAGAGTATTTGGTTTCCGTGAGCGTTAACTTTCTAGAAAAATATCCTAGCGGTTTCCAACAGTTGTTAACTTGTTGTTGTAGGACTGCACCTACACTAGTGTTTGAAGCGTCACACATTAAAGATAAATCAGCATCTGGCAATGGGTAGGATAATGTAATGGCGCTTTTTAAGCTAGCCTTACATTTCTCAAAAGCCTCAATAGCCTTATCAGTCCACTCAATTAATGTTTTATCGCGCTTTTTGGTGTTATGTAAATAAGCATTTAATTCTGCCTGGCATTCGACTGCCCTAGGAATGTGAGAGCGGTAGAAATTAACCATACCGAGAAAACGACGCAATTGCTCGATATTTTCAGGCCTCGGAAAATTTACAATTGCTTCTACCTTATCGTCAAGCGGGCGAACACCATCCGCTGACACCTCATAACCTAAAAAATCTAATTTTGATACGCCAAATACACATTTAGATACGTTAATTGTAACACCAAATTCGTTAAACCTTGAGAAAACTGCCTTCAAATGTGCCTTATGGGCTTCTTCCGATTCGCTAGCTATACAAACGTCATCAATATAATTAAATACGAAATCGAAACCACGCAGCACTATCGTGTCCATGAATCTCTGAAACGATTGTGCAGCGTTGCGCAAACCGAACGTCATCCGCGGAAATTCGAAAAGTCCAAAAGGTGTAATGATTGCCGTTTTCTCAATGTCATCGGGTGCAACAGGAATAAAATGATATGCCCTATTCAAATCTAACTTGCTAAAAATAATCTTTTTTTCTGCCAATAAGTATTTAAAATCGTTAATACGCGGTATAGGATAACGATCAGGCTTTGTTATCGCGTTCAATCGCCTATAATCACCACATGGCCTAAGTTCTCCATTTTTCTTGGGCACTACGTGTAACGCGCTTGCCCAAGGACTTTTGGAGGGCCTACAAATACCTAAGTCTAACATATTTTGGAATTCCGCCTTAACCTTTTTATACCTATCCGGAGGTAATGGTCTCGCCTTCGCATAGACAGGTGGTCCTGAAGTCTCTATGTGATGGCACACTGAATGCTTTGGTATATGTTTGTATGATACCGGACGGGTAATATCAGGATAATTAGATAACATATCATGCCATACATTGTTATTAATCAACGTTTTAATAGATGATTCATTCTCACCGTGGCATAATATGACTGACGCAATAACATTCAAACGCGTAACCTGATCTACGAGTCGCCGTGCGCTTAAGTCAACTAACAATCTATAATGAGTTAAAAAATCTACTCCAATTATAGGTTGCTTAACAGCCGCCACAATGAAAGTCCATCGGAAAGATCTTCTTAAACTAAGGTCTAACACTAAAGTACGCACGCCATATGTCCTTATCTCGGTACCGTTAGCCGCATAAAGTTTATACTTATCACACGCGAAATCTTTCGATTTTATAAACGAAACGGGTATAACCGACACATCCGCACCAGTGTCTATTAAAAATTTTAGTCCGCTGTTTCTATCAAAAACACACAGGCGTTTTGACGCGTCGATACAAACCTCCGCCGCCGGTTGTATCGCCGCTAGTTTTCCTCTGTGGCAACGTGTTTCGGCTCTTTCCAGTTGCACGGATTTACGCACTTGGTTGCTTTGGAGCGATATTTGTAATGGTAAAAGCATAACCATTCAGGGTCCCTTCGGTGCCTACTCGCGTCCCTAGTGCGCGACCTCGACCTACGAGAGTTACGTCCACGTGGACCACGATATGGTTGCCGCGCGCGACGTAGTTCCGAAACCTCGACACTCAGTTTATGTAACGCGGCGGCCAAGTCTGAAGATATGGCGGTGTCTTTTGGGATCGAGCTCGATGTCGCCACCGCCGATAACTCTGCTGGCCGGGTGGCCTCAATGACCTTGTCGGCAATCACGGCCAAATTGTCCAGCTCCTTGACCTCCGTGACTGCCAAAACCGCTTGCACCGCCGCTGGAAGGTGGCTATTCCACATAATTTGCAACGTTGGGTCTGGAATTTTCGAACGTGCCAAGTCCCGCATGCGCCGTAGTAGTTGGGAAGGCTTCTGGCTGCCCAGTTCCATCTCTCCCAGCAACTTTTGGAACTGCCGTGTCTCCGACTCCTCAAACACCTGCAGCAGCCGCTCCTTGAGTGCCTCATATCTGCGCTCCTCCGGTGGCATCAGCAGTAAGTCGCTAACCTGCTGGATGGCGCTCTTGGTCAGCTTCGTCACCACCAGGTTCTGCTTAGCAGCGTCGCTGAGTTTTTGGCTAGCAACCACCGCCTCGAATTGGACGAACCACAGTCGCGCTGGTCCGCCCAAAATTCCGCTATCCGCGACGATACCGTGATGCTTGCCAGCGCATCTTCCTGCCGCGACTCGAGTTTCTGCTCCGAGGCGCGCATGGTGGGTATATTCATACCTGGGGTAGTCATCGTCCGATTTCCGAATTATACCGTATGTAATAATTAACAAACACAGCTACAGGGGTCACCACTTTGGAGATAAGGAAATATATTATGTGGGAAAGGTTAAACATAAAGGAAATTACTGCGTGTTCACTCTAACTGTATTTATTCGCGACTACTAGGTAAACTTAATCGGCGGGCGCAGCCGCCTCTAATTACTCAACGTTGACACACACATACATATTCCTTACATGTACATACTGTACCTACACCTATCACTTCTATCTTTTTTTATAGATTATGTGTAAATATTTATAAAGTATTCACATACCATATTTCTACTATTCATAAGCTCATCAATTGCTCTCTTTTTCGGTAATACTAAGGCAGTACGCGCGCGTTGCAGCGAACCAATTAGACATTGAATTATGTGCAACACTTCTTCTGATGATCTGGAACAAGAAAATGGATCTAGTGAGTCAATGGAACTTGCAACTAAACATATAAATGGAATTTAACAGAGCCTAACATAGTACCATATTGTGTTAATCAAAAGCCATGAAATAAATACAAAACTATAATAATATTTATTTTCTGGAGAGATATGGTTTCTCATCCATATTTAATGTGAGTGAATTAACATACTCATATATTTATTTATTGAATAGTGTAATAAACGATAATTATAAATAAAAACACACAAGAAATGCTTCAGGACACCCCAAGGTGAGTTCAAATATTTTGCGAAATGACTTCCAAATGATAAATTACAAGATGGTTGTTTGTCTTACTGTCTGTTTATTTACACATAAACTTATCTAGTGTTTAGAAATTAGTCTCACTTGAGATGACCTTAACCATAGTTATTGTTTTAGTTATTTGTATTGGGGATATTATATCTTTTGTCTTTAGTTTTTTTAATGCTTGTTCGTCAAGGCGACTGTACAAGCTACTTGAAGGTTATTAGTTTGTTAACCAAAAACTTGAATAATCTAGATGTTTTTTTAATTAAATTTATTCATACCTTTATGTTAGCTTCTGAATAATTTTTGTAATCCTTTTTTCTTATGGTAAATTATATCAAGTAATTAAAAAAGCAGAAAAACAAGAGTCAATATTTTTAAGGTACCGATGCATATTTAACAGCTTTAAAAAGAAGCAAATATCAATATTTAAAATCCATAATACAGTTATTATTATCAGATACAATTTTGAATATATCCATTTTTTACATTATTATGAAATAGTTTTATTGCCTCTAACACAGAACAAACCACTCATTAGCCACATACAAATAATGTTAACCAATTTCATATTTACCATAAATGTAATAACACACACTATATTTAATACCAATAATACAAATTCATATGGATATTTCACATGTATTGTATTATATTGTAAAAGTAAAATAATATTATACCTGAAAACATAATGTTTGTCCACATTGTCAATATAACCAATGGCTTGCTGCAAATGATTAGCTGCATCTTGTATCTGCTGGAGTTTCCAAGGTCCGTCGTGATTGATGGACGTACGGCATATTGTGTGCATTTGCCTTAACACTTTGAAACTTATGTCCTGTCAAAACAAAAACACCCTTATTAACATGTCTGTATTACACTTATTTGAACAATACCATAAATGGCAACTGCAAAGTGTAATATCAAACATTATGGTTAACATATTGTCAATGTAATATTATTCTATTTTATTTTATTTTATTTGGGTGGCTCACAGCTATCAATAGCAAATGAATATAATATATATTACAAATTGTATACAAAGGATAGCCAATTACAAGCTACCGCAGATATTGTTTGTTTATTAATGTTATCATGCCACCACACACTTTTTTCCATCCCAGGGAATGGTGTATTTTTAGTTAACTGTCATACACTCAAACAACAAAAAAACTTTGTAATGTAATCTGCCCACCACAAAGATATTTACAAGAATTTCTATGGTATACAAGTTAACCAACCCTCAATAGATAAGCATGGTGGTCTATGATCTAAATTAACAAAACTCTGGAATGTAATTTCCAAAAGCAAACTCAATAATGAGAGTGTTGTAGATAAAATCTATAAGTGTAATACAAGGCTTAATACTTATATTTAGTTATATCTTATCAATGAATACTGTGAATGCTATTTGCTCACAAAACCTGAAGAACAAAACCGTAACCAATGGTGATCATATTCCAATGTATAATAAAAATTCACTGTGCAATTTGATAATATTTTAATTACACAGTTTATGGTAATATAACCTAAGATTACAACTAGCACAAGCTAATATCCATGAAGCAGTGTCACTCATTATTTAACAATCTATTCATAGCCATGGAATGTTATTATTATCCTTTGTATATTACATAAACAAATCCCTGCCAATACTCTTGCAACTTGAATCTAAAAAGAGGATTTAGACTTCAAACTATAAAAATAGGGAGTATACCATAAGTCATTGTTCTAAATATGCTATATAAAGTTGAATAAGTTGCATAATAGATGAGGAATACAAAATTATTAATCGAAATCACATATTTGGTACCACATGAGCTGTTACACCAAAAACATAACATTATACTCAGAGCATAGATATCCATAGTCTCAGCCTCTGTGCAGGTCTGACAGCATGTAATGTTTTGTCTGAACCGCATTGTATAATAATAAATAAAGTAAGTGTGTATTACTCACAGCATGTGTTATGCTATCTCCAGTGAGAGTTACAATACATTTCAACTGCTCTGGTTGTGATGTTAGCATAAACTTGTCCTGTTTCTGTCCTTCGTTGCCGTACAGCGGCACGGGAAACCTGTGGGCGCATTCCTGTGAAAGCGAAACATTCGTTAACTAAGCATCTCTGACGGATTCATTCCGTCAAGGTGATTGATCAATCACACTTACGACCAACACAGAGTGCAGCTGATGTAATATCGCGTGAACCTCCTCGCGGAGCACCCATTCAAACTCTTCTTTCTGAAAACAATTACATTTAATGAAGGGACATCACCCACAACTCAGTTTTACATTCCAATGTCCGCATACGTTGAAAACGTTTGATGTTACACCGTACCAAATTAGCCGCTTCTTCTTTTTCGTTGTCGCTCATTTCAGCGGAATTTTGTGTACTAAATGATTAATTATTCACAATTTTCTGAAAGTATTGAACGTCACCCATCCACGAGATTTCACAATTGATTGAAGAGGGGCATGAAGGGAACACGGGTGACGGGATGGCAAAATTTTGCTAACTGACAGATGTGAGATGACAGATAAGAAACGTTCATATACATCATGGGGGTGCCACTCTCTTGCATTCTATTCATAAGGTACTTGCCGCGCCATCTTGAATGCATAAGACACAAACCACGGGTCCAACCTGATGATCTTTTTGTTAAAGTATTACTAGATGTCGCGGCAAGAGCCAAAAAAAAATAAAAAACTAAAAGTATAAATAATAAACAAAACAAGCAGTCTTGCTTTTTAATAATTTTTATTTTCCTTATTAATATAAAAAATTCAAGTATATTTTATTTATTACTGTAACCATTTTATTACATACTTTACATTTTATAATGTATGTACATACCCTCTTTACAATTTGTGTCAAAAATTGACACAAGTTTTTCGAAAACTTGTGTCAAAAATTGACACAAGTTTTTCGAAAACTTTCGTGTGCGTACTACTGCGATTCAATAGCTATAATTTTGCGACTTTGGCTTTTAACTGGACTTGTTTGATATCTTTTGCGTTTGACCTCGGCTTCCTATTACTGGATTTTCATACTTGCTTTCCGATTTGGATATTTCAAGAACAACAATGGCGCCTAGGAAGTGTTTCTGGAAGTGCTATTTTGAAATGGTGTGTACCTCTGAGGACGTTATAAGCCCTAACCACTTTGTTTGTACATAGATAATGCAAGATTTTTTCCTCCGTGGTATATCTTCTGCCTCGTGGTTTACTTTTGTACTTCATTTGGAGTTTGCTAAATACCCGGATGGGCTCGGGAAATTTTTCGATTTAATGTAAAAATTGTGCTGAATGTAATAATTGCACTTTCTATTTGATTTTTATCATTTTAAAATCATGTTAAATATGGAGCATATATTATAGAATTGTCCTTAATTTCTATCAGAGGTGCATGTATATATTATTTACGCACACGAGGAAACCCGTAGATGACACATAACAAATATAATACTAACTAAGAATTATAGAAATTGCAGCATTAAACAATTTATATCTTGAAAACTCTTGAGCCATATTTGATTATGCTTAAACTAAATGTGAAAAGTCATCTAGTTTAACCTGAGAAACAAACATACAAAAAGACATAATATATACATGCACATATGAAATTTTGGCTATCTATTGAAACATCGACATAGATAAACATGCAAACATTGCGCAATTGTAACAAAATGATAAAGATAATAATAATGATAACTGGCAACACTAACGATCATCAGTTGTGAACGTCAAATTTTCGTCGATTTTTCTTAATTTATATTACAATATACTTGAATTCCGTCAAACAAAATTAGTCAACAAACAAATTAAATAATGCCATATCACAAAAACGTTAAACTTATTCCTAAAAGCAATAGTTGTACTCGTAATAGCAAAGAAAACATTTTGACAATAGTGACAATGTCACCCAATATATTTTAACACTCGATGTTCACAAGATGAAAAAACGAGCCAGAAGCAAACACGCACGACCAACATCTCCCAGCTCGTCGAGCTCCGCGTCGTGGGCGTCAGCTTCGGACGTATTCGAAGTGACGCCGGACATCGACGCGTCGAGCCAACGCGACGAGCTGCAGTCGTCCCCGCCGCCACCAAGACCTGCGCGGCGAAGAGGACGACCCCCTCCAGTGGTGGGCTTGGGACCAGTGGGACCGAGTGTCCCGCCTACGGTCCCCGCTACCGGTGGAGTAGTGCGCCGCATGAGATGGACTCATCAAATAAATGAAAATGTCATGCGGGCCTACTTTGGGGCAACAAGGGGAGGAACTCACCTTACTGCGTATCGTGCTAAAATGCTGTCTCTGTTTCAGGCTTTGGAACCAACAGTTGAAGTATCATCCCAACGATTGTCGGATCAAGTGCGATTTATTCAGCGGCGTAAGTTGTTGGATGATGAAGCACTTGAGCGGTTGCGCACAGACTTAAGAGTTGTCCAGGACAACAATGTCCAGCCCGTCAGTGGAGATCAAGCAGCAGACCCAACACCAATACCTATTGCTGTTATTGAGGTGACGGACAATTTGGACGACAACGTAAGTCCCCAAGATGAACAGCGTCTGAGAGGGGCTTTGGAGCGTGCGATTTCGGAATTCATGCCTTTGTCGGCGTCTTGTAGACCGCGACTTCCGCGTTTGCCAACGCATAGAAGAAATTTGGCGCTGATGGGAGCTTTGGACTCCATGTTACCTATATACCTGGAGTCCAGTCGGGATCTTGTTGATACGCATTCGATCCTTTACTGCGCAGCTGTCGCAGCATGTCGTGTGGCTAATGTTAATTTCCCAAATGAACGTAAAGCCACTCGAGGTGTTGCGGCTGTGCCTGCCTGGCAGCGTAGGATTGAGGAACGTATCAACAGGGCCCGAACTCTCATCGGCAAGCTAATTTCCTTCAAAGAAGGAAATAGTAGACCGAAGATTATGCGTTTTGTGGCGCAGGCTTTTTCGGGGACTAACACCAGTCCTCGCAATTATAGACTTTGCGTCACGGAACGCATAGACTTCTACAAACAAAAAGTCTATGCGTGGGCAAACCGCATCCGCCGCTACAGGAGGCGATGGGATCGTTTCCAACAAAATCGTATGTTCCAAAGTGATCAAAAGAGGGTTTATAGATGCTGGGAGAATTCTCCACAAAGTGTGGTAGATGGGCGGCTACCTAGTGCTCATGAAATGCGTGAGTACTGGACAAATATCTGGTCGTCGCCTGTCTCTCACACTGAAGCCCCCTGGTTCAGTGTTGTAGATCGAGCTTGCAAGGTGATACCGGCTATGGAGGCCATTTTAATCAGTCCAGAGGACGTTCTGACCGCGATTCGTCCAACCCAAAATTGGAAGTCTCCGGGACCAGATGGTCTGCACAACTTCTGGTTAAAATGGTTTCCAAGTTCGCATGCTCGATTGGCAACACAGTTCCAGGATGCGCTTGAAGGGGGATCGCTCCCAACATTTATGACAACAGGTGTCACTCACCTACTCTTTAAATCCGGTAGTACCACGGAACCAAAAAATTATAGACCCATTACATGCCTACCCACAATTTATAAAGTACTTTCGTCGATAATTAGATCAAAAATTCAATGTCATATTACAACTAATCAAATTCTTTATTCCGGACAAACAGGTTGCAAGAGCGGGTCCCGTGGTACTAAGGAACTCCTTCTCATTGACATGGCCATTTGCCAACAGGCTCGTCAGAACCGAAGGAATTTATCAGCTGCCTGGATTGACTATAAAAAGGCATATGATTCGGTGCCCCATACATGGCTCATGAGAGTGCTTGATTTGTATAAAGTTGATACAAAATTGAGCACTTTTCTTGGGGCATGTATGGGACAATGGACAACTGTTCTTAAATATCCAGGCGCTACCAATCCTTCGGTGAATGATGAGCCGATTAAAATCAAGCGGGGTATATTCCAGGGTGACAGTCTGAGTCCACTGTGGTTTTGTATGGCCCTGAATCCCCTCAGTACTCTGTTGTTGGATTCGGGGTTAGGCTACCGTCTGCGGAGAGGGTCTGAGCCTATCTCTCACTTGCTCTACATGGATGATCTCAAGTTATTTACATCAAAACAATCTGAATTGATTGAGTTGTTAAAAATAGCTGAAAGATTTAGCAAATCAATCAATATGGAGTTTGGTGTAGATAAATGTGCGGTTATCCATGTAAAGCGAGGCGTGGTTGCGGTCTCTGATGACATACGTGTCTCAGAGACTGTAAGACTCAGATCCCTTTCGCCGACGGAAACCTACAAATATCTGGGTATGCCTGAAGCTCTAGGTATTAGGGGTGCAGACGTAAAACAATCGATAAGGGAACGTTTCTTTAGCCGCCTGACAAAAGTACTTAACAGTTTTTTGTCAGGTGGAAACAAGATTCGCGCCTTTAACGGTTGGGTTATGCCTGTACTTATGTACTCCTTCGGCATACTCAGATGGACTCAGACCGAATTGGACGCCCTGGATCGTAAAGTCCGAACTCTACTGACTGCACATCGTATGCACCATCCACGTTCGTCAGTAATGCGATTGTACATCCCGCGGAGATGCGGAGGCCGAGGTATGCTTAATGCTAAGGACCTGCATAATCGCGAGGTGTGCAATCTCAGGGATTATTTCCTTCACAGCGACGTGGATATGCATGGGGTTGTAGTGATGGTAGATAAAGGATTTACCCCGCTCTCTTTGGCGAATGAGAACTGGCGGAAACCTCTGGTGATGGGTATTAAGGATCGCGAGGAAATATGGAAGGGCAAGGAGCTGCATGGTCGGTTCTATCGGGCCCTCCATGGGCCTGATGTGGACCGATTAGCGTCTGTGTCTTGGCTACGTTTCGGTAACCTCTTTGGGGAAACTGAGGGTTTTGTCTTTGCAATTATGGACGAAGTTATTAAGACGAACAACTATAGGAAATACATCCTGAAGGACGGTACCGTCGACATCTGTCGGGCATGCCACCGTCCTGGCGAGTCCATCAGGCATGTTATCTCCGGTTGTTCGTATCTTGCTAACGGCGAGTATTTGCATAGACACAATCTAGTAGCCAAGATCATACATCAGCAAATTGCTCTTCGATATGGACTTGTGACTCCTGAAGTGCCATATTACCAGTATGTTCCCCAACCAGTTCTTGAAAATGGTCATGCTACGCTCTATTGGGATCGGTCTGTTATCACAGACAGGACTATTGTTGCCAATAAGCCTGATATTGTGATAATAGATCGATTGGCGCGCCGGGCAATACTTGTTGACGTCACCATTCCGCATGACGATAACCTCGTTAAAGCAGAAAATGATAAATTGTCAAAATATTTAGATTTGGCACACGAGGTTACTGAATTGTGGGATGTCGACTCAACAATTATTGTCCCGATTGTTGTTTCTGCACATGGATTGATACCAAAGAGCCTCGACCAACATCTCCAGAGGCTCTCAATGGGCCGTTGGGTCATGAGCCAGATCCAGAAGGCAGTATTGCTTGACACGGCACGTATAGTGAGGAGGTTCCTCACTTTGGGGTCCTAACCGCCGGTGGCTTGGGTCTCGAGCCTCGCCGTCGTTGGGTTAATCTCTTTTTTTTTATATTTTTATATGTATTTTGACTTTTATTATATATGTAAAAATGTAAAAAAATAGTAAAATAAATAAAGAGAAATATAATGATAATGTCGGGTAAAAATAAAGATAATGTTATTGCAAACGTGCTGTTTTTTTAAATACGGCAAATTGGTGCCAGTTCTCTTCGTTTTAAAATGAAATTATTGGGATTTGGATACAAAACGATGAGCTCGTGCCCAATTGTCGTGACTCCCCTCCATTCTTTAGGTAATAAAAAGGCATGAGCAGCACCATCTGGCGGATTTTATTTAAAACAATATTTCCAGCGACATCTCGCCGTCAGCAAAGGTAATTTTTTTTTACCTCAATATTTTTGAAGAGTGGCATATCTATTTCCTATATAGTGTATTATCTATGATATACATATTGTTATTTGTGTACATTACTGTTTTTAAGTTTAGTGCTTTATTATTTAGGTTTTAAGTTTTAACGAGAAGTAAATTGCTGATTTTATCTTCAAATATATTTACTAATCACATTAATAATATTCAGTACATGTAGAACTTTATTCCTGTCAGTTTCTAATTTTCCACATTTCACTATTTTTTTTTTTGTATGTATTATAAAAAAAATATTAATTAATTTAAACCAATCTTTTTGTCATTTTGGCTGAAACATCTTTATGTGATTTTTATGCGTAGATTAGACACCACAAGACACTGAGTGACTTAATCCGATAGTCATCTTCAAATATTAATTAAATAAATTTAATTTGGCTTTTTGGTAAATAAATTCATAATTATGGTTACACCGAAAATTCTTGCGGCGGCTTATGGTCAACTGGAAAAAATTCTTAGAGCTGCAAATATAATAGCGGGGTAATATGGATATTATTAATTGTATTACAAATTACCTAGGTACCTCATTTGTAGATAAGCATTATCAGTAGTAAGTAATGTAATGTAAAAAATGGTATAGCAACTTGCTGTGGTTAGTTAAAATCTAGAGATACAGTACTTAATGTTAATACATTAAGTACTAGCTAATGCTAGCTTCAGTTACATCTGAACTTCTCTTAGACCATTTTTACTCAATTTATCGCACTAATGTAAACGAAAAATAATACATAGGTAAGTATTTTATGGTTAGGTACATAAAATTGTTTCAAACTGTCACCACAGAGAAAATAATTACTATGTTCTGCAATGTTCTAACTGTTATCTTTATAAACTTATATGTTATGCTTCCCTGGCTTCGTACTGCTTTTGCACTGTTAGGCTAAGGCTAAGAACTCACGACGCGGTTTTTACCCGCGCCCGCCGCGGTTGCGAGCCCGCAGCTTCTGTAGAATGCAGATATAAGTTAAACAATAAAAGCACATTTCACGAAGCGTTTTCTGCCCGCACCGTGCGCGGTTGTTTGCGGCTCCCGCTGCACCGGGCGGCGCGGCGGGCAACGAGTAGAATCGCGCGGGCCGCGGTCAGCCGAAGTCGCGGCGGGTTGCGCCCGCGCGCTCTGCGTTTTGTTAGCGGGCGACCGCGGTGGTCGAGGAGGGGCCATGGCCATGGTGCCATGGCGGTCTGGAACTCAACTAAACAATCTGATCGTAAATAACCGCCCGTCCTGCAACCGCGCCTCTTGCGGGAAACGCCCGCCAAGTTTGCGGGCGATAATCGCAACCGCGGCGGCTACATAATCGCACGTGAGTTCTGAGTAAATATTCGTTATAATCCATAGACACGAATATTTATTATAATATTTCCTTTTCAGAAAAAGTGGACGCCACATGAAATTTCCATATACAATGTCAGCAAAGATTGCTCAATTTCCATATTTTTTGTATCTGAAAAATAACTATATTTGGATGTATTACCCTCTGGGTATAATGGTATCCTTTTATTTCTTTGCTAAAATTCATCAGATGTCCAATTCAGAAGAAAGCGTGCGTAATTGGGCGGAGACTCAAAGAAAATTAGCTGAAAAAGAACACCATGATTAATTATACTATTTAAATTATTTAAAGACAAAGAACAATAGTTAAAGTAGAACATCAATATTTACGATCAATGTCAACAAACTGTATATTTGTTAACTTTTTTGTTGTAGATTAGCCAAGGTTTTTAATAAAAGTTATGTTTTTGGTACCTACGAAAATATTTGTGTTTTATGCAGTATTGGTAGATGCACAGTAAAAATTTAAAATAAAAAGACCACATTTGACTTCACCTAGACTCATGTCAACTTAATAGGCTCTCTACTTTTTGAATAATAAATTCAGTCTGCAAGTGATTAGTTATTCATTCAGCAATCACCAACATTAAATCCTCCAGCCAATATATTTGAAGGTTTAGTACGCTTAAGCATAACGAATAAAGAGGATACTACGTATAACGTATCGCTCAAGCCTCAATAGTTGCACTATTTTAAATTTAGCTACTCTGAATTCATTTAATATAATATAATTTTGTGTCATGCACTGGTATTTATTTCTGGTCTGGGTGTTTGTGAGACCGAAACGTCTCTCGTAGATTCTGATACTCACGACACAAGACTCGATCTTAGTGTCGGGTTAGGACTATGTATGTAGGTCGGGTATATTTATTTATTATTTGTTTATACATTTCTCCAAAGAGGTGATTTGTAATTTAGGGCGCGTTCCATTTGGCGTTCACGGCGCTAAAAACACTCATTTCGCCGTTCCATTTGACGATCATGATCGTCGTGGTCGCGGTGAAAACGTCACTGATGACGTCATGATATACACTCACGACGACCCATGTCAAGAGGTGGGTCGTGGTGCGCGTTGAGAAAATTGGCGGGATTTTGAAACGTCAAAAGAAAAATGTCAACAGAGAAAATTACATTCAGTACGTTCCACTTGACGATCGCAACGACCACGCTCACGACCGCGATATTTCCCGTTCCATTTGCTCGTGAGCGTTATGATCGCAAACCCAAGTGGAACGGGTTATGAGGCGTTTTGAGCGTTTAAGTAATAAGGTTGCATTATGGGTTAAATCTTGACGGTAAAACATTAAAGTTTTATCGTCTTGTATTCTGTGATAAGCATTAATAAAATTAGATAAATTTATTGATGTTGAAAAAACCCATTTTACGTTCGAAGTAACAAAAATATCCCTCTCCGTATCATATAATGTAATTTTCTCTGTTGACATTTTTCTTGTTTTGACGTTTCAAAATCCCGCCAATTTTCTCAACGCGCACCACGACCCACCTCTTGACATGGGTCGTCGTGAGCGTATGTCATGACGTCATCAGTGACGTTTTCACCGAGACCACGACGATCGTGATCATCAAATGGAACGGCGAAATGAGTGTTTTTAGCGCCGTGAACGTCAAATGGAACGCGCCCATTATATGATACGGAGAGGGTTATTTTTTGTTACTTCGAACGTAAAATGGGTTTTTTCAACATCGATAAATTTATCTAATTTTATTAATGCTTATCACAGAATACATGACGATAAAACTTTAATGTTTTACCGTCAAGATTTAACCCATAATGCAACCTAACTCTTTATAGCTTTTTTAAAATAGGTATTTGTTACTTAAACGCTCAAAACGCCTCATAACCCGTTCCACTTGGGTTTGCGATCATAACGCTCACGAGCAAATGGAACGGTAAATATCGCGGTCCGGTCGTGAGCGTGGTCGTTGCGATCGTCAAGTGGAACGCACTGTTATTATCACGGAAGTAAATGTTTGATACGTTCTATGAATGCGTCCGGCCAGATGGCGGGAGCCGCGGGACGACTTGCACAAGAGGGCCGGCAGCGACTGGATGCGTAAAGCAGCAGACTGGGCTCTGTAGCGTACCTTGGGAGAGGCCTATATCCAGCTGCAACGGGCTAATGATGATGATGATGAATACGTCCATGTTTATTAAGTCAACCAAAGATTACTTACTTCTAAACTTATGCTCAAATTATTACCCTAACAGTACGTTCCACTTGACGATCGCAACAACCACGCTCACGACCGCGATATTTCCCGTTCCATTTGCTCGTGAGCGTTATGATCGCAAACCCAAGTGGAACGGGTTATGAGGCGTTTTGAGCGTTTAAGTAACAAATACCTATTTTAAAAAAGCTATAAAGAGTTAGGTTGCATTATGGGTTAAATCTTGACGGTAAAACATTAAAGTTTTATCGTCTTGTATTCTGTGATAAGCATTAATAAAATTAGATAAATTTATTGATGTTGAAAAAACCCATTTTACGTTCGAAGTAACAAAAATATCCCTCCGTGTCATATAATGTAATTTTCTCTGTTGACATTTTTCTTGTTTTGACGTTTCAAAATCCCGCCAATTTTCTCAACGCGCACCACGACCCACCTCTTGACATGGGTCGTCGTGAGCGTATGTCATGACGTCATCAGTGACGTTTTCACCGCGACCACGACGATCGTGATCGTCAAATGGAACGGCGAAATGAGTGTTTTTAGCGCCGTGAACGCTTAATGGAACGCGCCCTATGTCAGGACGTCATTGGAACGAAACTTAGCACTTGTCAACTTGACATTTGTTTGGAAAAAAATTGTCAAAAGTTACAAGTCGTTTGTTCATTTGTTGAGACTACAATAATTTGTAAACTGTTTGCTTCTTTAAAAATGTTCATTCATATTATCGTGGGTTAAGTGCTTTCTGCGAAAAGTGCTTGAAATTCGACATAATGTGGGTGAAACCTCAAGAAGTGTTCATCAAAACTGCGCTATGGTAATTGATATTTACGAATGCTTTGCTTATCTCTAAGTGCGATTTTCATATTGACTGTTGCAATATGGTAATGTGTGCATATTAAATATAGGGATTGCGACGAGACGACTTTGTATTTCGTCCTGCAAAGGAGGAAAGGACATGGTAAATCAAAAGGCCTGTCTTCTCTACTGGTAGGGACTCTAGACAGCGTTAGAGACACCAAACCAGCTCCATACAGAATACTGCATCAAACACCTAACTCCGAAGTGTATTACGGTGAGCAATTATTTATTGATTGTTTAGTGTTTTACAGCATGATCAAACAGTATTTTAATATTCTATGTTATTAAACCCAGAGATAAAACTAAATATATTTTAATTGTTTTTGCTTACATTAAGATATAACATTAATTATTCTTTAATAATTAGTTATCAGCTTCATTCAGTTTTAAATTTAATTTTATTAGTTACAAAACCAAATATTATCAACATTTAAGTAAAAGCCATTTACTGTTTCATAGTTATAAGTGTCATCAGGCATAATTAATATAATATTTGCAATTTTAAAAATTATTTATCTATTCAATCGCAAGTACTATTTGTGGAAATGTCAAAATTGATATTGATATGTATTTATTTATTTTATTGAGAACCATCAATGGAGCTTACAGTTGATTAAATATAGATGCATTGTCAATATATTGCTTATAACAGATAGATATAACATGATTGGTATATAGCGAAGCACAAAAAACAGTAAAATAAAATGATTATAAATTTAAACACAAACAAAATGCTTCACTAACAATTTAACAAAAAATGTAGACCTACATTTGTAACTATTATATGTACATCAATAAAATAATTATTTTATGTCTTTATACTACATTTTATTTTATGGAGGTGTTAGGATTAATTGTATAGATACATGTGTGAAATAAATAATAAGCTATATTTTAGAACATTTCATGAAATTCAAATGTTATTACAAACCTTTTTATTATCATTTAATAAGGTATTATCTCTATTCTGTGCAAATCCTTATGCTTTTAATGACAGAAGATGTTAAAGAATATTTTTCATGTAGTTATAGCAACAGCTCTTACCGAGCAAGAGATCAGGCAGGACTGGCAGTGGTTGTTTGACAATGTTTGCCCAACTTTACATTCATTTGACACTGAAGAGGAGGTCACAGAGTTTGTCTGCTGTAAAATAAATTCTATTATTGCTACGGAACAAGAGAATTTTACAGAAGGTAATTTATCTACTTTATGTTTAATGTATAGTTATATTCACAAAGGTGAACAGCGTTTGTCAAGTCAATGAAGTAATATCTAAATGTATTCACAGATAGTTTTCCTTCATCTCAGTATCTTTATTTCAATGATGACTATTTCTGATAATGTGCAAATGGCTAGAAGAAGTCTTATATGTAAATTATTGACCTAGTATATTTTGTGAACTCATTTTCAAACAAGTACTGTTTAATCCATAAATATAGCTTTTTTAAATAATGTTTGCTTATAACAATTTGTAAGCATAAGAACATAAAAATAAATTTGTTTGCATATAAAAATGAGTGAAACAAACTGACTGTGACTGCCTCGGTGGCGTAGTTGTATTACGGTACGGCTACAAAGCTGAGGTCTCGGGTTCGAGTCCCAGATTGGGCAAGGTGGTATTGGATTTTTCTATTCATTATCAGCCCGGAGTCAGGAATTTGTGCCCGGTATGGCGATAGGCTCGCCCCCTATCACATCATAGGACGGAACATACAAGGCGAAATGTAGGTGTCCTGGTTGGCACCTCTGCCTACCCCTTCGGGGATAAAGGCGTGAGTTTATGTATGTATGTATGTTAATATGTAGTTTTTGTTTGGTTTACCTGTTTTGGTTTTTTAGATGAGGATACCGTAACATACAAAAATGTGGATTACGAATTTCACCAAAGATTTGGCATGCCAAAAGATGAAAAATTGGTCTGTTATTATTCATGTAGGTAAGTTATAATTTCCATTTTAATAGGTTTTCGTAAATATTTATCAAAAAATGTGAGTATAAATTAAAATATAACTTCACAAGGATTTTGGTTACACATTGTTATGTGAAAGATTTTTGAAATTTTTATTTTCTTGTATTAAGAATAAACTATATTTACTATTTAAAGTGAATGGAAAAATACTTGTAAACCTGAACACATTTCATATTATATTATGACTTACGACTACCTACTACTACAACTACACACTCTTACAAGATTCTGTCTCAGCTCTGTTAAGATTTCAAAGATTGTAGTGTTATTAATTTAATTATAATTAAAAATACTCTTCATATTCTTCGTGACAATGTATATCGATTTTTTTATTATTCTAACATGGTCATCATAATCAGGGCGATTCTCGCCCTAAGATATCCGGGGTCGCTCGAAACGCGCCCGACGGACACAAAAAATTAAACTTCAATGTTTTTTAGCTACTGGAAAGGAAAAATGCCCCGTCAAGGATGGATGTATCTTTCAGTGCACTACATGTGTTTCTATTCGTACATATTTGGACGTAAAACATCCATCAAGATCCGTTGGGCTGATGTCACCGAACTAGCAAAGACTAACAGCATATTGTTTCCGGATTCCATTAAAGTGGTTACGAGAGATGATCAACATTACTTCACAATGTTTTTAAAGAAGAATGAGACATTTGCATTGATGCAACAACTGGCTAATATTGCAATGAAACAGTAAGTGTAATTTATCTAATCTAATTTTACTTACTTAGATTATATTATTGTTTTTGATAGGCAATATTGTGTTAAATACTATCCCTTAAATTTTTTGGTAAGTAATAGAATGGATTGTTGTTCTACGTAAATGTCCTTAAATATTATAGATAACCATATTGTATATACAAAAATAAAATGCTGTAATATTTTTTTATGTCTTTTTAATATCGTTGCAACGTGGTGCAAATTTTTCTATGCATCTTGCAGAATCATATAACTAATGATTTAATACATTCAAAAAGCTAAAATTTGTATTTATCCAGTTGAATAAACCCTTAAACCTTGTAGATGCAACCCCATTTTTAAAAATCATTTTTTATTCTCTAAATAATATATTAAAACTTGTAAGCTGTTGACTTACAATCCAATGTCAAGTTACCAATATGAAGTTGCCCTATTCATGTACAAACTGCTTACAAATGTTTGTGTTAATTCCTGGTGTGCTATTTACCTATTATACTGTACTTAGCATGTGTTATGCACTAGAACTACTGATAATTCTGATGCACACATTTTCAAGTACACTGTGCAGTCCAGTTTGTTTTGCCTATTTAATTATGACAACAAATGTAATACAAAGTACTATGTCAAGGTTATAAGATAATCGTTTTATAGATTTAAAAGTTTGTTGATTTAACTTGAATCTAATTAGCACGTTGGTCTTACTATGTTTTAAATTATAAACCATATGCATTGAGCTCAATGTACATATTATTTAATTAAATAAATACTACGTCAGCCCGGTGTAGTGTACTAAAGTCTAATTTTTGGTGATCTTCGTATTTGCCTGGTTAGCGAATCAAAGCACATAGTCTAAGATCCGGCATAATAAAATGTTCCGATATCGGTTAGTAGTGCCGGTCTTAGCTTTTTTAGAGCCCTGGACGAGAGTTGCACGACGTCCTTTATGTGACATACAAACGCATGCAAAAATTAATAAGAAACAAATTACCTTCCGCTCTGGAGCTCTGGGCGTTTGGATTTGCCCAGCCCCGCGCTACCGTAATGTAGTTAATGTGGCTTATTGCGCATCTCGTTTCCAGCAGGTCGGCAAAGTTGTGTCAACTTGCAAGAGACAATTATATCCTAACTATCGATGCTTTATTTAATTCATTGCGTTTGTAATCTGGGGTCATGTAGACACGCAACTCACAAATGCACAGAACACCTGAGCATATTTGTAATGTTAAATTTTGTGCTCTGTAATTTGTAAAATATTTGTTCATTCAGGTTAAATATGTTCTTAAATTATTTATACATGCCTCACGACGTTCGTTGCTGGACGTAAAGCTTTCCAAGTAACCACGAAACATCTCAATCTTAACTTATTTCATGACTACTATTGCAGTATGGATATAATGAGAAGCCGTCATATTTATTTCCTGTTTAAAGGTTGATCGACGACAAATCTGGCAGTTTCAACATCGATAAAGACCTACTAACGAAGCTGAGTAAAAATGTACCAAAGAAACCCTCGTTCCTAAAGCGGGATCTTGACGCCAGGAAGCAATCTAATCTATACACATTGAGATTTCGCCTGCCGCAGACAGAGAAACTGGATGGGACTGAAGAATGCACGCTGTGGACTCCGTACAATAAGCGACATAACTGGGGAAGACTGTATTTGTCGCAGAATTTCATATGCTTCGACAGTAGGGTACGTACTTTAAATGTATTTTTTAGGGCTGCCTTTCATATTTGTCAAGATTGATATTATGTTGAATCTATGTGATTAGGCGATTTCTACATATCACGCACTCACGCAGCCTTACTTTTATTCACGGCTTTGTTTGTAATCGAAAAATACTTGGGACGAATTTTACGCACTCAAAATAAATTATAATTTTCCTGTACTTAATAATGTAAGCTGTAATGTAACACATTCCTTCAACGACACAGGGTATGAGTGTTTTTTTTTTCAATTCCCTGAATCGACCACCGAGCTACTCGATTTACAATATGCATGATCATGTGCGAAAACATTGTTATTACCGTCAATAAAGGCGTGAGTCACGAAAACAGTATACAATGCTTTGTTACGTTCACATTATCGTCTATTATAATGTTTACGATCGATTCACATGTGCACACTATTGGAGTTTTTAATTATTCAATGTTTTTATTGAATATTTTAATATCTAAAAATATCGCTCCACATAGGGTCTAATTGAGGATTGATGTGACAGACTAATCCGCGATACTGGTAAAATTCAAGGTTCATCAGGTTCAAACATTCTAACACCATCTAAATTCCAGTCAGAAGTATCGGGTGTACAGATAACCTCTCCATATTAATTTTCAACGATAAAGTTTTTAATAATTAATCACATATAAACACGTGGCTTCGAAGGATGACCCCAAGCTACCCATCCTGTCTGAAATATTCGAAAGAGCGCCGGGTGGAAAACCCGTGATACTAGTATACCTTTTTCGGCCTCCTTCGACTTTTCTCTTACGGACAAAAAATCACCAAATTCCGCCTTACTTTGGTATCGGCCGAGATAACAATAAACTGGAAGAAATAATTAACACTAGTTCATAGTAGGGGAAAAACCTTCTTTATCTATTTGGTGAGGAAAACTACATGTTAATGTGAATACAATACATTAATTGAAAGACATGCGTCTATGAAGGAGTTTGCCTATTAAAATTGATTTGTTATTTATATGTTTCGTGATACGTTTTTACGAATTATCATGCACATGGTAAATATAAATAATGCCAGGTTTACAGTTTTTAGTTGTTACAAAGGAATTTTTAAACTGAGACGCCTGTAAAAGTCGAAATAATGAATCTGTGATTGCTAGTAGGGGGCGGAAACAGATCGATTAATTGGTTTGTAAAATAATACCTTTGCGTCGCGTCGTGTCATAGTCGAGCAATTTTGAGCAATAAATCAGTTATTTTAAAAACTATATTTCTTACATCATTATGTGGTATGATATTACAAGCTTTACCAGTCGTCATTCTACAGTTATGTCTGGACTAACATGACTTTTATATGTTGTATACAAAACATGTTTTTTTGATAGATTTTTTTACAATCTTATTTAATCATCTTGCGCAACTGAATTCCGATATACATATTTCATTCCCAAAATCTTTATTTTAGGTACCAAATCTAGTCCGCCTCACGATACCTCTGCGCAATGTGCAGCAAGTCGAGCGCGCTGATTCGGGAGGTACCGGCAGTTCTGGGGATTCCGGTAGTATCCTCATCACCACGGCGCACCACACCAGCTTCCTCTTCGGGAACATCTCCGACAGAGACTTTTTAGTGCACAAGATATCTGAGCTACTCGCCAAGCTGCCCAAGTGAGTGGGTTTTAATGATTCAGCATGATATATGCCGTTGGGTTGATTTCTGTCTGCTGTATTTCTTGTCCTCTTAAGGTCTTGTATTGTCTGGTTTTTCATTTCTGTAGGTACTGCGTCTTTATCTTAATATTTTTCATTTTGTTAAATATGTATATACATTTCTGGACTATAACTTTTAAAATCTATAAGCTATGAAATTTTCTAAAATAACTAAATACTAAGCAAACAAAAAAGCTTCCTCTCTAATATGTTTTACATATTGTTGATTATGATAGTTTCTGGTCTACTGCTATAACTCCTAAAATTTACATTTTTACATTAAAAGTTTCACGAACTTTAGCATGAGATTATAACATTAGCATCTCTTTAAAAACTTATTAACTTTTTCATATTTAACAGGGTGTTCGTAGATCTAACAGCATGGTCCTGTCGGCGGCGCTACTAAGTACTAATTACTGGGATGTGTTTAGTGACTCGCCTAGTAACTAATGTGTGACGTCAGTGATGTGTACAGGGAGAAGGCGACGCGCGCGGTGGCGCGGGCGGAGGGGCGCGGCGAGTGGAGCGCACAGCCGCCGCTCATGACGCTCTTCAGGACGCACCAGACCTCGCCCATCAAGCAGATACAGCAGAAGAAGGTTCGTTTAAATATCAAGTTATTTGTTTGTTAGCGTAGTTTATGGCTACGACGGTAAATTGTGCATTTGCAAAATCATGTATAGAAACCACTAGGAATTTTTAAATGTTTATGATGCGATTGAAAATATTTTTAATTGTAGGATATTCCAGGTCAAAGCTTTCCAACACACTTCATAGTTCCTCGCTGCATCTCAACTCACTTTATTAATTCAATTATTTTAAATCTATTAATTTCAATGAATTACAATATTAACATTCAAATTTTACATCTGTCACCTGTACCTGGCGTTTTCCTTGCCTTCTGCATCGTATCTAGTTATTTCCCCCGTCCAACCTTGCTATCCTCATTTGAAAGAGCAGTAATTTTTAATTTACGTTCACTATTCATATAACAGGAGAAACAATGGGAAGATCACATGGCAGAAGTGGGTCGGGGTGTGAGCATGTACCAGACCACAGATGGCAGCGAGCTGGTGGTCAACGGCATACCAGAGTCTCTACGTGGGGAGCTGTGGAGCGTGTTCTCAGGGTCTATACTGCAGAAGGCACAGAACAAAGGACTTTACGAGAGGCTGGTGAACGAAGCTCTCTCGTCCAAGAACCAGGCCAATGATGAGATTGAAAGGGATCTGCATCGGTCGCTCCCGGAGCATAGGGCTTTCCAGAACGATGTTGGTGAGAAATTTGAATTTATTTTCATGTAATGCTAGTTTTGTTTGTAGTATTAATTAAATGTCAAAAAATAATGTAAAATATAGTGACGAATTCCATTTTTAAGAAGTCCTAAAATCTTGCCTCTAGTTTGTACCAACAACACTTTAGAATTGTCATTGAGGTAACTTAAGGAAAGGGTAAAGATATTATTAAACACTTGCACTACCACTATGACTTAAATAACCTATTTTATTTCAAGGTATATCCGCGCTTCGTCGAGTGCTATGCGCGTACGCCCTCAAGAACCCAACGATTGGTTACTGCCAAGCGATGAACATAGTGGCTTCCGTATTACTCATATATTGTCCTGAGGAACAAGCGTTCTGGCTGCTGGCTACTATCTGCGAGACGTTACTGCCTGATTATTATAACACGAGGGTGGTTGGCGCTTTGGTAAGGACTTTATTATATTTGGTTTTTAGATTGATCTTGTAAGAAAATAGGAATTTAAAAAATAGGTGTAAATTATACCACCGACACCCATATCTATCAGCTGGTTAAATCCCGTTTCCAGTAGGGCTCTAACTCTTAAAACGATAATTGTGATTTTAGTCCTTCATTCAAGTGACTTCAAAGCGAAGCATGTACAGTTTGTGAACTTTTTACGACGATCCAAAGTTCATTTAGAAATCTTAATATACTATTCATAAAAAATATTTTTAGGTTGACCAAGGAGTCCTAGAAGAGCTAACAGAAGTACACCTACCAGAGTTACACGCTAAGTTAGATGAGCTTGGAATGATGAAGATGATCTCACTGTCCTGGTTCCTCACTCTCTTCATCAGCGTGATGCCGTACGAATGTGCCGTTAATGTCATGGACTGTTTCTTTTATGATGGAGCTAAGGTTATATTCCAGGTTTGTGACGTTTTTTTAACATAATATACTTCAACCTTATAAAAATATGACGTACAGAAAAATATTTTCCATCAATGTACAAAAGGAAAGCCTGTGGGAATCGGGTTATAGGTACGCTTCGCTATTAATAGCCTAACCTTTAACATTACATTAATAGTTTGGAATTGCGCTATGAGACCGTCATCTAGATCATTATGTGATTTTTTATTTTTGTATATTTTAGGTGACATTGACTATCTTGGATATAAACCGTGAGAAACTGTTGAAGTGTACCGAAGACGGACAAGCGATGCAAATTCTAAACAGCTATCTTGAGGGCATATACAACGAAGAAGCTATGGCGTTGTCTACCGAGCCACGCAATGCTGAAAAGGTATTTTTAATTAAAATTGTAGGGTTATTTTTTAAATGTCATACTTTTCATGTCATTTTCATAAATATTTATTATACATAATTTAATATTTTTATAAATCAATTTCCGAGAAAAACAATATACAGTCTTGTTGGGAAACATAAAATATAATACATTTTTCTCGATAGTATATTAGGCTCCCCCGAATAGGACGCGCACGAACGAGCGCGCGCCCGTAAGTGCGTTAGAGCGCTGTAGTGTCGCATTTTGTCACCGAGTTGTAGAGCCGAGTTGTCCATATATATTTCACATTAAATACTTTTTGCAGACGATAAAGATCCAGGAGTTGATATACCGCACGTACCGTACGTATGGCAGCAGCGTGACGAGCGAGCACATCGAGCACCTGCGCCTCAAGCACCGCCTGCGCGTGGTGCGCCACCTGGAGGACAGCCTCGAGAGGAACACGCTGCGCGCCCTGCTCCAGGACAAACTGCTCGACGCTGCCGAGCTGCAGGTCACTGTCATGCCTACTGCTAAGCACGAGACTCTTTGACAATCAAGAGGTCGAATCAATTTTCGATTGAACTGATTGCATAATTATAATCAATTATTTGTTCCTTAATATATTTTGGAAAAAAAGTAACAGGGCATGGGTCTTGTTTGCTTGTTTTTGTTGTTTGCATATATTTTATTTAACGATCTATTTATGTTTTAGGAACTACTGAGCGCGATTCGTGAAGAGCTACTCTGGGCCAAACGTGTCCCTTGCGAGCGCTTAGAAGCGCCATACGAAGCGTACAGGCTGGATTACACGCAGTTCAAAACATTGTTTACCGCGTTATCACCGTGGGCTAAAGGAGATTTCGCTGAGGCTATCACTGCTAGGATATTTAAGGTACCATATTGTTTGTTTTATTATTACTATAATCTGAATCTCGATTAGAATTTTATTAGATTTTTCAGCAGTCACTCTTACATATAATTGATATTTTTTTTCTTGATCGTATCCAGTATCAATATCCGTCATAAATGTAAATCAATATTTTGTTGCCTTATATCGCTGAAACTAAACTGGATGAACCGTGGCAGTAGTACTCCTCTACTACCCCACGGAAGGTTCCCGTGTAGAATGTGGTGGTATGTTGTGGCAGGTGATGGACGGCGACGGCGACGGGTACGTGAGCGCGCGCGGGCTGAGCGTGGCGCTGGGGCTGTGCGCGGCGGCGGAGGGCGCGCGGCGCCTGCGCCTGCTGTACTGCGCGCACGCGCCGCCGCTGCTGGCGCACCACGACCTGCGCCCCGACGCATACACCGACACCGGCGAGGAGCTCGCCGCCGACGCCATCGCCTTCTTCGACAGGTACACGCTCTGGACAAAGCGTCCCCCAAATTATTCCCCAAATATGCTGTAAATAATAACGATGGCATCTGAATTTTTTTTTGGCTAAGTTTATTATATTTATTATCAGAAAATAACAGTTACCATGTACAGATTAATTTTAAAATCAAATATCAATTCTATGTAGAATGCTTAAAACCTAATGATTTTTTTTTATAATTCAACAGCATAGAGAACCCCACTACACCAGAGCCCGACGCAGCATCGTCACTAGCCCGCTCTATAAGCGAGGTGTGTGAAGATGGCAACATGGAGAAATCCAGTGATAGTACCAACACGCAAAGCGGTTAGTTAATTCTTTATAATGGTTTACTTATTTATCTATATATAAAAGAGGAACCTGATTGACTGACTGACTGACTGACTGACTGACCTATCAACGCACAGCCGAAACTACTGGAGCTAGGAACTTGAAATTTTGCACAGGGATTCCTATTGTGACGTAGGGTAGCACTAAGAAGGGATTTTGGAAAATTCTACCCCTAAGGGGGTGAAAGGGGTTAAAAACTGTTGTATGGAAAATCTAAACCGTTAAAGTTACAATTGTCAAACTTGGCAGTTCAATAAATCATTTAAAAACAAAATTAATTGCATACTCAATTTGTCTAAAAATTAACATTAAAGGGGTAAAAATAAGGGTTGAAATGTTTAGAAACTGGGTGATTTCCTTCCTACCCGATCAACGCACAGCCGAAACTACTGGAGCTAGGAACTTGAAATTTTGCACAGGGATTCTTATTGTGACGTAGGGTAGCACTAAGGAAAGATTTTTGGAAATTCGACCTCTAAAGGGGTGAAAAGGGTAAAATAATGGTGTATGGTAAACCGAAACCGTTGAAGTTGCAGATATCAAACTTGACTTTTTAGTTACACATCTAGAAACAAGAACAAGTGCATACTCCTTTTTCTTATAATTAAACCCAAAGGGGTGAAAATAAGGGTTGAAGTATTGTAAAAGCGAACTGCTGGATCAACGCACAGTCGAAACTACTAAAGCTAGGAACTTGAAATTTTACACAGGGGTTCCAATTGTGACGTAGGGGAGCACTAGGGAAGGATTTTTGGAAATTCGATCCCTAAGGGGGTGAAAAGGGTAAAATACTGGTGTATGGAAAACCGAAACCGTTGAAGTTGCAGATATCAAACTTTACTTTTTAGTTACTTATCTAGAAACAACAACAACTGCATAATCTCTTTTCTTATAATTAACCCTAAAGGGGTGAAAATAAGGGTTGAAGTATTGTAAAACCGAATTGCTGGATCTTGAAAGCTAGGAACTTGAAAATTTACACAAGGGTTCCTATTGTGACGTAGGGTAGCACTAAGTATGGATATTTGGATACTATAAGACAAAAATAATTGCATATTTTGTTTATGTAAAATAACCCTAAAGGAACGAAAATAAGGGTTGAAGTTTTGTAGAACCGAACTGCCGGATCAACGCACAGCCGAAACTACTGAAGCTAGGAACTTGAAATTTTACACAGGGATTTCTTTTATAACGTAGGGTAGCACTAAGAAAGGATTTTTGGAAATTCAACCCCTAAGGGGAATGAAAAGGTTAAAATTATTTTGTATGGAAAACCGCAATCGTTGAAGTTGCAGGTTTCAAACTTGACACTATAATTACTCATCTAAGACCAAAAATAAGTGCGTACTCTGTTTACTTAAATTTAACCCTAAAGGAGTAAAAATAAGGGTTGAAAGTTTGTATAGAAATCAAAATTACTGAAGTTATTCGTGTGAAAATTTAACTTTTGTCCCTTTCGAATGACTTTTCAATTCAGTTTGAGCGAGAAAACAAACATTCGATACCTAAAATAGGTTCTAAAACTGTTTATGAATAAGGGCGTTTATATGTTGATCCGATTGGTCTCTGAATCGATAACTGATGGAACCGGAAGAAACCATTGATCCGATAATCTAAATTCATGGTCAGAATTGGAAATAGAAATTTTGCACGTTGATTTTTGTTAAAAGTTTATGTAAAGGTTACAATGGAACAGTTTTAGCGATATAACGTCTACATTATCTTAAACACGCAGACGAAGTTGCGGGCAAAAGCTAGTCCTTGATAATTTAATAATTTCATAGCACTACAGCAAATAAAAATAACAGATATGATTGTTAAATAACATGATTATTAAAGCGTCTATTACCCAGTTTCTATTGGATATTCTAACGTAATGTGCACGTTCATTGCAATAAAAAAAATCGAAGTGCGTGCATGCTTATTTCGGCCCAAACAATATTAAGTGCGCCGCTAAACACAGTGCACGTAAAGTATGTACTGACGTGGTGTGGCGCTGACGCTGAAGATGACATATTTCCTCGTTTGGAGGACCGATTGAACAAAAGAAAAGTCGCTGAAGGTAGGCCCCTTCCAACAGATCTTTGGGGTAGGTCTATGTCCAGCTGAGGACTTGAAATAAAATTATATTTTACGGATTTTATCGCGTCACGGGGCGGACTGAGGTATTAGTCATCCGCTCAGTGACTGTGACAATTAAACGACAATTTAACTATTTACAATTATTAAATTAAAAAGTTAATTTAAAAAGTTAACTAGTTTTTACGATCCGATCTACGCAGAAATACTACGTAATTGTACATTAAGGGTAGTTAAATTGTAACACTCACTGAGCGGATGACTAATACCTCAGTCCGCCCCGTGACCACGAAAGCTGTAAAGGAATCGATACGTCGGGAAGTTAAAAAATGTAAAAATTGAACCAATTCACGATAAAATTCGTAAGATATAGTTTTATTTCAATGTGTAACATTCGCGTAAATCTAAGAAACCATTCAGCTGAGGACTTCCTGTGGCAGAAGAGAGAGAAGATATAAAATGATGTAGTAACCGCAGGCTCGAGCGAGTGGGGCTCGTGCGCGGGCGCGGCGGCGGGCGAGGTGCGCGCGTGCGCGGTGTGGGGCACGTGGTCGGCGCCCGGCTCGCCCGCCGCGCCGCCGCCCGCGCCGCGCCTGCCGCGCGCGCACTTCCTGCAGCTGCTGGCCGTGCTGCACGACCTCACGCAACACAACCTCAAGCTGTACGAGGCTGTTGTGCTCGCTGGTACGTTTTATTTGTTTTTTAATTATTTTAGATCGGCAAAGACACTGCAACTGGTGGAACAGCGACAATTAGATAGATTATGAAATGGCGCGGTACTTGTTACTTTTTTTATTCTTCACCGGCAAAGGCGCTGCAACTGGTGGAATAGTGAGGGCTAGATAAAATGCAGAGTGGCTCGGTACTTGTTACTTTTTTTTATTATTTTTGGTTGGCAAAGGCACTGTACGTGTAACGGCCTGTAAATATTGCCTCTTTTTTTTAAATTCTAGATTGCAAAGGCACTGCAACTGATGGTACAGTAACGACTAGTTATACGAGTAGTGCCGAATGGGCAGACCAATATATTTTCATTCGACACATTCTTAACCCATGGGAACTCTACTGTTGAACATAGCCAACATAGACAATATAGACCCTGAGCACTTGCAATAACACATGTGCAACCGATCTGCATACAGCAGCGTAGTGCATTACTAGTACCCAAATATTACACCGTGATTCAATAATGTTACTGAGACAAGATTGCTTTATAAAAAAAAGTTTCAAAATGACTGTAATATGTACTTTTTTTTATTTAGGTATGAATTTAAATTGTATGGAAACCCACAGATTGTCATAAAAGTAAATTAGTAAATACTAAAAAAATATCTTTAGATAACAAAAATCGGTCGAATCTGTTATGTCTTAGCCTTAGTTTTGTGTTATTTGGCAGGCACTCTACTCTTACAACTTGGTGAGCTGAATCACCGAAGACCGGAATTGGACCGCGAAATATCACAAGACAGCTTGTATCTCGCGGCCGCTGCAAAACAACCAACTCCTGTTGAGGTATTTTATAATAAAATGTTGACTTAATACCAATCACAATTTCCTATT
Organism: Deilephila elpenor; assembly: GCA_949752805.1. Classification (NCBI taxonomy): domain Eukaryota; kingdom Metazoa; phylum Arthropoda; class Insecta; order Lepidoptera; family Sphingidae; genus Deilephila; species Deilephila elpenor. The sequence continues at coordinate 10,468,095 of OX457099.1, forward strand.
ATATGGCGCATGGGAATGTGGAATCTCCTAAACTGATGCTGTAAATCCACTTCATTTAATCTTATTATGTTTACATTATTTCAAACACAAAATAATATCAAATGAATAGGATAATAACACGATCGATGATAATTTACCTGTGTCCATTTTTTAAATAATTCAAAAGCAATGTTACTTATTTGTTAAAGTTACGACACCATGCTAATAATTTATTTCACTTTGTAGCTGGATCCCAACGGCAACTCGACAGAATCAGAACAAGAGGCACAAAAGCCGTCTCCATCGAAAGACGACATGGAAGGCGGCTGGTCGATAACCCTTGAACAATTCCTGGCCACGATACTCGCCCAACCACCACTAGAGGAGTTTTTCAACGAAAAAATATCGATACTTCCACAACTAGAGGCATTGAGGCAACGCGACAGACTTCAGTCAGTCTCATAGCTGATGGTCTCAGCCCAGTCGTTGGCTTAAATCACCCTGGTTTAGTCTATATTTCAAAGGTATGTTTCGATGTGTCTAGACTTCGCTTATCGATATAAATGCACTCGTAATCGTAAAACTATGAAAATATATGTACAGGTTATAATAATCGTTCTAATCATTTTTGGTAATCAATGTGCCGTACCTCATATAAAATTATATCTCAAAATATTCGTTGCCATAAGTTATCGATAAGTGTACTCGGTTATCGATATTTTTCTATTGTCGATAGTTTTACTTTTTTTGAAGTATTTGACCGTGGCCACAGGCCATAGGTTAGACGCTGATATTATTTGTTAAGGACCTTAAATCAAGAGAAATAATAAAAAATAAAATACTTGAGTTTTATGATAACTTCGACTTTTAAGATGTGCCACATCTAGTTACCGACATACAACGTCTTAAGTTCTTCGAACTATAATTTCATTCTTTACTTACTTTGTACTTTCAAGACTAATTTCTTTGTACATTGTCTCAAATGTTTTAAAATATAAGAAAAATAATTTACCCATACTGTTCATTATTACTTTATTAAAACATTTTGCCTATAATATTTTATATTAATTAATTATATTAATATTGTGATACGGAAGTAAATGTTTAAATGTAAGTTAAACAGTTTGGTTATAAAGCATTGTTTATCGTTTAGCGGGTGACTATGTGTATATATAACAAGATAGCACTGTAGTGTGTTTATAGATTGTGAAGCTTTGCTTATATAAAATAAGGACACGTCATATTATTTCAATAACCCCCAAATCTTCCCTTTCTACTTAAATTTTCGAGTTCCAGAAGTACTCTATATTCTTAATATGGTTATTTCTTTATGTTTTCTATCGACTCCGTAAATTATTATTGTATTAAATTCCCTGTTAGATATGATTCTGATATATGTATCTGTTCTTTAAATATTCCTTCTTTTTATTCGCTTGCTTGTATTATAATGTGTCCTTAGAAATTTAAATTGTGTAAATTTATGTTGTATGCCTAAAACGAATCTAAAAAAGAACGTAATTTTCCCGTACTAGCAAACTGGGCAAACAATGTACATAGGTCTTTTAACTGCTTATTAACTTTAAACCTCTCCTACCTTAATATAAGCATTTTGCATTCAGAAAATTATCACGTTAATTAGAGTGATATGACATACATACATACATACATAAACTCACGCCTTTATTCCCGAAGGGGTAGGCAGAGGCGCCACCAGGACACCCACATTTCGCCTTGTATGTTTCGTCCCATGATGTGATAGGGGGCGAGCCTATCGCCATATCGGGCACAAATTCCTGACTCCGGGCTGATAATGAATAGAAAAATCCAATATCACTTTGCCCGACCCGGGACTCGAACCCGAGACCTCAGCTTTGTAACCGTACCGTAATACAACTACGCCACCGAGGCAGAGTGATATGAATGAAACTAATTCTGACAACGACTCAAGATATTGAGACACAAACAAAAGATTGTTTTTAACACACTATAAGTAATGTTTTTATTTTTGGCCAATATTATTCGTTTTGAAAATTATATTTAGAACTGATAATGCACGCAGTGTCGGAACTTTTGATTTTGTTTTCTCAAATAATATGCATGCGACATTCCAAATTGTAGGTATATATGGTAGGCATAAAAATTATACCTTTACGAAGTGGATAATATTTACTATATCTCCAAGAATTCTCCAATTCACGAATTTGTAACAAAAACTTTGGATATTGAAATTTAAATATTATAGTTATTTAGATTAGTACAAAAATGGCATTTTTATGATACATGTACGTTTTTATATTTTACAAAAAAATTTATCGCAACGGCAACTGCTAAAAACTAGCGATAATTTTATTTGATACTAATTTAAGCGTTTAAGCACTTCTTTATTTGTTCGTGCTATCTCCATCTTCATATTTCCTTTAGCTAGGATGAATAACATAATCTATTGTTAATTCGCTTTTTCCATTAATGTTGAATAACGAGCTATAAAAGAGCTTTGAAATAATACTATGAATTATATGTCACGAAAAATGTACCACAGATCTAATCATGAAATGTTTAGCGCTTCTATATAGATTGATTTATAGACATATAGTAATGCCTAAATGTATCACGTATTTAAAGGTTAGTGTAGTGTTACGTAATAAAAATATGTGTATATAACGAACACTAATATATAAAAGTTAACCAAGATCTATATATGTAGTCATAAAAATATTCAGTGATTAAATAACTTCATCTATATTATTTTAATGTATAGATGTCTAGAATCGCTTTTGTGAGAATCCCTTTTATACTGAGTTAAGCGATTTAAGCACTTAATAGGTCAGATAAGGCTTGGATTTCAAGGTCACCGATTTAACCCTAAAAAGTTAATGTTACAAAATTATAATTACTGTGTATGGTTTATATGTGTATGTATCACTTCTTAGTGCTTTGTAAGTGTAATTGAAGGGTGCTTGGCAATCTCGATAAAATGCTTTTTGTAAATATCATCAATGTTACTATATACAGAGTCCATATTAGCTTGCGGAAAATATTTATGTATACAAAAAATGTAATTTAATAAATCTGAAAATTCGAGCGTGTGAATGGGAACGATGGTCATTCATACAGATGTAAAATTAAATAAAATATTTTTATAAACTAAAGCAATACTTTAATGCCTATATGTAATTTAAGTTTTATATATACTTACGCTTTTATTGTGTGATTGTATTCACTGTGTATAAAACTTTGGAATAATTAAATGTACGATTTAGGACAATACATTGATCGCTTTTTATTCTCCTTATATGTTAAACATTCTGAAGCCACTTTTGTTTAAGACGTTTCCATAGATTTATTCTTGTGACCAAGACAATAATTCTACTTTATTAAATCAGTTTTGTATCAAGCTAAAATGAACCCAATATAAAGGTATAGTGTTATTTTTAAGCGGATATTTTTTTATAATTTACGGTTAGGCGCATAGGGTAAGAATATGTCATACGTGTTGAGTTCTGTTCACACATGGAAATGTATTACTCAAGTGCTTTCAGAATGTTCCCTATCCTTACATCGAAGCGTTAGTGTATACTTAGTATGTAAGCACCCTTTTAGTGATTATTGTGAACGTCACGGACCAAGAACTACCAACGTCCATGTAGCATGATTTTAGATAAGACCCCTATGTGTAGAACGTGATTGATGCTTATATACGTAATGTAAATGTAGAAATCATGTAGAACTGACGTTGGCAGCTCCCAGTCTCCGAACTATTTTTCATTTGTACAGTCGGCAAATAAAGTAGCTGACTTTTAGTTCAAAAACCAAATCGTAGACATATTACTTTTTGGATATTGAGGTCATGAGTCATAAATCTATCTCATACACTGTATTATTTGCTAATTTGATAATGGGTAATACTTAGTGATGGAAGGAAGAAAATTAAATTGTCAGTTTTGATGGAAATAAAAGTTAATTCACCCTCATTGTTTTAAAGTTCAATAAATATTTTTGTCTTCCGCGTTATATTGAAGTAAACTTTGTTTGCTAGCTGTACTACATGAGATGCATTTTATGTAGCTTATTTTAGTTTTTTAACGATCTTGGTGTCACTAGAGCACAATTTTCGTTTCGCCTAGCAATAGTCCGTGTACCTTTATCTAGCATTGTACGAATAATAAATACACTTGTTTGACGTTGACTAATTGTTTAATTATTCGAATATTTATTCCACCGGGTAATGCGGGTCGATAACAAAGTTTCGAAAGCGAACAGTCACTCATAAGTTGGATTTATTTAAATCGTGAAAATAATGTTCCAACCATGTTCCACATGGGATCTTGTGGCTAATAATGATGGCATATAAAAGTAGGGTACGGTTTACAATACATAAGCCATTTCTTTTATCTAATTACGTATTCTCAAACTAAGCGACAAGTCTTTTAAGGAATTACTTTGCCGCGATATGTAAATAACATCTATTTGTGAAGTAATATTATTTTTATCGTGCTGTGTGTGCTGCTGCAAGACGTGATTTGCCGAAATTGTTTTTGTTTTGTTTTTATATTATTAAACGAGCTAACGGGTTACCTGATAATTGAATGCTGCTGTTTTCTATTAGGAGACGTTGTTTACAAGAGAAATTAAAGGGTTGTTAAAATAAAATAGCAAATACGTAATAAAATTTATTTCAAAGAAATTTTCAAAGCCCATGCATAATTTGAATTCACTACAGCTTTGCTAGGTAACTGAATGCTGACGTCACCGTTGCTGATGTGCCACTGAAATTAAACAATATGCATTTATATTTGTTTTATATGGGTGGATAATTCTTCCGTTAAAACGATTTTATGGAGTTGTAGTTTAGACATAATTAATACCGCTAACAACCAGAAACTTTACCGAGTCCTGGGTGCTTTGATTTGGCCTCAAAACGATTAAATTTTTGGATTAGGTACCTACGCAAATATTACTTTATGTAAGGGCGCCAAATTGTTTTGTAACACAGTGCTACGTAAGACGTCGACAACTTCACTATGGACGTGACTTAATTAACCAGTTTTTTAAGAGATTCATAAATACAATTAAAAAAAATCGACTCACATCTAAAGTTCCATTATTGCCCAAGAGTTCCACTTTATAGTTTCCGCTATGCAGAGTAGTAGTGAGGTCTCGTACGGTCAGGATGTTGTCGACAGGCCATTTTAAAAATATAGCGTAGATAGCCGTAACGTTATCCGATACCCTAGGTCTAGATGTAGGGTTTCTAGAATTATATGTAGTCTTTGTAGATGTGTACCAAACATTTCTGTTTAAAGTATCATTCTGTGATATCCACGGAGAGGTGTTGTAGATCGCATCGCCGTTTATAGCTAGCCATTCGCCGAGGGAAAGCAGTCGTTCTTGGAATATTGCAGCGATCGTGCCTTCTTTAGTCGGCCCTATGTTAATGAGGGCGTTGCCTGAACATAAGAGGTTTGGTTTGGTTTAACCTGTTTTTATTTTAAATTGTTAATATTTTAATTTGTATCCATGCATGAAATATTCAGTTAACAGAATTATAAAAATATTTTTTGTTGATTTATCTACACTCAAATCTTGCGTTTGTCATAATCAAATAACCATAGATTTAAAAACTATACTACATAATGCAGATTTAATCATGATGAACGATATAATATAAAAAAAAATACAATAAAAAAAAACTATTTTTACGGATTTTACCACGGGATAAAAAGAATCCGTACATATTCACTTTTTTTAATGCAATAAATAGCGAGTATGCCATTCGCCTGATGGTAAGCTATACGACCGCTCATGAACAGTAGCAAACCAAGCAACACCATGAATTACAAAGCAATATTTGGCATTCTACTGCGCTTGCCATCCTGAGAGAGAGATGTTAACTCTCAATGTGTCCAGTAGTTACTCTGGCCACAATATCCTTCAAACCTGAACATAACAGTGCATTTACACTGCTGCTTGGCGGGAAAAATAGACATTGCGGTGGTACCTACCCAGGTAAAGTTTTATTTCATTGTGTACCATTTGCGATAATCTAAGAAGCCATTATAAAAAACACAATGATTTTACCTCCACAACTAACCGTAGTCACTATTTGCTCAAGTAATTGCTCGGTGGTAAACACTTCACTTATATCCATATTCCTTCTGTAGCCCCAAGATTTTGAGTCTACAGTGAATGCGTTTTCCCATTTGTGTGCCAAAAGTTTACCTGCAAGTAATTACCATCATTTATATCTTTTACACTATAGTCAACATTTATACCAGGAAGTTCATTTCTGAATTCCGCATAGACCTTATGAAACGGCCTGCAGACTTCTGTAACTTTAATTAAGACGTCTGTTCATCAGTTAGTGGGTGTCAGACGTTGAGCTAGCCGGGATATATGGAATCATTTACTCAAATGTAATTAGGTGTTTTTAAACTGTGTATTGTACTGTATCAGCCCATATACGTCCCACTGCAGGACACGAGGCTCCTCTACAACGAGAGAACGATTGAGAGGGGTTAGGCCATATAGTCCAACACGCTGGCCTAGTGCGAGTTGGTGGACTTTACATACCGTAGAAATTCTTTAAAATCGCTACAGTCAGGTTTCCTCACGATGTTTTCCTTCACCGTTTTAGTGCGTGTTAATTGACTATCAATACACACATAACTTCGAAAAGTCAGAATTGTGCCCTGGGATTAAAACCCGCGACCACCGTGAGTATGTTGGCAGTCGCGTCTGGTCAGTTTTCCAACTATTTTTAAACTTACCAGGATTATATCTATCCGCATAGTTGTAAAAGTCCCCATGCTTTCCGGGAATGCTAATACCCCATCTATCATTTACAACGATTTCATCCTTCACGGGACTGTCGTTATACAACCATGCGAGGAGTTCAGTAGATCTCCAGTAAGTATCGTTAGCCTCCCAGTCGCCATCAGACCACAGTATCGAGGGTTTATAATCATTGACTAGTTGTTTAATGTCCGGCCATAATTTTGTATCGACGTAAGTTTGGGTCGCGAAATTAGTGCTTTTATCGCCAAGGTATATTGGGTTGTACCACTCGTACAAAGAGTGGTAGACGCCGAATTTCATGCCCTGTTGCCGCACAGCTGTGGCTAAATCACCCACGAGGTCTCGTTGTGGCCCAACATCCATGGCATTCCAACTGTACGACTTTTTAGAAGGGAACAGGGTGTAACCTTCATGATGTTTGCTGGTGAGGACAACGTATCTGTAAAAACAAAATACTAATTTAATGATATATAAATAATTATGTCAAGTTTAAAAATTGTGACTTCTCCACACCACTTTTTACTCCTATGTCTCCATCGATGCTGTAAAGTCGACGAATCTACACCCGTCAGTAGAGTATTTATGGGCAATGTAATGTATGTTAGGTAGCCAATAAAATAAATAAAAACATCTTACTTGGCTCCAGATTTCTTGAAAAGGGTAGCCCATTTACTAGGATCGAAAAATTCCGCAGTAAACATTGGTGCAAACTCTTGGTATGTGAATCCCGGCGGATAGTTCTTTTTCATAAATTGGTCGCATCCCGCCGAGTTGGCTGCAAATTCATAAACACTTAGTTTCCAAGGTTTTTCTATGATTATACATATTTAATACTATAGTAGATAACTTTACATACATTTCCAATAAGTCCAAAACCATTCTGATACATAACTGGGCACGGAGTATACCCCCCAGTGTAGGAATATTCCTATTTTGGCTTTGTCGTACCATTCTGGGAGCGGCCGGGTGTCCAAGTCTTGCCAAGTAGGCTCATATCTCTTAGATACTGACAATGTATTATGAAAAGTGTTATGACTTGCATACGTTATGGAGAACAGTAATAATAGAAAGAATATCCGCATGGTTCTGAAAGAAAATTGAGAAAAATAAAATTTATACACAAATATTTTTTTAGTTGACATCTTAATTAGGAAAGGTGAAAGTGAAATGACATTAACGCTGACGCAGTTAGCTTGTAGACAATAAATAATCTACATATCTACTCAAAACCTTAATTTACGATCATCTTTATTCAATAGGGTGTAGATCATTGAATTATTGTTAGATATTATACAGGGTTATTTTGATTTGGGTGCACAATTTTAAATATGACCGCGACCTTGCTTGTAGATGTTTAGTATAATTTGAACATTGATATCGAAATGGGAATAAAGACTTATTAATAGTAAATTTGAATATTTTCTACCATGTGTTAATCAGTATTCTCTTGAGTTCAATAAAAAATGTTAAGACTGAAAAATATATCTATGTAGGCCGCGGTTGGGTGACCCTGTTAGATATATAATTTCACTTGTTTCGCTCCGAATTTAAGTCGCACAGTTAATTTCATTTGTTTTTTTTATACCAAGTACCTATTTTAAATACAGACTAACAATCAAAGACACCAAACTACAAAAAACAGCTGGGGCTAGCTGTGGGGCTAAGAAACTCCGTTTCGTATGTCTTTAGAACTCGACTATAGATTTTACTAAACTATTAAAAAATAAGTAACAACTGGTAAATGTCTTGATGTTTAACATTGAATAACTTTCTATAATCGAAATATTTACACGAAGTTATAATATAATTATTATATAGTCATTAATTTTTAACATATAAGTTAACATAATAAATATAAATAGCTTTAAAACATACGAGATATTTAAAATAAACTTACTGCGAGTTACAAAACACAATTAATCAACTAAATAAGCGTGTGCGCACTGATATAGTAGCAGGAAAAACTGCTAGTGTAACTTATTGGTACATATTTTATCAGTTTTATAGCTCTCTGGAGTTGTTTAATCGTATTTTGTTTATTATTTATCACAAATAGTAATTTATCTCGTTGACTTGCGCCAGTTATGATTGTTATGAGGAGCTGATACTTTCAAGTTTACTTTCAAATGCGTTGTTTTTTATCGGTTTTGCAAATAAATATCGTAGCTCGAAGATAAATATCTTAAAGCCTCATTTACACGGGGAGATTTTCTCGCCTCGAAGATATGATCATCGTAAGGGTATTAAAAAAATCATCGTGTAAACGTTTGTCAGAACACAATAATCTATGGCGGTTATGTCATGCGATTATCGCATACGATTCTCGCCGCAAGGAACTCTCCGTGTAAATGAGGCTTAAAGGTTGTCTATTACTATGTCATCGTCATTCAGAACATAGGCTCTGAATTATGATTTGTATATCCTTAAATGGGGCAGAGGGCATTCGCAGTGACTCTACATATCGCAGGGTATTGAACTGCCTGCTTGATATCGCTCAAAGTCTTCCCAACACTTTGTCAATCACAGTCTATCACAAATTACAACAATAATATTCCCTAAATAAATTACGCTAGGCTTAAAGTTGACATCAGTATAGGTAGCGACCACTCACCGCATAGTTTAAAATTTGCAACCATTCAAGCAGTAACGGTTATAGCATTACCGACGCCCTGAGCGAGATTTCTGCGGCGCCCTATAAGTACTATCCAAATCCAAGCGAAGAACAGTAGATCATAGCTACACTATAGGTTACAGTAAATTCTGGCATGCGGCGCCCTAGGGCCGTCGCCCAACGGCGCCTTACCCTAACTCTGTTTTTCCGACATCAGTAGGTACTTATCGATCCAGATTGGAGCAGACGTTTAATGAACGCATAGATAATCCACGTGAGTGGATATTCTATTACGATAAATCTAGATCGCAAAAAGTGCCTTTAAACACAAGTTGGCACGCCATGATGACAATTGAACTTATATTCAAATGAAGCCTTAAAATATAGTACATACTATAAACTCAGTCGGAAGAGTAGGCAGTACCTTAGCAGTATACGTATAGGTATAAGTTCATCGACTATCGCTGTTAGGTCGAATTGTAGTTTCATATCCCTATCTTCATAGTTAGACAAACTTTAAACAGTAATTATCCTCACAGTTTGTTGATACTATAACAAATATGTATTGTTCATATCAATCAATTGTAACTTTGAAGTAAATAAAGTGAGTTAGAAGGAATACTGCAACACCATCATTCCAAAAACCATACGTATGCATGGACTAATATTGAAATAAAAAATGAAGTATATGAATGAAGTTTTATTTCTTAAAAACACAGTATGATAGATGTATTATTTTAAACTCAATTTCAGGGCCCAAGCGTGTTCCGATTTCGTTTCGGACTTGTCTGGCAACTGTATATTGACATCTCCTTCGTTGATTTGCCACTGAAACAAGGTAAAACAATGTAGACAATATTGGTCAAATATTTTGTCAATGGTGATATTTGTGTGACTGAAACAAAAACTAACGTGTAAGTTATATAAAAAAACATGAGTCGGAACAACACTTGTCAGCCGTGTTGAAGAATAATATGGCTTATGTTTTTACGACTGCCTGCCAGACCTGAAACTTCTTAGACCATTTTATTTAAGAGTAAAATATATGGTGGTCAATTATGAAGGGCTATTTTGTAGTCGAATATGGTTATTATTATCCGTCGGAAATATCTGTGGACTTGAATAATTGACGTCATTGGAACAAAAGTTCAGCAAATTCAAAATATAGGTTAAACAAATTGAATAGAAAAAAGAATAAAAAATAGAATTCGCATCCATCTCAAAACGTTTTTAATGTAAAATAACATAGTAGATAGGGGAACACAAAAAAATGAAATGTGAACCGCATGACAGGTTCACAGATATTTCCGACAAGTTATACCTATGGTTTTTTTGCGGAATCTATACATTTATTTATGTTTTTATATTTATCACATTTAGAAACCTCTTAATACTTCGTCATGCACTAAGCATATTATAAGATTTCTATACATTAACTACCCGTGCTAATTGCCCGTTTGAAAATTTATCGCTTTAACTTCAAGCGTCACGCGTTTAAAATTGTGCCGACGTAGGTAAGTATTTATTGTATTGAAGGATGTGGGCGAGATAATTGGATCTGTTTGCAATCGATAGCCTCAATCTTATAACAAGATTAATCTGTCGCAAGGCTCAGTGATAGCCTAGTTGCTCTTGGCGTAGAATTCTTATCTACGTAGCTGTTCCTTGAGTCTACTTTTAAATGCTGTTCAAAAACTAAGTTTATAAGTTGATGCATCGGTAAATTACTTACGATTAGGGATGAGTTTTGTAACTTTAAAAATACATTTCAAAAAAATGTGATTGAATTTGAATGTAAACTGAAGCTCAAGGTTTGATCTGATCTGAGGACACACACCTCTGCCATTTTTACGTACCTACATGTGAATAAATGTGAATATTGCAATCGTAAAGAAAACACTGAGTAACTGAATTTTAAAAATGTGAGTTTACTAAAATGTGAAGTTCACTACCCTAATTTGACTCAGCGATATAAATATAAATCTGATAACAAAGGGTCAGTAGTTCAGTGAGTAAACACTAGACAATATTAACTGACCTTCAAGAACCCGTCATTGCCCAACATCTCCACTTGATAGATCCCGCTATGTAAATAAGTCGCAATATCTCTGGCTATGAGAACTCCGTCGATAGGCCATTCCAGGAATATCGCGTATACGGCCAGAACGCTATCTGATTTACTTGGCATCGCGGTCGGGTTGGCAGCATTGTACACAGCCCTGTTGCAGGTGTACCAAATGTTTCCATTCATTGAGTCGTTCTGGGAGATCCACGGCGAAGTGTCGTAGATAGCTTCCCCGTTCATACTCAGCCAATCGCCGAGATGGGTAAGCCTTTCTTGGAAAATTGGCGCGATCGTACCTTCTTTAGTTGGTCCTAAATTGATGAGAGCGTTGCCTGCGGATTTAATCAATTTTCAAGAATATTGAAAGCCATAATAGGACATAATATATTTTTAGTAATGGAGTAAAAGGATGGTGGAGTCGGTCGAGGACGTCCCAGGAGGACCTATAAAAATCACATACAAGATTTATTAAAGAAAGTAAAAATACGGAGTCCTCGAAACCGACGAGCGTGTATGCAAAAATTAATGACAGTGGATGAAGCGAAAGAGGTATTATGGACGTTGCACTTGGCGCTCAATTGTCTCTGCCTACCCCAATGGGACATAGGCGTGAGTTTATGTATGATCTATGTATGCAACGCGCATGCAGATATCACACACTTGGTATATTATTTAGACACATAATACGGCCGAGCCAGACGTATGGATAGTATACTGTTTTGCTGTTGTACTCAATGTTTATAAAGAATAATTAAACTATTAGATAATTTACCACCACAGCTGACTGTAGATATGATTTGTTCGAATAACTCCTCAGTGGTTAATATTTCGCTTAAATCCATATTTCTTCTATAGCCCCACGATTGGCTGTCAACGGTGAACGCGTTTTCCCATTTATGCTTCAACAGTTTGCCTGAAAGCAAGTTGTAATTGTAATAAATCTTTTTTAAAGATGTAAGTAACCGTGAAACTATTTTGACGAACCGGGGTTATATCTGTCCTGGTAATTGTAAAAATCGCCATGTTTGCCGTAAGTGTCCTTTCCCCATCTATCGTTGACGACAATTTCGTCTTTGACTGGACTATCGTTGTACAACCATGCCAGAAGTTGTTGGGATCGCCAATACGTATCCGGAGCTTCCCAATCCCCATCAGACCACAGTACTGACGGCTTATAATTCCTGATCAGCTGCTTTATATCCGGCAGTAACTTATCGTCGACGTATATTTGGCTTGAAAAATTCGTGTTTTTATCGCCTTCGTACATCGGATTGAACCATTCATACAGAGAGTGGTAGACACCGAATTTCATGTTCTCTTCTCGCACAGCGTTGGCTAGTAGGCCGACGAGGTCGCGTTTCGGTCCCACATCCACCGAGTTCCAACTAAATGATCGTTTGGAAGGAAACAATGTATAACCATCGTGATGTTTACTGGTCAAAACAACGTATCTGCAATGAAATAAAAAAGACATGATATTATGTTATATTTTAAAACCCTTGTTGTAAAAATAAATAAAATAAATACTTGGCTCCAGCTTTGGAAAACAGTTTCGCCCATTTTTCCGGATCAAAAAATTCAGCCGTGAACATAGGAGCGAACTCTTGGTACGTAAATCTCGGAGGGTAGTTTTTCTTCATGAATTTTGTGTATTTCTCGTCATCATCTGCAAAAATAAAGGCATAACAATATACATAGAACATACAAGGAAAATAAATATGTTTGTCGATAACTATGGCACAAAAACATACCCTCCCAGTGTTTCCAGAACCACTCCGATCCGAAACTGGGAACGGAGTATACGCCCCAGTGTAAGAAAATGCCTATTTTAGCTCTGTCGTACCATTCTGGGAGCGGCCGGGTGTCGAGATCTTCCCAGGAAGGGGCATATCGCTTGCGGAATCCCTTGTGTGATAACGCGTTAACCTCACGCCCACGCTCGATGAACGCGGTCGCAGCAGTAAATAATATTAGAAATATGAATATACTCATCCTGTAACAGACACCCATGTTATACCATTTCCCAAACAAATCTAAAACAAACAGCTGATTGTCAGAGGTTAAAGGGCAGTGACACTGACAAGTTCAACGTCAGTATTGACCGATATAGATTATAAAAATAATAGATATCACCACAAAACAAAGTATTAATCAGTTTAAAAATGTTTTATTTGACTTTCTTTTTATACGAACTATTTGACTTTTAAAAACTTACGTTAGCTCGCTTGCCGCAGTACTATTGCGTTAAACCTCCGCGTGAATACTGATTCTAGTAACGGTAAACACTAAACAGTTTAGTGTATTATCACTGTCTCGCATGTAATATTTCTTCGGAGCTCCCTCCTTGTTTTTATTAAGCATTTACTTGCAAAGAGCATTTGTTTCAGATGGGTATTTTTATAATACTGAGATCAGTACAGATTCTCATTAACATAAGTATAGTTCGAAAAAACAAAGGGCATCCAACTCGTTTGTTGATTAAACAATAACGTCATAGCGCCATAGATCTTCTAAACATGTATTGAGGAACTATTAAATTATAAATATTTACACAAACAATATTCTCATTGGGCTGCAAGTCGAATAGTAGGATATTAATAGGAAAGCGTAGGAATAGAATAGAAATGCGGTATGTATGGACCCGTATTACTTGGGGCTCCATAATCTCGCCTACTCCAATGGGACATAGTCGCGAGTTTATGTATATCTGTTCTTTTAACGAGGGTCCATGATATTGTAGCCGTAATTAATAAAAGTATAAATTATACTCGACTGCCTCCGTGGCGTAGTTGTATTACGGTATGGTTACAAAGCTGAGGTCTCGGGTTCGAGTCCCGGGTCGGGCAATATGATATTGAATTTTCCTATTTATTATCAGCCCGGAGTCAGGAATTTGTGCCCGATATGGCGATTGGCTCGCCCCCTATCACATCGTGGGACAGAACATACAAGGCGAAATGTGGGTGTCTTTGTGGCGCCTCTGCCTACCCCTTCGGGGATAATAGTGTGAGTTTATATATGTATGTATGTATAAAATTATACATTTAGTCGCAGATTCACTGGCAACAGTACATTAAAAACAATAAACGTGTTAGTAAACACATCTACGTAAAGTGTATGAAACTAGCTAATACTACAATAAATGAGTAACAGAGGGGTAATATCCTGGTGATCCAGAAAGGCGAAGAAAAAAAGGAAGAATAAACAACAATTTAATTCTTATTATTCTTACAATAACCTTAAGTCGATTTAAAGAGTATATTTTAATGACTAATTCCTTAATTAAAAACATAATCTTAACTTCAAGGACATCCTTATTTGCATCATAGTGTTTCAAAAAGTGTTATTACATCTTAATAAATTACATGATTGGTGAATGAGCAATATTTGTTTCACTAAAGATTCTCTATGACATTACATAGGGTCCACTATGTTTATGAAATAATAGGACTGTAGGGCTAAACTAGTTATTTAAATTGTTTTGGATTGAATAACAATAAAATATTTTAGTATTTAGATAGTTTCTTATGTAATAATTAACTATTAATATGGATTGAAATTGAAAATAAGTGGTTTAAGAGTACATACATTTAAGTAACAATACAATATTCATCTACAATTGTAGAATTTTAATTACTGAGTGCACTTATGAGTATTCTTGGATATAAAAATATATTTTTCTGTACACAACTGTAATATTTACTAAGTTATATAAACCCCACACAAATGGCACTAAAATAATACAGATTGATGCAAAAAACTTACATTTCAATAATAATAAACTTAAAAACAAGTTTATATTGAGATCATTTACTAAAGGGATGTGCGAAATAGCACACACCTTTTGACGATGCAAAAGTCAGTCTAAGCTGCAATGAAAAGTAGTATCACAGAATTAAAAAAGAAAAACCTTTTAAAGTACTATACAACAGCCCTCTATCAAAAACTAGTTTAATAAATTTAATATCTCACAAGAACTATAATCAAGTTACCAGCAACATTTGAATATTTCTATAACTAAGTAACATCTTGACGTGGGGCCACAAAACGTACTACTTATTTTTCCATCTCTTTTAGGTGAAAATAAAATGCTAATTGTCCATGGCCTTACAAAAACAAATCCTTACACTATTCATTCCAACTAAATTTGTTTACTTATCAGTAAATCTTAAACATTATCTTAATTTCTTATTGAGTATCCCTCGTTTTTATCCACCTCCTCATTAGGAAGTGGATGACAATGCTATTGTGTGTCAACTTTAAAATTTGAGTAATGGCATGCACCATTAATTATTATCTCACTAATACCGGTTGTTGGCGGTGTGTGAGATGAAGGCAACGGTTCTAAGTGAGGCGGTGAGCTTATAACAGGCGTGTATAGTTTACCACTATGTATAGATGTTGCATTGTGTGCCTGTGATGTGTGAGCAAACACAGTACACACGGTCCCTTGATCTGGTCTAGGCTCACATATCATTCCCATTTTGACTTCAAATATAACATCTTGTATCTTTTTCTTAGCTACCAGTAAGTTCTTTTCTCCTTTCAGTGACCGTAACTCATTTGCTACATATTCTCCAAATACTGTAAACTCATCCCGAATTCTTGGTTGTGTTGGATATAATACTTCTGGTTTGACGGAGTGCAGGTTGTCTGTTCTAGCTATTTTCAAGGGTGGTGACAAGCTAACCAGCTTGCAGTCGTTTATGTTGCCGTCTGAATGCTGTTGTTGACCATTAACTTCTTGTGTCTCATCCTGGAATGTGGAAAGAAATGCACATTAATCAAAATTGAATATTTTAATTTATTTTAAAATTATATTAATTATAAATCAAACTAAATGGTAAGACATTTGTTTAATTAAGTTTTCAAAAATGTGTTTTATTGCAAGTTTGTAAACACTTACCACTGGTTTGATAAATATATAAATTTGGAGAAACATTGTATATGAGTTCCATATAATTTGCAATTAAAACAGTTTACTACTACAGAATTTGAAGCTAGGTTTTCTTAAATGAAAATATACTCACAGGTTGCAGAACTCTGTACGGCTTGCTGGAGTCCTTTAAGAAATGCAGATATTCAAAAGCATACCAATTACTGACGTATCTATCGTTAGGGTCGTCAGCATTGGCGCGCGCTTCCCGCGCTGACTCCCTGTTGTATTGCGTCCGCAGATGTTGTATTTTCTTCGCAGCGTCAGGTATAGATATTCCTAATATATCTGCTATTGCGCGCATTTCCTCCCTACGCTTTTGTTTGTCTCGTCTGGTGTCGCACAATGAGGGGTTCCATAAACTAGCATTCATTTGCAACAACTCGATCAACTTCAAAGTTTTGTCTTTCGACCACTCCATCGTTTGATTCGTAAACCGCCGTGGAAATACAATCAGAACATGGATTTCACACGAATATTCGACAACAAATCGTCAGATTTCTCATCAAACTTCGATCGCGAATCTATCTGTCAATTGTCAAATACAATTAAGATACGTTCCGTTACTGAGCGTTTTAGTTAGTCGACAAATAAAGCATCAATCCGTCTCTTTTGATGTCCTCCTCTCGAAAGAGATAACGGTTTTTTGAGAAATATTAAGCTAATTAGATATGTAAAAATAAAATAATAGATCATGAAGTAATATAATCAATAATAATTTATTCTCTAAATTAATTTTGTTGATAGTTAATCTTAATAATGATAATTAATCGTTTATTTTTGTAAGTGCGTGGTGGCCTGTTGGAAACGGACCAGAAGCGGCTACCAACACGTTTACGGTGGCCGCGGGTTCAAATTCCAGGGCATACCTCTGAATTTTCGGAGTCATGTGTGTATTGATAGTCAATCACCACGCACTATAACGGTGAAGAAAAACATCGTGAAGACACCTGCATAGTGCATAGCGATTCGGAAGAATTTGTATGGTATGTAAAGTCCGCCAACCCGCCCTAGGCCAGCATGGTGGGCTATATTGCCTAACTCCTCTGAATCGTACTTTCGATTGTAGACGAGACCCTGTATCGAATGACAAGATACAGCTATCATTTGCCAATCGTCATATCTAGTTTTAGCCACATCTTCGAAACCGTATGTTCAGGTACAGCTTGTGGCGTTTTTAGGATAAAGGGCGCTCTAGGACAAAACTGCTAGGGTGCCCTACGGAAGATTTCTGGGCCTTCCAGGAAGCGACATAAAACATTTATAGATACTTAATAGGCTTGTGGCGCCAAGTCATTTTTACTGCTTGAAGGCCATTAGGATGTATGTGGTATTTAACTATGTAACAAACACCTTTAGACTTAAAAAAAGCAAAGTGCTAATTTGAGAAAACAATTATGGGGATAATAATTTATTTCTATTTTAATGCTCTGCACTGCATCTACTAATTAGGCGTAGTTTGCTTATCTCTTAAACGGATAACGATTTATATTTAATTATTATTATATTATGTTCACCGCTTAATTTTACCATCGTGGAGAAACCTATTAGGCAATGTCCGCATCGCGATATTTTATACATGAGGTCCGTCCGCCTTGTGGTCAACCCACAATAGTTCGGCGTGCTGGACTGGGACCTAAATCCTCGCAATTGTAGGGTCCCGAGTCATGCAATGGGACGTATATGGATTAATATTTATTTCGACGATCTTTACTTTGAAAACATACAGTCAAGAGAAGAAACATGAGAACCTCCTTCTTTTTTAATATTATCGTTACTGGATAGTCAGAAAGGTGAATGTAAAAAATGTTTTTTTTTGTGGTAACAAAATGTGATATCATTTGCTAATAAACATTTAGAGCAAAATTTATAATATGCATTGTTTACTTTGGATCACTACTCATGGAATATACGTATCAGCAAATGTTTGGGTTTCAAATAAAATGTATATATTCTAATTCATTCTCATTTATTTACAGACTACAATGTGAGAGGTCTATCACATTATAAAACAAGTGTTCTATAGCTATATTATTTACAATATTTACAGTATAATCACTTCCTAAATACAAAATGCATTTATAATAAACATACAAATGAAATAGGACACACATCCAAATAAAAATAATTAATATTTAATTGAGGAACAAAATAACAACAAAGAGGAACACAAAACAGCGTTCTGAATCCTGTTCAATCTTAAAATTAAATTACATCAATAATAATTTAATAGCACAATGCATTTATGTACACAATCATTATAAAAAATAAAAATAAAACAATCAGTTCATTTCATAAACCAACAGTAAAAATTAAAGGATTGCAATTATTTAAATACATACAATACTTGATTTAATTGAAGAAATAAATTTCGTTACTAATCAATTTATTTCTCAATACAGACTGGGCTCAGATTTAATTATAATAAAATTATGACATAACACAATTCATTTTCGCTAACAATAAGTACACAGTGTTGCCAGATACACATTTAATTATGTTAAGAATATTGATTCAAGCCACTTCATGTAAATATACTATTGGTAAAACTTTTGCACATACAAGATTGTATTATATGAACATTCAAAATGAATAGGAAGCGTCGAAATATGATCAACGAAACGATTACAAAAATGTATTGCAAAATATCATTAATTTTAAATATAAATAAGAGATTCGTACAATACCTATGGAAGTATGCTCTATGGTATGAGGGGAGTAGTCGACAGCGGCTAACATGCCGGTAGACAAACTCGAATTCATGAAGGAATATTTGGGAACTATGGCGGTCTCCCCTTACACAATGAATCGTCGTCAAAAATCTTACATTCAAAATACAAGCGTAGAGAAGTCACGCGGGAGTACATGACATTTCTGCCATAAATTCAACATATAAAATATAGTATCTAAATTTTAACAATTGACAATAATTTTGTCGGTGTGTTGACTTCGTGGTCCTGCTTAATTATAGCACGTCACAAACGTTACGGACTTTTAAATTCGATCAAATTGTAATATAAATTTTGTTTGTGTATATAATTTGTAAGTCATCGTAACATTTTTAACAAACTATAACTATACCGTAACAATGTTAACATACTTTCTCGTTACACTATTCAAGTTAGGCCTACACGAGGACTCGGCACGCTCCCGAGGATCTTAACACTTCCAAACTAAATAAATACTAGCTAACTAACTGTACAATATCCGAGGTACACAGTTCACGAAACGGCGTTGTCTTACGTCACGTCCAACGGCCTCGAGTCTCGAGCCCTAAAGAAACCCTTCTCCGTGCGGCACTCTCTTATTGTGACGGTTTGGAGGTTCACTGTGACGTCGGTGATGAAGATCTGGTCGGCGACGGGCGAGCGCGCCATCCAGTACGCGGCGCCTCGTCGCGTCGCAGGCGGGGCCGGCGGCGCTGGCGGAACCGTCACGGGCGCCTCGCCCCACGAGTCTTCGTCCTCTGGCTGCGGGGCTTGCGGTGGGGGGCGAGCGCCTTTCGGCTCGGCTGGTGCGGTCGCCGTGGGCTGCGAGTCCGTGCGGCGTTCCCGCTCCGGAGGAATGTGGGTATCCGCTTCTTCGGGCGAGTGCGGCGCTCGCCGCGGGCCGGTCCGTGGCGCGGCCGCCTCGGCCGCGGGGGAGGCGGGGGCAGGCGCTCCGCCAGGCGGCGCGGCGGGTGGGGGAGGTAGGGTCACCTGTGGCGTTCTACCGCCGTTGACTTTGGTGGAGTCGTGGCGCTTGGCCGGCGGGCTCATGGTGATGGTAACGCCGATCTTGCCGGACTCCTTGGACAGCACCTCGGCCTTGCGCTTGCCGGGCGGCGGCTGGCGCTCCTCAGAGCCGCTGCGCGCACGCTCCACGGGCGAGTGCTCGCGTTCCCGCTTCCTGCCCTGCCGCCGGAGCTCCTCGCCGCGTTCGAAGCTCTGTATGAGGCGCGGGTCTAGTATGTTCTCCTCCGGCTCCCAGGTGTTGTGCTTCGGTTTCCAGCCTTTCCATTTCACGTAGTATTCCACCTTGTTCTGGAACGAGAGACGTGTATCGTTAGTACATTTTTCGCATTAAAAATGTAATAAAGCGAGCGAGCTTTTGAGCCGTCGCGGCGCGACTGCCCGTGGCGTGTACAGTATAAACAGAACGGAAGGGTTGCACACAGCCTTGTCGACTTTATGCGATGTTAATCACGCTTTATATTTTGTACATGAAAGGAACGTTATCGCTTTGTATATAAAACTAGGAGGTCGTTAGGTGTCGGCGCAGCCGGCGCGGCGCCGCGCGGCCAGTGTATTGTTGCGTTTGATCGTACATGACAAATGATGAATGTATTTATAAAAGTTGAAGATATCGAGTGTGCGGGCAGTGTATCGGTGGTGTCGGCAGTGTCGGCGTGCAGTTCATTTGGGGCGCACCTGCTGGGGCCAGCTGTCGCGGCTATCTCCCCGCGGATCGCGTCCAAACCCACCCTTATTGCGCGCACATAAGTACAGTCGGCGAAGCAGGCACGCATTACAAGTTCGTTGCATGCAATAACAAACCTAGCCGCCTAACACCAACCCGACACCACACTTATTGCTACGTTAGTACATACACCATCAAGGATAGGGACATCTTATGTGCATATCTTTATGTTAATCATTAATGCTATTACAGGGCGAAGTAACATTAGGTTGTGAATATCAATGAAGCCAAAATTATGATGTAAGTAAAAACCTTGTACTGTAAGTATACTTGTAGTGTTGAAATGTTATCTTATCTGGCGTATTAATTCAAGTGATGCCCGGAGGAGGAATGTTGACGATAATATTGCAAATTTTGAAGTCCAATATACACATTAACATATTATGTTTAATATCAATGGCAAAGAATCACAAGCCTTCAAAAACATTGCTTTCTTTTTTATGGGCAGACGTGTGAAAATCGGCATTAACTTACCGGCGTTTATGAAATGAGTGGAAAATCCACTCATTTTCCACAGATTCCAAGGTTCCATAGTTGTATTTTTTTGGCAATATGTAGGTATAATGTATCTATATGCTAATTTCCCGCGGTCGTCACTGGATGAAGAAAACCCGCGACAAATGTAATTTTATAAAAACATCCAGGTGGTGAAGCAATGAATATTTAAATAATAGATCAAAATTAAGATTATATAATGATATACTCCACTATGGAGTCCAGTGCTAAACAAAATCCTACTTTATTGTGTACGAATAAAATCTAACTTTGAATAACATGCGGATAATAATTTCGGTTCCCTGCTTTCAAACATATTGCCTTGCGAATTTTGATAATTCAATAAAGGTATCATTTTTATGCGAGAGTTTTAATAAACATAAACTGCTTTTTATACACGAAAAACAAGTTTCCAGAAAGTAACAAGTACTTTAAACCATCTCTATTGAAGAAAAAGTAACGATATAAGTTGAGACAAAAATAAAATAAAAACTTTCAAATTATGCGTAAAACTAACAAGTGACATTAATTTCTCGTAACTAATTTTCAAGAAACATCAGAACAAACATGTAATTACTATGTCAAACTACATAATATTAGACTTAAAACACACACATTTAAAAAATGATTGACTGGAACAATCCGGGATTAACAGTTAAAGAGCCGTACACAATAATTTGGAATAAACACATCAAAATATATCCTCATTTTGTGAGTCGGAACGCGTCCCGTA
Organism: Deilephila elpenor; assembly: GCA_949752805.1. Classification (NCBI taxonomy): domain Eukaryota; kingdom Metazoa; phylum Arthropoda; class Insecta; order Lepidoptera; family Sphingidae; genus Deilephila; species Deilephila elpenor. The sequence goes on from OX457099.1 coordinate 10,490,167, forward strand.
GCGATATTAAGCACTCGGAACATCTGCGTCTCCACAATAATTGTCCACGTTTCGTATTTTACGCGCCTTTCTCTCGGCCCTTTATTTTGAACAGGCTGTTTGCACGTATTTAACACATAAGGACTTCACTTAAGGCTCATTCTGCCTTGACACTGTTTGGATATAGGGCGTTTCCTAATTCACCAGCATATTTCAGACCCTCGCGTCTTATTGGTTTTAGTAACGAAGGGTGAGGTAAAAAATTTCCGTACGCGGTGACTTTGCAACGACGTTCCTTGCTGAATTTGTTATTTTAATGTTTAATTAGTATTATTAATTTAATCAGAAGGGATTATTAATGGGTTTTCAGTATTATAAAGATAACAGCAAATCATAACGCGCAGATAAAAAAGTTATTGGTAATAAATAATAGTTGCCCAATCATTACTAAAAGCTATCCAGAATGAACTAACATAAAAGTGCACAAAACTAAACACTAAATGTATACCAACAAAACACTACTAAACAACTACTTAACATCTGCAACAAAACCATTGTCCTATAACTAACATAAAAACAAACCCCAACCAAACCGCAGACTCACAAAGAAAAGATATAATTCAATAACAAAAAAAAGTAAAAAGGATACTCTGGGACGTGTGGGCAAGGTAAGGTCGTTCGGCTGACGGACGGCGATTGGACGAGGCGCGGGGCGGGCGGGGCGAAGGGAGAGGGCTCCCCACCCCGCGCCGCAGCGCACTCCACCCCCGCCAACCTGTACCGACCTACCAACTAACCCATATCGGCAACATCGCCTTTAAGTCATCCCAATAAGGTTGATTTTACTGTGAACTGGGTGTAAAAACAAGATGGCAGACGGCATGGTTTTAATCGCGCCATGGGCGGACCGCACGTCGGAAGCAGCAGACAGCACGGCCGGGTTGCTGTGTAGAGGCCAATTAGCCATGATCGGTAGCGGTTGTAATTAGACGTGCTATTGCACTAATCCCGCGAGCCATCGACAGAGCCGCGATATCGAACTAACGGCCTCACTAGCACTACTCCTATTAATCGGGTTGCTAAGTGCTTGCGGTATGAGCTGGAACTATCACGATGTAGAGAATTTATTAAATTCTAGGACCTGTATAACGATCGCGTTGTATTGTTTTTGCAACCAAAGAGCTAGTTAAAGCTATGCGCACTTAACTACGTAGAAATCTCTACCCGAAGACGGGAAAATACAGATCTAGAAAGAGCTTTATAATTACTTCGCTCGTGCATCGGAAATCGGAAATTTCAATCCGATCTGTAGTTTTAAAAGCTGACGGCGTCAATATTAAATGTTATTATTTAAAACTGAACTTTTAGTATTGTAAAGGTAAATAATTGTCTCGTCGAATCGTTACTTCAATCAAAATCGGAGATATTCTGCCGACAGAAATAATATTTTGTATTTACGCACGGCAAATATTCCCGCAATTTATTGATATCGTATTTTCGTAGCTTCTCAAACGACATTATGTAGGCTTCTCTACAATAACAATAGTTTCATAGAAATAGGCGAGCAATTGACACGCACGATTTTGAGAGCGGCGTTATGGTTACAGGTTCATACCTCAATTATCCTTTTTGGAAACCGTTAAAACACGCTCATGTATTTGTCTTTGCATCCATATTAATATAACATAACTTTTTTATAACTCTTAAATAGAATCGCTTGCCGCTAGTACTCTCGGTCTGGTTAGCACTGCATTGATTTCATGCGAGTTTGTTTTACCAAACTAAGCGACTTATTGAAAGGTTATCAAAATTTGTAAAGTATTAGTATCTCTAGTAATGCTTGTTTAGCATTAGAGTGCTTGCCAACTATGCAAATATATATTTTGAATCATACGTTTTGAACGCTGTATTTCGAATGATTAAGTTCGTTACACTTTGGTTTCATACGAAGCAAACTTTAGGCACGGTATAATTAGTTTAATCTTTAAAATCAATGAGTATTCAAAATCTCGCGGAAAACTTACGTAAAATGATTTAAATTTCGACAAGCGATATTAATTGTGGTTTGACAAACGTTTTTCTCTTTTTACTTCAACTGGCAACTCGATTAGCGAATAAAAATGTTAAAGAGAAAAGATATAAGATAAAGAGAAAAATTATAAAGAGACCGATAAAGGAGCAAGCTAAAAGGAGCTTGCTCTTTTATCGGTCTTATCACGCGCGATACGTATTACTCTTTAGTTCCATTACTCATTCTTACCTAATTATCACAATCGAGTACCTACCCAAATATTATATCGATAAATTATCAATCGATTATAATATTAAGAGGCGATGCATAAACAAATATAAGTGCCCGCATGGCGCGATTGAAACACAGAGTATAAATCAGTTGACACCGCGATGAGGGTTAAGTGTGGTGGCAATAATGACACATCCCTGCTCAAATATTTAACATTTTTGTCACATTAATCGGCCAAAGCAAGAAGCAGTTAACTTGTGTACAATAATATGTTAGAAGTTGATCTCGCATTGGGACAAATGTTTGTTTTGTGTTTTCCTTTAATGTAAAGGCGAAGACGTAGCTTTTGTTTTGTCCTGTTTTAAAATATGAAAGGATCGACGGGATTCAAAGAAAGTTTATTAGCCAGAGAAAGAATAAATTTATTAAAAAATGGACAGTTCTTTTGAGATGGATTATAAAAGGTTATCTGATTCTACAGATCCCAAGCGTAGCCCGCAGAAAAGAACTTAAAAAAACATTTCAAACATAATGCGCGAAACACTTAAAAAAAGGTAAAACACTTAAGTTCTACGGATATAAAATAAAAACAGATATTCAAATATCGTTTGCTACAAACAAAAGTAATATCCTAAGGAAACGACGAGCGAGACATCGGCGAGAGCGGAAGATGAAATAAAACGTTGGACAGGCGCCAGCCGAGTCCACATTGAACGCTTTTCAATTGCTATTTTCTATGATAAAAGGATTTCCTGTTAATAAGTCTTTTGCGGATGAAGAAATAAAAGCCTCGGAAATATCTTTGTATTGACGTTAAACTTATTTGCTTTAGTTATTTCTGTTATTTTATAAAGAGTTCTTCGGTATTGGAGGTTTGTTAAAATAATGATGAAGCATTATCTATCTCGATAGTTGTTCTTTTTGTTCCATATTCAGTTATGTATTAAGTTTTAGTGGCATGATTGTATAATTATCCTGTTTTTGGTAAATATGTGGAAGTGTTTATTACTAGCGGGAAAATATCTATGTAACGCACATACATTCAAAAAACATTATTAAAGCTCTAATTATACACAAACTGTTACTGTATCAAATAAATCAACGTCGTCTCCGAGAGCTTGTGATTTGAACTAAACGTTTACCCAGACCAATTACGTTTCATCGCATAAAAAGACACGAGGAAGAAAAGTTATCTTAAATGTAAATAGCCATCGACATATAAAATTGAACCATTTCTTGCAAACTTAACACCAACCCAATAGGTTGGACTGTGGACATTACACGATGTCCACCTGCCTATTAATATCGGCATATTATCAATACTTTATTTCACAAGTGAGTTGACCATGTTGAGATGGGGTGATAAAAAGCTAATTATCACACACGTCGCGATAATGTTAATAAAAAGGTATGGATGTAACGCGTCAATCACTTTTTATTCCAACGTTATTATGCCGATGTTTCCATTCAACAGGTATTTCCTTACATTGTGGCAAGAGAAGCAGACACGGGGTAAAGAAATGCGCGGTGCAGTTTCAAATAATCGATAGATTAATTCTTTGTATTATCATTTCAGTGCATTTATAACTTTATAATTATAAATACAAAAAATATGCTTAGGTGTCTATCTTAATATAAGAATTATTTAAGTCATACGGACTTATTTTACTAGCTTTCAAACAAAGGAACCAGGCGTTTCACAGACGATTAAAATGAATAAAATATGATTTATTCATCGTTGTTTGTTGCTGTATTGCTTCGATCTAATTCATTGAGTTACTTAAAGTTTTTAATAGAAATGGCATATTTTATCGCTTATGTAAACATACGTATATTAACTGGTCTTTTTGTACTATTTTACGACGTGTTTCAATTCTAACAAATATTTATGTGAATTTCTTAAAATTATAGAATGAAACAAAGACTCTCAATTCGCCGGCTTTCAATTCGGCTTTTTGTGTAAACAAAAGAGAAAACCTTACAGGCAGAATAAAACAACAACAACAGTTACGTGTTATCGAGATATTACAAGGTTGTCAGGTGGACGCTGCTGTACTTAAACAACTTGCTAATTAATTTGTAGAAACGCAATATCCATAAAGAACGATCGAATTGACGATAAAAAAACGTGTTATTGTCACAGAAATTACTGATTATTGCAAAAATTATGGATATAACCTTATTGAATTTAGTCATTGAAAAACAAGTTACAGGTACGGTATACAAGTATTCACATTTCACACGGCAATTTATTACTGTGGTATCAAACTTGCAATAATGATGATACATGGTTTCAAAACTTTTGTGTCAATGTTTGGTTTAAAAGACTAGTATTCGTAAATCCAAAACACAATATTACTCTTAGATCAATAAAATGATACATTCTAAAACACTAGTTAATACATCATAAATGACTTGAAAGGCATTAAAACATCTTTATTAAAAGTGTTTAACGTTTCTTCAGAGTTAACTGCTTGCGAACTGTGACGGCATTATCTTGTTCCGACATTCTAGAATAGTGCAGGGCACTTGCGTTACAAATTGGCTTGTAGGCGAGCCTGTCGAGCGTTCCCGGAGTTTCCCGAGGGAGGGGTGGCGCGGGAGGGAGGGTGTGAAGGCAGGGGGGTGCAGATTAATGTGCGGAACGCAACCTCGCCCGGGACGATCAAACGTTTAACTTGAAACCTATCAAATTTCCCTAACCGAGTGTTACGAGTAACTCAACTGAAGTGACTGGCGAATGAAGTTTTGATATTGTGGTTTTGTTAGTAGAACGATTGATGGAACTTGATAGGATAGATGAAGATTATATTTCGAAATTTTAGTACGAACTAGAAATAAACACGTAAAATTCAAAAATATTATTTGCACGATCCGACGCGGTATAGAAGTGTTTTGTGCCATGTACTGATATTTTAAAGATATTTAAATTTTTCTATCATCCATCCATCCATCAGCCAAAGGACGTCCACTGCTGAACATAGGCCTCTCCCAATGATTTCCACAGTGACCTGTTGGAAGCAGCCTGCATCCAGCGACGTCCCGCCACCTTTACCAGGTCGTCTGACCATTAAATTTTTACGGTTAATTAATTGAAATAACAAACATAAAAAATATATAAATGTAGTGAAAGATGTAATGGTAACTCGAGAATCTATCAGGCAATAAACGACCTAGTTTGAACTAATAGAGACGTAGAAAATCCTCATTTTAATGTAGTTTCTCAAACTAGCGTGTAATATCAAGTTATCTGGTAGCACGTGGTGTGCTATAAATCAGAGTGCGTGACCGCGTGTCGCGCGTCGACGGCGTGACGACGCACGCACGACCCAATGTTTGACTGCTCGTTAACACCATCCTTGTTGGTGGCCTGACTGCACTACACCTCCCGACGTATTATACTGGCGTGTTGACTGTTGATACGTTATACGTACAATTGCGTAGCCGAACTTTTGTCTATACATGACTATGTGTCAGTCTGTTTTGGTCAACTATAGGACAAAGATGTATCTGGTAGAGCCCTCTCAATAGCGATTCTGATGTCCACCGCAAGGCATCATTTGTCACCCGGGTATTGGATGGATCATCGTTATACCGCCCTCGGATGGATCCTATGCTTCGCGTTGTTTGGTTAATGGCTTTTGAAGATATTGTGCTCTTATCATGCTGTAGATAACATCGTTATGTTTGCAAGTAAATTGGTAATATCTCATGCATTATGGTCTGGAAATATGGGAAAAAGGCCCTATGTCCATGGATAATTGTATTTGATAAATCAGTTTTCGAAAGCGTTTATACCTTGATAACTTCAAATGATCGTCATTCTTCGTAGTTTCTATAATGCTGCCGACATTGGATATGGTGAATTTTATTCGTTTCAAAATTAAATCTCATGCATATAGGCTAAAATAGTATAAAAACTTATCAATTATGTGTTTAGTATTGTCGATTTCATATAAAATGTACCCTTTAATCTAAGAAGAAAAAGCAATATCATAAATCATTATTACCTCGCCACATCTTCAGAGCACAATAATCGTTTTTAAACATCACTCTCATAAAACAGCAACAAGCGGCGCGTTCTTGACTCCGCTCACGAAATCCTATATAATTCAATTGTGCCGTTTAATTTCGCTGCCGGGACTCTGCGAGGCGTTAAAAGGGCGCTGGAGGGTTGCCGAGGCGGGGGAGGTTTGAGGAGGGTAGGGGAGGCGAAAAAATGAATCTGCGCCCCGGACGATCGGCGTGAAACTTGTTTGATTAACTATCGCGGTGTTGCTGTTGATTGGACGGCTTTAATTAGAAAATGCGATTTAAATGCCAACTCCTAATGAAAATGCGGACGGTAATCGATCGATTAGATTCCCTAGATTTTTTTAATGAAAGGTAAATGATTAATCCTTGAATGACCCTATAATTTTGATTGGTTATTGTTGAGTACTTTCAAGAAATTAACTAAAATAATACGAACATATACATTTTTTTATTTTGTCCGTGCCGTATGTATTCTGACAGTATCTAGTTAATTTCTAGTATAACATTATGTTGTATTAAACTTTATGGAGAAAACGAAATATTAATTCAGCGTATTTTTTTTCTTAAAATACATCTGAAATATGTAACAAATATGATGAAAAACGCGCTATTTTCACCAATAAAATATTGCCCGGAGCAGTGAGCACTCAGTATAAGCGCGTACAAATATTTTTTTCTTTTCGTTTAGAGTTTTCGTTTCGCAGAATGTTGTTTAAATGCTTTTTCATCAATAGACGTATAATACCTATATAATAATCATATTTATACAAAATAATTTATCCAAATAGCTTCTGTTATACAATTTATGTTTAACGATAATAAAAACCGTGTATAAAATATAATAAATTCCTCATAAATCATGTACGAGTATTTAAACATCGCATTTGGCAAATGGAAATGGTAAAGGGAAAAGAAACGCGAATCCACTCGTGACAAAAGTTGCCTAATGTAGGGGCAGGCGTAATGGATGCGAGCCGCGGGAGAATTTCCACTCCATTTGTTTTGCCGTGATAAAGGATGCATACTTTGCTTTTGATTTATTAAACTTCTTTGAACAGCGTATATTATAATCCTAATACTTTTGGTAAAATATGTAAGAATTTATTTACAAAAAAAAAAACCGTTGTTAGGACTTTAGTCAAACATTACGCTACAGATATTTAAACGTGTATGGTTTATATATTTTTGTCCCATAATGTAGTAGATAATATGAATGCTAAAATATTATGACAATTTAATGCTCGCGATGTTTTACTCGCATATTTTTTCGCCATCGTTTTTCGGAATATAGTGTTACAAAAAACAAAAAGGCATCGTCAAAACGCGCGGTGGGTGGAATACAGCGTTAATTGCGCTTTTTTGCTCACCGAAAATTCCCAGCCCAGATATTTGTGTTTCAGTCTGACAAACTGAGTAAACAGAACGTACCAGTCCAACGTATTTATTATTTGCTACATTAATATTGTGTATTTGTGTAACGTACAACAAATAGGTACGGCTGGTTGAAATGAAACATTGTATTCATAAAAACACGAATAAATAGTAAGTTGAATAAAAACAAAAGCAAATTTTATATTTTGATTGCAGCTAAAATTGCAATGCAGTCATTCCACACATTGTCATACAACTTTATGAATTAATTGAAAGAACATCGTCCTCTATTCACTTTTTAACCTTTGGATTTGCTTCTTGTTGGAAAAGTCACTCGTCACACGTACCTACCTATATGCAAAACTGTTCAAATGCGTGGAACGAGATTGAGATATTGTTTACTATTCCATTAAAACAAAGAGGTTGGTTGGGGCACGTTACTTATGCAGAGCAACGTTTCACAAGCGGGTTATATTGTATAAGTTCACACCCTGCCACGCTCGTGTTTATTCTGTCCACGTACGGACCTCCGCAGCGGCGGACGTGACGCCGCGCCGCCATCACTGTCCGTCGTCTATCGTCTCTGCCCAGTGTTCACGCACGCGGATGCCTAAACAAATTATCAACTCGGTTTCAATAGACGAATAAATTGACCACATTTTGTCTACGAGTGTGATTTTGTATTTAAATTGCATTATAAATGCGAATATTTATGCAAAGTACCGTCCATAACAATGCAACATAAAAATAAAAGGAACCCATTTATTTCCCTCTATTTTACATTAGTGTGAATAAAATACGCGATATAAAAAACAACAATAATGTAAATAAAATAAATAATACACTAGCGCCCAAATACTGGAACGCAACTTAAATATAACTTGCGCTTAACTACGTTAATCCCGATTAAATGTACTGGCTGAGTGAGCCGTGCGCTGTTAAGAGCAACTTATTATTTGAATGTCGTTCCAGTATTCGGGCGACAGAGTTTTTATTTAAAATCGCTTCGTGTCCGTGCAATATCGCGCGTATTCTTTCGTAACACAAATACTAGGAGCGCAGAGGCGATGAGAAGTGTGTTTGGTATTGGAGCTGTATGTGCGAAGAGTATCGACGTGCGACAAGGTAAGAGAATCGGCAAACGGTAGTCAACACCCGGGTTGCGTCAGTCCATAAGTCGGCGGGCGACCGTGCTAAGAGAAGGATGTGTCATTGCGTTTTAGCTAAAACAATTCGCGTTTCTTATTTATGTTGTGATGCAAGGAAGTAACTATAGAAAAATAACAATAAAACAACATAAAATACTACCATAAATAAAACATTGCTATTTAATGAGTAAGGAACTAGAATTCCGCCGCCGTCTACGGTAATTACGAGAAATATCTTGGTAGGACTATTTGGGATAATTCGAAGAATGTCGTGTGCCGTGGGATATAACAGTAGTGTAAGTCGACAGCGATGCACTTAGCGGTCGCACGGTCATCGACTCTCGTACAATTAAATCGATATACGAAATATTGATATCATTCCGTCAACGCCCTCTCCAAGAGAAAATCGTGATTAATGAACATCTCGCGGGTATTTCGAGTGGCAACTATTAGCATATGCATGTAATTGGTTTATAGCTTTAAAAAATATAGTTTACAGTGCTGTCTAACTGAATTTATTTGTTTCAACGTATTACTTAATAAATTCTAAACAATCATAGCATAAAAATCGGTAATGTAGCTTCAATAACTGATTTTAAAGGAGATTTCCATTACAAATTGTACGTATGTAATACTCATGAATCGTGTATATTCATTCATTATACTGAAGTGACGAATAATGTGGGACGCCTTCTTAATTAACCTTCATTGGTATAATGTGGAGAAAATGTACAGTATTCTTATGTCTTACATTTGATAGATATAGGCTGATAGATTCATGAATATCATGATAAGCCAAAATGTCTGTTATTTGGTGCTGTTTTGTTGCTGGGCTCTGTACTCTAGAGTTCCCTTCTAGGAAATCCTTAGGTCCTACTACGTCATTAACATATTGTACCGTTTTTAAATATGTTCTGTCCCTTAAATGTCTCGTTAATTACGTAGACGACGGCTATGCGAGAGATTACTGGAAAATGAGTGTAAAGCTCTTTGTGGTTCCTAAAATCACGTACGCGGCACCACGTGCTTCACTTCTGTTTGTGTACATACTTATGACAGATTTATTTGTGTAATAAATAGAAACACCGAATTGTGGCATACATAGCTCTGAAACCACACCGAGATACAAGTATTGACGAACGAAGAATAGAGTAAAGTCCTGACGACTGCTAACGTGTTTGCAAACAGTTGCAAGTAACTTTGATATTAAATTCATTCTAAGTATATCATCATCAACCATAGGAAGTTCAATGCTAAACACAGTTCTCCCACAACTATCTCCACCTTAAAAACTCCCCAAAATAGATACAAAAAAGAACAACAACAGTCATTGTATCATCAAGACCTCACTAGCAAAATTTGGCCAAAAAAGAAAACAAAATCAAGCGTCGTCCGACAAAATAAATGTATCGTGAACAAATCGTGCTAGGTAAGCACAGATTTCGTTAGGGATCGAATCGACGACCCCCGTATTTGCGGCGTCTCCTGAACAAACACTCGTTTGGGATCGCAAGTGGGGATTTTCCATGTATGAATTCCTAAGTTCCTTTAATTTAGGAACATTTGTATGTTCCTCGAGAACACCTGCCCTTTCTTTTAAGGATATAAATTTTTTAACAACAATAATTGCGTGCGAATTGTTCTGCAGCTATTTTAATAGTTCTGTTTGCTAATTACAAATTGGAATTTGTTTCGATGTAATTATTTAGAATCGATACTGATGATATTTGCAGTTGTATTTTGAGCCAGTTTTATAATGTTACTTAATTATTAAAGGACATTAATTTTCAATTATCTTGGTTTGACTTTACTATGACCACACGACTCGACGTAATGTCACTTTTTTTTGCAACAGAGAAGCACAAAGTTTTGTTTATATTTTATATCTGCTTAAAACTACAGAAAATTATATTTAAACAGTTTCGTGTTACTAGCGACATCTAGTCATAAAATTTTAAATCGCTACATAATGGGTGGTCGTGTCTGTATCAATACTTTTAACGTTTGATAAAAATCGGAACTGACGGATTAACATTTTCTTTATGAACGAAGTAGCGAAGTTTTTCTGAGTTTATTTCGAAAGTTGTAAAATTCGCCGAGCAGCTGTCACACGCAATTTGCATGTTACGGCAAAAAACTGAAGCAATTTTATATTAGAAATAATATATTCTTGATATTTATGTATGGTTTATAGATATTTCCGAAACATTTGACGGCAGCCAGCTAGTTATGTATGCCTAAAAATCATGTCACGCATGTCATGTCGCGCACCGATCCTACATAAAAGTAGGGTAGAAACAGATCAAAACAATAGCAATTTTAGTATTTTTTTACAATATTGAATTCCCCAGTAACCTGCAATTTGAATATGCCATTGTCATTTTGCAAAGTCCTCGTTGGGGGATGGTCACGTTGTATAAACAGACAATAAATACTTATAATAATCCCGAAATAAATACGTTGGTAATAACTCAATTAAGGGAGATCACACCGGGACCGACGCTCCGCCCGGGGACGATAAGAAAAAACACAATGCATAACCGGGGGTGAGGGGTGCGGACCCAGATATCTACATGAACGGATTTAGGCATGTTGCAGGGGTCAAAAATCCCCTAAAGCGCATATATAATTATCGTAATATTTTCTAAGACTATTGGCGAACATATTTAGTAAACAGGCAACACGGATATTTTTTCCGAGATTCATGAGTAAGTGAATTCCTGTCTCTAGTATTTTGGGCTATTATAACTACCGAAAAAATAAAAATAAGATATATTAATATTAGTCCATAGGCATACTATAACTATTATACAATTTAATTCACGATTTTGAGGACATCGATTTACAAATATGCATCTAAGCTATTATGTGACACAAACAATCTAAAGTCAGCCGCTTAACGCATTACTCGCGCCTAATCAATTTGTCCCCGTATTTCGGTCACCAAATCCGTCCGGGGCCCGAATCAAATATTTCCATCGCGACCCTCGGCCGCCCCTCATAACAGCGCGACTGATTACATTCCATTGTTATTGAATGTATTAAACAATGTGCAAACACAGCGGTCATACGACACTCGCGCTGTATCAAAACTTTGTCATTCGATACGGTTTATACAGATTTGTTACTGGTTTTAAATCTTTACTTTTTTTGAAGCGTGAAGTTGTAGTTGAAAAGATCAGCGTGATTGGAGGTATAATCATTTCAAGACAATTGTTTTTATAATTAAGTACATTACAATATTCTCGCCATACCATAATAAGTATTTAAAATAAAGTCCATCCTCTACTAATGAATTGGAAATCATCGATTCGACTAGCAACTACTAGATTAGCTAAATAGTTTCTAAGCTTGCAATAGTTGCAATGCTATGATTGACTATACGAAGATACGCTCACGTACATTCAGTAAGGGATAGGAACACCGTTGGGAGAACGTGTGTCCCGTTGCTTATCCATTCCGCTTTAGGGAAACAAACGGGGTGTGTGTGACTTTATTATAGGCTCCGACTTTCTAACTGAGGATCGGAAGACGTCTAGAAGTTGCTATTAAAACCTGGTGAGGTTTATAAAGTAAAGTCATAAAAGTAGTTTTAAATCGAACAGTCGATTATTTTTTCATTCTAATATGATAGGATATGTTATAGTTTCGATTGTATCGTAAAGACAGCAGCACAATAGTGTTAATTGTGGTCATTAATGTTTCAATTAGACAATGGCTCGTAGAGATGGCATCACGTGGGAACATCTCACCTGCGGCGCGGCGCCGTCCCCTCACCGTTCCCCTGCGCCTCTAATTACCATCCTTATCTGAATCAGATAGAAAAAAGCGGCGTCCTTTCCTTTTCGTTTTACATTTACATAATAATGCGTGGAGCATAACGACCGCCGGCGAGCCAACAGGCGCATTATTATAATGACTCGCGTCGAGCGCCGGCCTGGCTGGGTTTTTGTCAGCGCGCCGGTGCAGCGCTGCCCATGTACAGCCAGCCGGATGCCGCAATCAACCGAACACTTTTCAAAAATGGTGCGCACATTAAAAACACGACACAGATCGCCGCCGCGATAGTGTTCAGTTTCATACGGAGCCGGATCGAATCGATACCGGCGCGCCTCTAAAACGACAAATATACGTTTCAATTTACGTAAGCTGTTATTTTATCACGTGAGCTGTGCCGTGCTGTGCCGAGTGCGGTGTAACGGAATGCGTCGCGCGCGGCCGTACGGGCGAGCGTGCATGAGACAATGCAGTCTCCGCTTTAATTGTGCGGGGCTCCCATATGACGTTTCCCCATTCACCACTTTAATATTCCGAGCGTACGCGTATGCGATTAAGTATGCTTTCTAAATATAGGGGAGCGGTCACATAGGAGAGGTTTTTATGTTACGAAGGGTGGCGCGGTACCTACGCCGCATGTACATAAAACCCTAGTTATAATGAACAGATGGAGACAGGGAAACCCGTGGAATACGCTTCATATAACAATTAATATTGTGATTAAAAATGTATGCATAACTTATAAATTGAAATATTTATATTTACTATGAAGGGATAAAGTTTTACAGCCTAAAATATTGTTAAAGCAATTAATGTATTTGTTAACGCGTTCCAAGGTAACATTTATAAATTGCGCGAAAATAAAAGCATAATTCGTTCGAAGTAATATTTACGTCCAATAACCTCGTCTGTAAGTAGAAGCGTCCAACAATCTTTTGATGTTAAATTCAATGAATAAATCAAGATTAAGGAGTATTTTAATATATTTGGTTTAAAAGTAGTATGAAACAAATGTTTTAAAATAACGTTATTCATACGCTATGGAGATTACAAATAGTGCGAAAGTTTCTAATATCCTCAAGAATTATTTTGTCACTGTTTTCGTAGTTACCTCCATACATGTTTTTATTTTTACCATGAGTAATAAAAGCGACTAACATCACAATCACTATAGCAAATAATGAATGACCCCACTCCTATTCTTTCTTATTCTATTGTCATATAATAAACGATACCTAATCTGTTCCATCGACATGAATCTATGTGCGGATCTTTTATTTCAATATACAAACATTTTCATAATACAATTCGTAGTACTTTCCCTGGAGAAGGATTCTTTCGTAAAACACTTTTAAGCTTCCAAATACGATTTCCGCCACTCCAATTCACTGCTAATTACCATTCAAATGGCAATTTAATTGCAATCAAAGAGTTTTGCCTTTAACCCAATGCACAACGCCGAGCGTCCCTCGGTCTAACAAAAAAGAAAAAAAAAAACACGAGACGGCTCTATCGATTTCCATGTCCCCTTCGCACTTTTTTATTTCATTCCTATACAGGGATGGATAAAATTACGGCCGGGGTATTATCAAGCGATTATTTATAGAAAATTTGGTCGCTTTGTGTTGCGAACAGAATTTCTTCTTCGCATTATTATCGGAAACACGTGATCCTGATATAACGGTTTGTGTTTTTTGTAGTATTGGGAACCGTTAGAGATATAAAAAATGTCGACAAGATATCGAGTAATATCTGTGTTCTGTAACCTTTGTGCGTAGATCAAGCTTGATATAAAGGTGTGCGTAGTATTATAAGTTTGTACACTTAATGATCTATTCTCTACTGTAAGTAATAAAACATCGCTTTGAGTGTAATGAGTGTTATTATTGAAATATCACGATGACTGTCAAAACTATGTATTCTTTATATTGAGAGTTACGACCGTCTTGAGAATAAGATAGAGTTACAACGTAAAGAATACTATCTCCAAATATAATGTCAAGTAAACAATATTTACATCAATTCACGATTGAATTAATACGCACGTTAAAATATATTAATTTTTTTGTTAATTTAAAATAGCGCCATCTAACCAATAGTCGCTGAACTATGTGCTACGGTATTCAACTGTTGAGCAACAGCCCGAAGATGTGAACACTAAAACGTTGCAAAATAATTTACACTTATTAGTACGAAAGAGTAAAATTATACAACAAGAAAAATAAAAAATCTCAAACCAAATAGCTAGGAGTAAGCTTGTGAACTTTGAAAATAAACTATACGGGATACTTTCGTCGGCCAAGAACGCTGCTCGACGCTGATTGGCTGTTGAAAACGGCGGGGAGCATGCGCGCTCGATGACTGTTCGGTTAAAGCCGAATACTGGCGCGTTTACAGCGAGATACCAGGGCCACAGAGCTTTGTAGGAGTTACTAGTCGGCGTACCATGCGTCAAGCGAAAACCAACTTTATATCAACGGCGTAAAGTCGAACTTGGTATACACGATTTAGGGATGTTAATGTTGAACCGCGACGGCCGATAACTAGGTGAACGGCTGACGAACAAATATAGACCTTATTTCTTCTACGATAAAAATCAATTTACGTTCACACATTTTTGTTTTCCATTAAGTAGTTTCCTAAATTTGACACGGATGGTAAAGGCAGGCTTCCGAAACTTTTGACCGGTTACGATCTATCACAGTAATGGAACAGAGCGAAATTATTCTCGCGATAAGTAAATTGAGTGTGTTACGATATTAGCCACGTGTATGCGCTAGTTAGTGGATTGAACTGGAAAATATTAACCGTTGACGTTTTAACTAACAATGTTACGAAAGCATTTTTTTTTGACTAAAATGAAATTTGTCAATGCCGATGTAAATGATCTGTATATGTGCAGTAAAGAAAACAATTCATACCAAGATAAACAGCGTAAAGGTAATGTCAAAACGATACAGACACGTCTTAATTTACGTGTCGAGAAATATAATTAAACGAATGGGACGATTTAGCTGAACTTATGTGAGAATCATCAATTAAAATTAATATAAGGGCATACAACTTCAAAATTCTTGGAAGATATAGATAAACTGCCATTTGAAATTGAGAACCTCGCCTGATTCTGCTGAAATTATAAGATTACTTAAAGTTGATTCAGTCTTCAAGCTTTCAAGACAATTTGTTTTATTTAATATATTGGCTAGACGTAATTGCAGTCTATCTGATGGTTATATAATGCAATTCATATAGTTTATCCACGGACGTGAGATTATTATCTCTTGTCTAATTAACGTCCTGTAAGGATATTGCTATACAGTGTAGGTAAATACGTACTGCATTACAAAGTATCGATATGGTAATTGTCGAGAGGATCGTCGTAAGTTGTAATTTTAAAGTTATAATTCTCACGCTTAATATAAGTTGTCGAAGTCGGGTCTACAAATTGTAATATTAACATTTCTGTATTGACTATAAGTAACAATCATTATTGAGTTTCATTTGCAGTTGTTACGGCGCAGGCGAAATAAGCATGCCAATTTCCGGAGCTATGGATGTATCTCCAACATAGTAAAAACGACTCGAACAACAACCATCAGTAGTTTTTTTATTTCTTTACTGATGTTTTCCAGCCAGGTTTATTGCTTTACTACTCGACATCCATTACGCAGTAAATACTACGTATTAAACCTTTTAAGAGTAGGTACAGTGATTCTAATATCTCTTGAAATCCGAGCATTTTAGCCCGCCTACGTATTCTTATATCTAAAGGGTTAGCCAAGAAAAGGCAAATTTATGAGGCATAATGTAAGGCTGTATTCATATAAAATTCTTTTTAGCTTACGAAATTACAAAATGAGTTGAAATTTCATTCAAAATTGAATTATCAAAGCTCGCAACTCACAATATTGCGCTCGTTCGGGTTCGCCCTAAAGGATTTCGATATCGCCAAACATTTTATGTTGTAGTAATTTGTAAATGTGAGATGTTCTATCGCTCGCAATATGTATATTTTTAGTTATTGCTGAAGGGGATGAACTACAAGGTATAATTAGAGCATCAGTGCTCAAATGCCAATAGAGTAACCTATGTCATATATAGAAGTAAGTTTACGTGTTATGCATGTTTTATGATAGGCTGTCAAAGGTACATGGCATTCTAACAACAGTAATGTTATCTACGTTGAACTATGAAGAAGGCTTAAGTCTTAAGTTTAGTCGGTTCGCCAGCTTCATACTGATTATTGAATGACTAAGCAATCTATTGAAAGGGAGAAAGACATTGATTTAATGAACTATCGTTAAAATCCACTCAGTTAAGGCTACTAGTGTAGCCTTAGTAAGCTAAGTGCGTGGTGGCCTGTTGGTTACGGACCAGACGCGGCTGCCTACAATATGTTCACGGTGGTCGCAGGTTCAAATCCCAGGGCACACCTCTGACTTTTCGGAGTTATGTGGGTATTGATCGTCAATAACCACGCACTTTAACGGTGAAGGAAAACATCGTGAGGAAACCTGCATACCGTAGCGATTTTAAAGAATTTCTACGGTATGTAAGTCCGCCAACCCGCACTAGGCCAGCGTGGTGGACTATATGGCCTAACCACTCTCAATCGATTCCCTCGATTGTAGAGTAGGTCCGTGCCCTGCAGTGGGACGTATATGGGCTGATATAGATATAGAAGGCTACTAGTCCGTCAAGCTTGTTTATTGCAAGTAGAGAGTCTTCTTAAGCTATGAAAAGTCTTGTGAAAAATTCATTTGTACGTAAATAATTTTTAGATACGATTTTGCTGCTGGGTGCGGGTCGAGATATTCGTTTCGTGACTAGGTTTTTGTCGGAGTGAAATCTTTGTTCGTACACGCAATCTACCTACAAACGGATACGTACATATCTATATCTATACATTTAATAAATTTGTAGCCGATCGATGTCTGTAATATAGTTAAAATATAGTTTTGAGGAATTAGTGGCTATTATTTCATCTTTAAAAGAAGCTAACGGCCTACCATCAACACTGAAGAGGCACCTAAAGAAGAAGATTTCGC
This sequence comes from Deilephila elpenor, assembly GCA_949752805.1. Classification (NCBI taxonomy): domain Eukaryota; kingdom Metazoa; phylum Arthropoda; class Insecta; order Lepidoptera; family Sphingidae; genus Deilephila; species Deilephila elpenor. The sequence continues at coordinate 10,507,767 of OX457099.1, forward strand.
CTTTGCCTGTGATGTGGTATTTTTAAATCATACTATGAGAATCTTTTAACGTCCGATATTGATAATACGTAATCACTCTATTGCGGAGTAACGATCTAACAAGCAGTAATTTATGGACGTGTTATATAACCCGCACTTTGCAAGCTTTTACTCGTTGGTAATTAATTAATGCGTAATTAAAACATTGGACATTTTCTCATTATTACAGATTGATAATTTCTGTAATTTAACATCCGACTTGATTTAAGAAAGCATAGTGAATAAAACAAGATATTGTCCAAAGAGATTGTACAAAAAACCTAGACCCGAACAAGATGCGGAGTCTTACAAAAAATTGTCATGGTGTAGGTATTGAATCCACGGCCTATCGGTTGGCAGCCAGCGATATAACGAACTACGCTGGAGAGTTATGGCTGTACTGCGAGTATTGAAATGTACGTCAATCTTTTCTCTTGGGTAACATCATAAAATCTCTCGTAGTTTCTGACACGACCCAATACTCGGTATCTTACTGTAAGGTCAGAATTGCGTGTGATAGCTTTATAATTTATTTTCGTTGTCAACTTAGGTAGTTCATCTTATAACGTTTCAGGAATTATGAATAAACTTATATAATTATGGATTTGACGATCTAAACTTTGATCTCTTTTCTATAAAATGAGTTTGTAGAATTTAAATTTGTGGCACTCTGCAATGATTACTAACGAGAGACATATTATTATCATTTCAAGCCTTCACGATTAGATACGTCTATCTAGAGTCTAGTCTCTTAGCAAGGATATCTACCAACCAGTTACTATTCCCCTTACAAGTTTGTGTCTTCCAGTCCTATATAAAACAGGACAAAAAACGAGATAGGAGGTACAAGTCGTTTCAAGGCAAGCCTTATCTCCCGACCAAGTGGACTTAATTAAATGATACGAAAGTACTAGTAGTTCGCATATTCAGTTATTAATTATGTATCGGCACATTGAGCAAAATTAACATTTAAAAGCAATAGAGATGGAATAATAATTTATAAGTGTAGATTTTTCTGTAACCTTTTGTAAATGTATATTTTACGGTTGTATAGTTAATGGAAACATTTTCAAAATTATGCTTACATTTTTATAAGGATATTGAGGTTCAAGAAACATGTTCGAGTCGCGGTGGGATAATTTCTTTAAAGGGTTGACATCAGGCAAGGGATGGGTGTGTTACCAAATTATACGGAAAAAGATTTTCACAGAATAATTTGTATGGAACTATACTTTTCAGCACGACAACTTAATATAGATACACAACATTACGTTTAAAACCGAGTCCTGGCTTCATGATATCATATAAGTCTTATCTATAAAAACGATCTTTGCATCATGGATATCAGAAACTACAACGGACTACTCAATCCCAAGACATTCACACCCTAAGCAATTATCAATTTATCACACAAAAAATGTCTCGGTACGTATCGAACACGGGGCCTTTCTGTTCACAGACCGTTTTAGACCACTACATCTAACAAAAAAAACCTGTCAAGATAACAATATTTTTGGATCAGAATTACGACTAAAGTTTTCCTAGTAATTCAAGAACGAAGAACTATGCCAGCTTTAAATGGAACGGGCGTAAAAATAGTTTGTAGGCAAAAAATATTACGTGGATCTCAGTTGGTGAAATCTAACTTTTAAACCCTAATCCTTATAGCGAGACCATTGCAGTGATATATTCGTATTTCTGTTGATTTTGCACATTTTTATTGCTCATTTTATTTCTCAACAAGTGTATTAAATATGGGACGATACAGTTTTAAAGACTCTGATTCTCAACTGTTATTTCATGTCTTTAAGTTTTGAGCTCAATTATCGTCCAGAGGTCACGTTTACGAGGTCTCTTGAAATTTACAATAGACGGATAAAACCGTAAACAACTGACTGAAGAAATCTGGCACATGAAATTAATTTACAAAATTAATTATTAGGGGTGGTTTTGAAAGATAAGACTAGTTCTTAGGCTTGCTGCAATTTTTGTTTTATAAGCGTGTTAGATAAAATTTAACCAGAAGGCTCAGAATTAGATATTTGGGTCCTTTGACCCCTGAAGTATCGATATTTTGTGCCGTCATTTATGATCACGTAATTAGAACTTAAAATGCTGGAAATCTGGAGATGAGACTGTGTTTTCATCACTAAAATATTATGAGAATATATACAATTTACAAGTTTGTAAAATTAATGAGCTTGGAAAAAGGTCAGGGCATGAAAGAAACACAAGTAATGTAATGAAAGCGGAGACCACACCCTTTGTTCTCTCTCAATAGGTCGCCGTGAGAAATACGAATGTACTTGAGTGGAGCCGCGACACGGTTCGCCATATTTTTATAACTACGTAATTAAACTTACTATCCAGATACTACAAAATATGTAAAATAAAATAAAAAATATGAAGATAATATAAGATATTAAAACTAAGCTAAAAATGTAAAAATATTTTATGCTTATTTTATAATCGTAACATATCTCTGGCTCAGGTCCTGAGTTCGATTCCCAGATGAGGCAATCCACATAGTGCTTTTAGGTCCAAAAGGTAACATTCATGTCCTATTTGTAATTTGTGTTTGGCATGGCGATAGACTCAGCAATCATCCATTATTGGATAAAATATACTCAGCGAACTATAGATGGTGTTAATGGCATTCCTATCTACCCTTTTTGGATTATAGACGTATGTATTATAAGTTGAGCAAACGCCTCTCGTAGCAATCGGTGTTATAAAAAGATATATATATAGTTCCCGATTTTACTTTACTATTACAAGATATTGATTTAAGACTGATGCAATATAAAAATCACTTTCCAAGAGGTTCGCTTCAGCTCTTAATAGATTAAAATTGCTTTTCGTAAGGTGGCTTCAATGACATTTACAACTTTTCATGCTGATATTACTTACCATGACAGCTGCGACGCGTGCGTGCGACTTACCTTCGTCAGGTGTCCAATTCCAAACCAAAAAAATAATTACGAGCTCTTTCTTAATTTCAATTTTTGATAATATAAGTTTTTCTTAATTCGATACTACATAAATACTTATGCAAATATTTTATTGAAGTGAAACTTCTTTATCGGGGTTGGAAAAAATTTTTCGTTACGCGTCACATTCTTCCGTTACGCGCCATCTTTTTTTATTTAGTAAATTAGTACCCACTTCAGTAAGCCACACCCCCAACCGTTTCCAAGCCCCACCCAAATTTTAAGTCCCACCCACTTTTTTGTAATTTGATCCTTACCCCCCCTCTGGCCTTCCCCCACCCTAAATCCAAAACAGTGCTCAATAGCCTCCCCACGAAACTCCCCCCCCCGCTTACCCCCACCCTAAAAATTTTACCTCACCCCCCCCTACTCATATCTCCGGCATTATCCATCGTAGACCCACCGACCTTGGGTTCATTGGAACCGGCTCGGTGAGGGCTACAATCCTGCCCCAACAGAATTACCGAATTCCCCCTCCACAACTTTCCCCACCCAAAAATATTTTAAGGTGCCCAATAGCCTCCCCACGAAACCTAACCCCCCCCCGCCCCTACCCCCACCCAAAATTTTTACCTCACCCCCCCCTATTCCTATCTCCGCCAATATCCATCGTAGACCCATCGACCCTGGGTTCATTAGAACCGGCTCGGTGAGGCCTACAATCCTGCCCTAACAGAATTCCCGAATTCCCCCTCCACAACTTTCCCCACCCAAAAATATTTTAAGGTGCCCAATAGCCCCCCCCCGCCGCCCCTACCCCCACCTAAAATTTTTACCTCACCCCCCTAAACCTATCTCGGCCAATAAAGGTCGTGGACCCACCGAGCTTGGTATCCTCGGAACCGTCTCGGTGAGGGCTACAAATTGGCCCCGATAGATATCCCAAATTCCCTCAAAAATTTCCCCCCTCCTAAACTTAAACTTTATTTAATTTAGCTTTATTTTACCAATTCTGTAAATTTGTAAATAGATCATTTTTCGAAAAATGATGTCATAAAGAAGTTTCACTTCTTACGTGTGTACACTAATACACACACACATTTTTTTTTCCAATAGAAACTAAAATAGAGAAATAATTTATTGTAACTCGGAATACATTCATACAACATTAAGAAAGAACCCTTTTATAATAGTTATCGCATGCAATATCAAAACTCAATTTAAAAAATAAAATTCACAGACAATGTGTTTTATTGACAATGTTACCCGGGCCAGGTTAGTAACGGGAGCACGTACGTAAAAAATACTATAACGAAAAAATATATCAAAAGGAGACAAGGTTGCCCTTCGGCCCTCGCGCCAACTCATCTATGTGCGAAACTTGTTTGGTGTCACAAACCAAAATGTAATCTCAAGAAGGGCAGCATTCACAAAGAAGCATTCAGTTTCTCAGCCCTCAGTTTCTGTACGTACACACGTAAGGGGAGCTGCGATAATAATAAGCGACGAAAACATCGAGCCACACAAAACCCTTACGGATAATTTGTGAACAGCTGCCGCATCACAATGCCAGGATTAATACACAAAAATCTAAATTACTTTCATGCAAAGCGATGCGCACCATAATAATTAGTTGTGCGAGCGTATTTTGAAATTAGTCGCAAGCAAAAACAAAACGTACGCTAGTGAGTTGCGACACATGCAGTTTACAAATAAAGCGCACCAATAAAATCAGCGTTTGATATGTGATCTCGCGTGCACGTTTTGCAACGCCACGGACGTGTTGCCGTGTGCCGCTTTCGTAAAAGAAACAAAGCTCACCTTTCTAATTCTCTTCTTCATAATACGCTCGGCGGCGTAAACGCTGTCGCCCAGTTCCATTTTGTGCATCCCCAGTTTGGTCGGTGGTGGCAAGTCCCAATCCCAATAATCCAAAGCACTGCAATCCAATATGTGTGATCCTAGCACTGCATCCGTTTAGTTGCGCACTGCAATCCGAGGCACATCCTCCGCCAGAACACTTTCAGCACTGTCACTGTTCAAACTTGCCGCGCGTACGATCCTTTTACGCCACGCGTAGCAACACGTCCTCCCCTCATCGAAACACAGTCGAAACTGAAGTAGGGGGAGGAAGCCGCCCCGCTCCGCGTCCCGCACGCGCTACTGCGCGTAAATGCCGACAGAAGGCGCCACCAGTACACCAACACCCGCTCGATATTCTGTAAACAAGTTTTATTTTCATCATTCGGCTCGCATTTTCAGCTACTGATGTGGAGATATTTAACTAAATTTTGAATCGACCTTCATAATATATTAGTCCCTTTCTTTCGTTGTTATATATGTATAATGTCTGTGTATAAGTATAGAATTCATATAAATATATTGGTATATAATCAACCTACCAATATAATTGATAACAATACTGAATTCATAATAGCAATGATAAGCCGTTAACATGAGCTGTAAGGTAATGAGGCAGTGCAGCGGCACTGCGGTTTGTAGGTATATTGGTTTGGTATCGCAGAGCGCGGCAAAGGAGCGAGCCAGCGTGTGTGAGCGGTGTGCCGGCGGGCGGCGGGGTGAGCGCGAGGCGCGGGGCAGACGCGGGCCCCGCGCGCCGGAGGCACACACCGCGTGCGACGTTGCCGCTCCGCGCCGGCTGCGAGACAAAGACCGAGCGTCTACCCTATTATTTACGCGAGACGTTGCCGCGCCGACCGGCCTACGTTGATTACGAGGACACCGCTTTTACGTTCGATCACACGGCACGCGAATGAGAGTTTATTATGCGTATGTGAACCCTTAGGTATTTTTTATTATAACTACGGCTTATAATACACTCGCCGGCACCTATATACGTATAATATCAGACATACCTGTATATATCAATTGTCTTGTCAATATCCAAATGCAACTCCCGAATCGTATCCACAAACGTAACCGAATGTTTGGCACGACATATGACCTTCACAGAAATTTTCACGGAACGAGCGGCGAAAGCGTCCTACCAACAGAACGCGCGTGAAGTAACTAAGGCATTTTCGGTCGTATCGAATCGGGTTGGCATTCGTGAAAGGTCGGTATTTTGTGTCGCGCGGGGCTCGGGACGGGTGCGGGCAGGCGGCGCGCGATTGGCGCGCGAGCGCGGGCGGCGAGCGCTGCGAGTCAGCGGCCAATGAGAGCGCCTAGCTCGGCGCCCCGCCCGCTGCCGCCGCTCGCCGTCTCTGTCCTCCGTGGAACGCGCTTCATCTGGGCCTTGTTTTTTGCCCGCCGTGGCTCCACTTGGGAAAAAAACAACGGACATTTTGGTGGAGCCGCGAGAGTCGTGCTACGAGGCGAGGAGTGCGGCGACGGGCGAAGGGTCGTCGGATCCGGGCGCGACGCCGCCGCCGCGGCTATTTATTACCCGTGTGTATCGCAGGAGATATGGCGCGATAAATAGACAGCTCGCGTGCTCCCGACACGTTGCCTCGCCGCCGCTCATATAAGCCGCCGCTTTTCAACGTGTCACGTATGATGAATGGCCTGTTGTTCCGTTTGTCTATTGTTGATAACTTCGGGGTTGATATTATTGTATTATAGTTTATAAATACTCCACTGCAAGTCAATCGTGGACTAGCCGCACTCTACAAAATGGCAAATAGACAGTTTATAGGGTGGAATTCACAAGACATAACCAGGGTAATGCAGATTCATAATAGACAAGCTTCTAAATGAGCTGCAAAGCCTATAGTATTAGGTATAGTAGATATTCTACTCGCTAGGAATTATGATCAGCCTTTCCTTGACTACCATTTATATTTCACAATGTCAAATCTTAAGCATATCCTTGGAAATTTTCCTTGTGTCCCCACTTGAACGCTAAACACGATGCACTTGCGGCTTCAATTGTCAAAATGCGAACAATTATAGCACAGCGCTTAACATAAGCCATAGGTACAAAACGAATTAGAAAACGGCAGCTGCTCACTTGAGACCCAAGCTAAGAATCTTTAGTAGCAAATGTAGACATGAGACAAAATTAATCGACGTGTTGTAAGTAGGACCATATCTTTTACCAGAAATCCTACGTAAAATCACCGATACCTAATTGAAAGAGAGGAAGGCTGTTAAGGCTCCTCTCCTGAAACCATGGGGTAGTCGGGATGGATATTGGATATCCCATTGTCATGGGTCTTTCATATCGGCACGATTCGAATATTGCAGCCGTGCTAGGTCCCTAATAATCCTACATCGAATGGTACATTGGTGGGTGTCCCATGCGTCACGGGAGACATCGGGTGACCGGGAGCGAGAAGCATCGAAGTGTTTTTCCACGTGATCGCTCGACATAATACCAGGTACTAGACATACATAAATACAAATTAAATAATATGACCACCAATCGAGAAAAATCGAGAAAGGGTAAAAAAATATATATAGTTTTGTAAGATAAGTCGTAAATATTCATTTCAGTTAATTGACAAAAACCAGGCCCATTAGTTTGAATCGTTAGATCTGCTCAGAACTCGGTCGCGTCGCTTAGTATCCAGCGGTAAAGTTAAGCCCGCTGAGTTTTTTTCGCCGGGTCTTCTTAGTCAGGGCGGCGATGGATTCGGTAGTAGGCCTAAAATCGTTATTAAAATAATTGGACCCAAAACAAACCCACTAAGTCTTACTCGCTGGTTACACTCAGAACTGGGTCGCGTCGCATAGTACCAGTGGTAAGCCTACTGAGTTTGTTTCCCCGTATCTTCTCAGGCAGAGCTGCGTTAGATCCGGTAGTAACATTAAACCGCTGCGCGTCGATTAATTAATACCTACTCACGGTCCACTAAGACATTGATTAAAAAAACATAAAATAGTAATAAATATAACTTATATAACAAATGTTTTGTAAACATAGATTATGTACTATGCATATATGACCAATAAACGAATTTCGTTTCATTTTATTTCATACTGATCGCGGAAAGGGATGCCCCTACGTACAAACCGTTTGGGCTGCCGTTAGCGGTGTAATGGCTTCAACGGAGGCTGGCGTGAGGTTCAACGGATATCTAGTAAAATTAGCATCAGGAGAGTGAGAAAAAGATCTAATAGAAAATATTTTAAAAACACAGCAAAAGGAATACGACTATTCCAAGTTAACATGATCACCGCTGTATATAAACTGCGATTTGAGAATCCGTGAAGTGATGCGCTAATTGAAGGCGGAGAATCAAAACTGCGGAGGATCATGTTCTATGAAACTGAGGTACATATTACGGTCATGACCTTATTATATAGACAAGACTGGCTTCTTACATAGCTTTTCTGCTCTCAAGGACTTATTACCACATTTTTGACGAGAGGACACAATGGCGTAAGTCATTATGACGTGGATATGAATATCCTACCACTTTTAATAGTCATCGGCATTTTCCCTTAATAAACGATTCGCCGCCGGTCTATCCGATTTTGTTATCATACTTACATACATTCGTTCTTATCTTAACGAGTTACAGCAAGACTTTACCTCTTCGAAAAGTTAACCACGAAGTTAATTTTGTATGCCATTAAATAAATAATAAATACACCCAACAGTCACATACATAGTCCTGACCCCACAATAAGATCGAGTCTTGTGTCGTGGGTATCAGAAGCTACGAGAGACTTTTCGGTCTCACAAACACCCAGACCCGAAACAAATACCTGTGGATCACACAAATATTTGTTTCGGTGCGGCGATCGAACCCGCGGCCTCTCGTTTCATAGGCGGCGTCAAACCAACTGCGCCACGGAGGCTGTCAATTGGCGGCGGCTTGGTCATTGGCGGGGCAGTTGAGGAAGCAGGCACACCTCTTTCAGCTTCTACCGAGGTTCCGGAATGGGAACTTATCAGCTATCCTCGCGTATAAAAAATGCGAGAAAGCACCTATTATGTATTTATGGACGTCTGTGCCGGACATTTATGTATACAACGCTTGAGGGAATAGAAGGCGCGTTGTTGGATTTTGCGAATGGATGATGAAAGATGTGCAAGAGAGTAAGGGAGTGACTATTGGGCCTTGACAATCTCATAGACCGGAATAATCGCGGCGATAAAGCTATTACACGTCAGCGGAACATACCTACTATTAAAACAAAGGTTGTCTAGAAGAGATCGCTTTAAGCGATAAGACCGTCCATTGTAATATCATAAGTTTCCTATAGTTTATTTGTTTGGTTTTGTTTTTATTTTTCGTTCTTTGGTTTACAATAAAGAGTATTGTATTGTAAAACGCGACGCGACGCTACGTTGCGGCGCGTGTTCATAGTGCAGTCATAGGAAATAGTACGATTGGATTTGACAAAACACGCGTCGCGTTGCCTTTTAAAAGTATGTCCACACCTTTAAGCGCGTTACAACGTGGCTCTACCAATGTAAAGTGGATGTAAAGAAATTAATATATAAGAAAGACAAGATATTTACTAGCGATGCTTGATATGTGAACATTGTGGACGCATGAATACTTATTGCAAAACTAGTGTTTGTTAAATTAAAATATCAGTCGCAAACCGAGATAAATGCGATTGTACCTATTTATATGAACTCAGAATAAATTTCTTGTTACCGTCGTTTTATGTACAATTTTCATTGGTAGAATTATTTTACTATTAATTTACTATCGCACATTCAATTTGTCATAATTCAAGATCGTGTTCTAGTAAGTTTATTTCAAATATTGGTTAGATTCATGAAAGCGCGCGGTAAAATGCACAACAAAATGGCGTCGAATGCAAGTCCACGTGGCAGGGGTCCCGCGCAGCGCCCGCTTTATCGATCTAGAAGCGCATTAGTAGATTTTTAAAAAAAAAGGAAATTATTAAAACGCGCGTCCAAAGAGCGTAGCTTGTTGTACTTACTTCAACTGTTACATGATATTTGTATATTTTCTGTGACATAGGAAGATTCTCGACACAACCGTTTTAAGTATGACGATTGACGGGGAACTTTTATAGCGACTCTGCTTTACATTGAGTTTTATACTAGTGGGAGTACCACTAACAAAATATTTGTAATTAAGAGTGCGGTACTGTATCTAGATTTTTGTCTCGTATCACTCCTACGGAGTCACAATTTCTTTCGTCCAATCATTTCCCGCGTGCTTGTTACACGCGCACAGATTTTGTTTGCAGTATCAGTTCCAGTAAGTATAAGACTTGAATGCTTCTGTTATAATAAATATATGTAAATATTTTCATTATATTATTATGGGATGCTATTGTTTAATCGTAAGTATGGTGACGTAAGAGATTTCTTTATTATCAATACATACGAGTGTATCGCTAACCCGTTACCTGCCGTGGAGTGTTTTTGTAGGTATACCATCCAAGGAAATGCTATCTCACGGATCTTTCTTACTCGGTCTCTAAAAGGAAAAGAAAAAAGCAAAAACTTAACAAGTTCCTACAATTAGTCACACAGTCGACCATTAGGAATGTTGTTGAACACCGTGAAAAACCAACAAATAACTGCGTTTCTTCAGACGTTAATGGAAACAATTAGTCTTTTTTGCCGCAATGTCAAAGTTGTAAACATTTTGTAATAATTTAAATAGCATGGCTTAAACTTGTGGGTTAAGTAGGCAAAAACAATGTGTACATAATGATAATAAAAATAAATAGTGGTCTAAAAAAATGATAAAACTGCATGTAATGGTTAGAGGGTACTGCAGTGGAATTCAGTTTGAGCAGTAATTAACTATAGATGATTATCTCACGCCATGTGAGTCAATCAAGTCGACTTAATCAAATAAACGTTTCACGCTTCGCAGAAAACACACGTTTGTAGGAAGAAGGGAATACGAAAGCCAATTGTTTTATAGCATGTTTGTCTGATAGAGAAACGAACCCTGGAGGCCTGTTGGATAGCGTAGTGCTGTGGCGGTAATAATTACGATGATGGGGTTTAGCCCCATGCATTTAGATGCAAAGCAACTTTATCATAGGACATTAAAAATGAAATAGATCATTTAATTAGTACATGTGTAGAGATGTATGTTTAATAAAATATCCGGGACTGCAAACGTCTGAACTAGTAGTGATTGCCGCCAGCGGGTGAATGTCTACAACACCATGTAGCTAACGCTTAGGTCGCATTGGTAGTTAGTAGCTACATTGCCATTCGAAATAGAAGGAGATAGGATGAGAGAAGAAAATGGGTTATAAATGTAATTTAACCGAACGAGACAGGACAACAAAGCCGTCGTTCACGCTAGTTTTCTGTAAGACAGTGGTAACACCCGCTCGAGCCGACTTATTCTTACTCAAGGTAATCTTAAGTTAATACAGTATTTTTACCACTATGCAAATGGGTAAATGAGATATAATTGTGTGAATATTATGCTGGACTGCGTGAGCTTATCATTGTGCTGACACTTTCGACTTTCGAGGCTGTGACCGAAGAAAATTATCTGGTACAAAACAGGCGGCTCTATGAAGCAAACATAAAAATATTCCGACGGGTATTTAAAATGTAAATAATTTATTTTTTGTATCCCAAAAGACGGAATAGGATATTCTGTTTTTAGCTCTATATAAAACCGTATAAAAATATAAATTATGGTATATTCCATATTGCTATACATATTTAATAGTAGTTACTTAAAATTCAAAATACTCATGCCCCACATTAACGCTTAATAAATATCTAGTGCTTTTTAATTTATCAAAGGAGGATTTCATACAGCCTTAAATCAAAGAGGTGCATTAGAACAACGGTTGCAATCGAATTGGCGCCAAAAACGGGTGTCTTTTTTTCATAAAAACCAACGGACCGGCAAGTCCCGAAACGGTTTGTGATTAAAAAACTTGGTTCTTTTAAAAAAGGGGCATTATTTGCCGCTTACAAGGTACACCCGCTGACCGCACCACGTTCTCACTCCCGATTCTTATCTCACCGTCCTGCCCTTACACACAACCAACATTTTAAAACATTTTTGACAAATATCCTGGATTTACATACTCTATTTGTGTTATGCAGCGGTAAAGGATATGGAAATGAGAATATTTGACTAATTAATATTTCTAGTATTAAAATGGCTGTTCGATTCTCGATTTGCGCCAGGGTTCGTCCGTGTGTGATATTTATTTTGAAAATTATACAAATTATGTATTATAAATTAAAAATTACAATTTATAAAATCCTTGACATTGACAAAATCTCGCTCTATGGGGGAGCCATTTATGCTTTAACGAAGACGAAGGATGCCTCGATCATTCAATAATATAATCTGATGCGTCTATAAAGGTGCATAAATTAAGAAATAATGTTGTAAGGATTAATACACCTGTTCGAAACACGCACCAAATGTAACGGGCTGAACATTTTTATAGGTAATTAACTTAAAATAGCTGTTTTAAATATAGACTCCGGGTGGCGCGCGTTCAAAAAGTTACAGCTAAAACAGTCGTCCTGAATGCATCAAATATTTTGAGCCTAATATGTGCTTCATTAATCAAGAATGTATGTTCCCCGACTTATTAATGACACCAAACGGTAGGTTGTATGATTCTGTTACCTTTATTAAAAAAAGCAGACGTCACGAGTATACTGAAGATGAACTGAAGATTTGGCGGGAATTCTAACGATGAGGTGAGTAGTCTAAATAAACTTTTTTTAGCAATGAAAAATACCTCGTTGTATAGGTACATACCAGTAGCGTGATATTCTAGAACTTTGCTCGGACATGGTAAGTATCGAAGATTATAGAATATTTATAATAGAGAGGGAGCACTGGTGATAAAAATGGTGGTGCCGGGCTATCTTTTTCTGATCTCCTATTGGCTAAAATTTGGCATGCATGAATTGTTTGAAAAAGGAAAAATCAACAAAAAATTGCTTAGGGATATTATAAAAGTATCTGTACTTGGGCGAAGCCGGATCAGGCCGCTAGTATTATATGAACTCTAAGCGTAGTTTTTGCAAAAAGAAGATTTTACAATAAAAAATCAAAAAAACTGAAGCAATTTTCTTAAAGATATTTGCACATTCGGTATACCACAGGAAGAATAAAACAATATATTAGAAACGTTCACCATTTTAATCTATCAAACATTTCCGAAGATTGTCCAGAAGCGAATGGAATGTGTTATAAGATTGAACATTATCGGAGCCGGGACCGACAGTCGACGCCGTTACAGGGATAAGTTATTGAAGCGGAAAGCGGAGGTGGAATTTCATTAGGTCGCTGGCCAGTCCAGTCTCTTGCAAGGGCGACCTTGTTTACACGCATAATGATAGAGGAATCGACTTGTAAGGAGGTCTGCAGTTTGAATCGGTGGGTAAAAATAACATCGACGGTATTGAATAAAGTATATAGGCTAGTTTAGTCACCCTTATGTAAAGTTACTGAGGATAATTTTATAGAGATTTTATAGAATTATTCGTGTTGGTAGGCCGAGATTTTCTTGCCGGACTGCCGATGTTTGCGGGATGGCCTTGTGATAGTTTTTTTCTGCCAAAGTGACTGCATTGCACCTGGTGGTAAGTGCTAATGCCGTCCAGACAAAGTATCGAATGGCATCAGACGCTAGTCTCATACCATTCGATACAATCATGCCGGCTTGCTGAGATGCCTCTTCACGCTACGGCGGAAGGACCCAGCATTTTTTTCCATCCATCGGTACGTTCCTTGTTTTCTGGATGAAAAGTACCTAATATCCTTTTCTACATATTCTTTAGATAACGCCGCAATTTCATGATAATCAGTTGGTTTATCGGTAGTTACGGCGTAAAAGTGTCAGAAACAAAGTCACTTTCGAATTTATAATATTACTAGTAAGGATAATATTAGCCCTATAATTAAACTATTTATTTCTTACACCTTATATATTAGGTCTCAGTCTCCTGCGCTAACGTAATACGGATGGGTAGAGTTCACAAAAGCTTCGAAAATCTTGTAGGTAGAGTCCTTTTCTTACTGTCTAAAGCAGGAGATAGTTGACTCAGTTAATATGCTTATAATTGAAACTACATTTGCATGATTCGTAGAATCTATAAAGGCTATACGAAATCATATTTAGTCTCATGTCTCTCTCGAATTAAGTGACCACACCAGTTTCATAGAGAAGTTTAGCCATCCGTTTGACTTTTCACGTTTTTTCGTCTTTTACGGCAAACTGTAGTATAGTGCCATCATACCTATATGTTTTTTGCTTATACTAACACCAGTTTTCAGCGCTGTCTTGCCAAATGTTATATGTTTTTCTCCAACGAAACAGGAATGGAGCAGAATATGATATGCATTGTGCATGACGAGTGTTTTTTTATCCACCAATAAAAAAACACTCGTCTCAGGAGTAAATTGTCTATTACATAAGAAATAAAGAAATATATTAAAAAATAAATAAAACTATTGTGCTCATAGTCTAAAAAATGTTAAGGCGCAGTCACTTCTATTTGTGTCTACGACTACAATATTTTGATAGCGAAGTGTTTGGTTATATAAATATACGTATAAATCAATGTATTTTTGCCTCTGCGCAAAACTACGTGTGGTAGAGCTGTGTAGTTTTGTGCTTTTATTCTAGTTCTTCTTATTGTTGTAGTATTCGGATGTATATTTCTTTTTTTAGGAACATAGGTATCCAAGAAAAAGCAAGCAATTGTTATTGTATTACACTGAAGTAATTAATATACTGTGGTAATATTTGGAGTTACAGATGAATGAACTGTTGTTTCTGTTTTTGTTTATTTCGTTTTATATTCATATTACACTATATTGTCATAATATTATAATCTAACGCTGTTCGCAATAACAACGGAGTGAAGGCGCGGCAATTAGATAATGATGTAGAGCTCTAGTTAGGGTATATTCGTTGCAGAGGAAAATTAAGTAAAGAAATAACCATACTTGTTTTCCTCTTGGTAATTTAGTTAAATTACTTGTATGGTATATGTTGGGAGGGAAGTTTTGGTGGTTGTATGGTCAATGTCGGATGTTATTGTAACTGTAAATGCACTGTTGTGTTCCGGTTTGAAGGACATTGTAGCCAGAGTAACTACTGGACATAATGAGACTTAACATCTTATGTCTCAGGATGGCGAGCGCAAAGGAATGCCAAGCATTTCTCTGTAATTCATTGCGTTGTTTGGTTTTGGTTTCATGATCGGTTCGTCATCGCTTACGACCAGGCGAATGTTATACGCGTCTGGCCATTCATCGCAATGAAAAATATCATGTTAATACGTAATTTAAATTATGTAAGTGGTTTTGATTTAGACTGTGTATTACCATAATATTAAAAAAAATTCACGATACATTATGCAATTCAAAAAAACTGTTTAGTTCAGTAAATGAGTCATGTCACAACTTACGCATAATAAAATAGTACCAATAGAGACCACAGGAATACTCTCTTTTCAATCCTTTATCATAACAACGGTTTTATTTGCGTAAATACCCAACAAAAACAACACTCGAACAAAACAATGAGTAAAAAAACAATCTCATAATCTATAATTATCTAGCAGAACCAACTAATCATAACATAATGGGACCGCCTTTAAGGCCATAAATAAGAGTCTTCACCAAACAGGTTCCACAAAAAACATGTGCTTTAAGGCAAAAGAAAAAAAAACAACAATACCGTGGCGTCTCATTGTAAATACCTAATACTTGGATTTCAATTTCGGAGGCAAAGGACGAACGGCCGCATAACAATGAGGACGGGATAACCGCGACGCTCGCAAACACCTTTCCTTGTGCAGAACGCTTTCAAGCGTAAAGCGCTTCCAACACAGACGCGTCTACCGAACATATTTATTAAAGCGGTACAGCGCTGTCTCTGTTGAAATTCGAAGCGAGACACCCGGAGCGAAATAACTGGGGTATCCCATTGATCCCTGCGAACTTTTCATCAACCGGGCGAAAATAGATTCTATTTTTATACAGTCAGAGTCGACAATTGAATGGCTTATGATTGAGATTGTAATAAACCTGGCTTACATAAAGGGGATGTGAGATCTGACAAAATTGCGCGTTGTAATGACGGCGCGACAATAGGCGTTCTGGGAACACCGGAGCCCGCTTTTTGCAATCGCTTGCAAATTTGCGAACGTTTGGAATCGCTTAACTACCGTGGATTCTCACGAAGATATTGAGGTAATTGTGGTGATTTTTGGAAAAATATTGATTTCTTTACACCACAGTCTTCTTTAATGTCTATCTTTTGTTTTAGATATCAGAAAATTAAAGAATATATAAATACTCAAGTGGACAAGTATATGTTCATCGTAGAAACATTTCTTCGATGCAGGATTAAAAACCCACATCATATTGTGTTACAACTATCATATCAATACATACCTCGTCAAACATATCTGCAATACAGTTTAAACTTCGTTCAAAGACAATTATGTTGAGTCGCTTTATCGTCCCTTCGTGTCTACAGAGCACTTTTAAACGCAATCTTCTACTAATGGCAGCAATGAATGAAGAAACTGTAGATGGCTTGGAAATTATCAAATTACTCTCAAGGTAATAGAAATAACAACTTTAACCACTGTACAATAAATCTATCCATCTATATTAATCTATAGAATCACATCTACTGAATACTATTGAAAAAGAACCTTAACAATTGAGATTCCTAACTTAATACCTGCAAAAATTTGATACTACACATCTCTCTGGTATGCTGGTTTTTCGCGATGTTTTCCTCCACAGCTATGTTATCGCTCCCTTCCTAAAATATTTAATGTTTTATAACCATATTGGAGTAAAATAATGCTTTCGAAAAGAAACAAACTTGAAATTCTTTGAGGAAAATCTCGATAAACGATAAATGTTGATAATAATTTCAAAGGACAACACCCCGGCGTTCTCTCTTTTAATTTTATATCGCATTTACTTCATTATAAATGCGTTTAAATTTTGTGAAAAGTATTCGCTTAGTTTGTATTTATACTCACACATATTTTATTTTTCTACTGGTAGAGTCTTATAGAATTACTTCTTAGATGCAGTTCTAAAGTAACGTTTTGTCGTTTACTATTTTATATGCGTAAAGCAGTCTTACAATTACGAATTATAAATGTACGTAATATTTTTATGACTCAAAATCAAGATGTCTTTTCTGTCATAATATTAAATAATACGGTGCTACTTAGGCCAGTGTCGTGTTGTTTATTTAAGTTTTTATGCAAACTGGTGTGAAGTTATCGGGGATTTTTTTAGTTTATTTTATCTCTTTATTCTCGTAAACATAATATACTTATTTTAAGTAATAGATAAAATATATCACTCGCGTTTTATAAAATACATTACTTTATAGGTTACAACGTACATCCAATACTAGTAGTTTCAATAGATGAGACAAAAAATAATTTTCTTACTCTTCATTGTGTAAGAGTCAAATATATTTTAAAGATCGCATACGCATTGATCTTATTATTTGGGATTCGAACTTGCAATCTCTAGTTTCAAAACCGGCTCATCAACGGAACCTTAGCGGCCACGCATGGTTTTCTAATTCCCTAAAACACAGCAGCTCAAAATTCCCGTCACGGTGCAAAAACAACCCTTCCAAATACCCAACTAGTTCGGAATGCATGAACAGATAAATATTCAAAGTCCGCAGCCGAGCCGGCGTGTTTTTAATAAAATTATCAGAGGCGACGGCCGGGGGGCTTCGGGGGGCACAGGCCCGGCCGAGGGGGCGTAGGGAGCGGAAATTGAAAACGCCGCGGCTTCATAAATCCACCCTCGGTTATCTGCGGAACACTCGGCGCACTCTTATGGGTTCAGTGAAGTGTCTCGTGATTCATGGAGTTTTTCATGTGGGCTGCTATGGAATTAATGAGGTTTCAATTTGTTTTATGACGTCATGATATCTACGAGTTATAAAGTGGTGCGTTTTGGTGCCTTTTTTGATGTCTATAATCAGTATATTACGAATATTTAATTGGAATTAAATATAATTAATATTGTAACTAAATATTTCATACTTAGTCTTGAATTCCAAAATTATAGTTTTATATGAATTTTTTTTTTGTCTTGTACTTTGTTTTCAAGTTATGATGAAACTACTGAATTATTTGAAAAAACAAACTTTTAAACCGTAACAGCATAGATAATTAAATAATACCAAAAGCTTAGCTCTAATATAAGAATCGCCTTGATAAAAAATAAGATACAAATTAATAGCCTGGCTTCTGTAATACATGCTACATTCATACAGAGAGAAAATGTAATATTACAATTTTACAGATCATTAGCTACATATAAACTATTTAGCACAGATTAGTAACTCAATTAGAATTGAATATAAACCTAATTCCAAAAGATAATAGATCCCTACATAGTTTTCTGTTCATTAAACCTTAGGTTGTTTTGTTTACCAAATTATATGTACTCGTAACTACGAATCCTTTTAGTAATTAAGTTAATTCTTTAATTACTATGGGTTGATATAGTACCCGTAGAGGAATGAAACGTAACCTCCCATTATAGGCTCTATGAAATCCTGACAGTCACTCTTTTCTTTTATAAGAATTTGATACTTGGCCTCTTACTACAGGCAATGGTGCCTGTAGTAAGGAGTAAGAGGTATGGAAAAACCTCCTAGCCCCTCATTTTACTAGTACGGCATCAGGAAGGTGATCACAGTGACACCTAATAGATAGTCTAGTGCTGTCTTAGTAGAGCATCAAGAAGAGAGAAAGAATATCAACAATCTTTCACCCCATAATTATACCAGGACTGGCCTACGCTCATATTAATACTTCCCTATACTAATTAGCAACTCAAATAAATTACACTTATTGCTTTGGAAACGTCGTATGGTTCCTACTGCACTGGCTTCCTTATTAAAAAGTCAATTGTTGCGTAGTAATAAATAATGGCTGTACCAGTGTCTCTGCGCAATCAACGCGTAACGAACAGACACGCGACTGCCGTAACAATGTTGTGCGTTTCGTTCATGTGTGTGGATCAAGCCGTGAGAGATCGCGGGTGAAGTAAACATATTAAAAAAAACATACTTTTTTGGGATAGCTTCTTAAACGCCGATAACAATCTAATAGGTTGTAAAGGTAGGCAGAGATAAAGGTTCGTTGGTCTCGGGCAGCATCAAGTGGGGAATTAACGCCCGAATACTTAAACGCCATTTAAATATTAAGTTGAACTTAACTACCCACGTTCCACTTAATCAGTACATTTAAGCGGGATTTTCGTAGTTAAGTGCAACATAATATTTAAGTGGCGTTTGAGTATTCGAGCGTAAATCTAGCCAAATTCAATGCCACGCTTGATTTATTAGAGACATTGTTATAAAGAATCACGAATCATGCAGTTCCAACAAAGTTCCAACATCGAATCCGATATTGGTATCGGTTTCCATACAATATCTGTAGTTACTTAAATGTGATTGATTCTAGAGCGCCTCGTGCTCCAAAAATAACTGTAGTTTAATGACTTATAAATTGAGTACTTTGGAATATAAGTACGTTTATGTATAATTAGCAGAATACCTACAAAACAAACAAACAAAGAACACAAAAATATAAATATACATATTATATATCCACATATAATTAATACTAGTAGGTAAGTAGCGACCATAATTATTCACAATAAGGCTATTTATCAGAGTAATCACTGATTATTTATCTTAGTTTATGGCTTATTTTAATTAAAATTGAACGTGATATGTAATTAATCCGATTAGTTTCATTAGTCTGATTATATATTTAAGAAGTTTTATTTTTTGTCTGACGTTGATTGATTATGATGATAAACAGGGTGATTAAGCAAATTGAAATAATCATATATTTATTCAATAAAATTTGAAGAGAATAAATCAACAATCTCGTTAGTTCATGGGTTGCGCCGTAAGGATTTTCGTGGTGGACAAAACAATGGAATGATGCAGTTGAAAGACATGGAGCCATCCGTCATGGCGGTCCATTGAAACGTCAGTTGGGACGGACGTGGCCAGTAGACGCTTATTTACTTTTTTAGGCTTGATACAGTGACTTCGAAAACGTACGTACCTGTATGTAAGACGATGGTCTGATGAGAGCAATCCTTAGTACGAAATAGACTGAAAATTTAGATATCAATGATTCAGCATTGATACTTATTGATGCAATGCAAAATGATAGAATTAATATTACAAGCGGCTATTGGCTGTTATTTCATTTCGAATACTACTATTCCTACACGTACCTATAGATTTACCAATCTAACGCGTCTCAGATCTGAATTACACCACATACGCTCTCGAGCACTAGATTCTTTAATTACAATTCTTTGGTTTTGAGCTCGGGTAACAGGTTTAATATTTTAAACGCCTTCCTGTGCCTATTCTCGCCCTTAGCAGTCTTTACAGCCATGCAGAAGGCAGATTTGTCAAATAAGTTCATGCGTGTTTGCAGCATGTTTTATGTTGCTGCTCTATATGAGGCTACAAACGCCAGCACCGTTAGCAAGTAGGGACAAGTCTCTCTTAATATTATCACAATACACCACGATAGTGGGTCGACTGAGACTTTGGTTACGGTATATGTTTGGTATTAGTAACACGTCTACTATTCAAATTTTCTAGTAGGTAGTATTCAGCAAGGAATGACAGGCAAGCGAAGTGTCGGACGCCCGCCTTCAAGGTGGACCTACGACCTGGTTATGATTGCAGGAAGTCGCTGGATGCAAGCCGCTTCAAACAGATCGTTGTGGAGATCCTTGGGGGGGGGGGGGGAGGCCTATGTTCTATGGCTGAATAGGTAATTAGATAGATAGAATAGAGTATTCAACCATCAACCTCAGCCATCAGTGGATAAATATACCTATAAATGTAGAAAGCATACACAGAAAACTGTAGAAAGAACGGTACAGTCATTAAGTTTCTCTGCGCACGAGAAATCGTGTGGCAAATTATAAACGAGCGTCATTACATTGTGACTTTCTCTAATTCATCGGTCGGATCGGCGCGCTCCCAAATTGTACGCGATTTAGTCGTAGTAATACTGTAGAAACTTCTTCAAATGATAGTTATATATTAATTTATTTATAAACTATTAGTCGCCTTGGGTAAAATGTTTGTTTTATGATCTGATGAATTTAAATGTTTGAATGCATTAACATGTTGATGAGGTTGAGTGTGTTTTGTGTTTTACCAATTTAAAGTATTATTTTATACACAGAATATATCTCATAAAGGGCTATTTTTGTTATCAAAAATGTTTATTACTATTAATTCTTGACTTCAAGAGTATAAATCCGACATTCCTCTGTTTTGTTGACTGACCCGCCCAGGTCTAGTTATGATCTCATATCTTAAAGTCATCTTACCGGTTCTGTACAAAATTCCTGAGTGCATTATTTATGGTAGGTATTTATATGGTATTTTGGATAACTCTGTCGATGTCAATGCTGTATAACAAATGTCGTAAAATTGAATTGAGCTATTCGATAAGTTTTTTGTTGCTGCGATGAATGGCGAGACGAGCTTACTATTCGCCTGATGGTACCTGAATCTATGATAATTACCACCAATCATCTCACTGATGGATACTCCATCTAGTCTACACTACCATCAGGAGCATTGAAGTCACTGTAGCAAGAACAATGAAGTGTTGGAACCGTGGATATTCTCTCTGGACTATGTTTACCACCGGGCGTGTAGAGCCATTTTAGTTAGAACTATTAGATTATTGAATAGTGGATACTCTTCTGGACTATACCTACCACCAGGGGCAATATCGTCACTTTAGCCAGAAGTACTCTTATGAAGTGGTTGAACAGTAGTTGCTAAAAGAAATAATTACCGCGCCGCCGCGAGAAGTCATTACGCGGTGCTTAGGTGTTAAAATGCGGTTCAGGCCTGCCAGGGAAATGATTAAACAACAGAGATATTTTACATGCAACATCACCTCTTCATGGCTATAACAATTAAGTTCTAAAACAAAACAAGCTTCACTGAACAATTCAATAGATCTTGTAAAATACCATTAAAAATATTGTGTAATATTTATGGCATAACCATTTATTCTGTCGCGGAAATTGAACTGACACATACGTTACGGCGCGGATGCCGTCAAACATAATACGAGTACCATTAGTAATTGGGTTTTATTTGTTTGCAGATAACTGCGTGGGTAATTACCCAAATTACATGACATGTGACTTCCGTTCAACTTGGGCCGTAATCATTGTAGGCAGACGATTTAGTTCAACAATATGATATATGTTATTATATTAAATGCCAACATCATGCTCTGCTGATCCAAAGTTATTGTTCACGATCATTTCATGCGGTGTAATTGGTTTTTGTTTTTATTTATTTTACTGTAAATAAAGTACAATAATAAAGAAATAAAATGTTTTGTCCTGTAAAATGTTTAGTAGTAGACTTTCTGTGATTGAACCTATTGGTGATGCCGCTTTATATTCTAATATTCTGAGCATTTTTTGTCACTTCTTTTTAAGACGGCACAATAACATTTCGTAATACATGACATAGAAAAGATTTGATGGCGTGTATCGAGTTATAAAATCTATAGAACTGGAAGAGTCACGATTCATTGAGCTCAATGAGTCGATACTGATCAGTGATCACCTCAAGTGCCAAGATTGCAAACATATATTTTGAAATAAGCGTACCTATATTGCAACCTTATCGCCTCGTATCTGTTAATAGAGAATAGGATTTTCAAAGACCTTGTTCAAATAATTGCATTGCAGGATTAAGTTTTGTTCCATATGTGTATCCAGTTCGATAATTTTGGATGAGTACTAACTTGATTAATCAATAACTAACTGACATCAATTGCAAGAAATATTATGTGTTACGGAATTACTGAGAATCCTCATGACGAAGATATGAACTGATTAGTTGGAAATAAGCAAAATCCGTTTTCTGTAAGCGAAATACGTTTACTAAATTACTGAAATGATTAAATATTCACAAATTTATAAGTATTGTCTAATATAAAACCCACGAGTTATTAGTTTTATTTCAATGTGTAACATTCGTGGACTAAGGAACCACTATGAAAATCCATCAACATTTTGAAATAATATTGTTCATGGCTAAGGTAACACTTGCGCGCTCTTGCAACAATAACACATTATGACGTCATATTACTAACTCAACGTTGTTTAGATATTAATCAAGGACGTTTCATTAAAAATAGAAGTCATTACTCCTATTGTAATTTACCAACCTCTTAAAAATATAATGAAGAGAACAAATAAAACCTAAGAGAAACTATGAATGGAATACAATACAAGGCGAGTTCACATTGCAAATCTGGCAGACAATTTGCCATTGTGCCAACAATTGTCCATTATTGAGGCTTAGAAGGCCAAATCGAGCGGCGCACGCCATATGTTGGACACGTGGAGACGTTCTATGTCTTGATGTGAATAAAGTACGTGACGCGCGAATGGACAGAATGTCTTCATAGTTAGCATATTTAAATATTTGAGGAACAGCACGGGAAAGTCTAAGACTTGGTGTAATGAAGACATGTATTGCTACTTCTATGTAGTATTAAAGAACCCTTTCAGGGTTATGTTGAGTACAGACGCAAAATTTTGTTCGATGTATTGATGATTTAAAGTCCCGCCAAACAGCGGGCGGGGCGGGTCGGGGATGCGTCGCTGACGGTATGTTGATGGGTCGTAATCAGTTGTAATGTATGCCGTATGGGTTAATATAGTAGTCGTCGCCCAGGGTCGTCACGCAGGCGTCACGCTTGGCGAGATACTCTGAGCGACATCTTCCAGAGGTCTTCTTTGTGTCCCGCCCGATGTTTACCGAGACCATTACTTCGGCAAAACCGATATAATAAGTGTAGGATTTGGTCTATATTCTTTTTTTTTTGCTTAAGAAGGATCCACAACTTTAGGAAGGCTTAGGAATGTCTTTTTCTGTAAAATAAGCGAAATGTATACGGCGAGTCGTTGAAAAATCATAACCCATCATCATCAGAATGCAGCATGGTTAAAAAGTCAGGTTGCCGATCCCATGCAAGTTTAGGATTAAGGCAGGCAAAAGAAGAACGAATCTGAATTATATATTATGGTACATACATGTTTGGCCTAATAGAGCACATAAGTAGTTACAGAATGTACTGTATGAGCCGTACAATCATCGCCTTTACTTAGCACGGGATTCTTCTGCAAGTGCATAATCCACCATACGTGGATTATGCACCTTGGCGTATGATATAGCTGGTGCTAAATCCCCGAACCAAATCATAAACGATCAAACGATATCGACATCAAACCGTTTTAGCGATACCGCGTAGGTAAGTGTCGCTACATTAATTGAGGTTCAAGTCCATTTTCGGTTCTAATGTGGTTAAATAGCTAAATAAGTACATAGAGAGCGTTGGATTGTCTAATTTCTCCGAAGCGGAGGCAGCGTGGCGGCGTGTGCGCACCTCGTTAACGACCCGACGGAATCCTGCTCCGCTCCACAAACAACCGGTTGGCTGACCACCGGCACTGTGACAAAACCATACAACTTACCGACATGGGAATTCAAATGCCTTATCAAAAACTTGAAGAACTTTGGTTGTAATAGCAATTATTGAAAATAAGCTTATATGAGATTGCGTAATGATGTGTGGCTAAACGTTTGTTGCTTAAAAAGAATCAGAATGACAGAATGATGAGATGAGCAACGACTCCTTTCACATTAACAACGGCATCATTATGTGCTATGTTTCTTAATGTCCTTATTAATCACCTAGTAATTAAGTTACTAGGTATTACAAGTAATTTGTTTTAAATCGCTTGGTAGCTTTTTTTGCATACGTCTGCTGAACGAACAAACTTTTTCCGAAGAAAGGATGCCGCTGCTATGATTGTGTACAATACCTGGGTCGTAGGTATGTCGCCAGCCCTTTAAAAAGAGACGGGGTGGGGAAAAGAAAGAAGAGACGAGGAGGAGCATTGGGCCTCCGGTAATTTCACTAACAAATCACAGCAGCAAAACCTTCACTGCCTATGGGCATAGCACGCCGATAAACTACAGTACGACCTCGCTTAAACCAGTCACTAGTCTAAGGTAGTGTAACTCTAACAATTTATAAATCTGTTTTCAGCTAAAATACCCTCCAATTGAAGTTGTACCACTCTGTCCTGTTGGAGCTTCAGTGGAGGCGAGCAGTGTCGCAGTCGGCCGCAGATCGACGTGTGGACTGTGCAGCACAATTTACAAATACTTGTCAATTTATAGCGCTAGAACGTACCGGGACCAGTTCGTGGTGAAACCACGCTTTTGTCAATACTAACGGAGGCTTTTACTCCGCTTTTGTGGGTGTACTTGGTAGGGTATTTCCGTATATAAACTGTAATACGAGTATTATTATTGTAATTTTATTTTATGTTATAATATTTATTTAAGATCTAGACCAATGACCAAGACACAAAACATACAAAAACTTATAACACTAAAGTTGTGGACAGTGTGTTCTATCCTAGGTATATGTTACCGGTATATTGTCAAAGCCGTGATATTATAATTTCACTAGAGATATTATAAATAAACGGAAGATTGTCAAGTGACTTCATTTTAATTAAAATGGAAATAAACTAACCTAACCCAACCTAACGATTGTTTCTTTGCGGTAACTCAATGCGGTACTTCACTCATAATACACATATATTTTACAATTTTAAGATTGTGATTTAACAGTTTCACTTCGATAGATTACAATCTACTGAAAAATAATGCGTTAAATTGTAAGCAGTATGTTATGGTTCACAATCTTTCGACAGTTCACAATCTCGCGAGATAGATTGTAATGTAACGGTATTTACAATTTTACGGTGACATATACAACATTCATTATACTAGCGGTGGAACCATTAAATTAAATTAATACAATTTACTTTAAACTAAACAAAATGGAAATAAGCAATAATGAACTGGGGAATGATCAGGTGCAATTTGGACGCTTAATATCTAGACTACTAGACTTTCATGGTTTAACTACCTATTATGAGGGCTTGGGCATTTATTACATTACGATTGTTTATTTCACAATTAGAATCCTACATTATCCCTGATGAGCTTAACGCCTATGCGTTAGAATATTTTCAAAAAGTGTATCTGCACCCGCGCGGAGCCGGGCCGGGCCGCTAGCTTTTTATAAAAATATGCAACATTTGAACAATAATCACATCGAAAATACCATTCCCAAGGGACGTGTGTATTCGTACATAAGGATATAGGATACCTACTTAGGATAATGATTATGATATTAGCTTTAAAATGTTACCTAGACATCAATATCCTAATGCTTCTAATGAATGAGCGAAGTTATTTACCGAATGAAAGAAAAGATAGAATTAAATAATTTATTGTCGGACAGTAATAAAAATATACAAACTAAAAAGATAAATAATATTATACCTACATGAAAAATAAAAACACTCGAAAGAATTATTACTGCGCCAAAAACGGGCCTCGCATTCAGCTAAATGCTTCAGTACAGCGGAAGCAGTACCGCTGAGTTTCAATGCGTGGTCCAAATGACGGGACTACTTGAGATTCTGTGAGCGATATGCCTGACTGAATACATTCTATTAAGTAATTCATGTAAATTGTGTCAACCGTATTCATTGATCTATCTATCCGTAATCTACAATAAAAAGCTGAAGAGTTTGTCTGAACGAGCTAATCTCAGGAACTAGAAACGGTTCGAAAAATTATGGAAAATGTTGAAAAAAGATTTAAGTGTTGTATAGTTTATTTATCGAGGATGGTTACAGGGTACTTTTTATGCCGGGAAAATATTATATAGTGGGACTTTTATCGCAGAAAAACTTTTTCACGCGGGCGAAATTGTGAGCAATACTAGGTAAATAAATACTGTAATGGTTTCTTGGATTTACGCAAATGTTACACATTGAAATTAAACTATTTTTTACAGATTTTATTGCGGTTTTGGTTTACTTTTTACATTTTTAACTTTTAAAAATTGTAATGTAATCGAAACGGGAAGTAAAAAAATGTAAAAAAATTACGAAATCCGCGATAAAGTCCGTAAAAAATAGTTTTATTTCAATAAAATAATACTGACTTGCAAGTTGCAATCCGAATCGGCGCAGGGCTTGTTCAGAAGGAAAAAATAATGGAGGTGTAAACACGAATACCATTATTTGTTTCTTGCATGGGATATGGGATCCGGTATTTCGACGGCGTTTGCAAGCGTGACGGTCCCTTGCGGATGTCCCTAAAAGGAAGGATTTTTTATTGAAACCAGATATACTGGTCCCTTTAATATAGAGGTTAATATTTTGATGATGTATTAGAACTTTTGTATCGGTTACGAGGTTTTTTTATAATGAAGCAAGGTAATATTAGAAGCAGGATTGTGACTAAGTTAGGTGGCTTGGTAAAGAACTTGCAAGGTTTAAGAGACTACGTGTTCGCAATAAAATACCCTATTCAAGGCATAGATACTACAATTTTTGATCTAACTTTATCTTTTTTCAATAAAGTCTGTTGTATTGATTAAATTATAATAAAGTCAGAAAAAAAGTTGATCTTTTTCAATAGTAGAGAAGGCGTTTCGCGTTGCTCTTTTCGGAAATTAGTTTAAAAACCTAAAAATGTTTGATTTTATGAAGGATTTGTATTTTTATAGATTTAAAATATCTTGATTGATAGCCCAATTCATAGATAAAACGTGTTATAAGTATGATAAATTCATCAAATCTTATTTTTATCACTTGATACAATAATTTTATAATCAGATAAATATGGCAACAAGCTTTAAATACGAGTACAATTTAGACACAATCTTATTTATTTGGTAAAAGAGAGGTATACAATACCATTAGTTAAAAGAGTAAAATAATTTTATTGTTCCTAATTATTTCGCAAGAAGTAATTTTTACTTTGGTCCAAGCTATTTCTATAATCTTTCCTAATTTCTATACCTTGCAATCTAAATAAAAATTATTATGTTTCTTCAAAAACATACCGAGTTAAATATATTTATAACCCTTCTTGGGTCATTGTAACACCATTACTTTTCGATGCCGAAGACTGGGCGAAGTGGTGACGATTGAGTAAAGAAAGCACTAGTTGGGTCAGCTCTATGTAGAAATAAAAGAGAATACAACATAATACAGGGTGTTCTTGCCATTCTTTCTCAAACTTTATTGTATTTCTTATACCTCAAAATATCTAGTATTTGATCCACAGGTATTTGTTTCGGGTCTGGGTGTTTGTGAGACCGAGAAGTCTCTCGTAGCTTCTGATACCCACGACACAAGACTCGATCTTAGTGTGGGGTCTGGACTATGTATGTGACTGTTGGGTGTATTTATTTATTTATTTATTTATGTCTTCCATACGATACCAAAGTAGTTATCAATTACAGATCATGCTTTAGCTGTTAAGAATAACTTAGTTTATCATGCTAAGATATTGCTTCCTCGTGCATTCTGTATTTTAAGAATGTAAGCATATATTTCGATTGCATCTTAAATTATTTAAAATCCATTCATAAAATTCAACATACACCATTGTGCAGATATTACTATACTGTCTGAAATATCAGGCCTGTCCCGTGACGGCTTTTATTCCGCATCCATTCATATAAAGATTAATTCATAAACAACAATCGGAGTGTGTTCCCACGTCATCTCAGCGACGTCTTTATACGTGAACAATACACTTGACCCGTTCGGCTACGAATCGCATTATCAAAAGGAATAAAAGTTAACCCTCACGACGCACACGCACGCGGTTGATAACCTCGTTCGAACAGAACACAAGCGTTTTATCGCTCGCGCGGTACAAGTTATCCCAAAACACGAATTAGCCCCTCTACGCACACACACACAACACTCACTACTCAGCGGCGCGCGTGTGTGCGTGCCCGCTCTAGGAGCGGTCTCGCCAGAGGCGGTGTAAGCCTGGATCGGTTTTCACACTTGCGCAGTGATGTGCCGAGTCGTATTTTTAGAGCTGATGCGTTGTTTTTGCTGGCACGGTATTTGCGGGTAACGCGTAAGTAAAAATGTGGTTGCGTCGGCCGGGCCCGGTATTCGTGCGGTTAATGAGACGGCCGCGGCGGCCGGTGGAGACGTCGCATATGGAAATGTCAGTTTTTACGCTAATAGAAGACCTTTATCGCGCAATTAGATTGCATTTACTTCCACTTTCAATGATCATCAGTTTTTGTTAATTGAATACTTCACTGGGCCAGTTGCTGTTATTGTGCTCGTATCATGAATACATGAAGTTTAATTGGTTTAAATACGGCATATAAGCAATGTTACAACTTGAGATAGTCTTCAATTTATTTTAATTAAAGTACATTATTGCGGCTTTTTGATGTTTCAGCCTCTTCTAATTAGGCCGAGTTCTCAGATTTACGCATATATAAAATGCGCACCTGCCACATTATATTAAAAACCTAATAGCGGCGGCAAAATACAATCTTTTGCCGTAATGTAATGTTCCTTGAATTTCTGAATATTATGTATAATAAAATATCACATTGAAAAGCGGGAATTGAAAGACCGTTGGTTCTTGGTATTTCAGACGCAGTTGTATAAAATTAAAATTAACGTGAAGAGGAGCAAAAAGCATTAAAGTAATACTTTACATTTACGAACATTTTTAAAGACGTGTAGATATGTATTAAGAAATTATCGCCACGAAGTCCAAAACGACGTTGCAAGCGAATTTTAATGTAAAATTTGTTACTCTACTATTTGTTAACAGCTTTATATTTACATAAAACTCGCGTTTCTATTTATCTTAAACTAGCGACTCAGCCCGGCTTTGCCCAGGTGCAGTTTTCGACTCCAGTCCACATAAACAACATATTATAGTAATGCAGATGTAAAGAATATTTTAGGAATTTTTTTTACACCTTAGCTTACATTATTAGAGTTTTAGTAAGGATACCTAATGTTTTGAAAATATAATATAGCCTATGTCACCCGGGGATAGTGTAGCTTCCCAACAGTGAAAGAATTTTTCAAATCGGTTCAGTAGTTTCGTAGCCTATTCAATGCAAACAAACTATCAAATCTTTCCTCTTTATAATATAAGTACCTATAGACTAGAAATTGAATCAAATAATTTTAACGATGTCTTAATTTTAAAATGTTCAATTATCCATCGGTGCACCACAATCATCCCACGCCAGTCAACACATTTTTGCCGGCCTGAACGAAACCAATGGCATTATATCAATTATAAGGATAGCAATGTCGGTTATTGTCGCAACGGGAAAAGCCAAAATTGGACTCTCCTCCAGCATGAGTGCTGCCGAAACATTGTGCAAGCATTGTTTTACGGCGATTTCCAAAACGATACCCATAATATATTCATTCAAAACAATGTACAAAGGGGAATAATTTTAGCCCAGGGTCCGTCATAGATTTAATATACAGGGTATCTCAAGACCGCGACCAAAAACGAAGCCAGGTGGTAGTTATAGTGGTTACAGACACGACGCAAATAAAAATTTCACCAAAACAGCGACAGATATTTTTTTAGAACTTTTTAAAAATCATCTTGTTTCGGTGGTAAAATCCTAGTTTTTGCGAAAATAATAATTTACACCCTTACGTACTATTGAATGTTAAAAAATAAAAAGGTCTGCATCATTATTTTAGGAAAACTATGTATTTATCACCCAAATACGACGATAAGTAAAAAATTACAAAAAAAAAGTTGTCGATTTTTTTTGCGAAATTTTTACTTGCATTGTGTCTGAAATCACTAATACTACCACCTGGCTTCGTTTTCGGTCGCGGTCTTGATATACCCTGTATAAGTTGATTCTCTATGTATGTTGAGTGTTGGGTGTATTATTCCTGACGTTATTCGAAATCGGAGAAATAGGATCCGTCTTCATGCATAGACTTCTTTACTAGATTCGGCTTTCGGTGCCCTCAATTGTCGAACCACTGAGTCCAATATCTTCCATGACTACATCAAGTTAAAGCTGGGGACGGTCTCCTTGGTCCCGCTATGATGCTTAGGCACGGACTTTAGTTACCCAATCTAGAATCCCGGCAACGTTATTTCGTTGAAATAGTGTTTCTGTAAATTAACCTATAAGCTCCTGATTTAAATATAAAAGTTTTCAATCTATACATCAGTATTTAGTTGAAAAATATGCTTTGCTGAGGATTTAAACAATCCGAAAAATTTGCCGACAAAAAGGCGCAGCGGCTGTTCAAAACTTTATACACCTGAAAGTACTGCCAATAAACTTTAATAAATATGCTACGTAAAACACAATATGGTATGTATACAAAAATCATGTGCTAATCATTACACACATGTACGAATTTCGAGACGTTATTGTAAAAAGTCTCTATTTATAAGGAAAAGTGGTTTTACAATCTATGCGTTGCGGATTATATGACTGTAAAAGTTATGAAGAAATTTTCTTTTTAATTCGAAGACCAACTACAAGAGAGTTTTTATTTCTATATCATCCCGCTGCCGCGCACCCTTTAGTCGTTGAAGACGTGCGCGCAGTCAATTCAACCGCTAAGATATTTACTGCAGAATCAATAATAGAGCCAATAGCGATTTTTCTTCTCTTATAGAATATTGTCGGTTTCCCGTACGATTTAATCTAAGTACATTTTTTTGGAATAGAAAGTCCTGTAAGTAAATTAAAGGGTGTTTACTTAAACCATTCATGAAATAAGGTAGAGTCTTGATGTAGTTGATTAATCTATTATTTTTAGGCGAGACTAGTGAGGGTATTTTTATTCGCATCTAGGCGATCATCCTAGACAATGGTAGAAAACCTGTAGTGGTGATTGGTAAGCCCGTATATTTTGTGGTCAAAACTGTGTCCGTATATACGGTTTTCAGCAGGCTGGCATATTTGTGTGTTTATCTGGACTGTATTGCACTTATTAACAGCTAATTAAGTAATCTAACTGCAACGTATTTTTTTTCTCCTTTATTTGTTATCTATCTAATTCGCTGATGACTTCTGACAAAATTTTTGGTTCTTTGAGTAGTGTCTTTTATCTTCTTATAATGATCTAATAATATAAGGCAAAATAAATTTACGCCCTCTTAGATCTAATTTAAGCCCTCCGAAGATCGGTTGGTCAATCGTTATATTTTTATACTCATTGGTATTTTTTTTTTAAAACGCTTAAGTATGTACCTACTCGATATAGGTAATATAATGGTTATAGAAGTAAAGTAGCAAATAGCTGGATATGATAAATATCTCCGGATAAAATTGTGTGATCATGTGACTTCGAAAAATACGGAGATTATATGTCGAGTTGTATGTATTTTATATATTAATCGGTTTGTATAATGGTTTCTTAGATTTACGCGAATATTACACATTGAAATAAACCAAATTTTTACGGATTCTTTAGCGGATTTTTCAGTCCGCCCCGTGACCACGAAAGCTGTAAAGTAACCGAAACATCGGTAATTTAAAAAATATAAAAGATAAATCAAATCCGCGTTAAAATTCGTAAAAAATAGTTTTATTTTAATATTCATCGGTTTCTCCGTCGCTTCTGGTTCGGTTTTGATGATTATTTTTGCAATCAGTAAAGCCTTTTTAATAGGCTCGTGACAAAACGTACAGATTAGAAGTATTTGTTTGTATTAATTATATAAACAAAGAGAGACGTTTCAGCGATGACGCCGCCATGTCATTTCTATTTCGAGGTTTAGTTCACTGCACGCAATTACGTGGGAGATTTTATTATATTCGATGCCTAAAGCTAGGTCTTATTTATAATTTTTACCACACAAAGGCAAGCGAGTAGGCAGCTCGCAGTGCTAAAGAGAATTTTATCTTCTTTCTTTCTCCATAAAAACTTCTAGTATCAAAGGAATCGCAGATGCGCGGTTAATAAGTATGAATGTAAATAGAGTGGAGGACGGAAAAGGAATTTTGGTACAGAAATCTCATTAACCGAACTTATTAGACGGTAAAACTGTTGTTTTGCTTAGTATTTTTCGTGAGCTATTGGTATTATTTCAATGAATATACGGTAAAGCGAGGCTCTACCACTAATGCGCTATAGATTATTCCGCCTTGATTTGAAATAGCCTTTTCATTGTAACTCAAAGCTTTTGTTTGAGAATGTAAAATTTATTTGAGGACTTGGCAAAGACTTGTAGCTGTTTTTAAGTCTGCGTGTTAAGCTGCAGCGAGGCTTTACTGCTTTGATATTTGGTAAATATTATGCACCCGCAGGCTCCTATATGCAAGCTGAGGTACATTCTATGTTTTGTACGTGTATACTGTATATATTTCATTAATATGGCGAATTATTTTAGTTTTTTCTATAATTAAAATTCGGCTGGTACTCTTTGTTGTGTAGTTGATGTGTTGAAGGTTCCGATTTAGAATCGTCTCTGATAAGGTTATTGCCGAACCCAAGTGCATACATACTGAATATGTCTGAATCTTAACGCTTCTTGTAAATGGCTATTTGTGGGAATGAAACGCACATTAGCAAGGAAATGGGAATCGTATGCATTTATTTAAATACCATCAGATATTTAAATGCGAGCGATTGTTAATGCAATGCAAGTAATTGAGAAGATACATACGTGGTGTAAATATAAACGAACCATTGTGTCGCGAACAAAAGGACGCTTGCTAAAGATGCCAATAAATGTGATAAGTGACACTTCACAGCACGTTGCCGTGACAGTTTTGAATGTCAATTCGACGAACAATCGTCTGTGGGCCGATAGCCCTGCTCGATAGCACACGAGTACCTACCGACCGACAGTCCAAGCATGCAGCCATGCCTCATCTGCATCACAAACGAATCTGCATCAGTTTATCAATCATTCGCATCGTCGCTTTATTAATATCCAGCGTTTGGAATTCCACCGACGGCGCTCTCTAATCAATTAGCGGGCGAAGGTAAAAAGATGAAATTGCCGGTCGGACCCGAGCTCGCCAGTAACCGCTCATTATTTCTTCTCACACGTTTTTTATTGCCGCAACATTATACGTGGGTGTGGTTGTAATTTCCTTTCACCGACGTAAGGGCACACACGCAATCCCTAATCCGCTCAACTGATATTCAACTGTATTTTAAAGCAATAAGGTGTATTATTGCCCGGTGTTCGACTTCCTGATGAGATGATGCCTGATAAAATATTAAGGCGGCCGTCCCTTTCCGTCCTACGAGGTCGTTCTCTGTCGCTCGCGCGTACGATTTCTGTGGATGTTTTTAAGCGCGCCGGGGGGCAAAATGTACGTTGTTTTGGCGGCAAAACGCTTCGGGGACTTGGTAACACAATAAGCGAATGTTTCGTAGGGAGTGCTTGGTGCAGCATGTTTTATTTACGGCGTTTCAATCGAATGCTGTCGGTTTTCCGCGGCGCGGCGTGAGTCAGCAGCGAGGCGCAGTGTGTGCGTGACAGCTCTGTGATATTGCGTATGTTTAGAGCAATATCCTTTGTCGCCGCGGAAAATGAACTGCCGCGATATTAGATACACGCTACTGCCGGGTTTGTTATTGCGTATTATAAGATTACTGTTGAAATATTGTCGAGAATGGTATTAACTACGTTACATTCTTTGATGTTTGTGGAATGTTAATGGCGATATTGATTGAATCAATATCATAGGCGAAAATGTAGTAACTACTTAAATAAAAAATATAAAAAATGATGTATGCATTTTCTTTTAACAAAACCAAGAAAAAAATTGCAAAGCACTTTACATACTATATTTTCTGTATAATTTTTTAATTATACATATTATCGTAAATTTAATTTCATATTGCCTAATATAGCAATTCTAAAATATAATTTAAGCGTAAACCTTTTGAGAGCACCCATCAAAAACAGTTGTCATTAGTCAAGTAACGATTTTTAACAAAAAACTTCCTAGTTTTCCTGAAATATTAACTCTTGAAATAATGCTTTAAACATGTTATCATACTTTACAAATAAAACACGTCTTTACTCCCGTATTCTTTTGAGATTCGAAGTCTAAAACGAATAGACGCAAACTTTATTCTGTCTCTTTCTTTAGCCACTAAAAGTCTACACTTCATTAGCGACATGAAATACAGTAAGGTTTAATACATGAGAAAACTGCATTAAAAACAACCTCCAAAGCCAGCCAACATGTCAAATCTTTATATTAAATCCACAAACATCCCAGACGAGACAAATTCGACGAGAGAAACTTCTGTTTATTAATTTTTTTATTTAATGGCGATGTTTTCAAATTAAAACTTCATGTTTGTAAACACGTTTGAAATTAGTAAAATAATAACGCAAAATGGATATAAATAGACCTACACAGCGTCAATTGAGGAAATTATAGACAATAAGGGAAAATAAACATAAACAAACCTAGCTTACGAGAAATTTTATCAAATAATCACATTTTTACCATACAAAGCATCTGAATCGTCAGCAATTGAGCAGTAAATTTATTTTGTTTTCATATCTTAAATGCTATTTAGATGAAATTATAGAGCTCATGTTGAAGTGTACAATTTAATGCACTCAAAAAAAATCGATAGCTTTGTAAAACAAGTTTCGGTATCTCAATACCGTTGCATTTCTATGATATTAAAAAATCATTAACAACGTTAACTTAATTCATCAACCACTAAAAAAAAACACCGTTCCGACAGCAAAATCTGCACTAACTATAATAAATGGCCGCTGTGATCCACCTCATGGTTTATTAAAATCCGAACGATACCGTTCCATGCATTACCCCAATTTAGTTGCGCAATTAGTGAACGCAATCCCTGGGGGGGTGGGGTCGCCCTCGCACCCCCCGCGGGGGAGAGAGCGGGCGAGGGGTGGTAAGGGGTGGCCGCAGCCGAAGGGATAACGACGCCTTTGTGATCCCCCTTTTGTTCTGTACAATTTCCAGACATCCCGACAGCGGAAATGGAATTGGAAAATGATTTGGCTTTTAGCTGATTGACGCAATCACCTCGTGGCGTTGATGTTGCCAATTAGTGGACTACTCGATTATCGGTACTTTATTTTGTTAAAATTAATTGATAAGCTTAAAATTACTTTATGGATAAGAATTAAAGCAAAAATTCAATGGTCGAATACGCGCAGGTTCTATATTCGCATCATGACTAATTTTTCTGCTCCTAATAAATATTTATTTAGGGACTTGTAACGATCGTGAAATCCTCCGTAATTTCTGACACATACGACATTACTCAGCATTTAGTCAAATTCCTGGGGGCCTAAAATGTCCGAGGAGGAAACCACTAGCCCTTTTTCTTTTTCTCTTTTAAGAAGCCAACAAAGCACCTTCCATTCGTGAGGATCCGACGACAGGCGGTGGTAATCACTTTCTATCAGACGAGCCGTTTGTTCTTTTGTCGGACGTATGTAATAAGAAAATCCTGTGGATATGTCATGTTAGGATCTCGTATAAAAGGAAAAATAAATAAAACAAGCATTGTCTTTACTGCCCAATACCATAAAACATACTTATACTATATTTCTCTCTCTCTCTCTCTCTATCTATCTCTCTCTTCAGTTAAAGGATCAAGGATTTACACATCGACCTGTTGGAAGCGACAATACAGTATTTACAATAAAAATTACATATCCTAGCGATAGTTTTCTATTCTAAAGGAGTCCTTACAAAACTGTCAAAGACAAGAAATGTTTAATATTAGATAAATTAGCCCGAGAGCGAAAAGCAATTAATTGGAAATTTCCTTTAGCAATAACCTTTCTGTATTATTCCAGCCGTTCAATTAACTAGGGCTATTGAAGCTCACGTTTCTCGTTAATCGATATTTTCCTCGAACTGTACTGTAACATTTATATCACAGGTCAGTTTACCGTGACAAAATAAATTAATAATATCTGAAAATGTAGCAACTTAGTTTTCTTGATGTTTATGTTAAAAAAAGAAAAAGACGAAAGATTTAGGATTGTAAAGTATTTCCTCAATTATCAAGGAAACAATCACAATGTTACAACCGTCCCGCTTTTTCTATCACGTATGTAAATAAATGACACATATATGTATGTATGTTTCCTATATTGTTATTAACTTTTTATAGCTATTTCCTAATAAAAAGCTGAAAGCTAAAATCTCACTACCTGTTTTTTACTCACACATCTTTATTTGCATTTCCGCGAGTTAAACGTAGTCTTAGACTTGCGATTTGCAAGATCCTTTTCTTATTATACGTTGGTTCAGTAATGACATGCTCTGCCTGCCCCAAAGGACAAAGGCGTGAGTGTATATATCTGTATTTCATCATAGACGAAGTGTTCCACGATATATCAACGCCACATGTGGTGTCCCGGTAGACTAACATCGAGGGTCAGAAAACATTAATGGGGAGTTAAAAATAGCTGCTCCACTGTAAAAACTTTCATAGCATACATGATTAATTACGCGCGCAATGGATGCTGGGAACCAAGGATTTTTGTAACGAAAGGAAAGCTATTAAGATCATCTTCCGGTAAGTTTGATGGAGTACGCTAGTGCTTCAGCTTTCCAGTGCGGTTACGGAAATTTCAGCAAGTCTTTAATAATCCTAAGTTGATATACCGATGTAAATTGTTCGGTCGAGGGCACGTCTTCCAATATACCCTTTTACTCGACGATAGTTATAAGACCTGCAGATCTTTCTGGATGAGCTGATCGATTTTTAAGCATATTCCAGATTTTTTTGCAGTAAGAATTTCGCAGTGAAGTGTGTGTGGTGGGATATTTTTTATATCTGGCCAAACAGCAACCGCAATAGAAGATCTACGTAAGTGTCTGTTTTACAGGCGCGTGTGTGTCAAGTAGGCGGAGATTGTATGTATTCCTCACCGGAAGATACATCTAGCGTCAGTTGCATTGTAGTAGCTTCGTCGTAATAGTATAAAGAAATATTATCTATGGCGGAAGATCCTGGTCTGTCCGAACTAAAATGACAAAAACTGGCCAAAAACCGATACACGTGGAAGGAAAAAGGGCTTCGGCTCATCAGTGGGACACAACATAAGACCGCGTATGTTTTTCTAATCATAATTTTAAACTAAGTACATGACCCGACCTGCTAATCGAATCTAGGGCTTCACGGCTCACTGATTTGTTGTCATTAGATGTATTTATTAGATGTATGTAGCGACAATCGCGTACAGAGTGTAGTAAGAAATAATGATGACAGAACGGTACTCCGCGGCTGTCCCGTAAGCGACACACACTTATTACACACGATAATGCATTAACGTGCGGGTTACCAGTATTAATTTAAGTTTTACGGCATTTTAATTTTCCTATATTATAGATTGTGCTACATTTGACAGCCTCCGTGGCGCAGTTGGTTAGACGCCGGCTGTGAAACAAAAGGCCGCGGGATCGATCCCCGCACCGAAAAAAATATTTGTGTGATCCACAGGTTTTTGTTTCGGGTCAGGGTGTTTGTGAGGCCGAAAAGTCTCTCCGTAGCTTCTGATACCCACGACACAAGACTCGATCTCAGTGTGGGGTCAGGACTCTATGTATCTGACTGTTGGGTGTATTTATTTATTATTTAGATCATGGGTTTGTTGTTGGCCTCCAAAATGGCTATGAAAGGTGAAGGAAGGTAGAAAAAGGGACAAGAGAAGGAATAATCGTAATGAGGAAACACAGTCACCAAACAAACCACGACAATAAAGCTGTCACTGGTTTTCTGTAAGTTATCGGTGTCCCCATGTCCAAATCGGCCTATTCAACAAGCACATACATACATAAACTCACGCCTTTATCTCAGGGTAGGCAGAGGCGCCACCAGGACGCCCACATTTCGCTTTGAATGTTCCGTCCCGCCGTGTGATATGCGAGCCTATCGCCATATCGGGCACAAATTCCTGACTCCGGGCTGATAGTTAATAAAAAAATCCAATATCATAATGGTTTCTTAGATTTACGCGAATGTTACACATTGAAATAAAACTATTTTATTACGGATTTTATCGCGATTTGGTTTAATTTTTACATTTTTTAACTTCCCGACGTTTCGATTACTTTACAGCTTTCGTGGTCACGGGGCGGACTGAGGTATTAGTCATCCGCTCTGTGACTGTCACAATTAAACTACCCTTAATTTTCAATTATTAAATTAAAAAGTTAACTAGTTGTTGCGATCCGATCTACCCAGTAGGAGCTCACAGTGTCTTGAGGTCTGGCAGCTGGTCTTTTGGGTTCCGATTTAATCAAATGTAGAACTGGATCCCATGATGGTGCAAGCTTCAAGCCATCTTCTCTATTGAAATTTGGATGTTTTTTAATTTCAATAGCCTCGCGAAACATCCTGGGTAGGAAGCGGTGTTCTTTAGCGAGGATTAGGGGCTTATCAAAACGAAGGTAATGCTTGGAGCCTTCTTCGATGTGTTCAGCAACTGCAGACTTCGTTGAGCGTCGGTGTTTGACGTCAGCTATGTGTTCTTTTACGCGGGTCCCTATGCTTCTCTTGGTTTGGCCGATATAAGAGAGGCCACAGTCACAATCTATTTTATATACGCCCGGTTCTTGCAAAGGTATATGACACTTGACAGGTGGTAAGAATTGACTAATCTTCTTGGGCGGCTTGAAGTATGTTTTAATGGAAGCACGCTTCAGGATGTAGCCAATCTTGTCTGTGACTCCTTTGATGTAAGGTAGTATAACCGGGGCCCGTTCAACTGTGGCTGGTTTCACTCGGTTTCTGTGACGGCGGCGTGGAACTTGGAGCTTGTTGTCTCGCAGTACCTGCTTGACGTGTTGCAGCTCAGTCGCCAGGTGTTTCTCATCACAGATTCCTTGTGCTCTCTGAAACAAAGATTTACCCACGGTAGCTAACTGTTTCGGATGGTGGTGAGATTCACCGTTCAGATATTTATCTGTATGGGTCTTTTTTCTATACACGGTATGACCTAAGGACTGATCAGGATTACGGATTACTAAAACATCTAAGAAGGCAAGAGATTTATTATGTTCCAACTCCATAGTAAATTGAATTTTATTGTTAATGGAGTTGAGGTGATTTAAAAATGCAGTTACTTGGTTAGATGGTAAGATTGTGAAAGTATCATCTACGTACCGCTTGTAAAATCTTGGCGAGACCGGGGCTGTACTAAGGGCTGTCTCCTCGAAGTCCTCCATGAAAATATCGGCAACTACAGGAGATACAGGTGAGCCCATAGCAACACCATCCATTTGTACATAGTATTGATTATTCCACAACATGTAGCCAGATGTGAGGCAATGTTTGAGTAATTCTGCATATTCTAGTGGCATGTCATTCTCTGCTAACTTCTTAGTGACAATTTTGATGCAGTCTTGTACTGGTAAGCTTGTAAAAAGTGACTGCACATCAAAACTAACCATTGTTTCATTGTCAGCTAATTGTAGATGTTTAATGTCACTGACAAATTGGTATGAATCCTTCACAGATGCTCTAGTGTTTCCTCTGAGTGGTGAAAGCACTTGTGCTACGTGCTGAGCCAATCTGTAGGTTGGTGTGTCGATCTGGCTCACGATGGGACGTAGTGGAGCATTTTCCTTGTGTATTTTGGGTAATCCATACAATTTTGGAGGTTTTGCACACGATGGGATGAGTGACTTAGAGTTCAGATCTAACTTCTCGGAGTACTTGATTATTAAAGAGCTGGTGGCCTTTAATATTTTGGTAGTCGGGTCTGATTTGACTATTTTGTAAGTAGTGTCATCCGATAAAAGTTGTTCGATTTTATTGTTATAATCTGAAGTATCCATCACTACTGTCGCATTCCCTTTATCTGCACGGAGAACAGTTAATTCCTTCATAGATCGCAGGTTCTTTAAAGCGATAAATA
This sequence comes from Deilephila elpenor, assembly GCA_949752805.1. NCBI lineage: Eukaryota > Metazoa > Arthropoda > Insecta > Lepidoptera > Sphingidae > Deilephila > Deilephila elpenor. The sequence continues at coordinate 10,548,485 of OX457099.1, forward strand.
GTTGTTTTGGAAGATTTGGTTTCGGCACTTTGTTTCGTCGTAGTAAAGATGATATATCTTGACGTATCGCCTCCGAATCTTCCTTCTTCAAATTGTTAATGAAAAGACTGTTCTCAACGTTACAAATAATGTCTTCATACGGTATCCTACGTGGAGTTACGGCAAAATTTAGACCTCTTGACAAAACCTGAACTGTGTTTTCATCCAATGTATGTTTTGACAGATTAATGACCGCGCGTTGTTTGTCTGCGCCGGAGTGCGTGTTATCTGTGTTAGGGTGCGTTCCGTGCCGGCACTCGGAGTTGTTAGAATTTTTGACATTTGATTTTGATGAAAGTTTATCATATTTATTTATGTGTTTATTTTTGCATTCGTTATATTTGGATGTTTCTCTTTTATTTAATGTGTCCATGCAATTTTTAAAATCAAATGATGATAATACTGTCTTTAACTCATTGGATGATTTTTCGATACAATTATTTATGTAATGTAGGTCAGATCGTGTTTCATGTATGGTAGCTTGTAACAGTTTTTTACTCGCCTGGCTTAGAATTTTAGCGCTCCCTCGTATGGTTTTCTTAGGTGATATCTTCACACACGTGGGGATGAGATTATGATCACGGCATCTCTTCAAGAAATTCAAAGATGATATATTTCTTGCGCGCTTAGTTTTCAAATTCTCCAACCGGCGTATTTTGTTTGCAATTTGCAGTCCGTACTGGTTTGCATAATGGTTTCTTAGATTTACGCGAATGTTACACATTGAAATAAAACTATTTTATTACGGATTTTATCGCGATTTGGTTTAATTTTTACATTTTTTAACTTCCCGACGTTTCGATTACTTTACAGCTTTCGTGGTCACGGGGCGGACTGAGGTATTAGTCATCCGCTCTGTGACTGTCACAATTAAACTACCCTTAATTTTCAATTATTAAATTAAAAAGTTAACTAGTTGTTGCGATCCGATCTACGCAGTAGGAGCTCACAGTGTCTTGAGGTCTGGCAGCTGGTCTTTTGGGTTCCGATTTAATCAAATGTAGAACTGGATCCCATGATGGTGCAAGCTTCAAGCCATCTTCTCTATTGAAATTTGGATGTTTTTTAATTTCAATAGCCTCGCGAAACATCCTGGGTAGGAAGCGGTGTTCTTTAGCGAGGATTAGGGGCTTATCAAAACGAAGGTAATGCTTGGAGCCTTCTTCGATGTGTTCAGCAACTGCAGACTTCGTTGAGCGTCGGTGTTTGACGTCAGCTATGTGTTCTTTTACGCGGGTCCCTATGCTTCTCTTGGTTTGGCCGATATAAGAGAGGCCACAGTCACAATCTATTTTATATACGCCCGGTTCTTGCAAAGGTATATGACACTTGACAGGTGGTAAGAATTGACTAATCTTCTTGGGCGGCTTGAAGTATGTTTTAATGGAAGCACGCTTCAGGATGTAGCCAATCTTGTCTGTGACTCCTTTGATGTAAGGTAGTATAACCGGGGCCCGTTCAACTGTGGCTGGTTTCACTCGGTTTCTGTGACGGCGGCGTGGAACTTGGAGCTTGTTGTCTCGCAGTACCTGCTTGACGTGTTGCAGCTCAGTCGCCAGGTGTTTCTCATCACAGATTCCTTGTGCTCTCTGAAACAAAGATTTACCCACGGTAGCTAACTGTTTCGGATGGTGGTGAGATTCACCGTTCAGATATTTATCTGTATGGGTCTTTTTTCTATACACGGTATGACCTAAGGACTGATCAGGATTACGGATTACTAAAACATCTAAGAAGGCAAGAGATTTATTATGTTCCAACTCCATAGTAAATTGAATTTTATTGTTAATGGAGTTGAGGTGATTTAAAAATGCAGTTACTTGGTTAGATGGTAAGATTGTGAAAGTATCATCTACGTACCGCTTGTAAAATCTTGGCGAGACCGGGGCTGTACTAAGGGCTGTCTCCTCGAAGTCCTCCATGAAAATATCGGCAACTACAGGAGATACAGGTGAGCCCATAGCAACACCATCCATTTGTACATAGTATTGATTATTCCACAACATGTAGCCAGATGTGAGGCAATGTTTGAGTAATTCTGCATATTCTAGTGGCATGTCATTCTCTGCTAACTTCTTAGTGACAATTTTGATGCAGTCTTGTACTGGTAAGCTTGTAAAAAAGTGACTGCACATCAAAACTAACCATTGTTTCATTGTCAGCTAATTGTAGATGTTTAATGTCACTGACAAATTGGTATGAATCCTTCACAGATGCTCTAGTGTTTCCTCTGAGTGGTGAAAGCACTTGTGCTACGTGCTGAGCCAATCTGTAGGTTGGTGTGTCGATCTGGCTCACGATGGGACGTAGTGGAGCATTTTCCTTGTGTATTTTGGGTAATCCATACAATTTTGGAGGTTTTGCACACGATGGGATGAGTGACTTAGAGTTCAGATCTAACTTCTCGGAGTACTTGATTATTAAAGAGCTGGTGGCCTTTAATATTTTGGTAGTCGGGTCTGATTTGACTATTTTGTAAGTAGTGTCATCCGATAAAAGTTGTTCGATTTTATTGTTATAATCTGAAGTATCCATCACTACTGTCGCATTCCCTTTATCTGCACGGAGAACAGTTAATTCCTTCATAGATCGCAGGTTCTTTAAAGCGATAAATAGTTGTTTTGGAAGATTTGGTTTCGGCACTTTGTTTCGTCGTAGTAAAGATGATATATCTTGACGTATCGCCTCCGAATCTTCCTTCTTCAAATTGTTAATGAAAAGACTGTTCTCAACGTTACAAATAATGTCTTCATACGGTATCCTACGTGGAGTTACGGCAAAATTTAGACCTCTTGACAAAACCTGAACTGTGTTTTCATCCAATGTATGTTTTGACAGATTAATGACCGCGCGTTGTTTGTCTGCGCCGGAGTGCGTGTTATCTGTGTTTATATCGGCCAAACCAAGAGAAGCATAGGGACCCGCGTAAAAGAACACATAGCTGACGTCAAACACCGACGCTCAACGAAGTCTGCAGTTGCTGAACACATCGAAGAAGGCTCCAAGCATTACCTTCGTTTTGATAAGCCCCTAATCCTCGCTAAAGAACACCGCTTCCTACCCAGGATGTTTCGCGAGGCTATTGAAATTAAAAAACATCCAAATTTCAATAGAGAAGATGGCTTGAAGCTTGCACCATCATGGGATCCAGTTCTACATTTGATTAAATCGGAACCCAAAAGACCAGCTGCCAGACCTCAAGACACTGTGAGCTCCTACTGCGTAGATCGGATCGCAACAACTAGTTAACTTTTTAATTTAATAATTGAAAATTAAGGGTAGTTTAATTGTGACAGTCACAGAGCGGATGACTAATACCTCAGTCCGCCCCGTGACCACGAAAGCTGTAAAGTAATCGAAACGTCGGGAAGTTAAAAAATGTAAAAATTAAACCAAATCGCGATAAAATCCGTAATAAAATAGTTTTATTTCAAAATCCAATATCACTTTGCCCGACCCGGGATACGAACCCGCGACCTCAGCTTTGTAACCGTACCGTAATACAACTACGCCACCGAGGCAGTCCGCATTTCAAACAAGTGACAGCGTGAAGTCAATCAACGCGATCAAACAATAACTGCCTGAACCTTTCCTCGTCTAACTGTACGCGTAGTTAGCCGCAGTGTAATTTAACCGCATTAGCGCCGCGACACACTGTCCACTACTGGTTACTTGACTGTCTAATGTAGGTCCGCGTAACACCACGCATCGCTATGCATACGCTCGCCGCGCGCCAGTAATGGACACAAAAACCTTAAATTGCAGCTTATGTAGGTAATCTTCATATTATGCTTATGGAACTCGTTAGGGAAATGTTTTTGTGTTGCTAGATTGAGCAAGGAATGGAATGTCGCTTGATTGATTGAGGAAACCGCAGGAGGCTGTGAATTATATTTAAAAATAATATCAGTAATCACACATTAGCCCTTGCCTTGAAAATACGAGGGATGTTTCGATATCACAACCTAACGGCCCTGATAAAATAGATTACAGAAAGGAGAATTTTGATAGATATCTTATAAATGGAAATATATTTCGGACTCTGCAGTAGCCGCTGCTAAACATGGTAAGTGTGGGGAAGTAGGTGATATTTAGGTAATAATACCTACTTGGTAAATGTAACGATAAAGGGATAAAGAAAACATCCAATTTTATAAGGCGCTGTGCACACAGAGCAACTTTAGTGGAAGAATCCTGTCAAATTCTATGTAATATACACTCGTGGCAACTGAAAACTGTTGCTGCAATTGGCAACTTATATCGAAAACTAGTAAAATGTTGACAGTTTCCTTTAACTGAAGTTGCTCTGTGTGACAGCGCCTAAATCCTAAAGAATATTGTAATAGTTTAAAAAAAGATTATTACAGGTATAAGATCTGGATTATAAACACGACTTTTCCATAGACTTTGTCTTACGGCTCTATCGCACATGTTTGCGAGCAGGTCCAGCGGTCCAATCAGAACAATGTTAAACAAGTGGCTTAATTATTTCTCTCAGTAAATAAATAATAAATAAACCCGACAGTCACATACATGCTCTTGATCCCTCTTAAGTTCAAGTCATCTGCCGTGGATATCAGAAACTACCAGAGGCTTTTCGGTCTCACAAACACTCAGACCCGAAACAAATACCTGTGTATAAAACACATATTTGTTTCGGTGCGAGGATCAAACCCGTAGCATCTCCTTTCACAGGCGGCGTCTAACCAACTGCGCCACGGAGGCTGTCATGATATATTATTGGTAATCATGAGAAATTTCTTCCTGACATGAGATGGACTATGTTTACAAGTAACAAGGCTTATAGATTTGCCGATGAGTTCTACTCGTAAGTCTCCGTAATACAGTGATACCAGTTACATAAATTCATCACATTTAATCCCTGTCGAGATACCATTTGGTTGCCCTCAAAGACATTATATGATAACGGACGAACCATATAATGTAACATGAATTATTATTTATGGGCCCTAAGGCGAAATGTTACATGATAAAAACCAAGAAACCCCTAGTGCAGAAAGGAAATAAAGTTGTAGGCTTTTTATGTTATCGCGTGCCAATAATTGTTGACGTGGCGTAATGGGTGGCTCCAAATTCCGACCTGAACATGCATGTTACTTCAAATACGCCCATTCAAAGTATGCATTTGACTATTTGTGAATTCCGTTATGTAGATTTAAGCTAGGTATGGTATGTAAATTTAAGTGCGTGGTGGCCTGTTGGTAACGGACCAGACGCGGCTGCCTACATGGTCGCGGGTTCAAATCCCAGGGCATACCTCTGACTTTTCGGAGTTATGTGTGTACTGATAGTCAATCACCATGCACTTTAACGGTGAAAGAAAACATCGGGAGCAAACCTGCATACCGTAGCGATTTTAAAGAATTTCTACGGTATGTAAGTCCGCCAACCCGCACTAGGCCAGCGTGGTGGACTATATGGCCTAACCACTCTCAATCGATTCTCTCGATTGTAGAGTAGGCCCGTGCCCTGCAGTGGGACGTATATGGGCTGATATAGATAGATAGAGATATCTAAGAGTAGTTTTAGGGTAGAGAGTCGTTTAATACTGGTTAATTAATAAATTTAACATAATCCGCCATGAAACTAGAGAGGAATGGCGGACATTAAGTAGGAAAACGGATATTGGCACCGTTCGGGATAGTGGTGACTAAATGTAATACTATGAGTAGGTAATCAGCGAGACAGTACAATTAAATCACAAATATGAGTAGTAGGAATAACCAATGAATACATTAAATAAACTCGCCTCTCTGTTCTGTCGCTATCACAGAGATTTAACAGCAACAAATGGTTTTATCTACAGACTTGAAATACCTACTTTGTTTCTTCAACTGGTAATAAGTACGTCAGTCATTGTCGGTTATTAGTTTAGGCCCGTGCCCTGAAGTGGGACGTATATGGGCTGATATAGATAGATATAGATATAGATGTATATAAAAATATGGATAATATGATTGAATAGTGAACGGCTCAATGTTTTTTCTAATACGATTATTCTATATTTTCTCCTCATACGCAATAACGCGAGGTTTTAAATAATTGTAACCACGTAACATTGATAATTCGAAAGTATTAAGTATTTATTATGGTTGAGCTTTCAGGGGACGTAGCGTAATATTAAATACTTAGCCTATACCTTATTGAAGATTTAGATTATAAACCGCATTTTTTCGTTTTAAATCCGATTGGTGGTTCTGGAGATTAGCGTTTATAAACAAACTCTTCAGTATAATTATAATTATATACAATAGATGTCACATTAAGAAATTATCGACGCTTATCGAAGTTAATCCGTGTTTCCTTAACGAAACTGTTAATAACAGTATGAATGGTATAATACTGTTGAAACTCCCCGAGTGTGACGAAACACGAAATTTGATACGAGCGATGACGTAAACGTGTGAGAATAGATAACGGAGCGGTGTTCGATTACTGACGCAACTGAGTGTATCCACTTATGTTTAAGAAGTGTGGGATACTCTGCTTTGATGGATATTGTCACGCCTACGATGTGGGAAATGTTGGCAGAACACTCGCCGTCATTACCATTATGGAAATGTCATGACGTTGGAAAGAATGAAGGAGAATGGAGCCTTATTAATTGAAAGTCGTTGTCGTTGCTAGTATTATTATCATATTTAGACACAAAAAGACCATTGTTGAACATAGGTTAGTAAGTAGAACTGATTTGGAATTTATCTTTGACGAACCATTAAGCTGTAGAATAGTGAAGTGATGTGTGTTATTTTAAGCGAAGAATTAAGAAGCAATTAACCAAGCCTTCATATGTTGAAAGATAACTGCGTTCTGTCACTCGGAACATGGCCTGTGCCCTGTATTGTATTAAGAGACTGTCTAGTCCTCAGACCCGCCACTGCAAATCTTGTAAGCCAGGATCAACAGTAGCACGCATATTAATAACAACGAGCAATGAAGTTCAAAGAATCTACGGGAATATCTTACTTGCAATTAGCCCACAATAAAATTATTTAAATTATAAAATAATCTTAAATTGAGGATTTTATCAGGTGCCGTGTAGAAATTTATACGGTCTATCTATTTTCATAAGAGCAAAGCTCTTCTACGCCAGTGTAGGCTAAAAGAGGTGTAACGATGATACAGGCTTTCAGTTTTCCAAAGTCAATCGACTATTGAAGATAATTTAAACAATTTTGGGCTTAGATTTTAAATTAAACCATACCTAATAGCCTCCGTGGTACAATTGATAGATTTCGACTGTGAAACAAGAGTTGTAGAGCCCAAATGTTTTTTTTTAGTTTTTTTTATATTACATACATACATACATAAACTCACGCCTTTATCCCCGAAGGGGTAGGCAGAGGCGTCACCAAGACACCCACATTTCGCTTTGTATGTTCCGTCCCACGATGTGATAGGGGGCGAGCCTATCGTCATATCGGGCACAAATTCCTGACTCCGGGCTGATAATGAATAGAAAAATCCAATATCACTTTGCCCGACCCGGGACTCGAACCCGAGACCTCAGCTTTGTAACCGTACCGTAATACAACTACGCCACCGAGGCAGTCTTTTTATATTATAGGGGGAAAATGAGCATACTGTTCACCTGATAGTAAGTGAAAACGGCAACATGTACAAGTCAGTCTTTTTTATCATCCCTGTTGAATCCACGCACAATGATAACTTATCTTTGGTTTTATTTACGGACTAATAATTAAATAAGTTAGTCCAAGAAATCCTTATGGTACTACAGAAAAGACTACAGTTATTATTTTCAACTGTCGCTGATACAAATGCGTTTTTCATTATTACAACACCTTAAATGATGTAGAATAGAGGAATTGAAATTTTTATGATGTAGTTTTTGCGTGTGTTTATAATTGTATAGTTTTTTAATGTGCAGAATAATTAACCAGTGAATAGTTGCAGAATAAGCGATACTTATCGCTTTCATCTTTATTTATAGAGCACTGCTGTGTAAAGGAAATCATTTGGTTTACAAACGCGTTATGCAACAAGCGGTTAAAATAAAGCAGTAACGCGATATGTCCACATATTTACGAGAGATCTTTGTCATTCATTCTTAATAAAGCACATACACGTTGGCTTTGATCAAACTAAACCTATTGAGCAACGTTTATAGTCCATAAAACTATTTTAATATGGCCATTAGTATGCCGCGGGCGGTCGTCAATTAGGTGTATGGCGAATGTTGCCACTTTCAACGCGCCGTTTCCATAAATGGGTGGTAATTATAAAAAATAAATGTAGAATTCAATTAAGGTCATAATTGCGGTGCTTGGGCCGTGCGAGCGAGCTGGCTTATGGCTGTATCGCGGCTTATTACTGTAAAAACTTTAACAAATAGTGTTCATTTGCTTAACAGATAGACGCGACGGACTGCTTGCTACAAACGAATATGCATTTAATTAATTTTACTGGGTATTGAGTAGATATTTCTTGGAATTCGTGTTCAGTGTTCTTAGAACCGATGTAAGATGTACGATAATTCGGTTAAATCAAGCATTGCGCAGAAGTTGGCAACACAGTTTGAGGTGCATACGTGTTCGGAGTTGCTCGCCGAAAAAACTCACGCTCGGCGGCCAGTCGGACCTGTTTCGTTCTTCGCAGAATCCACTAGTTGTCGAGAAAAAAAGCAAATTGCCCGGTGGGCCGAGTGCGGGACGCGAGAGAATGTCGTCAAGGCGTTCAACTTTTCAATTTTGTTTACTAGCTGAATCTATAAATATGCGAGTTTGTCAAGGTGCTCTAGTATTCTAGACATGTGTCTAGTCTGGCGTGGCTCATTAATGTTATGCTTATGTACATGTAGTGGCCAGGTGACGGCCGATGTGTTAATTGATGTGATTTTAATTCATGTAGTTGTATTACGTACCTAGTTGTATTACGAGTATTTACTCTAATACGCAGAAAAAACACTTTCAGTTGCGCTAGGGAACATGTTGTATTATATTTTATCAACCAAATAACCCGCGCGCATACTATTAAAACGCTTTTATAAGTAGGTAAGATTTAAGATATGTAAATAGGTACGCAGATTCATTTAAAAGAGCGCACTTTCTACAGCGGTATTTAATAAATAAAATACTCCCCAATAAAAACATAATTATATTATTTATCTGTTTAATCAATATAGACAAAGTGGTAAAAGTTGTACTTTGTTCTCTTGAAAAAGAATCTAATATATATTTGTATCCGCTTTGTTACAGAGGGAGGTGGTCGTTTTTTGTTTCCAACTCCTCCTATTCATTTGTGTTTATCAATTACAGGATGCAGTTAGTTTTTATAGCCTTCGCAGACAGACTCGCATTCGGCCCGCCTTATCGCGGTTATCGCCGGTCACGAACCTTCGCAGCGCCGGATGTCCAGCAAAACCAGGTTCGAAAATCGACAATCGATGGGGAAGACTGTCGGAGGAGGATGAAATTGTAAAAATCCCCTTGTTACACCTCCTCCCCCCTCCCTTCCCAATTTATTTTTAACAATCGGTAACAAATCTATGATACCAAGGCGTTGTGGATTGTTTGTGGGCGTCTGTGTTCACATATTATACTGATTCAGTAGTGCAGGTGTATTACGGTACGATTACAACGCTGAGGTCTGGAGTCGAATCTGAAAGGAATCGAATCTCGGATCGGGCAAAGTGAAATTAGATTTTTGTATTCATTATCAGCCCGGAGTCAAGAATTTATGCCCGATATGGCGACAAGCTCACCTATTACATCGAGAGACGGAAAACACAAGGCGAAACGTGGGAGTCCTGGTAGCACCTCTGCCTAGTCCTCCTGGGGAAAAAGGTATGAGTTTATGTATGTATGTGTTCACATATTATCACGCAAGATTTTAGATCGTTTATTGAACGCAGGCTGTAAATCATTTAGTCATCAAAAATATTTACACATAGTTTGTAGATTTATTATTTTTCAAGTTCAATTATTTGGTAAATATTACGGCAGTACCTTGTTGGCACTAACAGCTATAAGTTCGCTAATACTTTGTCCATGTTTCTTAAGGCAATTAAGGGGCGCGGAGTTTAGATTTCGGGGTGATTATTTTACAGAAGGAACTAATGGCAAGTATTAAGTATATAACAATAAATTTTTTTAAATTTTTTTGTGGAGATACCAATATGTTATCAACGAAGGCCTGCGAAGTTATCCGGCGGAAGGTAAGAAGAGAAAATTTAAAGAAATCATTAATCAGGCAAGGCTCCTATCTAGGTATATCCATCCAATATATTGGGCCGATAAACAATATCGCCTATAAGCTGTGGCGCCTATAATAAGGGCTTTGGACCTATGCCCACCAATCCGCTTTTCCAGCGTGTTTGAGTATGAGTGCATCGTTCTTGCGTATTGATCAATAGTTTAATCTTAAAAAGTTCTATGTCTTTTTTAGGACGGATGTATCTTTAGCCTGTGGGCTAATAGATAATATAAAATTAAGGATTTAAATTTAAATGTCTAATAAGTACCGAAAGGGTAAATTATCATAGAATTAAGGGATTGTAAGAGAGATACGGCCGCTTAAAATAAAATACAGGTTTATATGCTGTTACTATTAAGCTGTCCATTAAACATAAACCTATATCAGCCATCTCATGTTTCTTGGAAAAAAAACGGAATATTTTTATATTTTAAAAGGCCAGTTAAAGTCAGCCAATCTTGTCATTATTTTTATTTTAATCATTTAACTACAACATTATATAGCAAATTATACAAAATGTTTATAATCAGCTAAGTCCAAATACAATTAAAAAGTCATATTAACGTATCCAAAAGTAAAACATTAAATGCAGGTAATGCACGTATTATTTCGGAGCGTGGTGGTCGCTTAAGGTTACTAAAGTCATTTTGTATAATTTTGCGGGTAAATTGGAAATTAAATGTAACGATCGCTATAATCGGTAAAAAAGTATTATTTTGCCAAATTATTGAATCGAGGTCCTATAAAGTATGGAATACTACGAAAAGTATAAATAGAACAATCCGAAATAGAACATGAATAAGTGTATTATTCTATTTTGAGCTGATCTATTTGTGGCGCATTGTTGACGCCACTTTTAATTTTGTGGTCTATTATTACACTCGTAGACTCAACATTGTTCTTTGTTAAACTGTTTGAACGTCGTTACTTTATACTTTTGACTTAAAATTGTTTTTCATGTTGTAACTTATATTATTCTAAATAATGAACTGATTTGATGTTTTTACATGACCAGTGCATGTTGTGACGGCCATAAACAGGTGTTAGGTACTTTTATTTAAATATATTTTGTATTTTTTGTGTAAATCAAATATGTAAATAACACCGGTTGTCATAATAAATAAATAATTAAATCACCAAGCTCTTGTAGCGTCCTGGCCGTTATTGAAACGTGAATAAAAATGTAAGATAATAATTTCAGCTGATGCTTTCAGCTATTTTTGTCCCATTTACCTATAATAAATTTAGAAATATACAATTCGAAACAAAGGAATAAAACATATTTTTTTTTATTCAACCTTTATTATATTATTAATTCATTTTCTAAATTGTTCATAATTTATATTCATTTTATTATTATTTAGACCTTACATATTAATTAACACTCTTGAATATGTAATTGTAACAACAAGTCTAGGTGTTAAAAGAGCTAAAACCAATATCACCAGGGTCTGTAATATAGTTGGATGTGATTAAATAAATACACCCAAATATACGTACTCGTAGATGACCTGTTTTTAGTTGTAATTTCATTATTAGATTAAATCTCTATGTTTCAAATGAAACAGATAATCTTTAGCTGAAGGGGTAAAGGAATCGCAAACCATTCATCCTTATCAGTTAAATATTGAAATTCTCCTACGGAAATATTTTTTTATTATCCTCTCTATAAATATAACCAGGCAAAGGAAACCTAATCCATACAGCCTTGTATGTCCAGCAATACTTGTCTGTGATATGATTTTAATAAAACATGGAAAGTAAAGCGCGAGTCAGTTAGCAGCGGAGACAAAGACTCATTGTTGCAGTGCGTGAGTCAGTGACTCGGTTGCGGCACGCTGTGCGGGCGGCGTTGCGCAATACCACGGTAGCAGGGCTGCCACATAGCAGTTGCTACCTGTGTGGTCTATTGCAGTGTGTTAGCTTTAACGTGTTGCGAGTGTGATATTAAAAAAATGAAAATATTTTATATTGATTGGGGCTGTCATTGCAATGATTTTCGGATGTTTTTTACATGGATATCACAATATGATATATTCTTGCAATAGATTTTGTGCCATAGTAGGTTATTATAACATGCATGGGTATGTTTTGTATGGAAAATTTTTCGGACCAATTTAAGATTATTTTTATACTTATAATGAGAGCAATTTAGTAAAAATATTTCTACATTATTTTTGAGGAATTTCTGAAACTATTATTTATAAGTACCTAATTGCAATAAAAATAAGGTAAAGCCAATAAATAAAAATAAATTAGTGGCATAAAATAAAAAAGTATTTTTTATATTGCGGTTTTTACATTTAATGAAACGTATAAAGACGTGCCTACACAATACGATTAATCCGCTACGCAGAATTGATGACATAATGTACAAACTACAAAGCAATAAATACGCAATGATTTGTGTAGCCTCTGTCGTGCCAATCATTAACATCAATCAAAACTGCGAATCATACACCTACACAGTTTATGGCCCCACCTACCTACATCCGACCAGGTGCTATATCTATATACCTATGTAACAATATTATTATATTGCATATTAATGAGTAAGTTTCAGTTCGGGTTTTAATTATACGGTGCAGTTGATACACAAATCGGCTGTGAAACAAAAGACCGCGGGTTCAGTGCCTGCGCCGAGAAAAATGTTTTCGTGACTCACAAATGATTATTTTGAGACACAAAACAATACTTCGGTGTCTTGTATGGATTTATATGAATCATCGAAGGATGATCACATAACTGGACTTTCGCATAAAAAATAACGATAGGTAGGAAGAATAATTGCTTTTACTTATTTAAGTTATTTAATGTTTTGAGCGTAAGACATCTGTAGTGATTAATATTTTATTTAAGAATGAAACGAGCTCTTATTACGACTGACACCGCTAGTTCGATCCCAACGCACACTCATAAATATTGTATTTTTCATAATTATTTATCCCTAGATTTAACAGTTAAGGAAATGATGAAAGAAAACTACACAGCCTTACATAATATTATGTGGGATGATGGAAAAAGATTTCTAAATCGGCCCATACAGGTAGGGCTCACTGCAGACTTTCTCTTTGAATAAGACGTTTTGATCTAGTCCCTAGCCTAGGATTAGTCTGACCGCTGGCCTATTGTAGATTTTATTTGTTAGTTTATTGAAGAAAATCAAACATTATACATTCATCATCATCATAATCATCATCTATATCTATCTATATCAGCCCATATACGTCCCACTGCAGGGCACGGGCCTACTCTACAATCGAGAGAATCGATTGAGAGTGGTTAGGCCATATAGTCCACCACGCTGGCCTAGTGCGGATTGGCGGACTTACATACCGTAGAAATTCTTTAAAATCATCATCAGCCCGTTGCATTCCACTGCTGGACATATGCCTCTCCCAAGGTACATTAATAATTTTACATTAAAAAGTTAAAAACGCACAACCCGCCACGTTCTTCGCAGAATATAAACTAAAAGTTAACTTTCAGGTAAAAGCCAATAATTAAACACATATAAACAGTATATACATAACAAAGGAATGTATACATACTAGTGGACTGAACGTAAATGTAATTCTAACAGCATTGCAAACAAGTTATTCAGATAAATTTGATTAGCGGTCTTTATATAGGTATCTACCATAGAAATAATTTCAGAGATAAAAGATCTATGGGTATCAAGATAGATTATTTAATTATATACATTGAAAGATTTGCCTTTTAATTATATCACCAGTAACATGACAATCCTATAATAGTCCATACCTATAAAACCAGTTAACTAATGCTTATTAAGAAATAATTAGCGGAATAAAGCGAACAACATATAATTACGACGCAATTACAAAACCGTTTCATATTTACAGACATGCGAATGCCAATAATATTAAACGCTTACTAATGTTTCTATTATGTTAATTTTACTTATTGTGATAAAGGAAATAATTATCTAGGTAATATACGGTTCAAAAAATCTATTAAGGATAGTACATAATTTTGTGGTTGGCATGATCATGCCGATGTGCAGACTTTCACCCATAGTTAATTATCTCAAGTGATTCTCTTTTATCTTCTATTGTTAACGTACGTAGAGCTCCAGCTATTATCAGCGGTTATCACTAGCTTCAATTATTTACAAAGGGGAAATAAATATATAAAAAAGAAATACTATATTAGAAGGTACGCAAGACCATTTTGCGACGCCCTCCGTAGCGTAAAATAATTTCTATACAACCGTACAGGCAAGACTTTATGCTTACTAATTCGTAGGTACACGAGATGACGTCTTCTTATAATCGCTAGATTTTTAAAGATTGAAGGTGTGAGGCCCATTGACTTGTGAATTGCGGGCAATCTGGTCTACGAGCCCGGTCTATTGCTTGATTTGCTGCTGTTCATGAGCGGTCGTATCGCTTACCATCAGGCGAATGGCATGCTCGTCTCGCCATTCATTGCAATAAAAAAGTAACATAAATAATCCTGACTCCATACTAAGATCGAGTCTTATGTGCAGAATCCGTAACACCCAGACCCGTAACAAATATTTATGATCATATATCGTGGAGTCGTTTAATGAGTTCCCTGGCAGCCCTACATCGCATGGTAACACCTAAGCACCGCGTAATGACGGCTCGCGGCGGCGCGGTAATTATTTCTTTTAACAACTACTGTTCAACCACTTCATATGAGTACTTCTGGCTAAAGTGACGACATTGCGCCTGCTGGTAAGTGTAGTCCAGAGAGATTATCCATTGTTCCAACAATTCATAGTTCTTGCTACAATGAATTCAATGCATCTGATGATAGGCTAGAGGAGTATCCATCAGAAAGGTGATCTTGATGGTAATTATCTTGGGTTGAAATATTTTTGAAAGAAAAAAAACGTAGTGTGGGACGTCCTCTGGCCTGATGGCTGGACGAGTTGCACAAGAGAGCCGGAAACGACTGCATGCGTAAAACAGCAGACCGGGTTCTGCAGCGTACCTTGGGAGAGGCTTATGTCCAGCAGTGGACTGTAACGGGCTGATGATGATGATGATGAAATGTTGTTGTACGGCAAGATGTTGGAAAAGTCGTTCAAAAATATTTGTAGGTGGTTTTCCTCTAATGTATTGAGAACTTATATTATTGTTGAAAAATTGGCGAAGATTGAATTGGATGGCGAATTTTGCACCTGGCGGGTGAAGAATTGCAATAGTCATTATATAAAATAAGTAGGTATCTGTAAGATCCCACGGTAAGATCGAGTAGAAAAAAGAATCTAACTAAAAATTATGTACAATTTATCACGAAGTCCTATATTCCTGCTTATTGCTTCAAACTGGCGTGAGTGGCACAAAACCTACTTATTTAAAATTTAAGATCTTTTTATGCTAATGTTTATATTCATAATTTATAATTAAGTATCATCATTCGACCTATAAAATGATCAAGTGAAATGTACTGACATTTTCATATTTTTCGTATTATTAAACCTTTAAAAAGGTTGCTATTATGAATTTCTTCTTATCTTCAAATAACTGCATCGTTCTTTAATCGAAATAAATAGCTTCAATCGATAACCAACGATATCTAGTAATATCGGGTAGATTACAATCTTATCGAAGTGTTACTTATCTTATCGCAAAATATTTTAATGGCGTACCACGGCTTTTAAGTGATCTGTACCAATAACCATTTTTATTCCGCGAAATGTCAATTCCACTAAATAAAAGTTACTTGTGCTTAATGCGTGCACTAAAATATTATGTGGATTCAAGATAAGATAATAGATATTATGTTGATAAGCATACTTTTAAACTAAGTATATTGCCTTATTTATTGAAGTCCACTTATATATGATGTTAAAATTAATGACATTTACGGAGGTCGGATTGCCTTGCACTCTTGCATTCAATTCGTAGGCGCATGTTCGATTGTTTACCACCGGGTGATCTGACATTTATCTCTTCAACTACACAATATGTAAAATTAAGATCATTAAGCGAATATGTAACACGCGTGTAAACAATAGTAGAGATAGACGATTAGCAATTCCGTCAGATAAATAAATACACCCAACAGTCACATGCATAGTCCTGACCCCACATTAAGATTAATTAGGTCATGTGTCGTGGGTATCAGAAGCTACGAGAGACTTTTCGGTATCACAAACACCCAGACCCGAGACAAATACTTGTGGGCCTCACAAATATTTGTCTCAGTGCGGGGATCGAACCCGCGGCCTCTCGTTTCACAGGCTGATGATGGGCAACGGCATTATAAGCTTGATAAGTAGGTACGCCTTGACGTCAACTCAACTGAATTCGCCCTATATGAAATTCTTAGGTAAGGTTTACGTTCAAAATTCTTACTGCGGTCGAAGATGACGATGATAATGAAATATTTTCTACATTTTAGGCAAAATTTGAAGGGCAAGCCTACACCCACCCAGCATGACGCATGTGCTGTGATATGCATTGGGAATGTAATATAAATATTTTAACTTAATAAACAAATTCCATTTACAAACATTCCGAAGTTTACTGACTACTCAATGCTCCGTCTCCTTTGTTTCTATAGCATTCACCATGCGATCGAAAGTGACAGAGTGTAATCGCTTTAACGCTGCCTATGAATACGTAATGAATAGAAAATAGTGTAATAAATGTTATTAGCTTAAGTTTGAATAATTTGAATAGAATCGTAATATAAAACTTATTATCATTAATATATTGTGGATACGCGGTGTCATTTTTAACTTTTAGCTACAGACAAAACACACAGAACTTACAGTATATTTAACAGGATCTTTATAATATCCCGTAGTCTCTTTCATTGCAATAACAGTTTGTAGTCGAGAATGGAATCGCTTAAAACTTCGAAGTGTATTTGATAAAGATTTCGGAACCGTGCATGATTCTGGTATAAAGGCATTTACTTAGGGCTTACTGCAATTAAGGCATATCAGCCCATATCCAGTGCCGAAACTTGTTTATATACGTGTCCCGCTGCCGATCACTGGCTTCCAGGGTTGAGGGTTAGGACTTGGGTGATGTCACATATCTAATCGAAATATATCGGATACTCAGGCAGGCTTATTTTTTTAATTCTGGCACGGCACAGTGACTTTATTGCAACTGGTAAGTGCAAATGCCGTCCACACAGAGTATCGAATCAATAATCATTCCGGCCCACTTGTTTTTCTATGCCGTTAATATCCGTGGTAATTATTTACGAATATACACGACATTGAAAAGTCAGTGTGCCTTATAGATAAGTACTTGAACCTCGGACATTTGATTTGCCACCGTTGACTAGTCCACCGCCAACATGGCCATCATTGACTCTATCCAATTCCTATATAAAACAAATGCCAGTATAATTATTTAAACCTCAACATACAAAGAAGTTTAAATAATTTCCGTAAGTACATCTTGCTTCGTAAACGCAATCATAAGTTCGACACCACAAGTG
Organism: Deilephila elpenor; assembly: GCA_949752805.1. Classification (NCBI taxonomy): domain Eukaryota; kingdom Metazoa; phylum Arthropoda; class Insecta; order Lepidoptera; family Sphingidae; genus Deilephila; species Deilephila elpenor. Next base: position 10,566,212 of record OX457099.1, read on the forward strand.
TTCATCAATAAAGCGATGACGTAGGCATTCCGATTGGCCGGGGATTGCCGGTAGCGCGGTGGTCCGGCGCGACCGCTACCGAACTACTACCGGACTTGCCGGTGACTCGGCAACTTGAGACCAAACGGGATTTGGTATAATGCGTTTGTATGAGGCGAGAAGATGTGTATGTGAAGTGTTTTGACGGAAGCAATACTATCAGGTTGTAATTAAATTGTTACACTTCTAGGCATGCACCGTAATTAATAGGAATTAAACCTCAGCTCAATAGGTTTATGTAGGTTGCTAGAGTTGACATTCATAAACGCTGTATTCGGTACAAAATGTTGTATTCGGCATTTAATAAGTACCTATTTGGTAATTCGGCATTTTAGATACCTATCTGGAGATGATGCTCAGGTAGCCAAACCTGTCGTTTGTCACTTGATCTGATCGGCTAAAATCCTTGTAGGTATCATATGCAAGAAAAATGAATCATCAATAACTAAGATTTCTTGAAAACCAGATTCGTTCACTTCATCAATGACTTCATATTTTTGTTTATCATCGAGTGATCCACGAAATCCTAATGACATCATCTTTACCTCATTCAAATCTTAGTGTTAACTGAGTAATCTAAACGAAACACGAGTGACGTCAATAGCTCCTTGATCATATTTATTTTGATGTCGTCAAAAAAGGAAGTAGCACATTCAATTGGTAATGGTGGTATTGAAAAATGAGGCTTAGAATCTCTTTCACCGTAATTTTTGGTGCTATGGTCATCAGGCAAAAAATAGTCCGCCCCGTGACCACGAAAGCTGTAAAGTAATCGAAACTTCGGGAAGTTAAAAAATTTAAAAATTAAACTATATCGCGATAAAATCCGTATAAAATAGTTTTATTTCAATATTCTTCTTATGAATTACTATTGAATGCTGACTACTACATTGTCTTGTCGCCAGACACGTTCCACACTTTTGTTTTACTGTTACGTTCATAAAATCTTCTATTCTTTTATTCTTATTCTTCCTATCTTTTTCCTTCTCTTATGTCCATCTCATGGTAGTCGGTAAGAGATTGCCTCGAGCGATACGACCGCCATTTGTACTTTAATATTAAGTATTCGTTTAGTTATTAAGATTTATTTAGTGTACAAAAAAGAATTAAATAAATAAATAAATAATACAAACATAAACTCACGCCTTCATCCCCGAAGGGGTAGGCAGAGGCGCCACTAGGAAACCCACATTTCGCCTTGCATGTTCCGTCCCACGATGTGATAGGGGGCGAGCCTATCGCCATATCGGGCACAAATTCCTGACTCCGGGCTGATAATGAATAGAAAAACCCAAAATCACTTTGCCCGACCCGGGACTCGAACTCGAGACCTCAGCTTTGTAACCGTACCGTAATACAACTACGCAACCGTAAATAACTAAAATAGTCACTATATGCCATATTGTAGATAAACTGAGTAAAACGAAATAAGAGAGACGTAGATAGTTCGTTGGTACTGTTTATCTTGATGACGCCACTGCGGTAAGTAGCACATCAACTTGGTAAAGGTCTTGTAATTGGTATTTGATGACGTTAAGTACAAATATTTACATCAACGGTTGAATGACATGCTAAACATTGTTAGTATGTTTGTGCTGTGCGGTGAGAATGGAATTAGATTAACAACTGTAGAGCGATCAATTAAGTGTTATATTAAATTAAGCGCTGAACGGATCAGAATTTAATACACTCAACATAAATGTGGCTAAAGCGGTTCATGTCGCCAATTGGACCAGATAACACAACATTGTGCGCGAAGGATAGTTTCCCTGGTGACTCTCGAGCTCCTGCATTGAGGAATCGACGCAAAGAGAAGGATGTTAAATATTGTCAATAGTTAAGCTCTATTTACACGGGGAGAGTTACTCGCCTCGAAGATACTATTATCGCAAGGATATAAAAAAGTTGCATCGTGTAAACATTTGTCAGAACACGATAATCTATGGCGGTTATGTCATGCGATAATCGCATACGATTCTCGCTGCGAGAAACTTTCCCCGTGTAAATGGCGCTTAAGAGTTAAGACCGTCTCTATTTATTTTATTTTGACAGGATCAGACGACGATATAATGACTCACTTGATAGTAAGTTGCCGCTCCACATAATTGCTATGAAATCCCGAGGGATCATCGGCTTCCCTTACCTTAAATATTTTCTGTAATCTTAATGTCCCATATGTTTAAAGTAAACTATGATATTCAATTGTCGGATGTGGTACAAAAGCTAGCGGGTTAGATTCTGGCACCGAGACAAATGTTTAGTTTGATCCAATGATATCTGTTCAGGGTGTAGATGTTGCGAGACTATAAAGTCTCTTGCAGTCTCTGACACCCACGAAATAAAACTTGGTGTATTAGAGTAGGGTCGACACTATTTGCGCTTATAAAGATACTTTAACATTAATGGTTTCTTAGATTTATGCGAATATTGCATGTTGAAATAAAACTATTTTTTACGGATTTTATCGCGAATTTGGTATAATTTTTACACTTTTAACTTCCCGACGCGACGTTTCGATTGCTTTCCAGCTTTCATGGTCACAGGGCGGACGCCAACCAAATCAGCGTCAAAATTCGTAAAAAATAGTTTTATTTCAATGTTTTTTAACATATTTTTGTTGCCTATGTATGACTTCGGCTGGAACTTTTTTTGTTATAGCTAAAAACCGCCGTCCATTCATATTTGTAAACGTAGAGTGGAAATTGATGCAGTACTCGTAAAATCTTTAGCCATATCCGTGTATTGTTATAGAGATAACAGTTTGGACGAGCAAAAAAAAGCAATAGACGGAAGGCCGCCGTTAGTAGACGCAAATCGCAATAGTTATGGTAGAGCAAGAAAATGAAAATGTAAATAATATAAATAATAACTTCTACAAACAAAAAGTCTATGCGTGGGCAAACCGCATCCGCCGCTACAGGAGGCGATGGGATCGTTTCCAACAAAATCGTATGTTCCAAAGTGATCAAAAGAGGGTTTATAGATGTTGGGAGAATTCTCCACAAAGTGTGGTAGATGGGCGGCTACCTAGTGCTCATGAAATGCGTGAGTACTGGACAAATATCTGGTCGTCGCCTGTCTCTCACACTGAAGCCCCCTGGTTCAGTGTTGTAGATCGAGCTTGCAAGGTGATACCGGCTATGGAGGCCATTTTAATCAGTCCAGAGGACGTTCTGACCGCGATTCGTCCAACCCAAAATTGGAAGTCTCCGGGACCAGATGGTCTGCACAACTTCTGGTTAAAATGGTTTCCAAGTTCGCATGCTCGATTGGCAACACAATTCCAGGATGCGCTTGAAGGGGGATCACTCCCAACATTTATGACAACAGGTGTCACTCACCTACTCTTTAAATCCGGTAGTACCACGGAACCAAAAAATTATAGACCCATTACATGCCTACCCACAATTTATAAAGTACTTTCGTCGATAATTAGATCAAAAATTCAATGTCATATTACAACTAATCAAATTCTTTATTCCGGACAAACAGGTTGCAAGAGCGGGTCCCGTGGTACTAAGGAACTCCTTCTCATTGACATGGCCATTTGCCAACAGGCTCGTCAGAACCGAAGGAATTTATCAGCTGCCTGGATTGACTATAAAAAGGCATATGATTCGGTGCCCCATACATGGCTCATGAGAGTGCTTAATTTGTATAAAGTTGATACAAAATTGAGCACTTTTCTTGGGGCATGTATGGGACAATGGACAACTGTTCTTAAATATCCAGGCGCTACCAATCCTTCGGTGAATGATGAGCCGATTAAAATCAAGCGGGGTATATTCCAGGGTGACAGTCTGAGTCCACTGTGGTTTTGTATGGCCCTGAATCCCCTCAGTACTCTGTTGTTGGATTCGGGGTTAGGCTACCGTCTGCGGAGAGGGTCTGAGCCTATCTCTCACTTGCTCTACATGGATGATCTCAAGTTATTTACATCAAAACAATCTGAATTGATTGAGTTGTTAAAAATAGCTGAAAGATTTAGCAAATCAATCAATATGGAGTTTGGTGTAGATAAATGTGCGGTTATCCATGTAAAGCGAGGCGTGGTTGCGGTCTCTGATGACATACGTGTCTCAGAGACTGTAAGACTCAGATCCCTTTCGCCGACGGAAACCTACAAATATCTGGGTATGCCTGAGGCTCTAGGTATTAGGGGTGCAGACGTAAAACAATCGATAAAGGAACGTTTCTTTAGCCGCCTGACAAAAGTACTTAACAGTTTTTTGTCAGGTGGAAACAAGATTCGCGCCTTTAACGGTTGGGTTATGCCTGTACTTATGTACTCCTTCGGCATACTCAGATGGACTCAGACCGAATTGGACGCCCTGGATCGTAAAGTCCGAACTCTACTGACTGCACATCGTATGCACCATCCACGTTCGTCAGTAATGCGATTGTACATCCCGCGGAGATGCGGAGGCCGAGGTATGCTTAATGCTAAGGACCTGCATAATCGCGAGGTGTGCAATCTCAGGGATTATTTCCTTCACAGCGACGTGGATATGCATGGGGTTGTAGTGATGGTAGATAAAGGATTTACCCCGCTCTCTTTGGCGAATGAGAACTGGCGGAAACCTCTGGTGATGGGTATTAAGGATCGCGAGGAAATATGGAAGGGCAAGGAGCTGCATGGTCGGTTCTATCGGGCCCTCCATGGGCCTGATGTGGACCGATTAGCGTCTGTGTCTTGGCTACGTTTCGGTAACCTCTTTGGGGAAACTGAGGGTTTTGTCTTTGCAATTATGGACGAAGTTATTAAGACGAACAACTATAGGAAATACATCCTGAAGGACGGTACCGTCGACATCTGTCGGGCATGCCACCGTCCTGGCGAGTCCATCAGGCATGTTATCTCCGGTTGTTCGTATCTTGCTAACGGCGAGTATTTGCATAGACACAATCTAGTAGCCAAGATCATACATCAGCAAATTGCTCTTCGATATGGACTTGTGACTTTTGAAGTGCCATATTACCAGTATGTTCCCCAACCAGTTCTTGAAAATGGTCATGCTACGCTGTATTGGGATCGGTCTGTTATCACAGACAGGACTATTGTTGCCAATAAGCCTGATATTGTGATAATAGATCGATTGGCGCGCCGGGCAATACTTGTTGACGTCACCATTCCGCATGATGATAACCTCGTTAAAGCAGAAAAAGATAAATTGACAAAATATTTAGATTTGGCACACGAGGTTACTGAATTGTGGAATGTCGACTCAACAATTATTGTCCCGATTGTTGTTTCTGCACATGGATTGATACCAAAGAGCCTCGACCAACATCTCCAGAGGCTCTCAATGGGCCGTTGGGTCATGAGCCAGATTCAGAAGGCAGTATTGCTTGACACGGCACGTATAGTGAGGAGGTTCCTCACTTTGGGGTCCTAACCACCGGTGGCTTGGGTCTCGAGCCTCGCCATCGTTGGGTTAATCTCTTTTTTTTTTATATTTTTATATGTATTTTGATTTTTTATTATATATGTAAAAATGTAAAAAAATAGTAAAATAAATAAAGATAAATAATGAATACACCCAACAGTCACATACATAATCCTGACCCCACATTAAGATCAATTAAGTTTTGTGTCGCAGGTATCAGAACTACGAGAGACTTTTCGGTCTCACAAATACCCAGACCAGAAAGAAATATTTGTGGGCCGCACAAAAAGAACAATGGCGAATTCTTGATTGATCCTAATTTGAGCGTCTTTAAGTGACATATATACAAAACAAGTTCTAATAATTTTCTATGTTTTATCAAATAATCAAATGAATTATACAAGGCGGGTGAAAAAAAATCCTTAAAATGGAAAGTAATTTGAGTAATTCCGGGTTTATAAACTATTATTGGCTTAATGTTGCCATTCCATATTTATTAGACTAAAATAGTTTACCATAGTCAAGTACTGTAAATCGAGGTAACTTTGTCCTTCAGTATAACATTGTCAAACTATCGTAACTCGTCAGATAAAATAATTATGTAACTAATGATACTTAATTGATATTTTATTTGCTTGCTAAAGTAATAGTAACTATCTTTGTATTCTCAATAACAAATATCACAATGATATATATGTCAAAAATCTATATTGCATTTAATTTTTTTAAACGCCGCCTCGTGGATTTCCATATTTGTTCAATGCAATTCAAACAATCTATTTTTATATTTTTTCTGTATTAAAATAGAAATACATTAAAAGTATGGTGTGATCCTGGCAAAAGGACTAGTAATCAAAGCAAATAGTCGATTGACATCTCGCCCGCTAGAAAAGTTCATGACAGACTTTTGAGTTTTGACGTTTTCGTTGCATGAATTGTAGTTTTGAATCTAAACCGAACTGAGTCAAAATTAATGGAGAAATATGGAGCCTGATATTGGCTGATGTGATCCGTGTATTCTTAAGGACTTTTATATTTTTTATGTGTGATATGCTATGTTTGTTTTGAACACCGATCTTAACTTCTGCTTGGATTACGTTTTACTGAATTAGTTGAGGGTAACTGTCAAAATAGTAGACTTCGGCAGATCAACAATAATAACGTGTTAGGTGACGTGTATATAATCTAAGGTGTTAGGTGTAAAAATATTTTATACGCCATTAGAAATAATAACTCAAGACACTGATACAATACGTCTTTTTACCAGAATGTTTTATTATAATTTTAATTTACGAGAAAATGACTTTTCTGTAATTACAATACGTCATAGCACGGTCAGCCATTGTAGTCATTATTTGACGTAGGCGTATAAATAATAAAAATCAAACATGAATATCAATATTTCTCTGCTTTCTTTATCAACAATTCTTACATATATTGAATTAGAAAAAAACACTCAACCTAATGAGATTTTTTCATGACAAGACGTTTAATTTTAATTTCAAATAAAACAATGGGCAGTTGCCATTGTTCTTTATCTTGGCGCGGGGATCGAACCCGCAGCCTCTCGTTTCACAGCCAGCGTCTAACCAACTGCTCCACGGAGGCTGTCATCATCAATGTAGACATCATTTAGATTAATTATTTTTTTATTCTACCACCCGGTTCGGAAAGCGGTTTTAATTAGAGAAGAACGGGCAAGAAACTCTAATGTTCTTTTATTCTAGAGTTGTCCCATTCAATACTCTTTTGAACATTTGCACCGCAACCTTTATCTTAACTACCTTTATCAATAGTTTACCCAATGCAAATAATTATGCATAGGAAGCCACATCCTTAACCTATTTATTTGCTGGTGATAATGATCGTGACATATGTATAAATAAGTTAACACTATAAATAACTAAATATTTAACGGAAGACTTCATTCCAATTAATCGATTCATTCAAGCCCTTCACTATAAGGAGGTATTATATTTGTCATCAATCAAAACGATAAACAAAATAATCGATTGTTGAAGAAAATGTCCCTTAATTAATTTATCGATAAGATACGCATGAAGCATGACGCAGCGTTCTCGAATGCAGTAGCGCCTCGGGATCCTCGACTATCGATTGTCGATTGTGTTGATTGATGTCCATATATTTTATTAAGATTGTGGTAATGTATTCGTATCCGATAACACCGTATAGTAAAGGAGTCAAATCCATAAAATAAAAAGTTTATTACATATTTTTATTGTAACAGATTTTTTTATAATCTCTGAATAGTTGTAATGTTAAATTACCTCGCAAAGACCGCGGAAGGGTGTTGGTAGCCGGTCTCTTTGGACGGGTCGCTGTTAAAATATTCATGCAATAAACATAAAATATATGGCCTAACCACTCTCAATCGATTCTCTCGATTGTAGAGTAGGCCCGTGCCCTGCAGTGGGACGTATATGGGCTGATATAGAAACATAAAAATCTTATTTCTACCTACGTGATGAACGTGTTCGGACGATAATGAATAGATTGCTGGGTATGACTGGATCCAGGTTGCTTCTGAAATGTCACTGGGGAAGTCCTTGGAGGAAATTTATGATCAACCTCAATACTAAATACTAAATAAATCGAAGCTACCCTACAATAATTATGGATTAGAGTAAGAAATAGATCCGATTTATTGGTCAAACGTCAATATAAACCCAAAGCACACGCTTCTGGCTTACCAAAGGTAGTAATTTATTAGACACGTAAACGGTGAAGATAAACATCATTACAATGGCTGCATACCTAATAGGGCTACGCAAGAAAATCAAAGTCATGTGAATTCCTACAACACGGCTTTGTCGTACACATTTTTCAATCATAGAGGAAGCCCATGCCCTATAGTGGGAATATTGGTTCCTATTATACATAGGCATCTACTATAAACTTAAGAATTACAAAGATTCAGAGACATACATGAGTCACAGCATGCAAGTTTTATTTAAATGCCGACATGAGCGCGGCAGCTGCGTGCAGCGGAAGCTGATAACAGCCGATAGCAAGCCTTATCAGCACTTGATAACGGGCTACCCCCCGCGCGCATCCTTCACCCCGCGTTCCTTACCGCCACCTGGACCTCCATTGAAGTATAAATACTTTGATACTATCACGACAAAAGACAGGACACGCCAACCTGCACTAGGCCAGTGTGGTGGCCTTTGTCCTTTAAATTCTGGTGTTAGATCTCTCATATGCGAGAGGCCGCCTGGGTAGGTACCACCGCAATGTTTATTTCTCCCGCCAAACAGCAGTGTAAATGCACTGTTGTGTTCCGGTTTGAAGAACATTGTAGCCAGAGTAACAACCGGACATAATGCGACTTAACATCTTATGTCTCAGGATGACTCGCAGTGGAATGCCAAGCATTGCCTTGTAATCAATGGTGTTGTTTGATTTTGCTTCTGTCAATGAGCAGTCGTATCGCTTACCATCAGGCGAATGGTATGTTGGTCTCGCCATTCGTCGCAATAAAAAAAAAATGTCACGATTGCAGACAAGTCCCGTGCGCATGCGCAACATTGGTCTACAATAATACAGTGCAAAATTTTACGACAGAGGGTCTACCAATGCACTTCTAGTAAGAGCATTGTAGTTCAAATGGAGTATCCACCGAGGTGAGATGGTCATTTCTTACTGTCCGATGAAGTTATGCTTAATATTGCTTCGAGTGTAATTCGGTCGATTAACAATCCTTTTTTTTATTGAATAAGTCTGTGTAACGAGCGAACGGTGCATTTAATAGTTAGGGATTACCTATAAACATCCATTGGCTTGAAGGTGCGTTACCGACTCGGGCGAAGAAAGAGAAACAAATGGGATGGGAGAAAAACAGGGAAGTCTGGCGTTGGTTTTTCATCAATCTCATATACCAAACGAAATGCGCAATGCCTTCGCTTCTCGTCTGTTTTCTTTAGGACTTGGTATCACTACGGGCGAGCCGGCTTAGTCCTATTGTAGGTTTAAGTAACTAAAATACAACTCTTTGATTTTTCCATAAAATATAATAAGAATTTTCATTCAATGCTGACACAGCGTGTACCTACTCTATTGTGCTCTAAAGTCGCGGTAATCAGAGATTACCAAGCATTTAACGGACTTAAACTGGTATCTAAATATTTGTTGTTCACAAAAATATATGCAGAGATTGAGTCTACGAGTTAAATGTCCGAATAATTTAATGAGTACATTTAAGCAGAACTTGCGTAGTTAACTGCCACTTAATATTTAAGTGGCGTTTGAGTATTTGGGCGTAAATTTAACATCCTTGCTAGAGACTTTCCCGCTAATCCCGGTCTGGTGTGCTTAGATTTTGTGTTTTATAAAATCTGCTTGCATGTTACATGTTAATATAGGTTTGTAATTGTATATAAATACGATCTTAACGTTCATTCTATATAATCTCTCTCTCTCTGCTCGGTCTCTCATGTCTGAGGTCGTGGTCAGCATCAGGGTTGCATCTGAAACGGGAGATCTGCCTCCACCGGTTTCTGTCCAGCGCGTCTCTCATGGCTGTGTAGAATTTTGCGGATAAAGAGGGTTTCATTTGGTCAGTCCATCTTGTTGGTGTACGCCCGCGTGATCTTTTTCCTTCGTTGTTTTCCACTACAATCAATCTTTCCAAATTGTCTTGGCCTCTACGCATTGTGTGATCAAATTACGAAAGTATCCGTTGCTGGCATATGGTGGACAAGCGACTTTTGACTTGGAGTAGAGACAAAATTGATGCATTGGTGCGCTTCGCAGTCCAAGGAATTCTTAGCAATCGTCTCCAGCACTACATCTCGAATGCGTCAATTCTTTGTTTTTCGCGGGTCAAGATTGTCCACGTTTCTGCTCCGTACAGGAAGATGGGAAACACCAAGGCTCGTACTAGTCGAATTCTATATAATATTGCGATAAAAACGGTGATTTGATATTTTTCAGTATTATTTCATGAATACGGTGGTGTTTGACATTAAATTTATTTTCTATATGGTTGTAACAAGAGTTCTTTATACAGCTGTCTGTTTTGTGAACATTTAAAAAGTTTACTACGTTTGTTTACGTGTAATACCATAAAACTCTACCTAATGGACAGTTTTGAAAATGACGTACCTGTTTCCTTGTCTAATTTCCGTTGTGTTGGACTAAAGTCGTGGATTTTGGAATGTTAAAATATATAAAATTAAATAATACGTGTCCATCTTGGTTTAAATTTGAGTTATTCTGTTGGTTTTGATGGCTCTACCTCAACAAATTGGTTACATCCAATACATTATTTAACAAATCTCAATTAATATACAAATAGTACATATTTGTACCATTCCTCCCTCTTTTCCAAGTTTAGAGTGTTTGATCATCAGCCCCGTGGCATCCATTTTCGACGCAACGCTCGGAGTCAATGACTGCCGCACAGTCCAGATTAGAAACGCCGCTTTCTACACTCGACGGCGGAGCTACACTGGAGCGCGCGACGTTGCCGCTCCGTGCACCACATTCAATTGCAGTTCTATGAAAATATAGTGTTTTCTCTTTTCCTATTTTAGTTTACGTGAAATAGATATATGGATTTCCAAATTTGAAATATTGCGGTTCGATTGGTATAATTTTTATGTTTTTCTGATTATTGGAAGTGGGTTAAATTGCTGTTTTGATTTTTGCACCGCTGAAAAATATATGTAAAACTATGGGAATATGTATTTATTGTAAGTAAGTATTTGCAAAAGCTTATACTTATATATCTAAGTTTATTGTATTGAATGAATTTCTATTAGTTTAGCATATATAGCGAATTGTTGCCGAAACGGAACACAATATAAACTTACATATTGCATGAACGCTGCAAGTAATGGTTTAGATTAATACTAAACATATTAATTGTGAAGTTAAGAGTACTTATATAATTTTCCACATAAAGACTCAATTCGTTTAATATATTTTCCTAAGCTCATAGAGCAATCAACGTTTATAAAGAGAAAGATGCATCGTGCGGCAGAATTCTACTGAACACAATACTAAAAAGTTATTTAACGTTTTACATAAAGCTTAACCACATTATATCCCATGATCACAAACAGACGTTTTTAAATATCGTAAAGAAATCATCAGATTATATTTATGTATGTATAATATAGACCGTTCGGGAACGAATTTTCTGAGATCATGGCAGAAATTGTTCGGACTAAATAGTCTTTTGTGAAGAAGTAAAAACTTCGTTCTCATAATGCTTCTGCAACGCACTGAAAGCGTTCTGGCGAAATCATCAATAGTTACGAACTTCAGGAACTTCCGGAGGAAGTTCTTTCAAAAGGCCGATGGAGATTAACATGGGATTGTAAGCAATTTTAATGCATTTTGATGACTTCTAATATTACGGTCTCTGCGATTTACTACCTATATGCAGATTTTAAAAGCTAGTGTGTTAATATGTAGTGCTGTTAGTTAACCTTAAACTCATGTCTATGTCAGATAGTTAAAACACCGGAATAGACCGATTTTATACAAAGGCGTCAGTTTCAGCGGAATTAAAACCTTGTGTGAAATGAGTATTCTTAATTTAAACACTTATGTACACAAGAATTTATAACAATTTCTATGCGAAAGCACTTACCACGCAATGAGCTAAATCGAAGAAATAGGTACGTCTAACTCTCTACGGCTAAAAATTGTGCTCAACAATGGGCGTAGGTATATGAGCTTAAGCCCCATTTACACGGGTAGAGTTTCTTGCCTCGAAGATACAATTATCATCAAGGTATAAAATCATGTAAACATTTGTCAGAATATGATAATCTATGGCGGTTATGTCATGCGATAATGGAATACGATTCTCGCCGCGAGAAACTCTCCCCGTGTAAAAGGCGCCTAATATTAATATTTTGTACAATACTGGATACTGCAACAAATAAGCGGTTGTGGTGATATAAACTTCAATCCAATATAAATAAATAATAATTTGACAATTATTGTTTGATATCAGATCCGCGACCGGCATTAAAAGCCGAAGTGGAAAAGGCAATATTACCTACTATAAAATATCTTTGTTACACTATATCAGCCTACACTTGCGGATAGGTAGAGACTTGGTAGAAACTTTTTTTTTTATTGCATAGGGCCGGCAAACGAGCAAACAGGTATTTTTATTGGTAAGTGATCACTGCCGCCCATGAACAACCACAACGCTGGATCATGGATGTATTGCCGACCTTTCAAATGCGAGGACAGCGGGATGGAAAAAGGATGGGAAGAGGATAGAGGCATTGGGTATCCGGCAATCTCACTCAACGAACGAAACGCGACAGCTAACATGTCGTTTCACGTCGATATCCTATAAGACAGTGGTACCGCCCGGACGAGCTTGTCCATTCATGCTGAGTCTTGACTGACAACACCGGGGCTCTGCCACCTCCAAAAAACTCACTATGATGTTTTAAAATGTGTGGTGAAACTATGGTTATCTTATTATTGGTTATAACAGAAGAACTGGTATACGGCGGTGCTTTAATTTTCATGTTTCACTGTCATTTATCGAGTATCGTCGGCATTATTATAGAAGTATTAAAGTATTAGCTTAACTGCTTTAAAACTAGTCTTTCGTTCATAATCTGTATAATAATCTTTACTATTTACTATGATGTTTTTTATTCAACATCATCATCATCAGCCCGTTGTAGTCCACTGCTGGGCATAGGCCTCTCTCCCCCTGTGGTGTCCGGCAGAGTAGAATAGCACAAACCCACTACACTAACGGGTGTCGTACATGGCGAGTAATGTCTGAGGCAAAACATAAGAAGCCTCCGCATGTCAGAGAATGGGCAGCAGCGTTATCTGATATATTTTATGCATTGCGATCGCCAACACACTTGCCCAGCGTGGCGATTAGGGCATTACCTCCTATTTTTTATTCAACAATTGAAAAAAGACATTTTATTCACGGCCTGAACGTACAAACGGCATAATAAGTCTTCCTAGAATTGTTGAGGTTTATCGATTGGCCATAATCACCTTATATGTTGCCCTTTGAAGGAGTTTTTCAGTTTGAAATAGGAGATACTGTTCTAAAATTGATAAATTCGATATAATATTGATAGGAAGAAGACTCTACGATTTAAAAAGCACTTAAAAATATTTAATTCAGGATCAAGGCATTCTAAATGGCGTTTTGAGTAACTCGTGTTTCAGACATCTATCACTACATTTGAGGAAGTACCTAAGCAGTAGCTTCATTATATTTTGATTTTAGTTAGCGGTTTCCGAGTAGCTTTGTAACATCAAATATTAATAGCATAGAATATGTTTTAGCTGAATAATGTTTCTGTAATTTTACTTACTGCAAGAAAAGAGGTTTTATTTCGATTTATTTTATATGTAAGCATTTGAATCCAAAATAAACACTCTAATTTATCTGTGTAATTAGGAAAATATATACGAAATGCGACATATCCTACTCTATATAATACATATTAGTTTCCAAAGAATGTGTGTAAATAACAAACAAAGATTGTACTAAACTTTATATCTGTGTAAAATCTATTTCCGTAGTGTTTATAATGCAACAATCACGAACAAGCACCCGCCTATGTAATCTCAACGTGTTTAACATATTAATGTATTATTGCCTTCATAAAACCTTCACGCATAAATTAATTATTTCTTGCTAAACGTCCATTATGTCCAGTGTAAGGCCGCCGCTGCGCTATTCACAGCCGTATCGAACGCACCAACCTATACATAGCCATCTGGACGGTCACATAGAAAAATGACTTACTTACACAAAGCGTCAACTCAACTCAATTATTCCAATATCAACTCTAACTCATTAGAATTAGAGTACATTTTGTTCCGTTCCGGTAGATTGGAACCCTATCGCCCTAAGCCACCGTCAGTATTCTGTTAGTATACAATAAATATTCGGCGCCAGTTGTGCCACAAGTTCACACATATACATAGGAAGGCAACGTAACGCGCGGAGCGGCAACGTCGCAACACTTCGCCGTGGATTCCGTGCTTGCTTCAATTTATACGATTAGAACGATAGAGTTCTATATTTAAAAGTTGTATCATTTTCAACCATAAGTTCTTATAAATAAAGCTCATTATATTACAGAAATGATAAATAGACCTTTGTCAAATTATTGTGGTGTGTTCGGTCGGAGGGTAGCGGGACGCTGTGCGGACGCATTGTGTGTTTTTTAACACGCCGCGATAGAATCGATGACAGTTGGCAGATTTTTTATTTTACCGTTTTTTGGCCTTGTTTGTGTCGAAACTGAGTTCGACTATAAACATGGTGTAAAATTGAGTGTTTGTAAATGTTTTGCATCGTTGTCAAGGATAATACAGGATTATCCTTAAACAAATTCTCATAATAGTTGAAAAAAATGGCACGAATACAAGGAACAAGGGGAAACTGTAAAATCATGTAGAATATATTGTATCCAAAATTCAATATTTTAGTCATCTGGTTACGGAACTGAGAGAAATAATAAACAATCTATCAACATTTGAACTGGAAATCAAACTACAAGTTTGTTATTCAATTAAATCGTACACTTATACATTTATCATCAATAACTTAGATCCGAGAAAAACCATACCTATATCGCTGCGTGCTACTCGAGAAATATCTATTCCTTCTACAATTTCTATATTTCCGGACTATTTCTTCGTCTATTGAAGATAATAAATACCTATAGGACTAGAAGTTCTATATCATCCTATATACATCCCACATCGGTTATAGTCTACCAAATAAGCCTCATACACATTAATTGACTGACGGCCTGTACTCTACCAGAGGTTTCAAACTATTCATAAGGTTTCTGCCGCCGTTAATTGACTTATACAATTACCAAATGGCTGTAATCGAAATTGACGGCTTGAGTTGCTTTCTAGTAGTATTTGTTTTAAGTGGTAGGGCTTTACTATCGGTCGCTCAAGTCATCCATAAGGTTTTTGTTGTCGCTAATTAATTTATACCATTACTACCGCGGCGAACGAGACCAATAGTTTCTCGAGCTGTTTACAGCAACACTCTACCTGCATGCTCCTGTTAGCCCATATTTGCCCACGGCTGGGCAATACCTACTCTACATTCGAGAGTTCGATTGAGAAGGCTCTACCAATTCGGAAACAGAACTTGTTGAGATGATCTTCGATTTTTATTCATGGGGGTTTTTTTTTAAGTCTCTAGCAATATGGAATAAGGTACATTATATTATGTTACCTGTCGTTTAAATAAAAATAAGACCTCTATAGAATTCTCAAGATCTTAGCCCGAAGCGCAACTATATTCTCATTGTGATCTTTTACGACGTATGTCGACAAAATATCGATGAGCCAGGCGCAGTGGATAAATGTGGACTGAAATTATGATGAGGAATGATGAGTGGTCCTCTTCAAGCCTTGACGCTGTTATATACCTAGTAAAGACATTTTCATCCTGTATATGATAGATTTTTAAGAACTTTGTGGTATGTGAAGTTTGCCAACCCGCACTAGGCCCGCATGGTGGACTATGGCCTAACCGCTCTTAACCGTACTCTCGATTGTTAAGGACCCCCGTGCCCTGCAGAGGGCGCATTTTTTTTATTGCGATGAATGGCGAGACGAGCATGCTATTCGCCTGATGGTAAGCGATACGACCGCTCATGGACAGTAGAAAAAACAACACCATTAATTGCAAAGCATTGCTTGGCATTCCAGTGCGCTCGCAATCGCTCGCTTTGGGCTGATGTTATTTTATAGAGATAGGCAGGCGTGCATGACGTAAAGAGAAGTTGTGGTTAAGACGGGCGCAACAGGTCAGTTGACGCAGCCACAGTCCAATCTAGAGGACCAAGAGGGACCACCAAGGTTTAATTCGGGGTTGAAGTACAAATTTAAATCGGTATGCATATATGGTATATGGGTTTTGTCAGTATTTCGCGTTGGGATACTTATATAGGTATAATATATAAATGCTTTCTGACCTGACGATCCGTTGATTTCGCTACTTTTAAAGAATTACACGCCGCAGCTACACACATAGTCTTCTATACTTAGATACAAGTACCAGTTTTCTCATCTGTATTATTAACTATGGGAAACTTTTCTAATTCCAAAACACTGACCATACAGAATCGTAAAAAATATTTCCTCCTCCTTGCGTCGTGCTCCTCCATTTTGAGGGTCGTGACCTTCCTTAGGCATCGTTTTCATCCTAACGAGCTTTTTCCATCTGGTTCTGTCTACGGCGGTAAAATATTTAATGAACTCGAAAACATTTGATTCAGTGCAGGAGTCGAACGGTTAAGACGACCTGGTTAAGGTTGCTGGAAGTCGCTGGAAGCAGACCACCTCCAACAGGCCTAAGTGTCGATCCAAGGGGGAGGCCTAAGAAGAGAGAGAGAAAGAGAGAGAGAGAGGAGTCGAACCAAATACTTCTTTCAGCACAAAAAAGTGAAGTAGTTGAAACGTTTAACGAGTTTTACTTGCTTACGTGATCGAGCGCACGTACAATTATAATTGTTAGGTGAGTATACAACACAATATGGTTATCGATTTAACTAAACATGAAATGCGATTTGCGCAAGTATATTAGAATTATTCACAAAATCGGATAAAAATGTTTCTGTCTTCTAAGCATTAAGATGTTTACCCTTAGTCAAGTATTTTTTTAATTCTGCTTGCGACGGTATTTTTGTAATCGTTATCAGCCACCTAATTCATTTCATGTTACGCTCTCGGCAGCTAAATCAATTTTTTCTTGTCTAACCTGGTAAAAACGACCTTCACTCCGCGAGTTTCTATGACCCGTCGAGACTGCAGCTCTCAGTGCTTGCTAAGTCGCATAACGCTATTAGGTATATTTGACAAAAAAAACCATTTGTCAATCAGGGCTCACAGAGCAAACCGTAGACCTTCAACTTTCAAAATTACAAAGCAAATTCAATTGTAAAAATAGAATGTATATAACACAAATAGTACATGAAACACACGGCGGAAAAACAAGGAATAAAGTTAAAAGCGACATAGAAAACACATTTTATGGTCAGAAGTCAATCGTGGCGCGGCCGTCGTAAACTGCTTACAATGGCTCGTAAAAATGCTTTATGGCCTGAGCCGGGGCGACACTACCGTGCATTCACGATTGCAACTCGCCTTAAACTTAAACTCATTATGGAACAATGACGACTAAATTGCGCCTCTAATTGTGTGGTATTTGACAAAAAACGTAAGGAGTTACTGAGTTTTTTCGGGTTATAGTAATTATGGCTGTTTGTCCAAACGTAGTTAGAGTGGTTATTATAATACTCGTACCTCTTTAATGTTTTACGGCCTTATTCATAGATATATTTAAAACCTATTTTCTATATTGAGTTTTTTGTCTTCTTCGCTCAGACTGAATTCTAAAGTCGTTCGAAAGAGACAAAACATTCGATAACTAAAATACGTTTAAAATAGTCTATAAATAAGGCCTTTAGAATGTAATCAATCTAGAGCCATGATCTAAAAATTCCACCTACACTTAGATTAAAAAAGTTCTAAGCCGGATTAAGGTAAGAATTAACACCGACCTATCTACATGACTGATTAGATCTTTCTCTCTCTTCTATTATATAGTAAACAAAACGAATATGCTGCAGTCTCTTTGGTCTTTAGGCTATTTTTTATGACTGGTGCCGCCCTAAACAGTTCGTCATTATCATCTTCAATGTTCATAATCTTTTCTTTTGCCTGCTATTAAATTTAAACTTGCTTATTATAGGATAATTTACTATTTGTCTTGAGAATTATAATTCTCTATTTGATCTCTTCTCCAAATAACTGTGCTTAAAAGTATTATTTATATTGATGATATTACAACGCTCGATTTCTACATTAGTTACGTCTTGTTGCAATCCTAGAAAGTGCGTATCGAATTTCCAATCAACATCATAAAATTGAATTATATGTTTAAATAGTCAATTTCAGTTTTAATTTTATTTTAGGCCTGCTGGTCCGACAATTGAAGAAAGGTTTCTAAAGCAATTACAAAGTAAAGCTAGAATCCTCAAGATTGTGGTTGGGAAAAGTAGTTTCGGAATGTCCTACGCTATGTTGAATACGGAGACAGAATACAAACTGAAAGATGAAATATAGTTATATATAAAAATTAAGTCGCTTTCGAAATGCCAAAAAATTGTTTGGCAAAAACTCTTGACATTTCGGAACGTGAAATCTTCTTAAACACTTACCAACAAATATAATAAAATTACTATTTAACACGAACTTGTAGTAAATATCCAATACTAATTACTGATCAGAGTTAATTGGAAATTGACTTTGCAATACTAAATATTGTAAAATTACGTTTAAAGTACGGGACGTTTTAATTAACTCTTAAAGTTGAACAGCTGAGTGCTGCGAGGTAATTACGATCGACACGAATTGACACAACAATAGCGAAGAATAGGAAAATTTACTATCTTATTCTTATTAAACGTTATTTTATGTTTTTACAACAATTAGAAAACCGTGAGAACGCATAATGCTGTAAAATAAGCAATATATTACAGCTAATTATACACGTCAAATTATTAAATGGTTAGCGACATGGTTATACGAGATGAAGCACGAATACCTCGTGCTATTATCAAAATAATTCACGAGGTAATTTCATAATAAAACTGTGAAAATCTGTACTATACTCGTAGCTTTTGTTGCAAATTAAGAATCAGCAGTGGACTTCTAAATTGATAATGATACTGAGAGCTGGATGCACTGAACAGTAATAAAAGGGCTTATAAATGAAATAGCAGCTGTTTTTTAGCTATCCGTGTCTCCAGAAACCCCGACTATTAGTCGTTACACATTATGCATACCGTATCTATTTATACTTACAACAAACATCCTTAGAAGCTAGAATTCTGCGTTTACTTACTAATTACTGTCATGTAAATGTATCGCTTACTGGTAGGAATATCTCCCGCATTGTGAAGGCCCGATAGCTTCTGACCCGGTGGTGATAAGGAGCGTCGTTATCTCGCCATTTTTATATTTAGCACGGCTTGCCGTCACGCGCCAGTCGCCGTGTCCCCGACTCCGTTCGCGATTGATAACTTTCCAAAATCATGGTCGATGATTGTCTTTTAAATTATAAGTAATTAATAAGGGCGAGGAGTATCTATATAAATTAGTGGAGGTTTATAAAATGCTTTAATTTTTTTTTATTGCAGTGGATGGCGACACGAGCATGCCATTCGCTTGATGATAAGCGTCAACCCGCGCATGGACATTAGGAAAACGAAACAACACCCTGAATTACAAAGCAATGCTTGGCATTCCACTGCGCTCGCTATTCTGTGATATAAGATATTAAGTCTCATTATGCCCAGTAGTTACTTTGCCTATAATGTTCTTCAAACCGGAACAAAACAGTGAATTTACACTGCTGTTTAATGGAAGAAATAGACATTGCGGTGGTACCTACCCGGGCGGCCTCTCACATATGAGAGACCTACCACCAGTGAATACCTATCATAAAAATAGTATAAGAATCGAATATTATAGCCAAAGCTTGTCAATGTCATTTATTTTGATTGTATGTGATGGTTTGGGGAAGGTAAATGCGCGCGTAAAAATTTTTCTTTGCAATTATAAAAATCTTTTATGCTCATTGTAGGTATTCCAGTAAAAAATATATGAGTTTTTTTTTATTTGTAGCCCATAGGTTTAGTTGAAGTGGCGGTGGGCAGGGCACATAGTGCGGAGAACTGACGGCTGATGGGGCCGAAAGGTTCTGCAAGGCAAGTGAAGTATCGAAGAACGGACCGCAAAGTGGACGGACGACTTAATGACTGGTGGTAGGTCTCTCATATGTGAGAGGCCACCTGGGTAGGTACCACCGCAATGTCTATTTATTCCACTAAACAGCAGTGTAAATGCGCTGTTGTGTTCCGGTTTGAAGGACATTATAGCCAGAGTAACTACTGGACATATTGAGACTTAACATCTTATGTCTCAGGATGGCGAGCGCAGTGGAATTCAAAGCATTGCATTGTAATTCATGGTGTTGTTTTGTTTTGCTACTGTCCATGAGCGGTCGTATCGCTTACCATCAGGCGAATGGCATGCTCGTCTCGCCATTCATTGGAATTTTAAAAAAACTTAAAGCTGCTGAATGCGGGCCGCTTCCAACAGGTCGCGGGGATGCTCCTGGAGGTCTATTTCAGCCAATGTTCAGTGGTAGATTCTCTATGGCTGAAGAGACGGAGAGAGAATTCAAAAATTAAGACCTGCGTAATATGTGACCGCGAAATATTTTTATTCATTTAAAATATTAAAATGGACATATTGTTAACTATTGCTCGCATGTTCCATCCTCAGAAAACATTAGCTTTCCTATAAATTACCTTAAAAATCTATTTATATACCTGTACAATATATTGTATTTTTATAAATGTTTTTTTTTGAGTTGTTTTCTTATTATACTCGTGTTAAAACAGGTATTTTTTGCAAGCGATAATAATAAAACGGCACCAATTGTGTGAAACCGCAGGCTACGTGCGCGGGGTGACCGCAGCGAGCGGTTATCAACGCATTCTGAAGCCATGTGGCATGTGCGATTTTACCACATTGCAGTGTTTTTTTGCCGGCACGACAATGTGCCCACAATGCACGTGATGGTAAGGGTAGTGCAGGTTAGATAGAATACCTAAGACGCAAGATAGCTACCCTTCGCCAGTCGACTCAATTATGCTAAAGTACGTAGACAGACCCAAAATGCCCGATATTTTCGTGGGTCATTACAATGAGTCCAGAGCTATGGTGTTGGTCACGATCTGTGCCGAAATAAATATTCTATCTCCAGCAGTTACGCCTTATTTTATCACGCTGGACTAAAGCGGGTTAGAGGACTTCAAATATAAGGTATATAAGGTTCTGGAGTGGAGCCACGTACAAGCAAGCGAAGTGTCGGACGCCCATCCACAACGGACGGACGACCTGGTTAAAGTCACAGGAAGTCGCTGGGTGCATGCCACTTCCAACAGATCTATGTGGTGATCTGTGGACTTCCTGAGGCTAAAAAGACGAAGAATACATAACTTAAGGTTGTTTCGTTTAGATATTATAAACTTGCATTCAAATAAAAAAGAAGGAAACGAAATGTTAGTAAGTAAAAGTTATAGGATATTTAATTAAAACTAGTAATCGAAATGTCGGGAAGTTAAATATTTAAAATTAAACTAAATTCGCGACAAAATTCGTAAACAAAGCAGTTTTATTTCAAAGTGTAACAATTACGTAAATATAAGAAATCATTAGTTTTAGGAAGTCGCAGTATGCAGGCGCTTCCAAGTTCATGTGGAGATTATTGCAGGAGGCCTATGTTTAGCAGTGGACTTTCTGTGGCTGAAGAAAGAAAGAGTTGTAGGATACGTGTTTCATAATCTTCAATCCCGCACGGGACCAGCATTGTTAGCTAATGCCTTCGTGTTTCCAACTACGAGCATAAATATGTACATTATGTTTATTATGATATAACTTTTTGTCCTGGAAACGTGACAAATGTTCATTATTTTCGAATACCCAGTCCTGTATTTTTACCAAAAAAACGCAACAAAAACAGAATATCTCCTTATATGCTCCTTGGTTCAAAATAATTTACTATTGTTGACGCTTGAGTACATAACATTAACATACTTCGTTCACACTTGAAAACACAACGTATGAGTTCACTCGGTGTGCTTGGTTCCGTTTTGTTTACAGAAAACACATTCCATCAAGGAAAACGCAATATACTTGGTAATTTTGTTGAAGTTCTGGTTATTATATTTTTAACTAGATGCCCGGCCCGGCTCCGCCCGGGTGTAGATACACTTTTTTGAATTATTCTCTCGCTTATGTTCATTAGGGATAAAGTAGGATTTATTCATACATTTCGCCTTGTATGTTCCGTCTCACGATGTGGTAGGGGCGAGCCTATCGCCATATCGGGCATAAATTTCTGACTCCGGGCTGATAATAGAAAAATCCAATATAAATGTTTCCTCTGTATAATATTAGTACAGATTTTAGACAATTCAACTAATTATCTTCTTTTATTGTAAAGAAATAGCAGTTTATATTAAAATTAAAAATAATATGAACTCAATACCTTCAATCTTCAGAGCGAAATGGTCGTACCTACAAGAAACAAAAATAAATTATGGTTTTCGGTGCCCTGGCGATTTGCAAAGGAGATATTGATAACTAGAAATTTGTGGATACTCAAGGGAATGTTTGACTATACGGAACTCTCGCCCTAATATTATATCATTTAATGATGTTTTTTTCTCTTCTTGTCATAAATAAAAGCTTTCTTTCTTTCTGTTTACGCAATCAATAAACAAAATACTCAGTTAAAAGGAAGAAGTGTTAAAGAAAGCCTTATTGAGTTACACCGCTGGTTGAACAATATTTGAATAAACTGAGCAAGTATAGTTATTTTTCATGTCAATTTGTTTCCATTACATAGCATCATCGCATCGCTGACGTCATCCAAATTTCGGAATTAATAGTTCAAACCACGGCGGAAGTCATAAAAACCCGCTGCAGTCAAATAAGAATAATATAATTTAACTAGTCTGCATCAGACATTAATGCGCTATTTTTTGTGCGCAATGATTTTTTTATTATTATTATAGAGGCGAAAGAGCATACGGTTTCTTTTAAACTATTGCATTTAGTTTAAATAAGAATTAAAAATATTAGTTTTTGCCGTTTATTTTGGCACTACATTTTTTTGTATTAACTTTGTGGTGTTTTAAATAAAGGGTTATTATTCTTATTTAGTTTTGGATGTCTATTCAAGTAGTTATTAGGTAAAAATGGAAGTAAGCAGTGATATTTCGAAAGAACCTGCACCAATCAAAAGACAGTTATGACACTATTTCTTCCTGCCAAAATAAATGGCGCGGTTTTGTCTGTAGTACCTGCTATACGGAGAAATGATGTCATTTGCATTTTAGACATTGTATCAGCTATATGCCTGCGTCTCGAGATACTAGATAGTGATGCTTTGGTTTCAAGGTCCGACAAAAACACTTGATGTCATCAACGAACATATTAAAGTCAATGCGCAAACATTGTAAAATATACGGCAATTTAACGGGTTAATGCTAGGAAATACTTGGTACTATCCCATAATTAGATATCAAAATAATCGAATCCATCTAAAGGTTGTCTGAAAGAGCTCGCATGTAGCGATAAGGCCGCCAAATGTAACCATGCCTTTAGTTTCTAAGTGTATTATTTGTTTTAGAAGTTTCTTTCATTTTGGTGTAAAATAAAAAGTACATAAAAAAGTAATAAATGCGATGCATCCGAAAATAAGTCCCGTAATCCTTAAATCTTGCTTGTAGGTAGACGTGACGTGTCGAGACCGTGGTCATTATCATTAACCTACCTACCCGATAACAATGTCATTAACAGAGATAGTGCGCTCAGATTAATACGAAAAAATACCCGACGCTGTACACGAAGTCTACAGAATGATAGTATTTTAGACATCAGCCTTGTAGCACTTATTGGACATAGGCCTTAGTCGTCACGCTTTCCGAAAAGTCACCCGCCTAGTATCAGGTTGCCGGTTTTCTCTTTATCTACCTGTTGAAAATTCGGTTATTGTTAAACATTTCTAAGTTTACTCATTTTACAGCAAAATGTTTAAGTTTATTTAAACGTAATGTAATGTTGAATTTGGAGTAAAAAAATTACGATAAATCTATATATATATTCTAGGTTTACAGGAATACAATATAAATTAGTTTTTACATTCTTAACGCATATAACTGTGTTTTATTCGAAAGTGGAAAGCCAAAAAACTTAGTAATGAAGTTTTCAGTAGTAGCAAATTGAATAGACGGGTTGTAGGGCACCGCCCATCGTCCGTCCGTCTCATTCGTCTACACTCTACAGTAATGATGAATAGCTATCCTATATGTTAAGTTTAAGTCTGAACATGTGTGTCCAGTGTCTGTACTGTCTTCATGATGTGTCGTTCAAAGGGTACAGAAGTATACTTTTCTAATTATATTTTCTGTCAACTTTTCATGTTGTGAGACGTAAAATGTTTATTTTTGGGTTGAGTAGGTGTTTTTAAAATAATCGTTCCATGATAAGGAGTTCGAATTCCTAACTAGGAATCTAAGGGCCTTTATCCTACATACTAAAAATAATACATAATATAAATATAAATAATAAATAATATAAATAATACTAAAAATAATACATTGGATTTTTCTCCTCATTATCAGCCCAGAGTCAGCAATTTGTGCCCGATATGGCGATAGTCTCGCCCCCTATCACATCATAGGACGGCACATACAAGGTGAAAAGTGGGTGTCCTGATGGCACCTCTGGGAATAACGCGTGAGTTTATGTATATATGTAAAAATAATACTAGCATACTTAAATAAATCAATAACCGGCACATATTAAATATAAAATTTTGTTATATTTTTTCAGTATATTACTCGTCATTTGTATAATACAAACGACCTATTTAATCCAAGTAAGTTTAGTATAGTAACAACCATGAAAATCTTGTTCAGCACGTCATTCGATGCTGTCGCTTGAATTTTGTCACAGCGCTGTCACGCTGATTGGATTCCGTCCGCTTTCTGGGCGGAAGAGCGATCTGACAGCAAATCGTTGATATGCGTGATGATGTTGTTAAATCCAGTGAATACTCTTTGCACACCTTTTGATTGCGATCGATTCCAAAGTAAAAAGCTCTAAATGAAATTGATACTGAACAATTGCGAAGAAGTTGTGGGTAAGATGATGACTTATATCTTTACTCTCTCAATTTATTAACAGAAAATATATTTTGACAATAATGACGCAAACTCTATTTTCATGAAAATTAGCGTCTATATTAATTATTTAAAAGAATGCAACGAGCGTGCACAATGTCATTGAAATTAATTCCAATTTGGATAGAATGGCGTCATTGCTTTTCTGAGGATTCATCATTCAACGTTTATTTGTAACGTTCGAATTCGTCAAGTACCTAAGACTTTGGAGAAATGCAAGAATTTATGAGTTTTTTTTTTAGATTTAGAAGATTTAGAAGAAGAATTTGCCGGATTTTCACTGTCTATAAATACAATTTCTCTACTTCATAATGAATTTAGCATTCTTTTTAAGTGCCGACTTTCAAATTTCTTTGCTTTTTTCTGACGAGAGCAAAAAATACAAACCCAACGCGCACCAAACAGATCTTACAACCTACATTTATACAAATTTTAAATATGGATGTAAATCATTAAACTGTGTCTTTCATTATTATAGTACTTTTTAGGGCGCGGTGGCACGTTTTTTCATACATCTTTTGTTTTATGTGGCCAGTGACAATTTCGTATGGAAAATGCCTCGAGTCCGGAGTTTTCTGTAGCCTTTTATTTAGAATGAGTATATTAGCGATGCCTTGACAGCCGGCTTACTTTGTACAGATTCAAGCGTTACTCTGGAATTCAGCGACGGCTATTTCAGGCCTCAAATATTTCAGTCTGTGCTGACGGGAAATTAGACGACATAATCCGGTTTGAAGGGAATTATTGCGTCTCATTTTAGGTAATTGGCTTTAGAAGTTTCCGCCTCCTTATTTATTAGGCTATAAGTACCTATGATGATATATCTGTGGTGTTTGGACTAGGTGTTTTCAATTCAGTTATCTGTTGTTGAGGAGTCCTGTGCACACCAGTCAGTGAATGTGAGCCGATGCAGTACTTTTACGCTAATTTACGTAATGTTTTTGTAGCCGTGGCTGTTTTATATTGATTGGAGACAAAATGACTGCAGTTTCAGAAATTTTGCTCCGAGGGGACGCGCAGCTAATTGTGAATTCCTTTTCGGTGATTTGCTCAACGAAATTACTAAACACTTGCGGTGGTTGCGGTGAAAGTTAGATCGGATTATATCGATTCTCAATCATATTTTAGTGTCAGGTATAAAATAAAAAAAGTATTTTATGCGCCCTGCAATTATGTTTCTGCGGGGAAAATAGGTAATTGTGAATAGGTATGGAAAATCATATGGCTCTGTAGGTAAATTTCATTAATGTAGACGTTTAGGTTGAAGTAAGAAGAATTTTAGTTAAAGCAGGGTTTAGCGACTAACATTGAACAATAGTTTATGGGTATTACTATTCACTCAGAATCATTCAGTACACAATAATGTTTTTGTTTAATTATTTATTTAATTAAATCTATTAATATCATGAAAATGATATCATGAAATATTTTATTTTAATAGCTGCCATTACAATGTCAAGCTCCATTATCATGGCTGCATATGCAAATATGTCCGCCATGTAAATTGCATATTTAAATATTCCACCATTGCGAAATTAAATATGGAGAGAAACAAAAAAATCGCGCGCCACGCTTCAAAGAGCCCCACCCGCCCCAGGGGTGAGCATAATGAATAGACACGCACGGTAGGGCGCGTCACCCTTCGCAATCAATTGCGGCCCTCTTCTTTCACTATTGCGTCTCTCACTCTAGCATCTACTAGAATTGTATATCTATCCCTATCATAATCACGATTGGAGTGACGAGGACTGTCGAGCGTCGCCTCAAGGCTTTGCCGCGCTGCCAATTTTGAAAATAGAATTCACGTCATCATCGACAAACTTGTATTTGCAGTTGAGAATTAAATCACGCCGCAGTTTTCCGCGCATTTAATAAGTTTTCGGGCTGCAAATGTAATTTGGTGTTTTGTAGATTGATGTTGAATTTGTTGAAAGTGATGAAAGTAAGATTGGGAGGTTGAAAAGTTGAGCGATGGGATTTACATTTTCATTATCGTTATTAAATTACATTACGATAAAATGACATTTTATTTTCTTTTACACATTTTTGATGTGATTTCACTGATTTATCAATGGATTTATATGTATGAGGGAATTATAAAATACATAATTTACGTGCGTTGTTTGTCGTATTGTGTGTTAAAAGTCTTTATATTTGTTACTTGATCTGTTTTTCTTGTCTTGCCACTCAAGTATAGAAAACGTCTAAGAATCCTAAGAAAAAGCAAAGAAAATTTTCTTTATAACTGAAAATTATAGGCATCCGGAAAGCTAATATAAGTAAAGGTATGGCTTTGCATTAGTTTTATATTTCGTATTGCCGATCATTCAACGTTCAAATATTACCAAGCGTTAAAATCTTATAGGTTGTTTTTATATGGCTGGTAAACTGGACGTTCTTGGTCAGTGATGCTCAGTCATCGAAACACTGTGTGAGTTATTAAATAATTATGGGAATCGTGGTTAATCGAAATCAAACCGATCCGAAATCAATACGGCAGGAATAATACAAAGACTTACTACGTTGACGGCTCTACAAGGGATTTAGTCGTGGTACTAGGCAAACTTGTATTAATTTAAATATTTATTCCGCTATGAGCTAAAACACATTTTAATCACAGTAGAAATATCACATAACAATATATTGCATATCAACAGTAAATAAACAATTGCTGTAAACAGTGCTAGAACCACGCTGCAGCACACAAGTCTTGACTCTAACATTGAGTTGCTATTTCGAAATTCGAACCAATATCGACGGCAACTGCTGGCTGCAAATGCAACAGTCTTACTTAGTATCTCCGACTGCGCGTGCAGATAGCGCAAAGTACAGAATTAATTTCTTAGAAAAACATACAAACCACGGTTTACACTTAGATTTAGTTTAGTCGAAATGGAAGCCTACTGTAAAACAAAATATTTTTAGCAGTTCTTTAAAGTCTTATTTCTTTCAGTCAGTGATGGTTCAAATTCAACAACCTTTACTATTAACCCACTATTTTCATCATTTTCGCATAATTGAACAGTCACCGCATATACAACTCTTCAGAATTATTTTCTGTCCGATGAATTGCCTGGTCCTTATTGGGTAAAAATATGTGTCGTTATTGTCTATCAATACCATAGCATGACCTTGCGTTTCAACTGACCTAATTTAATATAGATGGTTATGTGGAATCCCACCGGGGTTAAAATCGATTAATTATTGTCTGCCTCGGTGGCGTAGTTGTACGGTACGACTAGAAAGCTGAGGTCTCGGGTTCGAATTCCTGGTCAGGCAGATTGATATTGGATTTTTCTATTAATTATCAGCCCGGAGTAAGGAATTTGTGCCCGATATGGTGAGAAGCTCACCCTTTACCTCATCACATCATGGGACGGAACATACAAGGCGAAATGTGGGTGTCCTGGTAGCACCTTTGCCTACCCCTTCTGGGAAAAAGGCGTGAGTTTCAGTGGCGAAGGGTGACTTTTTTCAAAAGGGAAGCCGATACTTCTGGTGACTAGTTTTATTAAATTAACAAGTACTCATACTTATATTTTTACTCCGTTATGTACGTAAGATATTGAGCGACATATTTGCTTAGTAATACTTATTATATTTTCATACAACACTTGCACGGAATAGCACTGTGCCCGTTAGGTGCTTTTTTTAACGTTCTTAAAGTAAATTTCGATTCAATGCAAAAGACAACATTAGCCTGTTTTGAAATTGATCGACAAAAAAAATTCAAACGTTCCTTATATATAAAAAAAAGATGAAGAGATTGATGTAAGTGGACGAAAGTAAAACGATGCCAGTATAGAGCTAACTCGAGATCTATCGAATCTGGCAACCCACATGAGATGCAGGCGTGGGTTATGTTTGTATGTCCTATTTTGAATCAACGCTAACAAAAATACGGCATTACAATATTTATTAAATAATTAAAACTTGTCAGTTGCCGTTCTTTCTCTGGTACTTAAATGTATTATCAAATTTAATATAATTTCCAGTGCGTTTTTTAATTACGTAAATGCAGCATTTTTAAAATTACCTCATAATAATGCAATTCATGAGATAAAACGATACATACGACATTATCAAGTTTCATTCATCATTAAAGTTTTGCTAAATAGATAGATCTGTTTGCACTTCGAAACCAGTAAAATTTCATAAATTACCCACTAATTATATACAAACCTAAAAATAGACACCGCATTATACATATACACTGAAACAACACAGTAGTAAATAATATTTTCTAATTATAAACACGAAATAAAAGAGGCGCGAACTGGCAAATTACTTTATAAGCCGTAGGCCCACCGGCATATTCACAAGCGAATACCGTCGTATTTCTACAAATAAATTTAGACCTTAAAAGCTAATAGTTATAAGGTGCAATTTTGCATGCAGTTCTGAGCAACAAACGTGTAACAGAGATGGCAAATAATGCGTTGGAAATGAGCGCGAGAGCAACGGGAACTCGTGCTGTGTCCTTGTAGCCTGACGTGACGTCATCGGGATCTAGGCGGCCGCGTGTTTCGTATGCATGTACTTACGTTGAACATCGCGCAATGCGTTTGTCGTTGTGTTATTAATTGATCGATAATATTTTGTTTATTAATATCGAATAACATTTGTTTATTGTTTATATTTATTTTAATATTGTTTATTATTTGATTATTTTCTTCATATAACTTGTTTAAAAAAATGTAAATAATTAATAATTTCCTTTAAATTATAAGGCGTGCTGCTAGGAATCGGCTTGTAAGGACCCTTCGCCACTGGTGAGTTTATGTATCTATGTAATAATTATCACGCGTAAGGCTGTACTGTTATGTTTCACGAAATAGTATCTACGTTGCTAAAATAAACTGTTACATGCCACTACCAGCCTAAAAATCTAGTGAAAAAAAAGGAAATAAAATGTTTAGGTTTTAAAAAATAGTACCAAGTATGTAATAGTGAAATGTATGAAGTCGGTAAAATTAGATGTTAGAATTACCTATACCGGGTATATCAAGACCGCGACCGAAAACGAAGCCGGGTGGTAGTTTTAGTGGCTATAGACACAATGCAACAAAAAATTTCGCAAAATAAGCGATAGATTATTCTTTACAATAAGATTATTCTTTACAAGTGATAAATCCTTAGTTTTTGCAAAAATAGTTATTTAAACCCTTACGTATCATTGCGTCTTTAAAAATAAAAAGTTCGTTTTCGGTCGCAGTCTTGATATACCCTGTATACGAGAAGGATTGCAGATTAGATCGGTTTATCGGGTTAGACTCAAGTTTCTTCCCGGCCTAGAAAATAACAAAATTTTCAAATGTTTTTAAATGCGACGACTGAATTGCTTTGGTTCGCGAGGTATAGAGGCTCTGGAATCAAGACTTATGACCATCTCGGGTTATCGCTCTCTGCATTCGAGGCAACCTCCTTGTAATTTTAGATATCACGGAAACCATCCTACGTTTTGAGCTAAAAATCTCTCGTTGACGTTTATTTACATATATAATTATTTTACGCATTTGAATACTTAAGAATTCCTAGTACTGAAATGAGTGAATTCATCCATCCATTAATTTGTATCCGTAAAGGACATAATTATCAAAATCACGCTAACTAAACAAGAAAGATTTACCCATACCCCGATTTACACATTAGTGGCGCTGCTATCACTAAGTCCTATTAATTAATTATTTATAGACGCTTACATACATACATAAAATAGATACATAGCGTTTCAATTACGGTCTTATTACCCGTCCCACTCCCGAAGAATTAGCTAGTAAGATGTTCATACCGCCATCATTGATGCCAGCGTCAAAGTAAACCTGATTCATTTTGTCAGTTAGCAATAATTACATATAACTTTGTTATTATTTTTAAGACGATAAAATGCTTTACTTAAATTCTTACAAGACCTCCGATTTGTCCGTTAAAGTGGGATGAGTTTTGTCATCCGTTTAATAAAATTAAATGAAACAAAGTATACTACCCGTTAAGGTGCGGTTACATGTTTATTGTTCATAATAATATCATAATGACGTCATTCTGTTATGTACAGGGAGTCGGTGGTAATTTTACATTTACATTTCCAATCCAATTTTCATTTCCATAATACGAGTACTATTTGGCTGAAACAAAAACATTGTTAATTAATCATGTAAACTAATTACCGTTTCCCACGTTCTGTTTCTGCCGTTCATATATATATATATATGACTCGTATGTGTTACATACATACCGGGTATATCAAGACCGCGATCGAAAACGAAGCCAGGTGGTAGTATTACTGACTTCAGACAAAATGCAACTAAAAATTTCGCAAAAAAAATCGTCAACTTTTTTTTGGTAATTTTTAACTTATCGTCGTATTTGGGTGATAAATACATAGTTTTCCTAAAATAATTATGTACACCTTTTTATTTTTTACGACGCAATGGTACGACAGTGTTTTAATTACTATTTTCGCAATAACTAGGTATTTACTACCCAAACACAATGATTTTCAAAAAATTGCAAAAAAAAAATCTGTCGCTTATTTTGCGAATTTTTATTTGCATTGTGTCTGTAACCACTAAAACTACCACCCGGCTTCGTTTTCGGTCGCAGTCTTGATATACCCTGTATATACATACATACATATATAAACTCATGTCTTTTTCCCAGAAAGGAGAGGCAGGGGTGCTACCAGGACACCCACATATCGTCTTGTATATTCTGTCCCACGATATGATAGGGGGCGAGCCTATAACCATATCCGGCACAAATTCCTGACTCCGGGCTGATAATGAATAGAAAAATCCAATATTATATGCCCGACACGGGATTCGAACCCGAGACCTCAGCGTTGTAATCGTAACGTACGACGGAATAATTATTCAATAATGTCTTTAAATAAAATCTGCAAATTCTTTAAAAATATTAATTATATTTTATTTTAATAGTCATCCAAATTTTGTAAATCAATTACGAAATATTGTAATTTGCTGCGTAAAATTATTCTGTTTATTATATTAACAAATCTTTTAAATAATTTAAATAGATTACAATAAATCAATTAATTTCCTTTTAAATTGTGGCGACCTGTTTTAACAATAATTGAAGTATTTTATTATTTACATAACGAAAACACATTTTTATTATATAATAAAATATCTAAGTATTATAGCAAATGTATGTATAAACATGTTACATACTATTTAACACTACAATTACCCTTATTGATCATAAATATTAATGTAACTCTAAAATATATTCCCCTTCTACCTACATAATGTTATGTATTTAAAAGTAGGCCTATACTGATATTAATTACCGTCGAGCAAAGTTTCAACACGCGCAAACATATAAATAAAACTCAATTTATTGACATTATTTATATTGCAAACACTCAAAAAACCGTAATAATTTACAAATTCAATGATATTTACCCCTGCTGAGCCATCCGAATGCATTTTAATGTCATTCTTTGTACGAATGAAGTTATTTGTATTTTTATTCGCATACCTGCCTGTGTGTGCTGACTGCTGACCGCTTAATGTCTTGCATTAAACAATTATTATCACGTTATATTGCTTGTTTCAATACATTTGAATGTAAATGAGGCGTTCATTATTTTTTCAGATTACAGGCCGCCTCGCCTTTGTCTACACACGCCATGCCCTCATTAATTGTTTATTTTATTGTCTCAATGTGTAGTTTCAGTGCCAATCTTGCGGAGGTTTGTTCAGCCTTACTCCTTTCTCTACATTTTGTATTAAAACGTATGCACGGTTGTCACAAGCTAAGTTTTATTATAGTATAACCACACAACCGTAAGCTGTAGTTTTCGTGCCAAGAAACAATGTTTTATTCATTAATAATATTAAATTTAGGTGTTTTGCAATTCAAAACAAAGTGCAGAGACGACGCATTCGATTAACATTTATTCTCAAGTCGGGACCGTCTGGCGTTACCGTCCTAAGAAACAGCTTGTTGCTATGGGAACGTGCGAGGCGGGCGACGCGACGATACGGCGCGGCGGCGGTGTGGTGCGGGTTTGGTAGCGTACGTAGCTGAGCACCGCGCCACCTCGACCGACACGCAAGTGATCTCAGCTACCAGGATCGCATATACAAAAAGAGCAATGACCTCACTCACTCGCTATTCTTATCTCGCTCACGCTATCGACGCACCGCGCCCGCTCGAATGAGGCAAACGGCCTTCTGTGCCACCACTTCATATCAAAGTCGAATCAGACACTATTGAGATAAGGTTCCTTGTGCAATGCTACTCTAAAGCCTGTCGACTTTTAACGATCTTCATTGAAACCTCTATAGTGTTGTTGTGAAAATGGAAGCAATTTGTGAAGCACGTGAAGAATTTCAATCATATTTCGTATATTTATGCTGTCCTAATAACTTCGATGCTTAAGGATCATTTTCGCGTGGTTAACATTCCTTTTTTTGTTGTTGCCGTTGATAAAAATGCTTTGAGAGTCGAGAACTATAACTACTATCAGCGCATTTGTGTCAAGCTGATAAAAAATTAAAAGGTGGAAGCGGAATGTTTAAGTTTGGCGGCATTGTGTCCGTTTTTATCGTTTCTCTCGTTCGTTCTCATCAGTGATGTGTTGTTTGTTAACTACTCGTGGTGAAGCGATGTAGGACTATTTACCCTCTTTGGTGTCATTCAAAATAAGCAATGAATGACGCAACACGGCCGACACAAATGGATTAACCTCGAATCGCTCCGTTGATGGCAGTCGTTTCATACTTGTTGGCTTTTTACTTTAAGCCTATAATACTGATAGCTAGATGGCACGAGATAATTGTTAATTAATACATGTACATAATATTGGATAATTTGAGTTATGTTTATAGTTTTTAAAATTATAAAATATCATCAAAAGAATGTTTTTTGTTATTGATTGCATATCATTAGGAACAAGATATTAGAAATCAGAATCAATACATAGATTTTTCTTTAATTTCACATTCAACAAAGATATCATATAATCCTAAGAAAGAGGAGACGATATTGAAATGCGATCGCTTATCATGCATGCATGAATGAGAATGGGTGGGTGTCATATGTGTGGACGGCGCGTGCCGCGACATAGCGGGCAAAAGTACTAGGGATGCATGAGTATTAGAAAGTATTAAACGACGTGTTCGCCCTCGCTTCATGACGTCGTTTAATTCTGCTGGTACTGTATCATAAGAAGAAAATGGTCTTTATATCTTTGTGTTAAGGTTTATTATCAGTTGAGGTTAATATAGTAATATGTGATCGGCTCGTGGGGAATGTTTGATAGAGCTTCTAGTTGGTTATGCGGTCCTGGTATTCAGCGCGCACTGCGCAACTCCCCAGACACAGGACGTCACGCACGCTCCTTGCACACACTACACAAGGCTAGCTTGTTGAGCGAGGTATAATTATGCAAACAATACCTATCGGACCTCGCTCGAACACGACAAACAAACTAGACGCGGAACTTATTAAGGCGGCTATGTTTCTGATGAATATTAAACTGACTCTGTAGAAATTCATTGCCAGTCTTAAACGTATTTTATTTTTAATAATTCAACTTTACATTTTTAAAAAATAATTATTAACTGCACGTTGATCGTGTACCATTATTTATCTACCACAATCGACATTCAATTGTTAAGTGCATAAAATATTTATATTTCCATTTTGTAAAGAATTTTTTTGAAGTGAAACTTCTTTATCGGGGTTGGAAAAAATTTTGCGTTACGCGCCATCTTTATTTCTACGTCACATTTTTGCGTTACGCGCCATCTTTATTTATTTAGTAAATTAGTAATACTTAGTAGTAATCCTGTGTATTGTAACTGTATTTAGTACGAATCCCACACTAGTGTATCATCCCACATTTGGACATAATACAGTGTATACCATTAGAACACATTCTGTACCCACTTCAGTAAGCCACACCCCCAACCGTTTCCAAGCCCCACCCAAAATTTTAAGCCCCACCCACTTTTTTGTAATTTGATCCTTACCCCCCCTCTGGCCTTCCCCTACCCTAAATCCAAAACAGTGCCCAATAGCCTCCCCACGAAACCTCCCCCCCCCCGCTTACCCCCACCCTAAAAATTTTACCTCACCCCCCCTACTCATATCTCCGGCATTATCCATCGTAGACCCACCGACCTTGGGTTCATTGGAACCGGCTCGGTGAGGGCTACAATCCTGCCCCAACAGAATTCCCGAATACCCCCTCACAACTTTCCCCACTCAAAAATATTTTAAGGTGCCCAATAGCCTCCCCACGAAACCTAACCCCCCCCCCCCGCCCCTACCCCCACCTAAAATGTTTACCTCACCCCCCCTATTCCTATCTCCGCCAATATCCATCGTAGACCCATCGACCCTGGGTTCATTAGAACCGGCTCGGTGAGGCCTACAATCCTGCCCCAACAGAATTCCCGAATTCCCCCTCCACAACTTTCCCCACCCAAAAATATTTTAAGGTGCCCAATAGCCCCCCCACGAAACCTAACCCCCCCCCCCCGCCCCTGCCCCCACCTAAAATTTTTACTTCACCCCCCCTAAACCTATCTCGGCCAATAAAGGTCGTGGACCCACCGAGCTTGGTATCCTCGGAACCGTCTCGGTGAGGGCTACAAATTGGCCCCGATAGAAATCCCAAATTCCCTCAAAAATTTCCCCCCTCCTAAACTTAAACTTTATTTAATTTAGCTTTATTTTACCAATTCTGTAAATTTGTAAATAGTAGATCATTTTGCGAAAAATGATGTCATAAAGAAGTTTCACTTCTTACGTGTGTACACTAATACACACACACATTTTTTTTTTAACAATTTTGTAATAAAATAAAAAATAAAACATTTTGTTTCTAGTGTAAAGTATAGAGTAAAGTTTATGGAGTTTATTAAACTATCTTAATTTAAATCAAGACAGAGATATATCTCGTGCAAATTATTGAATATGCGCGTAGAAACGTGCAAAATCTGCAATTTGGATATTTATTTCTTAAACTAAAGTTGATTCCGTGTGAGCCAGATTATACTAGCGATAGCTAGTTACGTCATGCGACACTGTTTAGGTTACCGACATGGTTTTATTCAATAATCAGGCATAAAATTCTGCAAACAGCACAATTACTTACACGAACACAGTTCTTCTTTACTATTTATTAACCATTATACTTCGTAAAAATATTGATCCTAAATTCTAAAGTAATCAAAAGGCAAGTTTACAATTTGTTGAGAAAACCAATTATTTGGTCATCAATTTCAAAACAAAACGACGAAACTGGAATAATAAGCGAACAAATCGGTACTTCTAATTGATTAGGCACACGCTATTAGTGGTAACAGCTCCGTGCATATGCAATCAATTATCTCCTCTCGAAACAGAGATCATTAAAAGCTTGTCAAACACTAACAAAACGTCCAATACATTGCCGTACTACAGTTGCGCGAGTTCAATGTTACGCTTGGAAAATTTGTCGATCGTAAATCCACGTCGCTAGCATAACCAGCCAAAATTATATGAGCCGCGTAATCTCTACAAACAACCGTTTTTGTGCAGCCGAGTGAGTAAGAAGTGGGGCGCGGGGAAGGTCAATGTATTAGTTGTAGATTATATCTCCTCGAGCGTTCTGTGTTCCTGGTATGCTGCGTACAAAGCGGCAGGTTGCGACCGCACCGCACCGCGGACGCGGCGGCGGCCGCTGTTGCCGTCGCGGCTGGTCACGTGACCCGTGGGAGGGTCCCCTGACAACAGAGCTCCTCGGCCCTCTTCCCTAGCCAGCCACACACATACTACTTGACCTGCCGCAATACACAATACACACACCAACACACGGACAATGTTGTCCCATTCGTGAGGAAAACAAAAAGTAAATAACGATGTATTAGTAAACATTGAAGAGTGATTTTTAACATTGAATTGTTGGCAAGCAATGTTATATGAACAAGTTATATTAACATTAAATTAATGTATTGGAGCCAACCAAATACCTTAGATTCGTATTTTATTCAGACATCATAAAACTGGATTCTACAGAAATTATATAGAGAAAATGTGGTTTAAAATAAGATGGAACGTAGACGAGTGTATGTTTTATTCATGTGTTATCTAGACTGAGTTTACAATCATGTTTAAAGTTATTGATGGAAATAAAGACAATATTTACTGAAAATTATACTACAAAATATTACAATCTTTTTCAAATATTACACTCATTTGTGGACATTCGCGTAAAAACGAATTAGTATTGTTGAATCATGGCTTTATATTCACAAGCATGGTCTACCGTCTAGGTACTAACTACTTAATTAAGATAATGAAAAATACTACTAATAAATATTTATGCCGTTCATAAAATTTATTTGAGAAGTTTAATAGTATATTGCAGTTGAAATCGAATGAAATAAGCGAAAGTTTTTTGTTTTATATAAATTAGATTGTATGTAAATTTCTGGCGAAATTACCAACAAAGCCCATAAAATACAAAAAATAATAAAAGAGATGGAGTGTTCCTTGCTTTTCTATAATTTTTCAAAATGATAACACTTATTCATGCGGTATTTTGATGCAACGACCATGTTAAAATGCATTACCATCAATTACTGAATGCTTAGATGCAGCTGAAACCTCTGATAATGGATAGTCATGTATAAAAACTTATATCTTCTATAGATCTTAAATTAAAATTCAAGCCAACATAACTCGCCGTGCTCACTAATTCTGTTTCACAACGCCGTCTTTCCACTCGCTCTAATACGCATTATAGTTGTTGCTTTCTCCATCTTACATTAGATTTAAGAAAGAGAGGTGATATATTGAGATCTGACAGCTGCCGTGGGGTTTTTCCATTCCGAACGTTCGGGATAGGGCACGATAATGCGAATAACGCTTATGTTTCTACGTAAAAGTATACTTTATGGGTTATTATTTATAAAAAAAAAAATACGATTCATTGGTTAGGTAGTATCACATGGCAGTAAAATATAGTTTCATTACATTATTAAATAAATATAAGCTCATTAGATAATTAGGTAGCTATATAGTATATACGGGTACAATATTCCACATATTATGTATTTGTAATCGTTACCTATGTTAATGTTATTTTTTTCTATGATTGTTTTGGGTTTATTGTGGCAAAAATAAACGTTTTTATCTATCTAACTATCTATCTATATACTTTGCCGTGGAGGAAAGCCCTTTACTATATTTTTCCAGAAAATGTTGGAATGCGGGCTTACATTTGAGAAATTTATATTGGCTATAATTTAGATGGGAAATATGGGAGAATATGGGATAGGTAAATAACATGATCTACGTGATATATGAGTAGTTACTATGTTATTAATAATATATCTGTTCTACTTGGATGCTATTCGCAACGAAAGCAAGCGTAAACCCGTTTTAGAAATGGAGTGACTAGAAAGTATTGACAAAGACTTTGTCACTAACCTAATCGATTCTTATACTCGTTTAACGAATGGTTCGCCCAAAAATCTCTCTGAGGCCTGTTACTCTGTCTTCAGTCACAGCAACTCTACTGCTGAACAAAGGCCTCCCCCATGGTTCGCCAGTCGCCACATCGACCTGTTGAAAGCGGCCTGCATCCAGCGAGTTCATGCGACCTTAACCTGGTCGTCCGTCCACCTTGTGGGTGGGCGTCCGACACTTCGCTTGCCTGTAAGTGGCCTCCACGCTAGAACCTTTCGGCCCCAACAACTATCGGTTCTACGTGTTATGTGCCTGGCCCACTGCCACTTCAACTTGCTAATCCTAAGGGCTAGGTCGTAACCTTTATTAGTAGTATTTAATTCATATTTATATTCTGCTATGAAAAGACGTTAATAGAAACCCTTAACGCCTCATCGATAGATGTTCACGACGCCGCAGCTGATATGGGTAGGCAGTAATAATGATTAGATACAAATATCTTGTGATAGTTCAGTTGATAATATTCACGATCGATAAGCATCGAAGCAAATACTCTTGAAACTAGAAGACAGGATTTTCTCTATTTTTATATTTTCTTAAATCACCCGTTTACACAAAGGAATTGATTAATTTTATTATATTTAAAACAACAGTAATTTATTTGAATTGAGTAAAGGGTACCTAGATATCGTCCGGAAATATTCTAAATACCTAGTTATTTCAATGACAATATTAAATTCAACGTCTAAATAGGCAATAATGGTGCGGGGGTCGAAACCACGGCCTTTCGATTCACAATTAAAACTGAAATAAGCAAAGAAAAAAATAAAGAAAGAAAACACACAAAGAACAAAACCATACCTGCTCTAAGCTACCGCTAAAATAAAAATTTGGCAGTAAACGTACTTGCATAATAATATATAATATCATAACAATAAAATAAGGGAATGGCTGTCCGTACTTTTTATGTAATTAAATAGAGATAAAACAATTGTTACATTATTAACTTGTGTTTTGCGGCGACGCAAAAAATCCTACTAAGAACTACGAAAGGTGCTATTCAGATCCGTAACTCTTTAATACCCGATTATATTAAACACCTTCTTTGAATGGCCTATAACAACAATATTGTTCACTGAATTGTTGATTAAATGATTTTAACAACGTTCCTTTTCTCTAAACACGAAAACGGCTCGTGAAATGGGTATGAAAACTACATTTAGTAAAAACCTAAAACCTAGGTTATTTTATCAAAAACATATGTTTATCTCTTTTAATATATTCCCTTACACTATAATATTCATTAAATACTTTAATATCGTGTAAAATATAAACGATTCCCAAGATTAAAACTCCAGCTTCTGCCTCTATACTAAAAGAACATTTCTATCTAACTCCCTTAATATGATTTTTCAAAATATCTCTCTAAAATCGTAGTATAGGTTTATCTTAATCTATATTAAAAATATAATTACTGTAAACATTAATAGAAGATTTATCTTATTTCGGGAAAGCATGTATCCATCGGAGTCCAATGTAAGTCCGCCTCTCGTGCGCGTACAAAGACCCAGCTGTCGTTGGGCCCGGGCAAACAGTGCGGCAACAGAGCTATTGATCCTGCGCCACACACATAGCGCTTCCAGCGCGCTCAAAAATCATTACCCACTAGACAGCTTATTTTGTAAAGCGCTTTGTGCGGGATTGTGATAAACACGTTCTAATCCCCGAAAGTTCAGCGCTTTAACAGCTCTGCTTTATTTTCATTTACGCTGTTATGAAAATTTGTTTGTTGGAATTGTTTTTGTTTTTAGATTATAATTTTAATTTTCTTTTTTAGTAGTAAATTAATTTTTGTATGTCTGAGGTTGTGCATTGTTTTATTTAATGAAAAATAGAGTAACGTGTATAACATGAAGTGTTTAATAAAATTGAGTGTTTTCTTTTATTATAAATTGTATGTTAAAATTACAATGTTTTAAATGTAGCTTGTTCGGTTAAAGTTTTATGGCAATCTTAACTTCGAAGTTTAAAACTTGGTGTACTTTTTAAGTCAAAATAGCCTCGGGAAATACTTTTCCAATAGGTTGTTTCATTCAATAGCGAATGTGTTTTAAAATAAGGGCCATAGTTTAAATATATCTTTATTACCTAGATTAACCTACGCTTGACTGGTAACGCAATGTAGAGTTCCCAATTTTAGTTTACCTATGTTTTCCAAAAAAGGGGCGTAACGAAGGTCTGTATGACCGAAGGCGATGTTGTTCTTATAAATGTTTTGGAGTTAATTGATGTTTTATTAAGATTATACATAGTACATATTTGTGTTTACCATCGAAAATAAAGCGTTTGTTTGAGGATATATTTTTAATTTAGAGCGACGAACAGGAATGTAAATGTAAAGTTTCTCCCGGATATTTTATATTTGATCAACTTCTGTAATAATTTCGCTTTATTGTGAATGTGTTGGAAAAGTAATAATTTAAAGCACAGGCCCAAGGAATAACTTTGCGTTTTATTAAATGGTTATCTACCTATTGTTCAGCACCGCTTATAAACACTAACGGCCTTATTCATAAACAGTTTTAAAACCTATTTAAGTTATCTAATGCTTTGTCTTCTTCGTTAAAACTGAATTTAAAATGGTTAGAAAGGGACAAAACATTCGATAACTAAAATAGGTTTTAAAACTTCCTAAACTATATAATATATATATATAATTTGTAACCGATCGATGTCTATACATGGAAGATAAATGAGAAAAACAAATATGGAAGGCCTGTATTAACGTAATAGAACCTAAAACAATGATTTTAATAATTTTTGTGTTATAAATAAGGCCGTTAAAAATACTAAAGGATTCGTCACTGAGGTGTCAGCCTTTGTAAATAGATTAGAGAAAGGTCAGATTACTGGGTGTCGGGCAACTTTACTGAGAGAAATATAGACATTATGAGAAAAGATAATTGAAATTATTATAATAAGCTGTCGGTGTGGCCTGCTGGCAGGATCTAATCGAAAACATCTTATATTAAGTCGCATAAAATATCTATCAATGATTTACATTGAAAAGTTTGGGCCTAATGTTTAAATGTGTCATGTACCGATTCCTGATGTCTTACTTCTTTTGCAGAAAGTAAGAAATAAGGAGATAGAGTCGATGCCAAACACAACTGTGTAGGTCCCACTATCTTATCCGCAAGCCCCGTAAGGTTATTTGGTCAGGGTGAGTATTTGCAAAAGGAATTACCCAGGCAGGACACTGCGCTTAATACCGATCCGATGGTGGTATACTGTCAACCCTGTCCAACGTGTGGGCGTGGACAAATCTGTGATATTGTTTAATGGCGTATTTTGACAAGGCTTTTGTAGTGCAGGAATCTTACTCTGTAAGTCCACTGTCGAGTCCGTTTAATTATCAGGTTGATAACGTATAAATTAAAGTCCTGCATAAGGGATTATTGTTCAATAGCGTAAATTTTACAACGCTTTGGTAGAGCTGGAATCTATCTGTGTAAGTCCACCGTCGTCATTAAGATCCTGACGCATTTTTTTTATTGCCTTTATAGGTAGACGAGCTGGCGGCCCGCCTGATGGTAAGCGGCTACCGCTGCCCATAGACCTTCGCAGTGCCAGGGGTCCAGCACAACAAAGTCGCTGCCTACCTTAAGGAGAGTACTCTCTTTAGATTTATATAGATTTATATGGACATCTTCTACAATATGCAACTGAGCACGATTCTTACCTCTCATCCGTTACAAACATTAATTATTCTCCATATAACAGTATCCAGAAAGCAATTCGTTCTTGATAATACAAAATGCCATTCATGAAATGAGTTTGTTTATCAGTTGGACCAAGTAGCTAATCAGTAGCGGTGTTTAGGTACCGTTGAGAGGCGTATATGTGTGAGGTGGCCTGTTTGTAACCAACCTTAAACAAAGTTCGCGAACCTCCTATAGGCTAGCGTGGTCGAATTCGGCTTTAGCACTTCTCACCTAATTGTGGATTGTAGAGGTGTCGCATGAGCAATAGACGAGACTCATACGGGACAATGTGGCGTGTGGCGCGCGGCACGTGGCGTGTGGCGGATATATTATCGGTTTGAGTGCGGTGCCGCAACTGGAAATCGCTCGCGCGGCTCGTAAATACGTAAAATGCATGACCAATCAAAATACCAATGTCAGGGCACGCACACAGCGCACGCCTTGTGAGCGCGCGCGCGTGTGTGTGTGTGTGTGTGTGCTGTTAGGAGCTGTGTGTGTGTGTCGAAGGAACACTGACACACACACAGCGCGCTGAGATGTAACACGCGGCCGAGGGATAACAGAGGGCCTACAATTTATCAACCCGGAGAATAGTGTGGATGTTACGTTTAATATTTTTTGTCTATGTGAATTCATATTCTAAGTATTTAATGTTTTTATTAAAACATGCTGAGATGGTCTTTTAATTATAGACAATCAAATTGTTAATGGGTATTGTTTTGTTTTCAATAGTATAAGAATGCGGAAAACGAATCGAGCTTGTTCTGATACGATGGTAGTACGGATGACATGATTAGGTAGTTATATGATTTTTACCATTTTATGATACTTTCTACTAACATTTTCTACATTTTAAACTGATCTATAAACTGCCAAATTAATACTATTCAGTTACCATCTATGAACAAATAAAAAAATTGAATTAAATTCCTAACCGTTCCCAATCTGTAAGTACGAATTAATTACTTGACCAATATTATTATAATCCATCAATTAAAATTTAGAACAATTTAAATTAAGAATAAAGTAAAGCCGTGTCCACACTACACGCTTGCAGGCGTCTCACAGCGCGAGCCCCCGCCCACATAAAAAATGACATCTAAATAAATCCATTAAGCTCGGCCGACGCGACGCGACGCGCTCTTCCTGTCTGCGAGGCCCTTTATTCCATCTCCCCGCGTGTCTGTACGCGCCTTTATTTTTGTTTTGACAGCCACTGTACTCAACTTATGATTTGTGATGAGAAACATATTTAATTAACATTATTTTTGGGACGTGGGACCATTGAGATGGGATCTGTTTAAAAACGGTTTCGTTTTGTTGTATGATGGAAAGACTACGTTGAGTTAGTTATGTTAACATGATGTTAAACGCGAGCTTTTTCCTACAAGCTTGATTGTTGTAAATCAGCAACTGAGGAGTAATTCCATTACATACCATTACAGACCGGCTAGAAACATTATGACTATCTCTCACCTGTCGACACGCTTTTGCCTATTCAAAACCACGTAGTATTATCTCAAAACACGACAAACTCGTCGCTATGGCGGGCTTTACATCTGTGTAAAGTGTATCTATCTATCTATCTATATCAGCCCATATACGTCCCACTGCTGGGCACGGGCCTACTCTGCAATCGTAAGAATCGATTGAGAGTGGTTAGGCCATATAGTAAGTCCGCCAACCCGCCCTAGGCCAGCGTGGTGGACTATATGGCCTAATCACTCTCTATCCACATACAAACATGTTACCACCAGCAAAAGAGACCTCCGGCAAAGTCACTGGCGAACATTTTCACGTCAAATTGT
Source organism: Deilephila elpenor (assembly GCA_949752805.1). Classification (NCBI taxonomy): domain Eukaryota; kingdom Metazoa; phylum Arthropoda; class Insecta; order Lepidoptera; family Sphingidae; genus Deilephila; species Deilephila elpenor. The sequence goes on from OX457099.1 coordinate 10,610,467, forward strand.
TCTTCGCCGAATCTATTATCTAAAAATGTTTAAATAAAGTTGTTGGCTCTTTTACTTTATTATGTAATTTTATACAAAAACTAAAGCGCTATTTACACAGGGAGAGTTTCTGGCGGCGAGAATCGTATGCGATTATCGCATGACATAACCGCCACAGATTATCGTGTTCGGACAATGTTTACACGATGCAACTTTTTTATATCCTTACGATGATAGTATCTTCGAGACGAGAAACTTTCCCCGTGCAAATGGGGCTTTAGAAGCGATTAGTATCTTTTCTTTCAATCAAAAGTCTTAAAAATATGGCTACAGCTCGCGGGCACAGTCAGGCCTCAAGCCTACTAAATGATGAGGAGATTCGTCATTGTATCAGCCCATATACGTCCCACTGCTGGGCACGCGCCTACTCTACAATCGAGAGAATCGATTGAGAGTGGTTAGGCCATATAGTCCACCACGCTGGCCTAGGGCGGGTTGGCGGACTTACACACCGTAGAAATTCTCTAAAATCACTACGGTATGCAGGTTTCCTCACGATGTTTTCCTTCACCGTTATAGTGCGTGGTGATTGACTTTCAATACACACATAACTCGTACATTTGGGAATTTAAAATCACGGGCTTGCATAGATTATTTTATTTCATCGTGTTATACAAAATACGCACTTTTAATGCTAAAAATAAAGCATTATTTATTGCGACTTACGAAATTGATAAGGTGGAAACGATATCAGCTGCGCAAGATATGATAACGTTTCATCGCATGAATTAATGTGAAGTATATGTTATCACAATGATAAAACACTGATATTATTGACTTAAAATACCTAAACTCATGTTTTAAATAATGCTTATGGTCCGCAATCGAGCAGATTACTATGTCTATTATCTATGTCTATTAATATCTACAAAACTTAGACCGTATGTATGTGCGTTGCCATCTATCGTTTATCACTGGTAGGTCTCTCACATGTGAGAGGCCGGCTGGGTAGATAACACCGCAATGCCTATTTCCGCAAAACAGCAGTGTTAATGCACTGATGCGTTTCGGTTTGAAGGACATCGTATCCAGATTAACTACTGGAAATAATGAGACTTAACATCTTATGTTTCAGGATGGCGAGCACAGTGGAATGCCAAGCATGGCTTTGTAATTCATGGTGTTGTTTGGTTTTGCTACTCTCCATGAGCGGTCATATCGCTTACCATCAGGCTAATGGCAATTGGCATGGTCGTCTCCCCATTCATCGCAACAAAAAAAATCTATGTTAAAAGGAAAAAGGACGGTACAAGAAAATGAGTATACAATCTACGGCAATATTATTCACGGATTTATTTCCCGGACATAAATGTTTTTCTCGACCTTATGAAAGGAGCTCTGCTTTCCGTTGTATTCAGGCATTCGCCACGTTAATTAAATTTACTTATTTAATTAACGTTTTGTTTTTGTTAAAATATACAAAAATAAGTAAACGGAAATAAGCGGGTGGTAACTGATATGAGATTCTGATACTGATACCGACCAAAATAATATTATTATAAATAAATAAATAAATAAATACACCCAACAGTCACATACATAGTCCTGACTCCTGACCCCACATTAAGATCAATTAATTCTTGTGTCGCAGGTATCAGGTATTATGTAATTATTCTTCGAATCTTAGCTTGTCCAGTCTGTTTAGTTTTCATTATAGGGAGCGGTGCTAGGGTTGATTTCAATTCTATCAAGACTACTGTAGTGCATTCGTGGGTTACGACTTGCGTTGCCCCAGCCGGTGCCAGAGACAACAACCGTGCATAGTCTTCGCAAATTCACCCGAAGTTCAGCCACCTAAGTTTAAAAAAAATGGAAAACATGTCTTCACTTCAGTCCAAATACGTACCACTGCAGGGCAGGGGTCTCCTCCTTTATCTAGAGTATGATTAAGAGGTCAAGCCATATAGACAAACACGCTGGCTAAGTGCGGGTTGGCGGACTTTAGATATCATAGAAATTCTTACAAATTGCTATAGTATGCAGCTTTCTCCACGATGTTTTCTTTCACCGTTATAATGCGTGGTAACTACTAATACAGACATGAATCCGAAAAGTTTGAAGTGTGCCCTGGAATTGAACCTGAGACCAGGTTGAACACGCTGGCAGCCACGTTGGGTCCATTACCAATGAGGCACCAAGTACTTTATGTTCATGAAATATTTATTTCTAATTTCTTCCTCTCAACAATATTGAATAGTGACAGCAGACACTTACATAATCTGAGAGTCTTAATGTTCTAATTGGCTCAGTTCCCTCTTGGATTAAATTTATGTTTAGTTTATTCTTTTTGATAGTAAGTTATATACGGTGTGGCGTTTCCTTCGCCCGTGTCCTGCGGTTAACCGTAAAACCTTTACCGCCGCAATTGGCACGCGTGGTGTCGGGAAACTGAGCGAGAATTTTAAGAATTTATTCATGAGATAAATTGAGTAGCTGCCTTCGATTTTTCGACATTAACTCTTTTGAGAATTTGGTGAGGCCTGTTTAATCCATCATGTTCGCCACTTGATTAGGCGCAAATTAATTGTTTGTAAGTCGAGTAAATAATCATTATTAATAATCATATTACCGGTTCACCCCGTGAACACTAAGGCTGGAACTTAAAAAATATAAAAAAAAACTACCAAATCCGCGATAAAATCCGTAAAAAATTGTTTTATTTCAATAATTTTATTAATTGATGCCATCACTTTCTTTTTATTTTGACATTGTAAAATACATCTTGGTAAATACAGTTTAGTTCATATAGACTGCAAAGTATTAGCTGGCGTTAAGCGATTGTCTCGCGTTATTCGACGTAATTATATCTTAATTGCTTCCGCACGCACCTTATAAATGATGTGTGTGATTATGATTATGTACGTATCTAAGTACATTAAGCGCAGAAGATTAGTTTTATTTCAATAGATTGAAGACGGCAATATCTTAGTGTAGTTTTGTTTTTTTGTGAGGTTTATTAATGTGACCGCATAAAAAGAAATGAGTCTAGGAGTGTATAAGTCTATTAAATAGTCTCCCAGCTTAAATAAAAAATATTCAAAAGTATTAATTTATAATATGGACTTAAAATTTATTACACCATTCCAAAGTAGAGTCAGCGTACCATTTCATTATTACGAGTGTTGCAAAAAGTACAACTTAGCATTTCACGATCTGCCTGATATTAAACAATGCGAGAAAAATGGCACAACAGCTTATGCCAACAGATAAATAAGTATCGTAATAATTCACCTCTAACTTCCAAATAAATTCGCCCTGACTTAGCTCTACCTGCAAATTATTTTCAATATTGTTTATTTTGTACGTAATTTAGAGGGTATTTTCTTGTTGAAATAATAACATATATTAATATTATATTCGTGACACAGATACTTTATTCAAATAAATTAATACAATATGCAAAAGATTTTAACAAAATAATTTCGTATCTCACAACATATATTTCGAATGTATTAAACATCAGACGCCGCTTGCGACACATATCAGCTCATTTATCTACGTTCCAACAACCAAACTGCACGTTACAAAATATTTCGCAAAACCATTACAAAAAAGTGAACACGCAGCGAAGGGTATGTACGAACGAAACCTCAGCAAATAGCAGTGTTCGCGTAATACTCGCCAATGCTGCACACACAGAACCAGTATACAAAGACCTTCCGCGCCTCCTTCGCCACTATAACATGTTTAAACAGGAGGGGGTATGGTTATGAATGCGAGGGGTATTAGTAATCTGGCCGTGGAAGTAGGCAGTAATCTAAGCGCATTAGAGCGCGCAGCGTCGCGTGACGCGCGGGACGTTGACCGCACCGCTCACTATAAAGCAATTGCTGCATTAATAGGGTTGTCGACGTGTTTCAGAAGAAATCATGTTTAACGGATGATTTGAGGTAATTAATGGGTTTTGTGTTGGCGCAGGGCCAGCACGTGATGATCTTTAATGTTTTGTTACACAAAAAGATTTAATGCATTCGCCAGGTTGCCGCCTTGCTAATGAGACTGTTACGTTACGCTTTGATCTTACTACTGGCTGTTGTGACCTGTGGATAAGCTAATTGTTCTATTTCTAAACATTATAAGGAATTGTTGCTGATTAATTCTGTTTAATTATGTTTTCGTTACATTTTAATCCATTTATAAACGGTGTTTAATAATCTGAAACAATTATATTAAATGCTATATTAACTATTGGATCAAATCAGTAAAAATATGCGACATTGTAAAAAAAATCTACAATCTATACACTTTTACCATTATTTATATTTGACAGAACTTTTATTGTTTTATAAGGCTAGGAATAAAGTCGTACATAACAAAACACGATTCGTCTCATATTCAATATTATGGTTTTTTAAAACTTCTCGAATCGATAGAATGTTTAACCAAATAAAAGAAACAAATGTGGTTAAGTGTAAATGTGTTTTAAACTATCCATGGGACTTTCTCTTAGCTTAAATAGCTTCGTGGAAGGGTAGCGCTTTGGACATTATGCCCGATAAGCGTGCATGTTTATTGACTTTTGATTATGGCTAATGACTTCACGTATTACCAGGCAACACTTCTATTTCTTCGGAAACATTACATTGTATTACCGCTTCTATAGAAGGGCTATGTGTAAAAAATACAGAAGTTAATATGGGAAAAGATTTATGCTCTGTAAACTTAAAGTGAGCAAATCGCCCATTACTTTTATAATTTGTTTTATTTATTAATCATGCTAACTAAAATAAATCATAACGCGCAGAAAACAGACGCTACAGATTTTTATCAATGCTCTCAACCTTACCTATACAAAAATAATTTATCTTAGTTAACCATCGCCTGCTGAAAATGAAAAAGGCTGTCTTGTGACAACTTCGGAGAGGAAATACCCGAGAAGGGAACAAATACTCGTTATTCTGAAGGTATATCGTACAGAACGCTTTAAACAAATTATTGGAAGATTGACGAGGTAATAACTCTCGAGGTAATGACTTCTCCAATCTTCCACCTATTTTAAATCCTGGCAACACTTGACTTTTATAGTTGTGTGTCATTAATTACAATGGTGACGTCACATCGACATTACGTTCATAAAGTACTTTATAAATTGGCGGACGGAAAAATCTCAGGCCTGTTAAATTTTATTAGGATTCAGTACATCAATGCATGCGACCCTAAACATCTTACAGTTGGAAATCGTCTTGAAATTACAATTCCTTATTGGTGATCCGTGTTGCGGTTGGCATACGAATTAAATTAATTATACTTATCGGGATTGAGTCTTATTCTTTTTATTTCCGTCCTTTCCGATATTTTGTGTTACTTTGTAGTAAATACATAATTATTTACTTGTAGCATGATGTACGTAAGGATTGTCAAGAAGGCTTGAGGTATTGGTTAACAGGTATTTTTTTTCGTATGAATTTTTGAATGTATAGGTTGAGTCAAGCTACGCGAAGTGATTAACTGCTTAACATGTTTTTCTCGTCAAATAAGTCGTGTCGTCGTCAGTCGTCAATCAGTCGTCAATCGTCAATGGCATGCTTAGTCAACACTTGGCTCGAACCTTACAAGGTCCATCTAGCACGGAGGGCCAAATACAGTTATCATCTCCATTCTCAGACACACGAAGTTTACTAATGCAAATAGGCCCCAGGATTTCCACAGCAACTGATCGAAAGCAGCCTACATCCAGCGACTTCCTAAAACCTTCATTTATAATTAATAATAATTTCTCCATATTTCGAGTGCGTAAGCGCGTCAACCCTGCGTATTAGACAGCCAGTACACAAAATCTGTGAAGTGATTTGTGCGCTCTCACTCGCCAATCCGGGGCCAACGACCGTCGCGGATGCTAACCGCCCGATAACGGTTCCGCGGACGTGCACTTTCTGATGTTTTGATGCCCCAATTGCCATTAGTCTAATGAGCCACGCTGACGGCTGACTACTGACGACTGACGACTGACGACTAATGGCTGACGACTGACGCCGTGTTGTGCACAGCAGATGGATAAGATTTGGTTGAATAAATTGCCAGTTCATTTTTAGGACTGTTGTGTTTTTTTAAATGTTAGCCTTATTCTGACTTTTTTGTTATTGCGATGTATAGCGAGACGAGCATGCTATTCTCCTGATGGTAAGAGACACGACCGCTCATGGACAGAAGCAAAACCAAACAACTCCAACAAAGCAATGCTTGGTATTCCACTGCGCTCGCCATCCTGAGACATAAGATGCTAAGTCTCATTATGTCCAGTAGTTACTCTGGCTACAATGTCCTTCAAACCTGAACACAACAGTGCATTTACTCATTATTGCTATTTGGCGCGAGAAATAGACAGTATTACCTATCCAGGTGGCCTCTCATATATGAGAGACCAAGAGAGAGAGAGAGAGACCAACACCAGTGGCTTTGATATTCAGTTGGTTTGGTTTGAATTTGTGAAAATATGTATTAAAGCATATGATATTATGAAATTTTGATTACTACTAATATTATGATTGAACTAAATTAGCTCAACTAATGGTAATGGTTTGTAATGTGTTTTTCTTTAGACAGCAGCAGGAAACGTATAACGTGCCGAAACATTTGTTGCTCAGACGAAGTTAACCTGAAGAAGAGCAATTAAATAAAACTATTTTTACAGATATATCGCGGATTAGGTTTAATTTTTACTTTCACTAGTCCGTCCCGTGACCACAAAAGCTGTAAAGCAATCAAAACATCGGGAAGTTAAAAAATGAAAAAAATTAATCTTTCCGCGATAAAATCAGTAAACATTAGTTTTAATTCAATGTGTAACATTCGCGTATATCTAAGAAACCATTTTGAAGAAGAGCGAGAAAGGCTGCCTATTAACCTGAAAGATTATAGAACGATAGCTACATGACAAATGTACACTACATACTAAGAGTTAAGGAATCTTAAAATTACGACAATAGCTAATTAAAATAGGCTTGTGTAGACATGCTTGTACCTAAAGACGATTTTTGTAGTATATTGAACTAACAGTAATTAATACTAACCTAATAATATTGTAAATGCGAAAGTGTGTATGTATGTATGGTTCCGTCTTTACGTTTACACGGCGGAACCGATTTTGTTGAAATTTAACATAGATATATATTGAATCATAGAGACGGACCTAGGCTCCTTTTTATCCCGAAAAATGTAGTGTGGGATGAGTCAGGAATTCAATACAAATATACGTACATATTTGATAATCTTTCAAATTCGAATGGATGTCACGGGACAGGAGAGTATAAAATTGCATGGATTTCGTCATGGATCCGAACGGGATATGACGGGACGGGAAAAGCAATATAGTCGACGGCGGTCACATTGAGTTAAAATATAAAACAGTTAATAAGCAAAATAATATGTTGTTGATATGGACTGGACTCAAAAACTATCTGCACGCGGGCAAAGCCGGGCTCGACCGCTGGTTAATATATAAAATGAATAAACTTAATAAAACCAATAAGCAGTTGATAGCAAACACTAATGTTATGATAGCAATAAAACGAGAGGATTATACAGGATTACGTGGGAAAGCATTTATAGTTTATTGCAAATTGAATGTAGCAAAATTATATTGGGATTATAATAAAACATAAAATATTATGTCGTATTAGGATAGAATTAGAATTTATTTACGAGTATGATATTAGCAATTTTAATTGTAAATAGTGTTAATTTAAAAGCATTATTTATGTTCTTTATGCAAGTTATCAGGCTTTGTTAGTATTACAAATAATACAATATATATAGTTTTAAATTTTGGATTCGGATCCCTGCGCGTCTATGAAATTACCTACGAATGAGCTCTTCTAAACGAAATACGTTGTTAAATAAATTAGCTTATCGGTTTAGGAAACAATTTAGTGCTTAATGCTGTGGGAAATTGGTAATCTCTGCACACTGAGCATGTACCAGGTCCGCAGGAACCCAGTGGAGTGAGAAAAAAGATAGTCTCACTGCGTAAGAGTGACAAAGATAGACAGACAGAGCGGTACATGTAACTAATTTTATGATTTATTTTTTTCGCGGTGTCCATTCTTCTATACTATCATAATATCTACATTAATTTTAATGAGATATGAAAACTGTGACCTATCTATTCCATGTACAAATATAAGCTAATTACAATTTATTTATTATATCGAAACAAATAAACATGGAAAAATACAACAAAAGAACACACGAAACTTCACTGCCTAATATTAATTTCTATTTGAACCACATTTGATTGCAAATCAGATACACATAAGCTACATATTGCGTAATTAAATTACGCGTGTCTTGAAATACTAGTTCAGAACTTGAGTCCGTATGTAACGTGTTCATGCGTTGAAATATTAAGTTATTAATTTTGCAACTTGCATTTATAAATCTCTGGTTTAATAGCAGTGTAACGTATTCAATCCTAGCTTTCATTACGATAACTATTTATTACGAACGATTTTAATTACAAAAAATCTTTGGCATTGGATTTGGTAAAAAAATCTTGTAAGGATTAACAGGAAAAACAATAGCTTGTATTTTTTTGAAACGCGACGGGTAAAGATTATTATCTAGGTTTATTGGATTCCACAGACATAGCTCAAGTAGAACTAACTCTATTTCTTAAACGATATAACAAACACAATTTTACCAACGAATGTCCTCCTCCTTGCGCCGTTCTCCTCAATTTTCGTGGCTTCCTCGCACCAGCTTCTGTCGTATGATGTCACGCCATCGATCTCGACTATTGGCAATCTGTGTGTATACTATTAGGGACTCAAACATTAGTTATTTTATTTAATAGCTAGGACTGATAGTAAGTACTAACAAAGACAGTGACTTCTATGACCGCAAATACTGCTGTAATAACTAACCATTGCACCAATTTGTCTTCATACAACAAAGGATTTCTTTATAAAGAAATCAAATCAAATCCCGCGGAATTTTGAATCAAACGTAAAATAAAGACTTGTAAAAATGCTAAAGCATACAAGCTTTTATCTATAATCATTAATCTTCATCATATTCGTATTATCGTAACGAGATTTCTATTTTCTCTAATTCTATAGCGAGAAGGTGCTGGAGCGTAATAGCGGAAGCTTCCAGCACCGCGATTTTTTTATTGTGATGAATGGCGAGACGAGCATGCCATTCGCCTGATGGTAAGCGATACGACCACTCATGGACAGTAAAAAACCTAACAACACCATGAATTACAAAAGCATTCCACTGCGCTCGTCATCCTCTCAATATGTCTAATAGTTACTCTGGCTACAATGTTCTTCAAACCGGGACACAACAGTGCATTTACACTGCTGTTTGGCGGGAGAAATAGACATTGCGGTGGTACCTACCCAGTCGGCCAAAAATGAGAGATCTACCACCAGTAAACGTTACTTAAACTCTGAGAAACAAAACGCGCGATCGAGAATTTGGTACGAATTGTGAACCTACGTACACGCTTGTGCCAATTTATCGGTGTAGAGTCCAAAGCTTACACTTAAATGTTACCGACTATATATTTTTATGTTAAGTACTTTATGATTGGATCACATTACAAAGATTTTTAGCCATTGTGCTGCTGTGGTGAATGTGGAGGTTTATTAATGAATAGTAGATTCGGTTTCGGTTTGAATGTCTCTGATATTAAAAACATGAACCGTATTGTGAGTCGGGGCTGTGTGAATGATAGGTTGAATTGTTACTGGTTGTGGTTGCTCGTGGTGCACTCTGCTGGTTAAAAGGCGTTGGGTTCCTGACTGGTGGCGGGTTAACCATCAATCATATTAATGAAGAGAAGAGCATCGTCAGCGCGAAAAACTAATCTATACGCTCGTCAACCCCTGCCAAGCGCCGCACCGATTCTAAAACGGAGCCCTTTGTTCAAAAACAAACTTCTTGTGGTTTAATATTATTAAGAAGTGGTTTAGAGAGGGAGGAACTTAGAGACTGAAGTCGCGGGTTATAACCTACGACATGCACCTCTTGGTTTTTCATATAATTAATATGCCTATATTCGTGGTTAACTATGATTCTGTTTAGCTATAAAGAGAACTGTTTACAGAAATCCTATTTTTCTATGAGATTTCCAAAGGAACGTAAATTCTACAAAACAGTACATGGTACGTTAACGCAGGTACAGGACTACCACCTAGTAAAATCGTACCGGTTCATTTCTCACGGAATTATTACAGGGCTGATAAAATTTTCTAAGGTCAAATCTCACTAAGAGTCAATTACAAGGCTCGAGCTGATACAATTTAACATTTCCATATACAAAAACAAACTATACTTCGCGCCCAAGTATAAGTTTGATTACGTAAAGTATTCGGCAAGCGTGTGTTTTAGACACGGGTTTGGCAACTGCGGAAGACGTTTAAGGTCGCCTTATGCAAGATGGTACGGACATGAAAGCTATCTGTGTTGACTGTCGAGTTAACAAGAGAGATTCGACGCGCTGGATTTGGTTCTGCTTGTCTGCTTTTTACAGATGGATTGCGCTTATGGTAAATGTGGATGAGTCATCTTAGTGATTTTATTATGTATAAAATGTTATGCTGCGATGGGATTATTCTTGTATAGTTGGTGCGTTGATACAGTGATTGTTTTAAGTGGGCGTGTATGACAATCCGTATGAGTAATAGTAAAATTGCTCAAGTAGTCACGAGCCTGATTTTGGTGATAATTTAAACTGCATACTTGGATTTTTCAAAAACCAATATTCCTAAGGTGGAATGAGAATATAAGATAAAAAAAAACATGCTGTATTACGCGATTCGATAATGTTGCTATTACGGAACAAATTTTGGAAAGTACCTAATGACATATGGCAAACTGAAGAAAAACAGGTCTTTGAGGGCAAAATACTTTATTCTTGTGTTACATTAAACACCTAGTATTTCTGCCCCGGCTTAAGGAATGGAATTTTGAAACCTATTGTTAAATAATTTATAAAAATATATACTAATTTAATTGTATTCCATTCCAAACCTCCCATTGGCCTCCCAATTAGTAGCCTGATTATTCGGATTCATATACTATGACCACAGACTATCACAGTTATTTACCATGTACACTAGCGGTAAGCAAAATATCGCGTGAAAACCTACGTGTTGGCGACAAATAGTAGATTATATCTAACAATAAATTGCGAGGTTTCATCACGGCATTGCATAGTAAAAAAATCTAGTGGGGTTCATATTGGGATTTTTATTTATTATTTATTTATTTATTCTTTATTGAACACAATAAATATAACAATAGGTATAGAGACAACAAAATAACAAAGTACAAATGGCGGTCTTATCGCACTAAGGCAATCTCTACCAGACAACCATTGGATGGATTTATGAGAAGGAGAGAGAAAGGGCAGTGTATAATAAAGATTATTATAAGTTTTATTATTAGATATAATAAGGATTTTTATAAGTTTTTTGAGCATAGCGTCGCACCCATCGCTCTTATAAGTACTTTCTAGGCATTACTAAATAGGGCGAGACGAAACCAATCTATCAAAATATATGTATAGCATAAATAATTAAGGTAATAAACACGAGAAAGGTAACGCATCATAGTCGATGAAAAATGCTCTCCTTACGGTATAGCCGCAGGGTTAATAAGCACCAATTACGCTCAGAAGTCAGCCCCTGCAGGCTTAACAAATACAACAAAAATTAGAAAGAACTCACAGATATGAATTTTAATTCTAAATAGGTCATTTTTCGATATATTCGCGGAAGAAAAAATATTATTTGGCTTAAAATTACCTCTTTCCTTTATTTTGTTGGATTTAAGGTACATTAATTATATAACCTTTAACAGATGATTCTCGGATAAATATTCGCGGTTTTGACGGAAATGTCTTCATGACTGTAATGGCAACTGCGAATTATTTTCGTCAAACATCGATCGATGTCTTGTCTCAGTTTTTGAAAGTTCTAATATACATTTAGCCAAACTTGATTGCCAATGTAAAGATTTTTGTGACAAATCGATGCGTCCCAAAACGAACTTTATAATTTGAAAAAAGATCTCTCTAAATTGTGACCGCACCAAAAGCACGCATAAAAGTACTAAACATCGTACCCAATACTCATGACATTAACCCCATAACTCCGCAGTTAGTTCCAAAACAATTTTACACCCACTAAAACATTTCAGCATATGTTTACAGACCTAATTATCGCTCACAACCGTCATACATCCAGCAGTCATAATACGGTAGCGCTTTATTTGGCACCTAAGGCAAACAAACCAATTTACAAGTCTTTACTTGGAAAATTATATACAGCGCCGTCGGCGGCGGGACCTTGAAACTAGAGAAAATGCATGAGAGGCCACAGCCAACTGGTTGACCAAAGTGTAGACTAGTAACAAATGGTATTTACTGTCCGTGAAATGCAATTTGTATGGCGTCGCCTACAAAGTTTATTTACACAGCTGCAAATGTAAGTTGGGCGAACTGTATCCCAGACGCCGAGAGCGAACCGTGTCACCGTCCTCGATTGTTGCCGCTCCGCTCAGAGCGAGAGAAAGCTATGCCTCGTAGGTACGCGTGCGAGAGGGACACAGCACTTGGGGACAATCCGAGTAAATTGCTTCATGATTGGATAATTATTTTATTGATACAGTTAAATGCCATTGAGATGGACCTTAGGGTTTGAATGGGGGGACGTGGTGATGTTATTTATGGGCACTAACTCATTTGTTCTGGTTAATGACGGGCCGTAAACTGCGGCGGTCTGTCGAGTGGACGAATAAAAATGTTTTTAAATTGTTTTTTTTTTTCTACAACTCTTAGGCCCATTTTTACAACTTTTTTAATACTCATCTTGAAAGAAATGAATGCCTTTGGATGACAATAGATGAGTTAATAACGATGATAATCCTTGGTCAGTAAAGAAATATTCGATCAGTTCCCGAGTATGACTGTATATTGGCATTGATCGTTGAGATGATTAAAGGAATTTTAATTAGGCTTTCATCAATAGATATCTGAATCAGAATGAACATATAGGTGTGTCTGTTTCCAATATTGTCTTAAATTTCGTAGTATTATACCTAACGATAATTGCCGCATGAGTGAAAAAATTTAGTCAATTGAAATGTTTTCTGGCATGCGATGCCTAAATTATCAGAGTTATTGAAAATGTACGATGGAATAGTTATAGCGTAATCTATTATTGTTTATCTTCAGGTCTAAGTAAAAATTATACATACAATATCTTTATATAAGCTGTTTGGATAGCAACTTCGACATTAATCAACAATAACTATGTATGTTCTCCATTGAATTGTTAATACTCGGACTGTTGTTATTAAAAGAGTATTAACGGTACTTAAACAGCCGCAAAATTATGCACAGCAACCAGGTAAAGAAATAAGAATATTGCTCGGTATCTGTACGAAAAGACAAAATGGATTCAATCACCGTCATTCTCAGCCATAAGGAAATCACTTGCAAAACATAAGGAAGGAAGAAAGCAGCCTTCCCTAAGGATTTCCATAATAACCTCTTAGAAGTAGCCTCCATCCAGCCCAAGGGCGAATCCAGGGGGGAGGTCATGGGGGCATGACCCCCCTGGGCCGACTCCAGATTCACAGATTTTTTAAAATATATCGTTGATTTTCACTTTAAAAAATCGTTAACATATTTACTAATCACAGGTGTAATTTTTTTTAAATAATCACATCAAATGTATAAATGTAATCGAATTTTAGTACGTCTGGACGTTCTGACTAGAACTATATGACCCCCCTGACTTGAAAGCTGGATCCGCCCTTGATCCAGCCACTTTCTGCAATTTTTATTGACAACCTCCGTGACGCAGTTGATTATTAAAGTCGACTGTGAAACGAGACGCCGCGCCGCGCCGCGGGGTGGATTTCTCACCGAGACAAATGTTTGTGCGCCATACAAATATTTGTCTTCGGGCCTGGGTCTTTTGAAACCGAAACGTCTCTTGTAGTTTCTTATTCTCGCGATACAAGACTTGTATTTTCGTCTGAGCTTAGAATTAAGTGTGAACGTTAGGTATATTTATTTATAGATTGCATTGTCCATTCACCGTGTATGAGTTCGTTAGTTGTAAATCCAAAATATATTTTTTACGAGTATAATCAAAAATTATACTTTATTTTAAATATGAATAAGCCAATATCGGTTTATTTACATTACAAAGCAAATAAAAGTACGTGTCTATTAAATATATTTGGGGAGAATTTGATTTGGTGGCAATGCGGGTAGGACTGGCATACCAATTATGAACAATAATTCCCCTAGTTTAAATCACAACACAGTTTTAACTCGCACGGAATTAATAGATCATTCACTTTTCAAATAATATACATCCAATATTTTTTGAAACATTTAACACAAAGGCCACGTTGCCGATAATTAGAGGCAATTGGCGAAATATTTGAAGATGCTCTTACGTCACAGTCTAAAAGATCCTATTAGGATTACGCAGATCTTCAGATTTCTCCTTTTCTCATTTAGGTACCCCCTATTTCATCAGTAAAGTCTTCAATATATCCTCTGTTTAAAAACTTTTCAGCACGAACTAATTTCGCCAATATGGTCTGGCGACAACCTCTTCAATGTTGGTTGTTCCATTCGGTTGCTGGTTTTACTAATTGCTTAAAGCTTTGTTATTCCTTCCTTCCAAAGAGGACACAGACTTTAATAGAATTTTGACCCTTCTATAAGCAATAAAAACATCTACCGGGATTTGAAAATGGTGTAAGTAACGGCACGTTGAAGTGATTACGATATAATTATAATTAATTAATTATTAATACGACCTAGAGACCTTTAAAATACGAGCGTATTACCACCTCAAAGGCCGGCAACGCATCTCCGTGCCCATGGTGTTGAAGATGTTCATGGGCGGCAGTAATCACTTATAATCAGGTGAACCGTACGCTCGTTTGCCCTCTATAATATAAAAAAAATCCTGATGGTAAGTATCCACGTGAGATGGTAAGCGATACCACCGCCCATGGACAGTAGCAAATGGTTATAATATGTTAAGTCTCAATATGTCCACCACTCTGGCTACAATGTCCTTCAAACCGGAACACAACAGTGCATTTACACTGCTGTTTGGCGGGAGAAATAGACATTGCGGTGGTTCCTACGCATATGAGGGACCTACCACCAATAACAGTGGTTAACACCATTATACAGGCCTGATGTTATACGCGTGACTGTATAGGGTGACTTCTATTTGACAGTCTCCGTGGTGCAGTTGGTTAGACGCCGGCTGTGAAACGTGAGGCTGGTGGTCGATCCCCGCATCGAAACAAATATTTGTATGATCCACAGGTATTTGTTTCGGGTCTGGGTGTTCGAAAAGTGTCTCGTAGTTCCTGATACCCACGACACAAGACTAGATCTTATTGTTGGCTCAGGACTATGTATGTGGCTGTTCGGTGTATGTAAATAATATCACAATCATTTTTTTGGACAGTCGTGCTAGGTAATCACGACAAAACGCTTAAATTTTTTATCTAACAGGATATGTTCTATTTCATAATAAACACAACTACTTTACTATTTTGCTGTGAATTCGTCTGCGTTGCAAAGATACATTTGCATACAATTACGATTTTTAGCGCTGCGGTAATTTTTCAAACTGGCGCAGTAAGTCAAAATGAATTGCGTCTTGATATCGACAGATGCTTTTTCACGCTTTATTTAAATAACTTAATGTAATAGTTAGAGCTAACAAAAACTACACATATTTTATTTGGATAAGCTTACGTTTATTTATACCCGAATAGGTAGGCAGAAGGGTCATTAGCTGTATTTTGTCTAACTATCGCCGTGCTGGGCTTATATTCCAATCGCCTCTAAGTTATATGACATTTTTCAAACCGTAAAATCAATACAGTTTTTTTTCTGACCCAGAAATCGTAGTAAAGGCCGATAAGCCCCTGGTGGAACTTCCAACGATCATGATACATATAACGTTAATTACGATTCTAATATTGAATCAAAAGGATGGCCAAGGTTTAGGATACGCAAACGAATTAAGAAGTATCAACAACAATTTTCCTTGACAATACAATATTGACCGCTTTTCCGACTAATGCTTAGATAATATACATCAATAAATAATAATAGGGTAAACTTAATTTAGCAATAAGCCTGAGTGGTTTCAGAATAAGGCTAATCGAATTTAGTCGGCAGGGGTGTCGGGTGGTCCGCACTTGGATCCGCGCAACAGGTAGTGGCATCGTTCGATAAACTGAAGTGCCATCCGTCTTACAGTCACACTGTTTCTTCTTATATTTATATTTTTAAATAACCATAGAAGGTGAAATGGGCATAGAGTTTCTTTAGCGCAAAGTCTTGATATACCCGGTATATACAGGGTGATATTTCAAGTGCGCGTGGATGGCGAAAACCGAAACTATGAGGAATAGCGAAAAATACTGAAAGGAGTCACGGGCCCGATTTTGATGAAAACTAAAACTGCATGCTTGGATTTTTGATAAATTATTATTCCTAGCGAGGAATCTAACCCGATGATTTTGAAAACAATAACATATGTTGTATTATTACACCATTCGATAAAGTTGCTAATAAGGATCATATTCTGGAAAGTTATGACTTATGACAGACTAAAGGAATGAGATTACTGCAAACGCGCATACGGTAGACCTGATGGTAAGCGATTACCGCCGCGCATGAACACCAATTTACAAACTAGATTGAACATTAAGCTTAGGAGTGATTCAAAGATATATCTATACATTATAACATCAATTTATCTAATACAAAAATAGTGCCTAGTAATGGACAGCAGCTTTGTGGGAGATCTCTGGTACTGCGTTATCTAACTCCCTGTATGAGTATTGGCATTTTTAGTGTCAAATGGATAGAAGGCAGAAAAAAAAGTAAGCCTACAGATTCTAAGCTCGTTGCCCAAACCGAGAAACTATTTATATTAAAAGACTTATTGTGATCGTATAATCGCCAAATCGGAAGTAATCCACCATAGATTAGAAGAAACAAAATATCCCCATACCTAAACCTTTTACCTTCACGCAACGCGTTCGTGCCTTGTAATTGGTTTGGCTGTATCTTATCACCCACTACATGGCGTCGTGGGTGCTTATCAGTGTTTACTTCGACGGCTCTGACGCACTTAACGACCACTCTAACAAGACCCCTGCGATTGTCTAACATACTTAACACACAAAAATACCAAGAGCCTCCCAATACTCTGTTGCCCGAAGGTCATTTTATAATGGCCGTGATATTATTATTAGCTCGTGTTTGTACAAGTGAGGAAGAAATATTTTCAGTTAGTCACGATCGTTTCGTCCATGTTTTGAAATGTGGAATGCTTGTGTTTCGCAAATTAATAACAGAGCTCTTGCAATTCGTAAACAATGGCTGCCGCGCTGCAATACATTGAGAGCGATTGTTGAATGAATGAATGGATGCTATGCGCTGGTAACTTTCATAAAAACGCAACTAAATTTTGCTTGGTATTTAAGGATTTGCAATTGATTTTTTATGAATGGCGAGGCGATCATGCCATTCGCCTGATGGTAAGCGATACGACCGCGCATAGACACTAGCAAAACCAAACAACACCATGAATAACAAAGCAATGCTTGGTATTCCACTGTGCTCGCCATCCTGAAACATAAGATGTTAAGTCTCATTATTTCCAGTAGTTAATCTGGCTACAGTGTCCTTAAACCGGAACACAACAGTGCATTTAAACGGATGTTTGGCGGGAGAAATAGACATTTCGGTGGTACATATCCAGGCGGTCTCTCACATGTGAGAGATTACCACCATTTTGCAGGTGGTAGGTGTTAGGTATTGTGATAGGCTCGTGCTATCACATCGTGGTACGGAACACACAAGGCGAATCGTGGGAGTCCTGGTAGCACCTCTGCCTACCACTTCTGGGAAAAAAGGCGTGAATTCATGTATTTGTATGTGGCCAATTGCGTAATAAAATATTTTAAAAATCTCATGGATTTCAGACACTATTCTGCACAGAACAAAGAATTACGACTGAAGATTCGATAGGTGATTGATTGACGAGTAGATGAATTTCAGAATTTTATTGTCTAGTTTAATGTAACATTTCATCTCTATCCTGCATTTTTCCGCAATTGGGTATTTGACTGTTGTGGCAATAAATTATAAAATGTGTTGCATATGATAGCTTTTTGGTAAACAATAATTATAGGTATTTTTATTTACATTTATCTAAATTATAAATATTTAAATTGTCTAAAATAAGTTTGCCATTTTTTATCTGTTGATTAAATGTAACAAAACACGACAAGCTGTCATTGTGCAGCGTGTGATGTCACGATTTACAATTTTCATTCATCTCTGCCACTAAGATCATTCACCATTTATAAAGCGTGACGTAACTTTTTCAAAGTCACGTGACCTACCGTTTTGGTGACATATATGATGATAAAACTGAAAAATATGTTTATTCGTTATAAACAACTCTTTAAAAATAAATTAATAGTTTGAAGAGGTATAGAGTGATTATATCTAGACTTTAAAACACTTTTCAGAAATTAGTCAAATAGCCAATTGAACGACTTTAAAAACCCAGACATCAGTCCGGCTTAACGTGCCTTTCGGGATTCTTCGATAAAGTACGGCGCCACATATTTACTATTTTTACGATATATTAAAGCAAATTCTAATAAAAACATTATCTAAGCTCTCAGTTTAAACGATAAAAACGCAATAAAACCACTTAATTAGAAAATTATCCGTATGTGATAAGATAACGAACGATAGTTGTAAGTACGCATATACTAGATAAAAAATTGCTTGTACATTTATGTACACATATTTATTTATGTAAATTATATTATTATAACATTATATTTATGTATTTTAAATGACTTAGGCGGAAGTGAATGGGCCGACTCGACTGCCGTGATACTATAGTATAATAGAAATATATTCTTCGTAAAATTTAGCCTTGTTTTTTTGGTTTAACGGTTTAACAGCACTTAATCAGCTAAATTAATAATAAAAAATGGCTTAAAAAGGAGATCCGTAAACATTCGATCAATGTTTCGCGTCTTTCTGCTTTCGCTGTATAAGTTCTTATTGATAGAATTGATTGAGATTGTAGTTGCGACTTTTACAACATACCTTAGATGTAATCTTTTCGATCGCTGTTGGTCATCCAGCATTGTAAGATAGTATTATATCAGCGCACAACTGCTTATAACGCTGTACGTATCGATAGACGCGTACTTGAATAACTACCTAATCAAGTTTTAAAAGCCCAATGTGATTCCAGTTGTAAAAACGTTGTTAATCATCAAAAACCCTTCAGTCAAGGTCCGTTAGTGCTCTCCTGTTGCCTCTATTTTTATAAGGTATTGCGACATCATCTCTTGAATACTTTTATTACAGTATCATTGGTACAAAACAATGGCCAGTACACACTTCGCGAATCGAAATGGTCAGAGGGGTAATATGAAAACAAACGAACGATAATCAAGTCGAAAAAATAATAAAAATGGTAAAGGCCGGTAAAAATACGTCAAGGCCACTCAACGGAGTCCCGATCCTGAAGCTGGATGGTCGGCGCTTACCACGCTGGTGGCTATAGACCCATCAAACACCGCTTTGCACCAGATAGTCCACAATACACGAACGAATTATGCGAAAATCCAGCTTGGCGCCGAAGCACGTGACATGATTTGCGAAGCGCACACGAGACTCGATTCAAAAACATGCACTCAGCGAGAGGCAAGCGACCATAGACGAAATATCTAATAGACGTAGTGACCCCGTGCCACCGAAAGGGACAACAAATAAAGTACTTAATTGGTTTAGGGTTGCCAAGTATGGTACAATTACCCACTATTAGGTAACGGCTTTTTAGAATGATACAAAATTTGCAAACACGGAAGAAGAAAGGATAAATAAAAATGCAACAGATTGATAGGTTTGTTTTATTTATTACTGTATACATATATTTACAAAGTGTACAAAATTACGTATGATAGATCAACAATATATAACTATACGGGTTACTATACAGGGTACGGGGTAATACTACAATCTCACTCTTGCCACACTGACATTTTAGGTTATAAAGTTTACGTGTTTATTAAAATTACAATAACATTGAGATAAACAAATGTATAACTACAATGTATTACAGTGTTATCTCTTTTATAAGATTTTATAGCAAACTAGTTAATTTGAATACTGCTGGATACTATTAATTGTTACTAAAGTTATTTACTTACAAATGGAATGATAATCCTGTTATTTTCACACCACTGTCGCTTTTACAACCAAGTACGCTACACCGCACCATTTTGTGATGGATTTAGCAAAGATTTTAGAATTTAAACAATTATAAATCACTTTGAAAACTTCCGACACTAAACACAAACACGATACGACAGTCTTATGTCAAAATTTGTTTAGCAATTTCAATTCCGACCTTGAAAAAAACCGGCACGCGGTGCAGGACAGAAAATGTATATTTCGATCTCTTTCTATCTTATAGCAAAACCTATAAGCGGCATCTCTTTCTGTGGGACTGAATAGGCACTATACAGCAGTCTATTAGATTTTTCGTCTATGCAAGCGACAATATACTACCCTCCACTGCATTATATTCACAGTAAAATTAAAATAAATACTATAATCACGTAAACTAGCAACGCATTTGCCAACAAGTGCAGTGTACATTCTAATGCTAGTTTTAAAAAATATTTCGGTTCCGCATACTTATAATTACAGAATCACACAAACAATCTGGTTGTTTATGCAACACCCGCATACCCGACTCTTATTCAACTGCGAATTTTAAAATGAAAAAATAATATTTTCCAATACTTACCATCAAACGGTCAATTTCATGGACCATTAGCGCTACACGCACAGTCACTCTGCAGTTGCTCTCTTCTTACTTACTTCAAAAACTATACACCCTTATGTCCCTTACGATAAGGTTCAAATTGAATTGTGAAAATATGGTTGCGAGAAGCCGCCTGTGATTCGATACGGTTAGATATTGAACTGTGAAGATTCTGCACGCGGTGAATTGTGATTATATTTACGATGAAATAAATCGGTGTTATTCTAACTCCATTGACATTTTGGCTTCGTGAACTATCAAGTACCGTTACTTTTATCCTTCTTTTACGCAATAATATTATATTTAAACGTTTTGTGGGATTTATTATGCCTGCCTTGAATTAAAATGTGTGAAAGATTGGGAAATTCTGAACTGTGTTGTATAAACCTGCAATCCCACTGCTGGGCGCGGGGCTTTTGAAGACCCGAGAGTACGATTGAGAGGGGATACATCACATGACAAAGATTGAACACCCAAACAAAAAGACAGGAGGTTGATGGATTATTTTCTCTTTTTACGACAATCATGCCTGCGTTATAAAAAGTGTTATTTCTCCTAGACTCATAACTTGTCTCTGTACAAAACAATTACGTCACTCTCTTTTTTTTATTTCTGCCTACGAGAAGAGAAAATTTATACATACTCACACTTCAAAACTATAATATTAGCAATCATATTAGAAATCTTGTCAACTGCTTTTTTCCAAATATTAGACAATTCGGTGAGTAATGAATGCACATAACATCTTCTGAACTATTGCAAAACTTTATAACCTATATGATAACCCTTGTTGTCAACACTTTAAAGTCATATCATTAAAGTCATAAGAACATCTGTAGGGGCATAAAAACAAAGTAGGCAAATTCTCAATAAAACAATTGGTACCTCCTAAATCTCGTAAACAAGTTAAAATCAGCGTGCAAAAAGCACTTTACCTGTCGGTAACTGCCACTAAATCAGATTACACTCTCACCCTACCGACTAAGAAGGGGCGAGGGACTGGCACTTTGTACCGCGCGGCCTTGCAATGACGAACGCAAAAAAACAATAATTTTTATATGAAGTAAATATTTTATGAGTTATGCGAGTAATAAATATAGGAAGACGTAACAAAATATACAATTTAATGTCATTTATGTGTATATAATGTAAATGATCTATTAACGTAAATTCCCAAACATGCCAAATTTACATTGTTACATTGAGGAAAACAATCAAATAGCTCACGTGATAATTAGACATTTATTATTCTTCAGTATAATTTGAGTTAAGTTAATGAAGGTACCTATAATATTAATGTTTTTAATTACAGTTCTAACTATAATCGGCATACATTTCCATTTTAGCTCGAACCAATTCGATGATTATTTTTCATAGGCCCGTATTTATCATTTTATTTTGTTTTTTTTTCTGTAGGGTTGCTTATTATTATATAAGTATCCCAATTATTGAAAATATTATTAATAATTACATCAAATAGAAAAGTATAATTATAGGTTGATACTCTGTATAAAAAAGGCAGGTAAAATATAACAAATAACTTCGTTTGTAACCTGTAAAGGAATTAAAATACTTTTAAAGGGACTTTTATACAACTGTAGTACGTCAGGCTACAATTAAATACCCTATTTAATATAGTTTCAAGATTCGCCGCAGCTAGCCCGCACGTAAAGAGTGCAAATATCGTGATCTCCCCCTCAGTGTAATCTTTACATAAGCCCTGAGGCAACTCCCTGCCTGCATTTACCATGTAGTAATCGTATACTATTGGAAGATATACCTGTCTTTGAATTACAGTTGTACGTATTGGCTGATGTAATCAATATAGTAATAATAGAAAAATTAAATATAACAATTTATTTATCGTTGCAAAGTCTAGTAACTGAATATTGACGATTATTGTTAAACCTATGTTTCGTAGATAAATAATACATTGCCGCATACATAATAACTTAATCGTGTTATTCCCTCGTCTAAATCAAGTACGGAATATCTGTCACATGAATAAAATTATGCATTTCTTTCTTCTTCAGCTTTAGTAAATCCGTCGCTTAACATAGATATCAATTATTAGAAAGAAACGTTTAGCATTCAGCGACTTCCTCTATAGTTTATAACATCATCAGTCCACCTGCAAACGTTACTTATTACTTACTAAAAGGCAATTTTTAACTGCATAATTGAAAGTAATTAGAGAGCAGTTATAATTGTGATTAATGTAAGTGGCGTGGGCCGGGGGATGTAGGGGCTGTGTCACGTGGCTTGATTCCCGCACCCCGTCACAACGATACATCGAGGTTTAGCCCTCGCAAAGCGTACGTTAGACCGTGCTGATTTTGTATTTTTTAATGCTGCTATGCTGTAGGACTGCAAATAGGCTAATGAAGATCTTCGCTGCAATATGGGGGATGATGAGGAAAAAAATAGCCAGAGAAAAGGAGAAAAGGGGAGAGGATGGTAATAGCTGTTTGACGGCAATATGACCGATCGAATTGCTATATTATAAAGGTGTTACTTCGCAACGGTTTTATATGGTAGATATAGGCATGTAGGTAGGTACTGTTCGAGTTAAGCAGGTCCGTTCACAATACCGACTAAAACGGGTATTTCAACTTTGCTAATGAAACTAGGAAGATGAAATGAGTAAGTAGTTGTAAAATAGTAACTGAAACATTGTCGTTGAAAACAAAAAGTATAACTGGAAGCTAATAAGAAGTTCAACCTCCCCCTTCACTTTTTCCACGTACGTTTTATAATGACTGGCAAGTGTCTGCGATGAGCGATCTCCGAGCAACGTGCAAGATCAAGGATATCACACTGAGGGCCGGCAGCGAGTGGATGCATGAAGCAGCAGACCCGGCTCTGTGGCGTACCTGGGAAAGGCCTGTGTTCAGCAGTGGACTGCAACGGGCTGAGATGATGATGATATCATACTATAGGCCATGGTCATGCGATGACGGGAATTACTTGCTTTCGTTTGTATCTGTATCAGCCCATATACGTCCCACAGCAGGGCACGGGCCTCCTCTACAAACGAGAGTGGGACTGAATGGCGTTACATCATATAGTCCATCACGCTAGCATAGTGCAGGTTGGCTAGCTTTACTTATCGGAGTATAAATGTGATTGTACCATTGAGTTATGTGCACATGTACTTACCATGCACGTGGGAAATAACGTATTGCGTAGAAGTAACAGTAGCGGAAACAAAAATTGCAACAAGCATTTTTTTTTCGATAAATAGCGAGACGATCGCGTCATTCGCCTGATGATAAGCGATATGACCGCTCATGGACAGTAGCAAAACCGTACAACACCATGAATTACAAAGCAATGCTGGCATTAGCATTGGCATTGCATGGCATTCCTCTGTGCTCGACATCCTGAGACATATAATGTTAAGTCTCATTATGTCCAGTAGTCACTCTGACTACTATATCCTTCAAACCGGAACACAACAGTGCATTTACACTGCTGTTTGGCGGGAACATTTTTTCGTTGCAACTTGCAAGCATTTTATTAACAGTGTTTGCTCCAGTAATGTCTCAATACTAAAAATAATTTGAATCTGAATCACAAGCAAAGAACTTTTAAGACCCGATACAAAGTTTGCAAATGAAACGCCGTGACTTTTACACAATAGAGTTATTGAGTTTGTTACGTCAATTTCATCGGTAAAGGCCGAAGTACTTCGAAGTTTCCAACTGTCTGTACAAAGAGCCGAAGAAACTAACTTCGGAAACTGTGTCGAATATCGAGGAAAGTTTGGAGCGAAGTTTGGGAAATAACTTTATATAGACTTCATTGTTCTTATTGTTTGTTTTGTATTTGTTTTATAAGGATAAAATAAAATAACAAGTACAATTATCAGTTACTTATCGACATATTCGTTCTATATGAGTTATTTTTCTGTGTCGGGGTTGTATTTCTCCTATTAAAATATACTTAGACAAAATTACAAACTAGATACAGCAATTTTTTACTCATTATGAAGGCAAATTTTACAAAACCCAGCATTAGCTACAAAAGTAAGATTAGAAGAAATTATAACAAACATTTCTGTTTCTTTTCATGTTTGTATAGTTACACTAGCGACATCTACATTTGAGAACCCGTGTAACTCAAAACGAACTTCAAACGAAACATAAGAAATTCTCCCGCGTATAAATAGTTTGAGGCCATAAACAGTCAGACCTAAGTAATTAAATTACAGACAATTACAAACTCAAATAACGTAATTCTTTAACAAAACAAGTGGCAATTAACGTGGCACGCCGTAAAGGCAGCGAGTACGGCAATAAAAGTATAAAATACGGAAACCGTGAAGTTATTGGCCAATTAGATACGTATTAATGTTGCTATGGTGTTATTATTCGTATGTTGCAACACGCCGTAGGTGTGGCGGCACCTTAACATTTTTGTAAAACAGAAGTCCTACATTAGTTATCGAATTTTTGTAATATTTTTTTTATTTGAATTATTAATTTTCTTATGAATTGCGTGATAATACGCCTTTACTGTCATTAACTGCTGCAGGCAGCTACGATTAATATGTTTTTGTTCAATTTATTGACTAGAAAACAATTTTTTATTGTAAATTCTTTGTGATTTCTTTAATAAAATGCAGTTTTCTTTTGAAATGCATGTGTTTTCACTTTTCAACAGGATTCTCCGTCACTATCATTATGACGAAAAACCATTAAAGGGGTTCCATATTAAAACATTTTTAGAGATAGATTTGTCTCCTTTTTTCTTTCGGTTGTATGTTGTTAACCCGCAATTTTTCAATAATTCTTTACATTTGGGAGCATCCTTAGTGACTGGGAATTTGCTTTCCTTCCTTGTTCTTATGCAAAAAACTGAAACTATCAGTCGTGCTACGTGCTACTACAAAACATTTATCAAACTATACGGCTTTACACAACATAACTTATACTAAATATTATACACGGTATATCAAGACTGCGACCGAAAATGAAGCCAGGTGGTAGTTTTAGTGGTTACAGACACAATGCAACTAAAATTTTCTCAAAAAAAGCGACAGTTTTTTTTAGCATTTTTTAAATATCATCGTGTTTGGGGTGGTAAATATCTAGTTTTTGCGAAAATAGTAATTGAAACCCTTACGTACTATTACGTTCTTAAAAATAAAAAGATGTTCATTATTATTTTAGGAAAACTTTGTATTTATCACCCAAAATAAAGATAAGAAAAAAAAATCCAAAAAAAAAACCACTATCTTTGCGAATGTTTTAATTTCATTGTGTCTGAAGTCACTTATACTACCACCTGGCTTCGTTTCCGGTCGCAGTCTGGTATAGCCTGTATGTATTTGTCATTATAAAGTTGGTTTTGGGAGTGTTCCGGCCGCTTCCGATAGTCAGTGTAATTGTGGCTAGAGGGATTGCGGCGTGCCATCCGCTTTGTTAATGATGCAGACGTGACTAAGTACTCCCACTACGCTCACTGCTCCGTGCTATCTTCATTGTTCTAACGCGTTGCGGAGGATATGTGCCATATTTAACACAAAGTACTTGGAGAAAGTATGATCTTTCTTTGGACGATGGAGTTTTTGAGTTCCTTTATAAATGGAAGCTATAATGTTCGAAGTGGTGGTCTTCAGAATCGGCAGTTAACATGTACGCAATATGACTTAATTAGCTTTGGAGGTGTTAAGTTTGGAAAGTGCATCTAAGCTAATTACTAATTTACTTACATTCAAAGACGGCGGGACGGGACATGCTGTCATTTGAAATAGATCCATCCAAGTGGGAGGAAAAGGCAGGCTCGACCGTGCCAAGTATTACTTGAAGATACAATAGTTGAGGCAGGTGACAAACTGAGAGAGAAACCTTGCGAACCTGTAGGTTTGATAAATTAGCCAAATACGAGTAAACTTGCAGTAGTAACGCTAGCCGCGAAGAGGTAGGAAACATCAAGAATTATTATTGCTTTGTTGCGTTCTGTCCTTAATAATCTACAAGAGTATGTTAGCAACATAATTAGCATAAACCTTGTAGCAACGCAAAAAACTTTGATGTTTATAAAACTGCTGTTTTACATTAGAAATTTTGAATTCCACCCATGTGAAGAATAATTCATACCGTTGAATTATAAATACAGGAGAGCGAATGAATCTATTGGTTTAAAATACTTTCTGTCTGTCCTGTCTGTTTAAATACGACTAACGTTGGTGTTAGTTTTATTTATGACAATGTTAAATACCTTCAATTATAATTGAAAATTTAAATTAAAATCTTGAGACTTGAATAATTAGCTTTAATTAAAACTGTAATTATTTAGAAACAAATTGAAATATTTCGCTGCGGTAGTCAAATAACGCACCGTGGGAAATCGTTTAGAAAAATGTTAAGCTGTGAACAACTATGCCTTTCTAAAACTAAGACGGGTTCTGTACATTTCACATTTTTATAAAATTTAAGTTTCATAATGTAATGTGCCTTTAGTATGGGCAGAACGCCGATCTCTGCATAATAGTTGACGGAATCGTCATAATTTGCGTGATGTAAGTGCAAAGTAGACTCTATATCCAGGAGAACAAGCATCTTCTGGACCCTAAGCCTTTTTACGATGCACCCAGTTGTCAACCGACCGATAGGAAAATAACTATCGGAGAGATGGATTAACCAAGAAGTAGGGTGGTGCGAGCAACAGCGTCTTTACATTGCTCTTATCTCAATGATTTAGTTTTATGTTTATTGTTTTCGGAGAATTTAGTAATCTTTATGTCTAGCTGGCAAATATTGATATAGATATTAATAAATAAATCGGCCCATATGCGTCTCTATGTGGCGGACATCACATATTTTTGTAAAAACTATTCTTTGCAGGTTTCCACAGGATTTTTTTCAACAATAAAAATATCTATGAATAATATCAACTGGTACACTTGTAGAAGGTCGTGCCTGCAGGAGAAGCGTTATTTAATTACGAGGAACCCTAAAAAATAAATAAATTGCCTCTCAAGTGAGCGGAGCATAAAGCGAGCCGTGCGCTGCGGTGCATTTATTTCATTGAGCCCATCAATAGGAATTCTGTACCGGGACCGGGAAGCGTTGATGTTCAGTGTGTATAAATTTTACTTTTTAATGTATACTTTTTTTATTGAAATTTGTCCAAGAAAAATTAATTAAGGTTTAATTCTTTTTTTGAAATATTATGATCTAGTTTGCGGATTCAGTTGTGCAGTCAAGACTTTTGCCAGTTTAAGATATATTAGATGGTCAAATAGACCACTTAATAAACTTATTGGTTTATGAAAGATAGACATACTATAAAGATAGCTATTCTGTTTATCAAAAATTGCTCCGCGGATTATGTCAAAATAATATTTTGTAACATTAAATGGATCCTTAAAAATATGACACACGTCAATGACTTAATTAAATATGAATCAATGTTATTTTTTTGCGCAGTTGAGATTAAAATATCTTCCTGCTGTGAATCCTATTAACATTGATTGATTATTTTATTATAATATATTAAAATACCACGTTGTAAAAAAACACAACTCGATGATTTTAGGTTGCTCATTAATTATGTGCATGTTAATAGAGTTCTTTGATAATAAAATTAAATAACTTATTTTTATATTAATATATTTAAAAATCATGAACTGCAACGATTCCTCGTTTCGTATTATTCCACGGTGCGTGCACAACTGGTTATCGTGGACGTCTAGGGGTATCGATTGATGATAGAAAGGGACGGAGATATGTCCCCATAACCGTGAGTGAGGGGGATGGAGAACAGGCCTTCCAAGAACAAGATAGCATCAAAAGTTGCGTCAGGAAGAAGCGAGACGACGCTGGCGCACCATTAATAACGCTTTTTTTATTCCCTTATCCCCATTGTTAAGTGCTTATTTATTCATAACACCTTTGTCGGTTTTTTGTCGCGCTCATTAAGTCGAATTAGTTTGAAAAGCCGCGCGGTAATGACTGACTCGTTTATTTAATGTTTATTTTAGATGATTAGTCGTTTACCTTGTATAATTAATTGCGGGGTTTGAAAATTTGTATTTATGTTTTTTCATTATTTAGACTGTTTTTTTTTAATTTGTAGTATATTAATATTGTATAGGTGTATATATAAAATGTTAAATTGCCTTTTTATACAATCTCGGGTATGATTAAAATTCAATTTAATCAATACGAAAAACACTTTAGAGTTTTGTGATAACTGTACAATTTCTTTCTAATTTTAAAAGTCGACTTTTTGTGATTGCAATAAATGCAATGTTAATAATGTACAATTTGCACATAAAACTTAACGTAATCTATATTAGGTGCTTAAATAAAAGCTTCATTCACAAAAACAGCAATCTTTATTGTACAGTGTATATTTAGTTATTACCTTTAGCCATTAGGTGCCTAACTACATAAGATAGGAAGAAAGAAAGAAAACACATTTATAGTCACAGAATATGACGTACAAACATAAATTAACATGCAAAAAATAAGCAAATAAGAAACTTATTAACCCATAGCATTATAAACTGTAATAACTATGATGAATGTTCTATATTACGGCGTGTACTGTTCCTTTAACCACCGAATTACGTCAGCTTTGGTATTCCCTAGAAAGGGTGACGTCAACTACCACACACAATATATACATACATGAACTCACGCCTTTATCCCCGAAGGGGTAGGCAGAGGCGCCACCACGACACCCACATTTCGCCTTGTATGTTCCGTCCCACGATGTGATAGGGGGCGAGCCTATCGCCATATCGGGCACAAATTCCTAACTCTGGACTGAAAATGAATAGAAAAATCCAATATCACTTTGCCCGATCCGGGACTCGAACACGAGACCTCAGCTTTGTAACCGTACCGTAATACAACTACGCCACCGAGGCAGTCACCACCACAGACAATAAAACAAATATTTCGAACTAAATAGACTATCAAAGCTGTATAAGCATTAATACGTCCCACTGCATGGCACGGACCTCCTCTACAATCGAGAGTACGATTGAGAGGAGTAAGGCCTTAGTCCGCCACGCTGGCCTAGTGCGGGTTGGCGGACTTTACATACCGTAGAAAATTTTCAAAATCGCTACGGTATGCAGGTTTCCCCACGATGATTTCCTTCACCGTTATAGTGTCTGGTGATACTATCAAATAAGGACTGAACAAAAGATGGAAGATCGATGATCAAAATCGTTAAATATATTGCCGGGAAAATCTAATGACGTCACAAATGCACGAATACACAGTAATCACACGCACGAAATACTTTTATTGACAAGTGAGTCTAACTTTTGAGAAGTAGCAGGTTTTTTTTATTGTCCAAATAAAATATTTTGTACTTGTATATAAAATAGATAATAAGGCTGTGATAATCCGTCGATAGTGAACCATGTAACCGCAAAACAGGAAACGGCCGCAGAGAACGGCCGTGCGGTTCAACTATTGCATTTTCCGCATTTCAGCAAACCAGGCGGTTTCGTAACAAAGAGTAACTTGGGACTCCTCTACAATCGACAATGGGTTGAGACTTAAATACACAAATAAAAACACCCAACAGTCACATACAGAGTCTTGACTCCTGACGCCACGCTGAGCTCAATTAAGTCTTGTGACGTGGGTATCAGTACTTACGAGATACTTGGTCACACAAACACCCAGACCCGAAACAAATACCTGTGGGTCGCACTAACATTTGTCTTGGTGCGGGGATGGAACCCGCGGTCTATCGTTTCTCAGCAGGCGTCTAACGAACTGCGCCTAGGAGGCTGTCGACTTAGATTAAGTTGACTGCCTCCCTGGTCTAAAGAGGGTTGTTGTACGTAACATATGTACCATAGAATGTCTTGTACAGAACTCCATTGCAGACATTGAGGTACTATAATACTGAAGCGGGCGTAGTCAGACATCTTGAAGAAGGCGGTTGGTGGTAACTTAGGACTGAACAGGATGGAGGAACGTCACATGATTATTGTTTTATTGCGATGAATAGCGAGGCGATTATGCCATTCGTCTGATGGTAAGCGATATGACCGCTCATGGACAGTAACAAAACAAAACAACACCATGAATTTCAAAGCATTGCTTGACATTCCACTGCGCTCGCCATCCTGTGACGTAAGATGTTGTCTCATTATGTCCAGTAGTTACTCTGGGTATAATGTCCTTCAAACCGGAACACAACAGTGCCTTTCCACTGCTGAGAAATAGACATTGCGGTGATACCTACCCAGACGGCCTCTCACATATGAGAGACCTACCACCAGTGTGGTCGCGATCCTCAGCAGTGAGAGAACGACGAGAAAGAAGAGATGTACGGTATGCTTATCTCTCGTGTATAATTTACAT
This sequence comes from Deilephila elpenor, assembly GCA_949752805.1. Lineage (NCBI taxonomy): Eukaryota > Metazoa > Arthropoda > Insecta > Lepidoptera > Sphingidae > Deilephila > Deilephila elpenor. Next base: position 10,641,725 of record OX457099.1, read on the forward strand.
AAATATATACAATAATTTGATTGTGCTACGTGCGCAGTGTGTGGTACGAAGAGTTTCCACGCTTCCTGCCCGTCACTCGCATACCAAAACACTTCCTTATCGTCCACGCAATGTTATACTATTTATACGCAGGCCTTGATAAATAGCTGTAATGGAGATTATAATACGTTCACGTCCACGTAATGGTACGATATGTGTCTTGTGCATTGGGTATCGGAAACTCAGATGGACTTTTCAGTCGCGGCAACAGCTAAAACAAATAATAAATTGATCCTTCGTATGGATGCCAGCATGAATACCCGTGGCCTCTTTGGCTACATTCAGGATAACTAAGAATATTTCTCCTGGCAAACTATTAACCAAGTATAAAAGACCGCGAACCAAACAAAGATAATAAAAGTACGAGCGCATTAAGTAGGTACATTGTCATAGAAAAAAAAAACAAAATTGAAATAGATCTAATGAAGATGGGAAAACAACCAGATAACATCACCCATATCTTTTTGGGGTGCATTAGATTATATACATTTGCCAAATTGTCGACAATTATGGTATAAAAAAAAATAGGAACTGTTATAAAACAAAATTTGCAAATTTTCTTATTTTTTTCCAACGCATCACTAAAGTTACCTATTTCCTCTATGTCATTAAACAAAAAACGACTCAAAAAGTAGTCCAGAGAAACCCACAGCACAATGGATCGTTATCCAAGTACGGCTTGTGACAGTGGCGTAGGCAGCGGAGTGAAACTGCTTTCTACAGTGCTGCGGCACCGGCGCGGCGCACGATTCGCACACCGCATTATAATTATGACGTGTGGTGTCACGACAAACGCGCCGCACTCACGATATTCCTACTTTGCACGAGAGTCTTATATTCTTATAAAAAAACGAAAACGTACGAAGTCTTACAATTAAATCTAGATTCTAGAGTTGAAAGTGATAGTGCTGTCAATGTATTTGTTCGATAGTATTTAAATAAATAAATGCGACCAATATTTATTAATTCTTTTAAGGTATATATCCAGACTGCAACCGAAAACGAATCCAGGTGGTAGTTTTAGTGTCTTCATAATTATCGTGCTCTCATTTTAGGAAAAACTACGTGTTTACCACCCAAACATGAGGACACGTTAAAAAATAAAAAAAGAGCACTTTGGTTTTGCGAAATTTATGCTTGCATTATTCTGACGTCACTAAAATTACCACCTGGCTTTGTTTTCTGGTTCCCTTTTCTATTTTCGATTCGTCGCCAATTAAAAAAGGCCTACCGCTGCTATATTTATCTATAAAGTGTTCTCGATGAAATAAAGAGGTTTATTAATACCAGTTACACAATATTGGCTGTACTAGACCTTAAGCTATTACCCGTCTGTTCCGACCAATCTAGTTTCCGATAGTAAAAAAACAAAGTATTGTAACGACACTCTTTCATATTTGGACGGCGGCCAAGTTTGTCCAGCGGAGACGGAATGCGCGGCAAGCGTTGCACTAATTCCTACATAAGCTGGCAGTAGACGATCGAATTTTTTGAATGATTTGAATGATGATTTTGAATGATGTGCCGGACACTAATTTTTTTTTTTTTTGTAAAATACATAGAAAATCTATACATATAATAAAAATGTAAATGGTCGATGTCTGTACATGGAAGATATTTAAGAAATTTCAACGCGGGGGGTCTTTATAACAGCAACAGAATCCAAAACAATTTTTTTTAGAATTTTTGTCTGTCTGTCTGTCTGTATGTTTGCTTGCGCATCACGCAAAAACTACTGCACCAAATGAGATGCGGTTTTCACAGTTGTATTGCTGCAGGTTCAACTTAAAAACTGGTATATGTTGCATTTGCATACAGGGTGTTTCTTTTTGGTTGCTTGCACATTACTCATAAACTACCGCACCAAATGAGATGCGGTTTTCACAGTTATATTGCTGCAGGTTCAACTTAAAAACTGGTATATGTTGCATTGACATACAGGGTGTTTCTTTTTGTTTGCTTGCACATTACTCATAAACTACCGCACCAAATGAGATGCAGTTTTCACAATTACAATGGTGCAGGTCCAACTTAAAAACTGGTATATATTTCATTTACATACAGGATGTTTCTTTTTGTTTGCTTGCACATTACTCAAGAACTACCATACGAAATGAGATGCAGTTTTCACAATTACAATGGTGCAGGTCCAACTTAAAAACTGGTATATATTTCATTTACATACAGGATGTTTCTTTTTATTTACTTGCGCATAACGCAATAACTTCAAGACGAAATGAGATGCGGTTTCACAGTTATATAGGTACAAGTCCAACTTAAAAACTGTTAAATGTCTTATTTACATACAGGGTGTTTCTTTGTATTATGGAAGATAAATGAGAAAAACTAATATTCCCTATATTAACACTGGATTAACACTTAGGCTACATTTTATCCAGATAAATTAAGTGTTCCTGTGGGATGAGGACGGAAATCCGATATATTTGTTACTTTTTATACTCAAAGGGATGCGATGGGCGTGGATTACATACCTTGAGTGAGAATGAGATAGGACGGGCGGGATATAACGGGACGGGACGGGACGGGATGAGAAATACCAAATAATCTATACATGTATATTTTTTAAACAAAGTTATGTTAGTAAAGTTTAAAGTGATGTTAGTCGAGGCTCTTTGATATAATCGTAAAGCTGAACCTATAATTAGGAAAATTATAATAGTACCTATAGTCTACACTCCGCAGTCGACAACCCGATGTGGCAAATATATTTTTTCCTTATTATCACCATTGCTGTGGCTGGTACTGTCGTTATTGGATGGTCCAGTGCGCGGGGTTCTATGAACATTGAACACCACAGCAAACCGTGTGGTAGTTCGGGCGCACTGATTTCGATTGTCTATGTATACCCTTAGCGAACATCAAGCAATACGCGCGACAAAAAAATAATAAATAAATTCACAGACAGTCACATACATAGTCCTGACCCCACATTAAGATCAATTAAGTCTTGTGTCGTGGGAATCTGAAACTACGAGAGACTTTTTCGGTCTCACGAACACCCAGACTCGAGACAAATACTTGTGGGCCCCACAAATATTTGTCTCGGTGCGGGGATTGAACCAACTGCACCACGGAGGCTGTCAAATTTGAAACAATCAACAGTGCTAACTGATGTTTGGAATTGCGTGAAACAGAAATTTAGTTTAAATATTTACCGGTTAGTAATAGAATTACTTTTTTGTGAGGTTTGGTGTGCCTAGACATTAGTAAATAGTAGTTTAATGTTGGTTTCGCTGTAGCAAATTTTACAGTAATCTGTATTTCATAATGTATTTGGCAAAAGGGCTTCGGTCTAAGGCCATTCAACCAAGTTTTGGGCTTACTCATAAGACCGAAATCACATAATGTCCTCAAGATGTACTCAAGAGACCCAAATCTCTGAAGTGGGACGGGTAAATTAAAAGGCTTTCATTATTCAGTTCGCAATATCGAAGGACTTTAATAATGTCGACCTAAAGTTTATATTTATAATTCGAAAAATTGATGATTGGAATGGACATAATTTGCCGTAAAAGGTGCATATTTGCCATGCAGATAGTCATTCAATTAGAAGCAAGAACTATTACTATACATCAATCGTAATGACCATGAATATGATATACCTACCTAATTATTTTAATCCGCAAATGTGGGTTGCTGACTTCCTTATTTTATTATATTTGCTGTAATGTATAGACTACACTACACTTCTGTACTTCAATAAAAATTAAAATAATAAAAAGAAATATTTCTAAATGATTAATTTCAATCCACATTTCGGACCGCATGTGACGTAAAATATGTGATCTTCAAATTTATTCATACATATTGTAATAAACTACGACCGGATAGTGGAATTGCTTTTGTAACGTGTTTTTCTATACACAATCTCAGTTTCGATGGAATATGGATTATGATAATACACATAATTGAGCAAGCTACATGGAATTTTGGACCTTACTACGAAAATATATTTGAATACCAACATAAATTAGGGGCTCTTTTGTTATTTTCCTTTTATAAAAACTTCTAGATTATTAAAAAAAAAACTAATAGAATTGAAATTGCTTGGAACGGCGACTTGTGGAAAAAGAGGAAAGAGACCTTTTCCCAGCAGTGGGATGAGAAAGGTTAAAAAATGGATAAATCACTCGGAACTCTGTTACATACGCTCTGTTAGATAACGGAGTCGTAAAATTGCAATATTTGAACTATTTTTCTGAATCTAAACTATTTTAAGTGCTTTGAAGTTTTCTGGAATAAGCCATGTGGTTGTGAGTATCAACTGCACTGTGAAGTGGAGGCTCCAGCAAAGCCATAAGTGCCATGTTTTACAGAAAACTCCATAGGTGCCTCGTTTATTCGCAAGTTTCCCACTTCTTGTACTGTTTTTATTGTGTTATATTTTTGTAATTTTGCTCTTATTAAGGTTGTGTTTTAACTCACCTGTCTAATTCTATTATTTGTATTCTAATAATAATTATGTACGTAACAATTGAATGCAAGTTGTGTTCACGTCGAGCAGGATGTGCATGCACACTTTTGTTATTTTTTTACAAATAATTTCAATTGATAATTGGTATTGCTTATTTTGTACGACCAGTTTTGTGAACCAAATAAAAAAAAAAACAAAGTTACGTAAAAGCTTTGCGGCAGAGTTGCGTTGAGGATGTACAACATGTTAAAATTAATTTCCTCTTTCAACCATTCTCGTTTCCTTATTCAAAGGAATAAATAAAGATAATATCAAATTATTACCTAATAGGGCTAGCGGCTATAAATATTTATATTTCTCAGAAATATTTGACCGGGTTTGGATGTCTGTGCATAATATGATAACTATATAACCTATATTAGCGACACTGCTCACCTCTTCGGGGCTAGAAACGTGGTATTATTAATTTAAATGGTAAATTTTAATACGCGGCAATGTTTTAAAAATGTTAATCGAATATATCGATATAGATAGCAGACTGTGTAATATGCTTTTATCTGCTTATTATCCATGTGATTTAAGTAAATAGTGATTAGCATACATAAAGCGGGCGCCGAATGTTTTATAGAACTCGTCCGATAAGAATTTATAAACACGCGTGCTATATTGATCTGTAGATCAATATTTTGGTATGCAAGTGTTGTAAGTTCAGAATAAATTAAAACAATATTTATATTGCGCCATAATTGTATGTCGACATGTTTTATTTTCTTTCAAAATGATCGTTCGTTACAGGAGTATGTTACGAGCGGAACTGGCAGGAACAAACTGCAAAACTTTGTAACTACCACTCGCAATCTTTTATTCCTAATTTTAAACTAGCTAACTAACTTGGCGACTGTGATTCTCGGTGAGGCGTCTGTCACTAACAGCATTTTAGACTAACCCATTAGAATACAGGCGTAGACCTTTATTATACACTATTTAGAAGCTAATGTTTTAAACGAAGCCATTATCTCATAGTAAGCGGACGTGGAATTATATATTTACTAGCGCGTTTTATTCGATCAGTAAGACCACCGAGGAACCAATATATCTTATCAATCGTTTTATGAAGAAAATAAAGGACGACTTGCATCCGGGGTTCCTAATAGCAACGCACTTATCATTCCTCCGGTGTTATGAGTTCATGACAGGCCGGATAATCTGATAATTTGTCATCAAATGACCTGCTCAATAGTTTTTCACATAGACAGTATTATGTTCCCCAATCCTATAGGCCCAGAATCGCCTTAGCCTAAAAGAACAATTAAACAGAAAGAGTTCACACCTCACTATCTGCATTCGATAGTACTCTTTATAAACGGCGTTACGTTTACGATGCAAACATTTTGCCAAGCGAAGAAAAAAAAACCGAGGAAAAAAATAGCCAGAGTTAATAACAATGTTAGTAACGTAATATACAGGGTCACCTAGGGAGCATTAGAAAACCATAGTATGTTTGTTGTACATTGGCTTTTATAATTCATGAGCATATATGATGTTGAATCTGAAGGTTTAATTCTCCGTCTGATATTATTTAAAAGTATTTTGGTAGATCCGGGTAGCGCTATCTCAACTGCATTTGACACTCTGATGCTCTTATCTACAAACCGTAATCATCAAACAAGTATTAAACAACTAGGATACAAGACTCGCCGGCGACACTGCTACTACGCGTCTCCTGACTCTCGAAATACAATCGATAACCACGCCAAAGATAACCATGTCTCACAAGTTGATATACCCGGACTACGCTGCACTTTTCATCAGGCATACTCGTATAAAAAAGTACGAAAGCGAATGTGTGGGCAAGCGATATGATATCGAGAGATAATAATCCGGTCAGTCGAATAGTATCGATTAACGAGATGTATAATGTGGTAGCATGTCCAATATATGGAAATCTCAAGTCGGGCAAGATTAACCACTATGCAGAAATTTATACAAGCAGCCCGGGCCTGGAGCTTGTGCTTGGCATCGCGATACTATGACACATATGTCGTTTTTGTTTATTATTATTTTATCCCGCCCTTACACTCGCTGCAACTCCTGTAAGCCAGGATCAACAGTTAGGCGCATTTTAATGACATGTATTGAAGCATGTATGACATGGCCGTTTATAATGTGGCACGCGAGCGTTTCGAAAGAAGTGTTGTAAGTGATTCTAATCTAATCCTCGTGTCATGGCCGGCTCCTAACTCGTCGCGTTAAGCAGCGCACTTTCTAACCACATCCTAATTTACTCGCCACGAATATATTACGCTTTTATGGACTGTTAATTTGAGTGAGGTGTGTATCTGCGATTTATTAGAGAAATAAATGTCGGCGGCGCTTTAAGTTATTGGAATTTTAGCTAATTCATTTACTAAAAACTTGCCATGAGCAAAAGTAGAACTCATGCTTAGAGCGTAGGTTGGTTCAGCAAAAACTACATTTTTCTTTGTGGTTTTTTTTTAATAAATTGGGGGTATTATGACATTTTTTAAAGTAGTCGCCAATCTGGGTTCAGATTGCTGTCATTGATTAATTGCAACATCGATCGTCGGCTACTTTATTTCTGACCTTAGTATCGTCATCTCCTGCTAGCCCTTAGCAACATGTTTTCAGGAATAGGCTTTTTATCGTGGTGCTAATATCATGCATCCTTGTACGATTATACAAAGACCTTTGAAATTCTTGTTTAGAATTATCAGATATTCGTTATGCAAGTTCCTTGATGTTATAATTCAGTGTTAAAGCATGTGATAATTATTTATCTATGAATATGTGCACCCTCTTATCAGGTTTAACTGGTGGTAGGTCTCTCATATGTGAAAGGCCGCCTGGGTAGGTACCACCGCAATGTCTATTTCCCCCGCCAAACAGCAGTGTATACTGTATGCACAGTTGTGATCCATTTGAAGGACATTGTAGCCAGAGTAACTGGATATAATGAGACTTAGCATCTTATGTCTCAGGATAACGCGCGCAGTGGAATGCCAAGCATTGCTTTATAATTCATGGTGTTGTTTGGCTTTGCGACTGTTCATGAGCGGTCGTATCGCTTACCATTAGGCGAATGGAACTCTCGTCTTGCCATTCATCGCAATAAAAAAAAGGTTCTTCAAAATGTAATTTAACTTTAAATAGGTTTTGCACCAAAAGAGAATTTCATGTCGTAAACACTATTGCGATACCACAGTAAACAACAAAAAACGGACACGCTTGGTTCTCATACATTTGAAGGGCCTTGCGACATCTACTTTGACTGGTTTACCAATAGATTCATAGTAGACATTTTGCCGAGTCCGTATTTGATAAAAATTATACTTCTTTATTTATTCAAGAATGTGGGTATTATAAATTACGAGCTATTTCTTGTTGGTTTCTCGGCGAAAATATATCGAGTGTTGATAGATTTACGTTGATGTATTTCAACCATTTTTATTAACAGTCCTTCTGCATTCACGCGTATTTTCGTAGTTTATTTTAATACATAAACACAAGCAATTAATAAATTCGGCCGTAGAGTCGGAATTTTTACCAAGTCACGAGCAATTAGCAACGGAAATATTGTTTTTTAATGGAATGATAGGTAGTCTTCATTTTCGAGTTCAATTATCGTGTCTGTTAGTGCAACTTTTGATGTGCCAATGGGTGAGCATAAGGTCGATAGAAGATGATTAATAAAGGTCTTAAGGAAATCTTTAGAGAAAACTATATTGATACTAGATTGATTATCTCTGCCTAATATCAGCTAATCATCAAACATTCATCCAAACAAGCATCTATAATACTGCTGGATATTCATCTAAAACTGGACTATATGGCCTAACCTCTCTCAATCGTACTCTCGATTGTAGAAGAGGCTCGTGCCCTGCAGTGGGAGGTATTTAGGCTGACACAGCTCAGTACTCATAAACATTAAATAAAGCTTTGATTCTCAGACTTATATGCGTTAGTGATCTTTAATTTTAAAATTCCAGTATATAATTCATAATGTATGCAGACGTGCACGATTTTTTCCGTCACTGTCGCTAAAACGTATGTAATTTAAAATAACACCGACGTCGGAGAGGTATTCGAGCGCAAGACGTATAGATCCGGTTGGCTAATGTATTTTAAAGCGACGGTGAATCTAGCCGCTGGTGTCTGTCGAGTGTCGGAGTGTCAGTGTCTGGTGTCTGAGTGTCTGACGGTGGGCGCCGTTCCGCGTTCGCCGGAGGTAAATCACTCTGTTTACCAATACGCCGAGCGGCGGCCACATTACCAATGCAAATGACGCCCTATTGAGCTGAGGTGGTTGCGGTACCGTCCGCATAATAAATAAAGTGTCAAAAAATATATTATTATTATTAGTGCATTTTTTTTTATTTAAGTAATATACATACGTTTTGTATTTGCTATTCATTGGACTATTAATAAATGCCTGAATCGTTTTTTTTATTTTCAATAGGTCAATATTATAGACATTATACATAACGTGATGTATGGATTTGACTATAATGATGCATAATGCAATTCATAATTGGGTTTATTTTTTTAACATCGCGTAACAAGTTTTGCTCGGTAATCCGGTTGCAAACGTGAATTGTGAAGAATTGTGGCCAGCAGTAGGATCCGAGTTATTAAAAAAGATTCCGACGAATTGGGAACGTCCCTTTTTGAAGTCGGTTAAAAACTGTCTAATGATAGGAAAACAATTTTTGTTTTGATATGTTCGTAATATAATATGCGTTTCATGTTATTTATGCGATGTCTGATAAAGAACTTTATCCGAATAGTGAACTCTTGCAACCAAAAGTAGGTTGCAAGGTAAATAATAAATATGGCATAAATATTGTACAATAACAGTGTTTCAGATTAATATAACGGCCAAAAGAGGCAGCGTGCGTGATCTCCTCGTTCTTTGTTAGTATTTTTACCCAGTGTGGTGTGGGATTAAAAATCTCCCTAATTTTGGATACTTACTACACGAGGCAGGTAGGTATCTTAACGTGGGACTGGGACTATGTATGTCATTTCAGTATTTAATAATTTAATATGTTTATATTAATAAACATTTACAAAGTGTCAATAAATTCAGTAATCTAATATTAAAACGTCGAATAGAACCACTTGTTTGTTGGAAACCGATAATTAATAATTAAGAACACACACGAACAATTTATTCTCAGACCGTACACGAAATTTTCGACAGCATGTTTTGCTTTTGCGTGCCGAGAGCGTGGCAGTGTGCGCTCGACTGACGTTCCAATGTACATTATACTGAGCTACACGTAAATACCACACACATGGCGACATGACCGACATAAGTAGACCTCCGGCGGTCTTCAGAAGCGTACACTTGCCAGCTGAGACGAGAGATATCACGGCTCTTTCACACTGGCCGGTTTAAATATATTCATGCGGGCATGTGTGCGTATAGTCGTGAGCGTCGTGTTAGCACTCGGCAGTCGGCTCACCTTCGCACGACCTCGCGTTTCGACATCGACACCGGCCAAACAACCAGTTATTGTTCTCCCGAAGGTTCGCAACGCGTTGCGCGCTGGTTACTGATGAGCCTTGTCGTTGTCGACACGTATTTTTAAACTTCGTTGCAAGTTTTATTTCGTTGTGATTGTCGGACATGATGCGTGACCGCCGCTAATTGCGTATTCACGATGCGATCACAAATGTCTTAATGTTACTTAATCGTCCGGACATTAGTTTACCACCTAATTAACTTATAAATGTTTCTAAAGCCGACTTAATACGTGGTAATATTTTCTGAATATCTCGTATTTCAAATTAATATGTTCGTCTTTCGCCAAGGTCCCACTTTCATCGCAGGCGCGATGTAAAATATTATCTGAAATCTTGTAACTAGCTAATTTTATAATTTATTCACACTTAATTACTTATGATCACGCGAACCTCGAATAAGCGAATTATTCGCTAAAGATACGACTGATATTAAATAAAATTAATCCTTAAGGTGAGTTATATTTGAATTGAGTCCGCAGTTACTGGCTTTAGTTACAGTCCTGGCTTTAGTTATGTCAATCAAACAAATCTCAAATTAAGAATTGCCTATATTACTGTCTGGCGTATGAACTATGTCAATGCAAGAAATCAAGTCTCGAATTAGCGTATCAGAGAACCGAATAAAAACAATATTAATAGATATTAAGTATCCATAAGAATTTTATTTCATTTTATATTTTATTAAAGTGAGAGAACCTTGCTATAGCTCATTAAAGCTAAAGTACTAATAGGTAAGCTCGGTGATACCATTATTTGATAGAAAACCAACGAGAAGTAATACCTTTTCACACGTTTTATTCTGTGAGATTATTAGAGGCCTTATAGCTGGTCGTAGGATATTCATATCCACCAATAGCGACTATCTTAAATTGAATAGATAGATATAGATAGAGTGAGATAACACTTTATTGTATACCACTTAATACAAAACATGTATACAGTTAACAATTGCAATTAGAAAGTGCAGCAATTGGCGATCTTATCGCTGTTAGCGATCTCTATAGAAAAAACATTAAACACTTCAATATTAAGAAGTGGATTGGAAATTACTTCGAAAGAGTAACATTTATTTAAGCTGAGTTTTCCAAATCTAACTACAATATGCATTATTCTCTTGTTTCGTTAGCTCCGTATGAGTTTGGCATTAGGACAGATTAAAGAAAGAAATCTAAAGCGAATTCCCAATTTTTCTGATAACCAGACATTTTTACTTCAATACCGTTTTCCCCGTCGGTGCTTCTTGCAATTTCGCCATTAGCTACCATAATATTCGTCTTAAACTTTTTTGTGTAATGTCCAAACGGTGCATGGTTATTTCGGTGCGGTAGTAAAAATCCACTCATTTATACATTAACATTCTCACCTATAAAACGGATCATAAACAGAGATACAATCTACAGCAGTTTTACGATTGAAACGTCATTCGATCTGTTCGATTATTTCTTTTTCTATGTTTATCCATGTTTTGAACGCGATTGGATGTTTTTAGATAACACTTTTGTTTCCATCAAATGACAAAGTTGGAAGTGGTAGAGCCACGCTGTTGTCAGTTATGACTCATGACTCACCATGAATGGACAGGCTCGTCCGGGGCGGTAGCACTGTCTCACAGAAGATCGACGTGAAGCGACAGCTTTGCTGTCGCGTTTCGTCCGATGAGTGAGATTGGCGGATGCCCAATACGCCTTTCTTCTTCCCATAATTTTTCCTCCCAATTTGATGGGCCGGCAATGATTACTTACCCATCAGGTGACCTGTTAGCTCGTTTGCCGAATGGTATAAAAGAACTATTAAAAGGTGTTTCATTGGCAGCCGGACACTTGTGGTTCTTTCAACTTTCAGACACATTGAAGCTGATAACTCCTGAAAAACAACGATCCAAACTTTATAATTGCTGAACGTGTGATGCCTCTGTTAGGGCCATGCGCAGAAAAAATTTCAGCTTTTATACTTACTTACTTTCACATAATTACGTAGGTCTGGCACTCATGGACTCTATGTCTATTCACTTTATAGTACGAATAATCCGGCCCGACACATACATTTATACATGTTACATATCGATTTGAGTTGTTAGTTTACGAATTACCAACGGACTTTAATCCCTTCGGAAGTAAGTCTTAGTCTACCACGTGACACATATCCCATAACAACCAGGCCGGCATAATTGTAGCGACCGGCAAGAGATAAACATCTCACGCCATACGCTTTCTGGACTGCATTGCGCTTACCATCTTGTGCCAGTATAAAAAAACAATACTTTACCTGATCTGATTTATAGACTTCACACACCTTTATATTTTAGTCCTTAGATATTCTAATTTTCTTACCTCCCTTCACCGTCAATAAAAGCGTCTAAGAATAGCTCCTAAAACACATCTTCCACGAAAGCTTTTACTGTATAAAGTTGACATCCTCGTGACCCACATCTGCTTATTCCCGTCTCCTCGGCTTGATTAATGGTTCTGTCGACATTTCGCGCCGCCCTTCCTCTCCTATCCACGTGACAAATTGACGAACTGCTCGTTAATGCCCAGTGAAGAATATACAGGGTATATTAAGACTGCGACCGAAATTACAGTAAATAGTGACTTCAGACACAAAGCAAGTAAAAATTTCGCAAAAAAAAAACGACAACTTTTTTTTTATAATTTTTTACTTATCGTCGTATTTCGGTGATAAATACATAGTTTTCCTAAAATAATGATGTAGACCTCTTTATTTTTAAACACTCAATGGTACATGATGGTTTAAATTATTATTTTCGCAAAAACTAGTTATTTACCGCCCAAACAAGATGATTTTTAAAAACTTCTAAATAAATATCTGTTGCTGTTTTGGTGAATTTTTTATTTGCATCGTGTCTGTAACCACTAAAACTACCACCTGACTTCAGTCGCAGTCTTGATATACCCGGTATATTTGGACTCTCAAATTCCGACAATCAGGATACTTTTTCCGTTACCCATTATTTTTTTTGCTGAGCATCTGATACTGTGGATAAGGTTAGTGACCTTCATCTAAGGTTAGTGACCTTCATCTAAGGTTAGTGACCTTCTTGTATCTTGATTCACACTGAAATTAAGTCTATAAATAAATAAATAAATAAATAAATACACCCAACAGTCACATACATAGTCCTGACCCCACACTAAGATCGAGTCTTGTGTCGTGGGTATCAGAAGCTACGAGAGACTTTTCGGTCTCACAAACACCCAGACCCGAAACAAATACCTGTGGATCACACAAATATTTGTTTCGGTGCGGGGATCGAACCCGCGGCCTCTCGTTTCACAGGCGGCGTCTAACCAACTGCGCCACGGAGGCTGTCAAAATGTCTATCAGATATAAAAGCGATGATAACGACAACCCCTTTTCTTTAAAATATCAAGAATGAACTCCCAGCCGTTTTCAATTCAACTTTGACGTACCGCGTATTTTTTATCTTATAGAACCTCATTATCAAGATAATCTTCATAATATTCGGTTTCAAATTTGAGCAGTCTTAAGGAGAAGGGTAAATAGCCAGTCCTACAGAATAGCAAGGTCATCAATGAATATCAAGGTCAGAAACATTTTCACTCATTTTCAATAAGATTGCTATAGAATTCATGATGTCAATAACATAATGGTTTCTTAGATTTACGTGAATGTTACACATTGAAATAAAACTAATTTTTCGGTTTTCATCGCGGAATCGGTTTAATTTTTACATTTTTTAACTTTCCGACGTTTCGATTTCCTTATAGATTTCGATTACTTCACAGTCCGCCACGTGACCGCGAAAGCTGTAAAGTAATCGAAACGTCGCGAATTACAAAATTAAATCAATACCGCGATAAAATCCGTAAAAAAATATTTTATTTCATATTATCAATCCCTTCCGCACTGCTTCCAAGTCAGACACCAGATGTTACTAAACATGCATAAAATATGACGTGCGTTTGATATCGTAAGCATAATTATAATGAACACATTACTGCGTAATGAATCCTTAATTAGGCTTTGTCTATGACGGGTCGAGGAGGGAATACTAATCGCCTAGGTTCTAGAACTTAACGTCAGTATGCAATGTCTGTGTATTCGACTGTTATTTTTTTACGTTAATTAACATGTACAGGATTTTTCAAATTGATGTCGCCTTAAGTAGGTTAACTGGCCTGGGATTCGAGCCCAGGACTACAAGGGCCACAGCCCATATATTTTTTTAAGAGCAATAAGGCGATACTATTTAAATCATTGAAGCTTCATAGACCGATACAAGATTTTGCTACCGTTGATGATTTCAAAGAGCTACGAAGGTAAAGAAGATTTAAACATTAAAGTCGATTTCGGTTATTATAATAACCAACATTAAATACCGCTTCTGAGTACAGACCTTGGTGGGTCTCTCATATGTGAGAGGTCGCTTGGTACCACTGCAAAGTCTATTTCTCCCGCCAAACAGTGTAAATGCACTGTAAATGCACTGTTGTGTTCCGGTTTGAAGGACATTGTAGCCAGAATAACTACTGGACATAATGAGGCTCAACATCTTATGTCTCAGGATAGCGAGCGCAGTGGAATGCCAAGCATTGCCTTGTAATTCATGTGTTTTTGGTTTTGCTACTGCCCATGAGCGGTCTTATCGCTTACCATCAGGCGAATGGCATGCTCCGGATATATACAGGCTGCTCCCAAAATGTGAAACCCTTGTAAGGGTCTTGTATGGGGTCACTAATCACTATAATCTATTAATCACTGGTCACCATTCAATTTTAGTTTGCAGCAGTTTTTTTTTGCTTACGTTAGATAAAAGACAAAGTTATCATTTTACTGGAAAATATTCACCGCTATCCAAACACCCGTAGCGGTTAAGGATTGTCGACGCGTGGCCGGCCTTTGAAAATGGATCGCCAAAGGGAACGAGGAAGGGAGGGGAGGGGTAAAATTGTTGATCCCCGGCAATCCCATTCTTTTCACGGCAAAACTGTTAGTTCACCATGTTTTTTTGAAGAATGACACTAAGAGGCAGTCTTTTTAATTTTGTTTTACTTACCACAAACGCTCTAAGAGTTTAAAGTAATGTTAGAATAATTACTTTTGGCTATATATTAAATAATTAGAACAACATCACGGTACATTACTACGTTTTTTGTCTCACACTATTTATTTTATTTTATTGCGTTTAAATGCGCGTTTATTACTCATTTTACACAGAAGCAAGACTACCGGTTTTTGGAATTTGCACCAGTTTTTATATAAAGCTAAAAATAAATCTGTATTTAAATAAAATCGTCTACGTATAATCAGTTTTAAGTAAAGTATTTCCCCGTCATCATTCTTTTATTTCAAAACGTACAATTAGTTAGATTGTGTATAACCAAAAAAACAGTAAATATAACGCCCGGTTGTTCCATTTTATTCGCGTTAGAGGACAGCTATTTAGCTTCCCTACCGATACCTTAGGGGAAGCCGGAAGGGTTAGATCAGACCATTGGCCTTTCAACCCAGCATGCTTCGTGATGTTGCGACCGAGCCGGGACCTAAATCCCACCTTAGATATGCACCCAAAAAATTTAACCACCTATTTTTTATTTCCTACATTTAGGTATTCCAGTGTACAAGAAAAGCAAAAACCAAAATATACGACATAGCACATTTCAAATCATGTTCCTTATCATTTAAAACTCCAAAAAGCAATTTCGTCCCCCACAACAATATGCATAACTTTATTTTCACGAAAAATTCTCATAGTGAGCGGGCAGACCGCAGTGCAATTGATGGCCCTCGCGGGACGGCTAACCATTTCAAAGGAAATTGCTCTAAACAAGGGCCGAATCTACCCGGCCGGTCGTTCAGGGACAATGGCTCGGTTTTATTTGTTTTAACACATACGAAGGGTTATTTCGATAAAACAAATAAAGCAAGAAATTTAATTAACGTTTTGATATTAATGTTTGCGTTATCAGGTGTTGGCTTTGTGAAAGGTTTATGAAAATTTATCGTTTTAACAACGCTGATTTTTAGTTGAATTACTTTTGTGGCAGATATTTTTTCTGAGTATTAAAGTGAAGAGAAAGAAAAAATGAAAAACACAAAAATGATGTAGATAAATCAATTATATAGATACAGTTTTGTTTTTTTTTATCGTGCCATGCGGTCCCGAAAAATATTTCACCATAAAAACCAGGCAGGAAACTAGCATTGGTCTATCTAAAATCAATTTATAATTTAAATAATATAACATAAATCGCAAAGGTTCGATTCAGAGGAATTCATTTACTGAAATATAAACGGAACATATTGATACAGCTTAAAATAAACTTTTTATATGAATACTGTCGGCCCACGTTTGCCCGGTCTCGCAATATCGTCCTTTGAGCGAATCGAGAGGAAGCAATTAAACCGACGAGGTTCGAACGCTATCTACAAACATTGCGCTTTCCATTCGATGTTCCGTTTGGATCGGTTTGTTTTGCATTTTTTATATACAGGTTGATATTGACATATCGTATTTAATTTAACCCACATGTCATAGGTGATATGTACAAAATTTGAACGAAAATCAAAAATCGTGATTTTGAATTTTACGATTTTTGGTCACCCGGATAGGAACGTCTTAGCTTAACTATAGTTCGACTTGGGAATTTTCCTGAACCGTAAAAAGACTCGTGTCTATTCGGGTTGATCAAACGCCTTGAAAGCTAAAATCTAAATGTTTTGTCAAAACTTCCAGACAGTTTTTTTTTCAAACTTGATACACTCTGTCCTGGGAATTGGACTAAAATTTCACAGTTCAAAGCATTAAATAAATTCAGTTCTTTAACCCATGAGCAAACGCAATATCTCTTACACAAAAATTCATCGCGATTATTTTCTTTGTTGTTAATCACTATAATGCGCCCAGCATCTCGTTACCTTGCTAAAAATTCAGCCCATCTCCGTGCATCTGATTTTCGCCGGTAAGTCCCTCTGCGACCGCGTAGTGAATCTTTTGTGTCACTGAGCGGCATTTTGCTCATCGCGCGCCTATTCATGATATTGCTATGTCAATGTTTATTTAATGTTTTGTTACATTGAAACATCCTGTACTGTATGGCCATATGTATCCGTCCCACTTTAGGGCACGGGCCTCCTTTACAATCGAGAGTGCGATTGAAAGAAGTTAGGCCGTATAGTCCACCACGTTGGCCTAATGCGGGTTGGCAGATATTATTTACATTTTACATGCCATAGAAATTCATACAAATTGCTATGGTATGCAGGTTTCTTCATGATGTTTCCCTTCACCGTTATAGTGCATGTTAATTGACTTTCAATACACATGACTCCGAAAAAGAACCATTCTCTGGGATTTGAACCCGACACCGTGAACATCTTGGTAGCCGCGTCTGGTCCGTTACCAACAGGCCACCACGCACTTTCAGTGTAACATGCGGAAAGTAATTTTATTTTTAGTTCATATGTTTTTTATTTACAGCTAACAAATGTTGATGTGGGTGACCGATGAACTCAACTAATTGTAATTATGGCTCTAGGGTTGGTGAGGTGAAACCACATATTTCACGAAGAACAACCATGCGGAGGGAATTAATTTCCGTTATAAACCAATTTAGTCTACTCTTTCATTCGGCAATGGATAAAATAAAATTGGGAAGCATAGAAAATTAAGGGCGCCATTTTGAACTTTTTGGTTACAGAGTTGCTATCAAATTAATATTATTGAATAAATTGCAGTCAAATGTATACCGCTTATCGAATATTAGTAGGTTGAAGAAAAATATCCTTGATGGCTCAAAATATAATCGTGTTTTATATTGAGATAATGAATGTACCTACCTGGGAACGTTTTCCTTTTAAAACACACAGTCATTTGAAGGACCAATACCTTTTCTGTAAATGCACGCCTTGTTTTATTTGTCATACAAATTAGTCATTGACTAAATTAAGAACCAAAATACATGTTGCTTATGATATCCACTCAAAGACGTTTAAACTATGAGAGTCAATGTTATAATAGAAAACTGATACCGGTAGCTTGAAAACTAATTAAATTTCATTGAAATTGATTGATAATTTCTACGGTATGTAAGTCCGCCAACCCGCACTAGGCCAGCGTGGTGGACTATATAGCCTAACCACTCTCAATCGATTCCCTCGATTGTAGAGTAGGCCCGTGCCCTGCAGTGGGACGTATATGGGCTGATATAGATATAGATAGAAATTGATCCAATACTATTCGGCAGTCTTGTTTAGATGGCAAATATACATAAATATTCTTCCTCAATTGAATGCTGTGAGTATGTTTATAAATAAGGTAAATATTACATTAACTAGGTACTTATGTTGTAAATTAAGTTGGCTGTATATATTATTTTCTTCTACCCAACGGATATACAGGGTATATCAAGACCGCGACCGAAAACGAAGCCAGGTGGTAGTATTAGTGAAATCAGAAACAATGCAATGAAATATTTCGCAAAAAAAATCGTCAACTTTTTTTTGGTAATTTTTTACTTATCGTAGTATTTAGGTTATAAATACATAGTTTTCCTAAAATAATGATGTACACCTTTTTATTTTTTAAGACGCAATGGTACGATAGGGTTTAAATTACTATTATCGCAATAACTAGGTATTTACCAACGAATTTCAAAAAATTGCAAAAAAAAATCTGTCGCTTACCCACTAAACCACTAAAACTACCACCCGGCTTCGTTTTCGGTCGCAGTCTTGATATACCCGGTATCTACGGTGCTGTATTTTGTACCAAAATACTAATGTTCCGAAGACCATTGTTTTTATTGCGATGTATGGCGAGACGAGCATGCCATTCGCCTGATGGTAAGCGATACGACCGCTCATGGACAGTAGAAAATCAAACCACACCATGAATTACAAAGCATTGCTTGGCACGACACTGCGCTCGCCATCCTGAGACATAAGATATTAAGTCTCAATGTGTATTCATATAAGTATTTGATTATTTCAACGTGGATAGACGATTTCTTGAAGGTTGCAGGAAGTCCTTTCTCACCTAATCTTAGGTGTGATGATACCTTTGAGAATGGTGGTAAGAGAAAACTTAGAGATTACTGGTTCTGGGATTAACTCATCGACATAATATTATGACTGTTATGACTGCCTCGGTGGTGTAGTTGCACTACGGTAGACTACAAAGCTGAGGTCTCGAGTTCGAGTCCCGGGTCGGGTAAAGTGATATTGGCTTTTTCTATTCATTATCAGCCCGGAGTCAGGAATTTATGCCCGATATGGCGATAGGCTCGCCCCCTATCACATCATGGGACGGAACATACAAGGCAAAATGGGTGTCCTGGTGGCGCCTCTGCCTACCCCTTCTGGAATAAAGGCGTAGGTTTGTGTATGTATGTATGTATAATGTTATGTTACAACCAAAATGTAATTTAATTAATTTAGAACGATAATGATACAATTACCTTTGTTATTTCATACCGTACTGAGTACAACATTGATCTTTGACTAAAAGAACCCCTCGAAACCAGTGTGTACATAGTTATTACGTAAACTACAAGGGGTGTCCTTTGAGATTCCCCGAAATAAGCACGTAAAAACTTTTTACACGGGGCTTTCTTTCAATTTCACGGCGGCTTCACCCGGCCCCCGACTTTTCCTTTGTGATGAATAAATTATTGTGTCACCTCGTAAACCCGACTGTTTATTTTGCGGTTAGCGCTTTATGTGGCTACAGATTCGCTTTATTCGCTTTATTCGCTTTATTCGCTTTATTCGCTTTATTCGCTTTATTCGCTCGTGTGATATATTGACACGTGCGGATGTGATTTCCGATGGTAATCTGTCCGAATACCTAATGTGGATTCGGGTTTGTTCTTTTTTTGGGTGAAGGTAAAACGGAGGGACGTTTGGATATTTCTTTTATAATGCGATTTTGTGCGGTCAATGTTTACACGATTTGAGAATCTCCGTGACTTTGCGTATGAGAAGGCAACTATGAAACAAGAGGGTTCTGGGCTTCGTAAGCCCGTGCTCTGAGACAAATGTTTGTGTGATTATCATGTATTGTTTTTTTCTCAAGTGTTGGAGCCACGCTGTTGTCAGTCATGACTAAAGTAGGTTCGTCCGGGGCAGTACCAATATCTCACAGGAAATTGACATGAAGCGACAGCATGGCTATCGCGTTTCGTTCGGTGAGCGAGATTGTCGGATGCGCAATACCTCCCTCTTTGCAATCTTTTTCCCTTCCACTTCCCTACCAACTTGATGGACCGGCAACACATGTATGATCCAAGCATTGTGGAAGATATAAGCGGCATCTGCCATTACCATCAGCCATCAGGTGACCTGTTCGCTCGTTTGCCGGACCTATGCAAATATTGTGTTACGTGATGGTTCTTTCCTGAGAGATATGCACAAGAATTTCGAAGCATTTGAAGCCTACTGACCCGCACTAGGCCGGTTTGGTGGCCAAAAATCTAAACTCCCCTCGATCACAGAGGAGACTGATGCTCAGGCTGTTGTTTTATTTTTATATCAACCCATCGCTGACTCTTCTATATTTAAGGGTTTAGTTAAAAGGGATTAGGTCATACCCCATCACGCTGGCCTATTGGTTATACTAAAGTTGCCATTAGTATTTTTAATTGGTTCACAAAACTGGAAATACACAGGCAGCAATATCAAACAAAATTGTTTTGTACCAGTAATAAATGTTTACATCCTACTCGATGTGATCACGACTATATATGATATTCTTCACTGTTCATCAACCATCTAATTGAAAAGATCTGGCTTCTAAAAATCCATTTCTACCTAAACCCGGTTAATATCTAAACGTAGCTCCTATTTTTTGTAAAAAGAAAAAAGAAATATGAAATTCTCTCCTCCGAGCGCTGTGTTTTATAAAAGAAATGGCAGAGAGCGCGCTCAAAGGGATTACGGTTTGAAAGGTTCGCGCGTTTGTCGAATGTCGCCATTCCAACGAGCTCCGTCCTGAATTTACAGAAATATCTTGTAATACTGTGTATTTAACTGTTCAAATGTGTAGTAGGAATAGCATTAAAAGTGAGTTAATAGAATAGTTAAAGGAATAGAATATAGTTATTGTTATTCCGGACTGGTCATCATCGGTAATACACAGACTATTATAAGCGCGACACGCGTTTGCATTTCTTTCGTAATTTTTATTCTTTTTTCCTTATTTAATGTGTCTCATATTAAAGTACTAAGTAATAGATACTCAAGCCCACCTCGATTGCGGTTGGAATTTGGAAACTCCACTCTCTAATTTGTTGACGAATATGTCTATTTGCGACAAGTAGTCCGGTTAGGCAGGTCCAACTTCGAGAGAGAGGTCAACCGTCGAATCCAATTCGGATGGGCAGCGTAGATCATCATGGACATGTAACAGTCCATCCTGGTACTACCTACAGTCAGGCAAAAAGCCGCCGCGAAAATAAATACACCCAACAGTCCTGACTCCACACAAAGATCGAGACTTGTGTTGTTTTTAAAAACTACGAGAGACTTTTCGGTCTCACAAACACCCAGACCCGAAACAAATATTTGTGGATCACACAAATATTTGTCTCTGTGGGGGGATTGAACCCGCGGCCTCTCGTTTCACAAGCGGCGTCTAACCAACTGCGCCATAGAGGCCGTCAAAGACCGCTTTGCTGACGTATTTCGTTTGGTAAGGGAGAATGCCGGGGGCGGAATACCCTTTTACTCTTTCCCTCCTTTTTCCCATTTTCAGAGGCTAGCAACGCACCCACATCCAAGTGTTTTAAAAAATGTTGACAGGCTGCGGTGGGGTTAAACGTTTTGCCTTTGAATATCATAAACGTTTACAAAAAGATTCTGTATCAGCGCATATACGTCACTGCAGGGCAGGGGTCTCCTCTACAACGAGTGTACAATTAAGGGGTAAGGCCATATAGTACAATAAAGATTAATTGCCTGCTTTACTTTTAGTTGGAAAATAATACCATCATTCTCATATTAGATACATCACAACTGATTGATTATAATCAATTAGAAGCCAATCTTATGGCAGATGATATATGAGCTGAGATATGAGAGCAATAACAACCCATAAACTATTGAAGTTAAGATGGGGATGATATCTAGAAATCACTTTGTGGGAAGTTTTTCATACGAAAGTTAAAGAGCAGATTTAGTCGGATTGGATTACACTTCTGCAGGCCTAATGGCTAATACCTATAACAACATTGGTTCTGGTTAATGTCCTCATTACACACTTAAGATTCAAAGAAACTCCCAACAATCAATTCGAAGTAATAAATAACCGGGCCTGCTGTCAACGGCCCAGTTGTTACGGACATGAATCGCTGATGCTCCTTGTCAAGTTTACGATCCACTTGAAAGACATGGCACTAACGCGTCACCATCGGTTCCTTGACTCGATTATAATCGTCTGATCGAATCGATTCCAAACATTATCATAAATCGATTGCTATGCCGAAGTGTGATGTGCTGAAGATACTTTCCTGAAAAACAATGTTGTTCACTGCACCAATTTGAGTATGTTTTACTATTTAACAATTTTTAATGTAGACTCTAGTGTAAATCGATTTTACAGCAATCGATTTTAATCGACTCCACAATCGGTTCAAGAAAGAATTGACGTCCTTATCCTAAACGCACTAATAAACTTTCTCGGTACGACTTGGTATTCCTTAGTGCGCCTGCACGGCTGTACTTCGTACGAAAACGACGCGAATTACTCCGAACTTGTTCCTCGTCCGACATCAATTCATTATCGGACTTCTAGACGCTACACGAATATCGTTTGAAACAAAACCCACATCGCAGTAATCAACTCTAAATCAACGTAATAAGATCCACAATGGATTAAAACAATAAAACCGATAAGACAAACTGGAATCGGACATCGAATGATTACTAGTCTCACGTGTTCGAATTTCGAACGTCGTATTCGGTAAACGGAGTAATTAATTTGTAACTGTATTACGGTGCGTTAAGGTTAATTTTCGCAGGCGGGTATCGAATGTAGGTTGTTTTTGAAGCGTGCTTCGTCGAAGCAATGAGAGAGGGCGTGCGATAAATAACCGCCTTTGAGCCGTCACCGCTCGGCTATTAAAATATATTCTGAGATTGCTTGTGTTTTTTGCGGCGGGACTCGTCTCTTCCCGGGTAGTGACAGGCCGGGACCTTTGAGTATGCGGCGTGGATTTATTTGGGAGCGTTTCGCAAAGCATAGTTCGGTTGATCTGATGGCTGATATACATTAAAACATGTTGTGCCGCTTTGATAAATGTACTATTTTATTTTAATCCACTTTAGGCTTTCTTAATAATATTATCTTTATGGTTGTTTGTTTGATGAATCGTTTTTTTTACTTCTGGGTACAAGGCTGTTTATCCGTATTATCTTTGCTTCATCAATTATAAGTGGTGTCTAGGTGTGAGGTCCGGTCTTGTTTTCCAGCTCCATGCGACAGCTAGCGCCATCTGTTGTAAAAATATAGAACATTAAAATACAGTATTAGCCACACTATTTTTTTGTTGAGAACACAATAAAAATATAATTATTAATATTATGCAAATAGATAATACTTCGACTTTTGACTTGATAATCAAATCATATTAATTTAAAATAGAACTAAAATAAAGCTATAGTATGCATTAGTATTTGCGTCTTTGGTCTTTATTACAACAAGACGAAACTTTACACGTTTTATATAATGAGAATCTCTATAAAAATATCCCACATAACCCCATAATTGTGAATAGGCGAATTAGGTATCAGCCTACGACACTGGTCTGGGAAGAGTTAGTAGACTTGAAATGCCGGTAAAAATCTTTTATAAAACGTTACAGTATGTAAATTTCCTATCGATGTTCTCTTCTAGTTTATCTAAGCGTAAGCGATACATTAACTTTGAATATTAAATACACATGTAGCCATGAAGAGACAGACTCTAGGATCGAGGCATAGACCTCCAACTTGATCATCATCTTATCACTTGTAATTTAAATGAAAATGGCCGCGAAGTAATAACTTCATTCCTTTTGCGTTTCGTCCGGTGAATGAGATTACCGAAATTCCTACAATTGGTACAATATTCAAATTCGTACGGATAACTACGTCTATACACGGTAGAGGACAAGCTACCATATTATTCCATATAAATGTGTTGCACGTACGATACGGTACGATTACAAAGCTGAAGTCTCGGGTTCGAATCTCGGGTCGGACAAAGTGATATTGGATTTTCTATTCATGATCAGCCCGGAGTCAGGGATTTGTGCCCGATATGGCGATAGGCTCGCCCCTATCACAACGTAGGACGAAACGTACAAGCCGAAATGTGGGTGTTCTTGTGGCGCCTCTGCCTACTCCCTCTGGAATAAAGGCGTGAGACTATGTATATTTGTAAATGTGTTAAATTCCGGGTTCAGTCGGTGTGTAGCCGACTAACGATCGGATTTCGTCTCGCCAGTGGCCGCCAGCTTCCAGTCGGGAGTTCACTTGTTTCTTCTTCAGAGCATCCTACCGTTTAGCTGTCTAGAAGAACAGCGAGATCCTAAATGTGACAATTATTTGAAGGAAGTAAAAAAATATATATTAAAGAAAACATACAATCTTGGTAGGTTTTATGGTGATAGGAATCTTCATGACGCCCTTTGCCGCATAATATAATAGTTTCGGGTAATTTTTGTATGACCAGCAGTGGATTCTGGAGCCTCCATTTGGAAAAAGAAGAGTTAGAGAAGATAACTGTAAAAGTGCGGTTAGAAGCGCATAGTAAAGTAAGGAGATGTTGTCCACTGTTATTAGTTTGTCACATCACTTCGATGATTTTTAGCCAACGGTTCGGCTGTGCTCCAGGCATTGAAAAACCCATGAGTGTATTTTGCAAGTCTCTGGCCCTTTTTGGTCCAGTTATAATTATTCAAAAAAATATGCGTTGGATATATTTTTGTATCGAGGCACATCTGTTTCGGACGTGATAGATATTAGATTGAAAATCTTTAGATGTTTTTTTATACTGAAAATCTGAGACGCGTATCTGTGAGTTCGAGAACTATGAAAATAAAATGTAAGTAAGTACTAGGCACAAACAAACCTAATGCCATACCCAATATTAGTTTAGTAACTTAATTATTGTTGGTCTTAATGAGAAGAACAACGTGAGGAAACCGGAGAGTTCTTGATAAGGATTTCAAAGCAGAGCGATTATAGTACCAGGGTTAGATAACAATATGTTCTAAATCAGTGCTAGCTACAACAAAAACGCAGGTTCGGGTAATTTGATTTTCATGAAAATTATATCTTCATACAGTATGAAATGGCATCAGTATCTTTGTTTATAGCTTAACCTAATCCCTTATCAAAGATAAGGACTTTGCCCAACAGTGTATATGTTACCGGAAATGTATGAAGTCTAGGAATTGTATACATTTCCTAGGAAATGTATACAATTCCGAAGCTATTTAGGAAATGTATAAAATATTATTTCAATAATTATTTTATACATACATATCCTAGGAAATGTATACATTTCCTAGGCATTGTATAAAATTCCAATATCGTATTAGGAAATGTATAAGAATAATGGTTTCTGTTATAAAACACGTTGAAATAAAACTATTTTATACGGATTTTATCGCGATTTGGTTTAGTCCGCCCCGTGACCACGAAAGCTGTAAAGTAATCGAAACGTCGGGAAGTTAAAAAATGTAAAATTAAACCAAATCGCGATAAAATCCGTATAAAATAGTTTTATTTCAATGTGTAACATTTGCGTAAATCTAAGAAACCATTATAAAACACTTTGTTCAAATGAGAGTAATATTTTTTTATCACAGGTAACAATCATAGCGTTAAATTCTATAATACTCGTATCTTCATATTACCTATGTTACTAATTAAAAATAACCCTTCCGGTGTCCAAGAAGCTCATTTCGGGCTCCCTGTCAAGATTTATGTGACATTCTCCATTGTTCTCCAATGGTAGGTAGGTAGGTAGGTTAGGTTAGTTTAGGTTAATTGATATCTTAAATATCTTACATTTCCGATTACTATTTAGGAAATGTATAGATTTCCTAGGAAATGTGTCTAATGTAATTTATTTTACACATTTCCGGGCGATTTTAGGAATTACATACATTTCCTAGGAATTGTATACAATGACGGATTACACACATTTCCGTTAACATATAGACACTAACTTAGACTACTACTTTACACAAAACTCAAACGAATACCCCACTCACATCAATACAAAGACAATACGACAGGTGATCCACCCTTGCACGGAATTGAACCGTGATACGCGCGGCAGACAGCACGGGTGCTAAATCACGGGAGCAAACGACACTTTTTTCCGGTACTCACCCTTCGTCCGCGACGAGAGCCGTCTCGAGAGATACCCGGCGGGTAGCGACGGCAAAATAATTTTCAATTTTAGATCGGTAAAAGGATTTTTATTTTTTTATCATCAAGGTTATTTATAGCGAGAGAATTCTATATATTTGTGTAATAAATCGATACAGTAATTAATGCACCTAATGACACGTGCACTGCAATCCAAACCGGGTAACAAACTTTTTTTTTTATTGCAATGAATGGCGAGAGGAGCATGCCACTCGCCTGATGGGGAGCGATACAACCGCTTCTGGACAGTAGGAAAGCGAAATAACATCATGAATTACAAAGCAATGTTTGGCATTCCACTCCACTCGCCATTCTGAGACATAAGATGTTAAGTCTCAATATGTCCAGCAGTTACTCTGGCTGCAATGTCCTTCAAACCGGAACACAACAATGCATTTACACTGCTGTTTGGCGGGAGAAATAGAGTCCACTAAGCCACACTTTTTCGAAGCAGTGGACTAAGGTCGTCATACCTTCTAACCTCAGAATAAGCTTGTTTTTTTTTCACTGCAATATACATCAACTAACATAATTACATAGTACCAAAAACTATTACCCTAAAAAACCCATACCACCACAAACAATTTAAATAATTTCACTTGAGCGATTTCGATGCTATCGCTACTCGGGGCGGGGCGTCAGCCTCATTATTTAGATATTAATCTGCACCCTCCGTCCCTCCCCGTCCCTCCGGAGTCCGCACTCGTTTCAACTGCTGGCTTTAATTAATATACGACACTTGTGCTTTGAGCCACCGCCGTGGATAAACTTCGCCTTTTAACTAAACTTTTTCTCTTTACGTTACTCCTGTTTGGGACGTTTTGTTTTTAGTTGCTGGTTGGTTTACTATGCATTTTTAAATAACATTCTAACGTCTAAAAGTCATGTGTTGAATAGAAATTATATCATTATCAATCTCATAAGAAAAACGTACCACAAACATTTGGTGGTATTATTAGTAATATAGCATTTATTTTCATCATTAATTTGACATCAATATGTGCTATTTGGACTCAAATTAACTTGTTTTAACATGGGGAAAATCCTTTTGGATTCCTGTTTACCTTGGGCTCAAACTGACGTAGCAAACTAACAAACACAGGATACTATGCATAAAGTCTAGGTAGGTACTCTATTCCATAACCGAAGCCTTGTCATCGAAATTGTCAAATTGCATGCTGTAACAACATGGCGAAGTTTCGAACTACTTAGTTAAACTTCCATTCAAATACAAACAGCTTATCTGTGGGGCTTATCAGGTCTAATTTCGGAGGCGTTCTGACTTCGACGACTTTTGCAGTATTCAAAAGCATTATCTAACAGTTGCTTAGAACGAGGGAAGATTCCCGCTAAAACTTATTTAATATTTGAAGTTAAGACAAAGGTATAGAACGACTTATTCTCATCGTAAAGTAAGATTTAGTAAGACCGAGGTAGGTATTGAATCATTATATTTTTAATAATAATAAAAATAGCTTTAGTGAGAAAGTAAAAAAGAAATACACAAATCTCTTAATGGTTTCTTAGATTTACGCGAATATTACACATTGTAATAAAACAGTCCGTCCAGTGACCACGAAAGCTGTAAAGCAATCGAAACGTCGGGAAGTTAAAATCCGTAAAAAATAGATTTATTTCAATACATATCTACGATTGAGAAAGATTCAGGCCTAAGGTCGTTGCTATTTCTAAAATAATAAATTTTACATTCGGTTTTGAGTAATGTAGATTTTGCGTAAAATACAACCGAAATAATATACCTGTATGACAGCCTCCGTGGCGCAGTTGGTTAGACCCCGGCTGCGAAACGAGAGGCCGAGAAAAAGAACAGGAACCGAAAAGGGTTGTTGAGTCTGAAAAACGACATCAAAGCCGTCAGTCCTCGGCAGAGTGCTGTGTGACAGCGGCGCCACCCTAGTTGAACCGGCGCGTTGAAAAGTATTTGCGCATTAGTTTACTTTTACTTTAAGAAATAATCAGGAGTAGGCATTACATTTTAAAGAATTTCTACGGTATGTAAGTCCGCCAACCCGCACTAGGCCAGCGTGGTGGACTATATGGCCTAACCACTCTCAATCGATTCTCTCGATTGTAGAGTAGGCCCGTGCCTTGCAGTGGGACGTATATGGGCTGATATAGATAGATAGGCATTACATGTATAAAACAAATGGCTAATTTACTCGTTTAAAATCTTGAACAACTAATTAATTTTATGATATGAGTCACATTAAGATATTCCGAATCACTAATATTTCTCAACAATAAACATCTTCATAAATCAATTGATACGAGACTGAGTCACGTTCCCACGTGCACCTTATTAAATCTTCAAACTAAATCAATCTCACACAATGCAACTAATTAACGCATTAATTATAATTTATTAAAACCAATTAATTTTATCACGGTTACAAATTAGTATTTAAATCACACTGATATTAATACAACAGTTTGGGAGTCAGATAGTTTGTATGTTACCGTTTCACTTTGCAAATGCTAAAGCGATTAAAGTGGCACTTGGAACTGAGAAAGCTGGTATACTGGATTAATCAATTGACTACTTTCAACGCAGGATTTTTTTCTCCTTCAGTTATATGATCAACGTCATGAATGGCCATGAAAATGTAGGCAAAAAGTTTTCAAGTTGTTTATATTGTATGTTATTATGGGATTGAGAAAGTTGTGATGGGCTGTATCAAAAAAAAATCGGAAGTAAACAATATTACTCTAGATTTGATTTTACGCCATCGATTCTATCTCAAATCACTTCAAGCGAGGAATACAGTAGGTTAACTTTAATTATGTTTAGCTGTAGTATCAAATTAAATAAATTAACTGCAAACGTAATGTACAATTATTATTATAACTTAACAAAACCAACTATATTTATCTCAATAAACTATGTTAAGCCATTTGTATGTTACAAACAAGAACATAACTGTAGGTTCGAGGCATATTTCAAAGGGACGCGCGGTACGGCGCTTCGACGGACGTGTGAGGTCTCATTTATAACACCGTGTCACAGCGTAAGGGCTTGCAGTAGGTAAAGTCTTTTTTATTATAAGAAACCAAGTATGTTGGCGAATTAAATTAAAATGAATTTGGCTCGGTTGAAGCCGACCCAGGCTGCTAGTTATACATTAATATGATTCATAACAACGTAGTTTAGTCAATAATTTGCATTAACATATCGAATTAATTATAAATTAGATTTAGGTTTTTATTACTCAAGAAACTTAATTAAAATACCAAGGTGATTATTATTATTATTATAAAAAAATATAATTAAAAAAATATAATTACCATTTACATTCACAAAATGGTGCTGTGATTAAAAAAAACTACAGCAGGTTTTTTGTCCACTATACGCCAACCCGAAAGTTTAACAATTAAATCACACAATCATAAATGTTTTCTTCGCGTGAAGATATAATAATCTGTGCCTTGTCATTTCTCGCCTGTTTCACCATCAACTAGTGGCGAAGGCTCCTTAGAAGCCAGTTCCTACCGGCTTCCCTTTTGTAATTTATCATTACACTATAAACAAGCAAATTATTCAAACTTATTTATTTAATATCAAAACTCAATTATTATTTTTTACATTCAACGACATCTGTCGGCCAGATACGTAAACATTACTAGGAAGCGGCACAGTAAGCCCTTTTTATTGCGACGCGGTGCGACCTCTGGCGAATTCCTGTAAAATTGTTCGGCTTATTCAATAACACTAGCGCGGCCCGTGCGCCGCCGCCCGCCGCCGCCCCGCCGCCACCGCGCCGCCGCCGCGCCGCCCGTTACGCATTGTATAGTATGCAACAAACCACGCAAAATTGTACCTTAAATTGATAATGATTTAAGGTTCAATTTACGCTAAAAAAGCAAGAGGCAAGCCGCAGCTTCTCCGGCATTTCGTGTGTTTAGGTATAGATATTACTTATTACAATAGCGAAATGCGGAGTTTAATGTATTTATAAGTGTTGTATTTACATTTTTACAATATATTCATGGTTCATGCAATTAGTTTTAAATGTTTTTAATTACAAAATGTGTAATATTAATATTATGGTTTTAATGGAAATTACTAATCGTTAGGAGCGTACTAATATGTTTAGGTTGTCGATTTTACAAATAAAGTTAGTGTTTAGATTTTAGGACGTGCTCGATCCTCGCCTGAGGAACACATTGTCTTACTAATGTTACAACTGATTAATGCGGGGCTATCGTACTTGTTAACATATTGAGTCTAGGTTTTTATTTCTTTTATATTAATCTTATATTCACGTGCAGTTTAGAAATATACTTTTTTATTTTTCTCATTATGTAAGCATGGTTTACTTTTTATTTCATGGACATTGTAAATATTGTATAAGTACATAGGTAACGAAAATATTAAAATTTAATTGACGGCCGCAATAGGCAGATGCCACAATATCACTTAGGTACCAAATGAAACCCATTATTTTAGTTTGGTGAGTAAGATTCTCGAAGCAATAATTTGCTGGTGGGAGGATATTCGCAAAGGTCCGAATATAAGGACACACGTGCATAAGTGTGTCGCGTTTTGCGTTCATTCTGTGAAACATCACACAGTAAATTTTTAATCTCTATTCGGACTGCACTACGTTTACTATCAGTCGCATTCACAGATTACTTAGTACTAGTCGCATTGTAGTCATTTCGTAATCCCTTAGCCCTTCTAATATTATAAATGTGAATGTTAGTTTGTTTGTTACGCTTGCACGCAAAAAATACTCAACCGATCATCATGAAACTTTGTACACATATTCTTGGAGGTATTAGAAGTAACATAGACTACTTTTTATTCCGAAAAAAATAGTGTTCCCGTGGGATGAAGAAGGAATTCCGATATATTTGCTACTTTTTCATACTCAAAAAGATGGGATGGGACTGGATTACATTTCATTAGTGAGAATGAGACGGGGCGGGCGGGATATAACGGGATGGGACGGGACGGGATGGGAGATTTCAAATAAAATTAACCACGCAGACGAAGTTTGCGGGCAGAAGCTAGTAACAGGATAAAGAAAATAAACATAAATTGTGTTTTGAGCTTCGGCTTCCCTTTTAAAAAATGTCACCCTTCGCCACTGCCATCAACGCTGTCAAAATTTTACGGCGTTATTAATAGCTTACGTTTTATGGCTTATTAATTTGGGGCTGCGGTCGTATTTATATTCATTTAAATTTTAAGGCCGATTTTTCATTTCGATTTGACGAAAACGTTACAATAATGAGATTTTACCTATGGAGAAGCTGTTATTGTCAAAATTATTTAGCAATTAATAGGCAATAGGAAAAACAGCCTATAATCATAATGCTGTTGTCGAGTAAATGTTCTTAACCTACTGAAATTATTTCACCTGTGTTCCCTTGAACATAAAAGTGTAGCGGCGTCCACAAAGCGAGCGTGTCCGTCAATTAATTGGTCACTCACTACCCAGTGCCAGCGCTGTGGGCTTATTTGATTTGTTACGTGTATTCCAACGTGTTGATAAAGTTCACCGCTTTATTTATCTAAAGGTTTTGTTTTTTTTTTGTTTGAGTCTCATTTTTTCACAAAACGATGAGTGTATCGTTGTTTGTTTCTGGATAGTTAGAAACTACTTCTAAAATTCCACGTAAGAATTTGACTTCTATAATATGTCTACCAACCCGTACTAGATCAGAGTAATTGTGAATTAACCCCTCCCAATTATGGCCAGCAATGTAAGTTATGAGCTGAGAGGGAAAATGTATATTAGCGAGAAATATTCTCTCAAATAATTTCTTTTTATGAAAAAATAAATTTAATTTTGATTAATTTGCCAATGTATTAAAAATACATTTATAAATCCCGGCGATGCAGTTATTTAAAAAGATGATTGAAAACGAGATTCCTCGTGATAGATCATTGCACTGAAAATAATGTTCGCTTACTTTTTATAATGGTTTCGGTTCTGCCAGTTTCTAGTACCCACGACACCTGAATTGTCTTACTGTGGAGTCAGAACTGTGTGTGTACTGTTATGTATTAATAATATTTTCTTGTAAAATACTTTAGTAGGTATTCACAATGAAGGCAGAATTAATTTTTAACAAAATATTTAAATGACTGCCTTTCTGAATCTGATTTCAGAATATATATTTTTATGGCTATTTTCAGAGGATATGCTCTATTAAAGATGTAATTATGCCGGCGGTACTTTCACACAAGGAAGTGTCCAAATCATAAACAGCAGGTTTACGAGCTACGCACGTGTGCTCGTTAATATTTTACCCGCGGACTGATTCACTCCGCCCGCCATTTCACAATTACTGCAATGACTGTTTCATTATCTTTTAAATTAACTATTGATTGGATCTACTCGTAGTAGGTCATGGTAGTCATATATTTGATATTTGACTCCATTCTTTTAATTGTATTTTTTAAAAGGTATCCATATTCAAAATCTAGCAAAGAAAGAATCAAACAACTTGGAAACGTTTTAAATTTTGTAGTGGGAATAAAAGAAAAGGGATGCAAAACAAAATACTCGTCACTAGTCTTAATAAGCATTACAGTGTGCGCGTGTGAAAGAGACAGTATGATGTTCTCTCTTTTCTCCCACTCGTATCTTAAAATACTAATATTTTCCTCGTGTTACAAGCACCTTTAATAGTGATTTGACAGCAATGTTTTATTGTAATGGTATTAATGTTGGTACTCAAAATAATAAAAAAGATCCGCGGCCTCTCGCTTCACAGCCGACGTCTTACCAACTGCGCCACGGAGGCTGTCAATTAGATCAATGAGACGTCGATTACACTGTTCAATCACAATTAAACTTTAAAGGCGGATTACCCATCACTCCGTGTTACACCGGTTTATCACAGGTTTTACTCGTATAGTGCAGTGAACCTAAAATACCGTCTTATTCCTCATTCTATCTTGCAGTGTCCGTTCGCCTTCCTGCAGATCTTCTCCCTCCGATCTCCATCGTCCTCACTTGAAGGACTATTGTGTCTCTTGACTTCGTTAAATATAAATGAAATTGAAGTGTCTGTTTGTAAAGTGGAAATAACTTTTTTTTAAGAGTACACATAGTTATTTACACGATAGCTAAACCGAAAATCAACTTTAAAAGTTTTTTGTCTGACTGTCGTTCTATTTGTAACCGATAATCTCGAGAACGGCTGGACCAATTTTGATGGGAATTACACTGAGAGAAACCAAATTTTTGCGGGAGTAACTTAGGGTAATTTTATTTTGAAAAATAAATTTGGGTTCCGCACGAAAAATAATAACCCTTAAAATTAAAGGTTATTTTTTTAAAAGGTATTATAACACGGGTGGTTGACTTCATTTGGTTTCTTCGGTTTATTCTGTTAATCAAAAATATTTCGGGTTCCGCACAAAAACCCCTTGAAAATTAAGCGTGATTGTACGTTGACAGCCTCCGTGGCGCAGTTGGTTTGACGCCGCCTGTGAAACGAGAGGCCGCGGGTTCGATCCCCGCACCGAAACAAATAATTGTGTGATCCACAGGTATTTGTTTCGGGTCTGGGTGTTGGTGAGACCGAAAAGTCTCTCGTAGCTTCTGATACCCACGACACAAGACTCGATCTTAGTGTGGGGTCAGGACTATGTATGTGACTGTTGGGTGTATTTATATTTATATTTAATATTTATTTAAATCTTGAATAGGGCAGGGAAAGCAATATTAAAAACGTACCGAACTTCGTAAGAGTTTCGTGGGTTTTATTATTTCACTTTTTCAGGAGGGTAGGGGGAAGGGGGGTGGGTTTGAGTTGTGAGAGATATGAACTTCGAAATTAGAACAATATCTTCTAATCTTATCACAACTAAATAATAATGTGTTACATGGTATTGGATATCCTAACTTTAGGGGGTATAGATTATTATGATAACAACTTTAATATTGAATTTAATAGCTAACTTTATAAGAAGTCACAGACAACATTCATAAAAAAAATACATATGGTTCCGCACAAACCATACACATTTAAATAAATACTGTATATTTTGGTGAAAAAGGGGAGTGCCGACTTTATAAGAGGTAGGAACTAAATAATTATAATCCTGTCTATTTAGCGTCTAATAATGATTTTGGATTTATTGATTTTAAGCGCGGGTATGGGGGGAAATTGTTGCTGATAAAGTAAATAGTAGGCGATATAAAATGAACAACGAGATAATCACAAATAAATAATGGCGTCTTTCGTGGTTCTAGGTTTTTTGTTGTTGGAGAAATTGGGGTGGGTGGGGCTATAGGGGAGTATCTATTGATTTTTAAGTATATTTAAATTTTAAACATATTGTAAATATAGTAAATCACGCTGACGAAGTTGCGGGCAAGAGCTAGTAGGTACTTAATAATATCAAGCCAGCGTCTCTGTTTTCAACCTAAACGCCCCGGGGATCATCTTGATTCTTGATCCACTGCTGAACATTTGCCTTCTCGAAATATTTCAACATCGACCTGATGGAAAATTTAAGATATTACTTCATTAAATAACGCTGATAGGTGCGCAACGAAATAAAATGAATGTTAAATTGAGATATGAATAGTGTCGGCGCAAGACCAAAATGTTTAAGTGGGCGTCGGGCAAGATTTATTTTGCGAAGTGCTTCCATTGAAGAGGGCTTTTTTATTCACACGTACCCAATTCTAACTTCTAAAACTTTAACTCCAGCTCACTGTTTTTAACAATGATAACAGTAAATATTCTTTATGACTTCAATAAAACCATCTTAATTGTGTGAGGCGTAAGACCCCTCGGCGAGGCCGTGGGCGGTCGCCCACGTTCGTAATTTCTCAATTCTCGCGCCGCGCCGCCTCTGCCGTAGACTATTTTTATCCTTGAAAATTGTATGTGGGACTAGGAGGAGTGAAGTGGGGTGTGGGATTTGGAGACAGGTAGTGTTGCCATGCAGAATATAATTTCCATAGTTAAAATTTAAACTCAAAGTGAATGATTTTGGTAGCTTGATTAGTTTTCATGAAGGGAGCGGTTTACTCACATGAAACGCTTATGCTTGGAAAAAATTCAGCAAAAAGATTGCTAAAGATGATCTGAAAAATATCGAAATTAAAAATTATGTGGCAATTTTCGCTAAGCATTCTATATAATATTATTATCACAGAACGATTAATTTATCCAAGTTTAATCGGTTATAAAATAATCGTGAAAGTTAGTGAATACGCTAATCCGATAGCTGGTGAATTCGTGTTCATCATGAGATTATTCAAAAGCGGGGTGAAATGGGTGCTACAATCAAAAATCGGGGTCACAGCTATTGTTCAGCACTACAGTGTTACTGGGTTGGCAGTCGGCATTCGCAATCATAATTCTTATTTGCTCGCAATATAACTCGAATTTATTGAACTATGTTTTGAATCAGCTCAATATAAAATGATCCGAAGTGTGATATCGCTGTTTATGCTAGGTAGTTCTCAACTAAAACGAGTTTAAATGCTGATTACTTATGTTAATCATATTATGAGCTATATATAAGTATACCGTCTTTGTTTACGAAACAAGTCAGGATTCACGTTTTCGAAAGTTCTATTTTACTTCACTGCGTAACAAAACTTCCTTTGTTGTACAAGGGGCGTTAATAAACACTAATATGGTTATATGGTCCAGCTCTTTAGACTTTTTAGCGCCTTGAAGTTAGGCCATTGCAACGCAGAACGCAACACACTGAGCGGGCGCGGGGCTGTGCGGGGTGCGGCGGGCAACGGGCGCGGGGCTCGGGGCGGCGGCGTGGCGCGCTGTTGCCGTACTGCTCGCGAGCGGCGCGACGTTGCCGCTCCGCCGGACACCGGTCTCGGCGCTCTCACCGCTTGCGACGCAGTTTCGCTAGAGCAACTCCGATATCACAACGTCGATCGCGACACAACATGGATTCCAATTCAAATTCATGTGATATGTACATGCCCAAGATCGAGAATGATTCGGAAGGCGAAAAAGACAATAAGAGAGAGCCTCGACTCAACTGGACTTCGGAGAATACTATGAAATTGATACAGACACTGGAGAAGGACTGTCGCGAGCTGTGGGACTCTAAGCACCCGTTGAACAGGGAGCGCGTCGCGAGACAGGCGAAGCTCGAGTACTTGGCCGACATATTCGGGACCACTTCGGAGGAGATAAGCCGGAAAATACACAATTTGAGGTCTCAATTTAACAATGAGTTGAGGAAAATAAAGCGGCGGATGTCTACGCCGGTGGGTGAGGGGGTGAGTCCGGGGGGGCGGGGGTGGGAGTACTTCGATGCCCTCTCGTTCCTGCGCGTGCCACCGGGCGACCCTCTCGACATCATGGATGCAGTTAATCTGGAGGTATGGATAATATTATATTTGTTGTTGGCAAATAGTGGCGATGTCGACAGTTCTGGCAGTGTCAAATGTGCGGTACTCATTTGTTATTTTAGTCTACCGAGTTTCGTGTACTTGGCGGTGGATGTTAATATTATGTTATACTGTAATATTATGTTATACGTGTACTGCCGGTACACGAGGGAGCGTGCGTCATGTCCTTAACAGCCGACCGCGCCGCGACGCCACTGTCACTTGTCACGTTTTATTGGACTCTATAATGCTACGTATGGCGGCAGTCGACAGATATTGATTATTCTGTATTAGGCAGCATTTTGTTGTGACGGTAGTTGAAAATATTCATGTTACTTTTAGATATGGATCGTTAGCTTTGTAATTGCTTTTGTTAAATACCGTCCGCCGTTGATTACACTTAATTACTAATAGTATACTGACATTGTACTTTAATTGTTATTTATACCTATTTTTTTACATTGTTTAATTAGTCTAGTTGCAGCGTGTATAGGCTGGGTCGTGAGACATTTGATTGGGTTCCTTTGTTACACACTTCACCTTGTATGAGTTTTTCGTTTTTAAAACTTATATGCGTTCATTAAGGTATTTTAATGGAGCGGACATAGCGTGCAAATTTTGTACGCACTATTGTGGCACTATGCACGTGCCAACCACTAATCAGCACCGCGACCCAGTGAAGCGGGAGGGATGATAGTGTACCACGTAGGAGTGATAAAGACAGGAACAGTAATAACGGTACATGTACCGATCTTTTGGTTACACACATTTTATTCGTATTGTCTTTATTATAATATCTCAATGTATGATTTTCTCGGGACTGGAATTTGTGTCCGAAAGAGCGATACTTCTCCCTCTTTGGCATCTCGGACGGAAATAGCTTGATTCACTGTGGGCTGCACATCTCTCTATCCTTAAATATGAGCATAAACCTATGTATATATGTTTCTGTACATTTTACAAACACAATTGCCACAACATGCAACAACACTGCAAGAAAAATTAAACGGAAAATATTTTGCCCCGCGATCGAACCCGCATTCTCCAGCGCAAAACATGTGCCATTCGGTCAAGAAACTAATCAATTGCTTACATAAATATATTTTATTTAGTCTGTCCGAAAACAGTTCATAACGGGATTCGAACCCGCCGCAAGTTTGTATAACCATTTCCTCATGGTCGCACGATTTTAGTATACATTTTACGACACCTTACTTTGTCCGTTTACAGCCGTGTAATCAAAGTTTACAAAGTTACAATACCAAAGTACTATCTTCTATGTGTCTTTTATGAATATACGTTAATAGGCCTAATTGGACATTCACACACACATCCTGTAACCCATTGTAGTTCCAAAATATTATTCATTATTTATCTATGCGTCTATATATATTTATAAAATCATGTGTTCTGACCATTGATAAACTATATTGTACCCAATACCTATGAAAGCGGAGAGTGGACACCACCAAAAAATGTTTCTAACATAATGTGGTACCGCACTGCAATTTTTTTTCTCTATCACTCTTACGCAAGATTACTATCTTCCTTTTCGCCTCAATGTTTGTTTTTAATAACCGCTCTCGTAAACCTTTGTGGTCCTGATTGACAATCAAAACATGGCCAAAACGAAGTCTATAAAATTGAAAACTAACAGTTTTATTTTATTACAAAAGCATATATTCTTCTACTTCGGTTGTATAATTGTATATTTCATAATAATAAATAATTTAAACATCTTATACATTTTACTGAACATGCATAAGGCATAATACCTCAAAACCCGGACAGACGACAGTAAAACAAATGTAAAACAATTTGAAATTCAACACGACAATGGTCCATAAACTATAAGATTTAGGTTTCCCACGTCCCCGGTTTAACATGGCAAGGTGAGAAATTACCACTTAAAGCCATTATTTACCATTCTAAGCCCATTAATTACCAACAGCTGGCGGAGTTCCAAGCGAATGAAGAGGAAGAGTTCGGCGCGGTGGCGCGGGCTAAGAACTCCACAGCTAATTTGAGCCCTACGAATCGCGCCAGGCCTAAATTAAGGGTGGCCGCCTCCGCCCCACCACCGCTGCCTCCTAGCGCGCACCCTATGATGTGGCCTGAAGAACCCGTGCCCAGACTCAGGCCCAGTCTCGACGCTGATGAGTGTCAGGTAAGCTGGCATGAATTCCGAATTTAAAATTATGTTTTTGTCTATGATTCTATTTTTAAAATAATTCGAATTTATTTGATTGATTATAGGTACTTAAAGCTTATTTTTAAAAATCCATCGTTCCTCCTAACTTGACACTGGCATAATGTTGAAAGCAAATGCCATTAAAAAAAAAAAAAAATCCATCGTTCCATTTTTATGTTCTATTCTTATTTTAATTGTACAATGACAAATTTCTATACATTTTAAAATCAGAACTCAGTGATATTTTCTACGAAATGTATATTTATTCGCACTGTGGATATTAGTTCGCACATTGTTTCCAACTTTCCAATGTTTTTTTCATTCACTGTCTGGTGTTGAATGCGAATTTCATTTTATCTTTCCTGTTTCCCGGCGCTATTGTACGTACGCCGCGTTTTCCGGAATCAATCAATATGTAACAACAGCCAGACTATCCACTTGTTAAGCATTTTGAATTATTTTCCGATGTCTGTATTCCATATTCAACGCTATTCGAAATACATGCTGCATCGCAATAAATACGAAATGTTTGCTTCATTTGGATTATTTGTGCAAATGTTTGACATGGAGAGTGTAATCATAATAGAATAAAGTTTCTGATGGCAGAATTCAGAAATGTTTGGTTCAAATATTCGTAATACTGGGTGTATTTTATCATGTTGGTCGAAAGCGTTGTACTTCCCATTGTTTGTCCAACTATAATGAAAAGTAAACTGACACAGAAATATTGCGAGTACTTGTGTTGTTGACAGATAGCTTTTTTCATTATACATTGAATCGGTTTTTTCCCCGTTATACATATTTTTTACACCAACAATCTTTTCTGTCTTCTAGTGTCCCACACTTTTAATTTAATTTAATTCAAATCCCAAACTCTGTTGCTAGATTTATGTTATTCCCTTTGGGATGTTTAGAAAAATTCAGACCATGAAGTTTAATTGCCACAAGAGAAATAATTTTTGTTTTACATCCATAACCTTATTCGAATAAAAATTATAGTATTAGAAGAAATAACGCATAATTTGCACTTTGCCGTTATTGTTCCCTTGTTTAGCGCCAAGTAAGTAGCGGTTGTAGATCGACCGTAATGGCCCAGTAAGTCGAGGACAGTTATAATGTCGTCAGGCTTGAGTTCAGATGTATTCCAGCTAGTAATTATATAACAAATACGGTCACACACAGTTTTTTATTTTTTTCTGGTATGGGTTTCTTGGAACGGATATTTTTTGTAATTTATAAACATGATAAACCACATTGTTTACAATAAATAAAAAAAATTGCTAAGTACAATTTCCGAATTACCCAATACCAAATTGGGTTTATTCATTTGTTATTTTATCAGCGCCAGTATGGAAGACACACGTCCCGGATTTCCAGTGCTGCCTATTGTACATTTAGAGAAAATTCGACGTGTCATGATTTTCAAGGATCATAAAAGGATCCACAAGCTTTTTCTGCCCTTATCTTACGAATTTTTAGTCATGGTCCATGGGTAGGCTTTCTCAATGTTTCGCAGTACTGCGAGCAATAATTGACTTGGAATTTACATGTCAGATTGGAATACCATAAGTGTCCTGCGACGTTAGGTTCAACAATCAATTACTCAACGAACTTGCGAACGATAACGCACAATTTATGCAGGATTAGCTAATTTAAAATTATTTTAAAAATAATCTTTAACAATTTGAAACCATCGTTTGAACATAGAGCTACAAGAATATCCATAGCTATCTGTTATAAAATTTACAATTAGTATAATATCTCTGGCAGATATTCGGTGACTTCGTGGCATCAGAACTTCGGACGCTCCGTTCGAGCGAGTCTCGAAAGAAGCTGAAGCGGATGATCCAGAAGGCGATCCTTCAAGTGGGAGAGGAAGAAGACGTGAACATCATCAGCGGATAGCGGCACCACCGCCTCTCCTCTGACTCTCTCGAGCTTACGGATTGAGGCGGCTGTGTGAGCGAGACGTATATACAGCACATTTAAGTGTACAGACTGTATTAGACCTTTAGTTTCTTTTAGTCGTATAGGTTAACTAAATTTAACACATAATTTATGACCCTACATATGAACACTGCTGTGTCGATTCCCTCCCAATAGCCGCCACACGCCCTAAGTGCGTTTGCGCAAACGCGAGTTTGCACCAGTCTCGAATTGAAAATTTCAACGAAGTTTGCGCAGTTATTTCCCCCCACACGTTCCAGTATACTGGTTCAAGCCTAGACTTGCACAGTTATATAATTACGTGTGTAGCGGCCATAGGGTTTAGGCCTTAATCAACCATGCTAATTTAAAAAGTGGGTGGGTATTTCATTCGGTGGACTATACGTAACTGTGAGTTCTTGTTGAGGTCTGTTTTTTAGGATATGTTTATATTATGCCAGAATGGTGGATTACAGACCTAAGACCCGCAGTAGGACGTGTATGGGCTGATTTTGGTAGATAAAATAATATTAATAACTCTTTTCTAAGTGGTAGTGCTTTGTATAATACGCCGGATTGTCTGGGATCGTGCAGATGTTGTGTAGAAAATAGATCTGAATTCGGAAGTAACAATTTCATTATAACGTTTGGTTAAGTGAAAGGATTGTCTTCGAACAATCTTTACCTCCTTGCTCAGTCGTATACTCTAGGGCCGGCAATACATCTGCGATGTTAAAGCATTATAGATGTTTTTAAGTAGCTATTCGCCCCTTATCATA
Source organism: Deilephila elpenor (assembly GCA_949752805.1). Lineage (NCBI taxonomy): Eukaryota > Metazoa > Arthropoda > Insecta > Lepidoptera > Sphingidae > Deilephila > Deilephila elpenor. The sequence continues at coordinate 10,683,398 of OX457099.1, forward strand.
TAATGGGACGGAACATACAAGGCGAAATGTGGAGGTCCTGGTAGCACCTGGTCCTGGTAGGTCCTGGTAGGTTATGTATGTATGTGTAAGTACCGGTGATTAATTATCATCAAGTGAGCCATTTGTCATATCTAAGCCATATAAGTTTGTATAAGGTTAATATATTTCTCCACTTTTAATTAATAAGTACTGTAAAATTGCTTATAAAATTTATAAAGTATATCGTGTGTATTGAATATAGTTTGTGCTCGTAATTCTCATTATATTAATATTACTAGGACTTATTTGGGATGATGTATAAATGTGTATAATTAGTTCGGGCGCGTTGTAATTGTGTTGGAAACTTTTTACACCTAGATCACGCTTTACTAAAAGTGTAATGTTTGCAAAGTTACAATAGTTATCTTTTACTATGCTACTGTTCATACGTATCGTGGTTGTTCTGTAAAAAATTGCATCTTAGTTAGCATAAAGCATCGATCTGTTGAATTTTTATTAATCTCAATTACAGTCTTCAAAGTTGCTATGCCGTTTTACCCTGCTTGCTGCAACTGCGAAATTAAACTTTGAAAATTAATTTCATAGAAATACATACAAACGTGCTATAGGCGACTACATAATAATATTATTATAGTTGAAGTTGCAGTCGTCACTACTGTCTATGCTTTTGTATATGCGCAGTATTATAATCTCTATACCACAGTAGTATTAACATTTTTCATTAAATTGTATGTAGCGAAACAATTGTATGTAAAGGTTTCTTGGGTGTAGGTTATAGAAAATTTATATTTAGGATACATGTCATGTTGTAATGTTACGTTAATGTATAGAGTATAATGCATAGATTAGATTTATTACCATAGCCATAAACTATATACTAACGGCCTTATTCATACTGTTTTAAAACCTGTTTCAGTTATCGAATGTTTTGTCTTCTTCGCTCAAACTGAGTTCAAAAGTCGTTTGAAAGGGACAAAACATTCGATAGCTAAAATAGGTTTTAAAACTGGCTATGAATAAAGCCGTATCTAATTTTTCATGCATATAATTATAACTATATATTATGTGGGTAGAGCCACGAACTCTGCGATATCTTCTAGATGAATCTATACCTCTGATTTTCAGATTCAAATATAGGTCACTAATTCGAATGGCTCCAAGTCATGCCTTACACTAATCAAGAATTATTGTATCCATGTTGAAACGATTATAGAAATTTTATGGAGGATAGAAATTTCTGCAGGCGAATAATTATTAAAACTGTACTTCAAAATATTGTATGTACACTGTTTTATTGGCTAATAAACGTAGTAATATGAAAAAATATCTTTTAATTTATCAATATTGGTTTGAGATCCTGTGTTTAATTTGTTACCGGAGCTTTTTATTAAATCGCCCGAGTTCCAAACAGGTTTAATTTACACATAGTATTTTTCTTTCAGAGGTACACATTACAGTACAAGATATTTCTTAGTATATTTCGATATTTTTGTTTCATCTTATTTCGAATTTTTAACTTAACATGATCATATTTAAGTTATCCAAGGATTATAATGGTGATCAATTACTTACCTATCTCGTTTTTTAAACTGAAGAACACATACCAATCAACACTGAGGCCTCACTATACTTAAACTGTCAAATGACCATAAAAAAATTGGCGATAGTACTCGAAACCTTAAGTCTACCAACTCCGTATGAAATATCATGGAACCCATTTCTGCTTAATTGGGTCTTATTTTACACCTATTTTTTGCTAGTTATCAGAACGTCACTAAACGTGCATTCAGAACTACGCATTTAATAAGTTATAAAAACTTATTCCGCAGCATGAATGGAAATGAAGTTGTTTATTCGCTCAGCGGCAGTTAATTACCACTCGTTTGATATAATATCTTCAAACTATACAATTAAGACCACTTTACCGGCGCTGTCGGGAACTGGATTCAGAAATTAATGTATAATAGTTTGAAGATTATTTCAAGTGAATTTGTGAGATTATTTTATATTAGCAGCTCGACGCAACTAGGCCCGGGTGCATTAACTACACTCAACTACACTTAGATATTAAGACAAGGTAAGATTTCAAAATTCTTACCTTTTTATGTTATGCCCAATTTAATCAATATAATTATGAATCCAATCCCAAATTATTTCGCATAGTTACTATTATATTCAATCTCAAAGTGAGCCGTCCTCTGAGTCTGAAATCAAAATTATTGGCAATACCATCTCGTGTCTGCGTAGCTATAGGCAACGCGCGGACATTGTATTCCATCGATTATAAATACATTTAAACTGAGAGTACCTACAGGTCTTATTACGTCAATGATCTTCTGACGCCGCGCCGGAAGCGCTCTTGTCACAATAATAATTAATATTCTCTTCAAATGTTATTGGACTTGTTAATACTATTATATAACGAGTATAAATAAATGCTTGCTGTTTATAATAAATAATTAAATATATTGTCTCAAACAATGTATAAAACACATACATATTTTAAAATGTTATTTGTAGTTCCAAATTTCTCACACGTCAATATATTTCAGATGTTCTGTAAACTCTTTAGCGTGGACGGTTTACGCGCTCCGCGTTCAAACTCGTGTTCGTCGTGGTCGCAGTTCGATTGCCGGCTCGGGAGTTGTTTCGGATTGTGAAGTGTTAGTTTGTGTGCTACAGTGTACAATTTCAATATGTTTTGGATTGGAATTCTGGAGAAATGGCGGTTTTTTCTTTGTAAGTGCTTTTATTACATGGTGTGGGTAGGTCAAAAATTGTTCATAAGAAATAGTTATTGTAATCGTTACGAATAAAATGTTTACATATCTAACTATAGAGTGATTGCTGACCATTCCGCGGTTGATCAGCTGATCATGTTATCAAAGTACTTTTTTAAGTTACGTTTATTTACTTCACTTTTTTATAGTTTTAATATTTCCGCATCTAGAATTCCTCAGTGGTGGTTTATGGGTGCTTTAGGAAATTGAATTGCGCAAAATAACCCTGATATTAAATAAATATTTCTAAGCCATCCGAATATTCAGAATTCCTCTGGAATGTTGAGCCCGCACTTTTTAGTAAGGAAAAGCAACTGTAAAACAAAGGCTTCGGACATAAACATGTATAGCTTTGGAAATAACACCTAACTATTAATTTAATATTGTAAAATATTTAAAAGTAATAATGCTTTGACAGTAAAATAAATTGAAGTCGTTCAGTTAAAACATTCGTTTCGCATCATATAACTCTGAATTTATACAATTATATCGTTTTTTAAGTTTTAAATTGCAATACCAGTAAAAACGTTTGGTAATAAGGAATGTCCTGAGCAGTTCCCAATTATGATGTACACGATGTATTTAGCCAATTCATAATATCTATGATGTGTAAAAAAAACGCACGTACGTAAGTAGTTTCCAATTCTAATACATAGCGTTATTTATGCCTTAGGGCTTATGTTATAAATATTGATTTTGGCACGAAAAGGCCGACTCAACTAGGGGGATTTCTTTCGCGTGTATTATTTTAAAATTGCTTTGGTCTGGCAAAGCAAACAGCTTGCCTGATAAATGGGTAGCATCGCCCATGATCATTTACAACACTTTTCCTGTAAATGCGTTGCATGTCAGTCTTAGAAAGAGGCAGAGTATTGAGCTTCAACAACAGTAAACAACTGCTGTAACACAACAGAGAAGCTGTTAGTTTATTACAAGCTATGAGCCCTTTATGTAAACAATGGTGCTTCGGTCGAGCTGATCCACAATAGTCTTTCTTCTTTTTGTTTTTTTATTGTATGGCGCGGCGAGCATGCCATTCATATGATGGTAAGCGATACAGCCGCTCATAGACAGTAGAAACCAAACAACACCACAGATTACAAAACATTGCTTGATATTCCATTGCGCTCGTAATTCTGAGACATAAGATGTTAGTCTCATTATATCCAGTAGTTACTCTGGCTACAATGTCCTTCAAACCGGAACACAACACTGCTGTTTGACGGGAGAATTAGACATTTTGGTGGTACCTACACACTACTCAAGAGGCCTCTCACATATGAGAGATCAAACATAATTCTAAAGTAAACCCATTGTTACTAACATTTTAAACGTACTTGTTATATTATAGGGTCACAAGCTAGGACTAAGCCTGTGAATTTGTATGTTTATATTTAATGTTTATATCGTTGGTTATAAAGCCGATATGAGCAAGCAACCATTCAATTGAATTGTGAGATAAGTGACGTCACGGGAGCGGTAGCAGCGGGAGATAATGGCGCGAACGTGACGCGTCACAACACGTGTGCGCGGGAATTTTATACGGTTTTATTGCATCGCTTTATTCACACATTTTATATGGTGGTATGAGCATGTGGTTTTGATCTTTAGGTAATTTTTGAGTACCATTTTTTTTTCTATTTGGAGCTTCGATCAAATATATACTAGATACAGTGTCAAGAACAAAATCACATGCCAAAAGTGGCCGAGGTCGTTAATACATATACATTTCTATTCCGATCTACGAGATGTGGAAAAATGGTCTTAAAATATAAACAACTTCAAGTAACAATAAACTTTAAATGTTTGAAATAAGATTTATTATATCTTACAATATACTTGCATTCAAGACATTATGTCATTGAAGAAAAAAAAACATAAAATAGAAATGTCACTTAGCAATAAAGTTTTTAATAAATGCGCACAGATATTATTGTTGGAAACAATTAAAATATTATTTATAAATTGATTCATATTTCACGCTTCTTTCAATTTTTAATATGGAAATAAATAGAAAAAAAAAAGATACTCCCGCAGAAATCTTTGTATTACGGTGATTATTTTGACAATTTTGAAAGGCGCACTGCGGCATGTTTACGCGTTGCCGTTGGTGATGATTGAAGCATACTAAATTGAAATAGAGCCACACTGACTTTGTGGCTCAATTTTTCGGGCCGTTTTTGAAGTGCTCATCCGACATCTAGTTTATATTTGATCGAAGATGTGGAGGAATATTTTGGCACGCAAAATTGCGATTACCTTTATGGCTTCGTTTTAACTGGTATAACCACAGAACAGTTGAATATGGCGGCATGACCAAGAGACTTTATTAACTCATCTGACGAATAAGAGCAATCCGATGGTTTTGTAAATGGATCTGCGCGGAACAGACACACGGATTGTTTTTGAAGGCTAACCAAGGAAATTGAGATGCTTCTGGCCCGTGAGTCTTTGGTGATGCCCGTAATCCGCGTGACGGTCCCCAGGGTTTTTAATAGGTATGCTGGACTAAGATTTCATGGAGGTCAGGTCAATCGTAATATCCGCAAAAAGCAGGCGTGCCGGGTCGAAACGTCAGTGACACCGGTAAACCCTTCTCGACCTCCCTCGGGGTACCGGAAAAGGGCTAACAGTTTTCCTCTCGTAACAAAATAACCAGATTTGTACTAGATATACCAAAGTGGAGACTGCGCCCAAAATTTAGCATAGAACTTAGTAAGAAGATATGGGAAGACCTAATTCCATTAGTTAAAAGAAACAATGATCCTCTAGCATTCAACTGTGGAGGTGTGTTGTGACCTGCTTTTTAAAACTCCGATATTTTGTTTACCAATTGTTCAAACGAAAACGTTATTGTAATATCTGACATTCATTCGCTACTTAATAAGAAATAGAATCCTTGAGGAAAAATTGCGTTTGTTTTATAATAGAGTAGGATTTTTCCACTTCGTGATTAGCGTAACAATGTTAATAAGTATGTATGAACTGCGTCACTTGAACCTCAAGCGCGGTTGCCTTTTTAGGTAAAAATGCAGTAATCATACTTAAAGTATACAATAATATGTTAGACATTATGACCATTGTAACTTTTAAATGGACATAAACGGTTAAGGGCCTTTACACACGGCGTATTTTTACGCACCGACGACGCGCGTGATACGAGCGCGCGCTTACGGCGCTGTTGATTACCAAAAAGCAGATTATCATTTGTAGCATTTGTATCGATACAAACGCGGGTCAGTGTTGTGTTTGTTTATTAATTGTCGGAGAAAGAGGTGTGGGAAAGGGACACGCCACACGGCTGACAGCCGTATTATATTTCTGTATCAAAATAAATACGCGCGACTGCAGCGCGTCTGTATCGCCTTATAAGCGCGTTTGTGTCGCGTTTACTGCGCCACTTTGAACGTGTGCAAAGGTTTACTCAGTGCGTCTTAATTGCGTTTAAAGCGCGAATTCTGCACGTCGTCGGCGCGTAAAAAATACAGAGTGTCCACTGTCCAGAGGCTCTAAGAAACAAATGGTAGAATCTGATGTAAACTTCTTAAAATATAATATCAATGAGCGTGCTATACCAGGGTGGTGCTTCTGTCTGTCTTCGAAAATTGACGTGTTACGACCTCTTTGATCTAGTCTTTTTTTTTGTTCGCGGAGTGAGCTTGCCAATGCGACGGCCTAATACATTTTTCTCTTCATGCGCACATTCCTTGTAATCCCCCCCCCCCCCCCCCAGCTTAACGGCTGTTAATGCACCTATCTTCTAAGTTTTTTGATGAGATGTTTGTTCCTTTGCTGGGTCTGTACACTGAAAAGGGGCGTTCTAATTGTAGTGTAGAAAGCTCAGAATAAACTGCCTTAGAAAAGTGGGACGTCTTATTTTTTTATAATACAATATTATGCGTAAGATCAATACATTCATTACATTTGAAACCAACTAATTTATCCCCAAGAATTTGTTCATCGATATACTTTATAAGGCTAATCCGAGGTCTTATGAAATGTAACTTCAGAAGGCGAATTGATAATAGGATTAAATGTCTCCCCTTACCGAAGGACATGGAACACCCAAATAGGATTATGATAAAAATAATCTTCAGTAATTAGACACTGTATAGGTATATTGGAAAAAAGCCTTCGTTATTTCGCAAGAGAATTGGGAATTCCTTAATAAACAGGAACTAATTATGGCTTTCATTTAAGTTAAAAAAAAGCAACTCATTCAATTGCTGGACGTAAGACAGTTGTTGATATATTTTTTCACAACCCTTGTATCGAAGTATTGTTAGTCAGTTAGCACGCAATTTAACGGTTTAAGATGGGAATCGTGAGAAAATCTGCATACCACAGAAGTCTTTCCAAGAAATATAGAGCAGCTGGCACTGCGAAGTTTCATGAGCGGCGGTAAACAAATAAGAGTTTTAAGTACAGTCATTAAATACCTTCCTGTATACTTTAACGGTGAAGGAAAACATCGTGAGGAAACCTGCATACCGTAGCGATTTTAAAGAATTTCTACGGTATGTAAGTCCGCCAACCCGCACTTGGCCAGCGTGGTGGACTATATGGCCTTACCACTCTCAATCGATTCTCTCGATTGAAGAGTTGACCCGTGCTCAGCTGTGGGACGTATATGGGCTGATACTGATGATACTGGTGGTAGGTCTCTCATATGTGACAGACTGCCTGGGTAAGTACCACCGCAATGTCTATTTCTCCCGCCAAACAGCAGCGTAAATGCACTGTTGTGTTCCGGTTTGAAGGATATTGTAGCCAGAGTAACTACTGGACATACTGAGACTTAACATCTAAAGTCTCAGGATGGCGAGCGCAGTGGAATGCCATGAATTGCTTTGTAATTCATGGTGTTGCTTGGTTTTGCTACTGTCCACGAGCGGTCATATGGCTTACCATCAGGCGAATAGCATGCTCGTCTCGCCATTCATCGAAATAACAAAAGTAGTATGTGAATTCCGCCGAACACGCAATAGGCCAGGTTGGTGTTTTATGGTATCCCAGGGCACACCTCTGACTTTTCGGAGTTATGTGTGTATTGATAGTCAATCACCACGCACTTTAACGGTGAAGGAAAACATCGTGAGGAAACCTGCATACCGTAGCGATTTTAGGGAATTTCTACGGTGTGTAGGTCCGCCAACCCGCACTAGGCCAGCGTGGTGGACTATATGGCCTAACCACTCTCAATCGATTCTCTCGATTGTAGAGTAGGCCCGTGCCCTGCAGTGGGACGTATATGGGCTGATATACATACAATAATTTACACACCAGGATTTATTGATACAAACAAACACCAACTAAATACAAACGTCAACCCCTTACCAATGATTGTCACTAATAACATAGGGGTTATATAGGGGTCGAATCAATAGAACAACCGTATCGCCGTGTTTGACACAATTGAACTTTGTAGGCAATAATTGGTGTGTCTGTACTCTGTAGTGGCCGGAAATATTTTCGAGCATACGTCAACGGCTTAATGAATATTTACCCCCGTAGAATAAATAAAATGTGTGATAATTGAAGAGGTCATAGCACAGATTTCAGGGGTAATTTAAACGTGTTAGATTTTTCTATTCATTATCAGCCCGAAGTCAGGAATTTGTGCCCGATATGGCGATAGGCTCGCCCCCTATTACATCATGGGACGGAACATACAAGGCGAAATGTGGGTGTTTTGGCAGCACCTCTGCCTAGTGCCTACCCCTTCTGGGAAAAAGGCGTGAGTTTACGTTTGTATGTATGTAAAACGATATCCTGGGCCAGTTAGTAGCAGCGTGCTGGAGTCTGGCCTAACCCTTCTCAATCGAATTCTCGGTTGTTGAGAAGTCCCATGGTCAGCAATGGGCGTTTATGGGCTTATACAGTATAGTTAGTGAATCCATTGTTAAAATACCTGTTTTGTACTAATAAATAGTTCTAAATGTCTATTCGTGCCTTTAAAGTATATCGATCGTCAAACACCCACAGTGTCGTCGAGAGAGCCCCCTATCGGATTCACCTACTTTCTACGTGATTTATTTTGGGCCTCGCTGCGTTGGACGGGATTTATCTCCGCGTCGAGTTAATTTACGAGGAATTTCGTTTACCCGCACGAAAAAAAGGATTCGGCTGCGGGAATGCAATAACAGATTGGCGAGAGCTCAAGAAAGGAGAAAGATATCGGGGCTGCTCGAATTTCGCATCTGTAGTTGCTTTAGAGCGATTTGGTGCATTGTATAGGACGTGATTTTTATATATTTTACTAAATGTTTATCCAATTATTTCCAAAATCATTCGGTAAAATTTGTAATGAGACTTATCTTGACAGTGAATTTTAGTGCAACGGAGAAACGGGCTGACTGCTGTAGATGTCAAACGTATCTAGAACGAATCATTTTGTAATGTATGTAATACACAGAAAGAACTGATACTATAGGTACTTATAGAGTTATAGGTACGTATACCTTGCATCATCATCATCATTATCAGCCTTTGCAGTCCACTGCTGGACATAGGCTTCTCCTAAGGTACGCCACCGGTCTGCTGCTTTACGCATCCAGTCGCTGCCGGCCCTCTTGTGCAAGTCGTCCCGCCATCTAGCCAGAGAACGACCCACGCTACCTTGCATAAACAAACTAATTCCAAACGCCTTCCCAAATGCTCTAATGATGATCTAAATTGTAACCCGGATCCAGAACACGTTCGGGAGATAAACATCGTCAGAATAAAAGTAAAGCATAATGGATTATGAAACGTGTTATATTTGACAGAGATGTTGGGGCGGCCCCTGCCTCGCATACTAAACGGCTGCTTCGGTACATTCGGGTTTCTGTTAACAGATCACGAGCTGTGACTTCGACAGGCTGTTTTATATAGACTACCCGTGACTGCGTTGTATAGTAATCGCACATGTTGTAAATTGCTGTATTATTATTTGTATATTAAATTATTAGACTGCCTCGGTGGCATGGTTGTATTGCGGTACAACTACAAAGCTGAGGTCTCGGGTTCGAATCCCAGGTCGGGCAAAGTGATATTGGATTTTTCTGTTCATTATCAGCCCGGAGTCAGGAATTTGTGCCCGATATGGCGATAGGCTCGCCCCCTATCACATCATGGGACGGAACATGCAAGGCGAAATGTGGGTGTCCTAGTGGCGCCTCTGCCTACCCCTTCGGGGATAAAGGCGTGAGTTTATGTATATGTATGTTTATGTATTAAATTAGTTTATATTTTTTACTTTGGGGAATTTATTCTTTATTTTTCACTGTTCTCTCTTTCTCCTCCCCTTTTATCAGTCCAAAGGCTGTTTGGCTGAGATCGCTTACAGGGATAAAATCGCCTTTTGTACTTTTGTATTTTTTTATCTCTTTATGTTGGTATGTTCTTAGTGTACAATCACGATTAATAAATAAATAAATACATTCTTGGTCGTGCAATCCATTTTTATATCTCTGTAATACATAGTATGTATATGGGCCCATTTTAGAACATTGCTGGGTAGGTATAGGCCCTCGCATTTATACTTAGTATACAGAGTATATCAAGACTGCGACCGAAAATGACGCTGAGTGGTACTATTAGTGACTTCAGACAACTAAACATTTCTGAAAAAATCGTCAATATTTTTTGTAATTTTTTACTCATCGTCGTATTTGGGTGATAAATACATAGTTTTTCTAAAATAATGATGCACACCTCTTTATTTTTAAAGACGCAATGGTACGTTAGGGTTTAAATTCCATTTTTCGCAATAACTAGGTATTACGCACCTATCCATGACGATATTAAAAAAATTGCAAAAAAACTCTCTTTTTTTTTTTGCGAAATTTTTTGTTGCATTGTGTTTGTAACCACCAAACGACCACCTGGCTTCGTTTTCGGTCACAGTTTTGATAAACCCTGTATGTCTGCCCTGTGCCAAGTGAAACCACTGTCTTCTAACGACTTTCACCGCGTCATCTGACCATCTGGCAGGTGGTCTGTGTCTTGTCCGCTGCCTTTTAGCCTGATCCTTTTGGCTACCAGTCCGCCAGCATTCTATTCCACTTTCCTACTAACAAGAAAATTAGAGCTTGCTTAAACCACTGTTTAAAAAAACCACTTGGTTTGTCTTACTAGTCAAGCATTGCATGCATTATGTGTCTCATATCAAAAGTACCTAATTTATTATTTAGTATGGATGTCAAATTTTGCTATCCGGTAGACATTTGTAATGTAATCAAGTTAGGGTGTTTGTGTTGGGTCCCGAGTTAGAGGGTTTGATGAGGGTCTGATGGCACGAGATAATACTGCGAATAACGCATTTGGTTATACGCAGGGAAATTTGGAAGCTTTAGCATTAGAGTAGTAATTCAAACGTATGCGTGTCTTGCGTGACCTATATTCAAAACAGAGATTTATCTGTTTCAGGTTTTATTTTGTTAGGCTTAAGATTGCCCGGTTATATTTTGTATTTTAATGCGAGTTTAGCACTTCTAATATGTGTGGTAACATGTAGCAACTTTCAAAAATATATTTTTTTTTAACTGTCTGTCGTTTTTGTTCAGGGGAGTGATTCGTTAAAAAATATAAATATAAAAAAAATATAGACACAAAATAAAAGGTTTAATGTCGCGTGTCATTATTCACTGTTCTCCCCATCGATTTTCAACTTCTAACAACTCTACATTACTATACATGCTCATAAACATCTAACATTCTCCGCAATTCATATTAATCACGGGAGTGCTCTTAAAAGCGAAACAGATATTAAAACTCTTTGGTACATCGTCTGTGTGAGCAGGGCTGTGGCGCCCCCGTCCATTGTGTGCTTATTAAAACACTGGGGTAGGACCGACCGCTAATTGCCTTGTTTAGGGTTGTCGACTAACTTTCCCGATTTTTGTCCGAGGTTCGGCGAAAGATATTTTTAGGTGAACGATTTTTGCGGATATGGATTTTGGTTGGTTCATGTAATGGTAAAAGTAAAATATTCTATTGAGTATTGAGATTAGTGATGTGGAGATCATTGGGGAACGCCTATGTTCAGCAGTGAACTACTCGAGGTTTAAGAGAGAGAGGGAGAGAGAGAGAGGGAGATATATCCTTACTTCGCTTTGTACTAGGTTAGCGTGATGGACTCTGCTCTGGTCTAACACGTCTCAGCCCAACTCTCGATTGTAGAGGGATCCCGGGTTCAGTAGTGGGCAAATTATAGGTATTGAGTGGTGCTACCTACATCCATCATCATCATCCATCCATCAGCCAAAGGAAGACCACTGCTGAACATAGGCCTCTCCCAATGATTTCCACATTTCTACCTACAGCGCAGTATAAATTAGGAGTTTGAATAGTTAATCACGGTAGCTGCATTAACTTATTGGTTGGTTTTGGATTAAGTGGCTATTGTAGTATAAAAAAGGGCTTTATAGTTTATTTATTCCTAAATATCTAAACAAATGTCATATCATTTTATTTGACGCAGAGACGCGACGTCGTGACATTCTCGTCAACAATTGGGAATTTTAAACTAAATTATAAGTCATGTAGGAACTCGGTATGGGACATGGGTATAATTAAATTTAATTCCAAATCTTCAAAACTCATTGGCTAAAACTTTGTTTTCTAATCTTACAAATGCTATTTAAGATATAGTTTAGTTCTTACAAACCGTAGATACGAAACCGTCTACAGATCATCAGTTGTTTATTATAAAAAAATTACATTTGTGCCGTTTCATAGACTTGTACCAATACATTAATATATAAACATTCAATTTTCATTTTACAAACACAAATATTTGTACTGCTGATTTGACACGAAAAAAAAAAATATTTCAACGAGTCGAACCGAACAAAAAGCGTGCACCGAGTTTTACTTTACGACTGTATTTGCCGGCACTTCTTATGTCCCCTCTCTTTCCATCCCACACGAATGTATATGTGCGTCCCTCTCGTCCGGCCGTCGACCCGAACTCCATTAGTACGCCCGACAAAAGTACATACAAAGATTGGATTTTATTATTGTAATAGGATATTAAATTGGTGATTAAATTGTACCAATAAAGTGACCTTAATTTATAGTGCTTTCGCGCCATGTGTTGGAAGAACTACGTGGCGTAGTGAGTGCGCAACCAGTTTATTAGAGTGGGTTTGAATCACGTGTCAGGAAAAGTGAATGAGGTATTTATATATTTACTTTGAAAACGTTAATTATGTAGATTACAAAGACTTACATTTCGAAACACATTTTTTCAACCATTATCCTCCCACTGCTGGGAAAAGGTCTCCCTCCTCCTCTTCTATAAGTCGTGTTTCCAAGCAATCAGCCACATGGGCTCGAAACACAATGATTGTCGTATAATGGGATTATCCAGTCATCATCATCATCATCATCATCATCAGCCCGTTGCAGTCCACTGCTGGACATAGGCCTCTCCCAAGGTACGCCACAGAGCCCGGTCTGCTGCTTTACGCATCCAGTCGCTGCCGGCCCTTTTATGCAAGTCGTCCCGCCATCTGGCTAGAGGACGTCCCACGCTACGTTTTCCAAGATCCAGTCATCCATCACCTTAAAACCATCAGCCTGGATTTTGCTATTAATCTTTAATGGAGAAAGATGTGACTAACTTATCTTAAGCAGGTGAATTAGTCCGAATAGTACTTCGAAACTTATTCGATACCTCAATCATACCGCTTCTGCCCCCACTAGACCTTACTATTTAACGGCTTCATATACTGAATATTGAAATGAAATGATAATAATTTATTGAACCTATTAAAAATGTTAATGGATTCAATAAATTATTTTTCTTTCAACATTATTTAGATTCAGTAAATTTTTGGTCTACCACCCGGTTCAGAAAGCTGTTTCATTAGAGAAGAACGGGCAAGAAACTCTAGTGTTGCTCTTTTCAAAACCAGTTTACAATCTAGTGAGTGTTACAAAAGTTACAAGTTGTTTTAAATAAAGGTAATTCATTAATTTATTCGAACAGCCAATAGTTAGGTATTTTACATATCTATTCTTCAACATTAATACTGTCCTCTTACCTCGGATAAAAGGTTTAGAAATAAGATGATGATACATAGTAAAGTTAGGCATCAACTCTACCATCTGTAAAATGAGATTAGTTTCAAAGCTTTTATGATGCAAGGAATTCTAAATATTACTGGATTAAAGTCTGTATCTATATCTATATCAGCCCATATACGTCCCACTGCTGGGCACGGGCCTACTCTACAACCGAGAGACTCTATTGAGAGTGGTTAGGCCATATAGTCTGGATTAAAGTACTGTTTTATTATTCCCAAGACAAGGCATAAGTACAAAAATTAATTGGTTGTCCGGCATCAATCGTTATTGATAATATTCAAATATCGCAAGTAGGAACTAACAGAGATCGACTCAACATAATTCATTATTTGGTTGAGTGGTAGAGTTTCTTTGTAGACCATTAAAATGATTCAAAACATATGCATGTGAATAACAGATATTGTCTTCACTTGAGGCTCGAACCAGTAGTCTTTCGTTTCTTATAAGTATCACCGTTTTACGAACCAGTATCACAGAGACAACTAAATAATATGCCAAAAAAAAGGGCACGACTATTTACGTAGAAATAAAATTGTCATTTCACAAAAACACATAGTCAATTGAATAAAAAACAACTGGACCGGAGTTAATTATGTGTAAAAATCACACATTATTAATTTATGTGTCGCCGATGACATTGACAGCTACAATTCGCTCAGTACAAACACCTGCTCTCTAACAAATGGAAACCTGATGACTCGATACAGCACTTAAACAATGTACTGGGACTTAATTAACACGACACTGTAAGCAAAAAGTATCAAAATTAATCGATATTGGATAATGAAATAGTTCCAGATATTTCGTAATTAATTTTGCGAAGGATACACTTTAATTCTGCTCTACAGACAGGTGACATTACAATTGGCCACATGCAATTAAAAATAATATGATTAAAATTAAGCGTCGTCGTAAAACAGTTCTGAAATGGACAATTTGACTAATTGAAAATCTATTTACATAATTTTAAAATCGAATCTATACAGGGTATATCAAGACCGCGACCGAAAACGAAGCCAGGTGGTAGTTTTAGCGGCTACAGACACAATGCAACAAAAATTTTTGCAAAATAAGCGACGGATTTTTTTTTACAATTTTTTAAAAATCATTGTTTTTGAGGTGTAAATACCTAGTTTTTGCAAAAATAGTAATTTAAACCGTTACGTACCATTGCGTGTTTAAAAATTAAGCGATGTACGTCATTATTTAGAAAAAGTATGTATTAATCACTCAAATACGACGATATGTAAAAAATAACAAAAAAAAAATTGACGATTTTTTTTGTAAAATTTTTACTTGCATTGTGTTTGATATCACTAATACTACCTCCTGGCTTCGTTTTCGGTCGCGGTCTTGATATACCCTGTATATTGTAACCGATTGATGTCAGTACGTAGTGATAATTTGTTATTTATCTTCCACGTGGAAGATACAGAAGAAAAACTAATATGGGGGGTCTGTAATAACGTAATAGAACCCAAAACATTGATTTTTAGATTTTTTTCCCTGTTTTTCTGTTTGGTTGTGCGCGATGGACACCGAAACAGCTTAATGGATTTCGATGAAATTTTGTATGGAGGTAGCTGATACCCTGCATTAACACTTAGGTTACTTTTTATACTGAAAAATTGAGTGTTTACGTGGGATAAGGAACGAATTTCGATATATTTCTTAAATTTTTATACTCAAAGGGATGAGATGGGACTGGAATACATGCCTGCAGTGAGAATGAGGAGGGAGGGGATGGGAAATTCCAAATAAAGTTAATCGCAGACGAAGTTTGTGGGCAGAAGCTAGTATATTATAATATCGCGTCAAATGAAAATTGGATTAACTATAAAACTTAAAAAAAGGAGTTCAACAGTCATGCAGGTAAAATTGATTACGTGTATAATTGTTATTTCTAGATTAATTTATTATGGACAAAGGCCTACCCTATCTCAATAACATGAGATACTATGGTTGGCTGTATGACAATTTAACCAAACAATTATCAATTTTAAATGCAATACCAGGAGCATATAAGTTATATGGCGTAACACGTTTCACATTAATCACAATATCTTTACGGGAAATCCTTTTACTACCAATGAAGCCTTCAGTGCTCATGCTACCCTTTGAACTGGTCGTGCTAAAATCAACTAGTTTCTCGCTGTATCGTTGAATTGCATAATTTATGAGGAACTCCGGGAGTTGTTTCGAATGTTAAATTGTTTCGTACCGTCGCAGTGTTTGAAACTCTAATTAAACTGCATGGCGGGCTACCTCTTGTTTGAGAATGCAGTGGATTAATCGTTCCTAGGTCTTTAAAATGGGCAATGAGAGACGAGAGATTATGTAGATGTGGATAGTGTTAATACAGTTCAATGGTTTTGTGAGGTCGTTAGTTTTGACAGAATAATACTTTTTTATTATTGCAGTGAATGGCGAGACAAGCAAGCTATTCGCCTGACGGTAAGTGATACGAAGGCTCATGGACAGTAACAAATCCAAACAACACCATGAATTACAAAGCAATGCTTGGCATTCCACTGCGCTCGCCAGTCTGAGATATAAGATTAACATTATGTCCATTCGTATTTAACGGTGTAAACTGCGACAATCGTTATATAAATACACCCGAAATTCACACACATGAGCAACAGTTTTGCTGTTAATTTAATTAATTTGATGAAATTCCCAAAGGGCTAATGATCCTTTGTCGTATAAGCCTGTTTTTTCCTGAACCTCAATCAAAATGCCAAGCAGCTAGCCCAATATTTGTAGGGTATTAATGTGTGGCATTGATTCCTTCGATCAGATAAAACTGTAGCCCGTTTGCCATTTTTTTTTCTAGCCTATACTGTCCCACTGCAGGGCAAAGGCCTCCCTATCCTTCTTCCACCCGTCTCTATCCAAAGCTTTCTTCCACCAGTTGGTATCGAAATGGTCCAAGTCATCTCTCCACTTTCTGCGCGGCCTACCACGAGGTCTTTTTAAGTTTTGTGGAGTATTGCCATACTTTATAAAAAAAATTGCTTCGAAGCCCACACCCCACAGTTCATAACCCATACCACAAAGTCAATGAAGCGGATATAGAGGTTTATCATTAATGTATCTGTTGCGCATCTTGGCAGCGTCTTTAAGTGTTCTCGATAACTATGTATTATTAATGAGACATTCGCTTCGACCATGAGATCAGCATTCATTTAGTAGTATTCCAAGTCCTATACAAGTATTCTGTAATTAAAAAGTCAGGACTTTCCTAATCAAGAAATTCTGCGTATAAATCTAAAACGGTTTGGAAGAAAACTGCCGTAGATTATTAATGTCTAGATAGCCCATTAGTTGTTACACCCTCTTCTGTTTTCTTCAATTTTTCAAAAAACGGCAAGGCATTTATCGAAAGATAATTGTTTATGGGTGGGAGTAATCACCTATTATGGTGCCAGCCTCGTTCTCGTATGTGGTACGTGTGAGAAAACACACTTAACATACTAAGTTGAAGTACTCACCTCGACGAGATTATGAAATCAACTATGTTATGTTACTTAAAGTATAAGTTCCCGTAATAGAAAAGTGTTTTTGTTTTATATTGCATTATTTACACTACAGAGTATAATACTATGATCATATCGGGAACGCAAGAATATGATGGAGAGTATTTTGTCCTGCAAGCCACGTGCTGGTCGGTGACGGGACGGATTTCGAAAACAATAGAAATTCTTGAACATCCCTATGATATGCCGGTGTCTTCACGATATTTTCTTTCACTGTTAAAGTGCGTGGTTATAGAAATTTCATGAAGAAGTTAAAATATCTACTAGAATAACTATTTGCAATCCTTTGCAACAAATATAGTGCTCTTGACTTGTAAATATATCTATTGAATACTGGACGGACTGGATGCTTGGCATTCTAGTGTACTTACTACTCCCACGGGATGAGGAATTCTAATTGGAGTCGTGGGCGGCGGCAGATACTAATCTTTGTCGTAACTCGTGTAGGGGAAATTACTATGACCGACAGGGTTTTGTGTTGGTACTTGATACATACAGACACGCATGAATGGCATAAAATAGCAAAGCCTACGATAAGAAGTAAGATAATGCCTTCCCCCCCATTTTCCTCCACTCGATAGAGCCTTCATATTCACTATGCAATCAAACATAGTCATAGGACTTTACCAACAAAAATGGACACACAATCCCATCCGCACTGTAAATTATCGAAAAAACCCTAATAAATGGGTGTTCCATACCACACTCATTCCTCCACACTCGAGCAAATAAAGGAAATCATACATCGACACCATCCTCTGGGGTTGATAAATTGTAGGCCCTCTGTTATCCCTCGGCCGCGTGTTACATCTCAGCGCGCTGTGTGTGTGTCAGTGTTCGTTCGACACACACAAAGCTCCTAATAGCACACACACACACACACACGCGCGCTCACAAGGCGTGCGCTGTGTGCGTGCCCTGACATTGGTATTTTGATTGGTCATGCATTTTACGTATTTACGAGCCGCGCGGGCGATTTCCAGTTGCGGCACCGCACTAAAACCGATAATATACTTCGCCACACGCCATGAGCCTGCTAGTACCTAACGACCTTGACAAGATAACATCGCAGGTAGATAAGAAATCTAGTTTCCAATGGCATCAGCTAGCAAGACCTTGCAATGTGGGTGAATTTAAAGCAAGATTCTCTTTACTTACATAAAAAAAGGTAATAAGAGAAGGTGCTATTTAGAACCACATTGCCAACTACAACTGCAGGTTCTAAGTTTTTATTACCATGCACATGCAAGCTCTGAAATTAAATCCCTGCTTCGGTGCTCCCTGAGTGCCTTCCTTGTCTTTCTTTAAGCGAGGCTTAAAGGGAGTACTCTCCTTACGGTAGGCAGCGAGCTGGTTGTGCTGGACCTCTCTGGCACTGCGTTGGTCTATAGTGGGCCGTATCCTTGTCTGCATGCAAAGGCTAATAAAATCAATAATTCTTCAAAGTGCATTGAATGCCTTGCTGTATACCATAAACTTCACGCACCAATGTCGTAACGCTGGAATCTCATTTCATAGCAATACATACAAACCTGTAATTTATCGTTGATCAGGATAACACCCTTTGATTCTTACAACTCTAGTGATTATCATTATTAATGAATAATGAGTAACATTCTTAGTAGTTGTGGCAGATACTTATCATGAGTTCAAGAAAGATCTTCACACCTTCGAGGCATGAGACCCCTTAGATCAAGATCCTGTGGGCGGTCACGTCACCTACGCATTGCATGGCCTTTGGATGGAATGCTACTGAGCATGCAGTTAGATTCCTCCCACGCCATCTAGTTATTCCATAGGATTCCAGGTTATCTCAAACGCGAAACTTTCTCAAAAACGACTTAAAGTAACAATCAATCGTAATAATGCCCTAAATCCAGATGGAACGGCGGTGGTACAGAAATATATCGTTCAGCCACCTTCAGGCTACAAAAAAGGGAGCCAACACAGTTATACTTAGGAAAAAGATGTAGTAGTGATAACCTCTCATAAGGGACGCTACTTGATCCTTTATTGCATCCACAAAAATATAATACACAGTACCCAATACCACAACGTATTGGGTACCACCTCGAATTCACTCTATCACCTATGTATATATTTTATAATCATAAACACAACATTAAAAACAACCCGACATTTAAAACACATAGTAATGAAAGCGCTGAATTATCACGAAATAACGAAATGCGTGAAACTTCAGTCCTACAAGAATATCAAGCGCTTTAAAAAAATCATCGTCTAATTACCAAATTTATTGGACAGCGCTGGAAGCACTGTGTGTGTGGCGCAGGATCAATAGCGCTGTTGCCGCACTGCTTGCCCGGGCCCATCGACAGCTGGGTGTTGATACTCGCGCGAGAGGCGGACTTACACTGGATTCCATAAAGGCATTTATTTTAAATTTTCACAATTATTGACAAGCTGCCAATTTCAAGTTTTCTTATAGATTTTCAATATGTGCTGTATCAGCCCATTACCGCCCCACTGCAGGGCACGAGCCTCCTCTAGAATCGAGAGTACGATTGAGAGGGGTTAGGCCATATAGTTCACCACGCTTGGCAAGTGCGGGTTGGCGGATTTTACATAGGATAGAAATTATTACAAATCGCTATGGTATACAGGTTTCCTCACGATGTTTTCCTTCACCGTTATAGTGGTGATTGACTATCAATACACACATGACTCCGAAAACTCAGAGGGGTGCCCTGGGATTTAAACCCGCGTTAACATATTGGCAGTCGCGTCTGGGCCGTTTACCAACAGGCTACCACGCACTTTTTTATGATGTTATACATTATATTGGAACCAATCTAAGTTCAATATGTTTTGTAACGAAGGCGTTAAACTGGATTCTTTCGAATTTCGATACATTACGGATTTAGGAAAAAAAATATTAAAATATATTAGTTTCAAAATGTGTACATGTAGAGCGACTATTTTGTTCAATTTCACTGTGGATCATTACATAAAAACCTAGTATTCTTCAAATGACTTTTACCAGCTCGTATGCACATATAACTAATCTACCAGACGAAAATGTTATCCCATGGCTTTACAAATATTTTATTTACATTAAGGATTATAGATTAGAGCAATATTAACCACGACACTCTATAACGGGATGACCAGTTATAATTAATTTCAATGATCAAGTAGTATCAGGTGTCATTAGTGCGTGGTGGCCTGTTAGTAACGGACCAGACGCGGCTGCCTACATGTTCACGGTGGTCGCGGGTTCAAATCCCAGGGCACACCTCTGACTTTTAGGAGTTATGTGTGTATTGATAGTCAATCACCACGCACTCTAACGGTGAAGGAAAACATCGTGAGGAAACCTGCATACCGTAGCGATTTTAAAAGAATATCTACGGTATGTAAGTTCGCCAAACCGCACTGGGCCAGCGTGGTGGACTATATGGCCTAACCACTCTCAATCGATTCTCTCGATTGTAGAGTAGGCCCATGCCCTCCAATGGGACGTATATGGGCTGAAATAGATAGATAGGTAGATTAGGTGTCGACGCGATATTTGTTTCAGTGATGTTGCATAATAATTTATCTATTAATTTACCGACCGATTGTCTGTCTAACATGAACATATTCATTCAGTTCAGAATCTTTACTAACATACCTTTATTTTGGTATAAATACAATTTATGTTTTTGCTGCTTGACTACTAATGCCCTCTATTGACGATTAAAATACCTATTTCAAACGCCTTTTGAAGAAGTGACGACTGACGACAAGCATGACCGACGCGATGCATCTTTATGTGCAAATTAATTTAAATCATTCTCAGTCGGCAACGTACTTAGAATTCTTTACAAAGGCTTTACACATTACACTTACGCAAAGCCCCGATTGCTTATTTTAAAAGTGCCGAATTGGTTTATGTTTTGATACCAGAATTTATCTTCTTCATAAGTTTAATCATAGTATCGCCTATTTCATATTAAAGTGAGTGACTCAAACGTTGGCTATTTGAGTCCCATAAGTTTAAGACCCATAAGTTCATTGGTCTGGTGGCAGACGATCGTAAAGTGTAAGGTTGGACTTGACTAATTCAAAAGCCTCCATGGCGCAGTTGGTTAAAAACCGAGTTGGCTGTGCAACGTGAGGCCGCGGGTTCGATCACCGCACCGAAACAAATACTTGAGTAACCTACAGGTATTTGTTTCGGTTCTGGGCGTTTGTGAAACCGAAAATTCTCTCGTAGTTTCTGATACCCACGACACAAGACTCGATCATAATGTCGGGTCAGGACTATGTGTATGAATGTTGGGTGTGTTTATTAATTATTTATTTTCATTACACTTATTATACAGCGCGTACAGCGCTTAAAGCGGCAAACCAGAGCGGGAAACTGATGTTAGCCTAAGCAAGAATAAGAACCAATGATTAAAACACCTTATGCCTGTATTATTACCTGTATGCCTATTTTCCGCGAAAATCGAATAGAAGCGAAAAACTGATTAGGTTCTTTACACGTCTCCATACAAAATCTTTCTGCAAGTGGAAAATTATATGTGGAAAAATGGTTTACTACCGATATCACGCCCTATTATATTGTAGAATATCGGAGGGTTCTGTGATAAATACAGGAAATAATCAGTATGTTATGTATACAGAAGCCTAAGCTCATATTAGGATTATTTGTATAATTTTTTTGGTGTTTTCGGGCGTAGCCATCTCAATTTGGCGACATGGACGCTCCACCTCTTTGATGTTTTATTGACCGTGTTTAAAATCTGTTTAACATAGACAACCAGTGCTTCCAATGAGTATTTTTCCCGATTATCATTTCTAAACCAGTACTTTGCTCAAATTCTGTTTTTTTTTATTACAAAACAGTAACACTGTTTTGTCATAGTAAGAATCTTGTTTTGTCCATCATGCAAACGAACACAAAAATAGTCTCACTTTTTCTTTAATATCTATTATCTAGAGAATGGCTGCCCCGAATTTCATAAACTTTATGTGCCTAAGTATCGTATCAATGTTGGTACTATTGAAAAATAAAAATTGCCTGGTTAGTCTCGGGTATTAATGATCCACGTAGTGAGTCTCACTGCAGGGTACGGGGTTCTTCTACAATCGAGAGTACGATTGAGAGGGGTTAAGCCATGTAGTGAGTTGAGTTATTGGACCAATCATAATCGAGTGAAATCATTGTGTCAAAAAATATTTACTTGGTGTTTAGGTGTTGTAGGAAAGAAAAGCCCTATTAATTTCCGAGGCACGCAGTTCAAGACATGTCGTATCTGATCGTAGTTATGAACTTATGGTTCTATGTATGTTGATAATTGTATTCCTTGGGCATTAAGTCCGCTTGTATACAAAATATACGGCCATTATAAAGTATAAATATATAAATGAAAAGCAAAAATGTTTTTAGATATTATTATATTCTTTTAAATAGTTTAAAAGGAAACATGGTCTTAGTGAAATATCACCGTCAATATAAAACACTTGAACGGAGTCCATTTCTAGCTCACACCAGCTGTATCATTACACCACTATTACCGGCCTCGTGTTACGCAATTATTGTTTTTTATTATTTTCATTCATTCCGATGTTACGGCGCATTTTAATCTCCTCAAAACCATTCATTTTGTCCGGGCCCGTCGACCGCGACCGACTGGTGCTATGTTCCGGTCGTGTATCTCGCTTACTCGTGTAGTTTTTTATATATATCTGCCCTTGTCTACACGCAGCATGGTCCCTTTGTGCCTTTGGAGACGATTAGGGGGACTCGGCACGCTCCTGAGAAATCGACAGATGTTAGAAGTTTTCGAGTGTCGTTGTTTGCTTCGGCTAAACTTTCGATAACGTTTACAATTCGGGATTAGTTTGAACTTTGTTGCTGCTTACAAGGAACTTTACTCAGGACTGTACTCGGTCATTTAAATTTTGATTTAAAATTCAAGTGTATTAATTTTAAATACTTTTGTTAATCACAATGGAATGGCATTTATCGTGAAAGATGTACTAAGTATGTTTTATAAAGAATCGAGTTTTAGGTTGAAAAAGATGTTAATATTTCCTGTAATTATTAATACTGGCCCGTACTATAACAGTGTTTAATGTTGACATAATAAAATATAAACTTTCAACAAGATCTTACACTAGTCTCCTCGAATAAGTAGTTTAATTTTTTCCTTCGGAAATTGTGCTAAGAATATTAAACCATTTTTGTACCTACATCATTCTTGTCGCATCGCAGATGGCTTTTAACCGTATAAAAAGGACAAGCAGATAAATATCAACACTTCAAAGTCTTTCACAATTTTTTGTACATGAAAAAAATCCGTATCGAATTATTAATCATCGGAAACTGTAATTATATAAATTGCCCCATCAAAGTATTAAATATAGCAAGCGTTACATTGTTGCATACATGGTTACAATGTATCGAAAGACCCAATATAAAAATAATTTATTTATACGAATAAACGTAAATGCCACGGCAATAAATTAACGCCTCCCATTCATGATAACCGTACCGACACCCACTCGCCCGTGTGGATCCCCCCTCTGTACAATTTTGCGGGATTCCAAGAACACCTATTCATAATAAATGACTAACCTTTTCTTATAAATGTCGACTACATAAAGGTTTGTAGGTATTTGTTAGCAAAAAATTACAATGCAAGCTAGACAATGATAAATAGGGCGCAAGAAAAGAATAATCATTAATTATTGTTACGTCGACGTCAGTTATTTCTTTTTAATGAATTGTTAAATACATTTTAAAAAGAAATAGCACAAGGAGGAAAACAAAAATAATGATAACGATATGGTTTTTCTTTCAACATGAACAATATTGAGTAGTGATTTTAATTATATACCAGCATTTTTAATTAAAAAATACAACAAGCATTCTTGATTTTGAAAAATGAACAAAATTAATTAAACGGAACATCAATAAATGGGTAGGTAAAATGGGTAGGTGGCCGTAAAGGTTATTGCGACGTAAAGTGGCGCAGCGCCGCGCCGCGTCGCGGTAGAACAAACATCGAGAGACATTTCCCGGCTTCCGTCGCGCGAGCAGTAAACATCCTCGCGCGTTCTGTCGCCCTAGTACAATGTCACCAGTTTCGATTGACTATCGACACGACATTTCATTTGTTTTGTTCGCTTTTTAGCTGCGGTTGGTTGGTGACCATTATGTATTTATTAGTCTGTGACAAAGTTGTTTTTGATTATAGCCAGCTATTAATTCGTTGCTTAGTTTGATAACATGAAACAATAATTGTAAACAACTTTACCTCGTTCCTTTATTAGCAAATAATAGCTTCGTCTAACAAAATATTGCGAAAAAAATTGTATCAATAATATTTTACTATCGTTATGTAATCGTTCTATATAAAGACATGAAACCACGACAAATTACATGCAAATGTGTTGTAAATATCGTAAATACGTCCAACTCCACTAGAACTTTGCAGACGGCATCCTTTACCATAAAGAACGGCGGAGTTCCGTTGTCTATGGCGCACTTGCCAAGAAACTTTACATTCAAACTAGTATATTCTACTAGTTTCAAGTTTCTACGCCTTGGTATTTGACTTATATTTCTAGGATTTAGTAATAAAACTATAAAATTTTTAGTACTAGTAAATAAAATCGAGAATTTCTCCACTGTTTATTTTTTTACGAGATTTTACGCACTGGTTGGGTGCGTGACAATTTTTTTCTCGCAGTGGTTTATAATCACCTCTTCCTGTTAACGAATACTGTATAAAAGAATATATATTTAAAATGGTATACGCATTAGCTGCCCTTAAAAGCAAATTTTGAAAAACAGGTAAAAGGGAAGAGCGGCAAGTTAGTAATTGGTGTCATTTTCTTATTTCTTTTCAAAGAAATATGAGTTGAGATTTTCTGGCCTTGTTCTCATCAAGCCAACTTGATTAGAATTTATTATCTACTTTTCAAATTATATGAGTTATTCTCCAAAAAATATGTTTGACAAGGGTTTAAAAAATGTATGTTTGATAAAAATACTTATAGTATTGCTATTTGAGCTGATTAACTCTACCAGCTCTACCAAAACCAAACGCGTTGATTGAACCCTGAATTAAATCATGTTGTTTTTATCGGGCACAAATGTTAACATTGGCAGAATTTTAAAGGGAATTATAAATGGAATCATTATTTTCTTTGTACAATTTGTGATGTAAATAAAAATTTGTGTTGATTATGTGATTCCAAACATTACTTAGAATGAGTTGATATTATAATCTCTCCAGGAATTATTTACCAAAGTTCCCAACAGGTTGAGTATTTTGTTCATATTTTAATAAACTGAGCTGAATACTATTTAACAAATCTGTAATAATTTGTTTTGTAATTTGTCCAAATGCCCCAAAAACCCGAGGAACATTAAATTCACGATAAGCGAACCTGTCTCCCGTTCACCTTTTAACTGAAGAATTTGTATGAATAATATATTTGTATGAATAACTTTGTTTTTTGTTGTATTTCCCCCTACTTTTACTGAGTTTTATTGAATTATTTATTCATAAGAAAAGTAACTTCTGTACTAACTTTAGCTACTGAGGGGAATGTAGTCTGACAGGTTTTTTTTTCGTAATAGTTTTTGTTTACTTCCATCAGGAGCATTATTTACGGTTATAAGTTGATTTAACAAATTGAAATCTTTGATTCTTTCACTTTTCAATATGAACAGTGAAAAAAATACAAGATATTGGCCAATGAAATAAATACCATGATTAAAAAAACAATAGGTATTTAAGTGATACCGGAAAAAGATTATGTAAGTAATTAGAAATTAATAATATCATCTTGTAAACATTAGTTTTGTTTAACATCAAGTCGTCTTGTCGAGTCACAATCCATTACAATGTATCGCTAATTGATCGCAGACCTAATGAGTCTTCAATCACGGACATGTTAACCCATAAAAGGTGCCCAGATAAGACTATGGTAATTGACGTCCGTCGCCGATAGCTGCAAAACATTAGCTCGCCGTACTACTCTTATCCACAAGCTAAAATCATCTTTATTCATCAAAGAATTGAGTTGAGATTTTTCTAAGTAAGTCGACTTGCGTCATTCCGCGACGCGAACGTGATACGAAACCGTATGGTTGGAAACCGACAAACATATGATTTATGTCAGAGCGTGTCTGTGTGCTTGCAGTGTTGGTTCAATAATACGAGGCATGCGCAGTGGCCGGTGCCGCCATCTGTTGAGAGCCACGTGGGAGCGGCGGCAGCGCGCACGCGCGAACCCATCGATCTCCTCACCTTGACTCGTTAATAAATTCATGTACACGTCACGTTACGTACACGAGAATCATCGATGCCCTTCTTTATGCTCCACGTGGAATACTGTCTGTGAAGCGTACAATTCAATGAGTTTTTCTTGTTGAATGGTTTTCTTCAGTTGTGGCGGTGTCTTACCCAGACTATTTTTTCTGCGGCTTTTTTCCTTTTTCAATAGTCAGTACGCGAACCCCTCTTTGTACTCGGATGAACTCTTAATTGGATTCTGCGCATGTCATTAAATTCGGTTTTAAATGCTATTCACTACTTACTAGATCTCCTCAGTAAAAAATATTCGTGTTTTCGATGTATTAAGTTTCATACGTATACGAATGTTGTAGCCATTAATTATGCTAATTAATTTCGTACGGGTGGAAAATCAACGTTAATAATGGTGTTTCAATTCAATGTCAGTAATGCATTTAAAGCAAATATATTTATTGTGATGTGTATATTGAACGTTCGCCTAAAATTTAGATAATATCTTCGAAGCAGTCATTCTTTCATTGGTCATGAAAGGTGTTAAAAGATTTTGTTAAAATAATGTCGTATTGTTTAGCATTATTTAAACATGTTTGTTTTTTCTTATAAAAATCTGTAGGGCTAATTTCAGTTTATCTTATTTTATATATAATATTATACACACTCAACTTATTTAGTAGTAACATGATTTGGCATCTCTATGAAAATTTCGCATCCATCAATTCATATAGTACCCGAATTGAATACTTCGTAAAAGGCTCTTTCATCTCTACCTCTATAATTATTATCTGTATGCGGAATACAATAATTTTGAATATATTAAAAACTATAAAAACATTACGCGATTATGTGATTCGATAAAAATCAATAATTTATCCGACGTTTTCCACTCAAATGCGGTTGGAAACCGGCGGGTCCGCAGGTAAAAATGACGTCACAGTACCAGGAACGCATAAAGTCGAGATGGTAGTTGCACCGCGGTGCCGGCTACTTACAGCTAATGGAGCGGGAGTCACGCCCACGTCGGCCGGCGCCCCACGACACCCCCCTCCTCCGCATACCCCTCTTCCCTCTCCGCCCTTTGTTACGGGCTTGCAGGGAATAGCAAGGTATTAATCATTTCCAAGTAGGTACGTACAATGTTTAGTCAGTTCGCGGCCAATGACATCATTAGCGGAGCGGAGGTGTCAGATTTTTTCTTGTTTTGCGGTTTTATTTGGAATGAATAATAATAATGAACTAGGTATTTTTATGTTTTGAGTCATGCTGTCATTTTAAATGATATTCAGTTTATAGTTCGAGGAAGTTGTGAATATAGGAATCTACCTGTAATATAAGATTATGTATTTAGAATATATGTTTCGTTAGTTCATTACCGAAGTACTAGGTTATCTCTAGAATAAGATTAAAAACATAACGATACAAATTTCTTGGGAATTACATAGAAAAATGTTACATACCTACACAAACTCACGCCTTTTTCCCGGAAGGGGTAGGCAGAGTTTCCCCTGGTAGCAACCAGGACACTCACGTTTCACCTTGTATTTTTCGTCCCACGATGTGATAGGGGGCGAGCCTATAGCCATATCGGGCACAAATTCCTGACTCCGGGCTAATAATGTATAGAAAAATCCAATTGAGAATTTTTTTAATAGGCTTTTCCCTCCTATTCAAGATAGATAGGCCCGTCGTCATCGCCCATACCTCCCACGTGCCATCTGTCGCCGGTGATCCCCAAGCGGACTTAGCGTTAAAGTCACCGAAGTAGGCCTTGTACAACCACAGCACCAAGCTGGAAAACAAAATACAGCTATATTATGAGGGTAATGAATCTCTATTAGGCAGATGTTTTCTAACAGAGCCTTCCTACCATATATAATACACATGGATATATTCCTGGATATTAGCTACTTTTCGAATGAGGAGCCAGCGCCTCCCAGAGTGATACTAACCTCTATGCCTCCTAAGTCTTTCGCTTCGCTTTCATAGGAAGAGGTAATAGACAGGAAATAATATGTTTTTGGTAAGGAGTCGAGAGGAGAGAGAGTTATGGAGAGTTGGGTCTAAACTTATCTATCTGTACCTGCTATCTAGGCGAACAATTAATACTGGCTTTCTCTTGCCTTATTCATAATTTGACGTATATTTATTGACATGATGTTCTTTTGATTAAAGAAATTAAATTGATTTATTAAACACGCGTTCGGGAAACTGTATAATGTCTTCCCGCCCAAAATTTCTTAGTGCCTAAAGTGTTACCCGTGATGATATACGGCACCGAAACCTGGCCTCTCACTATGGGCCTCATAAGACGGCTAAGGGTAACTTAAAGAGCAATGGAGAGGGCTATGCTTGATATTTCCCTACGAGATCGAAACAGGAATGAGAAGATCCGTGGGATAACAAAGGTTATCGACATAGCGCTTAGGATTAGCAAAGTGGCAGTGGACCGGACACATAGCACGTAGAAATAATGGCCGTTGGGTTCGAAAGGTTTTGGAGTGGAGACCATGTACAAGCAAGCGAAATGTCGGACGCCTACCCACAAGGTAGACGAACGAGCTGCTTAAAATCGCAGGAAGTTGCTGGATGCAGGTAGCTCCCAACAGTTCTATATGGCGAGCCATTGGGGATGCCAATGCTCAGCAGTGGACTTTCTGTGGCCGAAGACAGAGAGAGAGATTAAATTAAAATTAAGTATTTTTTGTCTCTCTGTATATAAAATACTAGTATTGCTCGCGGCTTCGCTCGAGTGAATAAGATTTTCTAGATGAAAGTCCTGCTATATAATATTTTCCCGGGAGAAACGGCTTTCTCGATAAACGAACTATTCAACCCAAATGTTTTTTCAAATCGAAACAATCTTTACTGAGATTAGTGTGTTCAAGCAAACAGACTCTTCTAATTAATTACATTAATATAGATAATATAAAGATAAATTCTTCCAGCCCGGCTCGCTGAAGGATATTACCTACATTCGGTCTGTGTGCTCAAGAAAAGTAAATAAATACACCCAATAGTCACATACACAAACGTGACTCCACACTAACCTACAAATCTTACGTCATGTTTATCAGAAACAACTAGATCCGAATTAAATACTTGTGAGTTGTGTATCTCTCAAAGATTTGTCACAGTGCGGGAATCAAACCCGCGGTCTTTAGGCCAACTGCGCCGTGGAGGCCGTCGCTAGTTTTGTTTGGGCGTCCGTTTTATGCATTATGGGCGTCCACGTTAGATACTAGACCAAGCGCACTGTCACTGATGTTATTGTATTTTATTGTATTGTATCAGCCCATATACGTCCCCCTGCTAGGCACGGGCCTACTCTACAATCGAGAGAATCGATTAGGAGGGGTTAGGCCATATAGTCCACCACGCTGGCCATATGTCACCTATAAATACACCCACCCAACAGTCACATACATATTCCTGACCCCACACTAAGATCGAGTCTTGTGACGTGGGTATCAGAAACTACGAGAGACTTTTCGGTCTTACAAACACTCAGACCCGAAACAAATACCTGTGGATCACACAAATATTTGTTTCGGTGCGGGGATCGAACCCGCGGCCTCTCGTTTCACAGGCGGTGTCTAACCAACTGCGCCACGGAGGCTGTCATGCTATCACCCATATCCTACATTTATGCGTGTTTGACATTATATTATATCCGTATTGTAAAATGATTTAGCTGACTATTCTATGATCGGATATCTAAGAAAGTGTCGCCGCCTTGCAAGAAGCTGACTTTACTGACTGTATTGGAAATTGTCATCTGAGGGTCATTGGGACCTACTTAAGTTTTACCTTTACCTGCCGTTATTAACGCTGGTTTCAGTGTGACTCTGCCATAATCGTCGAATTTACGAGACTTATCTGATCATCATCATGATGTCATCTTAATCCATAGGAAGTCTACTGTACCTACTACCTCGCCCAACGATTTTACAAACACCTTTAAAGCAACCCATAATCCACATCTGTATTCTTACCTATGTCTGTATCTGTATCAACCTATACTTCCCATTGCAGGCCACGGGCCTCTTCTACAATCGAGAGTGGTCAGGCCATATAGCCCAACTCGCTGGCCTAGTGCGAGTTAGCGGATTACATACTATAGAAATTCTTACTAACGGCTGTGGTGCAGGTTTCACGATGTTTCCTTCATCATTTTAATGCGATGTGAATATCAATACAAAAGTGACTCTGAAAGTCACAGGTGTGCCCTGAGAACACAGTAAAAATGTTGACAGCCGCATCAGGTCCGTTACCAAAAGGCCACCACCAATGGCGGATCCAGGGGGGAGGTCATGGGGGTCATGACCCCTCCCTGGGCTGACTCCGGATTGACATATTTTTTAAAACGTATCGTTGATTTTGACTTTAAAAAATCGTAAACATATTCACTAATCACAGGTGTAACAAACTTTAAATAATCTCTTTTAAATGTATAATTGTAATCGAATTCGAGTACGTCTAGTATTCTACTATAACTATATGACCCCACCCCCCCTGACTTAAAAGCTGGAGCCGCTCTTGGCCACCACGCAATTGATCGCACTATCAATGACTGTAGATGAAAAATAATAATAACTTTTTTTTGAAATAAAATTTTTTTTTTTAAATAAGACTAAAATACCTTAAATATAATAATTAATTCCTTTCATATTTCGGAGTTAGGTACTTTAGAAATGTCCCGCCATCATGATTAGCAGAGATTTAATAGTCCTAGCATATTCCGAAGAGTAAGATAGTAAATGGAGACTGTCCCGCCCTCACACCCGCCACTGCAACTCCTGTACGCCAGGATCAACTGTGGCACGCATTTAAATGACACTGAGCATTGAAGCTCAGCGAGTCTCCGGGAATGTCTAACTGCTCTTTAACCCGCAACGAAATCAATCATAAAGTTAAATTAATAGGAGGAGTTTGAAATAAATTATTGTCCACTTCATTGGAGTTAGGTACTTAGAGTTTTTGATATCTACCGCTGTCGCTTACAAAGCTAGGTGTGAATCCATACTTCTCCAACGATGTCAAATCTAAACGATTCTCCCGGACTTGAGGTGTTCATTAGCGGCTATTTTCTATTAACATCGAATAAAATGGAACATCATTAATCCCGACCGTCATTACATAATGAGAAAAAAAAAACACTTAACAATAGCTAAGGAAAGTATAAAAATACTAAAATGACAGTAAAATTAACTCTTTAACACGTCGCGTGGGTGTGTACTCGAAACCGCTCTTTGTCCTTCCCTTTCCCCTCCCATTTTGAGAGGCACACCCACTATCAAAGTATTGTGGAGTTTCGGGCGGCGGTAAACACATAACACCAGGTGAGCTGTCTTCGGGGAAAATATAACCTGTGCCACAAAATTATCTACTTATTACATTTGTAATTATAGGATTTCCAGAAAGCTGAGAATATGCTGATTTTCCAAATTAGTGACTTTTCCATACCATAATCCTTTTGCAATAAAAGGAACGAAGTCTTCGCTTATCATAGCAACCTATTTCCTTATCAAAATATGTGAACCGACTGCTAGATTTATACCTTATCACGCACGCCGCAATCCCCGATCATTCGCCGTACGAATTTACCGCCTCTCGCAAACGCAACTTTCGACAAAAAATTAGTAAGCTACTTTCTAACTGTCTTAACAAATTCTTCTTACTTCTAACATTAAAAATTGCCACCAAAAGTTCCTCTAAACATAAAACTTTTTAGGTATACTAGTAATATAGGTATTAAGGTATAAACCCTTGATGCGTAAAACTCGACTTAAAACGAATACCTATTTGCAACCAAATTCTTTTCTTTAAGAACAAATTCTTCTTAATTTAAATTCTTTATAAACATCGCTCAAAGTCGTTTTAGGCACAAAATACCTGTTTAGCCGTAAATACTTTAGTTTACAAGATGTAAAGATATTAAAGCCCTTGCTGCGTAAGTAAATTCAACAAATATAAACTGAATTCTTTGCTTTAGTATCCAATTTTCTTTGAGTAGCTCCAATTATGATTCTTTGTAAACATCTCCGAAAGCCCTAAGCACAAAACATCTAAACAAAAAGGTTAGTTTACACTTTACAAGAAGCAAAGGTATGAAGGTGTAAGCGAGTTCCGAAGGGCCGGAGGGCGGGCCGGGGCGGGGCGAGAGGCGCGCCGCCCTCGGGAGGGGCGCTGCGTCTGCGCGCACGCCCCGCGCGGTCCTCGCTAACTCAGATCATTCTTTTGTGCTTCTGTTGATTCTGATTCTTGGTATTTGAATTTGGAATGCAATTTGTTTCTTTTAAAACGTTTGGTTTTAAATGCGTGGGAGAAATGAGGTTGGAATGTTATTTTTATTTTTAATAGAGTAGATAGGTTGGTAGTGAATTTGAATTTGGAATGTTTTTTTTTCCGTTTTTGTGCATTGCGATCAGATGAGATTTTATTGATTTTGTTTTTATGTTTTAGTGTATAAATTAAAAGTTGGCAAAGGAAAGTAGTGGTTTAATTGAATCAGGTAATTCTTTTAAGTGTGTGAGATGAAAGAGGTTCTTAATAAAATAGTTGTTACTTATTTTTAATGCTTAAAACTTATTAATGATGACAGTACTCCATTACCTTATAAGTTAGTCACGAATATTTATATGTTTTGTAGCCGAGTTCTCGCCCACTGTACCATGAAGGCTATCAATAACTTGTAACGCCCCCGTACGCTCTCATTTGCACGAAGTTTACCCATTTCTTTTATAACTACGTAGCGTATTTATAACATAATTGAAATTATTGTTTTTATTTTTGTGTTAGAACGCTATAAATTAGTTAGGTCTTTTATTAAGAGAGGGCATTTAAATCAGATGGCACCAGTCTTGTTGATTGCCTCGGTGGCGTCGCTGTACTAGGGTACGATTTCAAAGCTGAGGTTCTCGGGTTCAAATCCCGGGTCGGGAAAAGTGATATTGGCTTTTTACATTATTTATCAGCTCGGAGTCAGGAATTTGAGCCCGATATGGCGATAGACTCGCCCCCTATAACATCGTGGGACAGAACCTACAAGGCGGAATGTGGGTGTCTTGGTGGCCCCTCTGCTCCTTCTGGGATAAAGGCGTGAATTTATGTAAGTAGCGGGGTATTACCACTTATAATTGGGATTTTCGTGACGATCCTGATAGTGGTCATCACTGTAGCCAGAGTAACTACTGGACATAACGAGACTTAACATCTTATATCTCAGAATTGCGAGCGTAGTGGAATGCCAAGCATTTCATTGTAATTCATGGTGTTGTTTGGTTTTGCTACTGTCCATGAGCGGTCGTATCGCTTACCATCAGGCGAATGGCATGCTCGTCTCGTCATTCATCGCAATAAAAGAAAAAAAAAATCTTTATTTAGGCCGTCTTTTACGATATCTTTTGAACCAGTCATATTTCTATCGTAAGTATTGTTAAAGAGCACACACTGGCAAAATAATATATTTCATTTGAAAAAGGTATAATTAGTACGCAGGATAATAAACCCACGATAGACCACACTTACGGGCAAGCGAAGTGTCGGCTGACAAAGTGGACGGACGACCTGGTTAAGGTCGCAGAAAATCGCTGGTTGCAGGCCGCTTCCAACAGGTTGATTTGGAGATCACTTCCTGTGGCTGAAGAGAGAGAGAAAGAGAGTAAGAGAGAGAGAGGTGCACTTACCTGAATCATAATGATGGGTTTGCCACAATCGTGTACGTTAGGCGCTATACGGGCGCGTTCCACCTGCCGCCGGCTATAGAGTTTCCGGTAATCTCATTTACCAAACGAAACGAAATAACAACGCTGTTTTTTTATGTCTGCGAGACAGTGGTAACACCTCTGTCGACCTATTGTTGTAGCTTTAAGGCGCACTAGACAGTAGACACCAAAGCCACCGACCCGCCGACACGACCCGCCGACACGACCCGCCGACACGACCCGCCGACACAACCCGGCGACCTATAAGAAAATAATCATGTCAGATACAAGCGCCCGCACGTGTTGCCCGCTGACATGTTGGCGGCATGTCGGCGATGCAAGCTCAACTCATTTGCCCGACATTCAACATCATGAGTGAAGTCGTCAACTAACCCGCCGATAGGTCGGCATATCGGCGACTTTGGTGTGTAGTACGCTTGACGGGCAACAACACCGCAGATCTAAAGCGTACTACACTCTAAAGCCGCCGACCCGCCGGCCTATGTCGGTTAAGTTTTGTTGGCGGGCTACTTGGCGGCTTGACTCATTGTCGAAAAACTTTGTCGAGACATGTCAGCGGCTCGACATAAATATACAAATAAATACACCCAACAGTCACATACATAGTCCGGACCTCACATTAAGATCAATTAAGTCAGTATCAGAACTACGAGAGACTTTTCGGTTTCACAAACACCCAGACCCAAAAAAATATTTGTGGACCATGGCCTCTCGTTTCGCAGCCGGCGTCTAACAAACTGCGCCACGGAGGCTGTCACATGGAGGCTGGACATGACATAAGAAACATTTTTAGGACGTTGTTGAGTGTCGCCAGGCGACTGAGCAGAGCGCTTGCGTCACCAACATGTCGGCGGGCAACACGTGCGGGCGTTTGTTACCGACATAATTCTATACTTAAAGACCGCCGCGCCGGGTTGTGTCAGCGGGTCGTGTCGCCAGGCGGCTTTGGTGTGTCGTGCGCTTTTCACTCCTTTAAATTGCGCCGGCCGGCGTAATAAAGTCGAGTGACAGCGAATTAATGGTCGGTCATCAACTAACACTTTATTAAGACGGCATTGCTTTTACCGTAAAGTGCAATAGAGCTACTTCTTTTAGATTTAAATAAGGTATTTATAGAGTTGAGTGAGGTTCAACAGTTTGCTCGCAGACAAAACAGGGTCATACCACTAGTTGTAAATATGGAAAAAATAAGGTACCCATTGAAATAAAACTATTTTATACGGATTTTATCGCGATTTGGTTTAACTTTTACATTTTTTAACTTCCCGACGTTTCGATTACTTTACAGCTTTCGTGGTCACGGGGCGGACCATTAAATAAGGTACCACTTAAAATCTGTTACTTAGAATGACAATAGTGATAGGTCGGCCCGTCCGGGGTATTACAGGCTCAACGAAAACCAACATGCATTGACGGCTGTTCTGTCTTGTTTCATTGGCAGAAGTCAATTAGCATTGTGAGTGATATTGGCAGAAGCCTAATTACTCTATCCTTCTACTTTCTTGTTTTCTCCCCATTCTAACCCATATTGAGCAGCCAGCTACGATCCAAATGTTGTAGATGTTCATAAGCGCCGCTAATCAGTTTCCATCAGCTGGGCCGCAACTCGTTTGTCGGATCTAAGTAATAATAAAAAAGAAAATATAAATTGCTACCTACTCTTATCACTGAACTAAGTTTTAAGTATCCTTAAAGCGCTTTTAAAATTTTTGCTTCAAACCTTACCTGACAAAGCTATACCCTTTAACTCACCCTGCATAAATTTGATAACAGAATATTGCGATGATAGCGTGGGGTTGGTATCAGTAGTGCAGGGTGGCGAGGGCGCGGTGGGTGTCGGGTGCGCCCCGCCGGTCGTTGTATCGACCCGCGGATTATCTGCCCCATGCCAACCACTATAGGCGAGCCGGGGTAGTTTATAGCATACGACTAAATTTTGTAATGTTCAATAAAAAATTATATCTTTTGACTGGAAGTGATAAAAACAGACGGGTATTTCTGAAAAAGAAAAAATATGATACCTAATTTTGGGTTATGTTTTTTAATTGATAATATTGTTTTATTTTTGAAAATAAACTTGTCGGTCGGATAATACACTTTTTGTGTGGTTTTGTTCAAGCATGATATTTAATTCCGTTTTACCAAGGCAATTTAATTAACAACAATAACATCAAAAATAACGTCACCCAATAGGGTGTCATTAATATTATAGGCCGATTTTTCTTGTACCACTGTGTAACAATCCAATTGCACCGACCCGAATCGTACTCAATATTTTGAATGGCAATCCGACATCGTATCGTCATGTGTAAATAAT
The DNA here is from genome assembly GCA_949752805.1 of Deilephila elpenor. NCBI lineage: Eukaryota > Metazoa > Arthropoda > Insecta > Lepidoptera > Sphingidae > Deilephila > Deilephila elpenor. Next base: position 10,720,109 of record OX457099.1, read on the forward strand.
GAAATAGCATTACAGAACATTATATGACGTGCATCAACCGCAGAACAAGCGAATCGATTGGACGGGAATCTCATTACGGAGTGTAATTGTACAAGATTTGCTCGCACTGACACATTAATTAACATTGTACGTTTTCATGGAAATTATTTTAAATTTTACGGTAGGAAGTTGAATTTATGTGCCGGATATTGCAAGTTCAATGGTGTGTTAATAATTAATAGATGTCAGTTATTTTGTTGTGTCGTCCCATTATCTGAATGGGAATTGATTATTTTTCGTTGACATTATAATTTTGCCGGTAAACTAGATACACCAGAATGTACCGGATAGTCACGTCTTTGGGTGACTGTGAGTTTTCTACCATTATGTATGTCACTACTCAAGCGGCAGAGAACTATCTACTATCAGCAAATCACCTTGATGATTCGGAATTTGTAAAATTTCTATTTATTTTTCGGAATATAAATATAGGCTGCGTATCCACTAAAGACGTACGAGGAAGGTGTTCAGTCTGCGAGAAAATTATCCATTAATATTTGTTGTTCCATCACTCAGCACAGCCCGGGTAGAAGAATTGGTGCAGAAAGATAGAGGTACTCTTAAGAGATGACTTGCATACTGGTCCTCAACATCACAACGTGTTCCCGCACTACTCACTTCTCAGCTATCTCACCAGTATCTGATCATATACCCAAATACACCCAACAGTCACAGACTTCACACTAAGATCAAGACTTGTGTCGTGGTTATCAGAAACTACGAGACTTTTTCGGTCCCACAAACACCCAGACCCGAAACAAATACCAGTGGATCACACAAATACTTGTCTCGGTGATCGAACCCGCGGCCTCACATTTCACAGAAGCTGTCTTATCTGGTATATGTGATACTATAACATAGCTTTGACTGCCTTCGTGGCGCAGTTGTGCTGCAGTAGTACCTATGATTGCAAAGCTGAGGTCTCGGGTTCTAATCCCGGTTCGTGCATAGCGATATTGAATTTTTCTATTTATTAGGTATCAGCCCGGAGTCAGAAATTTATACCTGGTGTGGCGTTAGGCTTGCCCCCTAACACATAATGGGACGGAATACTTAAGGCGAATCTTTGGTGTTTTAGTAGCACTTCTGCCTACCCTTCTGGGAAAAAGGCGTGAGTTTATGTATGTATAACATAGCTTCGGTATAAATTATACCACCGCTTGGCTCTTTGCATCGCTCAGCTTCCCCGCATTTCTCAGGTGTATACGCAGCCTTATCCTAGTATACAACATCGGAAAACAGACATGGTATATTATACTTCTCCTTATCCCATACCTGCTTGCACGAAGTAGCCGCATCTTGGTTTTATCCATCTCGAACAAATTGCCAATTGTCGAACACCCACCGTTTTAGCGAAAATTTATTTTAAGTCCCGTAGCTTTTTAAATACGCTAAATTTGATCGATTAAATTACACGATATTAATGAGGAAAGTAACGTCAAAAGTATTTTTAGCAACGTACTAATGTATGTGACGTTTATACTTTCCGGGAGTTCTCCCCTCAATTCCCCCGTGTTTGATATTTTGCACCCCACACAGCACCCCATACACCCCTGTACAAAGTAGATAAAACGTGCAATTTATTTGTTATACTATATAATTATTACACCGACGTCTTCCATTATAGGACTTATTTTGTAATTAAAATGTCCTGTCATTTGTAAAATATTCTTTATGATTAGCTGGAAACACGCAAGCAGATGTCTTGGTGGAATATGGATATCCCAGGATTAGAATATTAATAGCCCACTCGGATAGTGAACATTGAATACTATACTGAAATATCCGACATAGTGAACCACGCACGTGTACTGCATTCTGTTCAGCCTGAGGATATCCAATCCCGAACGGAACTCTTTAATTACGTCAAACTTAGGATGTGCTATTTGAATTACTACACTTATTTTGCTACTGTGCATAAGCGGTCCTATCGCTTACCACCAGGCCGGATGGCACGCTCGTCTCGCCATTCATTGCAATAAAAAAAATTACCATGAGGTGTATCTTAGTTACTCTCGTGCGTAAAAAGGATTAATTTCATTGCCAAACTAATATGAAATTCAAATTTGAAGAAGTGGTCACCGCCGTAATTATCGCACGCAGTTTCAGAATTTAGTCTTTAGTCTTTATTGTCTTAGTAATTAATTACAATTATTTGATCCGTGGACCGTGGTGCTTTATGACTGGCTGCTTTGGCTGTAAAAGTCTGTATGCGAGGTTATTTACCTCTTTAGTTCATTGTTTTGTCACCCGCTTTATTACGGAGGGAAGTAGACAATAATTTATTTCCAATTCCTCCTATTAATTTACCTTTGTGATTGATTTCGTTGCGGGTTAAAGACAAGTTAGACATTCCCGGAGACTCGTTGAGCTTCAATGCTCAGTGTCATTAAAATGCGTGCCACAGTTGATCCTGGCGTACAGGAGTTGCAGTGGCGGGTGTGAGGGCGGGACAGTCTCCATTTACTATCTTAGTCTTCGGAATATGCTAGAACTATTAAATCTCTGCTAATCTTACTGACTCATGATGGAAATACTGCAGCATAATTTATATGCGTCGGTGAAACGTTGGTTAATCAAGTCAAGGTAAATCACGCGTGCTTAGCAAACAACACCTTTATCTGAGCGAATATGCAGTGAAGCGCTGCTGGCTTCAAAATGAATCTAGCTATAGCAAAGTAACCACGGGCGAAAATTTAATAAAGTGTAATTTCGCTTCATAAATCAATTACTCGAAATGGAAATGATGTGTCTTTCCTACCATTTTTGTTGATATGAAAAGTTTACGTCAAACATGCGTAAAACATTAATAAATCAGTTTCTATTATTTCTATTATCAAGATAACAATGCTTTGAAATTTGAAGTTATTTAATTTGACTGCGCCAAAACTATTAAAATGACGTACCTAAAACATGTGATTCTAAACATTGTAATATTTACTTGTGTATCGTATGATTACGGTTTTAGTTCAATATTGGTGGTATCGCGTCAGAAATCATTTTGAAAATGATCGGAGAACCTATCTTAAAATCATACATGTATACATAAACTAACGCTTTTATTCCAAAAGTGGTAGACAATGGCGCCACCAGGACACCCACATTTCGCCTTGTATGTTCCGTCCGACAATATGATAGCGAGCTTATCGCCATATCGGTCACAAATTCCTGACTCCGGGCTGATAATGAATAGAAATACCCAATATCACTTTACCCGACCCGGGACTCGAACCCGAGACCTCAGCTTTGTAACCGTACCGTAATACAACTACGCCACCGAGGCAGTTATAAAATTTGTCATGGTTACTAATTGACAACCGTCGATTTAAAAATCCTCTTATATTAAATTGATCCCACTTAATGATGTTAAATCTGAGTCGCGGGGGTGCAATGGAGGGAGGGGGTTGATAGGGCAAAACACACATGATTTTAATATGACGTCACTCACCTCACCCTCTGAAATGGCAAGGGGTTTAAAGATAGGGGTGCACGGTTATTAAACATTATGATTTGAGTCTTCGCTGAACCGACAGTGATAAGGTTTTGTTAGAAATAAGATATTTTTCTTCATACATTTTAAATATATCATGATTACATGCCTAATGCCTTGAGTGAGAATGAGATGGGACGGGCGGGATTTAACGGGACGGGATGAGAAATTCCAAATAAACTTAATCACGCAGACGAAGTTTGCGGGCAGAAGCTAGTAAGTAATATAGTTATACATATATTTTGATAATGCGCTTCGATTTACGGTAAATATAGTGCTGTTTTTGCTTAAATCTACGGTGATATTACGGAATTACTTTAATTAATATACTTCAAATAAGTATTAAAATGAAATGTTAGTCTTTAATGATGAAAGAAAAAGCTTTATACGGGATCAAGCTATCTCGCTGACTGACCATAACACGGTAATATTATTTCACGTTTTCGCTAAGATAGCGTATTATCGTGGGTGTGCTCAACTATTAGACAAGAATATTAACAAGCAGAGACACTTCCAAATAAAACTATTGTTCTGTATCACCATATTTAAAAGTCATAAACGCAACTTTTTTTATTATGTTTGTGTGTAGGCGTTGTCGCTTTCCACCATTGTAAGTCCTGCATTATTGTTGCATTAATGCAGAAACAAACAGTTACGGCCTTATAAAAAAACTGATTTAAAACCTATTTTAACTATCGAATACTTTGTCCTCTTCGCTCAAATTGAATTCATTCGAAAGGGACAAGGCATCCGATAACTAAAATAGTTGTTATTTACGACGGGCCGCAGTTACGAGTCCGGCGTCATTTCTTTCAGGACACTAATGCCGGGCAAAGTGACTTAAAATATTATAAATCTGTTTTACACAGAGAGAAGGCGAAACTCGGGTGTGCTGGTAGCACCTCTACCTACCCTTCCGTGAAAAAAAGTGTGAGTTTATGAATATACACAGATTTAGGATTTTTCTGCACAAATAACAATAGTTTTTATTATTCTATTGTTTTTATCGGTACGCGTGGAGAGTCCACGGCCGTAACGCTTAATCATTTTTACGGAATGGATAATTAGATATAATTAATCAACAATTTCAGACAATATTGTCTAATAATAGTCTTTGACAGCCTCCGTGGCGCAGTGGGATAGACGCCGGCTGTGAAACGAGAGGCCGCGGGTTCGATCCCCGCACCGAGATAAATGTTTGTGTGAACCACAAGTATTTGTTTCGGGTCTGGGTGTTTGTGAGACCGAAAAGTTTCTCGTAGTTCTTGATACCCACGACACCATAATCGATCTTAGTGTGGGGTCAGGACTATGTTTGTGACTGTTGGGTGTATTTATTTATTTAATAGTGGAGGATGTCTTAAAGAATATAGTTATAAACAATAAAATTTCTGACATTTCAACCACGAGTGTTCGCGTCTCGTGATGGAAAACTTGGCAACTATCTAGCTTGATATTGCCAAATAAATAAAGACTGTAACTATAGGTACTAATCTGAATATATCAACTTATCTCAAAGCCGTATCTACTATTTAATTTCACTGTATTTATGTTGGTGTCCCAACATATCTTTTTCATAACATTGGTGTAGCAGTTACGTCAAAAATATCTTGCCTTTGCAATAGCAAAGTAATTTAAAGAAAGGTAATAATTGTTACCACAGTTACCTTACCATTGCAACTCCTGTCGGCCAGGATTAATAGCACTCAAAGAACTGCCATCGAGTACTGAAGCTCGGCGAGTCTCTTAAGGATAATATTTTGTCTTAAATTCGCAACAATATATATCAGAAAAAAAAATTAACGAGTTGGATTACATACTTAAATTGACTGATCTAACCTTGCTTTTCTAACTTTTATTCAACATTTTAATGCCCAGATATCGTGGGTGTTTATGGGCGGCAGAGATTAGTAACCATTAGGAGAATCGTTGGCTAATTTGTCAATAAAATATTATGTTAGTGTGTTGGGTAAATAGGATTTAATTTTTATGTGTATTTTGAAACTGTACACTTGATTGTCTTGAATTCAAACAGTCTTCAACAATATATTATCTACCTTATTATTATTTTCAAAAATATTTTTATTAATGTCATTATAAAAAAGTAACTATAATAAATATAATGCGAAAAAGTGTAGAAATGTTTTAAGCCGTACAACACGGCGAGAAGCAGTCGGTCTCGCTGCGCGCCTAACTCGCACATTTAGGCCTACATTTGATGCGAGTTCCGCCGTTTCATGCGCGCCTAGTACGGAATGTTATATTTAATCCATTACTTAAATCATATTTCTAGATTCAACTGAATTTAATCCACTGAGCTGATTCTCGAAGAATTATGAAATAAAGCTTGAAATAACGCATGATATTTTAAAAGTGAGCGGTGCTTTCTGAAATAGAAATACGATTGTACGACGTAATATTTTTAACAAATTAATTACTATAATAATACAGGTAGTATGCTTAATTTTCTACATTGTTAGAAAACTGCGTTTTCTAAATATATGAGTTTTCTTTAAATTCCTGAACTATTGAATTCTCACTTGCTGCACTTAATCTTTGCATGTAATGCACTTTAAACGGATCGATAAATGAAAATTATTCAGTGATATTGTAGTAATATTGTGTGAACATTCTAAGTAATTACCACATCATTACATGCAGCACGAAACCCCACTAAAACACGTCGCGAGCAAAGTTATAAAAGCGTACAAAGAACGCGCGTACCAACTTATTCCTTTTTAATTTATTCCTTTCTTTACAAATTCAGCTTGTCTCGAGCGCCGCTTTCTCGCGGGTCACGAGTTGCACACTCCACATCCGTTCTCTTCTGAATGCACAATAGGAATGCTGTCGTCTCTTTCTGACGCTTGCTCTACCCGTGTGGCTGTCTCCGTCTGGCGTCACGCGACGTTGTCAATTCTCCGCGCCTATACCGACGTGAAGTGACCTTGTTGTCGCGCTCCACTGGCTTTGCGCGCTGTTAAAACACTAGGTATAATTACTTAAGATTTATGGACTAATTTGTGTTGTTTTTACTTATTGATGTGGTGATATTAATGAATTATGCAACAGTTAAATGTGCCAGATTTAACACGTAATGAAGTCATGCTTTGGTTAAGTCTTAATTGACTAGTGTTTTATGGTCCGCTTATTATTTTTAAATTTGTAGCAATATGGTAATTAAGTGTCACGTATGAAGAATGATGTTTGAAGTAGACTAATTCGCGGGACTTGATATTTCTGCGTGAATATTTTTTAATTCCACCGACTGCCAGGAAGTATATCATATCAAGGTTTATCATTCCAAAAATATGTATGAGGTATTTTAGATAATACTGCCTCAAAATGGGTGTTCACAAGTTTTATTCGGCCCCGCCATCCATCAGAGCAAATTCACAGCTCAAAAATTTTCTAATATCATAAATCGCATTGGAAAATCGCGCATTCCCGCGACAGTTTCATTAATTTTGTATTTTCTAATAATTGAATTAATTGCTTGACTTTCCTTTAATTATGATCAAAATAAGTATAATTATTCAGCTAGCAAAGTAATAGCGCCGACCTCTCCTAATTTCAAGAGATTTTTCAAAAAGAAAGTATAAAAGTAGGAAAACTATTTGATGAACTTTCATAACATATTAAATTGTTGACAGTCTAATGTAATACATTTTATTAAAATCACTTATGAAGTATTTATACTAAAATCGGCACGCACCGTAAAGCGAAGCGTCGGACATTCGTCAAGAAGGTGTACATACGATCTAAGGTTCCAGGGTAGTCACTGGATGCAGTTCGTATTGTCGCTCGATGCCTTGGATGGATCATTGCAGAGGGGCCATCTTCAATGTGAATGATGACGACGTTACGAGCAACTTACAGTCGCTACAGTTACGGAGGGACGTGTTCTACCGTCAGTATTATTTTATTGCCTGTGTAGGTAGGTACTAGTAGATAGGTAGGTAGGCACTTATTAGTGAAAGGTCTCTCATATGTGAGAGGCCACCTTTGTAGGTACCACCGTTATGTCTATTTCTCCCGCCAAACAGCAGTGTAAATGCACTGTTTGTGTCCCGATTTGAAGGACATTTTAGCCAGAGTAACTGGACATATTGAGACTTAACATCTTATGTCTCAGGATGGCGAGCGCAGGGCAATGCCATGCATTGCTTTGTAATTCATGATTTTTGGTTTTGCTACTGTCCATGAGCGGTCGTATCGCTTACCATCAGGCGAACGGCACGCGCGTGTCGCCATTCACAGCAATAAAAAAAATCCAGCAAACCAGTCCAGTAAACGAGCAAACAATGGTAAGTGATCATTGCCCTTGAACATCCAAAGCGCTTGGATCATGGATGTGTTGCCGGCCCATCAAATCGGGAGGGGAGACTGCCCCGCCCTCACACCCGCCACTGCAATTCCTGTAAGCCAGGATCAAAAGTGGCACGCGTTTTAATGACACTGAGCATTGAAGCGCGTCTCCAGGAATGTCTAACTTGTCTTTAACCCGCAACGAAATCAATCAAAAAGTTAAATTAATAGGAGGAGTTGGAAATAAATTTGTCCACTTCCCTCCCTAATAAAGTGGGTGACAAAACTCCAAATCGGGAGGGGAGCGGGAAGGAAAAAGCGTGGGAAGAGAGAAGACGTATTGGGAATTTGGCAATCTCACTCTCCGAAACGCGACAGCAAAGCTGCTGCTTCACGTCGATATCCTGTGAGACGTTGGTACCGCCCCGGAATAGCCTACCCGTTCATGCTGAGTCATGACTGACAACAGCGTGGTCCTACCACTATTAAAGTATCTGGGCGATTTTATTAAATAATTGTCCAATCTTATTCTTTCACCCCAGTTTCATTCGTGTTAGGATGACACATCACACGTGATCAATCTCGCTCGTTCTCTTTTTCTTACAATCCTGGATCCACCACCTTAACGTAAAGAGCCAATTGATCACTAATCGATACCCTTTATGAAGGGCATCACAGTTATCAGTTATCATCATATGCAGTCGCTTGGCCGAATCTGATAAAATTTTCCGATTTATTAAACATACATACATACATAAACTCACGCCATTATCCCCGAAGGTTTAGGCAGAGGCGCCACCAGGACACCCACATTTCGCTTTGTATGTTCCGTCCCACGATGTGATAGGGGGCGAGCCTATCGCCATATCGGGCACAAATTCCTGACTCGGGGCTGATAATGAATAGAAAAATTCAATATCACTTTGGCCCGTGCCCTGCAGTGGGATGTATATGGGCTGATATAGATAGATAGATAGATAGAATATCACTTTGCCCGACCCGGGACTCGAACCCTAGACCTCAGCTTTGCAACCGTACCGTAATACAACTACGTCACCGAGTCAGTCGAGGCAGGCACCGGCGATTTATTAAAACCTTGCAAATTTAGTACATTCAAATTCATATGTAATTAAAATTTTCTAATAAATAATTTAATTATGACACTGACTTAGCAGAAGTACTTATGTATGCTAATCAGTATTCAGAATATCGGAGATATAAATGAAACGAAGACATTAACATCGAGTCATCAATTCCTCGGAACCAAACTCGTTCAATATAAATTGTGCAACAGCGACCACCCATACGTGGGAATGTTTATTCATTAAATTAACACTGTTTTTATTTACATGCATAAACCTGACATTAAAATGAAACGAGTGGTCGCCCATTTAGAAGAGGGCTGGAGTCACAAGCCGCTGTCCCGCCGGTCGCGAGTTTGGAATCAAGGTCTAATCCCTTAGCTTTTTGTTTTTTTGGACTTATAACTAATTACCGCTGGCTTGAACGATGCCGGAAACATCGGAAAGCAATCTTCGTACGACATTTCTCCCTAAAAAGTTGAATAGTGTCTTAGAATTTCACACATGTGGGGTAGGTACCACTAATAAAAGTAATGTGGTTGACACCTACCAATTGGCGTGCGGGGACTGACAGATCATAAAAATTTAACATTTTCTGCATGGCGACTGCAGTCTTCAGTGTCTAATGAAATTCCAGTATGCGGACTGTACGGCATGCGTCCATAGCAAATATCTCCCGTATTAAACATTCGGTCCTTATCCACCAATGTAAATACCTAAGCTATTATATTAGTTATTATGATATAAATTCAATCAACATTTTATTCTAAAAAAGGGACGGAAAATTACCAGGCGGATCACCTGAAAGTATATTGCCGATCTGGAAATGTATATATGAGATACTATGGAAGAAGGACGGGAGGGAGGAGCAAGTAGTTTATAATATATTTTTGTCAAATTAAACGAAACGCGAATGCAGAGTTTATATTTCACGTCGATTTCGTGTAATAGGATAAAGCTGCCCGACTCAGAGCGATCAATCTACATTACGTCTAATCCAAATTACTCCACAGCTCTAACTCATATCAGTCTTTTTCAATGTATGTGTGGAAATACGCATTTCAAAAAGAGCTGCTATTTATTTAAACACACAATAATTTTAAGCAACCGCTACCCTAGCATACCCGTAACGCCATCTAGTGATAGAAAATAAATTTATTGAAAATAAATCAGAAGGGAATCTTTTTGAAGAGTATGTATTCAGTCAATAGTAATAGCGTTTTATAGTATTATATTTTAAAGTATTAAGTAATTAATTTTAAGTTTAAAGTCATCTCATGGGGAAGAATGTCATGGTTCGTCGCTAGGATTTCTTGCCCCTGTTCGGCCTCTCTGTGTACTCTATCGGTTGTTTCACTAGGAGTGCTTCGAGAAACTTTTTAATATGGTACCGGTAGGCAATAATTTGGTTGTGCATGACCCCTGGCATTGCTTACTAACCGCTTACTAACAGGCGAAGCCGCATGCTCATCTCCCTGCAAAGGCAATAAAAAAAGTTATAGTTTTGAGCAGCCCACCATAGGATAGAAAGACCTTTATCAAGTCATCGGTCCATTGCGCAGCAGGACGTCCTAAACGCGATCTCTACTTCAACATTTACTATCTGCTCCACTGATTCGTCAACAGACAGCGGTTCACTTCCACTTCATGACGTTTTATGGCATTCCTTTTCTTTCTTATTTCATAGATATCCTGACCTTACACTATGATCGAGTTTTGTGTGGTAGGTATTAGAAATTACGAGAAACTTTTCGGTCTCACAAACACCCAAATCCGAAACCAATACCTGTGGAGCAGACAAATATTTGTCTCGGTGCGAGGATAGAACGAGCGATCTCTCGTTTCACATTTCGGCTTCATAGGTCAATGGTCATTACGATAAGGACGCGCCGGTTATAGACTAGTTTAAAGTCTTATGAACGGGACTATCAGGTATAACCTGCGTTTGTCCGGAATTCATACTGAACCCTAACTGTATTTATGAACGGGCAAGACTGTTTGCCTGCGTGCTGGCTAGCTCAATATTATTACCGTATTGTTTTTTTTAAGTCTCTCCCTTTATTTTTGATTGTGTCAGTAAAGAACGTTTTGATTTCTTTCAAAGCTATTTAGCGTTTCCTATGAGTCAGATTCGGTGATCTCGACTATTTCATACTAAAAACGCAGATATGGGATGTACTGGCACCTAATACCCGACCTATCCAATTTCATCCTACTATTGGTTGGTGAACAGTTTAAGGCAAATTAGGAGTCCCTTTCTTACCTATCGACGTAGGTACTTGTATTGGCGACGTACTGAGTTCCTATATCTTAGATTAGACAATCACTTTGGCTTGATATCCTGGAGGGCTAGTTTTTCATACCTTTTTTGCCTGATACGTTCATAGACTGCCTCGGTGGCGTAGTTGTATTACGGTACGGCTACAAAGCTGAGGTCTCGGGTTTGAGTCCCGGATCGGGCAAAGTGGTATTGGATTTTTCTATTCATTATCAGCTCGGACTCGCCCCCTATCACATCATGGGACGGAACATACAAGGCGAAATGTGGGTGTCCTGGTGGCGCCTCTGCCTACCCCTTCGGGGATAAAGGCGTGAGTTTATGTATGTATGTACGTTCATAGCAACGTCATTGTATGCTACTTTGAAGTGGACAAGACACGAAGGAAAACTGTTAAAATGTTACTAGTTTTCGATAAAAGTTGCCATTTGCAGCAACCGTTTTCAGTTGCCGAAATTGTAAATTTCATAGAATTTGACAGGTTTCTTTAACTAAAGTTGCTCTGAGTGCACAGCGCCAAAGACTAAATAAGTAGCAGCAAATAAAACAAATAGGTAAAAACATTTGATCCAACATTCAATATTAACAATAACTTCGACGAGAATCGCGACATCATTAAGTTTTGTGTACAGAAGTTCGAGACGCTAATTCGCTTTTTGCATTTGTAACGTTGTGTTCCGTGGTTCTGTTTTGTACTTTTCATTCGGTGTTTACACAACTTAAATCATGTTTTTGAAGATCTTGTTCTTCTGGCCCGTTTGGAAAAAAATATGATTTTTTTTACATTCTCATTTTATCGTATATTTTTATATTCTAAAGAAAAACGCCTTAAATGTATAGTTTTTAAGTATACAAGACTGGTCCATGGCTCATTAGTGATCTAATAAAATCTGTCCATTTCTATTATTAGGCAATTGTCATAAACTAAATTACAAGCTTCATTGTATCTTATCGGGAGAGGCTTGTGCTCTCTTTTAGGATGTAGATACTGAATAGTATAAGAAACGTATAGTTATACAACAACGATATTCCATACATTAGACAGTTCTTAAAATTGCTATTCATTACAAATTACATGTTGGTTATATGAATTGTTAATGTTTAGTCTCGTCTACTTTAGACACAGAAATGTTACTTCGGAATATAAGCCTTTACAAAGGAACGCAACAGCGACCTGTTAGATGCTGACTGCAACATATAAGTAGTAATCTGAAATAGTTGTATTAAACTGGTTTCCATTTCTTAAATAGTCTTAAATCATTGAAGCATAAAAACAGAACAATATGTTACATGTCAATCAAGTAGGCTCATTAGCCGGTCATCTGCTTCCAAAATGATATTGATATATCAAAGAAAGATGTCTTAAGTGCCCATTCAGTCAAAATTACACCTACCATTCATCTTAATGTCTCAAAATCGCTCCGCGCTTACAAATTCATAATATGATGATCAAACGGAAAAAAATAAATGTATTATTATCTTCGCCCTAAAAAGATTGCGTGTGCTACGTTATTTAAAACCTACTGCTCAACCGAAAACGTCCAGGGAATCATTTCTTCTGCCAACATGTAAACACGGATGCCCTGGCTGAGATTGTCGAAAGGGCTTACAACCAGACTTGTGTTACTCAAAATACAACTTTACAGCTTAAGTGTTTGGATTTAATTTTCCTTGATATGTTTGCAGGATGTATGTTGGTCTGTTGGTGTGATTGTATTCGTTCGTATTGTATTTTTGGCTGCGGTAGGCGGTCGCTCAAATGCATCGTGTTTTTTATATCTTTTTAAGGGCCTTTTTGTTACTCGAGGCTACGTCTGGATTTAGCACCGTGTTTCCGGCTATTGTGGCCGAATAATATTTCAATTAAAGCTCTCTCCTTTCGGGGAAAGTTATTGATGGGAATCGTGGTTTTGGAGGCGATGCATGATTTATTGTTGATTTTGTCGTATAATTTTATGTTGTATGTTACTTGAGCGATGATGTGCTTTAACGCAGTTTAGCAAGATATAGCTTTTGACATCGACAGGGCAGATAGTTCCAAATTCATTAAGATTAGTTATATTGTGTTAATAATCGCTTTAACCATCGTGAGTGTTCTTGTGTACTTGAAAATTTTCTATAGAAATAAGAAGGTCAGTAAAATTCACCAACACGCTGTAGCTCAGTAGTAATGTAATAACTCCTACCATTAATCGTGAGGTGTAGATTTTACGTACAGAATCGTATTCTTCATATTAATATTCTATTTAGGGAATTTATTGTTGTGGTTCATTCGGTGTGTAATACTGCCGAAGACCCAAAAGCTGGAGATAGGATCTGGGACCACGCGAACAGCTGCCACCGGACAGGATAGTGGACAGACGTAAATGTGTTGGGTTTCCGGTTTAGTTTGTGTAGGTATCTATAACCCAGGCCGACACGATTACGCCGACGGCACATTATTTTACACCCTACATACAATAATTAAGGACTATAAATGCGTTGCCTATGAAAATAATTGTAGTAACGTAGAAGGAGACAAGTACGTGCATACCCAAGGCAAAGAATATTAAGTATTTGTCGATCTCGCTCACACTAAACCACGCCAAAGTAAGTAGTAGTGCCATTATGGTCCAAGCAGCCAATTTCTACAGTGTTCTTATTGTATCAGCCCATATACGTCCCACTGCAGGGCATTGGCCTACTTTACAATGGAGGGTACGATTGAGAGTGGTTAGGCCATACAGTCCACCTCGCTGGCCTAGTGCGGGTTAGCGGACTTTACATACCATACAAATTCTTACAAATAGCTATAGAATGCAAGGTCTCCTCACGATGTTTTCATTCACCTATATAGTACGTGGTGATTGAGTACCAACACACGCATGACTTCGATAAGTCAGAGTTGTGCCCTGAGATTTGAACCCGCGTTCAGCGTGAACATGTAGGCAGCCGCGTCTGGTCCGTTAACAACAGGCCACCACGTAATTAACATAGTCGTCTTAACTTTATCTATTTGCAGGGCGTTTCTGCGGTAGAGTTACAGGCACGGCTGCATAGCGTTCTGGTGCAATCGGGTTGTCTTTTAACGTTACAACTGAAATATAGTAAACGTCTATCTCATGGAAAATTGCGACTCAATATATATTTATTTCAAATTTTATAAGGGCAGTAATCATCTAATTTGGTTAGATTCCAGATCATGAATAGTTTATATATTGCGATTGGCAAAGCTCCCAATTTCTCATGTTTTAAACATCTTAGGGTATTTTAATGATTTTTTGGTTTATGGGTATATGTATTAGAAATCAGAAGACGAGTTGGCAAAATAATAATAAATAATACACCCAACAGTCACATACATAACAGTCACATAAAATAACAATTATTTCCATTTTCCTACTTCATACAATCAGTTTAAAGACACAGTTTAACTTTTAAAAACCAATACAAAAATACCGTGCATCTACGATAATTACCGTGTATCTGGTAACACTAACACATACCTACGTTTCCCGCCATCACAAACCACGCGTTAGATTAATACAACTACCGCCATCTCTTAACCTGTTTTAGAACTATTTGCTTCGGACGTCACGCTTTTGATTGGCTGAATGACGTAGCTGTCACCTTGACAACTGAGACAGAAGATACCTAATAGCCAACGAGTGCGAGAGAGACAAAACAACAACAAACCCGGTTACCATCGATTCGGAGGTCATCTAGCGCGCATGTCAAGTGCACTCCGATAAAAATAAATTGTTGCTCCGTTCTTGTTTTACATTGGTTGATAAGAAAACGTTGCTCTGAGTTTCTTAGAAGAATTCTCGCATTTATTGGAGCTACGAATGGTTTACAAAACGGATTTATTTTGTTTTATTTTGTACTTATTCATGGAATAAATCGAAAGTTTTTGCATTAAAATTGTATTTATTTATCTTGTGATAGTTTTAAAAAAATCTAAGGATAAAGGTTAATACGATAATTTAAAAAAAGGCACTTTGCTAATAAAAGTAAAGGGTCATTGTATGCCTAATTCTTTTGATTTAATGATTCTGTAAACCTAAAGTGTACACGTAGAGATAAGCCACGTTCACTACCCACACATGGAAACGTTATCAAGTTTTCCAAATACTTTCTCTCTTTCTAACAGCATATCAATTGATATTTTCATCTTGCTCTAGCTTAATCAAGCCATAAAAGGATTCGCCCATATTCACGCAATTTTAATTTCTATTCAGTTTAGAAAAAGTCCAAATTGCTCCAACGAGTCCATCGGAAACAATTTATTGACTACATGAGTGTGTGTTTAATTTCCCTACACCCACTAAAATAAAATTACGATAGGCAATTATCTCGTTTATAGAACATTTTTGTTCGGGGTAATAATGTTCCTGTCCTTATTTAACAGTATGTGTGTGAAAGAGTGGGGCGTTGTTTTACTAAGGCGAGTGTTGTGCGAGTTTGCGTAGTACCGACACCCCTAAAGAAACGCGATCGATCGGCGTGTATCAGAGTATACAGGAGATCGCATTTTCTTGTACAAATCCGCAGATATTTTTATCCCAGAATTAACAGTAATAATAAATAACGCAAAATATTGAAAATATTAACTTAACTCGCCTATTGAATGATATTTAATTGATACATAAAATAAATAAAATATGTTTAGTTTTACAATTCTTATTGTGTTTAATTTTTGTTTCTTTTTTAAAGATATTGTTTTCTATTTGGATTTATTACAATATTATTTAAGAAATTGTTTTTTTTGCTTTACTGCTTTTGTATAGTATTGTATATTCACTAGATTAATGATTTATTTTTTATATTAAGTTTTGAATACATACATAGGTACATAAATTCATGCCTTTTCCCAGAAAGGGTAGGCAGAGGTGCTACCAGGACATCCACGTTTTGCCTTCTGTGTTCTATCGCCACATCGGGGACAAAGGGCTGATAAAATTAATGTATGGAAAAATCCAATATCACTTTGCCTGACCCGGGATTCGAACCCGATACCTCATCGTGGTAATCGTACCGTAGTATAACTACGCCACCACGTCAGATATTAGGACTTGTTTTTTTAATTGAAATTAAATATGTAGGTGCAATTAGAGTAAATATATTAATGTTTATTGATAACTGAAACTGTGACTATCTATTATAACAATGGAAATGTACCCTTATTTATTTAAATATAATATACTACTTGTTAATTGTATTATCTGTTTGATCTTAATAAATAAATTTAAAAATATTATTAAGCAACACCTGCGCATTTCAAGTCTTTGTTATATTACACTAGCATGACAGAATATTGAAACGAACATTACATTACCTAAAAGGGTATTAGGAAGTTTTAAATGAGCAGAAACAGCAGTTTGTGATGGCTGTGAGAAAACTTCGTTATTAAAATAGGGAGGTATTATCCAAAAGAATGTCAGCTAAGGATAATTTCATTTTAAAAGAAATATTTTCTTTACATGTGTTAATCACACTCAATGCTATATACCTAGATGATTTAATGTGGGACGGTGTAGATTAGATATTTGATGATTAGAGAAAAACTCGTATCATTTATTGTCGTACTGTTTAAAATTAAATGAGGGTAATACTAATATCTTATTACACTCATTTCTTATATAGAAGTATATTCGCCTCGTAGTATAATATTGTTCGTGAAACACAAGTTTTGGGTTATATTCAAGATAAAAAACATTATTGTAACTATTTAGCAGCTTTAAGATTGTAACCTGTTTTGTGTAAATAAAATAAAAAAAAAATCTATTTATCGTCACTAATCAGCATATCATTCCCATTCTGGACAAAGGTCACTCCAAAAACATGCTAATATACGATCCTCGTCTTCCTTTGCTCAACCTTTGCGAAAATCATCCCACCAATAAGCCTACATCTTCGGACATATCCTGCAAGTTACACAACCATTTATATCAAACTAACGCACACACACACGTTTATAGCTACCCCACACACACAGCCTTCGCGTCGCTACAGTACACATGGGAATTTTTCTACTACACCCAACAGTACACACGAACAAACCATGCCAAGCGAATTTCGACTCTAAAGCCCTCAGTGCCCCTCAATGTGTCCTATATTCGCCGATCAGAAAGATAACCTCAAAATTAGAGTTTTGGATCTGTACCATCCTCTCTCGTATGTTGAAATATAAATTTGAAACAAATATTTGTTTGTGCTCGTCTCAGTGCCTTATTGTGTGTGTTTGAGTGCATCTGTGTATATTATATACTGTTGAGTCTGTCACAATTCTGCTGACTTTCGGAATGTGTTGGTTATCAAATGTTTTATGACAGTGTTGTGGAGATACGTGGTTAAGTAAATGAGTAAGGGTGCTCCTGAAAGAAAATGAGCGTAAGTGCCTTAAATTATTAATGAATGACTGTAACATTAAGCTTTGTGTGTTATCATATGTGTTATTGGTGGATTCATATAATTGAATTTTAGTTAAGCTTTTTTGACCTGATATGCGTTCTTGTAATTTGTAAATGTGTTTCGCAAAAAATAAAATAACACTTTGCAAACTAAATTGGTTAAAATCGAATCTTTATTTTCGAAATAATTAGTTGTACAGAAAATGTATGCCTCAAAATGCAGGGTTTGTGAATAGTTAATATTTTGTAGAAAAAAACAATTATTATTTTTTTAAATAATATCACATGTCTTATTTCAAGTACAAATTAAACTAATAGTTGCTTTCAATAAACCTTGTCTGAATATTTTCAGACGCTTATTTTTAAATAAATTTATAGAAATAAAGCGTTTGTAAAATGGTCAATTATATAATGTTTTGTAAGGAGTTAATCTCAATTCAGGCCATTGACACTTGTCCTATTTTAAAAGTTTGCGCATGGTTCTGCATTGCATGCCTTTTGTTTGTTTGTTTATTTGTAGGGATATATTTTGATTTATATGCTGTAACTGGAAAATTATAAAAAATATAAAGAATATTTTTAAAGGGTTTTTCTAAGTAATTTTAGTGCTATAGAATTTGTGTTTTTTTTTTTTGTCATGACGTGTTATTTTTATGGTGGAAACTTGCCATAAAAAGTTACGTAACGTGTTCTTAAAATACTTTAAAACTGTTAAATTAGTTGTTGCAATACAACAATAGATTTTCATGGTAATTTAAAATAACAAATAGAAAGTAGAAAATAATTTATCATATCTACTAAAAGTAGTCTGTTGGTATACCGTTGTTTAAAAAAACCGTTAAATATGTTTTTCTATACAAATTGCTGATAAGAGACCCTGTGTCATTCTATTCTATTCTATAAGTATGTTTTATTTAATTTTATCATATTTTTATCACCGTTAAATATATGTATAAGTACATAATATTAATGGCAGATGTACATTTCGATTAGTTCGCGAAAGACAATTTGGCTGAGATTGGATTTGTGCCTGACATGGCGTAAATGGGACATACCTAGGGACAGGGGAAGATTGGTTGGCTAGAGTATCCTCTACATATACATATAGTATATACATGTGTATATTTATATTCTATAATATATTCTAAGTACGTACAGTGCACAAACGCATTCGCCAAATGAATTACCTGAAATAGGACGAGAATTACGAAAACTCTGTTAACCCCATGGGAAATATCAAGCTTAAATGTGTATGTATTAATTATAACTTGGAGCCTCACTATTCACAGTCAATACTGCTACTCAAATAATTTATCATTTTTCTTCTTCTTCAAATAAGTCCACTGCTGAACATAAACCAAGGATTTCTAAAACGACGTTTAGCAAATCATAAAAAAATAGAAATAATACTTGTATATTCAGAAATTGTTCACGAATCACAACACTGAAAACTGATTTGCATGATGTATTCAGATAGAAAGATTTTATTTTATTATTTCAGTTATCGAATGTTTTGTCCCTTTCGAACGACTTTAGAATTCAGTTAGTAGAAACTAAAATAGGTTTTAAATCTGTCGTTGAATAAGGCCGTTTGTGTTTTGTGTCTCAAGAGTCATTTTATTAATATAGGACTCCAAATGATATATAGTAAATCAACGGAATTGAACCGTATCGATAGTACTTTCCATATGGTTCAATTACTGGGAGTGGTTCATCTTCGTGATCGAGACTGTGATGGTAATAAAACGGTACTACGAGTATATCCTTATGTATGTCACCTTTTTAATAACATAATACAGAGTGGAACGTCACGTTTCGGATGATCTACGACTAAAATAAGAAGTATAAAAGGAAAAGCAGAATATTGACGCAAAGAACACAGAAAAAAATTTAGTGTCACATAAATACATAATAAATATACCCAACAGTTACATACATAGTCCTGACCCCACACTAAGACCTAGTCTTGTGTCGTGGGTATCAGAAACTACAAGAGACTTTTCGGTCTCACAAAAACACAGACCCGAAACAAATACTTGTGTTTCACACAAAAATTTGTCTCGGTGCGGGGATCCAACCCGCGGCCTTTCGTTTCACAGCCGGCGTCTAACCAACTGCGCCACGGAGGCTGTTGTACATACGGGCAACATTAAATTTTATGATATGTTTCAGATTACCATCATAACATCTTAATGTTAGGCACATATGGAGAACGACCATGAATAAATACGCAGTTGAATTTTAATAAAAATATAAAAATATTATAAAATATTCTACAATAAAAATAAATCGTTTAAGGCTCGTTATTATTAAACTAATTTATATACATAAATAAACTTATTTATTAATTTATTAACATATTATAATATAGACATAATATTATCAAAAAGACGTTGTGTAATAATGACGCACATTTTATTTTGGGCGCCACATGACATCACTGCGCGTGCCGAGACAAATACTTGAAGTTTGTCCAAATATGAACTTGTCTCGACGCAAAAATCGAATACACTGACGTCATAACTATGTGTTGTACAAGGCTACATGTCGTGAATAAAAGCACATAATTATGTTTTAAAGAAAAGGGTACATATTTCAATAAAACACATTTTTTATTGCGATGTTTGGAGAGACAAGCGTGCCATTCGCCTGATGGTATGCGATACGACCGCTGAGACAGAAGCAAAACCAAACAACACTGTAAATTACAAAGCAATGCTTGGCTTTCCACTGCGCTTGCCATCCTGAGGCATAAGATGTTAAGTCTTATTATGTCCAGTAGTTAAGTACAGTCCCTAGTAGTTAGTTACATTTCAAAAAGCGGTCACTTTTATTTCTATGGAATTAAGAAATCTCGCCATGTGTGTAAAAAATATTACACTGGCTTTTGCAGAACACCATCACAATCGTGAAATATACATTTAAAATATAGTACACTAAGATATAATTAAAAAATAATATAATAGAATTATAGCGAGGTAACTAATGTAAAAGTTGATAGAATAAATAAACATACGAACGTATATTCCGTCCCATGATGTGATAGTGGCGAGCCTATCGCCATATCGGCCACAAATTCCTGACTCCGGGCTGGTAATGAATAGAAAAATCCAATATCACTTTGCCCGACCCGGGATTCGAACCCGAGACCTCAGCTTTATAGTCGAACCGTAGTACAACTCTGCCACCGAGGCAGTAAAAATAAATAAAACATCAATAAACTACCTTTTAGGTGCATTCCAAAACAGAAAGATAAAAAAATAAAAATTTGGTCTTGTTTACACGTGGTTAAATGAATTATGTTAAACTACGTATTATTATTCTTCAGAAACTGATGAACTGGTTGAGTCAAAAAAAATTTACGTTTGGAAAAATAAAACTGTAGATACGATATAGCAGTAATCCCACTATTGGACATTATTTAACAAGCAAAAGATATAGCTAGACACAAACTAAGTGATTTACCATAATATCATGATAATAATTTAATATGATGATAGTCAGGGCGTGATGGCCTGTTGGTAACGGACCAGACGCGGCTGCCTACATGATCACGGCGGTCGAGGGTTCAAATCCCAGGGCACACCTCTGACTGTTCGAAGTCATGTGTGTATTGATAGTCAATCACCACGCACTATAACGGTGAAGGAAAACATCGTGAAGAAACCTGCATAACATAGTGATTAATAAGAATTTCTATGGTATGTAAAGTCCGCCAACCTATTCTATACTAGGCTAGCTAGGTGGACTTTATGGGCTAACCACTCTCAATTGTACCCTCGATTGTAGAGTAGGCACGTGCCCTGCAATGGGACGTATATGGCTGGTACTGATACTGAAGATAATGGTTCGGCAGAGGTCGTTCACTCTCGTATTATCCCGCCCATGTTAAAATCATGAGGCCGACCCGAATAATCAATGACTCATTAAATTACAAATCGTGTGATTGAAAAGCAACACTTTTTCTTTCTTATGCAATTCAGAAGGCAACGGACGGACTTACTAATGAAGGGTCGGAAATATGTGACAAATTGTATCGAGACGCATTTTTTTGTGTTTAAATATGAATTTACCAGTAATCAATTTAAATGTTTAGGCAAAATGAAGGGCGCCTAATGCTTAATGCATAACAATGACTACAAGAAAATAACTACGTCTACATTAAAATATTCTAAAATCCCAAACAAATCCAGTAGAAACTATGAATTAGCCGTATAGGTGAAAAATGAGTTTAGAGTTTAGAGAGTTAGTTCGCATAATGCTCACGCAGTAATAGTACGCAGGTTTGTATTCAGGGTATATCCAGACTGCGACCAACTATGAAGCCAGATGGTGGTTTTAGTGAAAACAGACACAATGTCTGAAGTCAGTAATACTACCACCAGGCTTCGTTGTTATTTTGTATGCTCATCTCATTCTGCCATTTCTTTCTCCCTTATTTCATTTGCATTCCCTGATTGCCCCAAGCGATAAGACCGCTCACTGTGCTTGCTGTTTTACTCTGCATAAAATGGACTTATTCTTAATGTAATAAAGAGTTGTTATATAATTAAATAGTTAACGTTTTACACTTTTGAGATAGCGAAATGCCTTTATCAGACAGAACTAAACAGAAAGGTCATTTTGTCTAACGTTTTCCATTCCGATGTCAGAATCTGTTTTTTTTTTTGGTAAAACTTCGCTCTTTCTTCTAATATACGGAATCCTTGGTTGTAAGACTATTGGCTTGACTATCAGACCAGCTCACACTTTGGCGTCCTCATGGCCTTGGTCCAGCTATATTGAGGCTAAGACTTTATATTATGTTTCTAATGCACTCATTTAAGCTATTACGAAATTGTTTACCATACCTGGAGTTAATCCTCCTCATAGCAGGACTAAGGCTACAGCACTACTAAAACATACTAAAATATTATTACACTCCCTACGTACCTTTAGCTTTTAGTTAAATACCAGTATTTCGAGTTCCTTCAGTTCTGTATATTAGAACGGTTTCGGAATATAAAGGAATATTAGCAGAAGTTTTAATGAGTTCTTACAAGGTTTAGCCGGGGCTTTTGTGCCGCGAA
Organism: Deilephila elpenor; assembly: GCA_949752805.1. Lineage (NCBI taxonomy): Eukaryota > Metazoa > Arthropoda > Insecta > Lepidoptera > Sphingidae > Deilephila > Deilephila elpenor. The sequence goes on from OX457099.1 coordinate 10,742,767, forward strand.
TAGAACCCAGAGGTAACGGAAAATTATATGTAAAGTACACACTTAGGGCTTTATTAAATTGACCTTTATATTAAGTCTGTAGAAGATGCTTAGAATCATAATTTAAAGCTAAAATGAAAAAGTCTAATTACTGTTAAAATATCAGGCTTATAACATTGATGAATTCAAATTAAACCCAAAAAATATTGCCCAACCTGGTAAATGAACCTAAAACTATAGAATAAACTGCTCTACAGTCTACACATGAAGTAAGCTACTAAAACGACTTAGCCAGTTGGAGTACTCATAAAAATAATAAATGATATCACGCGTAGATAAACATTAATAAAATGGAAGCTTCAAAAGCAAACGGATGTAGTGATAAAATAATTTAATCAAGCGTACTCGCTACTGTTTTATGGCAGTTTGGTTAGTGTATAAAATATAGATTGACTGCCTCGGTGGCGTTGTTGTACTTCTGTATGATTACAAAGCTGAGGTCTCTGGTTCGAATCCCGGGTCGTGAAAAGTGATATTGAGTTTTTCTATTCATTGTCAGCCCGGAGTCACGAATTTTGCCCTATATGGCAATAGGGTCGCCCCCTATCACATCATGGGACGGAACATACAAGGCGAAATGTGGGTGTCCTGGTGGCGCCTCTGCCTACCCCTTCGTGGATAAAGGCGTCAGTTTATATATGTATGTATGTAAAATATAGATTAATACACTTTTGGTATTGCTTGTTCGTGCTGCTTATATCGCCGGACGTCTATTATAAAGTTGACAGAAGACTTCATACATAAGTGGTCAAAGATTGCTGAATTTAGATGTGTCTGGAATCCCCCGGTAACATTACTAAAATGCTGGTTTCATAAATACTTTTGTATGTTTTGTATTTATATGTAGAAATACATTTAAATGTTTAGCTGAGACCTACGGCAGACATTATGTGACTGATTATGATTATAAAACTGCTGTTACGGTTTAACTTCTGTCATTTTTGTCATACGAATGCCTATCGAGCGGATCATTAATATTACGGCCCCTCATATAAACGCCAAAATGAGAGGTAGAGAGAATAGAAAATACAGCGTCTTTTACAACCTCACGGAATAAAATACAAAGGCCAACATTGCCTTTGCCTCTTTTAGTACCTGCTCAGGTATTTATTCATTACCGATCTTAAGATCTTACAAAATAGTTAGAAGACCATACCTCATCATAACATACTACGGGGCTTCAGAAATCAGTGTCTTGGATGTGTTGAGGTCATTGGTGTTTATAGCGGTCGATGTGGCCTCGCATTTAACGATCGCGCAAATGTAAATGTTTAATTATATGCTCCGTTCGATTTTACGCTTGTATCGAATGGTCACACTTCAAAGCGTGTTAGCATTGACATTGCAAGGATTACACGGAGACATGTACATACATTGCTTCTCCTTGCATATTTTATCATAAGACATATTGTAGGCACTTATTTTAATATTTAAAATAAATTTTAAATATGTACCGCGCTAAAATTTAAATCATGTTTATGATAGAGACACTCATTTAACAAAAAAGAAACCCCTACAATTCCTAGTAAAGGTCATGTAACGATAAAAAAATGAAATTATTTAAGAGCAATATGTGGATCAATTTTGATAATATTGCCTTAAAAATATGTTTTAATTTTACTTTTTTATTGCATATTACGATTCATAAGTAGGTACTAGGTACTTATGTTCTAAAATGAAGTAATATCGAATCCAGATTATCATTCGTATATCAAAGGGCGACATTTCGGTTTAATCCGTTTCCACACCTTCCAAGGTTTACCCACTCTGTATTCAGATATGTCCCACCTACGTGTGCCTCCATTGTGTATGCGAATGGTATGGAATTGAATTCAACACCTATTCATATTATAAATAGTACCTTTGATATTGAGGTTGCGCGCAAATGTATAGAGAGAATCACTGCGAGAAGAAATGATGGTCGTGTTATATTCAGTTTAGTTCACGTCATATAAATTATTTATAATAGAGTTACCCTGTATTTAGACTAGACATGAGTCTGATTAGTGTTACTCCTACATGAATAGAAATGAGACTAATCGCGAGATTTGGTACCAATGTCGCACAGAAAGCGAACATGAAGCGACAGCTAGACTGTGATGTTTTGTCCTTTAATTGAGTTTGGTGGAGGCCCCCTTGCTCCTCCCGTCCTTTTCTCTTCCTCGACATTTTAAAAGGCCCCTATTGCAGGTACAATCTAAGTATTGTAGATTAGCCATAATTACATACCGTGACCCTTCTACCGGACCTACGCAATTAAAATACAATCTTATTTTTGTTTACATAAACATTCGTTAAAATAAGTCACATTACAATGTAAATCCTTTTATCACTCAAAACGATACACGTTTTACACAATTTAAATTCAAAAATCTAATGAGATAAAAGGAACAATACTTCTTAAAAGGTTCAATTAAGTTCGCAATAGGGGAGATGGGGGTAGGCAGCGTTCGACATTGACCCAGATTCCCCTCAATCGAAGGGGAGACGCAGCCCCAATCTAAAAATAAAATTTCATGTAAATGACGTTACATCTCAGTTAACATTCACATTGACGCGTAATGGGGTTCTTCATTCATTGGGGTTTTATACTTACCATAATTAAAAGTCTATTTTAATTCTTGTAGTGCGTAGTGAGTTGTAAGCGGTTTATTAATAGTGTGTAATAATTTGTTGTTTAAAATAATAATATTTAAAGAAATTATGAATGAGGATTACTGACTTTAAGTTAAGTAAATGACATTGTGTGTTCTTTAAATGAATATTATTCGAAAGATTTTACCTCTAAAGTGCGAATAGGTATAAATATCAATTAATTATCTTATTTTTGAGGCTTCTAACTACAAGTATAACACTGTTAGTATTTATGTTGACAAATTATTTATGTTGCACGGTACTACTAGTATTCTATGGTACTACACTGAATGAATGATAATAATTAATTAATGTTTTTTATAATTACTACGCTCTGTGGTATTCCAATGCTCAAAAACGAAATACTTTTAATACTTTTGCTCAGAAGATGCCTGGTAAGAACATTTCACATAATAAAAAAAGTTATAATCAAAACGAATTGGTAATGAAAAAACGAATGACACAGAGTAAATAACAATACAATAAAATCAAGGTATTAACTTTCACCCTCGATAAACAACTTTATTTAAATTCCTCCTGGAACGACAGCTTAATGTAACTTTTGTGGTTAAATTCTCTAATAACTTTCATCAGTCCAGACACTTTCAAAATGTCTATAGAAAATATATCAAAATTGAATAACTCGTCCGATATATTTTTCTTGATTTTAATGAACGATTCCAAATTTAATCCCTTACGTCCTTATTCATTGACAGTTTTAAAGCCATTTTAGTTTTAGAATATTTTGTCCCTTTCGAACGACTGTTGAATTCAGTTTGAGCAAAGAAGACAAAACATTCGATACCTAATACAGGTTTTAATAATGTCAATGAATAAGTATACTATCGCTTTATTCTTAAATTACATACACGGTAAAAGTAAGAGAAAATATTAATGTTGGAAACCGTCGCTAGATGTCGCTGTAACCTGACATCTTCAATGTAAAACTTGAACTAACGCAAGTGTCCTGAATGTCGCATCCCGTCTGAATTTCAGGCTTTGACGCACCCGTAACTCTCAGAGATTCATCTCGTCATTCCGCCGGCGTGCGCTAGGTGGCGTTACATGTACACTCTATTTAACACGATTTACTTAAGGGCCTTCATAGTAACTCCAGCGTTTATTTCGGATTCCATTGTAGATATTAGTATCGGGATAAAGGCCAGCGTAATTTTTTCGACCGATAAAAGTCATGTTACGTGGACACTCTATTTAGACAACATGGCAATGGCCTTGTAGTTGCAGTCACTTTGTCGTAACTTTATAAAAATAAAATTAATAGCACACTGTGGTCACAACACGAACATGCTTCTCCAGTTACCACTGCGGCATAGAAAGCCGGCGTCAAGCGACGGGTTAGTTGCCGTGTTTCATTCAGTGATTAAGATTGCTTGAGATACAATGCTTCTATCTTCATCCCGTCCTTATCCTTCCCTTGCACTTTAAGAGACCGGCCACCCACCTACGAATCAAGAATTGTAAGATCATAGGCGCTGGTAATTATTTACGACATAATGAGCATTTCGCTCGGTTCAGGAGTCAGGACATATGAAATAAAAAATAAAAACATTAAACTAGCGATGTAATACGCATCGCAATTACGTATAGCGGTTCGAGGAATGGCTTTGAGCTAGTCGTTTTCATATTTTAATTTTATCCTGGATAGAAATGAAATTGCTCTGAGTTTCCTTTGAATGTAAAAGCCATTAGATGTTTACACAATGGTTTCTTTTTTCAAATGTATAACGTTTGAAATTGAGAATGACAATATGGAAGAATTTATTTATTTATTTATTTATATACACTTTATTGCACACACACAAAAAAATACAAATAAAAAGAAAATCACATACATAAAAAGTACAATTGGCGGTCTTATCGCTCAAAGGCAATATCTTACAGACAACCATGGGATGGATTTTTGAAAAGGATTAACAGAGGGCAGTTTAAAGTGTAAGAGATAGAAGTAACACTGAATAATAAATCAAATACAATTAATCTAATAGCTACAAGTAATAAAATAAAGTAAAGTAGTATATACAAATATATATATATAAAATAAAGCGTAAATACACATACACATAATACAAAATACATACATACATACATACATACATACATACATACATACATACATACATACATACATACATACATACATACATACATACATACATAGATACATATATATACAAGTACATACAAGTAGGAAAAGTTATCCTCATCAATGTGAAAATTCAGGGAGAAAGGTAGTGATCCTTCACCAGCTTTTTGAAAGATGTTACTGATCGTGCCCGTCTCACCGCAACTGGTAGTGCGTTCCACAATCGGACAGCTTCCACGGTGAACGACTTATCCATAAAGGTGGTGGAGTGCACGGGCATTCTCAACTCCAGGCTCTCTGACGACCTCAGGGATCTTGTATGTGAGTCATGGAGAAATACAAATCGATCTTTAAGATAAGAGGGGGTGAGAGGATTAAACAATATGTTGTACAGAAGAGAAAGAATTGGAGCATTCCGACGAAGCCGTATGGGCAACCACTTGAGCTTAGTACGAAATACAGAAAGAAAATTACAGAATTGTGTATGTAAAGATTTTTATTATTATAATAATCAGTCAATATAAGTGCCCCTGTACCCACCGATTTTTTGGGGGCTCAAACATTATTTTACAACGCCAGGCTTATACCGTAAGGTGGCTTTATTAGTTTTTGAACCTAAAAATATGATTTTTGTTAAATAGCAAACACTTATGAAGGTGTCACGTTTTTTTGAAGACACTCACTCGTTATTTTTAACATAAGGACATAATGATAAATGATAAGAGAGTGCTGTTACGGATTCGAATCCACGTTAGTTACACCAAACAGCAAAAACATACTCTGTCGACAAATGTCTTACTCTTGTTCATATAAACTGGATTTTCCGATCTTCGAACCGTGTCTATGACCTCACGAGTTCATACACTTTAGACTAATGAGATTTATATTTTTCGACATGACCCACATTCATAATAACCCCCATACAAAACGAAATTCAATACAAAGCATACTTTTTCAAATTCCATTCAATAAGAAATGTGAAGGAAAAATTAACTTCATGAGAATCTTTGAAAGAACTCCGCGTATGTTAATAAAATTTATGCGAAAGCTTTCGTGAGCCGCGTCTGAATTTAGAAACGATTATATTACTTCACAAGTGCGTTACTTTATTTACTCTGAAAGGAGCGAGGGACCTGCGATTTATGTGGTATAGGTATACCGGGTATATCTGGTATATATGGTAAGACTGCGACCGAAAATGAAGTCAAGTGGTAGTTTTAGTGGTTACAAACACGACGCAAATAAAAATTTCGCCAAAACAGTGACAGATATTGTTTTAGAATTTTTTTAAAATCGTCGTGTTTCGAAAATACCAATTTAAGCCCTTACGTATCATTGCGTGTTTAAAAATAAAGAGATACAATGTACATCATTATTTTAGGAAAACTATGTACATAAATATAGACGATAAGTAAAAAATTACAAAAAAAAGATGTCGATTTTTACTTGCATTGTGTCTGAAGTCACTAATACTACCACCTGGCTTCGTTTTCGGTCGCGGTCTTGATATACCCTGTATGTAAGTATACGTTCTTTATTTTGAGAAATTTTGTAAATTCAGCAATAATAGAAGTATGACGAGGTATTTACATATTTGTTTAAATATGAGGAAGTTCTATGCGAATCTTATTATACATGTTTGTTTGTACTCCTTTAAGGGCTCAATGTTCAAAATACCTTATTAGTGCTATTTTTTGCTATTGGAGTGATAAAATACCAATAAAGGATGCTATAGACAGCCTCGGCGGCGTAGTTTTACTACGGTACGGTTACAAAGCTGAGGTTTCGGGTTTGAATCCCGGGTCGGGCAAAGTTATATTGGATTTTTCTATTCATTATCAGCCGGGAGTCAGGAATTTGTTCCCGATATGGCGATAGGCTCGCGTCTTGTCACATCGTGGGACGCAACACATGAGGCGAAACGTGAATGTCCTGGTAGCACCTCTGCCTACTCCTTGGGTTCAAAACTTATGATCGCTATCTCGTTGTCACGATCATCTATCAACCAAGTTACTAGTACTATCTCTTACTCAAGCCTATACTAAAAATACGTATTCATAAGGCGTATGCCCATGAACTGATGTTAAATCAGTTTCTAGATAATAATTTACGTCCTGTCTAGAATACCTTATAACGTAGCCTGAATATCCCCAGGTAATGTTTAAGGCTGCCTTTTGTTCTCTGAAGGAGAATTTACCAAACTTTGATCGAATTCTGGAGACTGCGATTAGTACGTGAATTAAGTACCAAACTTCGTCAAATTAAAGGTAGACTTACTGTATTATTATTCCAGTTGTACCTATATATAAAATACTAGATAGGTGCATTTGTGCGAAAACTAAAACGAAGACAATTTGTTTTTCACGGGCATCGGCTAAAAACATCTATTTTTCTGCCTAGTCGAAGCTCTCAACAATATTGTATTACAAATCAGTTTTTAAACAAAAACGATCTAGTCAAATTATAAAATTAATTGTAAACAAAATGTCATAGATTTGAGTAATATATTTAATATAGTAAGCAGTGTTGAAACGTTGAAATGAAATTGGCGACTATTCCTGGGAGACGAGATAAGACGTCGAGTTAATCGTAATTGCTACCGGTAAAATTCGTTTAGCTATATTTGATAACTCAAGAGAAAATTTGGGATTTGTTTGCTCTTTTGTCCTTTCTTACCTTATGCCTAAAAAAAATCTCTTTCTAAATATATGCTCATTTTACATAGATATTGAGTGAAGCTATTAAGCTATTGTTAAACATCTGAGACAAGAGAAAATCACAATCATGTGGATTCAGTATAATAATACCTTAAAGCACATTTTGAGTTAAAGTATAAATACACGAGAACAGGGCAATTGATAGTAAAAATATTAACTTACACATTTTTCAATAAATTTTAATGCATTTTTTTAAAGACCTAGCCCAGCAATGGAACCATATAGGCTTTGGAAAACTAAATCCAATAAGTTATTTGCATATAATATCGATTTATTTCCGTCATAACAATATTAAAAACGAAAAAAATATATAAATACATGTACCTACTTTAAATATCGTCAGATATCACAAACATACAGACGTGTTTACACGTCCTTAGGTGCAAATTAAAAAATCCACGTTTCTCGTTACCCTGTTAATTGTTGAACAAATAATGGAAAGGTAAACACACCACTCGCGTACATGTATCGCAAAATTAATATCGAACACGGACAGGGTCGAAACGAGTGACGAGTATTTAAAAAACATGTAATTATATTTCGTACATTTACAACTTAATATCTACATACGTTTTGACCAAATATTGAAACACTGCAGACTCAGGAACCGTTTATGGTATTTTTCTAAGACACTTAACTTTCAAATGGAATTTTGTTACGCCACTTCGTAAATGTGGGGCCATAACATTGACTTATATTCTACCCACAGATCACTCCCAATAGATACCTCATTACGATACTTTTGTTTTGAACTGAAAACGCCAACGAAGGGAACGGTGCGGGGAAGTGGGCGGGTTGCAGCGCTGCCACGTGGACTTCGCTCGAGAGATGAGGCTTGTCGATAAATAAAATAAAAAGTATCGATAGTTCGATTTGCCAGTAAGTTTAACGTGTTATGACCGCTTTTATAACTTGATTACCAACTTGTTAAATGTTTTATAATATGTTTTCACTGGCCTGATCTAATAAATTATACCAATCGCTAACACGAATAAAGTAGGATTAAAATTTATACTTTAGTATGTAACGGTTTTATTAACGGTATACGGCCGAAACACCCGAATTAAGTGTTGGGTTAAAAGATCAGATAAAAATATGAAATATTAAATGATTAAACCTCACGCCGTAAAGGGCTACAATAACTTATTCTGTTTCTTGAATTCCGACGGCGGCTGTAATAGCTGGTAGGTAATATTGGAAAGTGACAATGAAACCCACTTGTCGAATTATGAATGTTTTTGGGATGATAATACAACGCATGTTGAAATTAGTGCAACGGCTTGTACTACTCATTCTCAATAAATTTAGTATACTAATAGTTATGTTAAATACCTTCCCATGATATTTGACAAAAGGCGGTTCTAACGCCACGCATCAAGCACGAATTTCTAACATTACGTTCTTAATTAAGCAGAAAACCCCAATATCACTTATATCAGTCAAAATAAAAATGAATGTATTAAAACACATAGTCAGTAGATACTTGATTCGAGAAATAGGACCCGAAATACCATCAGACGAATACGCTTAAACGAGCTTCATCTCAAGGCTATAAATGTTACTCTTGGATGCTGGACAAAATCAATATAAAATTATAATATTATTTGATAATCAAAATCATATTATTCTATCCACACAGAACTACGAAATTATAAATTTTTAAATAAATAAAAATGTACCAGAATTGGTAAATATTCTGTCGGTACAGAAGTATCCATTAAACGACGACGATTTTTCATTGAGAAAAAACATTCTTGGGTAAAATGTCGTGAACAAATTACGCTATTTTTTGTAGGTCACCAATCGTCACCTCGACATGTTGCATCTACCCATATTTTTAACTTTCGGGACATGTGGGGAACCTAAAATAAAAATAGTATTATTCAAACATAATGTTATATACTAACCCACAGTTTTTACCCGACGATAGCAAAGCAAGAAGAAACAGAAAAGTACAATTATTGAAAAAGAACCTAGTTAAAAACTTGACCTTTTTCAAATTACATTAAATGACGTCGTCATGGTGATTTGCAATTTTTATTTAAATCAATATACATTTCGTGACATTGTCATTTAATCAAATTATTTTACATTAATGTTTTAAAATATCGATATTACTTGGAATTATATTATAAACATGCGTCAAGCACTAGAAGAAAGCGTGATTTCACCAGAAAAAGATGGCTTATTATGGTTATTGCTATGCGAAAAAGAGACGGCTGATTTTCGATTCATACTCGACTGTTTGACATCGATACAATAACCAGTATAAATTGAGCTCGCTCGTGAACAAATTAATTTAAAGAATATTAGTTACCGATGAAAAGTTATTCCGTTTTTTTGGATACTTGAATTTGTTGAGTTTTTTCCACACCATTTTATTGAGCAAGTCATTTTTAACTGTAATATGATATTTCTAAAACTTAATTTTCGCCAACGTTCAACGATATGTGCGGGTCCACTACTTGGATGACACTGATGACGCGACATTTGGAATCGGTTTATATCAGTCCGATAGCTTATACGTGTGGCGCGCAACCGCTGCCTTGCATTAGGTATCTAGTGGGAGTGATCTGTGATTCTACCGATAGACGAGTCACGAGACACGTCAAAAAAAGAAATAAAGTACCCCTGTATTTTAAAAGCACACTGCAATATTACATCACTTACCTGGTATTTTATTAAAATATTGTAACTTTAGACGATTTGTTTTCGGTTTGACGGCGAAACATTCATTTATTACTTATAAACGTATGCGATAAGGCGTACTGCACTGTCACTGTCACGAAGCAAACTGATTCATGTGTGGTGCATGCACCGCAAGTAGGTGGGACACATTTTTTGTACTGATTGTTTCATCTAGTGTAACATTGATATCGATGGGGCATAATCAATAAAATACCATTTAATTTTTTCGGTAAGTGGCCAGTAAACTTATTAACAAAAAAGGGTGTCAAATAGAAATGTGCCTATTATTAAAGAAATCAGTAAGCGGCTATACCGTTGAATATAATGTAATATTTTCCTAGTTAAGGAACGGCTATTGTGATACTGTGTCTGTACATATTGTAGTTTTAATTTATGACATTATATCTCTTGTGTATTGGTAGAACGTGTTTTATTGTGTTTCATGGTTTTCGTAGAAACGAACATGTACACATTGTCTCTCCGAGCATTGAGTAGAACTTAACCATAAGCAAAGTTAGCGGTTAGCTAGAATTAGGTTGACCACTTGCCGCATCAAAACCATTCGATCATTAAACCAAAATAGGGGGAATCCTAAGGCACACTATGTTGGGGTCGTTAAGCCCCATTTACACGGGGAGAGTTACTCGCCTCGAAGATACGATTATCGTAAGGATATAAAAAAGTTGCATCGTGTAAATTTCTTAGAACGCGATCATCTTATGGTGGTTACAGCCTCCGTGGCGCAGTTGGTTAGACGCCGCCTGTGAAACGAGAGGCCGCGGGTTCGATCCCCGCACCGAGACAAATGTTTGTGAGAACCACAAGTATTTGTTTCGGGTCTGGGTGTTTGTGAGACCGAAAAGTCTCTCGTAGTTCCTGATACCCACGACACAAGACTCGATCTTAGTGTGGGGTCAAGACTATGTATGTGACTGTTGGGTGTATTTTATTTATTTATTTATTTATGTTATGCGATAATGGCATACGCTTCTCGCCACGAAAAACTCTCCTCGTGTAAAAGGCGCTTTAGTGCTTACGCAGAAGACTGATGTTTGTGAGATACATATATAATATACAGTCTATACTCTATTAAATAACTTTGTGTTAAGTTTTCCTCGTTAAAGTGTTCGAGCTATTTTAAAGTTTTAACATTAAGACCTTTAATGGTATTGTACTTTTTTACAGCAAATATTTATCTGTTATTTTGTTGCAACAAGTACAACTTTATTCAAAATCGGCTTAAAATAGACACAAACGTATCTTTATGTTTCACCGCTCACCTAGTTACGGCCCACAAAGGGTGCATATGTATACATATAGCAGGTAGACATAGCGTCGGGCTCAATAATTGATCAATATGAAACTGTCGGCCACAGTGATGCGTGCCCTGCCGAGTTCGCTCTATTACTACTGTTTAATTAAACAGAGATTACATGGAGCTTAACTAAACAAAGCCTTGTCGAAATGTTCCATTATTAACATCATTAAATGTAGCTCATTCACGAATAGTCTATAAAATCAGTTAAAGTTCAAAATTAAACGCAATTTGTAGTTAATATTAGCATTTCGGTTTCCTGTGTCGTGTTTTAGCTCACATTTTAGCTGATATTACAAAAATGCTGAGATCCGAACTTGTTATAAAGATTGAAATGTGAAATCTGTTTAGTATTTATTTATTATTACTTTATTGTACACCACGAAAACAACTGAAATACATAAAAGGCTAGGCTTAGTTTATTTAAGTTTGTCTCATTTCCACTCTTAAAAGGTTATGTACCGTTTCTTTTCTAAATTAAATAGCATTTATTATTCTTTGTCATTCCCTTTACTGCAACCTGTCTTTACCAATGTGAATAACATTATGTAATGTACTAAAATCCACTTGTATTGGAACTAACATCATTTTTCGTCGTCAACCTTCTTGACGTTCCTTAATTTGCGACCATCGCAATATAATGGCGATATTTATCGGTAATTAAAGTTTGCGTCATTGTTCACCTTGACAGATATTACGATGGGAGACTAAATCATTAAAACGATTGATTGATTCCGCTTGACAGGTCCGTCGTTGTTAGATTGGCTTGGTATTAGGCTGATTATTTTAATAAAAAAAGTATAACTCATGAAAACGAAGTTGCAAATAAAAATCTCGCAAAACATTGTACTTTTTGTTTGAATTATTTTAAGTGACGTCCGAATTCTCAGACAATCAGAAATACGAAACCTATGAAAGACCGCGATATGTTTATGGGGGTGATTTGGGTACCACAAACGGTGCTTTATCTCTGGATCTCCGCTGTATACTTTTTTTTGAACAACCTGAATATGTTAAATATTCGAAATATACCACAACTGTCTGTGATTAAACTGATTCTACTAAATATAATTCTTCTATAAAATCCATATCTTCTACAGATATCACTATCAAATGTGCGTAAATGTATTCTTTACGCTTAAATCAAATGATTATTAATAAGGATACAGTTACGTGGTGGCCTGTTGGTAACGGACCAGACGCGGTTGCCTACATGTTCACGGTGGTCGCGGGTTCAAATCCCAAGGCACACCTCTGACTTTTCGGAGTTATGTGTGTATTGATCAGTGTAGTCAATCACCACGCTCTTTAACGGTGAAAGAAAACAACATGAGGAAACCTGCATACCGTAGCGATTTCAAAGAATTTCTACGGTATGTAAGTCCACCAACCCGCACTAGGCCGGCGTGGTGGACTATATGGCCTAACCACTCTCAATCTTTCGATTGTAGAATAGGCCCGTGCCCAGCAGTGGGTCGTATTTGGGCTGATATATGTATAATTATTTCTATATGCCAGCAATCCGAGGCCAAGCAATTTCCGAATTAGATCCCTCACTAGGCCATGTACGAGTATTTAACTATAATTATTGACCAAAATAATTACGAAAACTATGAACAAAATACTGATCATTATCCTAAACGTAATTCAAGCCTGCTCTAAAATATATCATTATACTTCGACCCTTTTACGAAATACAAATTTATCCTTTCTTTTTTTTATAAATTTACCTAGATCATTACTATTTTATAGACCTATCGGATTTATTTCACTAAAATAACGTCACAAAGCCAAAGAGCCTTATGTAATTTAATATTTTACTTCATTCAAAGAGAACCTGATATATAAAATTTGTAATAAATTCCTAGTAGTTAGCGTGGTAGCCTGTTGGTGTCGGTCCGGACACTGTCGAAACTTTAGTCGCGGGTTCCAATTCGAGGGCACTTCTCTGACTTTCACATGTTTGTATGGTATGTGAAGCCTGCCAATCTACACGCAGCACGTCTGACTATGGCCTAAGCCCTGTTAGTCGACCTCTCCGTTATAGTCTGTAGAGGAAGCCATGGTTAGCGTTGGGCGACAATACGTTGATACAGTAGTTATAATATGGGCTCTGTAATAAAACTTATAATTACCGTTCATACACATATTAATGAGTATGTCAGAACCCGACGTCCGTTCGTTGTCAGCTTGTTACTAGCAACGTTTAAAATCGCTTTGATGTGTCAAGCACAGTGCAGTTCGCCCTAGCGTGACGTCATCGCGTACACAAGGTGATCGGCAGAATGTATGCAATAATAAGCGAGATGACCGCTGCTATTATTTGTACATTTAGTAATATCTAATAAATGCCATGAATGTTAATGATTTTCATTAATATGTTTGTGTATAACATAAATTAAAAATTTGCAAGAATTAAAAATGTACTGGGAAAAGTGATATTGGATTTTTCTATTCATTATCAGCCCGGAGTCAGGAATTTGTGCCCGATATGGCGATAGGCTCGCCCCCTATCACATCATGGGACGGAACATACAAGGCGAAATGTGGATGTCCTGGTGGCGCCTCTGCCTACCCTTTCGGGGATAAAGGCGTGAGTTTATGTATGTATGTATGTAAAAATGTACATTACTTTTTAAGGACGATTGAAATAAACTACAAGCTGTATATTGCGTGTGAAAAGAAATTTTGCGTCTTATTATAAATAAATGTATTTATAAAATAAAGATAGGCTTAGAAATAACAAATAAGTCGTGTTTTTAAACCAGTTTCAATTTCGAACATTATCGAAGAGTTTCATAGATGTCACGGTACTAATATTGCAATTGAGACTCCGCTTTAAATAAAATCCTTATAAAATTGAGTCCAAAGCTAAAATCGCGATTTTGTACCTTTATCTCTACAAGTAAAATTTCCATTAAATATTTAACAAAATAATTGTCTCAGCAGCAGTATATAATTAAATTATATTAACAGCGTTTATTAATACTTGCCTTCGATGTCCGTCCGGTGGGCTTTCCATTAAATTTATCGTTTACAAGCAACTCGTTTCGCTTTGATGCTGATGTTCGAAAATGGACCTGTTATACCCTGATGGCGACTGAAGGTCACGTTCATTACTTGTGGTTGGGGTATTAATGGATGATTGAATTAATATACTGCTTCGGTGGCGTAGTTGTATTACGGTACGGTTACATCGGTCTCGGGTTCGAGTCCTGGGTCGGGCAAAGTGATATTGGATTTTTCTATTCATTATCAGCCCGGAGTCAGGAATTTGTACCCAATATGGCGATAGGCTCGCCCTCTATCACATCGTGGGACGGAACATACAAGGCGAAATGTGGGTGTTGTTGTGGCGCCTTTGCCTACCCCTTCGGGGAAAAAGGCGTGAGTTTATGTATGTATGTATGAATTAATGTACTTGACTTAGGTAGGTAGGAACTTGGTCATTGGCAGTACGTGTACGCTGTGAGGTACTGAGCACAAATCAAATTTCAGAATATGTGTATCTGTATCAGCCCATATACGTCTCATTGCAGAGCACGGGCCTCATCCACAATCGAGAGCACGATTGAGAGAGGTAAAGCCATATAGTCCACCACGCTGGCGTAGTGCGGGTTGGCGGACTTTTACATATGTATCTACCATAATTTTTTTTCCAAATCGCTATAGTTTGCAGGTTTCCTCACGATGTTTTCCTTCACCGTTATATTGTGTGGTGTGACTATCAATACACAATGACTCGGAAAAGTCAGAGGTGTACTCTGGGATTTGAATTTTGAACACAAAGTATCTATATTGTGTTAAATTTCGTTTTGAAAAATCTTATATTATGAGTTGCTTGGTGCAGAAATGTGCGACCTGCTTGAAAAATTCTCAACACTTCCCCAGCCCCACTCCCACTACTATCATTATATGTTGCATAATGAAACATCGACCAGCTCTGGCAATATGTACCTATATAAAATATACCTCCTAAAATAGGAAAGCGTTTGGATTTATGAAAATGCACTTTTCCTTCCTCTTAGTTCAGGCCCAACTTCAATAGACTGCTTTAAAACTCCTTTTTTGTCCTTAGCAAATGGCGACAGACGACAGCATGAGCGACGACGTGTTCGAGGAGGACACTCTACGTGCGCCTGCGCAACGCGGCACCCCCTCCCCCACGGGGTATAGGGACTACCAGCTGCCTGCAGACACGCCGTCACGAGCGCCCCCTGACGACGACATCCCTATACACAAGGTATGGATATCACATCCCTACCTCTCTCTTCTCCCAAGGATCTTTAAATCGATCTGTTATAAACCTGCATCCAGCGACCCCATGCAATCATATACGTATACACAAGTATAGCTATCTAAAATACCTCCAACAGTAACATGCATAGACCGTACCGATCTATGGGAAAATGCAGTGTCGTGGGTATCAAAGCTACAAGATGTTTTTTTATCTTATAACATCCAAATTCTATACAAACGTTGGAGCGTTCAAACTTTGTTTTGTCACAAAAAAGTCCACCCAAGAGAATCTATACAATTAAAATTACTGAAAAAGTCACGTGTTATCTCTATAGAATCAATACTCATCGCGGTCGATGAACTCAGCGCAGATATAATCATGGTGATATCAAGTAATATTTGTTTAGGTCGTTTACCTGATTTTTCAGCTGGACTTGCTAATTTGACACCATAGAAGTAACAAAGCAGCAAGAACTCCATTATTTAAATTTTGAAAGGTAGAAAAGCTATTAAGGCATTCTTTCGATACCCGAGAGTGGCTGTACTCATACCGCCTTTCAACCCGACAGGCCTGCAGGTCTTGAAGCCAAACTGGGTTCCTAGCAAATCCGATGACAGCATACCAGCTCAAAGACCTCGGTGTCATGGCAAACAGATCACCTACTGACAAGTCATTACTACCAACCTGTAGTTACATTTCATTCTCTAAGCTCGCCTAATATACTTCATACTTGGTATTCGTTTTCTCCTGCCCTCTTCGTAAAGTTTTATGTGAAGTAGAAAGAACAAGATATTAGCAGCATTTTTAAATATTAATTTTATGAATTGATAACGTCAAACATATTAATTGCTGAACGTGGCAATCGAACCCATTACGTTCACAGACCATGTAGGACGCCGCTTTATCAATATTACTGATGCTATAGGTACATACAGATATCCCACCATCCCAAACTCTTCAAACACAATCTACATTAAAGAACGTTCCTTGTAGAAAGCGAGGAGCGTATGAAATTGGCTAAATGGTTTATTAGGGTTACCCATATGTCTGCCCGCTGACCCACAAACTCAACCGCGTCTCGAATAGGTTATTATCTTTTTGGGGGCGCGTTAATACGCCTCCGCCTACGTTTATCGCGCACTAATCTTTGTCCGTGACAGCGTCTGAGTTCATTACATATTAAATCTTTAGGGAATTGTTCCATATTACGTAAATTCTATATGGCATTTCGGCCAAGATTCGCCTGGTTATAATTTGGTTATTAGTTTGATATAACCGTTTAATGCATCACTCAATTTCGAAAAATACCTATCATTCACAAAGAAATATATGCCTGCTAGAGATCATCTACAGGAATATATTGTTCTAGGACAAAAATAATTGTGGCCTTAATCATCCCAAAAGAACGACCAGTCATTTCTAAAGCCATACAGGTTTGAGGTATAGAATCTAGGATGTTATGAACAAATATCAACAGGTAAAATCACTCAACACGCAATCTCCTTGTAGGATTAAAGCCAGCCTCACAAACGAGTATATTAACGCTACACCAATGCATTGCAACAATTAAGATCAGAAATGGCCACATCAATAACCGGATGACGTAATTTGTCGCCATCTCGATATTGTAATGACAATAATTAAACTATCGTTTGATTGAACAAGAGACATATTACTAAACAGATATTCCTAAACGTTGATAGATTAATACCAAATATTAGAATAATTTTATAATGATATTCTGAACCTTGTTAATTCTTCATGGTCCATGCCGTTGATTGTAGCTTTTCGTTGGGTAAATTATTTCCTTATTTGTCTTTGCTGTGGTAATAAGAAAAAAATAAATGAACAGAATCCAATCTTTATTACCGCTTCTTCTTCGCCAGCACCAGGAAAATTGTTAATCGGATAATATACAAACCCTGCAATCTCACACATGCTCTTAATAATCAGGAGCGTGCACTCTTTGACAACCGCTGGCACGGAAATTGCCAATATCCATCACAATTTGGTGACAGTGGGTAAGGTAATAGATGCGGGGAAACGCTCTGCGGTCGCGAATCCACCTAGTCAGGCAATTAGGTCATACATCCAACAATATGTGCACGCTGCTAGCCTCAAACGGATTAAATTGAATGCTAGGATTTGCTCGAGTGCTTTATAAATAGCAGTATGGGTTTCGTTTATGTGTTAATTGGAAAGTAGGAATAATATGTGCAGCGGATTCGAAGAGAAATATGTAAGTCTAGGTGAAGCATGTTTGGATGTCTGTGAATTCATTACGTATAAGGATTGTAGAGTAATCAATTGTATATTTTAAATTGCAATTTAATCTGGTTTGGATATGTCCAAAGGGATTCAATTTAGGAAGGCAGCCAGACAAAGTACAACAGGATATTTTTTAATCAACGTGTTGCTATGGAATATAGATCTATTTACTTACTATCAGGTGAACCATTTCTTCGTTTGCTTCCTTTATCGTAAAAAACATAAGATGTAAAAATGATCTGCATCATTAGATTTTGTTTTGGAGACATCAGTCGTTGGTCTCACCCATACATATGTGATCCCACCACACCTATCTTGTAATAATATGTACGTTTAATTTTCTATTTCAATCAGTATGTTAACATGCACACAAGCTAATTATAATCCAAATTTCAAACCTAAAGTGCTGTTTACACAAAATGTTTCTAAGAAAATATTAAAACCCAAACTTGTTGAAGTAATACGAGCGCCGATGTTCTCGGAACCTCGACTTTGGAAAGCGAACTCGGTATAAATGCCAATTTATTTTTCCCTCGGGTGATATCCACGGTAATTAGGTCATTTGAATACATTAGACCTCGCCTGCGAATTGATGCTTTAAAATATATTTTTTGTTTGTGAAAAATGGGAGGTAAAATATTGTACTGAGGATTTAAGAATAATCCGATTATGGCTTAAAAAAATCTTTGCACAAGATTAGCTAGAATAATTTATGTTTTTCCAAAAATATAGTTTTTAAGTAGAGCTTAAGTAGTTTTTAAGTAGAGCCTACATGATATCACGCCCAGGATTTGTTTCAATGTGTAATTTGCTCCACTTCGCCCCATTTTCAGCGTCGATAAACAAATTTGAATAGTATCAAGCTTTAAACTTCCTTTATCTACCATTAATTTAATACTCATCGCAATACCTGTCATAGTTACAGTTTATTCCTATTAAAAAAAAAAAATACTGACATTCTAATGAATATCATACAAACATTTAACAAAATAAAACCGAAAATAATTCTCAGAAAGCGGGATGATTTCTTTTTGAAACTCTTTGCAATTAATTTGAATAAAACAGGTTTCATTGAAACAAACTCCTGTTAATTAAAATGTTGAGAATAATTAACAAGGTTTTATTTTCTTTCGCCTCACTGGTAAGAACGAGGAAAATTCATCTGTTAGGTGGAATGGCTTTCGGATAAGAAGTCGTGTTATATTGTACCGCCTAAGGTTTTAATTTTGGGGAAAACATTAACATTTACTTCGAAAATTATTTCGTCTCTCCCAAAAAAAAACCTATTTGAGGAAAACATTTAACGGAGGCCGGCTTACTAAATCGGAGATCGAAATTTAAACCCAAGAACAGTATACACTGAGTTTTCAAAGTTACTTGGATAATTTTAGATAATGATCCCTTGCTTCGGGGGAAAACATCGGATATGCCTGATACTTTTCCGTAAGAATTTTGAAGGAACGTGAAACGTACCAATCGCATTAGGACAGCGTAACTTTGGCCAAAAGGCCTACTCACGAAAAGGTTGGCGTGTGGCGCTTATCCGGTTGTAAAAAAATAAGTCAAATCATTCTGCAACATAGCTGATGTCATGTTTATAACATTTTCAGGAAAGAATTATACGTCACTTCACCCTAGTAAAGGTTCGAGACATTTCGAAAAATATTCTATTCATTGCAAGCTAGCTTAAAAACAAAAGACCATAAGCATAACAACATTTATTCACAAAACAATTTCAAACAGCCACTATCGAATCAGCTTACAAAGTGCCCGGTACCTCTATAAGGATAAAAAGTAGTTCTGTCTGTTAAAAAGAAGTTGTATTGTACAAAGTGTGTCCCGAGGGAAATCCGTAAGCGCCCGACTTTCCTCACTATATTAAACAACAAATGGAATCGGAACAAAAATGAAACGTTCCAGTTTAAATGGAGCTTGTGAGCTCCTATATAATGATCTTAGCAATACTGTTTTAGTTTTTCCACTAACTATAATATGTTTTGGCTTTATGAACCCGAAAGCAGTAAGATAAGTTTGCTCAGGTCTCGGGTGATGAAAAAGAGCTACCTATCAGCGTATGGTAAGCAATTATAGCCGTCTCTACACACCCAAGTTTTCAAAGTAAATGTTCGTACCTTTGCTCGAAGAAATGGTTCTTTCAGTAGGTACTGTTCTTGATGCTCTGGATGTTTCGGGTAGAACTCAAGGTCTTATTCCAGGTATGACACTATAGTTCGATGGGAAATAATAAGAAAACATTAATATTCAAGGATATCATCCAATATAAATATGTACCTGCCGTATCTGGGCAGACGCTCCCTATGATTATGATATAAAGAGCTTTAGGTCTGAATTTACCAAGCTGGCTTTCAAATATATTTTTTTTCTCATGATGAAAACCTCATTGGACACCCGACTGTCTAGACAGACCGAGCATGCCGCACTCTTAGTGGCTAAAAACCCCATGTCGCCATCTGCATTTGGAGGAACTTTGGGACCTCTATACGAACACGCCAAAGTGTCTCCAGCGCGCGAGCTCTCACCGCCAGGAAACTGCACAATGGTACTACGCAGAAGAAACGGGACGAATTTTTCCACCACCGTTGCGTCACCGAAAAACCTAGAGTTTTTTGCTAGAAACAGCAATTCTTAGGGATAGGTATCATCAATAACCTTTCACCGTAAAATTCGGTAATAATTGATTCCATTTTCCTTTACATACAAGTTTGTCAATAAATGAAACATAAAATATACTTACAGCATAACTAGTGCATAAAACGTTCCACTTACAAATGCTAATTCGGTTTCGCAGACAATCCTTCTCGGAGATAGCGGGGTCGGCAAGACGTCGCTGCTGGTGCAATTTGAGACCGGGAAATTTCAAGCGGGCAATTTTTCCGCCACAGTGGGAATTGGGTTCACGGTGAGTCAATCATTACATTTTTATATAGATGGTTCGATGTCAATGGAATTTTCTGAGTTGGTTACAGTAAATACTCGTATACATAGTATATGATATATTTTTTTCATGGTAAGGCAATAGATATTAATTTTGAATTATGTTTTGCCAAAGTGAGGAATCTGGGTCAGACAATTCAATTTGAGTATATTTTCTGGAAAATATAAGTCAAATAAGAACCATTGACTAAAGCCTCCAGTGTTTACAATAACATTGGACAATAAACGTAGACGTTATTTATTTACTTTATATATTTCAATCAAATCAACAGTTTTAAAACCATTGGAAACATACATATCTATAGTATTGCAATTTATCAGTATTTCACCACTCGTACCTTTGTAAACATGAACACCAATCACTTAGCGATATTCAAAATTGTATAAACAAAGCTCTGAATCGAATATTTAGGCTGTGGGAATTGTAAAATTCTAACGCTTTCAAACCTAACCTCTAGAGGTGTGACATCAGGAAGCAACTGTAACGCGGATATATCGATAATGACTTATTTATGTATTTATTTATTTTAGAATCAATTAGATTTTAATGATTTCTTGAATTCTAAGTCAATATGTGGACTACTTGATCAACTTGCTGTGTATGTATTACTTTTATATTTTTTTATTTAAAATAATTGTCAGTGACCGCAAACAGGATCTGCTACTATCTGATGTCCTCAATAGTCTCATCATAATGATGAGCTTTGCTGATCATGTTCATGTTTAAGCATGTGAAGTAAATCACGGAATAAACGACATAATATACCGTAATTTATTTCTCATGTAGTAGAATAGTAATGTAATGCCCATTATTATTATTTTAAATAGTAATTGTTATATATAATCAATATGTCAGTTAAGATGTACAATAAAGAGTATTTAAATAAATAGTAAAAAATTGAAAAAATTGGTGCAAAATTACTTTAAATTATATCTTTTTACGTCCACCCCAATCCCACACTTATGTAAATAGCTAATTATTTATGCGTCTCACATCGGTGCGAAGAATTTTTATTCTTTCGACTGTCTGACATCAATCTGGAAAATAAATAAATATTTAAACTTACGTATGTTCTTATAAAACCTGTCTACTTAGTAAATTCCATTGACATTGAACATTTTTAGCGGTCATCGTGTACCTATTTTATTTTAAGTGACCTTATTATAATTCAATCTTTGATGTACAAAAATATGCCATTGCATAATTGAACAGTTGATAACTCATTATATTGAGTAAATTTGAAAAGTTTTTTAATTTATAAAGTTGGCCGATCGTGTGTTCGCGGAGTATTCCCGCTATTTTATTATCGAAAAGATCGATCCATCTTATTTTGTGTAGACAATGTGTTTTAGTATTTAAAATACTCAAATAGGACAGCTATAAAATCGTTCTATTTTTAAATATATTACAATGTGCGAAGCAAGGAGTTCTCAAAGTGTTCCTCAGAGCTTCGAACCGGAAGACAGCATTCAAAGTAAGTATTATAATTGATGTTTTTCATTTAATATTTTACACAAGATGTTTTAAATTGAAATTACTAAATACCGGTTAGCAGAGTTGTCATGACGATATTAATTAAACGACTTTGAAACATCATACTTGAGCAGACATCGCGAATTAAATCTATAATCAGTACGCGGGTATCAGACACGCGGGATATTATTAGAGTGAGAACGAAGATAGTGTGACAGCTTAGGAATGACAGAGACGTATATACAAATTGCGGTATGGTACTGCTATTTTAAGGTACCAACAAAAACATTGTTCGGGTATCCCATCAGCAGTTCGGAGTTCAGACTCAATAAATCATTAAATTATATTTAAAGGTATATCCAATGAAACTTATTTTTTACTTATCAAAGGACAGGTTGTTTTACATAATGTTTCTTTAGATTTACGCGAATGTTACACATTGAAATAAAACTAGTTTTTACGGATTTTACCGCGGATTTGGTTTATTTTTCACCTTTTTTTTACTTCCCGACGTTTCGATAACTTTGCAGCTTTACTGGACCCAGGGCAGGGCAGAGGTGTTACTTGTTAGTCATCCGCTCAGTGAATGTTACGGAATCTACCTAAATTTTACAATTATTAAAATTAAAAATATCGTTTTAAAAAGTTAGTTCATGCTGGTACAAGCTTCAAACTATCTCCTCTATTAAAATTAAGATGTTCTTTATATCAATACCCACCCAAAAAATCTTGGGTAGAAATCGGTGTTCTTTTGCAAGGGTTCAGTCTAATTTACACCAAAAACTTTGAATACATAATTACAATGTAGACGGCTTGTGTACATTCCACCCATTATTATTAATAACATGATATTACTACATGAAATACAACAATAAGTAAACAAGAAACCACCTAATAATTATCTAAACTTTATTAAATTAATGTTATTAGCGTACTGCGCTTCAAGTAGACTAAACGGGAAAGAAAACATTATTTACATAGTAAATAAAACGTTATTCTAATTCGGCTGAGACTCAGCAAAACGAATACTTTGAAGTATACATTTACTAAACGAGGTATCATTTATATATGAAATATCAAAGAGCTATCTAACAAGCATAGAAATGACAGAATTAATATTAGCAGAATTCCGCTTTGTAAGCAATGTTTCAACTTCTGCCTTTACTGGAGTGCTGAACTTTTAATTAGCAGTTCTTTTAGATTGGAATAATTTTATCCAACAGGTGACATTAATATATTTCTGGACTAATTGAGAGTGGTCTAGACAGCCCATAGGTCTCGGTCTCGATCTCGGTCTCGGTCCAAACCGAGGCCAATGTACACTTCTGACTTTTCCAAATTATGTGTGTATTTATAATTAGTTATAGCTCATTTTTATGATGGAATCATAGCAAAGAAAGCTCCTACAGCTACGAATTTTAAAAGTACGTATAACCTAATCAAACGCCAGAAATGTAGTATACATATTTTGGATACGTAGGGTGTTATAGACGTATGTATATTTACTCGACATACTTGAACGAAAACGGCGAACTTCATGTACTCGTATATCTACTAAAATGTCTAATCTCTAAGACATTATTTATCCTTCAAGAAAAATTGGCGAAAGAGTGAGTGTATAAACATAAAACAGAAATATACTAATTGATAGTAAATCAAAAATGTTTAACAAAACCACATTTCCGATGCCGTATAATTTAATTCGCGCTGTAATCTGATTGTGTAATGAGCGTAATTATGTAATTAGTTTGATTGCGGTGCGTCAACGTCTCGCCGCCGGCTGGACGTAATTCGTATTTGCTACAAATTCATTGCGTATTTGGCTATAACTTAAATTTTATCAGGCTTTAATTTGCCTATACTCTATTCTATACAAAACTTATAAAAAAATACTTGATTCGACACTGGAGTTCGTTATGATTAGTAGTAGCGTTTAATAACACAAAATAATTAATATAAGTATGCAGAAAAGTGTGAAAATGATATTATGAAACAAGAAAAAAACACCGTACAAAGTTTACATTATAGTTTCGAAGGTAGGTGGTATGTATATTCATGGTTGTAGCAAGTCTGTGTAGCAAGTTACGATGTATGAAAACATAGTGAGTGGACTTGCGTATATTCAAAGTGCACTCTATTACTCACCCATAAAGTAGCATATTGAATAAATATGTTGGCGAATAATTATGGAATGAAATAAGGTGTAGTAAGGAGAATTAAAAAAGGAATTTTCAAATGGTCTTGCCATGAATCCTCCCTCTATACATGGCAAGACCATTTGAAAAAATGAATAAAATGAATTTAACAAAAAATATACTAACCAAAGTCGAGTGTGGATGGAAGAGTTAAACCGATCTCAACGAACCTATTGCAACACATTAGATAACACTTTAAACCACCTTAACAGACGAGAATACATATTATAGATATTGATAAAAAAGAATGCAGAGTAGATGAGGCAAAAAGGCAATTCAGGATTGATTGCAGTATCTATCCATATTCCCTAACCCTTAAGGGTATAGGTAGGTGCCTCAAGAATGTATGCGTATGTACATTCACATCTCTAAACAAAATATTCAAATCACAAACAAAGGCTAATATAAAATAATGTACCTACGCACGACGTGCCAATTTGTGTCCACGCGACGAGGGTGGGGGGGGGGGGCATGCTCGGCTTGAGCGTAATGCGGGGGTCAACCCCCCATCGAGCTAGCAACTTAACACTGAGCGGCTTTTTGTTGATGGCATGTCAAGCGTGAATTGTATTCAATCGGTGTTAATTGAAATTACCTTATAAGCTCGTAATACGTGCTTGAATTAATAAATGATGGGACTAATATCTAATACTAAAAGGTGTTTTGTGTTCGGCTTATTGATATTTCTATACTGACAGGTGCGTCCCATAGCAGACACTGCTTAAGAGTATAATAATTATACTGGACGAATCAGGCCCCACTACACTCAACATTAATGTCGTTGAAGCGGTCAAGTCGCCAAAAACCGGACTAGATAGCACAACATCGTGCGCGAAGTATTATTACCCTGTTGACTATTATTGCCCCCAGGATTGGGGAATCGACGCAAGGAGGAGGAGGATAATAATAATTGCTACGTTTTGAATACTAAAGAAAATGATTGTTGGGAAGTTGCGTGCTGATTAAACACATAGATCAGTAAACATGCTACCAAAATCGAACACGTAACAAATCCCCAATATCACAAACGATCATCAACTATCATTAATCTTACCTTTGAATTTCCTATCATATCAGAGATATGATCACAAACGCAATATTTAAATCTGCTACCACACAACATCACAAGAATTTCACCCAATCTGCCCTGTAAAGGAAACCTCATATATGCATTCTGTTATTAATTCCTCAGTAAAATATATGGAACCTAAAGATGAATACAAATTGCATAATATGTGGGGTATTTGCGATATTAATAAACGGTACTGCCAAGCTTCACTTCCTTGAAGACTTTGTATGAAGGAATTTCTGTACTCCGTCTGGGATGTGACAAATTGATATATTCAGCTTAGTAGTATCTGCCTTTATAAATGGATTTTGATGTTGGACCACCATATTGGCTTTATATTGGTAGATGGATTAGGATTCAGACATAGTTTCAGAGCTATCTTTTTGCTGTATGTTATAATCAAGACGTTAGTCTGTTATTTTGAGAAGCTCCTTTTTAAAAAAAAATAATTTCACAAGATTCTATATCTAATAAACTTTTATGTACATGAGTTTTATTGTTCTTCCGTATATTATGCACAAATGTTTATAATTTACTTCATTCCATAATATATAGTATGTACTACTTCTAAGCGCGGGTATTTCGATTGAGAGGTTATGATTGTTACATGTGTGTAAAAATAAATGCAGATTAACTAATACTTAATTGCTATCATTTTTTAAATACAGTCTTATTTCTACCAATAGCTTGTATCAAAATATTCGACGAATAAAAACAGGGGAAAGTGGAATTAAATACTCGTACGAATGTAAATTTACATATTTCAATAATTTCATGTTCGTCCCGTCTATTTGCTTTGTGGAAATTCTCGTTTACGATACGCAAACCCTGTTCTGTTTCAACACCATGTTTACGTTAAAAATGCGCCAATTTAATACATTTTATTTTCAAGAGATAATTTTATGGATCGTCGTAATAAAAAGCGCCGTTTTGGAACACAAAGGGACCTCTTAATTGCTTATAATTTAGGTGCTACATAGAAATTAGGCACGGACTCTCTGAACCTATTGTCAATATTATTTTGGAACACTTTTGAAATCCGGAAATGGTTATTATATTCTATAGATACCTAAGAGTTATCGACTAATAGTTATATTGACTATCTATTTAAATTCACAGATACATGAAAAATCATTATAAAAAATGATGACTGAAAACCAGCGCTGATCTAAACTCTAGTTTCGGTCAGCATATGCTGAGTCATTACCTTTTGTCTTTCAATAATGTTATGTTTGCTTAAATTTGTTGTATTATCTATAAATTTTAAGGCAATAAACTTTTTTTATTTATTTTATTTATTTATTTTAAAAACGTTTTCGAGGTTTGGATGCCTACTACTTGAATACACGCCCTTAAGATCTCCATCTCAACACATGTTAACACAGAAAATGCTTAACACATGACATCACCATGCCTACCAGTACACATCGCCTATAAACATGTCTTAAGATATATATTTTTCTTTTTTATTGCAATGAATGGCGAGACGAACATGCCATTCGCCTGCTGGTAAGTGAAAGACCGGTCATGGACAGTAGCAAACCAAACAACACCATTAATTACAAAGCAACGCTTGGCATTCCACTGCGCTCGCAATCCTGAGACGTAAGATGTTAAGTCTAATATGTCTATTAGTTACTCTGCCTACAATGACCTACACAAAGTAATAATTACACAAATATGTAATGATAAATTGTAATCGGCCACCACAAGAGCTGGATTTCCTTCGCGTGAATGTGGAACAATTAATGTTGGCGTTTTATTTGTCATTATTACAAAGCGTTGCGAATGAATGTTGTTAATCGACTTTACGTAATTGAATCGTTTGAAGTTGCTTTCGTCTAGTGTTACCTTTATTTGTATTTTTGGCTTAACCTTTCTTTATTGTAATCCTATTTTAATTTCTTGAGTTATATAGAGACATTTACTTAGTATATTTTACGAGAATAACAATTTATTAATATGAAATATTTCTATGTGAAGCTTTAAGTATTTCTATCACGTGCCAGGATATAATATATCGCCATATAAAGATTTCTGAAGACAATTTCATTTTTGTTTTTTCTATTTACAGTAAATTTATGTACTTACGTGATATACAATTTTAAGAATTACAGAGATAGGTACATACATGTTTTTTCCGCCATCACATTAACCTTAGAAAATATCCTTCAAAAAGGTTTACGCAAACCCTCGTTGCATCAAAGTACAATATACCCCACGCTCCCCAACACAATGTAAAGGTACATTTTCCATTGAATTCAATTTCGGAGGGACCGCACCTTAACTGATAGTATTTTATAAGAACCCTTCAAGGTATCGCTGGAGATAAATTTAATTTATCAAAAGATATTCAATTTGCGAAGTTTGCGGTCAACTCCAAACCGATTTTTATTTAAGGAAGCCTTAATTTTGACCTTTAATACAACTTAATCACTTAGCAGATCGAAGTTTCGGTAAGGTATCTTGAATTTGATACTTCGGATCTCTTAATCAGACGTTTCAAAGATATCATCGTGAATTTCATTACTTTCCTTACAAATGCTAAGATGGAAAATAGACTAAGATGAAGTATTTCATTCGATGGCTGTTGGTTGTAATAGATTTTTTTCTGTTGCATTTTTCTAGTTTAGGTTGCTTTTTCATATGATCTGTGACCTCTTCTTTTAAAATATTCATGTTTCAATTTTCAATGTTATAAAGGTCTTCCGATAATATTAAAAAAGAAGTAGACATCTTTTTTATTTTTAACCACACTTTTAACGGTGTTAGTGTTTCAGTTTTTAACTTAAATTTACTCTTTAAATAAAGTTGTTTTTTGAAACAAGAAGACGCAAGATTTGTTTTATTATTATCGCAAAACTTGGCATTGTATGTTGCTTTTCTACAGACATACAATAATATATTTATTTAAAGCTGGGTCCCACACTAACCTAATTCATATTTTCCTCCGTAACATTGTAAAGGTAAAAAGAGTGCTAAAATACTCTGAGCGTCAGAAAAAATGCGCGGTCAGAGAAAATCTGTGCATTACATCTCCCCATTCTCCCCTACTCCTGGTCACGTCTCGGTCGTTTGCCGGACCCGTTTTTAATATTGTCGACGCTGTGCTCCCCTGCATACTTTTTATGCATAACCCACATATGATAGCAGTAATATAGTTAAAAAAATATAGTTTAATGTTTTCTTTTGGAGTTAATACAATTACGTTTTCGGAGTTTTATATTCTTCTTCTAGTCTGATAGCATATTCGCATGGGAACTTATTAACGTGGTGTTTTTAAAAATAACTATTATCTACATTCCACGTATAACATCGAAGAACAAAAAAAACAATAGTTGATCGAAGCAAAACATACATCACGGAGATAACTATTGGCAACCTTCATCATATCCGTTTAAAATAAATTATAATTCCTTTTTATTTATTTCATTTATAAGTATGATAATAACTTAATAACTAAATAAAAGACATACATTTTAAAAAATATATTTTACTGGTGGTAGGTCTTACATATGTGAGAGGCCGCCTGGATAGGTATTACCGCAATGTCTATTTCTCCCGCCAAACAGCGGTGTAAATGCACTGTTGTGCTCCGGTTTGAAGGACATTGTGGCCAGAGTAATAACTGGACATAATGAGACTTAACATCTCACGTTTGGCGAGGATAGCGAGGCGTCATCTTAGAATGGCGAACGCAGTGGAATGCCAAGCATTGCTTTGTAATGATGTTGTTTGCTTTTCCATGAGCGGTCGTACCGCTTACCATCAGGGGAATGGCATGCTCGCCATTTATTGCAATAAAATACAAAAAACACTTGAAATATACCGTATTATAATATGAAATGTACTCAGATTGTTATCCAAGTATAAAATAACAAACAAGAGAAAGGTCTTTGTCCAAAATAAACATACAATATAGACAATATAACAGTCTTCAAAAAATCACACGAAATAAATAAAAAGGTAGGCGATGAGGAGATTGGCGTATAAATTCGGGGATAAGAAGACACCGATATAAAGAGATGAACTAGCTTCGCTTTCTCCCCGGAGGCCGTTCAGCCGTGATTGTGTAGGCATCGCCAACGAGTCAGAAAAACTAGGGCTTACTAGACTATATCGATTCGCTTTTGTTTTTATTATAGATTTATTATATATATAGTTATATTTAGTTTATTAGTCATGAACAACGAGGTTAAAAACTTCAGGTTTTCAGTTTGGTTTCCATGCCATACAGTCAATTTTTAACATGATTTTGTTGCCAACTAATCATTAATTGTTGATACGAGTATAAGGTGGCTAAATAAGCGATCAATCTTAAGGGTGTCGACAGACAGCGGGCGGGACCAAAAGCTCTTTACGGATTATATTAAGAAATGAAGGGAGTCCCAAGTACTCACCAGTTGCCAATAAAATTAATTTCCGAAATATCTCTCAAGGACGATATATCAAATTATATACAAAAACTAAAAAACGTCATATCACCCGCTATAATTTGCACTTTTAATCAAAGCGTTTCGGAGTTGAAACCGCATCCAATTTGCGAAGGTACAAAGGCTCAATGCCGTATCCAGAGCGACGCACGGGAGCAGGGGGAGGTCGGGGCGAGCCCGGAGATCCCGTGCAGTCGCGAGAGGACGTCAGAGCGCGTTCCCGTCTACCGCCGCGGGAAAACGCTCAAAGTTCGCGCTCTCTTAGAGTCGGAAAGTTGACGATTTAAGTAGTGGTGTGTTAATGTTCGGTTTGCGCTGTGTGTTGTAAATTGGAGAGGACTTTTTTAAATTATTTGTCGGTATTTTTTATCGACGAAATTAGCGAAGATAAAAATAATTTTACAATAAGTTTTGGAATTATTTAATTATACTAAAATACTAAATTAACATTTATAATTTTCATTTAACACCATATCATATTTTTTATGATTAATTTCCGTTTGTTATATTTGATAACAATCATTTCATTTCAAACGATACAAGTTATTAATTTATCATTATGAAGTGAATGGGTGAGAATTGAAAGGTAGCAGGTAATTCGCAAAGATTAAAATCCCAATTACTTAAATCATTTAATTGCAGTCTCTTTTTTGCCGCATAGCAATTTAATTTCCATCGATATCTATCTGACTAATGGACGATAGTGACGAATATCTCGTACACGTACCGCCAAATGTTGTGTTGAACGTCCTTACACAAGGAGCAAAGATCACGATGATTTCAAAAAATCACTTAATGCAGGCCGCTTCCGACAGATTAAATGAAATTCCTTGAAGAAAACTTATCTCGCATTACACTTTCTGTAGCTAAACATGATAATGGAGATCTAAATGTCATACATATTAAACACAACTTAACGCATTTATATGGAGAATGTGTGTTTAAAGGCAGCAATGCTAACTTGCCATCGAGTAAATCGATATCACACCTCATTTGCCGCTTCATTCCCATAAAAAACTTTTGCTATTGATAGCTATAACTTCATATACCTAATATACATGTTTATATAAGCCTACGCCTATATCCCCTGAGGCTACTCGTGCCGCCGAAAATTCGCCGATCTTATTTCTCAAGAAAGGGGCAAGCCTATCACCGAGTACATTTCAAGTGCTAGGTTATATGACATTTAAACCGAAAAAACTCAATGTAGCAGGAAGCCTAACCTGGGAATCCAACCTCAGGCTTCGCGGCATACAACCCTTGTGCTTGGCACCGACACGTTACCACTCTAAGCCTCATTTATCTCTATCCACGCATGTAAATCCCATCCGAGCCGCAAACCCCAGAAATCAACCACTTTACATAATTGCCCACATTTCGGCACAAACGTATACAAACAGCCCCCACAAAGGCTTAGCCTATCCCCAACCGAGGGTCATGTCCGATGTGTCGAGCATTTTATTAGCGTTTGTGAAAATGTTTACCGAATCGCCCTCCGGCTAGTTTCCACAATAGATTTGACTTGGTCAGTGTCCCTTACAGTTAAAATTGCCTTTTTCGATGGCCTAGATTAAAATATTAGTGTGTTTCGAAAATTGTAACTCAATTACTAAATACATATCGATTAACATTAGCACATATTTGTTTATAGGTAATTCGCTGGTAGAAAAATTCGAAAGTCAGTGTGATTCTCACTGAATCAGTTTGCTAAACCGGTTACTGGAACACCGAAACATACACGAAAAGTTGATCTACACTTTTCTTAAACGCTGGCAACGCACAATAAATTATTAAGCAACGCTTAAACTCCGGAACTCCTTATAATATCAAAGCAATTTAAATAAAAAATCACAAAGTCCATTCGCGTCTAAATATTTTTTGCAAAGGAATATTGGTCTATTATATATATTTTCTATATATTTTCAAATTAGGTTCTAATTAAAATTAGTATTTAAAATTACTATTGTAAATAAGAACACTTTTTTTTGTTGCTATTTGAATTTAGAATAACATTCTATAATTTTTGTAACTCAAGTATTATTTTAAATAAGGTTCTATTTAATAAATAATACCCATTGAAGTGAAGTAATAGCTTTGCAGGCACTACAATATTGATGAATAGTATTCCCGGAAACTCAAAATCTGCAAATATGGCAGTGAGTCTATCATTTCTTTAGAGCTGTGAATGCTGAGGAACCTCGCTGTCTGAGTTGTCAGTTCTATCACATAAAGATTGAAGGGTATTAGCATTTCCAGCAAAATGTTCACAGCGTATAGGCTGAACTGCACCTAAAGGGCTACACCTAAGTGCAGTGCTGTTCCGGCAAAGTGTCTTGAACGTATAATTATCTCTAACCGATATAATTATGACAGACTTATGTGATTTAACACGCACTGATCTCGCTTATGAAAAAAAAAAAAATTTATATTCACCGATTTTTAAAATAAAAAAAGAAATCCCATATCCCGTTTTTGTTTGTAAAATATATTTGCAAAGAAATCAATCAATCAACGGCCTGGGATTTGGAAATAAGGCAAAGCCTCTCCCGTTTCTCTCCCAGTTACCCATTCGTAGCGATTTGTCGCCAATTTAGATGAATTGCTTTGTTCGTCGTTGTGTTCTTTATATAAAAAAATATAAATGATTTAAACCTTGGTATTATTTAAGCCGTCAAATCTTAACAAGACTATTAAGGTAATTCTTTACTTTCGTATTTTAATGAGTTAGAGACTTTTAATCAGATTTAATTTATTTTTATTTGTTTTTATTTATTGTGCTGGTAAGTGCGTGGTGGCCTGTTGGTAAGTGGTAATGGACCAGACGCAACTGCATACATGTTCACGATGGTCGCGGGTTCAAATCCCAGGGCACACCTTTGATTTATCGGAGTTATGTGTGTATTGATTGAATCACCACGCACTTTAACGGTGAACGAAAACATCGTTAGGAGACCTGCATACTGTAGACTAGACCTATGACAAATAGAGTCGTATACATAAGCGAGTAAAAAGGATAGATTTGGAACTGTTTCATATACTGGTAGCAGGTAAATCTTGCATATTTTCCACCATGAGGATAGCCTCATTGTTTTAACCTGATTGAACCCCCATAAATATAGATTTAACTTCATGGGGTTTCCAGATCATAGCACTTGTGTGGATCATCAACAACGTGTTATATTTAAAGCAACTCACAGTAGCTACATTCTTAAAAACCCTAGTTTCCCACATTATTAAGCCTAAATTCCTTAATGCTTTGGAACACATTTACTCAATATGCTCCCGTAACATTAAATCTGTGTTCATCTGGACTCCCAGGTCTTTAATAGATGTAATACGAGGTACGGATGTCCCTTCCATCTGATACTGGTAGTGCAAAGTGATGAGTGAGTGACTTCAAAAAAAAACCGTGAAATCCAGATTGTTTTTTGTATAAAATGTATAAATACAATATTCATGAAATTTACTTTCGTGACTTACGTGGCTACATTCATGAATGTACATAAGCCACTCTGATCTCAAATAATTTTGTGTAAGACCCTCAAGATCTGACGTGTTTTACAGCGAACTTGCCGTATTTTCACAAATATGTTTTGTACGACTGCCTTGGTACGATTACAACGCTAAGGTCTCCGGTACGAAATCCGAATGGGACAATTCGAAACGTGGGTGTCCTTGTTGTACCTCTACCTACCCCTTCTAGGAAAAAGGCGTGATGTTTAGGTATGTATATATATGTATGTGGGTATGTGTTGTACGTAGTTATCAAGTTCATATTCGTTAAAAGGCACCCATGTATAAAAAGGCGGGTAGGTATCAAGCTCGATGACTCACATTCCGTTGCAAGGCAGCAACGCGAGAAATTCTCGGCCCAGCTTCATTTTCAGCGAACTTGTCGCTTTTTCAGCCAACTTGGTGCTTTTTATATGTGTTTTAATAATACATAATAAACCAATCAACAGCTTTAACAAAAAAATCGCATAAAAAACAACTATTTATAAACGCGTGTTCCTAAAAAACAGCTACCGAGTTCATGCGATAAAAGTTACCCGTGTATAAAGAGGCGGGTAGTTACCGCGTTCGATGATGCACGCAACGTTTGTTGCAAGGCAGTAGCGCGCGAATTTCTCGGCCCAGCATCCTTTCATTAGTTTTATTACATCGAGCGGCTTATCCGGCGAGAACACGTCCCACGCGAACCGATGGTTAAATGGAACACGAAAATAACTACAAATTGCCTTAAATCACTCGTGTGTATTAGCGGTTAGGGAGTGCGAAGGTCTTATGTTGAATAGTTTGATAGTTTTCTTGTTAGCTGTGATTGTTTTTTCTTAAAAAATAATCAAAGGACAAGATGTTTGTGTGAATCACAAGTATTTGTTTCGGGTCTGGGTGCTTGTGAGACCGAAAAGTCTCTCGTAGTTCCTGATACCCACGACACAAGACGCGATCTTAGTGTGGGGTCAGGACTATGTATGTGACTGTTGGGTGTATTTATTAATTAATTAATTGAAATAGAACTGGATTTGCATTGACATAGCTATAAATATTGTAAAAATGCTCCAAGTTCAATGAGGTCGGCGCGCCTGGTCAATGGCCTAAAGTAGTTATCACATTTTAAAGTCAATAAGTAAAAAAAATCTCTAGCTTGGATTCAGCAATGCAAAACATAATATAAAGCATTAAAAATACAGCATAAAATCAGTAAATTCTTTTAAAATTATCATTACAAAAAATGGATCATTTAAATCCAAAGCAACTTATAAAATATTTTTCTAGTTTGCAAATTGCTCCAATTTCATCAATACCAACCTGCCATTCAGCCTTAATAAATACTCTCAAAGCGTTTTAATATCAGTCGCCGATGCTTTATTTTATCTGAAAGCAGCTTATTAAAATATAGTCAGAACAGTGCTCAGCGCCGATTTATTAAATCCCTACGTGCTCTATATTTAATGGATCAATAAACCTTTTGTTTTACATCGTTGAGTGTTTACATACCTAGCCTATAGCCTTATTAATATATTGTCTGAATATGTATGACCTGTACGTCAGGCATTCAAATTCGTGTGGTTTTTAATTAATAAAAAATATCAAGTGAGTTCCTGGGATTGGAATTAGTTCTCGCAAATGTGTAAAGATGGATCATTTTGGTAAATGCCACTAGCGATACTTCTGCCTACCCTATCAGGAATGTACAAAGGTGAGTTTATACGCAAAAACACTCAAAAAATTCACACAGCTGTCAAACATTTAATTTCTTATTTTGAAACTTGCTCGTACAATTACGCGCTTAATATTATAAAGTAAGATTTCCTCGAGAATAAATCCCGAATTCTATCAAATATTTCCTTGAAATTCTTTGTAAGCGAAAATCACGTGATCGACAGTCCGACACGGTCCGATAGAGCCACAGTCTTGTTAGCCGGAGTACCGCGCCAATTTCCACCCCCACCCTTCAGGTTTGACAGCTTGAAAGCATTTAACCCACCCTCGTTTGTAAGGGATGAATGAAGAGATCCTTCGAGCAGTTTTGTAAAGCCTAAATAATGTTTTGATCGCGATATTTTTTTGAAAGATCCACCATTAATTGTTCCGGTATTGTGAAACCGATAAATTTCTCGTTATTTATGATACCAATAATACGTCATGATTTATCTAATGTTCGAGTTCAGAAATATGTAAATGACTGTTAGGTGTATTTAAAAATAAGAAAAGTCCTTGTTATTTCTACAAAATAAAATTAAAATTTTTGTTAAGTTTTTGAACGAAATTATATTTTATTCAAATCCCTTTTTACGCATTAATATTAATTTAACCCATACGCGAACAAAAGCATTGTGGAAACAAAATCTGCTATCGAATTTATGCGGAATCGTGATAACTTCAACGGAATCCGGATTAGTATTTGTATAAAAATAATTTCCGTCTCCAAATTGAGAATCAGAACATAAAAACGTTTCGTAGCGTTCAAATTTTCAATAAAAATAAATGATTCGCCTAAATTTTTACGATTGCTTAGAGTGTTCCGTAGGTAGCAAGTTCAATTGTTCTTTTTTAAAGGTGTGTCGTACTTCGGTCTTAGCCTGTCTTTTTTTGAGAAGGTTAGCATAATAGGATATTTGAGTATGATCGATTTGTTTTTATTATTTTGCGTTTAATCACATATACCATTAAAATTAAAGATGTCTGTAAAAACAGTATTAAAGTAACTTGTAAAATGAGACAAATATAAGTATTATAAAAAGAGTAGGAGCGTAGTTGGGACATATTACCATCTCTTTCACACGCGCCCCCTGTAATACAATATAATATGTGTATATTAGATTAACACTAGTGACGTCATTAGTTTTGTGACGACCTTCCAGGTATAACTCTCTCACCGTTGAATGTTTAAGTTGCACTTGCAAAACGCATCAAGTGCTTTTTGGTGACTTCGTGCCAGTACAAAAAAAATACTACAAAGTAACGATTCTGTGGCGGCTGGTATCCGACTAAGGCGGCACCAGACAAATGCAACTATATTTATTTATAAGTGGTATTATTACATTATGCGATAGTTGCAACACAACAAAAACTATTATACAGCTACAATATTAAATATAAAAGTAATATCATGCCGATATGTATGGGCACTGTTCGTAATTGGCAATTCCAGGAGTTGAACACATGTGTCGACACAATTAATTTAGGATACCAATAATGCGATAGAGCTTCTGTTAGACGGATCAAACGTCTTTGACTAATCCTTAATACACAGCGACATACGCAGGTACTTGCGAAATACACTGACTTACATCTAATTAGACTATTAAGATTGGAGGAGGCTCAGTGATCCTTACCTCCCCGTCCCCTTTCCTCCTGTTTATTTCTTACTTGCCCGTCCAATTTTAAAAGGGAAAATAATAGGGCATCAAAAAATTGTAAATTCATTAAACATTAACGGCCTTAATCATAGACGATTTTAAAACCTATTTTAGTTATCGAATATTTCGTCCATTTCGAACGACTTTTGAATTCAGTTTGAGGGAAGAAGTCAAAACATTCGTTAACCAAAATAGGTTTTAAAACTGTCTATGTATAAAGCCGTTTGTGTTGATGGTTTTAGTGATTACTTAGGATCAAATGGGTCGCCTTTGATTTGATTGACCTTTACTAAAACTCAAAAATAGTATACCAATTCTAGATAATTATACTGTTTTCTTAATAATACAATATTTGGCAAACTTCGAGATTATAAATTGAAAAAACACGTTCATAACTCGTCTCGAATATCGTGTAAATTTATCTAAACATTTTCATTAATTTCGAAACCCATACTAAACCTCAAAGTTCAAGTTTCTCCAAATTTTATAAGACGAAGTCTCAAACGTACTTTTGACTTTATCTCGTAAAAACCCGATGAAGTTAGTCTTACAGACGTTTAAGTGAATGTTGACTTGCGAACTATAAGCTGAATACGCATTAATTACATGTTAAGAGCCGATAAACAAACATGAAGCGTGTGGTTAGTTGTTAACATTATGTTATTAACATTTCGGATTAGAAGCAAATTACGTTATCAGAGTATTACAAGAATGACTGTAGTCTTAGAGCCGATGAAGATCGACCTTCACCCATCTGATAACCAGATGAGACATATTTTAATCAAATAATATTGATTTACAAACATTCCTATGATAACTTGCCTATCGAAAAGTGTTCATGCCTATTTTTCATTGTATTAATTTTAAACAATTTTATTTCATGACCTTCACTCTTTATTACACTTATTAATGGCTACCTGGCAAGCAAACGTGAACAAATCAATAAAGGTAACTGCACCGAACTGATAACCAATCCAAATTGGTATTATAAGAAAGATAATTTAATTACAAAACCAATCGTAAAAATATTCATTAAAAATAGCCATGAACACTTTTCGATAGGAAAGTTATCATGGACATGTTTGTTCTAACCAGAACAGGTAACTGTGTAATTACTATTTCTTTGCAGCAAAGATTATACGAGTAATAACTGCTTTGACAAACTGAATTGTTTGGTTAAACTTCATAAAAAAAATCTATTAAAGTGATATTGGATTTTTCTGTTCATTATCACCCCGGAGTCAGGAATTTGTGCCCGATATGGCGATAGGCTCGCCCCCTATCACATCATGGGACGGAACATGCAAGGCGAAATGTGGGTGTCCTAGTGGCGCCTCTGCCTACCCCTTCGGGGATAAAGGCGTGAGTTTATGTATGTATGTATGTATTAAAGTAATTTATATTTATTGTGTCGATCGTTGTGTGAGTGATAGCCATCTTGTGTTGTAACTGCATTTCATATTCTACCAGGTCTACTACTGCATCATGTCAGGATAAAAAATAGTCTCGAATGTACCGGGTCCGTAGAATTACGGCAATTTTTAAGGCTTATAATGTCGTTGGAGTAAACCAACAAAGTTTAAGGAACCGATGAGTTATTTGAGTCACGAAGTGTTTAAACGTTTTAAGTACGGTACGTGTTACCTCGGATCTGTGATTGGAATCAGAATC
This sequence comes from Deilephila elpenor, assembly GCA_949752805.1. Classification (NCBI taxonomy): domain Eukaryota; kingdom Metazoa; phylum Arthropoda; class Insecta; order Lepidoptera; family Sphingidae; genus Deilephila; species Deilephila elpenor. The sequence continues at coordinate 10,781,435 of OX457099.1, forward strand.
GCTCCAGTATTTACTGTTTAAGTAGGTCGTGCCTTATTATGAATAAGCGTTTAATATTTACGTTTCTAATTATCATTTTAAATTGTAATTTTTAACCTTTTTGATTTTGTATAGTAAAATATTAAATTATTGCAAGAATTAAAGAGAAATATTCATGAAAATATTATACAATCCATTGTTACCTTAATTTGGTTAAAATTAATGAGCTGTCCATCCAGGCTTTACATGCACATACATCAGTTAATTAAACTGACTCGCTCATTTAGACCCAAATACTATTTATTGGATTCATTTATACTCTATTTTTACGTAGGAGCTTGATAAACTTCCTATTTACATACATACATAAACTCACGCCTTTTTCCCCGAATTTTTCGGAGAGGATTACACCCGGAAGTGGAATTTGTGGCTTAAGACAATGATGATCAATGAGAGTGAATTCTTCAGAATGCGGAGTTTATCGACAAGTCTTTTTGCGAGGCAAAAAAACAATAATAAAAAGCAAAGGTTTCACATCAAACGATCGCATTTCAAATAAAGATGAACGGAGATTGTATTTTGTTTTGTCATAAAAGAGCTGACAGGAACAAACAAATTTAAAATTGTTGTTTTTACTTCTACGTGGAAGTAATGACTATACGAGTGAAATAACTTTTGTAACTTTAGGGCTTCTTTCAAAGTATTCACTATGAAGTGTATTTCTCCCACTCACCCCGTAAATTCTGCAAAAAATAACTTTTATTATGCAATTTTTTGTAATAAAAAATTTGTTAATCAGGAACATTGGCATATCATTAGTTTAATAGCAGACGGTCGTATAAATTGTAAGTCGTGTTGTTATAGATACAGTCACTGTATCGCGAAAATGTATAACACAATTCAAAACATGATGTCCAGGAGATTGCAAGCCTTTGTGAAAGAATTGACGTTAGTTATTTTTATTCGTAATCGCGAAATACCCATGATATAAGAAGTTGTTGACCGTTTGTAATGTAATAGGAGATACGAAGAAAGCGTGTGGGAAAGGAAACGATAGCAATTAATGGATCCTAAATTTCTTTCTTTTATAATTATGTAAGAATGATAAAGGATGCTCTGCAAATTACTATACTACCGCAAAACATCGTAAGTCTTCTGTTGCTTAATTTTGTATTACATTTTGTACCTCCAGCATCAATTAAAGACGTTGACAGTTTGTTTGTCTTACAAAGGTAACTACAAAAAGGGGTTGCAAGTTTTAATGAGAATAGTTGTGAAGTTCCTAGAGTTGATTACAAAGTAATTATGTTACAATTTATTACATTATACTTTTGTGTTCTAATTACAATACTTGCTGTGAATCCTTGAGTTCATCTCTAATTTGGGTCACATATATACACATATTACTTAAATACATAAATAAAAAATATATATAATTTAGTTGCCCAGTCATATGCGAAAAAATAATCCTTTCAAATAAGCAAACTCGTTTATTTACGACCTCTGAGGGGATTTAGTCGGTAAACTGGCTGGAGATTGTTAAGTAGCCCCGCACGAAGTACGAACGTAATATTTGTATGTGTGCTGGGCTTTAAGGCCAGTGCCATCGAAATACCTCTTTCAGCCTCGTGATACTGAACGGGAAACTTCTCTCGTTTAAAAAGGAGCTTTTAAAATAAAGTTAATTAAAAAAATTGAAGCAAAAACTCTATTTACATCGTCTCTTCCAAGAACTATTATTTTTCCTAATGACACTTACCCGGAAAATGTAATTACAAAGAACAGAACTTCAACAACAAGCAACTTTCTTAGCACCACAGAAATTAACTTTCAGTTAATTAAACTTTCCAGCAATATTTTAAAGATTCAATAATCTATAAAGATGAGTTCAAGTTTTTATTACTTTTCGCTAAATTGGATTTTTATTATAATGGTAAAATTAATAGTCTTCTATTAACTGAAAACTTTTAAATTAGTTTTAGGATCTTATTATTGCCATTATAATATATTATTACAGTCGATCATACTTAATAATGTTCAATTAAATTACTCGTGTAATTATAAAACCAGCTCTACGTTACCGTAGTAACAAACACGCAAATAACTCAACATACATTAAAATCGCGGCAATGGAAGGAATTGTGAAAGGACACTCTTAATCACATGTCCTACTGGTATCGATCATGTAGTTAATTGGAGTTCATATAAGGCTATATAATAAAAAATAAGCCACGCAATAAAAGTGACGAAACTGATAAACGACTCAATTTGACTTAAAATTAATTATTATATCAAGGATAGTTAATTACATAGTAAAATGTAATAATTGTCAATTTAAGGCCATGTTTTATTCCTTATTACTTAAACTCAAGTAGGTAATGATTACAATTTTGTAGTATAGTAATCAATAGTTCAAAGCAATTTAACTCTCTTTCAACCTCTCTAAAATCGAAAATTACATAAACTATAAAGCGTTCTCGCTTTAGTAAAGTGTAACCCTTTGAGTCGCGAAATTTACTTTTTCAATTAACGTGTCGAAAATGACCGGCCCTGCAACAGTCACTTCGGGCTGGGTTTTATTAAACACTGGCTGTTCGAAAATATCGATTGCTTTTTGACGATACGGTGGCCTGTTGTTTTACAAACATTTTGCTCGCGGTGTCAAAAATATTTCAAGTCAATAAGTTAATTAATCAACGTTTACAAGTACAATGAAATAGATATTATTTGTTACTTTTTAGTGGTATTTTTTTGTTGTCGGTTTTTATTTTATTGCTTATCATGCACAACTATTTTGTTATTGGGATATATAGCTCGTAGGTTTTATCAATAAGGTATAATGAAAGTAGAAATAAGCCAAAAAACTTTCTTAAATTTTTTTTCTATTCAAAACGAAACGGAGAAAGTATTACGAATTTAATGACTATTTCGACATAAAAACTTACAAGATCTTTTACGTATATTATTATCTATTATATTTTACAGTTTTTACGCGCTCGTCAGTTTTAAGTAAATGGTACGAGCTAACTGAACTTATAACTCTGTTTAACTTTTTTTATACAAACATACATAAACTTACGCCTTTATCCCAGAAGGGGTAGGCAGAGGCGTCACCAGGACACCCAACTAACTGTTTTTATGATATACATTATTTACATTATTATTTTACTCTTTCCTTCCGATGCCTATCTTTCTTTCTTCTATGACAGCCTCCGTGGCGCAGTGGGTTAGACGCCGCCTGTGAAACGAGAGGCCGCAGGTTCGATCCCCGCACCGAGACAAATATTTGTGTGAACCACAAGTATTTGTTTCGGGTCTGGGTGTTTGTGAGACCGAAAAGTCTCTCGTAGTTTCTGATACCCACGACACAAGACTCGATCTTAGTGTGGGGTTAGGACTATGTATGTGACTGTTGGGTGTGTATTTGGGTGTGTATTTATTTTCTACCAACATAATTATATGTTGGGAATCAAAAATCCAGAGCCTGTCGATTCGTAATCCATGCACTCTACCACTATACAATTGAAATAATACATAAGCGTTACGTAATTCAAAAACGTACATAATTCAAAAACCGAGAGCTAATATAAATATGAACTGGATTAATTACCTTCCAGTTTCGTGCATGATCGAACGGAAAGCAAAGCTTTTTATAAAAATAATTGATAGCATGTTAGCTAACGCAACGTTGAGCGTCCATCACGCGCCACCTACTAGACTGATTTGAATAATTGTTTTAGCCTTCATATTTTATTATTCACCTAAACATATCTTTTATACTGGTAAAACAAAATAACTACAGTGCACACTACACGCCATGCCATTTCTTGTGTAATCGAAAATCGCTCCTCACTATATTTTGCAAAAATTTTAAAACAACATCAAAATTGGATGTAAAATGTCTGATATATAATTAATTTTAATAGTGCGGTGGGGACACTCGTTTTTTTCTTTCGCACACACCTCATGGAGGATGACGTCACGTTTTGCATGTTCTATTACTCCTGCCACTAAATTTTAAATATTTGTAACTTGCTTATTACGATTATGCATAACGTATCCTTCCGATATAAACAATAATCAAAATTAAGGCAACTAATTTCAACACGTAACTGAAAAACCTGTATGCGATGAGTTTGAATCGAAACCTCCTGTTAGGTGATTCAGTCTTCATCAAACTGGGCTATCGATCGGTCCAGAGCGAGGTACCTAGTAACTAAATGCCGTTAAATGATTTTACTGTCCCTCGTAATATTTCACGCACTAAATGGACTGCGCTGCACGTGACACTAAGTGCAGAGTTATGTAAACACCGTATCGACTGGAGATAACCATCTTTCGCCACAATAGGGTATTTGACTCATTTTTTAATGTATTCATCAAAAAGTAACCATATCCAAAATCTAAAAAACAAAGAATTTGGTAAATCCATTCAGAATTAATAAAGTTAGAAACGTTTTAAATCTTGTAGTGAGAGTAAAAGAAAAGGCATGCGAAACAAAATTAGTGACGTCACTAATCTTAATATGCATTATAGTGTGCGGGTGTGAAAGAGACGGTTAGATATCCCCACTACGTCGCCACTCTTTTATTTAAAATACTAATATTTGCCTCGTGTTACAAGCTACTTTAACACTGTTTTCACAAAAATGTTTTGTTTTAATGGCACTTGTGTTTGTTTGCAAAAAAATACAAAAATTCGATGATAGTCAAATACCCAATTACGCTGGTATACATGATTAAACAGAATATTTGTTTTCTAAGGCAAAAGCTTTTTAATTTCTTTTTATTGCATAGGTCCGGCAAACGAGCAAACATGTCACCTGATGATAAGTCACTGCCGCCCATGAACATGCACAACGCTGGATCATGGATATGTTGCCGGCGCGTCAAATTGGGAGGAGAGCGGGAAGGAAAATTAGTGGGAAGGGGACAGGTGTATTAGGCTTCTGCTAAACTTACTCATCGAACGAAACACGTCGTTCTCCTGTGAGTCAGTGGTACCGCTCCAGATGAGCATATCCATTCATACTGAGTCATATGAGACAGTAATACCGCCCCGGACGGGCACACCCATTCATGCTAAGTCATGACTTACAACAGGATGGCTCTACTACTTCCACAGATGAACCACCGGATTCGTTTAATTCATTCAATTGAACAATTAATGAAATAATTATAATCGTAAGCAAATGTCCCACCGCAATATTTAATGACGTTGATTTGACATAAAATGTTGGCGGTTCGAATCCTAAACTGAGACATATAGGGACAAACCGATAATAGTATACCGTTCAAAACACACCGCATAGAAAATCATCTTAAAGTTATATTACTTATTTAAAATTATCGTATATAATAGTGATGCTATCATATTATTATCATCATCGAATCATAACAAAATACTGCTACATATTAATCACGTCAACTCGCCAGACTTACTTTTAAAAAATATACAACAATACATATTTTTACGGTACTTATTTGATTACCCAAAAACTTTTTTTATACAAAAGCTTTTACATATTCCCGACAACCGTCTAGAATTTTTTACATGCCTCTCCTCAACTCTACGGATCATTTCCAACTTCCAAGTCTGTATCGACACCTGTCAGGAATTTTATACTGAAAGTTAATTAATTCTCGCGAACTTGCCAAAACAAAGAATTCGCGATATTGAAAACAAAATTGTGGTAAAGTTAAAAACATTTTATGAATAACTGTCGGTAAGAGTTATGAGACAGCCTGAAAATATTGAAAACATTAATTACCCTTTCATCTGTGAGAGTTTAAGGTTTTATGCTTGTTTTGTTATTTGTTATTAGAGGGATTTATTCCGTTTTGCCCTTAAGTTCCCTATTTTTATTTTATTTTTAAAAGTAGAAGACGCAGCTTTGTTTAAATACAAGGTTTAGGCATTAGTGGTGTTGGTGTAGTTGGTAGGGTGGTGGAGACATGGGTATGTCACAGGAATTTAGCTGGCAGACAGTCCCCTGTCTGAATGAATGTCGCCAAAAACACTATCATTATCACGTTACGGCTACCGGTCATCCCACCCCATCTCAATTTTTTTATCTTAGAGCATCGCATGATATATTTCATTTATTAATTTCTACCTTAATATGAGCCGTAGGAATACATAGAAAATATCTTAGATTAATATATCTCTTACGCCACATATTTTGTGCCATACCCTCGGGAAGACATTCACTTCTTCATTTGCAAAAGAGGATATTTTCTTTGTTGAATTATTATATGTATTCTTATAATTCATACATACATAATGGAATGGTCGCCTCAATGCGTATTCTGAAGCTAATAGAATTGAAAAGCGTCATTAATTTCAAATTACTAATATTTTCCTTTGTGATTTTATTACAAAAATAAGCATTGGAGCATTAAATTGAAGGTTTATTAATTCAATATTAATCTTTGTTTGAAACCTTATAAGAAACAAAACTTAGCGCAATTTTATCAATGTTCGAATACTAACTATAAACGTCTGAATAAATATTACATTACTTATCTTTATTCAAACAATCTTTCATAACGTCTTTGGAATCACCAATTAATATTGCCTCCAAAACGTCAGCTGCGAACAAATAAAGAAAACATCCCTAGATTTATCGATATGTTTAAAGTTTGAAAGACGTCATCAAAGTGAGAAACAGCGCAAATACCGAAGTGGGAAGAATTGAAAGTTTTCATACAAATAACTGACATTTCCATAACGCAACGAAAATGCTTTCGGTTATACGTGCTTAGGTATTCGATATTCTTAGACATCATTGCTATACTAGGCTAGCTGCTTGATTCTTTGTCAGTACTGCTTGATTATTAAAAAGCATTGTTATATGCAATAACTGTACTGTACTGTATCAGCCCATATACGTCCCACTGCAGGGCACGAGTCTCCTCTACAATCGAAATTACGATTGACAGGGGCTAGACCACATAGTCCACCACACTGGCCTAGTGCGGGTGTGCTTACAATAACAAGGTGTCCTGAATAAATATTAGTTGATAAGGTACAGCAATGAACACTACACATATTTTAATACAACTCTGTCCTATCGAGAAACAACTTACTGCCATCATTTTACAGTATAAAGCGAATGTCTCCGTCACTTTAATGGCATCAACACACTTTGTGAAAGTGTCTTAATTATTTTGATAAAGGTTATTATAATGTCCGCCGATTATCCTAGGCCTCTGTATCGTTTTTATGGCGAACTGCCAAGAGAGTCGTCGCGAATTCCAGTCCTAGGGCATACCTTTGACTTATCGGCGTTGTTATTAAGTTTGTAGTTAGTCAGTTACGACCAATGATTCAAGGTGATGAAAATCGCGAGAACATCAATATACCATGGAAGTAACATCGTAATGCCATCAGAGATGTCTGTTTCAGTTCGAAATCGCAATCCGATTTTGCTCTCAATTAGGCTATCCCTTGCTACTCGCAAATAAAATACCAATAAATCGATATCACAATTTAAAAATTCTTGAACGCCAACAATCGTCGAATTTTCTAGTATTGCTTGCACTTTGTCCCGATTTCCCGGAACGTTGTCAAAGGAAGCGCATATCGTTTGTTAGACGTCGTCGAGATGTTTACAACTTCTATACGTTCCTCTGGGGAAGGAATTCGATATGCGAGCGAAGAAATTTAATAGGGACCCGTCACATTCGAAAATGTTAGAATTTTTAACTGTAACAAATTTGAAAAGAATTTCGAGTGTTGAGGAGCTATTTTTGTGCGTTGTATGCGTCACATTTAAGCAAAAAATTCTAAAGTTTTTTTTAGAGCCAATTTCTAATTCAAAATATGTTCTCTTAAAGACCAAAAAGACGCTCTCTAACTTAAAAGCCGCTTTTAGATTATAGTATCCACTATCACCTACACAGCCAAGAAAACCGTAATCATTGTTTTCGTTCCAAGATATAATTAAATTAGTAAAGACAATAGCTAACTTTAACTACGTCTAAGATAAGTTTAACGCCTAAATCTAAACTGGGCCTTTAATCCCAATGGTGGGTGTGTAAACTTCAGTAGATCTTTTTATAACCTCTATACTGTGAGCATAAACATTTTCCCATTACATCAACGGCTTTCTACAAATCCTCGAATTCTTTTCGCTTGTACATTCCGCATCAAAACAGTTACAAGGAAAGTACCACAAATAGAAAACAATATGAACACGTTCCGAACAATATAATGCAATTAGAGCAAATTAAAAAGGATTTCAATAGAAACTATCGATGATAACAGAATTTGTCGCTTGTTATTGCTACGTCTGTTTCTGAACTCAACTAATTCGCTAACTTCGCGACAAATAGGGCTGTCAGAAAGTGAAACTACCGATTGTAAGATAGTTTTGTATTCTTTAATACTACTACAAAATCTTATCCACTTTTATTTTAAGTGTTTAACATGTTTTTATTTCACGTGTAAGATGAAAAAATCATGGTATTTTATTCTGGATACAGGCGCTTTGAATTCTGATATTTTAGGTGTTTATTTTTATTTTCCTTTTCTATCCTTTTCTATAGCCAAGCAGGGGGACCCATTGTCACCAAAGTTGTTTACAAGCACTTTGCAGGAAATTTTTAAGTCCCTAGCAGATCTTTGGGCAGAACGCGGTATCAAGAGGCGGGTCAGAGGCTCTCCAACCTCCGATTCGCGGACGACATTGTCCTTTTCGCTTCATCGGCCGAAGAACTCCAACAAATGCTCGACGATCTGAGCAGAGCAAGCCTCGAGGTTGGAGTGATGATGAATCGATCAAAGACTCAGGTTATGACCAACAGCACAACACCGAGAATTGAGGTGGATGGGGTCGAGATGCAATATGTCGACGAGTATTTATATCTAGGCCAGTTAGTCTCCTTCGACAACAGGCAAGACCGAGAGATCCAGCGTCGCATAGACAATGCCTGGAGAGGCTACTGGTCTTTAAAGAAGTTTCTCAAGGGAAATCTTCCTATCTCTCTTAAGCGTAGACTCGTCGACATGTGTATCTTACCAATCCTCACCTACGGTGCTCAAACCTGGTCTTTGACCGAACTTCAGAGGTCCAGGCTCGGAGTTTGCCAAAGAGCTATGGAGCGCAGCATGCTAGGCGTAACACGCCTTGACAGAGTGCCAAACAACACCTTGCGCTCCATAACTGGAATTAGGGATGTTGGGAAAAAATCGGCCGAACTGAAGTGGGAATGGGCGGGCCACGTGACCCGGATGCACCCGAAAAGGTGGGCGAAAATCGCAACGCAGTGGACGCCCACGGACAGTAAGAGACGACGAGGCCGACCTCGGAAGAGATGGCGCGACGACCTTGACCACTTTAGTAAAGTGTGGACGGCAACAGCGGAAGATAGGGACAAGTGGAAAGAGTTGAGGGAGACCTTTGCCCAGCAGTGGGGCAAAACAGGTAAAAAAAATAGCCCTAATTCCTGTTATTTTACCCATATAGCAATCAAATCAATATGCATGTTGATTGTAAAATATATCTATATTTTTGCATGATATGATTTTGGTTGAGTGTTTTTGGTTGAGTGGGTCATAAATAAATAATATTGACTTTACCACTTGAAACATTCTTGCATCCATGTATTTTCAATACGACCTTTCAATTGTTTGAGTGGCCAGAATGTTAGCTGAAATAACAATAATATCCTGCATTAAAATTAAACAAACACAATTCCAAATTCATTACTAAACTATGTAAATTCATTTTAAAATTTTAAGTAAACTGATATTAAACGTCCCATTTATGAAAATACTATTTGGCAGCCCTAAACTACTGCGCAATACGTCTGAACACATCCACAGTTGAGCGCTTTCGCAGTAGAGCAACTCTGCGCGTCACAGGTAGCGGTAAGTAATTAACAAGTTGCGACTGACTTACTGTCGCGCGTGCTTATCGCCCCACTTACAAGTTTCCAACTTCATTGCTTTATCGCAAATTAAAATCATACACCAGTGAAGATTCGTAGTGGCTCAATAAAGACAGATATTTAATATTGTACGTGTTTTCTTATAAGCAGCAGTTTGTATGAGTTATAATGCAGTCATGGCTCAATTTTTTGCAGGAAAATCCTCTTTGTGTCAATTTTAAAATAAAAACTAGTTTTGATAAGGACTAAAGTCTTCCTAAAAGAGAAAATGTTAAAGAATAAATTAATCTTACACTGACCGCATCTCGGTGTGGGATTATTTAAATTTAAACCATTAAAAAAGACGTGACAGCAAATTTATTACTACAATATCAGATTTTTGTAACACATTGGTAAAAGCCCTCTCGGCGGGCCTGTTTACATTGTAATTAAAACCTCTACCATTACCAAATAATCATAATGCCTACAGAATACTTATAAATGTTCAGGTAAAAGCCCCAAAGTCACGACAATGTTAATTAATTCAGCGTTATCAATACCAATCGCAGGTTAATTAGTAGGTTTTGAAACTAAATACCCTTGTAAAATCGAGGTAAAATGGCTGCCGTCGTATTTCGATACACCGGCTTATTGCGTTTGGTTTTCAACCGTATTTGAACGTTCCAATCGAATTTGACTTACTGAATTGTGATTTTTACTTTCTATTATTTTTAATAGTACACTTTTTTAGTATAAAATTACTATAGCACATATTATTGTGTCAGTTTTATGTTATGAATATTAAACTAGAATGCGTCACAGTTTAGTATTATGACGTCACTATCGCTCGAGCATTCATATCGCTCTCACAGTTTAGACGCTACACATGGTATACACAAGTTTCTTCCAGGAACTAGGACGACTAGGTTCCACATCCGCTTTAAAGAACTTCCTTAAACTAAGCCAAAGTGTATTGGTTACTTTCGTACGTAGATCTGAACTAAAACACAATAATTTCACGCATTACCGACCATTTCAAGCCGTTGAAGATATTGTTCATACTAATTATGAAAACGTAGAGAAAAAAATGTACATATATCCGAATTTCAAGCCTCACGTAAAGTTAATTTAAACGGGGGATCGTAACGGAATCTCATGAGTCTGATCTATATACAACTATTGGACTAATATGACTACACGAATTCGAACACATTACAATTTCAAAACAATTAAATCCGATGAATTAACCATAAAATTCAAACAAATGAAAGGTACCCGATATTCGAAGAGGTTTTCCCGACCCAAACCCCATGAAAAATATTTATTTAGGCCACACAGAACACCAAACATATTTAATTTGAATTCATTTATATATTTTCAGTTACAATGTTTACTTAAATTTTATAAAAATAATAATATTCTGTATTGTACAAAGGATTTGTATTGATCTATTGTAAATTGATTTATGACTAAGATGCACATATTGATGTGAAACGAAATATTCTGATTGAAAAACTCTACGGCGCAGTTTTCGCGAAACTAAAATGTTCTATCACAAACTAATGTTTATGTATAAATCGTTTGCCAACTCTATTACCATTTACCCAGGACACGTAATATCGATTTTACTGCGAAGTCACAATTATGTGTGTACAGTTTTAGATTAGTTATTTGTTAAAAGTGTAAACATTGATTTTACATTACTATTTACTAATATTTCGAACAGTTACATCTAGCGGAATACTTTTGAAAATTGCAATATCATTTGCTGCGATTAATAAGAGATTCAGAGTTTGTTGTTACGCCGTCTATAAAACATAATTGTTTTACTTCATTGATTAAAATTTAATCTTTCAACAACTTGGTCGTAAAACTTTTAAGATGAAGCTTCATTTGATCCGATTAATTTTAAAGTAATTTAATAACGGCAATATAATTTTTATTTAATATACTAAGTGCTTTTATGGTCTCGTGTACCGCCATTACAGGTCTGTTAAGAGTGGATTGGAATTTTAATCTTCTCAAATTACATTTGTATGTTATTTTTAAAACCAATGATCAGATTTTAAAGCTATTTTCTTGAGTAATGGTTCCAAAGACGCGAGTAAACGTAAATATGCAAACGCAACCAACCAAATTTTACTTTTTTCATATATATTTTTTTTCACAAAATAAATTGGTAAATGTGCTGAATTTATTAAAAATTCTATATTTTTTATACCTTCTATCTACAAAGTCTGCCCGAGGGGTTATAAAGCAAAGATCTTATTTTAGTCAGTACAGAGCGTACTCATCACAAATGCAAAAATCTTTCGCACACTACAATAGCTGTTTACATTTCGTGGAACTAAGTAATAACCTCGTGGAAACAATCCACCACTGCCTTTTAATTCTGTGAAATGGCTAAAATACACGATATTCTCCTCATTTTTGTGTTATTTGTATCGGCTTTGCTCCTGGGCCCTTTCGTGTGTTTTCACACGTGACGATTCCCATCGAATGAATTGGAAACTGATTTATTATGTGGGAGAATAAATCAGTATGTATGTTTTAGCATAGGAAAATAAAAGATGAGTCTTGTTCAATCTTTGGTTTGTATGTCTTACTGCTGAAAGTAGGTGTACTATAAAGTAGGGGAGAAATAGATTATAGGCTATAGATGTAATCACATGAGGGTTTTAGAATTACAAAATGTAAGTAGCGCCCGAATATATTCAATTTAATAAATCTGTTAACCTACACAAATTTTGAGAAATGCACTTGTATATGGGTTGTGGCTATGCCTCTAATGGGTCTACTATTAAATAATAATATACTTCTTCTAAGTTACTCAAGGTCCACCCACCAGTGAAATATATAATAATGTACAGAATTCTAATAGACACATAGATTTTAAGAACTGGCTATATTGCTATTCTGAAATGGTAACAACCAAAATTGATGTTTTTGATTTGCTTCTAGACGTACGGAAGGGCTATTAGGGTTTCAGATTATTGCAACCACAAATACCTTCAAGATGTGATTCGAACCTAGCACATCGCAATGTATCATCACACTGAACTACAAATCCATTAACAAGCTTAAAATAAATTTCGGAGTAATTAAAACGAAAATTCGTTCGCGTCGTTGAATTTTAAAAATACGCGACCTGAAAATTCTGCCTCAAATAATCTGTATTATAGTACATATTCGTCTCAAATTGTATACAGTTTATAGAAGCATATTATTATAAATTATATGACTGGTACATGAGATGAAGCGCTAAAAAGGAACTACAAGCTCACGGATTTTTACGGAAATCTACTGATACATTCCTAATCAATACATATAATAAATTTATAACCGATCGATGTCTGTACATGGAAAATAAATGGAAAAAAACTAATAGGAGGCGTCTGTATTTACGTAATTTGTCTGTTTGTCGGTTTGTCAGTGCGGTTGTGCGCGATGAACTCAGAAACTGCTTAACGGTTTTCGATGAAATTTGGTATGGAGGTAGCTAACACGCTGGATTTAACACTTGGGCTACTTTTTATCCCAAAATAATAGTGTTCCCGTGGGATAAGGAAGGAATTGCGATATGTTTTTTACTTTTTTAAACTCAAAGGGATAGGATGGGACTGAATTACATGCCTTGAGTGAGAATGAGACGGGACGGACGGAATGGGATGGGAAATTTCAAATAAAGATAATCACGCAGACGAAATCTGCGGGTAGAAGCTAGTAAGTAATAAAATAAAGAATATTAAACTCGTAAATGTTTCATACTGCAATTCTAATTTCGACGATTGTTCCATGAGCGTTATTGCTTGAGATAAAAGTTCTCTGTACTGTCTCCTACCCAAGAATTTGGATAAATATTGACAACCCAAAAATCTTCGTTCCCGCGTGAAATAAAAAGGGGTTAAGCATAAAAAACGGGGAAACATATATTATAATAAAATAATAATGGTGCTGTTAAACCTATTACAGTTCTTTATAAATTCCGCGTCTATAACGTGGGGACACCATGGAATCGACACCGTTCGAGCGTTCTTTAAAATAGAGCTACCATGCTTGAGGGATGCCGGAGGATAATCCCAGAAAATAATTAGTTATTTTCATCGGTTTATTTTGGTTTTACTTTGAACTTAGCGTAGAAACGGTGAATTATGCTTTGGCTTTACAATAATAAACTGGTTAAAAAATGCTATCTAAGAATATTAAATACGTATGTAATAAGGCTTTAAGAATAGTGATTGCATTGCCGGTCTTCAAGATTGAAATTTGAAATACGTCCATGAAACCGAGTAATATTTTTGAGCTAAACTAAGCTTTGACTGATTAGTTTTAGTCTACATATGTATAAACAGGCACGAGTAGCGTCTACTATTGAGAGGCGTTTAATCTAACTAATGTAGTGCCAATTGAGTCACACACCTTTGAAATTATTGTTTATTAGTTTCAGGTTTACTGTTTGTTTTTTTTTTCGATACTTACGTTTTAAATTAACTGCGAACACACAATAAGTCAGAGTAATATGCTTTGACTTCAAAACTGCGCCTTGTCAAACTAATCTGACTCATTTGCTCATTACATAAAATATAACCTATTGTATATTTTATATAAACTTATTGCGTATCACACGAGTAAATAATATTTGCAGCATTTTTCCACTTATTTATATACAATAAATTATTTATGCTAGTGTGGCACGAGGGTCAGCAGAAAAAACACTATATTATTTATATCAAACTGAATACTCAAAGCTACAGCTAAGAAGTTTCCATCCCAGTGCCATTTATATCTCGCTACCGTATTGATTTTGACATAAAACGAGTCTGATTCCGAATTTAACGATCTGATTCCTTGTTGTCTACCGTCTTTACCCCCGGGTATAGGTATAAATCCATTTTCGTATTGTATTGTACGAACCGATATTTCGCTTAAAATAAGACCGTTCGGACTGTTACGTTTGATGGGGGGAAATAAGTGTTTGACGATAAAGTATCTTTGTTCATCATATTACTTTACCTTTGGATCCTTCAAGGGGAGGAGGATCTAATTGTGGACAAGGTACAATTACGACGAACAATAACATATTTATCTTTCTACGTAATCAACCCAATCAGGTGCTGGAAAGTCAATTAGCCATACTGTACCGTACGTAAAATAACTCAGTAATTAAGTAGCTTTTATTATCTAACAACCTTTATATTATATACAGGGCTCGAACAAAATGAAATTCTCATAAATATATTTATACGTGCCGCTGGACACGAGCGCCCCACACTTATTATTGTAAATACCCGCTATCCCACACATCTTTTGTCACAAAACAATGCCAGGAATTCGACTGCGTATATGAATTGACCTTTACAAAATCGCTCAAACAAAAGAATAGTCTCATAAACGTCCATTACGTGGCAACCCTACTTAACCCTCAGCTAAAAATAGCAACATCACACACGTATCCATTGGGCCAACTCATGTGGACTTAATTCTTAGAGTGCTCATACGCGCTTTACTCATAAGCCCGTGTAATGGGATAGTTTTATGTAAACATCGACCTGGGGTTGAATAATTAATACGGTTACAGTGACTATTGGTTCGGAGAATTTACATACATTCCAACATTCAACCCGTAATTTGTGTTGAAATATACGTGGGATTGAGCGAACTAGTTTGGGAGCCAAATATACGCTCTTAGTGGTGTGAGCTTCTTTATTCTATTGCTATATCACCTGGATTTAGCAGATAAAAAGCCTAGCAGCTTAGCTAACGTCTTTGAGTGCCACTTTAGTACGTATTACTAAGAATACTAAGTCTTGCAGATTTCTAATAATTGTTAATAAACAGCGACGACAAAGTTAAGTTGATTGATTTGTAGGTCTGTGATCAGTAGTTACCCTACATTCCAAAATAAAATGTGAACTACAAGATGACAAGAAAGATAATTTCATTACAAAACCAATCGTACGGGCTTGCAAAAATAAAAATAAATATTCAATTAAAAATAGGCATGAACATTTTTCGACGGGAAATTGATCATAGTCATGTTTCTTAATCAATAATATTTGATAAAAAATATGTCTTATCTGGTTATCAGATGGGTGAAGGAGACTGCCCCGCCCTCACACCCGCCACTGCAACTCCTGTAAGCCAGGATCAACAGTGGCACACATTTAAATGACACTGAGCATTGAAGCTCAGCGAGTCTCCAGGAATGTCTAACTTGTCTTTAACCCGCAACGATATCAATCATAAAGTTAAATTAATAGGAGGAGTTGTAAATAAACTATTGTCCACTTCCCTCCCTAATAAAGCTCAGATGGGTGAAGGTCGATCTTCCACGGCTCCTCTCAACTAGTACGCAAAATGTATACACCCTAAGGGTCTATAAGGTACGGAACTTCAAATTGTAAGCACATGACTTTGAAACAGATCTGTAGATTATAATGCCCTTGTCCTCATATAGATATGATTCAAATGGTCCACGTATATTGTCTAGTAAAGAATGAGAGATCCGTAGTAGTTGTGGAAATAACGGACAGAGACAAGACGAAATAGATAATAATATTAAAAGATACAGTGCCAAAGATTCTATACAACATGATGTCAATTTTCGATAAGTAAATACACATAGGAAACACACAAGGTGTTTACCCAATAAAATAAATATAAAATGCAGAGATTACAGAAATACTAAAGCAATACGTATAAAATCGGCAACTGTATACCACCAATCATTTCACCAAATTGTTTAAACCAAGGCAACTCATAATTTTTCAAGTCGAACCTCTTGATCAAAAATTCCCAGAAACGAAAATCGAACACAGGACATCAAAGTTCACGAACCATATACACTGTCATAATATCAGAGACAAACTTTACGTAATTATGTCACTAGGCACGTATTAGTGTAGTAACGCTAGTATTTAGGATGCAAATTGTCATTTATCACAATTTACCGGCTCAAGTTGGAATAGTTCACGAAATTTCTAATTAATGTCTGTGGATTCTGAGTAAATACTATTAGAATTCAGCCATTAATATAATACTTTGAGCAAGTCGTTTATCATAAAAATCCTCCTTTAATACTTAAAGTTTGAAGGTAATCACCGTCCGTAACTTTTGAAATTTAAACATGGTTTTATATTACGAAATGTGTAATCTTCGTTAATTAGGGCATTTGGTATCTGCCTCATTGTTTTGTTGAAGAAGTATGTATACCCGGAGAATCTTGATATTTAAACATTTAATTACGAGATCTTTACGATTTAGTACTTCTATTGTGAATCAGGCTTTTTTAATATCATTTTTAATATTAGTCACAGAATTAGCTATTATTTAAATAGTTAATAGTCAAACAGCAACAATCATACATCATTTACCCAAAAAAAATCTTTAAATATCTCAGTTCCCAAACACATTTAACATGAATTTTCTGTGTAATTCACAAAAACAAATACAATATTTTTTGTTTACACTTCTCCCTCAAGCAATTTACCTAATGAAAGACTGTTCAACGAAAAAAACTCTAATAGAACAACAATGCACTTGTTAGAAGGAGTGGGCGTTGGTCGCGCGGTTCATCAGGGCTTTTATCCCCAAATTGGATTAATTATCGGCCGGCCCGTAGTTTCGAGCCCCTTTGTGATGGTTACATACGGTTCTGTTTGCTTTTTACGTTTTAGTCGCTGCTGAAGTGTAGGGATGTCCAATCGATGTTTATATCGATATGTAATATCGATTAATTTTGAATCGATATAATGTGTGATAAATCGTAAGATTTGTTGGTTGAAAGCCAGTTGGTTAAGCGCCCTGCCTTTATTTAAAAACAAAAACAGAATCAACATTTTTGCAAAATGAGTACACATTTTCAGACCACAGTATCAATTTAAATAAATATGAGTTTTATCTACATAATATGTAAGAGTTATTTCAAGATCTATTTTACTGTCTAAATTAAATTGTAAAAATAAAAGGTAAATCAAGAAGGAATGGAAATCTTAATATCTGCCGTTGAGATTTCTTCAGTCTCTGCGAGGTCATAATTTGCGTTGCGCATAATTTTAATGTCTGATTTCAAGAAATGTTCGTCCAGGTTTTATATACATTTGTTACAAATTAAATAAAACTCTTTAAAATAAAGATTATATTAAACCTAGTAATGCATATTTATGAACATTTATTTTTCGTTGAGTAACTCGGTATATCGCTCGGTGCGAATATAAATGTAACGCAATCCTGGATCGGAGTTTTTACGTAAAAGAGTGAAATATTCATATACCGTAACCAATATATCATCGATATAATCGATAAACCAATATAACACTACATAGTTATCGATCATATCGATATTTTGATACATATCGGAGAACTCTAGCACTTTTATTTAGCAGCGGAAATTGAAATAAACAAGTTGAAGTGCAAACTTTATAAAAACTGAAACTACTCTATCTAGTACGTAATAAATAACATTATTAAGGTTTCCTGCTTTCTAGCGATATTTATCTGAGTAATTCTTTAAAAAATATTAGGATGCGTTGGGATATCACCGTAATGTCAGGATGGAAGGGTTAAACTTTATATTTTATAGGAATTTACGTTCTTATCCCTAGGAAATAATATTACGGTGCTACCCCAACGCGGTATAATTTATAACACATAGTCCCGATCGGCCATTAAGACTAATCAATTCGTGAGTTTTCAAGATCATTTAAGACTCCTTTTTTATTTCACAATACTTAGACCCAAAACAAACTTGTGCGGGGGATCAAGTCGGCAGCCTCTCGTTTCGTAGGTGGCGTCTAAAAATCTGTCCCATGTGGGCTGTCGAATAAAAAATAAATATAGTTTCGTGTTTCCACAAATTAAAATAGGAATTTATCCCAAAACACGATATCTATCTGCTAGTATCGGTTTACAAAAGATTTCCTTCTTATTGACAGGGGAAATGTAACCTTAAGCATAAAATATTTGCAGTAGGCCTGCGTGGTAACCTATGGGGAAAGGCCTCTCAAATGAACCTTCGATTGCAGAGAGGTCTTGTGCATAGCAGTGGCTGATACAATATCTGTAGATAGAAACAACACAACTTAGAGCTTATAATTATTCTATTAGAGGAAGCACGGCTGCCCCCCATTTACGACTATTTTCGATGCCGGTATAGGATTTCATACTATACTCATTTTTGAACGCTCATCTAACAAAATAATGAAGCATTTCTAAGGTATGCAAAGTCCACCAACCTGCTCTAAGCCAGCGTGGCGGACTATATGGCCTAACCCCTCTCAATCGCACTCTCGACTGTAGAGGAGGCTCGTGCCATACATTGGGACGTTTGGGCTGCTGCAGATCTAACCCAAGACATAGTATCTCTAAAGCTCTTTACAAACAGAATGTGATGTCACGTATTAGTTAAAACAATTACTCGTATATTACTTGGAAAACAAGAATTCTAAGATTGTAGTTTATTGTCAATATCACCAATACGACAGGCGAAAGATTAAATGGAAACAAGAGTGGCGAAAGCAAACATCAGAAACCCAGTCAAACACTCCAACAGGGTATTCGTAGTTTTCGATTGGCACAGAACATTGGCATTTCACGGTGACTACCCAGTGGTTTCATTACGTTGCAACTAAAACTAAAACAATGAGTTTTGTACGATTCAGCTTGTAAAATAGTCTAGCGTTAATAGTTTCACGGACCAGTTCATGTTTGCATTCTCCCTATATATTGCATGTCAGTTGGAACAGAAAAAATATCTCAAAATGAAACTTTTGCTGCGTCATAAGATTGCCGATTTCATAAATCTGTCTGAATCTGTAGTACCTAAGTATATATTACATTGCGTAGCCACAAGTATCTTATATACCAGTCTATTCCAAATAAAACAGCTCTAAATTACGTCTTATATTTATTACGTAGCAGTGTGTTCAGTAATAGCAAAGAAGTATAATGCAATTTCCAACCAATGGACAGCATTACAATTCCTGACGCGGCTTAGCGGCTGTCATTGCAATATAATTACAACCAAGAACGACAGCCTAACGTACTCTTTGAAAAAGGAAGGAACAGAGATTCAGCTACAAAAATTTTCTCCTTTCGAACCCAAGTGATTCCAGCGCAGATGCATAAAACCATTATCAAACAAATACATAAAATAATGAAGCTCATACTATCAACATAAAAGCTGACGAAGAAGATAACTATACTAAATAATTTCATTCTGAATTTACAAGAACTGAAAACAACCTTGTCGACACACTTAAATAACTATAATAGTCTGCGAAAGCTGCCGAATTTCATTCTCCAATAAATTGCTAGATTCATGTTTCTTAGGTGTCAAACTCAATTCTATTACGCGTTTACAAAAGCTATCAAGGGGATTGGAGCTAAATGACGTCGTTTCCTTGCTCTCGAAACGTTAGGAGGCAGGTCACGCAATCCATTCGCACTTTTGAGACGGTGTAATTCCAAATAGAATTTGAAGTAAATACTTATCTTTTATTGATTGTTATATAAGTACATTATACAACAACGAAGTCGCATACTTCGTTTTGAAAGTGTCCGAGGCGCGATTGGTTAAGAAAGCTTGATCGCTTGATCCTCACACTGAGACAAATTTTGTGACCCACTTAATTTTTTTTAGATCTAGGTGTTGTGTGACGTAAACTCCCCCGCGGATACCATGGATGTCGTCGACACTAGACTTGGCATCTTTCTGTGAAGTTAAAACTATGTGACTCTTGATCGTATTTACTTATTTATAAATTAACATCAGCCTTTCGAGAAAATAACCAAGTCTAAGTAGATAATGTATTACTCGTAAATAAGACAGTCGCTATCTTGGTTATGAATTATGATACTAAGTAGAAGACATCAGTTGCGATTATAAACTCGTATAAGTTTAGAGATCTTAAAAGTGTATACTTAATTTTTTTAAAGATATAATTTATCTTAATTTTTTTTGCCGTCAATTTCAGCTCTCGCATAACTTTTTATAACTACAAATTCTACCCATAGAAGTGGTTAAACATTTTATTTCCCCACAAAATGTAAAAAACCGCTTTGCAACGGTTGTCACAAAGCGAGTACGCATGATTTCATCAAGTTTTACTAACGTTTCTACGAGAGTCCATTTGATATTTCCATCGGAAATATTTGCCAACGGACTTTATTGCATTTTCCTCTTATTTAACAAAGTTGCGAGACTCATTATCTTCGGTTGGATGAAGTTAAAGTATGCCAAACAGGCATATTACACAATTATATTAAGAATTAAGATTGACTATAATTTTGAAATCGTAAATATTTTTTTATTAATTTAACCGAGGTTTATGTGGCTATTCGGTGTCGATACATATGTCAGTACATAAGCTTAGCTGATTGTTTGGTTTGAAATAAAAACAGTTTATTTGGTATCACACCCACCACAACTGCTTTAAAATCTAATAGATTGCACGAAATATTGAATTATGGCATACATACATAAATTCACGCTTCTATCCCAGAAAGGATAGCCAGAGGCGCCACCAGGACACGCACATTTCGCCTTGTATGTCACGTCCCACCATGTGTTATGGGTTGAGTCTATCGCCATAATGATTATCGGGCACAAATACCTGACTCCGGGCTAATAATGAATAGAAAAATTCAATATCACTTTGCCCGACCAGGGATTCGAATTATCGACCCCAACTTTGTAATCGTACCGTAGTACAACTACGTCATCGAGGCAGTCGAAAATATTACTTTACATAAAGCAGTAGAAACCGAATATGGTATATAAACCTAAGGGCGAAATCATTGAAACCCTCAACTTTGAAAGACTCTGCTTAAAAATTATTTGTGGCCGTAATACCTTTGTTACGGCTTTAGTGGGGTCGTATTACATTCTAATACACATTGGCATTTAAGTTATTTTAAAATTTAGTACCATGTAAAATTATTATGCCTACAATGTAGTTTCAAAGGCTTATTAGTTGTACTCAACTATTACTTACTCTCTTAACATTTGTTTAATAAATATTTATTTAATCCTCATCCTTACTAATATTATAATTGTGAAAGTTTGTATGTATGTATGTTTGTTACTCTTTCACTCAAAAACGGCTGGACCGACTTTAATGAAATTTGGTTTAGGGGTAGCTGACACTCTGGATTAACACATAGACTAATTTTTATCCCGAAAAAATGTAGCGTTCCCATGGGATGAGTCAAGAATTAAAATATACATATTATATATTTGCTACTCTTTCAAATTCGAATGGATGGGAACAGGAGAGGACAGGATTGCATGCTTTTCGTCATGGGACAGAACGGGATATAAAGGGACGGAGCGAGACGGATAGTAAACGCAGTATAGTCGACGGCAGTCACGTCACACAAATAGATGCGGTTACGAAACTTTAGAAAAAAAATCCAGTGAGCAGCGCTACCTTTAAAAAATATATATAAATATTTAATATCAAGGGAATTAATTAATGAGCCTGTATATTATTAACCCAGGATATAATAATCTGACTCTGTTCCATTATTTGTTCAAACTTTTCCATTAAAATACCAGGAAGTTAGATTAAAATACCATGAAAAGTGACTATACAACGAAAGCAACTGTAGAGCAGAGATTGAAATAGAGTATCTTCCGGCTAGAAGTTATCTCTCGCCGCGCCGGCAGACATAATTATGCGCACTTAAAACCGGATATACACAGACTGTTCCCGGTTTGCGATATAACTGTCATTATGACCGGTTTACGCCCTGCGTATGGTAGTCGCTATCCGGCCTGACATTAGTATCTTATTGGTAATATATTTAATATGATAATATCAGATGCGGATAGTCTCTAATTTTAGACAGCCTCCGTGGCGCAGTCGGTTAGACGCCGGCCTGTGAAACGAGAGGCAGCGGCTTCGATCCCCGCACCGAAACAAATATTTGTGTGATCCACAGGTATTTGTTTCGGGTCTGGGTGTTTGTGAGACCGAAAAGTCTCTCGTAGTTTCTGATACCCACGACACAAGACTCGATATTAGTGTGGGGTTAGGACTATGTATGAGACTGTTGGGTGTATTTTATTTTATAATAAAAGTTAATTTTAAATAAAGTTTCATCTCATTACTCATACAAATATTTTTTTTGGAGCCGAGAAGGTAGGCGGAGTAAGATAAAAAAATATGTTCTAAAATCATTACACTGTATAATGTCCTATAAATACAAGACATGCTAAGGTTGTTTAAAGGAATGAAATTAGATTAGGATCCCACGCTCTGTGACCCTAAAGCTAAATTGTGTTGACGGGACATGAATAATATTAGGCTCGTTTTGTTTATGCTTAGGATTTTCACTGCTTGTATAATACTCCCCGGTTCTCTATTACACAACTAAATCACGACAAGAGAAATATTACTTCACATCAGGTTTATGTGAGACAGTAGTACCGCTGCGGTAAAGCTGATAATACAATAAACTACAAAATTAGTGTAATAAACGTAAACTTTTAATAATAAGTAGTCATAGACTGATTTGTGATATAAGTAATCTGTAGTTAAAATAAACAATAGTTACTTACGAGTAGATGCCAAAGTTTTTCAATCACATATCAAGAATAAAGACATGAAAGGTACTGTTGAAAATTTTGGTCGTAAATCGATTGACTTATAAACTTTGATTAAATTATAAATAAATAATAAATAAATAAATACACCCAACAGTCACATACATAGTCCTGACCCCACACTAAGATCGAGTCTTGTGTCGTGGGTATCAGAAGCTACGAGAGACTTTTCGGTCTCACAAACACCCAGACCCGAAACAAATACCTGTGGATCACACAAATATTTTGTTTCGGTGCGGGGATCGAACCCGCGGCCTCTCGTTTCACAGGCGGCATCAAACCAACTGCGCCACGGAGGCTGTCATAAGATGTTAATTAACTGAAGTTTTGGTACTTCTATGACCCACGTGCATTTATTTTACTCTAAGTGTTAGTTTTTGGCATGCTTCTATCTCAGAACCAATGTTTTACCATCGGCAGAAATATAACTTGACTACGTATACATTTTGTTTGATACCATCGTTTTCATACAATATTCAATATTGTTTCCATAGTATACATAAGCTTGAGCCTGTATATATAAGAGGTAGGTAAAGAGGCCACTGACGTAGTCCACAGATCGCCGTTTTTTCTTGTTCTCCTGTGACTAATTTCCTTTTGAGGTGTGACTGGGAGCGAGACTATTATTTTGCCAGGCACTATAAGATTTCACGAATGGAAAATTCACGAAAAGTGATCTGCCTAACCTGAGAATCTAACAGGTCCTCATGGTAAACGCCTCGACCCATGGCAATCTCTCCATTGACATTAGCACCGTCAAACTAAAAAAAATATTTTATCACATTGCGTAATAGCTTACCTATAGAAGTACTCGTTCTACACAATGATGTCATTATCTCAATAAAACAAAGTGAAAATAAAACAAAACTACAAAGAATTTACAGCATCCTTTGTAGGCGCCTGGGGCTGTTTTAATTAATCCCTGTTTTGAAGTGAAAAGGCATATTGTCGTCATCTACATTGTATTGTTGAAATCTTTCTATAATGTCACAATACTTGAAGGCTTGTTAATCCTTATGATTCTCCTCTTTAACGCCCAAATACTGGAACGCAACTTAAATATAACTTGCGCTTAACTACGTTAATCCCGATTAAATGTACTGGCTAAGTGAGCCGTGCTCTGTTAAGAGCAACTTTTTATTTGAATGTCGTTCCAGTATTCGGGCGTAATTCTGCCTTTTAATTATTTATCCTTAAAGTTGTATACACCACCTTAGATGTGGTAGGTGTAATAATTTGTGGGTGACAATACGCCCGGGTAGGTGGCTAGGTATCCAATACACCCAACAGTTCTTCTTCCCAGTCCTGAACACTCTTGGCAGAGCGGTCGTGGTCATCTTTTCAAGTGGTGGCTCGGCTTACAATCCGTCCCCATTCCTCTCGCACTGACGCTTTCCTTGGGCATCAGTAACGTTGCCCAAGGAAACCTATAATACTCTTAAGTATTATATCGTACCTATAATACTCTTTAGTATTATATCGTAGGTATCTGAAACTATGGAAGAATTTTTTTACATAACCAAACCCAAAAAAATATTTGTGGGCTACACAAAAAACTTATTTAATTGTGGGGACTCTCAAGGAAGCACTCTCAACCAACTGTACTACGGATGGGCATGAATTTTGTGCTCATTTGTCGTTACTCTAAAGATTTTAATTTAAAAATAGCGTGATGATTATTGACTCCATTTATAATCCAAAACTCATTAACAAATATCTAAATAATTATATTTACTTTTTAGTTGAGTCTTTTACTTAAACTTTTTTTTAATTCTTTAAACTATTATTTATTTTTAGTTTTATTAAAAACAGTTATCATATTATTATCCAAGAGAGGCAGGAGTATCTCAAGAGTTTCTATAATTTTTCTTTTCTTTTATTGTCTTCAATTATTGTATTGTCATTTGTCCTTCTTAATTGCGCAAAATTTCAAATTAATCCGACGTGTTAAAGTGCTCGAAAATTAAGTTCCAAGTTATGATGTACACAAAAGGAAATGAGTTACTTAATATACATGAAGGCGATTAAACATTCATCTTTAATCATACAGTGTTTTATGAGACTTTCTGAATACACGATCAACTGGTAAACGTCGACCCAAACGCTTCGACGTCATGCTGTGATATCAATCACGTCACTATTTCCGATACTCACGATATAGGACATGTTATATTATATTCAGGATCATGTATATGACCATCGGGTCGGTGGTGCGATGATAGGCTTAATAAAACTACAAGAGTTTTTAAAACCAATTCAGTTAGATTGCAGCTTGTTTTACCATTCAGGTACTTCCTGCAACGTCCCTTTCGTTAACAAGCCATCAGACACGAAGTCGATCTACACTGCGCTTGGCCATCCTCCGTCTCTGCTAGAATAACCTCATACACGCATGCATACATAAACTCACGCCTTTTACCCAGACGGGGTAGGCAAAGGTGCTATTAGGACTCCCACATTTCGCCTTGTATGTTCCGTCCCGCGATGTGATAGGGGGCGAACTTATCGCCATATCGGGCTGATAATTAATAGAAAAATTCAACATCACTTTGCCCGAACGAGGCAGTCCATAACCACATTTTTGTTTTAAACTTAGTTTCAATTCAAGGTCAACAAAACTGAGTTTCAAAATAATACGTGTCGTTCATGCTTTGTTCAACGAGGTAAGAAGGCGAACCGTACCATGCAGTTGAAAATACTTTTTGTTCTATTTCATTTTCCAAGCGGATTGAGTCGGAACAAGATACAGTACACTTTTGAAATACACAAACATACAATATAAAATGGTATTTTCCGCTGTTCGAGAAATGTCCGGAAAGGTGAAGTTAAAAATTGGCTGTTACATGTAACTAATCCGAGGGAATCATTGTGTAGGTAAAATTTATGTAAACACAAGGTGTTTTGTATAGAATTATCAAGTTTCTGTTAGCAACAAATGTGATATACCTGTATAATAAAGAGATCAATAAGTTTAAAATTAATCGTTTACGCAATTATATAATAATTAAATCATTTCACGAGACAATAAAAAGAGCTAGCAAAAGATAATTTATCCAAAAAGTGTATGGAATAAATTGTGTCCGTTGTTAAAAATCAGCACCCAATTTTCGATTCGTAAGAATTACAGAAGTTTTCAGAAATAAATGAGAGATTTAATTATAAAACAATGAATGTTTCGCGTAATGAACATGAACTGTGAAATACAACGAGAAAAGTTTTTCGATCAACATTTTATGAAAAGACAATTTTGTCATATTTGTGTTTTCACATTTATTTTTGTTTCCTGTTGTTCGAGTGGTGTCAGGATTAATTTTATGTTTACGTTAATCTTATGTGAGATGAGATTTTTATTTTTATTTTATGCCCCAAATATAATATGAAGGTGGTGTTTTTTTATATCTATGAAAAATTACATTTGCTAAGGGAGGTAGAAAACAATTTTGGTCACTAATAAATAAACGGGTTTAAACGGGTTTAAATAACCTAATGAATAGTACTGACGACTATCTAAGAGAAAATCCTAATGTACGATAAAATATCATCAATTAACTTTAATGGCAAAAAATAATTCTCATGATTGTATATTTTCATATCTCGTTGTATATTTTTTACTTCACTAAAGCAATGTTGCTTACAATATTATCTTTCGACTTCTGAAGATAAAAATAATTTAAATCTATTTCTAAATGCTAAAACATAAACACTATGAAAATTCACAATAAGTACGAACACTTACCTCCGTATTCCCCACATTACGTCATCAAGAATCTCTCTTCATTCCATTCATAAAACGTTAACTAAACAACTATATTAGAACTATCATAGTTAATTCAATTAACGGACGAGAACTACCGAAACTGAGCTTGAATATTGTTTTGTAAACAAGCTGGAAACTCAACCGCTGTGGCGAATCTCGTACTATATTGTTTCAACTACAGTATGCTAATTGGCTTGAAGTTTGCTTTCATTCAGTCCTTGAATAATCACAATGTTTCTATGTGCCCTAACCTACTAAGAAGTGGGTTCAGCGATAAGCACATGTTTTATATCAGCTACAGCTCCTTGCTGCGTTTTGATCGGTCGGCATGATTGCCTAGAACCTAAAAGCTGTTCATGGGATTTTGAAAGCATTTTCTATCAGCCTAGATAATATCTATATGGAGATTACCACCTATGGCTGGTGGAAACTCTATTGGATTATATTGCATTAACTTTGCCGTGAAATATAAAAAAGTGTATTATCAAACCAATTAGCTACATTGTCCGTGCTGTATTTGTGCCTGTGTAAAAGAGAGTAAGAGATGCATGCTAAAATTGTCATTGTCTAAACCTTAAACCAATATTGGTTCCACAAATCTGATTTTCAATCCGTCTATACAATAGTACGCCAGTATTCCGCTATACAATATCGCACATGAATATAAATTGATCCGCCACGGGCGCATAACCGCCATTGTGTTAGGCTTAGTTCGCATATAGTTGGGGATAATGGGTGCACACCACTTTAAATTTACTCTACAAGCAAAGGTAGCAAGGTAGCTATGTCTAATGACCTCATCTAAATAGCTGTTCGGGAAAATGTTACGTTTTAACGAGTGATAAAATGTAATTATCTTTGTGTAATATACTTGCTTGCTTCCTTATTTATAATTATCTTTAAATAAAATACTGTTTTGTAAATAATCTTGTAATTGGCGGAAAACAGGAAAAAGGAATGAACAAACAACATAAAAATTAAAAAGTTAACTTCGGACCATAGAGTAAAATGTTAACTCTAATAATAACTTCATGCATACACCACACTTTGCAAACGAGGTAAGCGTTAAACGGTTATATTTGTTATATTATCTAAGTAATTTTTGAATAAACCATTTATTCCGAAACAATATTTTACTCTTGATATGCATATATATTCTTTTCACAAACTTTTTCAAATAATAATATTGGAAAAAATACTCGTGTTTTTAAGAAGGATTAGGTAGGTAAGTAAAAATTTAATACGGTACATACTTAATTGTTTCCCAAAAACAAAGTATTTATTACATGCCCCATATAGTATCTATATTAATAAAAATGAAAATGAAACTCAAAGGAACTCCATTCCAAAGCTTACAAAGATACGATTCAACGTATTGAGATATGAGCAGTACATAAGTGCACCCATGCGAGACTCAAAGACGAATGGAGGGGCTCTCGTGAGATTTATTGCCATTTTCATTATGTGCCAAGGCTCTCAAGAACTGTTTATGTCACTGAATGAGCGATGCTCAAATTAATTCTGTATTTGCGTAGGAATAGCAAGAATTGTAAATTGTAATTCAGCAATTTGTTAGTATTCAAGGGATCCTGAGAAATACCTTATTGAATAAGTATAGCTGTTATTTGGCTACAGATCTAAATTAGGTTATTTTAACCTAGATGAGAGGGAGCAATCTGCCGAAGTTGAAGAGTCAATTATCAATTACATATAAATTAATAATGTAAATACATAATTATTACATGTTAGGCTAATCATCATATATTCGCAATCAAAATTGCTACTTAAACTTTTAACGGTATACGGGAGTACCTATATGGGCTGATACTTAAACTTCACGCAAAATTCTGGCAAATAAAACAACGTAGGTAGTTCAATCAGAGACTGTTAACAGACACATCGAGTCCTCAGTACAAATACGTCGCAATTACCCTGTTCAGTTCAATTCGGCAACAGTTTAATATAACTAGAGTTTCGCATCTAGTTTCCTCAATGTTTGACATTAGAATATGTACTAATCGATATAAATTATGTTTAAATGACGATCGATTCAAACCTATTAAAATATTTTTACATCGATTCAATGGAATGTGATCTTGAAACGAACCGATTCAAAGAAAGGTTTATTCAAAGATTAATTTAAATCGTACACATAAATTCACCAATAAAATAAAGTATATTTAATTGTTTAATTATCCTCCAAAAAATCCACTGCTGGACATGGGCTTAGTTGAAAGCGTCTTACATCTAGTGGTTTCCCAACTTTATCAGGTCGTCTGGCTACCTTGTAGGGTGAACATTGTGCGTTAAGTGCTCTGCCCAGTTCTTAGACATCGGTATATAAGATTGATTCTAAATCATATTATTCGATCTTAGAATCGATTTAGACGTCAAGAATCGATTTAAAGCTAAAAATGAACATCCCTAACGTAGGTATAAGCAAAGTCGTACACCTCAGTGCACTTACTTTTCATGCATATTGCATGAGAATCAAGGTACAACGCGCTCTTGTGGATCGCTTGCGGAATCAATTTTTACGCCTGGAGCCAGCCAACCTCGCGAATATCAAATTTTACTTTCTAACGCCTAAAGACACGTATAGACTTTATTCATTTTTTGTTGTTTTACAAACATCGTTTATGACGTTATAATTTTGTATATCGATCATTGTTAAGTTCCAGTTAATTGTATCCGGAGCTCGGTGGCTAAAAATATTTGTAACAGTTTAACTCCATTATAATACTGTTAAATAACTCAACTGAAAAATAAAACATAAATTCTTAAATAAATAATTATAAAAACTCAAAAAAAATCTTCTTCATAATTTCTTCATATCATTCCTCATTAAATTCATATTTTTAATACATACATACATACATAAACTCACGCCTTTATCCCCGAAGGGGTAGGCAGAGGCGCCACCAGGACACCCACATTTCGCCTTGTATGTTCCGTCCCATGATGTGATAGGGGGCGAGCCTATCGCCATATCGGGCACAAATTCCTGACTCCGGGCTGATAATGAATAGAAAAATCCAATACCACTTTGCCCGACCCGGGACTCGAACCCAAGACCTCAGCTTTGTAGCCGTACCGTAATACAACTACGCCACCGAGGCAGTCTTATCATATTTCTTTCTTCAGTCATATTTTTAATAACTTAAATTATTATGCGTACAATACTTTCCTGTCAAGTGCCGACCATAGGAAGGACCTTTCAACTCCATAATTGTCTTTTCTTCGATAATATGATGTCCTAGTACTCGGTTCAAAGCATGGTCCAATTTGCCGAGTTGTTTAGACTTCGGACTAGTTTAGGCCTCAATAATAGTCCAGCGTAACCACATGACTGCCCTTGTCGTGTCGACCACTGCTCTTTGATTATAAGAACGTAAACTATTAAAATGGTGCATGATCATTATCAAATAAAATATTTGTGTTGAAATAAAATTATCTTAATAAATATTTGTATGTATTAAAATATCTATGTTTATTTATGAGATAATGGTGTCATCTAAACAAACAGGCCGCTGTGAAATACATAATATTCATGTGCGCTGTGATATGCCTTTATTTATAAATAGAAAGAAAGCAGTAAATAATTAATCAGATTGGTATAGTAACCTGATTTATTAAAGTGAAACTGTTATACTTACTTTCAAAATATCAAAATACTTAGAAAGCACCTTTGCCTCTTAACGTAATAATTACATATCTTCTCTAGACCGACGATGCTATTACCTTAGTACTACGTTGAGGACATTCTCCAATTTGCCGAGCTGTTTCTGTGGTGCACGCGCCGCGCCGCGCTGTCAGTGTAACCACACCGCCGCTGAGGCCGTGCCGAGGCTGCCCTTTGTTTATACTAACCTCGGTTACTATTGTTACAACCTAAACAGAGGAAGTGCAATGTATTTTCCCTCCATTTACTAGTTCTTTATATTCTGCCGTTGTCCCACACTTAAATGAAATCGGCGCAAAATAATTTTTCAGTCACATTTCAGGTTAATTTGACTTATATTTGGCTTGTTTAGCTTGTTTATTAGCTTGCAATTAGCAATTTTATTTATTTATGGTTGATATCTTATCTTTTATTATTTTGTCTGTAAGCTTTCCTTAAAATATATAAAATAATTTCACGGCAGGCTGCCCGTCTGAAATCAACTTTTCCGGGAAAATTTGGGTCGAAGTAAATTATGCTTGCTTCATTTATGATAATAAACTTCCTAAAACGAAGACAAGTAATTATCCAAAACAGCGGGCACGTAATAAAACAGATAACAAATAAAACTCGTTTACAACGGGTCATTAACCGCACTGTGTAATTGTTGATTGTTCGTAAATAGTTAGCAAACTTCCTCATGGTTTCAGAAGTTTTATGCCAGCGTTCTGTAATTAGTTCGGAAACAATATATTTTTATGGCTTTTTGTCACCTGGTGGAAAGTGACTACAACCGCCAGTGAATAAATCACCCCACGCGCTATTGAGACAACAAAATAACTACATGGCATGCGATCATATGAGCAATGTATTTGTAATACAAATAGAGCTACCGTCCATATGCTGAACCGGAAACTCAACACATTTTCTTCACATTTTACTATAAGAAAGAAAAAATCTAAAAACTATAAATGTATATAGTAGAGCATTAAGCAATAAGTATATGTTAATTTCAGTTTATATTTCCAAGGAATAAATTTTATAATTCGTTTCGAAAATTTCAATTTTTTTATCTGTCCTAAAAAGATGTGAAACGGCTGCCGCCATGATGGGTAATGATTCTACGTCATTCCGCGAGTAGAATACCCCCTCCGGTGTCCAAGAGCTCATAATAACACAGGTTGTTTACTGGTTGAGTGACGTATCATTTTAAAGGAACATGGCGCCTAGCGTTTTCACATATTTGCGCGCAAAAATTTAAAATTTAAATTTTAAATGGATTTTTATTGGACTTGCCGAGCGAATAAAAATTTGATATGTTTTTAAATAGTTTGTCTTAATCTTAGGAATAACTTAAAAGACTTTTTGAAAATGGGTAGAATACCTCATTATGTAGGGTAAACAGTATTCCGGCGGATATGAATATCACACAACCCGCTATTGAGTCAGGCAATCACCCAACGAAAAGCAAAAGCAATGCCGTTATATTTTGACTGTTATCTGACACACAGTTTTACTTGTGGTAGGTCTCTCATAAGTAACAGGCCGCCTAGGTAGGTCGCAATGTCTATTTCTCCCGCCAAACAGCAGTGTAAATGCACTGTTGTGTTCCGGATTGAAGGATATTGTAGCCAGAGTAACTACTGGATATAATATGATTTACCATCTTATGTCTCAAGATAGCGAGCGCAGTAGAATGCTAAGCATTGCTTTGTAATTCATGGTGTTGTTTGGTTTTGCTACTGTCCATAAGCGGTCGTATCGGTTACCATCAGGCGAATGGCATGCTCGTCTCGCCAATCATCACAATAACTTATAATTTTCTGTAGATAATAAGTTTTTTGTGTCATCCCTACGAACGCGATCACACGACGTTCCCCCTCACGCCTCACGGATCACTAGTCCACGCGCGCACGTTTTCTCCATGACTCTCCTCTTACACGAGTATAACAAGTAAACAAAATACTAAGTACTTTTAGTGATTCAGCATCAACTAAGAATGAACTGAATGAAAATACCAGCCTTATTTAAAATTCAAAATTAGGCTTGGAATTAAATAATGTACCATAATTTTGAAGTTAATTAGGAATGCCATAAAGGTTAACCGCGGGCAATTACTAGTACTGCCAAATAAATCCTAATTGGGTACGTCTAAAGTTACTTTTGTACCTAAACGAGCGAAGAATATTGCCTACTACTTCAAGGCAAAACGCTAATGCCATTTTTTTTTTGTTTGTACCCACTGATTTCGGAAACTATCACTATCGTTAAAAGTTTTAGGCGATGTATCATTACACTGCTAATACTAAGAGTGGCACCTAAAGTATAAACTTCAAACAACCTAGCAATTTCATAGGTACCTATCATTGTAATGAAATTTGCTCAGACCCAATAATGATCATTTAAAATATGTCGCAATTTTGCTCACATTATATCGAAAAGCTAATTCAATACGTTATTTAAATTGTCAAGCACTATAATTAGTAACCTACTCTTAGACAGTTGTATATTATGTGTCCGACAAAATATATCACTGCAAATTGACAGCAATATCCTTAAATGGTCACGAGCAGTCCGCGCCTACAATATAATCGCTTATATGAATATCTTTAATCCTAGATAATTAGATTTAAGTCTATGAGAAAAACCGGCTCGCTGCCTCGGTGGCGTAGTTGTACTACGGTACGATTACAAAGCTGAGGTCTCGGGTTGGAATACCGGGTCGGGCAAAGTTATATTTGATTTTTTTATTCAGAATTTTTTTAGGAAAAATGTGCCCGATGTGGCGATAGGCTCATCACCTATCATATCATGGAACGGAACATACAAGGCGAAGAGTGGTCCTGGTGGCACCTCTGCCTACCGCTATACATTTTAAAATAATTTTTTAACTAAAAAAATAGCGGAGCAAACCGATTTTCTTTAAAGTATTGTGAATGTGTGTGAATTCATCACAGTTCTTTGTTTCTTTTACACCAAAAATAGATTTTGCGTTTGACGAGAGATCGATTTTATACAACAAAGTAAATAAAACCACCAAACTCGGTCTGACGAAACGATATCGCCGAAATATTTCATCCTAATTTTTTAGACCGTAAAGATCAACAAACGGAACATGAGCGATCGAGAACTGAGTCATGTTAACTTGTCAAAATTTGTGTAGATGGATAGGAAACCGGTAACTTGGATAACTTTGCCCAACTCTGCCCGTGTTATTGAATTTCGCGTACAAATATGCATATTTAATTCCCCGCTTGTTGTTCCAATATTGTATGGGATAGATGATTTTGTTAGCTTAAACGGATTATCGGTTTGC
The DNA here is from genome assembly GCA_949752805.1 of Deilephila elpenor. Taxonomy (NCBI): domain Eukaryota; kingdom Metazoa; phylum Arthropoda; class Insecta; order Lepidoptera; family Sphingidae; genus Deilephila; species Deilephila elpenor. Next base: position 10,815,627 of record OX457099.1, read on the forward strand.
ATAATTTTATGTTCTAAATATTGTTTTAGTTAGTTTTAGCTTCCGTGGTTGACTGACCCAGTTATTATGTATTAAAATAATTATGTTAAAATGGTTGATAGAGTGATCGTTGTGACTATAATGTCATAATGTAGATAACCAATTAGTTTAGAACTTATCTAATTACATCGAAATAAAAAAATCATGCAACAAAGAAATCCATAAGTCACATCATTACGAAAAATTGCATAAATCCTTAGTATGTTACGCACACGAATTGCTTTCTTGGCTTTTATGATATAGCAATTTCAGGATGCCCTTTGAATAATTCGCTTTCACCATGCACGGCATAATAAGGCTTTCAAAGCAAAATGCAAAAATGTAAAAAGATAAAATTTTATAATAAAATTGTGGAATCTCAGGAGCTTGCAATAACAATTTGCCTGGACATACTGTAACGTATTGAATTATCTTTAAATAGGTTTTGATATTATATTCTTAATTTTATTGAAACTGAGTTTCTTAAGCGTCTGGGAGGACCGCCAGCAAAATTATCGTAGAAACGTGACACACAAAAATGTTACAAAGGGATGCCTACTTTTAGGCCCAGATAATATATATTTTAATGATACTACAAAAGTACTGTATTTTTCCCATAAGCAAGAATTATGAAGAACTCGGTCTTTCAATCGGCTTCTTCATCCACAGCATAAAGTTGATACTACATTATCTGAGTTGTTCCTCACATTGGCAAATGACATAGGTACAAGAATAAAAAATCTTTGCCGAAATAAAAAAAATACACAAACTCTCTCTACGTCGCGCCGGCGTAACCTCTTGAAATAACCTTTTTTATCTAACCTTTTATCTCGATTACTCCGAATTCTAGTTTCAAATTCAATATCACTTGAAATACTTTACTAACCTTCCATTATCATTACACCAAATTGTATTTTCAAAATGGTTTCTTAGATTTACGCGAATGTTACACATTGAAATAAAACTATTTTTTACGGATTTTATCGCGATTTGGTTTAATTTTTTCTATTTTTAACTTCCCGACGTTTCAATTACTTTACAGCTTTCGTGGTCACGGGGTGGACTGAAACGTCGGCAAGTTAAAAAATGTAAAAATTAAACCAAATCGCGATAAAATCCGTAAAAAGTAGTTTTATTTCAATTCTATTTTCAAACCCAATAACATATAAAATCTCTTTTCTTATTGTTTTCCGCCTCTGCTTTTAAAGGCCACTTACACCCACAATGCGTGTCGTGGGTGTTTATGAAGGCCGGTGATTACAAATGAGCTAGCTCGTCCCTCGACGGTAGTTTAATAATAGTTGGCATTTGTTAAACGGAAATGGACGAAAGAAATCTTACCTATTGTATTATAAATGTCTATTTTCTGCGCATTTGTGGGCTACGAAATAAACTTAACCGTCGAAATAGAATATTTAAAATTTTCGGTATTGGTTTATCATTTATATTCATAAAATACAAAATATTTTCCATCATGGAAATTGTTATTTATTGTTTATTTTATTAGGCTTTTAGCAAATTATAAAACGGCAATATTTTGGACTTTGCAGTAAATAAAGTTACGACTGGTGAATTATTCATTATCTAAAACAATATTTTTGCTATAAACTTCTAGTTAGGCCCAGCATAATATAAATATTCATTTTAAAGATACCAAGCATTTCTCGGCTTTCTTTTATGCTCTATCTCTATCTTTCTCTTACATTGTGTATTAAACTGAAACATCTTGTATCTAAAATCATTTACCTATAATACCGGGTATATCAAGACCGCGACCGAAAATCCCAACCGTGTTTGGGTAGTAAATACCTAGTTTTTGCAAAAATACTAATTAAAACCCTTACGTAAAATTGCGTGTTTAAAAATATAGAGGTGTACATCATTATTTTAGGAAAACTATTTATATATCACCCAAATACGATATAAGTAAAAAAATACAAAAAAAAAGTAATCGATTTTTTTTGCAAAATTTTCACTTGCATTGTGTCTGAAGTCACTAATACTACCACCTGGCTTTGTTTTCGGTCGCGGTCTTGTTATACCCAGTATATATATAACTAAGTAACGTAATATTCGAAACACCTAAGTCAATAGCGACGTATTCACAATCGTAATAAGTCTCCATCCGGTTGAACTAAACGCGAGGATTAATTAAATTACCCTCACCGGTAAATAATAGCTAAGGGCTTAGGTACTAACCTTACAATTAATAAGGCATCGGTAAACGGAGCAAAGGTTATCGTGGTTAGTAGGGCTTTGCAATTCTAATCCGGATTGATTCGGATTATTACCGGTATTACTCACATGTTAAACAAATAAGATATTTAGTAAAAGCTTTAGAAACAAAGCTGTAAATTTTAGTGTAGTATTTTATATAAACAAAATAAAAAATATAAAATATATTGTCCTATTTAATACTTCGAAGCACCCTACCTGATTTAAAACACATTTTTTTATTATACATACGAGTTGTACCACAAAAGCTTTACGGCCATATTCAAAAAATGATTTAAAATCTATTACAGCTATCTAATGTTTTGTCTTCTTCGCTAAAAACTGAATTCTAAAGTCGTTTAAGGTCGTCGTTAAAGGGTAAAAACATTAAATAACCATAATAGGTTTTAAATCTGTCTACGAATAAGGCCGTTAAATGTAAAGTATGATTTTAATTACAAATATTTTTAGTCATCACCATAACAACACGTATTCATTTCCGTTTACAGCCTCTTTGCACTCTCTACAATCGTTTGTTTTATGTAGTATATATAAGTTAATTAAAAGATGTGTAACAGATCAATGTACGAAATAACCTTGATTTGAAAGTCCAATTCAAACAGTTAGATACAACATTTATAAATTCATGACTTTCTTCATGCAGTTCAAACCGAATCTCGATCATTTTAAATGCAAGGAACTTGGGACTCATAATAACTCACCCATCTTTATATTTTTCTTTATCAGTCTCTTTGTCGTAGTGCCGTGCAATTTTACTTTAAAAATAGACTCTGTTTTTTTTAATAAGTGCACTCATTGAATAACTCTAAAACAAGTGAATTGCGCGTACATAAAGATATGACACTGGCATAAAAATTAGTGCTCAGAACAGTGAAATTAAGAAGAAATTAAAAAATGTTCTAAGTTTAAAAGCGTTCCATAGACAAAAATAGAGATGTGGAACCCAAACACAGACAACAGGCAGATGGAGAAGAGGGTGGTGGTTGGGAGAGTTCGACCTACTTGGGCAAGGAACCTACCTGACGCGAGGGATGATGATGATAAGAATGACCAGGAGGGCGTGATGCCTCATAGTGAGCCGCCGTCGCCTACCGAGCAATGGGGGCCACAGGCAAAGCAAGAAGATAAATACGACGTGTTCGGAAAAGTAAGTTATTAAACATTTTAACCATCTGTCCTAAAACATTCCGGGTAAAATATTTGGACAAATTTTCAATATTTTTTTGTTTTGTCTGTTGCTGACACTTTAGAAGTCAAACATTCAACGCGCTTTTTTTTAACAATTTAGGAGCATAAAATATTTTACAAATATTAGACTCGCATTTAAGCATAATTAACTCACGTTAGCAATGAAATATCTAAGAATTTATATATTTTATTACAATCTTCCTATTTTAACGAACTCAAATTAACAATGCATCCGCATTTATAAGACAGAATTAAAACCGCACTACCCATTATTACGTACGTGCACTAATTCAATCTAAGCGAATGAAATCAAGAGCAAAACTTCGTATACATCAAAGTCGGAGCGAGTAAATCCAATTAATAAACGCTGCGTAGGTTTACAGGTGCTCCTATGATACGATGCCTACGTAGTTTTCTACTATAAAACTAATTTACTTCACACAGAGCTGTGTTCCGTGCAATCTGTAGTCTGCACCTAATAGAGGCGGGTCATCACAGGATGAGCTAGGGATGTACTTCAAAGGCTTCAGAAGGCTGGCTTTAATAAGTCCAGCGCGCCGCCTAACTGACTATCCGAAGTAGGTCGTAAAGTAAGGCTGAATGAGCTTTGCTTTTCTAATTATAAGAATGTATATTTTGTGCTGACATTTACAAGGATGGCTAAGGCTGGATAATTAAATTTCCTTTGCCCATACTCTTTTGACTAATGAGAAAGAGTTCTTACATTAGCTGTTATCGGGAATTATTGGTATGTTCAATAGCACTAAAATAATCAAATACAATGCTTTAATACCTATGTTATTAAATTTATAGGTATATGGGCGCAAAAAAAATGATTTCTGCCTAAATTGTCATAGTAAATGTTATAATTTTTAGTCCCAAATATTTTCCCAGTTTCATATTCGTAATAGGTATTTGTTATTTTATGTCTAATATCAGACAATTAGGTACTTATTTAATACTATAATAATTATGGTTTGCATTTTTTTTACGCATAACTTCACTTCTAAGGCACAGTTACAAACAGCCTACAAACATCACAAACAATATTCAGAACATCCCAATGTAAATTGCGCTTGTAACAGAAATGTACGGAAATATAAATTGTCATTTGCAGGTAATGCTGCTCGGAGACAGCGGGGTGGGGAAGACGTGCATGTTAGTCCGCTTCCGGGACGGCACGTTCCTGGCGGGAAACTACATATCCACCGTCGGCATCGACTTCCGGGTACAAAATCACATTGCATACGCTAGTGATGACACTGTAATGTCATTGTGCGAGGTTTTTAATAAAAGTATTTTAAGTGAGGTGTGGTTGGCGGTATTTTAATATATTTTGTGCGGTTGCTATGAAATATTGTTGTAATTTCCATTGGTATCTGTTTATAGCTTACATAATGAAAAACCCAAAATACCTTTAACCTAATAACACGGATTTACACCTATTACACGAAACTATGTAGATAACACTCTTGTAAAATTTTTATTTAACTTTAAATGAAAATACCTATAATATAAGTCATTAGTACGTTTTTTTATTACGTACTCCAAATTAGTTATGCCAATAATTTATATTCAGATTAATTTTGCCTAGTAAAGCCATCTCATACCTACTAATGTCTCCATCGGCTTATACTAACATCTTATGCTAATGTAGATTTATTATTCAAACGATGTTTTAACAGGTGCTCCAACTTACTGCCATGCCTAATGTTTATAATTTTTTAATATTACTTTTATTTATACTGGAGATTGATAGTGTTAAACTAACGCGGACGCTAGTATCGGCTGGAATTACATCAGAAAAAACATTGGCGATGTTTTCTTACACCGCAAATCTGAAAGTCTGATTGCCAGCTGCCATTCTCTATTCGCATCTTTTTTTTCAGTTTTCATGGTCACTGCGAGACAGAGCCACCCATGCAGGCAACAGTTGTTAAAACATAGAAATAAATCTCCGCAAAAACATGGCAAGAACATAACAAGCGACAAATTCTGTGGGATTCTCATTTATAAACACATCATATCCGATACAAAAATATAATACGTCAATAAACGCAAACAATACAACATCACAACGCAAAAAAATTTTGAAACCGGCTCGGTATTAACAAGCAAAAAGTTTATAGTGCCAATATTATTATTTTAATTCCTGGCAGAAAAAAGGTAATTAATGGCAACCAAGGGTTCCAAGTTCAAATGGGCCACTCACGGGCTCCTCGCGGCCGGTACGCTTCGCCGCGATTGGTGTTCGAAGTTTGGCGCGCTTTTTCCGTATCCGCCCCTTGCCATGACAGCTGTGATTGAATCGGTCGCTCGCTTGAGTGATTTATTGTTGCAAAGGTCCTCGGTTTTTTATTGTTTACTTTTTGCACTTTGATTTATGGCATTTGTCCCTTGCGGAATAAAAAACACGATTTTATAATGCCTCAGTTACCTATATTTGCGTTTTATGTGGGTTATTAATTAAACATAACTTGATTATGAAGATATAAAAAAAACAAGGTTTTAATATTTTTTCTTTAAGAATTTCCTATGGCCGTTTATGCAATGACATATTTTTATTGTTGACAATATAAACTAATTTGTATTATAATTATTGTGTATTAAAATACTATAATAATGAAATTAAATTATAATTTTAAATTCTGTATTTTTTACTTACATACAATAATCAGTTTGTACAACTAACGCCATCTGTTTGCAGAATAAAATAGTCACCGTGGACGGCATCAAGGTAAAGTTGCAGATTTGGGACACCGCCGGCCAAGAGCGCTTTCGTAGCGTCACACATGCTTATTACCGAGATGCACATGGTAAGAAATATTTAACAGAAGCTTTCATACCAGAAGTAATAAATTCATAATATGTTATTACTATAGTAAAATTGTATTATCTGCATTTGCCGAATTATATTTTGGTTGACATGATAAACTAAGACTACTAATGCCACCTAGTGTTACATTTTGGAACTACAATCTCAGTCTAATCAATTTGCTCGTGTGATTGGTTAATAAAGTAGGTAGGTACATAAATGTATTGACAATTTAATTTATAGCGGGCGCTACAAGGAAAACATTGTGGATAATAATACTATTGATACTAACATGCTTGAAATATTACTAATAATATAAATGAAACTTTGTTACCGTTTCATTCCTTCTTGTATAGCAATCGGAGACATCGACTCTCGCCTGTATTTAATGTTTTTGAAAACCTAACATTCGATATTTTACGGTCGACCAAAAATTTTTATATGACTTTAGTAATTAACTTGAAACATATATGAATTAATTGGTAATTATCAAAGCAATTAAATAATTATTTGTATGAATAAACTGTCTGTACCTACATATTATTATGTATGTAAATCAGCAGGGTTTGGAATAATATTATTGCATAATGCATTTAATAGCCCAGTAGTAATCGACATCAAAAAAAGGAGATTATCAATTCGACCTGTATGTATGTAATTTTGTCAGAATTTTTGTGGTCTAAGTATTATTGATCATTGCTGTAGAACCTTCCGAAGTTGAGCTTATATAAATATTACAATCAACTATGCTGTTATAGATACCAAAGAGGTGTTAGACAGATTGGGTTGTTAAAACACCCGGGCGCAGCTGACCCGCATCGCTATCCAGAATAAACAAATAGATAGAATGAATGCACCCATCAGTCACATACATAGTCCTGACCCCGCACTATAACAAATTCTTGTGTCGCTGGTATCAGAAACTAGGAGGCTTTTAGGTCTCACAAACACGTAGACCGGAAACGTAGGTATCCACTTGTGGAGCGCACAAACATTTGTCTCGCTGCGGGGATCGAACCGCGAATCGTTTCACAGACGGTGTTTGATCAACTGCACCACGTAAGCTGTCAAATAAATTTAAATAACAAAATATCCACTTCGTTTAAAACCAGCGCTTAGATATATTCGCGGAGACAATTTTGCAATATTTTTTTGATTTTACTTGATCTTCAATGAAGAAAACAATCACTATTCTATCATTAGTGTAAAATAGTAGAGTAGTTCACAGAATATGGCTTTGAGTCTGGACGACGCGGGTGTCGGTGTGGTCATGCCATATTAAATAAACTGGCTGGAGTAGTCAGATCCAGTTTGTGTAACTAGATTTATGAATTCGTTTTACTAATGTCGATGAGAATTGAAAAGACAACCTATAACAAACGCCTGCTATATCATATTAGTTAGACAGTTGGTTATTAATATAGAATTTCGTAAACATAAGTTTTCGAAATTTGGAATTGTCGCGCGTGCCGAAAACTCTCGTCATTTTTCTCAGTCTTAACTCGGTCTATGGGAGGGTCGGTCTATTAGGCATCGTGCGAACCTCGAGTCTAGGTTTGATAACAACAAAAAGTCCCATAGTTCAATAATAACCATGACACAAGACTTGTCGGGTTCAGGACCATGTGTGCGACAGTTGAGTGTTACAGTAGGTAATTTGTATTTACTAACTTAAGTGTATCTGGAACACTCAATTTTTAATTGTTTGGTGTGATCACGTGATAGTTCTCACTGTTTTCATGAATCTTGTTTAAACCAAACAGAACCAGTTAAATGCTGTTCAATTCCGAACGACTTGTTTTAATAAGCGCTAATGAGACTTTTCGGTAGCTATTTGAGTTAACTAGAAGACCTAGAAAAAAATAGAGTTAATATAGGTTATAAAACAAATTATAGCATATTTAGACTGGAAGCCGCGAGGTCCTGGGTTTGAAACATAATATTATCTTGAAAGTATTTGATAATTTGACGTCAATGAGCATCTAAACTTGAATTACAAACACTATGAATTTATTTTACAAACTCTATTCAACTATCCAAACAAAAAACACTAAACAAAAATACATTATTATTACACATAATTTAAAACACAATAGAAATAATTGAAAATGGACTGATGTTTGTTCACGATTTTTCCTTCCTTGAGTGTGGTGTCGACTTCATCAGACATCACCTTCGTAGTGGTATTTCCAGCACAAAGCGTTATTTCGTAATTAAAATCCTTTATGAACTACTACGACTAAAAATAATAATAACTGCAGGCGCGTGTGCAGACTGCAGACTGTGAACAGGCCCTGATTTCGATTTCCTGGCCGGGCAAACTACTTTACTGTAGTAATTATAGGTACTTGCTCGTCGAATAATCTCATTGTATGCCAGTGTCTGAAATTTGTGATCACCGGAATGATTATAGACTCGTCCCATATCATCTTTTGGGAGGGGAATGAGCTGGAGGAACTAAAGGTTTAACTTACAGAGTTAGCTTTGACAATTTTTTTAGTAATATAGTCTTGTATAGACATGAACTTCTGATTTATTACAACTGTATCTGAATGTCGCGAGACTAAAAAGTCACGTAACGACTAATGCCCACTACTCAAAACACGTATAGGTATTATTGTAAGGTGAGGACTGAGGACTATGTGTTTATAGGGTCAAGGGTGTCATGTTGTATTATTGGAATCCATTTTCCAACTTGTCAGATTGTTTAGAAATAAATAAATAAAAATAATTCAATACACCCAACAGTCACATACATAGTCCTGACCCCACACTAAGATCGAGTCTTGTGTCGTGGGTATTACGAACTACGAGAGACTTTTCGGTCTCACAACCACCCAGACCCAAAACAAATATCTGTGGTTCATACAAACATTGTGTGTGAGTGTGTTACTGTTATAATTGGTCGTATTTCTTATTGTTATTAATTCTTTTAAAAGGTTAATTTGTTCCGAGTGCTCACAGTATTTCTTCTTAGTTCTTACATACTGTAAGTAGGTATCGCTGATTTAAAGGATACGATTTTTAAATATTAATTCTACCATCTTGAGAGCCTCTAGTGGATAGTGCTAGCTTTCAATTTCTAAAATCAATTCCGTCAAGGACTTGCCGTGATTCTACACTTAGATATTACAAAAATGGAACTCAGTATCGTTACGTCACAAATAAACCGTTATTTAAATTGAATGAACACGAAATACTGCGACGGAGGTTTAGGCTTTAGCAAAACGAGTATCATATTATTAAACAATTAGCAGAATACAGAGCAAAGATATGATATCACAGAGATGAATGTCTTAGGCGCTCCTCGTCTCAGGATACCGGGACCGTTCTCAATGCGCTGAATTCGGTCGCTACGGGTTCTATGTTGGTATGCCGTTCTGGGACTTTACTAGGGACAGGGCCAACAGTTATCTGGGTGACAATTGGCACTTCTTCCCTGGGTGTTGAAATGATTAGTAACGACAAATGAATTTCCTTAGAAACAAAAACGTAGACAGACATGTAGGGAATTCCTAAAGTATATTTTTTGTATTATTTAGGGAGTTTCTTGCACCATTTGTTATTCATATCTGTACAATGGCGCTTCTTTGTTTGCAATCTTGTGCATACACAATACAATATATTTTATTAGTTTACTTCGTAACACATACATAAACTCTCGTCTTTTTCTCAGAAGGGAACGGCAGAGGTGCTACCAGGACACCCACGATTCGCCTATTCGCCTTGTGTGTTCCGTCCCACAATGTGGTAGGGGGCGAGCCTATCACCATATTGGGCATAAATTCCTAAATCCGGGCGAATAATGAGTAGAAAAATTAAATATCACTTTGTCCGACCCGGGATTTGAACCCGAGATCTAGGCTTTGCAATACCGTAGTACAACGGCGCCATCGTGGCAGTCTTCGTAATAAAAGTTTATTAGATATTGTTACTTATCAACCTACTTACGTTGATTTATCTGTACCAGTAATTTGTACAAGCCTTAGATCTTAACGCCAGTAAGCACACCAGCCATTAGATTTTTCTTTACATTTTTAGTGAGTTAATAAAATATAAAACGAGCTCCATTCACCTAAGAGGAAATTCGGAGAAATAATAAACTTAAGAGATTCTTCTGACTCCTTACAAATTGAATTTATAAAAAATAACATTATTAGCGAGCGCCTACGATATAATCGGATTAACTTACCCGAGCTGTTTTGTTGTTTTAGTTATACATTTTTTCATTGAAAAATATGGTGTTATTGATAAATGATTCAGTTGTATTGATTTATTCGTTCATATAAAAACAGTATAAAGGTGGATTTAATGCCCAAAACATTGTCTAACTGCTAAGAGTCTGTCTTTATGTGAGGCCGACTTCGATAAAATGTGTATTATTGATCGAAGGATGCCGAAAGCAAAACACGCGTGTTTCTTTACTAAGTGTATTTGGGTATACATTACATATTTACTATATTCGCAAGACATTGCGCCTGTTGGGTAATGAATGAATTTCAAGTCAGATAAAGCATCCACGTAAACAACTATATACATGACTCAAAAATGGATGTACGTACAACTGCCTGGGTAGGTTTTACACCTGATGGTGGTTGCTATGCGGGATACCAACAGCATATAATTCTTATAAATAATGAGATGTATTTTTCTGTTTACCAGCCTTGCTCCTGTTGTACGACGTGACCAACAAGACAAGTTTCGACAATATTCGCGCATGGCTCGGCGAGATCAGAGAGTACGCACAGGACGATGTCGTCATTATGCTTTTAGGTAAGGGTAGGAACTATAAATTGACATCTGTATTTTGTGCTACTTTTTAATCCACCAGTAATTGATGGGCTGATGCCTGATGGTGTGGTCGTAATAAAATTCTCATACAACACTGTTTGAACTTTGATATTTGAAGCCCAAAAAAAATAACTAATATTTTTTTTTGTTTTAATTACTTTAATCACCAGCAATTTGGTATTTGGAACTTTAAAAACATTTATTATAATAATATGATTTATCATAATATCATATTTTAGGTTTTGTTTAAGACCTTACTAACTTTACATGGTGATTTTATAGTAGTAATTCATTTTGTAAACTCTTATTGAGTTTAAATAAAAAAAAAAACTAAAGAATTTGTTCAGCTCAGTACGCAACCGAATAGTGTAGAATTAAGAGAGCGCAATTCAAAAGGAGTCAGGGTCGGACGAGCTTTAAAATTGTGTAACATTGCAGGTAACAAATCCGACAGCGGCCTGGAGCGCGCGGTGAGGCGGGAGGAGGGGCAGCGCTTGGCGAGAGAGTACCAAGTCGCCTTTATGGAGACATCAGCTAAAACCGGACTGAACGTCGAATCCGCCTTCGCCCACGTGGCGCGCTCACTCGTGGCTAAAGCGAACCCCGTCGACCCGTCCAGGCTGGCGGTGCGCGCGCAGCCGTCTCAAGAACAAAGGTCCTCGTGTCCGCCGTGTTCGTAAATCAAATCTTCCCGCCATTCGGGCCTTTGAATTTCGAAGTGGACCAATTACGGCCAGTGACATATTTTGTGCAATATCGATGTTTAAAAAAAGAATAGCTTAATCGTTTCCCCTTCAGTTTCGATAGTAAGGCTGAATGATGCACAATATTTCGTATAAAATATTTTGTTTTAACGTAATTAATATAACCACTGAAGTTTCGGCTTTTTGAAAATTTACAATTTTGGAGTGCGATTAATCAATATTATATTATGTATTTATAAAAACATTGTATAGAATTTTTGCGAGGATTTATTAAGATGTAAATTATCCTGTCGGATCTTCACGCTCATTAATCATTTTATGAAAACAGCAGTCAATAAATTATTCACTGTGGCATTCTATTTGTTTGTGCAATTTTGAGTTACCTTTAATAATATAATCAATAAACTTGTTATAGGTAGTAAAATAATAAATTATGAATGTTATAGTATCTTACAAAACAATAAATTGATGTTCTAATATTTATCATTAATTCGAATGTTAATTTTATATAACATTGTTTATTGTGATAATAATTTTGATTTTTATGATTTACATATTATTGATTTATAGAAATACTCTTTATTACTCTGTATATGTATATAAATAGATAGTCCATAAACATATAATAACGTTGTTGTAGTTTGTACGTTAAATCATTCATGAAGTAAAGTAAGAGTAGGTAACCTTTTTGCTGTTTCAATGTATTTAGGAAGCTCAATAAATATAGTACACTTGTCGGAATGTGATGCATTTGAACATAGTTTTGCCAAGAAAGTAAAAACTGTCACAATAGCAGTACAACTTTGAAATTAATCCATTCTTTTATATAGACGGCCTGCGTGGCTCCGTTGGTCAGCCGCCGGCTTTAAAACGAGAGGCCGCGGGTTCGATCTCTGCACCGAAACAAATGCTTTTGTGATCCACAGATATTTGTTTTGGGTCTGGGTGTTTGTGAGACCGAAAAGTCTCTCGTAGTTCCTAATACCCACGAAACAAGACTCGATCTTAGTGTGGGGTCAGGACTATGTATGTGACTGTTGGGTGTATTTATACTTATTCGTAAAAGGTAACCTAGAATTCTATGAAACGCTATTTGTTAGATATTATCTAATGTCCTTATTTTCCACATCACATTCCACCATTCAGACCATACTTTGATGCTCTAAAAAGTGTTAGCTTTCTAACCTATTTGCTTCACAAAGGCTGTTTCATTCCAATAAATTCCACTAGCAGCTACCAGAGGCCAAAGTCTTGGTAGAGTCGAGTCAAGTGGAACGCTTGCCCTTAGATCTGCTCCGGAAATGACAATCACGTATTACTATGTATGTAGTAGGTATTACTCGTATTACCTTCAAAAATAGCTAAAATTGAGCCATTATTTACCAGTAAAATAATCTATAAAAATACTACGAGTTAGAGCCGCGGGAAAAGATGGTTCTTAATTTACACAAGTTGTACTTCATGTGTACCTATCCCATAAAACTTCAAAATGGTTTTTTTTATGCTACTGCATATAAATACTAACTAGTAATTACACTACGGGTATTATTCCTAGTTTTAAATCCTATTTTAGTTATCGTATGTTTAATCCCTTATGAACAACTTTTGAATTCAGTTTCAGCGAAGAAGACAAAACATTCGATAACTAAAATAGGTTTTATGACTGTCTATGGATAAGGCCGTCTATGAATTATAAATACATCCACCCAACAGTCACATACATAGACCTGACCCCACACTAAGATCGAGTCTTGTGTCGTAGGTATCAGGAACTACGAGAGACTTTTCGGTCTCACAAACACCCCGAAACAAACACTTGTAGTTCTCACAAACATTTGTCTCGGTGCGGGGATCGAACCCGCGGCCTCTCGTTTCACAAGTGGCGTCTAACCAACTGCACCACGGAGGCTGTCAATTAGTCTTTTAGTATAAAATATGAACTGGTTGTATGACTATTTCACACAGACATACAATATCCGGACTGCTCAACATCCGTTGGACGATAGCTGGTCTCAGAAAGTGACACACTTCCATGAGTCACCGTATTTCGCACTCTTTTACGGCACTTACTAACCGGATATGAATATCCTCGCCCATAGATATTATTCTTACCAATCTTACCATTCTTACCACATAGATGAATTGTTAAAAAATACAATATATAAATTAGTAATAATAACTGTATATCCTTTAGATTTAAGACATTACTTGTAATATATGTTAACTTAGGTAAGTAAGCTATCAAAGATACAATAATCATTAAAACAATTGTATAAAACTTCTACATGTGTATTAGTAACCAATTTTTGTTAAATTACGTGACGCTGAATGTTGCTTGTGCAAAATAAAAATAAATAAATATATTAAAATTTCCTTGTTATTTTACTTGTGTTTGCAGTCCTATTAAATAAATAAACTAAACAATAAATATATTGCAAGAACGACATCAACATGGAATTAATGGATCCACATGTTTTTCATTATCTTAATATTTATTACAATCTCTACCTCAAAGGTAAATTTCTACTGGTGGTAGGTCTCTCTTAAGTGAGAGGCCGCCTGGGTAAGTACCACCGCAATGTCAATTCTCCCGCCAAACAACAGTTTTAATGAACTGTTGTGTTCCGGTTTCAAGGCATTGTAGCCAGAGTAACTACTGGACATAATGTTTAAAATTTGATGTATTAGGAAGGCGAGCGCAGTGGAATGCCAAGCATTGCTTTGTAATTCATGGTGCTGTTTGGTTTTACTACTGTTGTAGCAGTCGTGTCGCTTAACATCAGCCGAATGATATGCTCATCTCGCCATTTAACGCAATAAAAAAAACATGTTTTGTCCTGTATCTAAGTATCAAAGTCTTTCTCAAATATCGTCACGTAAACATTTTCCTTTCGGTGTAAAAACAGAACTATCGGACTAAGGCCAACTGAACTCGGCATACTAGTTCTAATACACCTCTAGCGTTCAAAACTTTCTAGGTAACATTTTCGGGATATTTGACCATAGAAGGGGCTTCTATAAATGCAGCTACTCATGTTTAACAACATTCGATCGATATTCTGCACTAAAGGGGCCGCAGACAGGGGCGCAGACCCCTGACGACATAAATTCGATCCTTCCACCCTTCATATGATAAAAAGTTCACTTTAAGCAGAATCATTTCTTGTAGTTTAAAATAGAGAAATAGTACAAGAACAGTAATTGTTTTACATTGAAGAATATTTAAATACCGGGATGAAATGCTGAATATTAAGCAGGGAAGTGGACCCTAGCATCGGCTGGGATAGCGCCTGGAAAAATAATAATACAGTATAGTCGTTTTTTAAATAAATTGCATTAATAAAAATAATATGCTCTAACCACATTTTTATAAAAAGAAACTGTCATTTTAATGTAATTTATTTAAAGAACAAATAAAATCTATATTAATACTACACTTTTAACTTAAATGCCAATATTCTTAATGTAAAGCATATCCTTTGCAATGATTTTGCCCCTTTGGCTTGAACAAGACCCTTCTTCTACCTGCTCAAAGCCCGCACCTGCGTAAATCGGCGCACAGGAAGGTCCAGCTTATTTAAAAAAGCCGAAAATATGACTTTAATTTTGTGGCTCTCCATCTGGTTGCATGATATCAAACATTGTGGCAATTATATTATTAAACAATGAATTATATCTTATGGCCACTCTGAAAATACAATCTAGACATCGATTTCAATAACAGAATTTAGAATTATGTTTAAATACTATTTACATGAATTATCAAGTCTTTTCTTTAATCTGGTGACGGATATAAATACTTCACCGTGTAAATAATTAGTATGGTACCTGGGTCGAATATGGCCAGCCGAAAAATATGGCCACCTACCATTATTCTAAACACGAAAATTTGTAAATATTTGAGCGCTACCATAAATTGTCGCTAGTGTTACATGTATCCGAATGACGTAACTGTCATCCTTCCCGCGCGTCCAGTACTCGCCCAGCGTCCATTAAAGTAAAACTGCTGTTGAGGCTATAAAAGCATTAAGTAAGTATTCACCTGTCTTTTGTTATTTTTCAAAGAAGAATCTTTATTAATCACATTAGGATATTGTGTGACTATTGAAATTTGATATTTCTTTGTTTAATTATCAAAGTAATAGTGTGTTTTTCATTCGTGAGTATTAAAACAAAAAAATGCATGACTGCAAATATGGCCACCGTTTGGCCATATTTCCGATACCGAAACTTTTTTTTTTTGTTTTAGGCCATGGCACGCTATAAGGCTAAAGGGCTTCGAAGTACTTGGTCAGAAGCATCTATGAAACTCGCTTTGACTGCAGTCAAAGCGGTAAAATGAAAGTGTATACGGCTGCAAAGCATTAAAATGTGCCAAGACGCACTCTAAGACGATATTTACTAGAAGAAAGGGAGACTAAATCTACTTTGGGCCGGAAACCACTTCTTAATCCTGAACAAGAGAAGATTTTAGCATCACGTATTATTCGATTATGCAATGTGGGATACCCATTGACACAACGTGTACTACGTAGATGCGTTAAGACATTCTGTGAACGAAATAACATTTTAAGTTAAAAAAATATATATCATTGTTGATTTTGATATCTTTAAATACTAATAACTGTCACCCAAAGAATATCTTATAAATAAATGCTCTATTACAACATAATATCCATTTTAATTTCACTTTATTAGAAGTTTTTTAATCTTGTTAATACGTATAGTAAATATGGCCACATATGTGGCCATAATTACCTCCCCCGTCGAAAATATGGCCAATTTCATTTTTTTTTAATACTTTTGTAAAAGTTCTTTTTCTTTTAAATTCCTTGTATTGTTTACCTTTGTTGTAAAGATAAATAGCTACTCTTCATGAATACGTGCTAAAACTTGTTTGCTTTAGCATTATTATTATTAAAAAAGAATAACAAACCTTAAGGTGGCCATATTCGACCCAGGTACCTTATTTAGACAACTCGTTTTCCTGGCATCGATGTGTGGTCTTGTTTCCTGTTCATAGAAGAATATTGGTAGGCATGCATAATATATTTTTTACCACCAAGATTGACGAGACGATCAAGTTGCTGATTGCTCCTCCAATGTTACTCGTAAACGTGACACTTGTCCTTAACAGGAGCAACTTCGCTCGGAACTTAGGATTTCTCACCTCTGCGGGGTAATGTACGGTACCCGTCACCTCAATACATCTTTGTAGGTGTAGGTATATTATTAAGTTAGATCCAGATTTAATAAAGAGCTCACATAAATGTGACGAAAGAAATGTTCATTGTCCCTGAAAGTATTTAAAGAAAACCGTATTATTTTCTTTGCTATAAGAGATGAGAAGAAGTAGGCTGTACAATTACAGGTTACTTCTCATCCAATCTCCAATGAGGTAGACAAAATTTAAATGTATCACTTTGTTCAATTATTGTGCATCTCTCTTAAGGAATAGTCTCTACTCACCATTGACTACAAATAGATTGTGGACTCGTTATTATTATTTTTGTTTTAAATAAATTTACATTTTATCAAACTTTTTAGAAATTCGTCAATTCATTTCTAATAATAAAGTTATTCCTCCAATTAACTTGTCATAAAGTAGAATCCATGATTTTTACTTATTACTTATTGTACACGTTCTGAGTTCAATTATTAATGAATGTAAATTAATTCACACCAAGTAAGTAGATTATAACGATCAAAAACATTATTAAACAGTTGAAAAAGAAAAAAAAACCATGACATAGTTTTAAAATTCCCGCGGTTGCCTCATTGATGCGAAGTTTATCGTAGTTTGAATTTGGCGCTGTCATCATACCGGTTTAGAGAGAGACAAAATTAATTCTGTCGCACGTTTCAGCTGCTGTACACATTTGGTACGCCGAGGTTCGTAAACATACGGTTGGCAGTAGTGGAATAATATGAGAAAGCAATAATTTCTGACGGGCAAAAATTAATTGTACATAAAACATCAAACATAATATGAACGTATTGGAAACCATTATTTCCATAAATAGTAAATTTTCTTGTTTTAATTGCAGCAATTTTACTCTTGATCTGGTTCAGGGAATATAAAAAAAATATCAATATTGTTTTATTTATCTCCCTTTATATTGACATTGGCAATAAGTTACAAACTCATAAACATTAAATGAATGTCTAGAACTGAATTCATAATTTTATTTCCATGTGAAAAAATATACCCGAAAATAACAATAAAAAAATTACATTTCATTCATGATTATTTGAATGAATAAAGTTCACTTTGCACAAAATGTTTGTTTTATCTGACGCAAACCACATTTCATTTTTGTTATGTTGGTTAAACTGATGCTGTTTTACGCGCACATGCGCAGAACGACAGGTGGTCGCCGACTCGACCCAGCCGTTCCGACTGAACCTATCGACTTCTCGTGCTCATCATCAGCCGCTTTCGTGCTCTAGCCAGAACGATGTGCAGTGCTTTGTGTTGAAGTGCTCGTGGTGACATGGCGTCCCTTTTTTAACTGTCGTAGATGGTGTGAATTCTTTCAAAGTATTGTGTTTTTAAAATGAGTGTGAACTATGATCGTGTTTGTAGACTGTGCTTGTCATCTCGAGGCGATTTACTGCCGATTTTTCCTACCACCAGTTCCGATGACTCGGAACCTCCCGTCCTCGCATCGAAAATTAAGGATTGCGTGTCCATACAGGTACGTAATACTGTAGAGAGGCCATACAGTGAAGTTTTGAGTGAAAGTAGATCCTCGGCATACGTGAGAACTCGTCATCTGCCTCGTTCGACCGATGACGGGCAGCGCTGCGTTTAGGTGGAGATGTCGTAAGATCGTCCACCATTTTGTAATGTTCCATGGCTATCGCTCGGCTCGTGGCGACGACGCGTCGCATTCCGTTTAGCCGGTGAGGAATGGCGCATATCATGAGGGTCGGGGTTTGGCATTATTCCCGGGGGTCAGGCCGGGAGGGGGCTGCGTGTCGCTAGTCGCTAGGTATGGTTGGCGGTGGACATCGGCGTATTGATTTATCGCCTCGCGCGAGACCAGCCTGCAGCTCGTCCCTCGGCGGTCGAGCGGCCGAGCGTCGGCTGCGTCGGTGTGGCGCGCCTCGCAGTGCGCTAGTGTACGTGTGTGCGTATATCGAGCGCTAACCCTCGAGGGGCTCACAGCTCGCTGGCTGCCGCCTGCCACTCGACTCGCTTCTACTTATTCGGTCGAGGAGCAGCGGCTCGGCGCTCGCCGGCGCGTTTATACCTACGCCTACCTACTTAGTTTCTCCTCATATCTATAGGCGAGGCGCGGTTTGCGCGGTTTCGCCGCGCTCGTTTCTGATGAAACGCGGCGTGGTGCGCTCCCATTCGCCATCCCTGATGTCATTGCGTATGAATTCTTTTTCAGATAACCGAAAATGACGACTTGCCGACAAATGTCTGCAGGAAATGTATGGACAATGTCAATAACTGGCATGTATTCAAGAGAGTGTGTGAAAGGACTCAAAACAAACTACAGTCTCTGATTAATAAAGATGGCAGCCAACTAGAAGAGGTGGGTTTATTTTTCTGGATATTTGAGCTTGGAATGTCAGTTTACAGTTTGTTGTTCTATTGTTTACAAGTTGCAACATGGATTTTCAGGTGAAAATAAAGAGTGAGCCATTGTCTGATGAGGCTTATGATGATGGAGTGGTCATTGATGGAGGATACCATGACAATGAGGTGTGTATAACCCCTACTGTATTTTTATTCATGCTGCTTGACTTGATACAGAATATGGAAGTAGTATTGGTCAATATCTACACACAAGACTGCTTATAAGTAGCATTTTGGTGTCAAGGACATGTGAACAGTTGTGAAGTCATTAATGTACAAGGAACTTGTGTAAAGTGATAATGTGCCTGACTGCTGTTTATAACTTTGAAACTCTATACTATAACAGGGATGAAATTAATAAAGTTATAAATGTCTATGCATCATTGCATCTTTGCATATAAACTTTTCATTAGGGTCAGTATCCTTGTGGGTCACATTTGAATAATGGTGTTCTTATACAACCATATTGTATCAAACTAATTTAAAAACCATTAGAATATTGATGATGTCTAATTTGTGCATTGAGATTATAATAAAGTTGCTTTGCGAGTTGGTTTGTGTCAAGTTTTTCATACCCGTGCCATATATGAATAAAAGAAAACATGGTTCCATGTCTTTTTGATGACATACAAATAAAACTTATTGCAGTATAAATAATTTGTATGTGCTTTAAATAATCTATTATACTGTAAATCTTTTATCTTAATGATATGTAGTTAACTATACTATACTTTGTATAATTTATGCTCTAATTCTTATAATCATGAATATGGGGTTAATTTAATTACCCTAGGAAATTATATTTATAAAGGATATCAGATATATTAAATAATGTCTTAATTCACATACTAACAGACTGTAGAATTTATTTGAACAGTTCAAACATGTAAACAATTTCAGAACACCACATCAAGTAAAATGCAGCCAGAAGGGCCCCCAATCTTGGCGTCGCTGGGGCTCACGCCGAGGAGTGATAAGGTAAAGATTACAAGTCCAGCGAACCTTATCTCTTATTAAAACAACTCTGCTATACTACACATCAGATATTAACTTGATGATATTAATATGACACTTCAATTTTATACTTTTGCATTATATGCTGGTACAATAATAATAATAGATGTATAATTAACAATAATTATTCAGTTTATTCCCATCTATAGATGTCGTAATAATAACAGTGTGAGAATAGTTCAATTGAGTTAATTTCATCCGCAGACAAATGTGGACCCTCGTATGGACTGGCATCGGGTCCATGCAATATTGAACATGGTACAAGACAGCGATAGCATTGATTCCCTACAGAGCACTGAGGAGTGTGACGTGCTCCAGTATTCTGATCACGACTCTGAGTCAGAGACAGAACTTCAAGCGGACATTGATGACATGTTTATAGATTGCAAAAGTGGATATATTTGCAGAAATAATAAAATTATATCAAAAAATCCTAAACTACCATCTTCCCATAACATTGCTAAGGTCAAAGAAGCTGCGGGTTTGAGGAAGCGTGACGTTGAGCCTATAAGGCATTGCGCCCGACCCAAGGATGCTTGGAAACTTTTTTTTACCAATGACCTGCTTGAACAGATAGTAATTTCAACTAACGAGAATATACTCAAAAATGGGAAGAGTTATTCAGTCGCCACTTCTGTTGGTGAAATAAAGACTGTTATCGGCATTTTATACTTAAACGGAATAATGAGGCCAACACATCAGAAATGCAGTGACCTTTGGAACAGCGACTGCGGCGCTCCTTGCGTTAGAAGAGCCATGACGTACGAGCGATTTAAGTTTATTCTGCAGAATATGAGGTTTGATAAGGAAGACGCCGATAGTATAATACAGTTGGACATCATGAAGCGCATACGTAAAGTATTTGAAATATTTGCCATGAACTGCCGGACGACTTTCGACATTCAGAATGTTGCGGTTGTCGACGAGATTGTTGTGCCAGTTTACGGGCCTTGCCCATTTCGATACGAAATTGATAAGAAGCCCTTGAAGCGTGGTGTGAAAATGGTGCTGTTAGTTGATCCTACAAACTTCTATGTCAGCAATTTGGATGTGATAATGGATCCTTATTTCGGCGCAGAGGAGATTGTCAAAAAGATTACTCAACATTTAGCAGGGTCGGGAAGGCTAATTGTTATGGATAGCTGGTTTGCGTCAACATCATTGATGTGTTTTTTGAAGGATCAGTATCAGTTATACTCCACCGCTGCCCTAAACCCTAAAGACGACATCATACCGCCTCTATTCCTTTCGCAATACAGAAAACAAAGGTCCTTCATGACTGCATTTCTCGATAACGATTTATCTCTAACGTCTTATGTTAGCAGCGACGCAAAGTCGGTGAATGTTCTGACAAATGATCCAAGGTTTTACAAGAGAGGACATCTTAATAACACTACAGTGGTATCTTTGTATAAAAAGAATCAGTCTGCTGTGGAAGTGCTGGATGTTTTGATGCATTATTACACAACAATGCAGAACACAAACGATTGGACGCTTTCAATATTTTGCACACTACTTAACATTGCTTCAGTGAATGCTCAGGTTATGTGGAGTATGCAAAGTGGTAACAATGTTGCACAAAGGCGCACTTTCATTAAAGACTTGGCTGTTAGTCTGTTGGAAAGCGACAACCAGTTATCATTATCGCCAATAAACGACATTCCAGATAAAAAGATGAGATTGACTCAATTGAATGAACCTGTTCCGTATTATAAAAACAGAAAGAGATGTAGAATATGTATTAAAACGTTTAAGCGTGATAGGAGAACGAAACAATGTTGTCTTAAATGCAGGCAGAACATTTGCCGTGAGCATTGTATCAATGTTTGCACTATGTGTGCCAGTTAAATTTAAGTTTTGTTTAAAAGGATTTTTGTGTTAATAAATTGTGGAAAATATTTTTATAAATGTTGATTTTAAGTTTCTAAAGTCTTGTAACCCAAAATTGTTAGCCTAATTAATAAATAATAAGTTTTAAGTTTTCTTGATTATAATAGTTTTAGTCATGTTCATTGTTTGTTTTGCTTTGGATACCCAAAAAATATGTTCTATTTCCATAAAAAGTATATTTTGGGAAGTGTCATATTAAAAAAAAAAGCAGAGATTTTAAGTAATAAATCTTAGTTTTGTTGTTTAAAAAATACTGGGAATGTGCATAAAAAAATAATGATTCAATTCCAACATGGGACAAATGTTGGAATTGAACCCATCGGGCAATTCACTTTGTCTTTTTCTAATTTTTCTTACAATTAAAATTTATGTTATACATTCAAGCATTTTCACTAATTTTAGTTTGAGATACATACCTTTTGATTGCTATATTTTAATACTGTTTAACAATTAAATTATAAAAGTGTAGGAAAGTCAACATTCAGTAACTATTCTTTATTATTATAAATATAACTTAAAATTGAAAATAATTGCAATTGCGCACTGTAAGGCTAGTGAAATATATCCTGCAAACTTTTTTCAGGGCATGGAGAGTGAAAAAGACGAAGAAGACGACGACGAGGAAGAGATGACTGAATCTGCTCAATCATACTCCAAGGTAGCGAATATGCCCGAAGTGTCCATCACCGTGATGCGGCCTTCGGGAGAAACCCTGCACGCGCGGCAAGGCATCCAACAATTAGCCTCCAAAGATTGTCTCGTCTGCGGCAGAACCTATAGATATTCTCATAATGCCAGGCGACACGAACTCACCGCTCACAGCTTCGATAGGTACACAAACAAAGTTACTAATAAGAAGTCTCACATGCGACTACAACCCAAACTGAGACCCAACCCATTTAATCCTAAAGCGAGATTAATGCCAAATCCTATTAGCCACAAAATGCAATTTATACCTAAGAATATACCGGCTAAAATTACACCACAGAAAGTTATTACCCCACCGAAACCCATACCTATAAAGACAGCAAAAGCGCCACATAATAACCTGCCGTATCCTCTTCGAATTAAAGCGCTTAAAGATTTACAAATAAAGAAAAAAGAACCGCAAATATTAAAAACACTGCTGACCACAAAACCCGAAGTTTTAGTGTCAGAACCAGAAATTATAAATTCCGGCCCAGAAAGTCCGGAGACATTGATATCTGAACCGGAAATTGCGTCATTCCAAGTAGAAACTATTCTGTCCGAACCGGATCCCGAGGCTTACGACCACCACCAGGGCGACGATGAAGCGGATGGTGATATGCACAATAATCAGAATCAAAATTATGACACTGTCGATATGGATTCTGAAAATGAAATTGAAATTGCCAGACAGCAAGAAAATCACCATGACGGAGACGAACAAAGTGAAATGCATGATATGCACCATGATGATGATAATCACATGGACGGAGGTCACAGTGATAACGACAAGGACCAAAATGATGAGACAGTTGACAGTCAAGATAACATGGTCATCGATGAAAATGCAGAAATTAAAACTGAGGAATATGACGGTGAAGACGGTGAAAAGGGTCATGAAGATAAGGATCACGAGGAAAACTACATGAATCATGACGAAAATGACGAGGACGACGAAGAAATGCCGCCGATAGGTATAGCACCTGTCGTAGAAATAAACGAAGATCTTCAAGGTAACTCCTATAATAGTGAACTTAACGAAGAGGAAGAAGAAGAGGAAATGGACGAAACGGGTGATCCTAACGACACCGTCGATGATTCCATGAAGGAACTGGACCCTGACAAATTGTATGTCACAAAAACGCAAAGGGACTTTATCTTAAAGTACCGCGACGTCATTGAGCAAATCAACACGAAGCGTTGCTTGTGCTGTGATCGAGAACACCCTCGAAGGAAAGCCGTTATTCAGCATTTACAGAAAAATGGGCACAAGGTCCCCAAACATACGTGTTATAATTGCGTCATAACTTTCGGTCATATTGGCGCTCTACTTAGCCATATGAGATCGAATTCCTGCACTGATCTCTGGAAAATAATTTACAACGAAAATGGTATCACTGATGACTTGGTTTTGGAAGATGAGCCGAAAGACAACAAGGTCCAATATAAGGATATTTTCAATGCAAGGTCGTATGCTTGCAAGCTGTGTCCGGCTAAATTCCAGCTAAAACAATTTATAATGAAACATATGCTAGACGTTCATGAAGACGGACAGTCTAGAGTGCCTCTAGGTTGTGTCCATTGTCGGGCTAGATTTAAGGATAAAAGTCTATTGAAAAAACATATACGTAACGGCGAATGCACGGTGTATATTTCCTGTGATTTGTGCTCCGAGAAGTTTGGAAACATGCAGGATTTTAATGACCACGCTTTGGCGGTCCACGCCGGCAGCTTTGACCAGTCGGACAACGCGAGTAAGTGCGTAGACGGTCGGCCGACGGACTGTCCCATATGTGGCAAAAAGAACAGCAACTATCCAATATTAGTAAAGCATTTGAAAACTGTTCACAATGAAGAGAAACCTCATTACTGTCAGCATTGTGACGCTAAGTACGAGCAAGCTGCTGACCTCAACAAACACATTTACACGGAGCATTCTGACAGGACGTTGGGCATACAAAGTAACGAGCCCGACATGTCTCTGGTCAAAGAGGAGGCAGAGGAATATCACTATTCGTGTACAGAATGCAACGCTATCTTCGAGACAGTCGACGCGTGGACCGATCACCAAGTGGCGGAACACAACCAGGTGGCGCACCACTGCGACCAGTGCGATAAGAAGTTCTTGCGGCCGTCAGAACTTGCTGAACATAAAAACACACATTTGCGAGTAAAATTCTATCCGTGCAGCGTTTGCTCTAATTCATACAGCACCCCGCAGAAACTCTCCGAGCATGTCCAACAAGCTCATCCCGGTGTGAGAGCGTTATCTAACGCGGAAACCGAATTTTATTGCGAGATATGTATTAGATCATTCAAGAGTCGTCAAGCCTATTCCAATCATATGCGTATTCACGCGAAGGTTCCCACCACTAATAGGAAACCGGGTGAACCGAAAGGTTTTGCACCGCAGATCATCGGAAAACCCATCAAACAGTTGACAATGATGCAGCCTGGGTTTGTTTCATTCAAGCCGAGCTATAACGTTCCTAACGCACCTTATTGTTGCGATTTATGCGGCAAAGGATTCATGCACAAAAAGAACATTTGGAAGCATAAGAAAGTGTTGCATGCTGATATTTTGAAAGATCGAAATGACAGCGAAGAAAATACTATGCAAGCGTCAACTGAAGATGAAGAATTTAATAATGAAGAAAATGGCACGGGATTATCGACGCCGCAATTTAATAGCTTCAATTTTACCAACTTTACGAGTAATTCCCAACAATCGCAGTCGGACGGCTTTGCTTACTCGTGTGAGCTGTGCTATCAACGTTTCCCACTGCGCAGTAGTTTATGGAAACATAAACGGAACAAGCACGGTATTATAAGTTCTTTTGATGGGTCTGAGGGCCAATCGCAACCGTCAGGTGACGGTAGCAGTAGATCCAGTTGCACAATTTGCAAAATAACATTTGCGGACAAGAAATCCTATTACCGACACAGAAAGAACGTCCACAAATCATCCGTGCAAATGTGCAAACTGTGTGGAAAACCACTCAACTCTACGTTGGAGTTGTATGAGCATTTAAAATCGGCTCATGCACAGGAACTATTGGGCTATAACGCAAATCAAGGTTCGAGTAAATCTCAAGAACCGCCACAAGAAATGGAACCGGAGTACGATAATGACCAGGAGGCCGTCGACCCGAGCGTCGATTATCAAGCGAGATATCCTTGTGACACTTGCGGAAAACAGTTCGTCGGATTGCTCGCTTTGCAGAACCACCAATGTATCAATCAACTCCCGAGTCAACCGCAAACGTTTGATTGCGAAATTTGTCACAAGAGCTATACATCCATTGCCGCTCTAAAAAGTCATCGCGGTTGGCATTTACGCTCGCCGGACGGCAAGGCGGCCGCCAACAATTCTGGCTTATGGATGCCCCAGCACAAGGTGACGAACAAAATTAGCAAATACGAGGTCGTGGATCCCTCGCAGTTAGCCCGAGTCACGCATTCGACGCCCGCCTCTGTCGCCAAGAGAAGATTACCGCCCGAAGTCGAGGTGACAGTGGTCAATCCGAACAAGAAATTGCGGTCCGACGACTCCATAGAAATGGAACAGCACAGTTCTGGCGCCCTCGAGGACAGATACTGCACCATTTGCGACAAAGAGTTCACCAAACGCGCCGCATATCAGCGACACATGGACGAGGTCCACCAGCCCAACTCGGTGTTCTGTCCCGTCTGCGACAAGAGTTTCACTCGGAAATCGACACTACTGGTGCACATGAAGAAGCACTACGAAGGCGGCGAAGGCAGTTCGTCGACGGCGATGATGGACGACGACTCGTACTCGTGCGACCTGTGCAACGCGCAGTGCGACAGCGCCAAGGCCCTGCGCGCGCACCGCGAGCGCCACCACGGCTCGGAGTCGGGCGACTCGGACGACGACGGCGCCGTGCCCGCGCAGCAGCCCGGCGAGTTCACGTGCGCGCAGTGCGGCGACGGCGTGGCCACGCCCCGCGACCTCATCGCCCACCGCACCATGCACTCCACGCCCACCAAGTTCTTCTGCAACATCTGCAAGGTCTACTTCGCGAGGGCCATCGACCTGTCCTCGCACACGCGAGCGCGACACTCCGACAACGAAAAAGTCTTCTTCCCCTGCTCCATGTGCGACCGCTCCTACATGAACAAGAAGAGTTTACAGAGACACATCGAGATGGCGCACTGATCCTCGTGGGAGTCGGGCGGCGGGCCGGACTCGTAGCGCGGCCGCGGCGCGTCGCCTCTGACCTGACTAGACTTTTTTTATTGTAAATAGATTTGTCTACATTTATACAGACTCGGATACGCAGTTTCAGACTGTTTTAGAATAGTGTTGTTTCGTATTGATAAGTTGTCATTCCTTCACTCGATTCTTTTGGTGTTTTAAATAGTGTGTTTGTTTCCATTTAATTTAACTTTTATTATTTTTGTCGATAAGTATTTGCTCACATTGTGGTTATTTATTTTTTATCGTGCGTCCGGAGAGATCGCTGCGTCTCGCATTCGCGACTTTACACAGTAAAAGTTTGGGCTCACTCGGACTCTATTCTAGATATACTTTATGTAAGGTACTTATCATGATGTGAAAATGATAACGGTAAAGTAAAAATTAATATAATGTTTAATTTTATCTTTAAATGTTGGAAAAACGGGCCAAAATTATGAACATAGTCAAAATCAGTCAACCAGTGTTAGATGTATTAGTGTCATTTGTTTATTTTAAATGATGATTCAAACTGAATGGTGTCTTGGGATCAGAGCAATCTCGAGTGATTTTATTTTAATGTTAGTTCAACAACAAATATTATGTACATATAATATTGTAATTTCGGGAACTATGAGATATTACGTTGAATGGAAACGTTTGTGTTTAAAATGTACTGATTATTTTAAATAATTACAAACAATATATTTTGTATAAAGTAACCACTAAGGACATATCTCCTCATCTATGGTAACAAATGTAATTTAGTAAAAAACGATGTTAACTGGCCTACAAAGCGAGAGTTTGTAAAACTAAGGTAAATATAAGGATTTATTTCTCAATTATTTAAAATACATTGTAATATCTTTTAATTTTTTTAAAGAAAATAGTTGTTACTATATAAATTATTTTTGTCATGCATCATGAGCCGTGCCAAAATGAAAAAAAAAAGTTATTTTGCCTCATCGTTATACAAACTATAGCACATATTTATGAAAAACTGTTCCTGTAATATACGCGTTAGTTCTTAAATCTTATGCAGTAGGGTTGAATAAGATCGCTTTATGATTGATAACCTTATAAGATTATTGTTTTAAGGTTCAGATGTACAGTT
Organism: Deilephila elpenor; assembly: GCA_949752805.1. Lineage (NCBI taxonomy): Eukaryota > Metazoa > Arthropoda > Insecta > Lepidoptera > Sphingidae > Deilephila > Deilephila elpenor. The sequence continues at coordinate 10,843,872 of OX457099.1, forward strand.
ATATCGTTTCATAGAGTAAATATACCTACAGACGTCGCAGTTTTTTCTCGAGACCGATAGTGCTTATAAAAATCTCAAATTATATATACTATTGTAACGCTCATTCAGCGTTTCTTTATATCAAATAATGAAGTCAGTTTAATAATTCTTTGGAAGTTACATTCATAGCGGAGTAATAAAGTAATTAGTTTATAAGTTGGTATTCGGGCTGGCAATCAATGCCTAATTGTTCTGAGTTGTGGCGGTCATAAATATGTGCGACTTTGTTTAAATAGGTAATTTGAAATACTGATGTCTCATTTAGTTTCTTTGTATAATGCAATTACTACTATCACAGATTTTGAGAAACTTAGTAACTAACCGAAACTTTTGGAAATCCGATATCGAAAACTGTTATTTTATCTGGTATATAAGTTTCAAATAACATACGTTATGAATGATGTATGTATTGTTTTATGGATATTTTTTTTTTACTACTCCTGATAGTTCTTATGAATAAATCTAAAACATAGATGATCCGGAATTTCATATCTATAATATCTAGTTCTTAAATACAACTACTAAAAATGTACTGCTTCTATGACCGCCATAGCATTGAACGTATAAATTTCTACGGAATATAAGCTCGAATAAACATAAATAAATATCAAAGCAAATCATATTTTTATCTAATGACACAAATCATAGGATATACAAATTTATTGCATGTTATATATACAAATTATTGAACAAGCTATTTGAATTGATATTTGTATAAATAAACAAATTTTAAAATGCCGCAAGAAACTGACTTTTCCAAAGCTCAACATTTTTTTTTGTTCGCAAATTAAATCAATTCTATGTTTAACAAGTCATACACTATTTTTAGACGTATATAAATAGACCACAATTCAATCATAAAAACACTATTTTTTTCTTTAGTTAATCAAGTAGCGTAATTTATGACTGTCAGTTTGGATATCATGTATATTATCACAATCAAGTCACCCATAAAGGGCTGGAGAAAGGATCCTGCACTTTTGGGCACGTTTCTTTGGTTGGATGGGTATTTTTACATCAATAGTGTTAATATTCCACTTGGTTTCTGTCAGGCAAACTACTTAATAAGCAATAATTCAGGTTGCCTTGAAATCGTTAAATGGCTTTTAAGAAAAGCATTGTTATAACAATCTGATAACTTTATATCTGTCGTCTAAAAATATATGCTATTGTTTCAAGATTTCAGTAAATTACGTTTCATTGAAAATTATCAGAAACTTGTCAATTTAAAGCAATTATTATTTGTCTATAGATCTCGGTGAAAAATCTGTTCGTAGATGTTGATTTTAAGGCATTTAGAATATGTTATACGGTACCTTATTAAATATATTGTCCATAGATGAGGCATACCTTTGTCATCTTTGTGGTTTGATAAATAAAGTGACTTAATGATTATTATTTGTGTGTTTATTTCTATCCTGTTTCAACATGGTAGTTTAATATGATTTTTGTGACTTCCAAGAACGACTCATTTGCCAAGATCATTATTATCCTAAAGTTATAGATCATTACACAGATACACCACTTGCTAGATGGAGTGACATTAAGTTCGAGCAGTGGTGTATTAAAGAGGAGGCCTATGTCCAGCAGTGGATGAATTTATGCAGGAATGATGATAATAAAGTATTACTTGAGATTTCCTACTTGGAGTCAGTAGAGTATCAAATGCCAAAATTGTACCTTTTCGTACAAATGACGAGGGTAGTTTAAGATTTTATGTCATCAATGTGTCACATTACATTGTTGCTGCATGTCGCATAAAAATGTAACTTAGGTTCGTCGTGTAACACAAGTCGAAAATTGCAAAATAGAAAACTAGAAAAATTTAAATGTTTTCCTATTGTTGATCATGTTTTATCACATTTAATGCAGTTTTGAAACAATTTGGAACCCAGTAGTGGGGTTACATGTCGTATTAATGAGGTTCAATTTAAACCTAATTTAATTTCTTGACATAACTGTTTTACTTTAATTACATTGTTGCTGCATGTCGCATAAAAATGTAACTTAGGTTCGTCGTGTAACATAAGTCGAAAAATGCAACATAGAAAACTCGAAAAACAAAAATATTTCCTTAATATTTACCATGTTTTATCGTACTTACGGTTGTTTTTAATTCATTTGAAACCTAGTAGTGGACTTATAATATGTCATTACAACGAGGTTCAATTTAAATCTAATTTAATTTCTTGACATAAATGTTTCACTTTTATTACATTGTTGCTGCATGTCGCATAAAAATGTAACTTAGGTTCGTCGTGTAACATAAGTCGAAAATTGCAACATAGAAAACTCGAAAATCTAAAATGTTTCCTTATTGTTTATCATGTTTTATCACATTTAATGCACTTTTTACACAATTTGGAACCCAGTAGTGAAGTTATAATATGGCGCTACAACGAGGTTCAATTTAAATTAAATTTAATTTCTTAACATAAATGTTTCACTTTCATTACATTGTTGCTGCATGTCGCATAAAAATGTAACTTAGGTTCGTTGTGTAACATAAGTTGAAAATTGAAACATAGAAAATTCCAAAACAAATATGTTTCCTTACGTTTACCATGCTTTATCATACTTAAGGTGGGTTGAAGTTTAATATGGCTTCCATGGAAGTTCACTTATAAGATTTTTTGGAAATCGAAATCGAGCGTTAAATAAAAACAAAATATTTACGGAGTGATGTTAATTAGATTAATATTCGATTTAATGTCCGAGGTCTGATGTGACGTGGTAAGCGCCAACAGCCTCGTTAAAATGAACCAAAAGGTTAACTTCTGTTAATATATGATCTGATTAACTTTGACATATTGAAGTTTTGCATATCACAGATTTATTGACTGCAATAAATGTAAAATTACACATTATTATGAGGTCTAGTGCATGTTAATTTACGTGTATTTTGCTTGATGTATCATTATTTAGTATACACTAATAAGGTTTAAAGTTCGTCTAGTCACTGGCACAGCGAAGTATAGCGCGGTACAGTATCCATCGAAATAGTAAGAAATGCTTGAGAATCCTCCAGGATTACGAAAGGTCCTGGAAGTTTCCGAAAGATGGTGGGGAATTGAGCCGCATTTACAGTTCCTTTCTTTAATAGTTTTCTTAGATGATGTTGTGTGTAAATAGGAGGAAGGAAAGGGTTTCTGAAATGCATACAACAGATAGATTGCACAAAACATTTTAATATAAACTTAAAAAGTCGTACAACAATATGAAAAATTATTATTGACTAATTATATTAGCCGGCATGGAGAGCCGATTTTACTATATTATGCAAATATTATATTATCTTTAACACTTCCATCGAATATATCTTACAAAAGAAAGGAAAAATAAAAAGTATCTTTATAATAAAAAATCTCATTACGCTAAGTTGTATTATTATTAAACTTACATTATAGATTTTATCTACAAAATACTGCAGCATTTCGGTCAGTTTTCCAATCGACTATCAAAGATAACACTTTACGTAATAATTTAACAATAGGGTATCGATACGAAGTACGCGTAAGGGTATTGAAATCATACAACTAGACTTAAATCTAAATCAAAATATAAAAATAGTAAAAAAATAGTTGTACATTTCCGTTGGGTGCAACTTGTCGGTGTTGTGCGCGAGACTCCCGCGTGGTCACCACACATGGTCGCAACTCACACGTGGTCGCAGCCACACGTGGTCGCAGCCTCGCACAACGACAAGCTGCGCCGCGCCCACTACACAGTACACACTACCCGCATACCGCACTACCTTTGCGCTATACTAACTACCCACCTCCACTGAAAAACTGACCCGATCGCCAAGTGAAATATAAAAAAGATAAATAACACATAGTATTTTCCATGAATTTGCATGCACCCGTTATTTATGAATTGAGAAATATTTTTTTCTATCATTTATTCATATTCATGTCTTTTATAACAATATAAGTATACCATACACGCTAAGGGCGGCCGCCGTCGTGCGGGCGGCCGGTAATGTACACAAGGACTAATATCTTCTTAAAAAAATACTGTTAGATTGAAACGTAGCTAACCTATTATATATTATGTATATTATAATTATTATAAGGGTACAATCGTACGAGTTACGAGTGATGATTACACTATGTGAGATCTCCGACGCCTTCGGGCGGCCCGCCGCGCCGTCCGGCCGCGCCGTCCGGCCGCGTCCCACCGGATATGCAAACATTATTAGTACAACATACGAGTACAGTACGAATACGAATACGAATACGAGTAGGTACCAGTACACTATAATAGTAAGTATGAATTATCAATTTCAATATTAAAAATACGTAATTTCTCTATTGGCCTTTCCCACGTGAAAAATTTGACGTTTATCGCGTACGAATATATATTATGTATACATATTTAAATATCAGTATTTCTTAGATCGGAGGACGTATGTATACAGGCTCGCTCTAGAAGGTACGTCGTAGTAAGCGCACGCGGCCGTGCGGCCTCTCGCTCCCTTACACCCTACAATATATTGATATCGAACGAAGACGTCAAAAACTCGACACGGCATTAAATATTACGAAAATAAATCGCCGGCCAGTCGCGCGGCACATTATTGCTCCTATCGATTAATTTACACATCGACGTAACGAACGAGAATACAAAAAGTTATGGAAAATCGTACGGATATCACAAGCGGCGGGCGGCGCGGGACGCCCCCGCGGAAAATAAAAAAATAAATCGCGGCGCGCGTCTCTCTCGTAAAAAAGTAAAGACTCTATGAGCGGGTCGCGCGAGGCGGCTAGCGCGAGTGCGCGGCTCAGTTGGCGAGCAGCAGGTGCGCCGGCGCCGGCGGGTAGGGCGGCGCGCTGTTGGGCGCCCCCTCGCGCCGCGCCACGAAGTACGACGGCTCGCCGGCCGGCGACAGCGACCGCGCCGCCAGCTGCTGCTGCATCGCGCGCTGCTTGATGTAGTTGCTGAACTCGGTGGGCGACATCCGGTTGGCGCGCTTGCTACTTGTCTTGAGCTTGGTGCTGCCGAACTTAGTCTGCGCGAAGGTGGCCGTCGTGAAGGTGAGCGGCTGCGCGCGGAACGGCGGCGCCGGCGAGAACGCGGCCGGCGCGGGCGGCGACGGCGCCGTGGCGGGCTCCACCGGCCTGAAGCACTGCGCCTCGGGGTTGAACGCACGTGTCACCTGAAAAACACAATTATCAAATTTAGAACAACTATTTTTATTAAATTAATTTTAATGTAGAGATTCATATTATAGGATTTTCAATATATTATTGTGGAAATACTTTGGAAGACTATATAGGTATTTCAATTTCGTAAAGTCTAAATATCTTACTTCTCTATCGGTCCTCTCATCGGCCGCCCTCTCGTCACTGCTGAACAGCACCTTCACCGCTCCTTTTTCACCGATGCGGTACGAAACTTCACCTGAAACAGACGATCAAAAAACTGTTCAATAATTACTTCCAACATGTTATTTCTTGCGAGTCTTTTCGGTTAAGTTATATAGAGGTCGACAAAATTTGTTAATGTCATTCTACACGCTAGCGGAAGTCCCCACGCTCACGCCAAACAAACACATATAACAATTTAACTTTATTCTTCCACGACACATATGTTTACGTGAATTATAGTTGTAATCGCTTTGACAATTTCAAGCGTAAGCGAGTTCTTACTGACTCTTTGTAAAGTTAATTTACCTACTCATATTAAGTAGAGTCTCGAACAGAATATTTTGAACTAATTATTAGTTAATTGCTGCTTTACGCATCCAGTCGCTGGATGCGTAAAGCAGCAAACCGGGCTCTGTGGCGTACCTTGGGAGAGGCCTATGTCCAGCAGTGGACTGCAACGGACTGATGATGATGATGATTAGTTAATTAATTATCTACTCCAATTGCACTAATTCCTACGGTGTTCAATGCTCATATTTATTCTATTTAAAAATAATTGAGTCTGAATTTAATAACTTAACATGACCTTACAATATGATATTAACTTCAATTTCCAAACATTAATAAGTTTCAAGCATAACAGTTTAGAAGTTAATACTCGTAGTACCAGGGTTACATGTCAAACCCACTTTTGTATTCCTAGTAACCCAAGACAGTGTGACATTCTAAGATCAGTGATCTAATTTCGAGGAGACCAGCATAAATGTGTATTTATGATTGCTTTGGTGCCATTAAAATCTCTTTAAATCCAATCTTTCCCACTATAAGCCTTTGTTTGTAAACTGCCGGAGAATGTCTGGCCGGTCAGATTGTCATGTTACGTTATTAAGAGATTACATCCTGTTGCAACACTCGCAACACGTTCATAATGATCGTTATTGTCCTCGGGGAGTGCTTGCCGACCTCGTCCATTTAGCGCGTTATGCAACAAACATATTAGGCGTTCAATTGTTATTGAATCGTGTAATTTTTCACTTAACGTTTATCTAACCGCAGAACGTTCTGGGATTTATAATACTAGCTTTATTGTTGCATGGTTGCTTTCGTTTATGGAATATTTTAAACGGTATTAGAAAACTAATGATTAACGTCATGATTTTCAATAGCTAGACAGTTGTGACGTCAATGCTATGTTACTAGAGGCCTAGAACCAATTACAACTATAAACCGATATATCCAAGTGATATTTTCTTATAACTAAATTTCTCTACTACTAACAGAGCTCTAATTACGATGGTCTTTAACGAATGTTCAATGCGAAATTTAAGTTATTCACCTGGATCCACCCAGACTGCGAGGTCTCTCGGAAGGTGTTCGAGCACATCCCTGACCGGTACTCCTGATTCCCTTGCTGCCTGTTCTAGTACAGGGTCCAAAGGGCCTCCAGTCTTCAAGCATCGGAACGCTGACCCTCTACACGGCCTGTCGGGGTACCAGTGACCCCGAAATTTTTCTTTGAGCGCCTTCTCCAGTTCCTCACCGAAGATGTTGACGCGCCGCCTAGGCAGCTTATTGTACAGGTACGATATGACGAAGTTAAGCGCGACTTGCACTTCAATATGCATCTTTGGTATCACTGTGGACAAAGAAAAGAGATCATTAGCCATTAATTAGCAAAATACAAGGGACTTTTTAGTATAATAATCACACCCGAATCAAATGTCAGGTACATCAATTGATTGCGCAAACATTTCACTCGGCACGAAGATAGATCCGCGGCCTCGTCTTTCAACGACTAATTTCTCATCTACTGCTTTACATGGGTACTTAATATTATGAATAAATTATACTAATTAGGATTGTAAAATTAATTTAATATATAAAATATATAATCTTTGTTTGCATTCATAGTCATACACAGACTTGAAGACGCTGTGACGCAAACGAAAATAAACATCGAGTCTAATTTACATAATTAGTGGCGCGTAGTGTAACTATCCTAACGTAATTTGTGTTGACTAATTGAATCCATTCATTCCGTCATTATAAAAGCAACATGACCGTGACAATGAGCGGCCATAAAACCGCAATTGCCATACAAATTAAGGAATAAACAAAGAATATTATAAATTTGTACGCTCATAAATTCTGACATGGTGTGTTACATAACGCAACACAATCGAATATTATCGATAAAATTCAATCGATTAAATACCAGGAATGAGAATTTACTCGCCGTTTGCAACTGTAATATTTAAATGCTGATTACCCGGTTTGAAGTGGATTCTTCGTATTCATCGATTTCGCTAAGGTATTTATAGACGATCCAAGTAAGCCAAGACGTTTGTCAATCGTTATTCGACGAGTGATCTTTGCTGAGATGAGTAATGAACTTGGCAACAATCGATCTGAATAATTTGAGGCAATTTACTTTTAAAAAAATATTTTTGGCATTTTCAATGAAGGTGAAGGTGAATATTCAATAATGGGTTGCCGTTGTCATGGTTGAATGTACGCTTAAATATATATCTTCTTTTTCTGTAGATTCTATGTAAAGTAGGCTTTATATCCGTGGTCTGCGCTGTTCTATCCCGCTGTCAAGTAAATGCTAGTGGGAAAGATTAACAGAACAAGTAATGTAATAAAAGTAATGTAATACAATCCTTTTTGCCTGGTCAAGTAGGTCAGTTTATAAAAAAAACATCACTACTAAATCTATTTTTTAATACATACCTACTTATGGTAGATATTACGTAGAAACAGCCTTAGTAAATTCACATGCCCTTGAATTATGAGTTGTGATACGGCCGCGGTGTGTTTGTTATATGAAACAATGTGCCATTTGTTTTATACACGACAATAAGGGCAAATACTTTATTTTCAAATAGTTCGTAATGTAGTTCACCTTCAATTATAACGGTTTATTGGACATTCTGTGCAAACATTCATTAGATTTACAATATTGTTTTCATTGTTTATTTTTATATTTATAATTTATATTTATTCGTCATTTTATTGTGGTAGAGCCTGAATGTACGTGGATAAATCAAAGTACCTGCAAATGTGTTGACGAAATCACGGTAGTATAATACAGAACGATGGACGACAATGCGCACGACCTCGCATGTGTCGTGGACGACAATACGACTTTAAACGGGTGTTCAAACCAAGATGTAAGTGGGGGGAAACTTTGCTCTCCAATGAAAGGTACCAGACATAGTTCGGCGCTGGGCGATCACAAGGAAGGCATCGGGGTGCTTCTCGCCCTGAGGTATCCAGTGTCACCTGAAGTGCGCGCGACGGCCACCGAAGGGTTTAAGTTAAAATGCTGTTGTAGGATTTGTTAGAGACCCGCCTCAGCCGCATTATCCGCAGCGTGTCGGGCTGGAAGGCCAATGACACTAACATACTCCTTTTGGTCTCCTCTGGGATACCTACTATAAAGGACTACTAACTTGCTTGACAACTTTCCTCTCGACACAAACAAAAACTGTCTTACAGAAAACAGACGCGAAGAGACACATTTCTTTCGGTATGAGAAAATAACCGGCGTTTACGATGGTGGAAAACCTGTCTTATTACCACAATCGAGGGTGTCGCGTTACAGTTTTAGCCTGTGTATAACTATATACGGTTTTGAATAGACCGGCAAAATACTGTGGACGCCAGCTGTGAAACGATAGGCCGCGGATTCGATCTCCGCACTGAGACAAATTTTTGTGTGATCCACATGTATTTGTTTCGGTTCTGGGTGTTTGTAAGACGGAAAAGTGTGGGCCATGGCTATGTATGTAACCGTTGGGTGTATAGTTTATATTTATTTATTGTTAATTAATTATTAATTGAAAACCTCTTACAGTTTATATTGTGAAATAAGCAGTACATAAATATATGTTATCACAGACTAAAACGAACATAAGTATTACGACGAATAAATGAAATTGAGTTCATGGTATTTGCACTGTCTTCGTTTCTAATTCAGCGTTACAAAGTGATAGAGTGAACTAGTTTTTAGGTCATCGATTGTCGCCTGTATGACACAGAAAAAGCATCATTTATACTTTGGTTTAGTTTTCCTATTATTTACTTTAGACTGTTTTAAGGGTTATCATAATAAACTTATATTCGGCCATGGATTTGAGCGTATTCAGTCCGCCCCGTGACCACGAAAGCTATAAAGCAATCGAAACGTCGGGAAGTTAAAAAATTTAAAAATAAAAGAAAATCGCGATAAAATCTGTAAAAGCTCCAATTTACCATATCAAAAACCGACCCGTAGGTGCTCAGTATCTTAGGATAGCAGCTTGTTCAAGTACCAAGTTTACATTAACTTCATTCAGAAAAAAAAAGTATCCATAATAATAAACGTGCTCCCACGATTTGATCGCAATACACGTGCATATAATATTAGCACCTATATATCTTCCTTATCACTGGAAAATAAAATTTGTGGTCGGAATATTTATGTAATTGACAATACGTAAAATCGTGATCTCAATAGATGTAATATTGAATAATGTAATTAGTGCCGTCGCGTCTTTTACGTACCGACTGCAAGTAATTCCGACGTAGTTGGGTGTTGCTATGGGGGCTAAATTGCGAAATTATTCTTAAATTTCATAATGTAAATGAATGCTTATTAGTGTCCTTTTTCTATATTCATACTATCACTTATCTCTCGTATTTGTGACAAATTGTAGTTATGTTTTTGAAGTGAAACTTCTTTATCGGGGTTGGAAAAAATTTTGCGTTACGCGCCATCTTTATTTCTACGTCACATTTTTGCGTTACGCGCCATCTTTATTTATTTAGTAAATTAGTAATACTTAGTAGTAATCCTGTGTATTGTAACTGTATTTAGTACGAATCCCACACTAGTGTATCATCCCACATTTGGACATAATACAGTGTATACCATTAGAACACATTCTGTACCCACTTCAGTAAGCCACACCCCCAACCGTTTCCAAGCCCCACCCAAAATTTTAAGCCCCACCCACTTTTTTGTAATTTGATCCTTACCCCCCCTCTGGCCTTCCCCTACCCTAAATCCAAAACAGTGCCCAATAGCCTCCCCACGAAACCTCCCCCCCCCGCTTACCCCCACCCTAAAAATTTTACCTCACCCCCCCTACTCATATCTCCGGCATTATCCATCGTAGACCCACCGACCTTGGGTTCATTGGAACCGGCTCGGTGAGGGCTACAATCCTGCCCCAACAGAATTCCCGAATACCCCCTCACAACTTTCCCCACTCAAAAATATTTTAAGGTGCCCAATAGCCTCCCCACGAAACCTAACCCCCCCCCGCCCCTACCCCCACCTAAAATGTTTACCTCACCCCCCCTATTCCTATCTCCGCCAATATCCATCGTAGACCCATCGACCCTGGGTTCATTAGAACCGGCTCGGTGAGGCCTACAATCCTGCCCCAACAGAATTCCCGAATTCCCCCTCCACAACTTTCCCCACCCAAAAATATTTTAAGGTGCCCAATAGCCCCCCCACGAAACCTAACCCCCCCCCCGCCCCTGCCCCCACCTAAAATTTTTACTTCACCCCCCCTAAACCTATCTCGGCCAATAAAGGTCGTGGACCCACCGAGCTTGGTATCCTCGGAACCGTCTCGGTGAGGGCTACAAATTGGCCCCGATAGAAATCCCAAATTCCCTCAAAAATTTCCCCCCTCCTAAACTTAAACTTTATTTAATTTAGCTTTATTTTACCAATTCTGTAAATTTGTAAATAGTAGATCATTTTGCGAAAAATGATGTCATAAAGAAGTTTCACTTCTTACGTGTGTACACTAATATTTTTTTATTTGAGCTTTGTAGCCATAATAAATAAATATATTCAGAGTTTGGACACGATCAGTTTTGGGGTACACAACTAAATACATGAAAAATATGTTTAAACATAATATTAGTTCATAAAGTTATCCAATACTGTAGTGTTTTTAAAACGTACAGGTAAGAAGTGCAACAAGGAATCTTTATATTTTTCTTCCACAGGGGTCAAGAGCCTCACAGTTTAGTCTGAGTGCGTCCACTGCGAATAGTCCCACGTTATTTCTCAGTCACGTGCCAACTGCTCCGTGACTTGAACACAGGTTTTTTCCTATTCGCAAAGAACTATATTTGAATTTACTGAAAATATCACAATATTTTTAAGAGTTACGTGTGCGGTCGAGACATTTTGTTTTAATTATGATGTATGCGTGTTTCGTGAAAACGTACCTGAATGCTTTCAATTCAAAATTGGTAATTGATGAAGTCTATTGGTTAGTTTAGTTTCACGATCTAAAGGAGCAACGTACCGGCAAGATTAATTTTATCTAAAGCTCAGAGAGTGATATAATATTATGTAGCCTGTAGGTGATGTTTTCCGTGAGATACATACATACATACATACATAAACTCACGCCTTTATCCCCGAAGGGGTAGGCAGATGCGTCACCAGGACACCCACATTTCGCCTTGTATGTTTCGTCCCATGATGTGATAGGGGGCGAGCCTATCGCCATATCGGGAACAAATTCCTGACTCCGGGCTGATAATGAATAGAAAAATCCAATATCACTTTGCCCGACCCGGGACTTGAACCCGAGACCTCAGCTTTGTAACCGTACCGTAATACAACTACGCCACCGAGGAGGTTTTTCCGTGAGATAAATAGTATATTTCTACGCAGTTCAAGTGAATAAAGAAATAAAAGTTCACTTGCTTGTAAACAATTCTACCTCAAATTAAAATAGAAATAATTTCCTTCGGGAATTTTATTTAGATATAAACTATTTTCGCGAAACCTTATTACCAATGTCTGTGTGAAAAAGTTCCAATTGTTCTTATTCGATACGTTTTCCGTCTTATAAATATCCCTCGGGCCGTATATTTTTGAGACGTGAAAGGGAAATGGAATATTAAATTGATAGCTTCCTCCGACTGAATATTTTTTCAATTAGTTGCCCAGAAATATCGATTTAGCTCAACCAATAATAGGACTTATAAGACTGGTTCATCGACTTAAACATTTTGATAACAATAAGCATAGCAAGTTTTACTTTGCAATAGTTATTTTTTTATACTTGACGGTATTTTCTTACAAGTTTGTGCACCTTCATAAATAAACATAGTTGTTTTCATTATTTGTGTAATTGACATGGTTATATCTTGCTGATAGTTAGAATTATTCTCAAAAATACACGGGCTAAGCCCAAAAGTCGACACATTTGGATCCCAATATGACAGCCTACAGTGATCGCCGCTTAAATTCGAATATCCGAACCAATAAGGTCCATTTCTACGTTAGAAGTTCATTTATTTAGCGCCGGGTAACTACTTGGCAGTTCATTCGTGTTGTGGAAAGTTCTAGTATTTTCTCGTGTGGGGAGACGCGAGATATTTTTCACGTACGTGAGCGTTGTTCGTATGAGATAGTGCGAATGATCATCGCGATGCAATACAAATGTACTTTGAGATAAGAATTTTATTTGTGACTCAGTACTTGACAATTCTCTCACATTTATTAATATGGAAGGAGTGTTTTTGTTCGGTACGCCGGTGGGTTCTTAATTTTACTTTGTTCTGATAAAATTGATTTGGAGGCGGTGATATAGATATCTGAGGCGAAGGACTTTGTTTTTGTTTTCAGTAATCCTATAACTTGCGAATATTATTTCCTGCTGATATTTCATTTAGTCTCGTATGTTGTTTGTTTGTGTTTAGATAGAGAATATAATAAATAGCCTTATGTTTGAACTGCTGAACCGATTCTGTATATTTCGATTTATGTTATTTTTCTGACATATTGTTTTGTCAAATAATATACTGAAGGAGAGTAAATAAAGCCGAGATGGATATGGCGTAAAGAAAACACGAGTGGTTGTAAAAAAATATTTTCCTCTGCGCAGATCAATCGTTGGGTCATGAATGAAAACACAAATATTTGTGAACGAGACGGTACCGAGGTTTCGTTGCGAGATTAAACTCCCCTTTGTATAAATATGTGGCTTCCTCAATTTGTAATTTATTGGCTCTATGTATATCGAAGATGGGAGGCAGACACTATATTGTTTATGATATCTAACCTTCAGATAATTATTTAGTTTGTAAGCAGAGTAAATTTTTATTGCTGGATGAAAAAATAATTAGAATTTCATATATTTCATTTTCCTATAATTTTCATTATAAATGCTTTTTCTGACGCGGAAACCAAAGATAATTTCATAGTCTAAAGCTACATTTCATTAGACCAATGAAGCATCATTAATGAGGTCAAAGTCTTAAACAAACAATACATTTAAAACAAACGCACGATTCTTATTTGCACGTGAAAATAAACTCAAGGCGGAGACAATTAAAGAAAATTGCCGTGTGTAGCATAAAGGAAGGGAGCACGGGTATATTTTCCAGGTAAATGCTTGCCACCATTATATCTGGAACAAAGCCACCCTTGTCACAAGAAAGGTCGTGATGAGAAATAGCGCGGGGCTTGCCTTAAACGACGGGATGTAGCGATAAATTGAATAATTCATGAAACATTTTTCTGACTAGTTTTTATGTTTATTTATAAATTGTATTAAAACTGCTTTAATTAATGCGTTCTTATTCCTACTATATTTCAATATATTGATAGATTAGAAACGGCTTAACTAATGTAATGTCATTATTGAAAATCTTTGCTGCGGCATTCTTATGCTTTTCACAATATTCTCATTCTGTTTAGATGGTTCTGCTTTTGGAGCAGTCATTTTGTCATAAGTCTATAATGGTCACGATCTCTTCTACGATATAAAAGGACAAATGCAATCTTTTTTTCTTAAAGTACTAACCCCAACCTGCTACCGCTTGTGACTGCAACCACACAAAACAGCGGGTTCCCAAGCCACAGCGGTTTGCCGAAACATATGAGGCGTGAAGTATGAAGGCCATCGATTAATTTACCTAATATAAATCAACCTGTGATATATTATTTGCTTTTATAGTGTGATATGTGGTAGAGAATATAATAAAGTAGGTACTTACAGGTAAAATGACCGTACCTACGTATTTTAATAAAAAAATTAGTAGACATACAGTGTAAATTAATAAAGTCTGAACAGGTTTTCTATGGATTAGCACTAAGAAAATATTTCCTCAATCAATATTTTTAAGTATTAATAGGGGGATGTTTTGTGCTCTTTATATTTTTGAAGTTAACATGTTTATCAATATTTATATTGTATCAGTTGTTGTAGAGAAGATAATCTCTCCTAATTCCTGATACAAGGTACGTTCTTTAATTAGGTGGTTGAGACTATTTTATCGTGTCTTTTGGGTGTACTCAGGTACTTATTTTTTTAATATAAGCATACAATACATACATATACAATCTAAATATTTTTACACCAAATAAAACCAAGCGAGATACCACGACCACCACAACACATTTCAGTTCCTTAATTTCATTACTTTTAAATGCGTTTGAATAAAAACATTCATTAGTTTAAGCAGTTCGTACAGCGTACGTATTATATTGATTAAATTGAAAGTTGAGCTAGTTTCGTGATTGAAGTCCAATTAATCACCATTTGTGAAGTACGTGTTGTGGTTCGGATCAGCGCTTATTTCGATTGATCAGTTTTCTGTTTAGCTCAGCTTGAATAGATTAATTTTGAAAGTTATAACAACTGTTTGGCACGTTTCGAACATTTATCTGTTGAATTCAAGGCTTATTTTATTTTCAAGGGGTATTGCTCTTATAAGTTGGTTAGAAATTCGTATTCGACAGATTAGCGAACACTGAACACTATAGGTAATGCCCTAATCGCCACGCCACTACCTTTTTATAAACTATAATTTTCATTCAAAAATTGTTTGTTCAAATTGTATTAACTACGGCCACCGTAGTAACAGTATAAAAAATGGTTCTGTAATATTTGTGGAATAATATTCTTTGGTATGTTATAATGTAGAGTCAGTGTGGATGAAATGAACTACCAAAACTGGATCTTACTTGTAATTGTGGTAATTATGTCATGGTTGTATAAATGACTACTAAATACTACATACCTAAAATGTTAATATGAATTTAAACATATGAATTCTGATGCTACTCTCATTATATTTTTTCCCTTAGAGATCGTCTAGACTCTAGAGCCTTGAGAATAAATTTGACTTACGGCTCGCATTCGGAGAAAAAAATATGGTGATAATATTACCTACCTATATTGCGATACAATTATTGGTTTAGTAAATAAATTATAAAAACAAATGCAAATAATTATTTACTGAATCATACTAATGTTTTGATAATAGTAATAACTCTTCTGAAACTGATATTATGTAGTATATACACATTACACATTTGTATTGTATGGGTCACATGCTGAAATAGCAATATAATGGCACATTAAAGGTTAGCGTGTTGTAAGGCGATTCTTTACAAAGAGCTTGTCAGCGTCATTTGACAAAACGTGTATGCTAATGTGCTAAATAAGTGCTGTGATGTGCGTGTTATTGTTTGCGGTTAAATAAATTGTTTATAAATGTTAATTTAATTTCTATAGAATATTTCTTGAAAGATATAGAGTCTGAGATTTGTGACAATTTATCAAACAAATATGTTATTAACTTTAAATGTTTAAATAATCAATAAAATTCTCGATTATAGTGTATATTATAGGTAAAGTAAGAAATAATCTATAAATAGAAGTGTGAGTATTGTTTTCTTAGTATTTCGTAGGTCTCCTCAAATAAATACAGCAGCTATAACAACATTGACTATATTTCTACAAAAATATTTGGACTTATTGTTTTTTCTGTTTTGCTCTTGACCTTATAAACACTTGACCTTGAACTACAGAAACTTACTTATGTATTTTAAGTCGTATAAATTAAATTACACAAGTCTCTCCCAAGTCTCAGCTCGGAAAACTCAGCTATTGAAATCGTGATATAGAAGCGGTTTTTAGACAATTTACGTTGAAAAATACTGTATACAATACCATGTAATGGCATATTAAAATACATAATTGCAGTTTAAACATAGTCCCGCCCAGCTTCTCATCGATTGGCGAACGAAACCGAGTGTTGTCGGACGCGCGGCCTTAACTTCGCCTGTCCTATATATACGACGTGTTCTGTAACCCAGTATCGATCGGGCGGCCCACTGCCCGACAACCCCCGTGCACGCACACACCACACAAACACTTAACGTCTACGTAATAAAGTTCATATTCGTGTAATGTCGCGCCTGTCGCTTTAAATAGTTGGGGGCGAATCGACTTCTCCGGTTATATTTGGACGTATAATTTTTTTCTCCTTTTGTGTGTTCTTTAGTGTTGTGAACGCGGTCTAGAAATAGATCTTACGTGCTTTAGATGTAAAATTAACTAGCGTAGTATTATATGACCTATTTTTAGCTATAAATACGCAAGCACTATGATCAGGATAAAAAACCAATGTCTACTTTAAATATATCTACAACAGCCTATACATCAATATGTAACAATATTATCGTCAATATTTTGCCTAGTTTTCAGGCCATTCGTAAAGGTTTTAAAACAACTTAGAGGTCATTGTCTCAAATCATAATATATTTAGAGCTACAAAAATCACTGTAATCCATCCTTTTATATTGATTTCACAACAGACTCTCTTTATCATTCCTATTTTATCGAACAAAAGAAATTAGGCACATGCTTTTAATCAATACACATTGATTCAACATGGATGTGACAACAAGGTGCAAATGTGAAAGAACTTTGATTCAACAACACTGGCTGATTACGACAAATTATAGTTATATTATTGTCAGTATCAATTACTTTATTATTTAGAGTAATGCTCCACAGCGTCGGAATAAAGCATGAATCATGTGCCGGGATGGTGAGCTGTACGTTTGTTCCCGTGTTCCCGGGCAATAGCCGGGATTTTTTGTTCCTGTTCGCTGTTGCTTTGTTTTATTATCACTTCTCTTTGATGCATACGGGATAGAGCGCACTCTGAAGTCTAGTAATTCGAATTTTTAGATTAAACACCTGATTTGGGTGGGTTACAATCTACATTGCCTGGACTGCCTCGTTGGCGTAGTTGTACTACGGTGCGACTACAAAGCTGAGGTCTCAAGTTCGAATCCCGGGTCGGGCATAGTGTTATTGAATTTTTCTATTCATTAGGTATCAGCCCAGAGTCAGCAATTTGTGTCCGATATGGCGATAGGCTCGCCCCCTATCACATCATGGGACGGAAAATATAAGGCGAAATGTGGGTGTCCTGGTAGCACCTCTGCCTACCCCTTCTTCATGTGTTGCCGGCCCCTCAAATTGGGAGGAGAGAGGAAACGAAAAAGGATGGGAAGAGAAAAGAGGGATTGGCCATCAGGCAATCTTAATCACCGAACAGTCTATTTCCTGTGAGACAATGGTACCGCCCCGGACTAGCCTGCCGATTCATGCTGAGTCATGACTGACAACAGCGTGGCTATACCATTTTTTCAAAAGTCCTACATTTAAAAAAAGAGTATTGGTCAAATCATGATAATATGACTAAGTCATAGGTATCACATCCCGATGAAAATATTGTGCGGCGAGTATCTTTATAATCTGTTTGACAGATCGTATCTTATCGCATTTTACAGATTGATAAAATACATTTTCGTCTAATTCATTTCTCGATCGAGGTTGTCCTCTGGGACGAATAATCATAAATTTGCTCGTAGCAACGATGTCGAAATGTTTATTATCTGTATGAAAAAAGTGAGTTTCTTTGATGACAATTTAAGTTGAAATATTTTTATAAAATGCTGGATACCTCTAGGACTTTATTTGGTTAATTGACAAATGGATCTATGACATATTGTGTTTTTATAATAAGTTAATTTGATTAGGATGTTAGTGTTTAAACATTAACTTTATTTATTTGAGTTAGAAATAATATCATGAAAATCCAAAAATGTGATCTCAATTTTCGTCTTCTTCTGTAATTTACTTTTCATTATTCGAAAATTAAACATTTACTCTGATCCGTCTATCTTAAAATACATTGCAAGGAATCTTTATTGCTCCTGCATTCAACGGCCATAAAATTCAGTTAGCTGGCGAAACACATAGTACGGAGATCTAACAATATTGTTATCTATACACGTTGCAAGTAAGATAAGTAAGCACACGTAGTGTAGTGTTCTAAGCGATAAAATGTAGCGAGTTTACTTAGTCTGTAACTTCAACTTACTATTATATTTTGAATAGATGTAGTACTAGTTTATCTGTTTTGGCAAGATAGTTAGTAAGTTAATAAATTCGGTCTATTGTTGATCTTTAGTTATTTAATACTTCTAATTACTTTAGATATTAATCTACGATACTTTAATTGATTAACTTTACGATACTTATTTTAATTATTGAATTTAGCGAAACCTTCTGTGTAGAATTAAATATAGCAAAAAGCCAATGAGCTAAACAGTAGTATACGTGTATTATAGCGATTATCACAAGCCCTTGAAATAGTTTCTTAGTGTTATTGAGAGGTACAGTCGTTGCTGTGTATGCTATGTTGTTTTTAGATAAATTCACAGTGCGAGTTTTTTCTTTGCGTATTTTGTGCTGTCAATCTGTTCTTCCCGTTTGTAATACACACATATATGTGAGTATTTCATGAAATTTGTGATCCATTTATTCTCTTTTACACAGAAAAGCGCTATAAAATCCGCTATCTTCTAAATTACTCGCCGCCCCCTAACAAATGTGTTGCATTCATCTACGTTACACGGCTCTCCGCGCCTAATGGCGTGATATATTGTAATAGCTTAATAATCTTTTAGCCTTCCTTATTCTCGTATTTCGTGGCCAAAGTGTGTTTAATGACGTCTGCCATCGGCGACAATTTTTCTCCCATCGTCTTGGGCTCTCTGAAAGCTTTTAAATACATTTCACGCTTCGCTGGTGTGGCAAATTGATGTTAATGTTGGGTTTTTATAAAGGAACTGTGGTGTTGCTTAGGAGAGAGTATTTTTTAATGTCGGTGGTTCTGGTTAAAGGGATGAATGACCATGGAAGCAAATCTAAAAGAAATGAAGAGGAACGATTATATTTCATAGAGTGAATTTAAGAACAGCTTGAAGAAGGTTATGATATTAAAAGAATGAAATATATTCAGTGCGAAATATTACTAACGAGAAATAGTGTCAGCTTGTACGTCTGTGTGTTTTTTGGAACAATAACCTCTTCTTTAATTTCAATTCAGCATTACCTTTATTATGGCAGAAAATCAAAACTAAATTACTTTAAGTCAGCAATTATAGTTTTCAACCTATTTGGTTTCAAAATTACACAAACAAACAATCCAGCAAAAGGATTAAGTTAGTTGCCATCGTTCATTACCTCTTCCGGCTTCACCGTACCGCAAGTTCTCCCTTTAGTTACATTAAGGGCCGGTAACTTTACCAGCCTGTTGACTATTCCCATGCTATTTATCACCATTATTTTTAGTTGTTAAAAAGCTATAGTGGCCAACAGAAATGTATTCCGGGCCTGTGGATAAATTCACACCTCTATCTTTTAAAGTGTAGGTAGAGTTGTCTCAAATGTTACCCACGCCGAGTTTATATTTATCCCAAGTCCGCATCCCGATAGTGACCGAGTCTATCAACACAGACACAACCATCAGCCATAGACGATTAAAGATTCTACAAACCGAAAAAACACGCGATCTGTTTAGTCGCAGTTACCAGTACACAAATAAGTGTGTCAGCTTTAGAGCATTCAAATAATCATATGCTAATGTATGAGGAAAGTTAAATAAAATTTATAACCCCGTTAGATCTGCCTCTTCTAAGCAAAATACAACCTTTCCCTAAACACTTGAATGGGTGTCGATAAATGAATATTCATTGCGTCCTGATTGTAATGCTGTGTAAACAAGGCTATAGACAAGCGTTTTGGTGGACGAGAGGTTACTCCGACCCTCAGCACGTACACGATGTAATCCAGTCAAGGTTATGGCAGTATGTCGCAACATGTCATGTTTACCTTTGGCCTGTCTTACTGTTACTAACTACCTCTTGTTTATTATTGCATACGTAAATATAATGATGTGGTAATTTTTTTTCATTGCGAGTTGGGCAATTTCGCCGCGGGCTGAATCGTGCACGATACAGTGTTAAGTGTGTGTCAATAATTTTATTTACTGCGTTATTGGTTTATTTACAGTTTTATAAGGGTTTATAGAGTGAGGGCTAGGATCCGATTCCGGAGTGAAAAAAATATTTACGTTAACTATTATCGAGGGGCATTTGTGATCGTAAATTGGAAATACCTAATAAACACTTTTTACAAATTTCTGTTTACGCCTCAAAAAATAGATAAATGTTATATAAATTCATGGTTTCATTAAAATATTCAAATCATTAATTCAAATATCTCATCCGGAAATATCACCTTGTATTGGCCATCAAAATATTAAACATTTAATATAGCATTCATAGCGTGGAAAATTGAAAATTAAAATACAAATGATCATTTGCAATTTTTAGAATATCATCCACTTTCAAATATTCACAACAAAAACACGATTATTTTCAAACCTTTATACAATGTTTATCTCACAAAGATACCCGAACGCCATTCGTTTTTATAGCATACTGTTGCTCAGTTTAATACTAAAAAGGATACTATAATCTCAATATTTCGCTGCAAAACGTTTCAATGCTAGCAACAAGGAGCACTCGCTACTGATTATCTTCCGGTGGTTCCCAAATACCAATTTACAGTACACTGTGGTTCAGAGTTCACTGACCTGTGATTTGGTTGTGTGAATGATTGATATGCATTTTATTATTGTGTATAATATTGATAAATCAGCGGTTTGTGGTGGGCTGTCTTTTTTGTTTTTGTGGTCGATGATTTTGCATTGTAAACTGGCCTCTTTGGTTTAGTGGCCAAGTGTCGAAGTTGTGAGCGGTTAGATCTTAGGTCTGATTGCCAAGTCAGAGAATGTTTTTTTTATGGGTTTTCGGCTTGGATAATCTTTTATGAAATTTTGTGACTATAGATGGCACCAGTGACATTTCTGCTCTAACCCTTAATGGTACAGGCGTGATCTTACATACAGTATGTATGTCTAAAACAACCTTACCATATATTCGCGTATGATAAAGTCGTTTCGGAAGTTGCACATACTGTTAAAAATACCAACATTGTGCTCGTTATCTCGACCAGCAGATACGTTATCACTGGTTATGCAAATTCTACCTAGTTAAAGGTACTTTCACACGTTTTCGGGATAAATGTACCACGATACCGATGTGGGTTATCTCTTAACGGCGTATTGCAAGTGAGGCGTGCGAGTTTAAAGCTGTGTTCGTGTTTTTTTTTTTGTGTTTTGTCGATTCTATTCGCCGTTATTTATTTTGTTTCCTAATGTATAGGCTCCGTGACATCATAAATGAGAAGGGGTTTTACCCTATAACTGCAAATAAAGCTGTTGGGAAGAATTGGAAAGACCCTTGTTATATGTTTCGACAATTGAACTTTAGATCCCCAGATCCTTTGTTTCGACTATTTAAATATATAGTTGTTTGAGAACAAAGATTGCTACATATAAGAAATAAAATATTTAGTTATTTTCTGAAAAGACTAAACAGTGATGAACAGGTACTAATTTTGGACCAATATTGTTTGAGGTTCTTTAGCTATTTTCTACTTTAGCATCTAGCAAAAATACATTTAAAAATCTACATGTGTACAAAACTTTGCGCCCATATCTCGACCTGTTTGCCGCGTTGCAGTAATTGTACGGTTTTCCAAACATGTTAATTAATATTTTTACGAGTATCGAGCGCCAGAGTTCCAATTTATGTCAAGTTGTAACATTGGCAACGAACCTCTATTTTTATATTATGCATCATTTTTGTATGAAAAAACTAATTTTAGTAACATAATTATTGCCAATCCACTGAAAAAAGGCATACTACAAAAAAAAACGATTTATTTTCTAATCAGGTAAAAAAACTTATATTCAGTGTTATTAAAAAAATCACCGTAATAAAAACTAAAAATAGAAGTTCTTCATTAAAATAAATGAATGAAAAAGAAATTGAAATTATTTCTTCTTAAAACTAGTTTTCTTGTGATATTTTTTTTTGGAAGTAAGCCTTTAATGAAACAAATGCTATATAACCTCTGCATAAAGATCAGGCAAAAAATATGATTGAGCAAAAAGACTGAAATTTGCACTACTTCAGATAAATCCAGGTAGACTGAACCATGGTTATAAGCCAGAATCAATATTTTGATATGCAATTTGAAACCTTTTTACATCCAACTCATCGATACGCAATACGGTATTCATTGAGATGCCTACGGGTTTTGTGATAAAATATCAGTAGATAAATATCAATTAATATTTTAGTTTAGAGTGGGAGTAGTTAAGTCTCTTAGAAGTTGTAATACGCAGTACTGAATATATATACTTATGATAGAATTGATAACCTCTCTTCTATTGACGTCGGTTAAAAATAAATATTATAGTATTAGTGGAGTAGTATTAGTGGCCTATTGGGAAAGGACCAGACACAACTGCCAACATGTTTCACGGTGGTCGTGGGTTTAAATCCCCTGGTATTACTCTATAAAGTCAGAGGTGTGTCCTGACACACCCCAGACTTCTCGGAGTTGTGTAATATGTATGTATTGATGGTCAATCACCACGCACTATAACGGTGAAGGAAAACATCGTGAGGAAACTTACATACCATAGCGATTTGTAAGATTTTCTATGATATATACAGTCCGCCAACACGCACTAGACCATCGTGGCCTAGCCCCTCTCAATCGCATCTCAATTGTAAATAAGTTCCATGACCTGCAGTAGAACGTATATGTTCTTCTCATTTAATCTTTTATTAATGTTTTTTACTTTAAGTGGCTATTGTAACTTATCAAACTATGCTGAGATTTTTAATTAAATTCTTATAATTGCTCCAAGCTACAATTAGTGTTAAATAGTCTATTTGTGTTTTTATAATTCATTAACTCGCTTATTCTCGGAAACTTAATTACCTTTAAATGCATTATATAAACTGTAATACGCATTTATATAAGAATATTAAAAAATAAATTAAAACTATATGTAAAATTTAACAGCAGTAAATGTAACACATCGGCACGTAATTGACACTGCTATTAAACCAAGAAATTAGCACGTAATCTTTGTTAATTTGGACATTTCAACAGCCATTTTGTATGAATGGTTAATTGACTATAAACTTTAATAAAAGCAAATGCTTGGCTGTCCTATTCATGTGTTATTTCAAGCCAATTCTCATTTGCTTGCTTCACATCTGTACCAGTTAATAACATAGCAATGTGTGTAGAAAGACTTTATTTTAAAATAATCTCTTTTTATATTATATATGCTGTAATTAAATTGCGTATATGGAAATTATAGTTCATTAGAAGTACATAAATGTTTATATCAACTAAAATTTGTTTCCATTTACACACATTTTGGAGTCACGGAAAATTGAATTATATTATCGAACACATAACGTTTCACGTTTATTTGTTTTGAGCGAAAATTAAAATTGTTCACAGCTACGTAAAGTTTTACCACCGGATGAATTATTTATAAAACTGAGGCACTATCAATTACGTTGGTTTATTTAATATTTCCGATAGTGACTGCAATTTTAATAAAGTTAATTTTTATCTCCACTATCAATAACCGATGAGTTAAAATGTCCATCGTTTAGTGACTAAACTTTAGTCTATTGTACGAAAAAAGTTCAAAACAAACAATTCAAATTTTTAATGTAAGTACCAGTTTCACATTTTTGTTCATAATTAATATAGGAAGAATAAAATTTTATTACTTACAAGACACTAACTGCGTTTTGTTACTCACTTGTTTGTTGTTTTTATCTGTTTTCAAAACATTAAATAAATCGACAAAATAACTTAATATCTTATACGAAACCCAACTAACCCAACAAAACACCGCATGTTTGTCATCCATTTGCGCGCCTTTTATTGACAGCTGTTTAGGCATCGTCTGTATCCATGGCAAAAAGAAGGAAACCAAACAGCCTAACTAATCTAACCTAAATAAGGTTATAATAAAACCTTTTTCGCGTTTTGTTAATAAAAACAGAGAATATTTTATAGGGATTGCTTAGGGAAACGTGCGTAGTCTCGATTGGTTATTGATTGGCCGGTTAAATTCGTTTGTTTTTACGATCGGAACGGTTGTGCGGCTTTCGTGAAAAATGTTATAATTTTTATATTATTCCATTTATATTTTATGTTTTTGATACATTTTATCTAAAAAACATTGTATTGATGATAGATTGGCGCAGATGCTTATTTAAGCATCTGTACTGGAAGTTGCCGATTCAATCCCGTTGCGGATAATTTATATTTTGTATGACCTAATAGATAATTGTACGGGTCTGTGTGTTCGTGTAAACACGTTCATGATACATGATCTGTCTTATTACAGAACAACGTTCCCAGGGCACATAGCTAGGTTTTTAAAGTTGCGTATGCATACAAATGTACAAACTCACGCCATTTTCCCAGAAGGGTTAGGGAGAGATGCTACCAGGACACCCACATTTCGCCTTGTATGTTCCGTCCCAGAATGTGATAGATGGCGAGCCTATCGCCATATCGGGCACAAATTCCTGACTCCGCGCTGATAATAGGTTTAAAGAATCTTTATTGTCTTAAGAAATTTTACAATTTCACTTAAAAGACTAACTTATATTTTTACAGTGAGCATGCAGTACATAGTTGCTTTATAGTATAGGTTATGGAATTATGACAATTAAGTACAAACAATACCAATGTATTACTCGTATGATAGGTTAGGCAACATTCAGGTTATTTTTTACAAATTAAAATACAATGTAGTAAGAAGTTATGTGAGTTTTTTTTTTTTTTTTATAATGAATAGAAAAATCCAATATCACTGCCGCACCCGGAATTCGAGCCCGAGACCTCAGCTTTGTAATCGTCCCGTAGTACGATTACGCCACTGAGGCAGTCTATGCATTTGCGTATGCATTTTTATTTAATTATCGCACACGTCATTAGTAAACCTCCATGAGAACTTCAAATGTTATACATTACAATTTTATATGCCACGCGGTACATAAAATACATCCCAACATTGTGAAACCAGCTTGTTAGTCATAAAACAAATCGCCAAAATATTAACCACAATATGGGACCCGTTCCCACCCCTAAAACAGGGGCAACGGAGTATTATCATAGCATAATACTCTCGTCCCCTTTCACAAATGGTACATGGAATGTGTCTAAAAGGGGTCGTTAAATGACCGCGATTATCACCTATTTCGTTGCGACCTATTTTTGACCCCTCGTATGGTTTCACTGAAGTTAAGTATTTCATACGGAACCTTTTATAATTCATTTTTACGGCATTTTCATTTATAGTTAAGTATGGTCCTTTTACTTTTTTGGTATAGTGCTCAACTCAATGGTACAGTGGCAGAATGTGTAAGACTGTGAACTGTGATGTTCGGGATTAAAATCCCATGTTAGGTTAATTATTGTTTTAAAATATCATATGAGTTACTTGGGACTGGAATTTGTGTCCAGCATAGCGATAGCCTCGTTCCCTATCACATCTTGGGGCGGATACTAGTGGCATTATTAGATACCCTTCGCAGGCATCAGCTTATGTATTTATTTAAATGAAATTTATAACACAATTTTGAATTTCGAATTGGCTATTCAAAACACATTCGCAATTTATACACGTTCATTCATTTGTCAAGATAATACAATCCCGTTAACAAACGGTGGTAATTCAACTATCTGGAATGTGGGCGTACATTGACGCACGTCGTGTAATATATGGTGTAATTGTTGTTTGACGCGGTGACGTGTAACGCAAACTAATTGAAATGATAAAAATTTACGTAGCGTCATTTAATTTTGGAAATTACCGTAAAGGCGTAAAATGCGTGGTACGGGTTTTTATATTACAACGATTTTTTTAATGCGGTGTAATAAGTTTTAATTCTATGGTTAATGTTAGTGCCAGTTTAATAAAGATTATGGAGCAATGGTTATATGTTTATTGGTTCTTTTTTGTTTCCTATTAAAAAGCTATATTTGAAAACTAATTTGTATAAAACTTATTACGTCATCTCTTTGATAGGTAAACTTTATGGTATCTACACAAAAATATGACAACGACATGACCTACATTAAATGCTTTCATATTTCACATTATGATATTAAAAGCAAACATTCAATTCCTCCATTTCTTTGCATAACAATATAGATATGTTAGCTCCTACAATGCTTGTCAACTGCCATTTATGAGAGGAAATGTTGTGATTACGAATGACACGCGTTTTTGTTACAACCACCACGCAAAATGATTCGGCTGAATACCGTCAGTGGGAAACGTCAATTTTGAACAAAGAACTGCGAAATGAATACCAGGTGAATTTTGAAAATAGAATTCACATGCTTGATACTTTCTTTTCGATAATTATTTTAAAAAAGGAATTTACTTTTAAATTATAATCGCATGGTTCTTTTGAATTAAAGTAAAATAATTAATTAAGTATTAAATTTTAAACAAGTATTTATTCTTGAAGGCAACAAATAAGGTTTTCACATCGAATATTAATTTCTAAGAATTAGTGAAGTATTTCATTTAAAAAATATTTATGTGTTCCTGACTTCAGTAAACTTGGTTGTTACATAGGATTAATTGCACAATTTCTTTCGTAGGCCGAACTACCTATAAAAAACTGACTTCAATTTTGAGTTGTGAATGATGCGGCCTCGGATCTATATCTCGGTGCATATCTATAAAATAACTACAACGTATTTATATTTGTTTGAAATGCGTCCATTGACCGTAGTATCTATAATGGAAATGTTACTAGACAAGGTCGCGGTAATAACGCTGAATCATGTTTATGAAATGTTTACGGTCTGCGAATATTTTGTATGAACCATGTCCTAGATTGTGGATGGTCAAATGTCATATTATATCTACATATTGCATTATAATAATAGAGATGTTATTATATTAAGAACTATAAATTACGTCTCTTGCTGTCTTTGGGGACCTTTAAAAAACATTAAAATTATGATTATTAATTTCTATATGACATTTTTGAATGAGAAGTTACTACGTAGTATATTCAACCATAATATATTAATAATTAATAATATATAGAATATATTATGATCGCTTTCGCTGCATTGATATATTTTTTATCAGAGTCATAATAACAGCTTTGTTTTCAAGAGATACTATTGAAATCCGAAAATAGCCTTATCTGATAGTATGTATGAAGGTCCATTATGAAAATCGGATTATATAGTAAAGGTCAAGGGTTTTAATTTAGGCCTCAAAATTGCTTAGAACTTTTTTTTTTTTTTTTTTTTTTTTATTGCCGTTATAGGCAGACGAGCTAGCGGCCCGCCTGATGGTAAGCGGCTACCGCTGCCCAGAGAACTTCGCAGTGCCAGGGGTCCAGCACAACAAAATCGCTGCCTACCTTAAGGAGAGTACTCTCTTTAAGCCTCTTTTGAAGAAGGACAGGTCATAGCGCTCAGGGAACACCGATGCAGGGAGTTCATTCCAGAGCTTGCACGTACGTGGTAAGAAAGAACGCTGAAAACGTACCGTTCGGGAGCGGTACGCTTCCAGGTGGTAGGAATGAACTCTGCTGCGGTGACGGGTGGTGCGATGGTAGAAGGGCGACGTTGGTACCATCTCAAACAATTCCTCGGAGCACTCCCCATGGAACAGACGATAGAACACACAGAGAGACCCGAAGTCTCTCCGCAGTCCTAACGGTTCCAATTTGTCCGTAAGATTGGGATCATCGACTATTCGACAAGCTCGTCGCTGTAAGGAGTCAAGTGGGTTGAGCTGGTATTTTGGGGCACCTGCCCAGAGGTGAGAGCAGTACTCCACGTGGGGCCGGATTTGTGCTTTGTAGAGCGTCAATCTGTGACCCGACGTGAAGTACCGCTTGGCTCTGTTCAGGATACCCAACTTTCTGCTCGCCAGTTTGGCTTTGTCCTCCAAATGACTCCTAAAGTCGACATTGCTTGATATTTCGACGCCGAGGATCCCAATACTTTGGGATCTTTGGAGAGTAACTCCTTGGAATTGCGGCGCCATGACAAAAGGGTCCTTCTTCGCAGTGAATGCGCAAACTTGTGTCTTCGAGGGGTTAAATTGAACTAAGTTCAATTCACCCCATTCGGAGACCCGCCCCAGAGATCTCTCGACTTCAGACACAAGTTGAGACCGTCTTTCCTCAATGGAACCTCGAGAGAGACTCTGATGGCCGATGTATCGCGCGTCACACGTACTATCATCCGCATAACAATGCATGCTGTCGGTAGACAACATGTCATTGATATGCAGGATGAAGAGTGTAGGCGATAGCACCGATCCTTGTGGAACACCAGCGTTAATGGTCTTGGTCTCGGAGCAACAGCCGTCCACTACGACTTTTATGCTCCGACCATCCAAAAAGCTGGCGATCCACTTGCAGAGTCCCTCAGGGATACCATACGCAGGTAGCTTCGCTAGAAGGGCGCCATGCCACACTCGATCGAACGCCTTCGCTATGTCAAGGCCGACCGCAATCGCCTCACCCCCACTCTCCAAAGCCTCCGCCCAACGGTGCGTGAGGTACACGAGGAGGTCACCAGCTGAACGACCGTGACGGAAACCGTACTGGCGGTCACTAATCAGCTGGCGGTCCTCAAGATACCTCAGGAGCTGAGTGTTTATAACTCGCTCCAAGACCTTGGAGAGTAAGGATGTGACAGCAATCGGCCTGTAGCACAGAGGGTCCGATCGGTCACCCTTTTTGGGTACTGGGTGGACATGGGCGACCTTCCACGAAGCCGGAACCCGGTTGGTTTTGTAGGAAAGACGGTAAAGGCGCGTTAGCACGGGGGTCAACTCAGGGGCGCACGTCTTAAGAACCACTGCGGGGATACAGTCTGGCCCACTCGACTTATGGATGTCGAGAGCCATGAGCTCCCGTCTGACAGCACGCTGGGTGATTTTAATATCAGACAGGAGACTCTCACACCAAGGGATGTTCGGCGGTGTGGCTCCCCCGTCATCCAAAGTCGAGTTCGAGGCAAAGAATTGGGCCAAGAGATCGGCCTTCTCCTTTGCACTATGGGCCAAACTGTTATCAGGTTTACGCAGTGGTGGGAGACTGGATAGGCAGAAATTGCCCTCCACAGCCTTAGCGAGCGACCAAAAAGCACGGCTCCCAGAGGGATATCTTTGGAGCCGCTCGCCAATTCTGCGGATGTGCTCCGCCTTGGCCTTAGCTAAGGCTCTTTTGTTGGATCTAGAGGCGGCATTAAACTTCAGTTTCTCCTCCTTCGAATTTGGATCCCGACGCCTCCTGGCGTCTTGCCACGCCGCGTATGCGGACTGCTTGAGGCGCGCAGCAGCAGCGCAGGCACGATTGTACCACGGCTTGCTGCGACGCCCTGCGGGTATTTTTGAGCTGGGTATGAATGTCTCCATACCCAAGCTAATTGTCTCCGCGACGCAGTTCGCACAGGCGTCAGGATCATCAGAGGAGAAGCAAAGCCGCCTCCATGGGTAGGACGCGAAGAATTCTCGGAGTCCGTCCCAATCTGCTGACGAATACCGCCAAACCGTGCGAGTTCCAGTTATTGAAGAACGACTGGAACTCGCTGCAGGGGCCCACGAACGGACCAGGCAGTGGTCAGAAGATCCCAGTGGAGCATCAACCACTATCCTGTATCCGTTCGGGTGTGTCGTCAGCAGAAGATCCAACATTAAGAACTTTATTAAGAATATTTTTAATAGCCTTTCCGGATTCTTGCTACGGAATCTTATACTGAAATAGGAATCGTAACGTATAATGTGTACAATCAAAGGTTATAAATATTAAATACCATTAAAAAACAAAATATAATTCTTCACAAAATAAATATATTTAGAAATAAATATAGCCAATTACAATGTTGTATGTAAATACATGTTCCATACGTACATACCTAAATAGGTGTCAGCCGACCAAACTCTCCATCTCGCTTCTCTAATTTATTTATTTTCCTTGTACTTAAATTAATTAAAACGTTCTAAAAATATATAAACGGTATATACATTCTATTAAACTTAGTATCCTCTAAGGATCTAGAAAAGGTACACTTGTATTCAGAATTGAGATCGGTTGCGGCGTCGAATATAAATTACACGAAGCTCTCAAGATATAATTATATTTAGATCAATTACGCTTCGTTATATGAAAATCACAAGCAATTATGAGCTTTTGTCACTTTACACACCTAATTATATTTCCATATATTAAATTTATAGGATATTCCACCCACACAGTGGTTGAGAACCCTTCATATTGACATCGTGTTTTGGGTTCTTCATGCGATCTTCGGACACGATAAACATAGCTTAATAGTGTACTATTAAGTTCCACTGTTTTTGAAAAGTATTGTAAGTTGTTCCCAAGGTAAAAACAAACTAGAAATAAAAAATATTAAACATATATGGCCTTATTCATAGACAGATTTAAAACCTATTTTAGTTATCGAATGTTTTATCCCTTTCGAACGATTCTTGAATTTAGTTTGAGCGAACAAGAGTGAGTGTTGCCGGCCCATCAAATTGGGATTAGAACAGTAAGGAAAAAGGGCAACCGTCTATTATCTCATTCACCGAAAGAAATGCGACAGAGAATCTGACGCTTCACGTCGATTTCCTGTGCGACAATGGTACCGCCCCGGACAAGCCTGCCCATTCATGACTGACAACAGCATGGCTCTACCACTTCCATATTTTTTTACACCTGTAGTAAAACGCCCTATTACATCAACAGACGAGGGATTTCATGTTCGCGGATGCTTTATCAGAACTGCACTAACTATCGGATGCATTGTAGTTAATTTGTCGATTGCGCAAAACACGCTAAAGCCTCTCGAACGCTGCAACATTTATCGAAAAATTCTGCGTACATATGATTGATCACTCGTTATCTAAAAGTTTCAGACAATGATTAAATACGTACTTATCCGTATTATGTAAAGTAAAGACTGATTGATCGCGATAAAATCATTGATAAAAATTTGAATTTCCATTTCGGAGATTACGTTACTCTCAATTTCTAACCTTGGCGTGGAGTCGAGCGAAGCTAATACAATAAAACCAATATAGAAGCACGACGGAGCGAAAAAGCGCCGTTTGATTGAACATAAGAAAATAATAGTTATTCCAAAAAAATTGCAATTTGAGAAGCGAATTTATAAAAAGAAAATTCGAGAGCCTACGCTTAAATTTCAAGATGGCTTTTAAGTAGGAGCCGTCTTCAATCGCACGATTAATTTAATTTTCGATAATAAATGTTTGTTTACTATTAAAATGAAAGCAATAAAATAGCTCCATATAACTTTTATATATAGTTCGTAACAGTGCTCTGTTTTGCTAAGTATAACTGCCTCAAAACTCTAATAGACAACATTTCATTGCCTCGGCAAATATTTAATTTAAATAGAGCTTTCATTTCCTTAGGAATCCGCACAAAATACAAAAATTGTTATCAAATTTCAAACATTCTGAAATACCATTAAATCCAAAGATCACTGTTAACAATAAAGACACCACGTTTGCTATCTAAACAAAAACAGTATTCTGCAAGCAACTGCAGCACCGCTGGCTTCTATAACGCGAATTCATTTTTCCGCAACTAGAACCGCTTCGGAACACTAACAGAATAATGCATCGTTGTCTCGGGAAATTCCTGATTAAAATAGCACATCTACCCCCCTAAGCAAGTTGAGTGAAGAGTTTTAAAAAGTCTTCAGAGTTTATTTTATAGATAAAGTATCACTAGTTTCTATTAGGGACGGAGTTGTTAGTATGAAATCGAATATTACACAAGAGGAAGCAACATGTAATTACGTAAAGCCATAACCAAAATAATGCTGATGAGACATAATTACAGTAATAAATAATAATTGAGGTCATATACATAGCAAACATTATGGTACAAGGTTTATGTTATGTGTTATGGAAACAGTGAAGATACAAAATATGGTTAGTATTAGATTTACATTTGTTTTATCATCAGTAGCCTTACTAACATTATATCATTATATTAACGAACATTTAATCAGCATTTCTCTGAATGTTATTTTGTTTTGTTAGCTCTAAACATTTATTATTTGGTATTTCTTCACCTTGCGTTTATGTTACTTTTAACGCCTCAGGTGATGTATTGATTACTAAAATTTGAGTAGCAACAATTGCAACAGATTTCCTTCCCACGTTAGGTATACCGTGACGCATAATGACTGCATCCTTACCAGCCGTGTTAACGTCTGTGACAAGTGACACTGGCATCGGAACGACGTAAATTATAGTAAATACAATACGTGCAGCGACAATAGAGCGCCGCCGCCGAGCGTTGAACGCAAGCGTGTCAAGGCGTTTCCCTATTACAGTTTTGACACGGACTGAATCAATGGTCAGCCGACCTGAATATTGTTTATTTGTAAAGGAAGTTTGTGTACCTGCAAACCTTTTGAATGTTTCAAATAACGTCCAAGTCATAGAAGAGGTAAATACAAAGAGGGCAGGTACGTTTAAGGTAGACACACAAGATGAAATAATAATACCTAAAGCTCTATGTCTTAAAAATGAGGAACATTTTTGGAAAGAATAAATGATTCATAAGGGACTATTTGAGTCGAGCCAGATACTTGGTCACTAGAGCAATATAACAATTGTGAATGTCTTGCTTTAACTTGGCTCAATTTTCCAGCTTTCCCTTTTACGCTGAAAGGACAAAGACTGTAATTTTTATTACACGAATATTACATATTGGGGGATTATGAAGAAGTTTAATTTAAGAATAATCCTTGTGAGGGTCAAGACGGTTTCTGATATTAAATTGGGAACGCGTATTTTGTTTGTCCAGATTTTGGGCCTGATAGTTGCTAAGTGCAACAATTGAAATTTTTAAATCCCGGTAAATATTTTTTATGAGTATTGCCTGCTCTAGTTTTCTCAATATGAATACTATACCCCCTCCTACGAATTTATGTTATAATATTTCTAGATTACAATCTTTACATCGTAAAATACCAAAAGACTTCTTAATTTTATAAGTTGCACTGTTTTATTAATAAAAGCTTAAACACAGTCGGTTCTGAACGTTATAGTCGCCACAAGTGCGTTTGCGCAAACGCGAGTTTGCACCAGTTTGAAAATTTGAAGTTTGCGTAGTTATTTGCCTTTACACGTTCCAGTATACTGGTGCAAAATCAGACTTGCACAGTTATATCGTTACATGTGTGGCGGCCTTATGTAAGATCACTCAGTAAAAGATTAGAAACATACAGCAGAATAACGTTACATAGAAATAATAACGATGGAAAATAAATCAAATATACGAAAACAAATATGCCTTTTGTGATGTATTACAATACAATACAATAGCTCACAATGTTATTCTTCATAATCATGCTAATAATTGCCTTTGGGCATGTTTCGTAGATTGCCCAATTTTTGTTTAGTAGATAAATATTATATTTTGTAAGGATTACTTTTTGTTTCTTATATACCTGTGTTAAAATATGACTGTTTAAAAACAAGACACAAAAATAGCATATTAAAATTCTTATTTTATTTAGTAAACGATATTACGATTTGAAATTTTATAGAAGCAGAGTAATTTCATTCAACATATTATAAGGATTAAAATTCGCAGTATTCATGTGAGAATCACTTTCATATAAGTTTCATCGAATCGGCCTACTTCCAAAAGATCTTCAAGAGGATATATCATTATATCAGCCTTAGGAATTTCCCAACCTTTGACTACCTTGAAAGGATCGGATTCTAAGAAAACTTGCTTGATAAATGCTCCACACGATTTCAAAGAATTCCAAAATAAGTTACCAATGGAGAATGTTTCTGAATGTATTCAAGGCGAAATACTTTTTCCTTTACATTCTTCAAGAAAGGAATTTGCTTTGAAAAAAAAAAAACTAGGAACAGTGTTAAACAAACGGAATGTTTACTCGATCACAATTTGCGTCAGAAACATTCAACGTGAGCTTGAGAAGGGGGTAATTTAACAGTAGTTGGCTCATACGTCACGACAGGGTATTGTTTTGGAATTTTGAGCTCTGATTCTGAGCTTGTAAAGTGCAATTTGCGTTGCACACGCTCCACCCCTCGACCCAGACCTAGTAGCTTCCCTAATGCGAAAACTTTGACGTCAGTGCCCCACATAGCGAGTCGTTTGACTAAACCACGCGTTCACAGTTAAATTATTGTAACATAAGTTCTATTAAATCTCTCTTCATTATTCGTTCGTGTATCGTAACTTTGTATTGTTATGCTGGTTTATTTTGTTGTATTAATAATTATATTTGTTGGTGATAGCACGCTATTATATATCCCGAAAATGTACGTTTATGATTGTACGGTTCTATTAACAAAACTCTTGTTAGTATTTACATGAGCAAAGTATTATAATAAATACGATAAATATTTTTACGCTGTAGTCATGTTTATGCTATGGCATCCCAGCTGGATTGTGACGATGCTACAGTTTCATAGAAACCCGACTTTGAGTTAGATTTTCTGTTGCTTTTCTTTCTGTAATGGTATTCAAATTCCATTCATTCCTTTCCACTTTTTACATTGTAATTTTCCTTTGGTAAGCCGCTTTTTCACTTACAAAAATAAAACACCCGAAAAATTGCACCAAAAAAATTTAGCAATACTTGTAAATGTTGCTCGTAAAACGTCCATTAAAGTTAGGAAAAAGTTGTTCCACGCGTTAATATAGATATAATACTTATCCGAATGCTCAACGTTTTTAAATTAACAAACTTGGGCGGATATTTCCCTCGGAATGGCTTGTAATTTATTCACAAAGTCGGCGGTATCTCGGTGAGAAATATCCCGTTTATACGAGAACGTCGGCTGCGTTGGTGCGCGGATTATGGTGATTCCTTTAATGGATTCGCACTTAAGTTATTGATTGAGTAAACCCAGTTTCTGTACGAAAAATGTAAATATTTGATCGATTTTTGTGTACGTTTAATTTTGTAAAGGCTTGAAATAATGGATATTGAAAATTGTTAAAGATAACACTACTGGAGTTTTAATTATAGTATGTTTTTGCTATGAAGGAGACAAAAGCGTAATTGGTTAAATTCTCGACGATAAGTGAGATAAGGTAAACGACGCGTAGATAAATTTCCGCTGTTTGAAAATATTAAAAGCCTTTTCTAGGTTTTGTTTTTTTTTCGGTTTACTATATTTATCTTCTTGTTAAGATAGGCAATAGGTACTGTTTTAGTATAGACTATAAAATTAATGCAATTATTAAAAATAAATTTGAACGATGTCTATTCTTCGTATAGACATTTTGTGATAATACTCAGTAATATATAGTTCTACTAACAACCCCACTAAATTCAATCTCACTAAAAACTAGGCGAATCGTGGCTACCTCCCACACGCCCATCCCCAAGTTACATTACTCTCCAGAACAAAAAACAGCTTACTTTCCCATTTACGCGACTGAATGACATAACATACATCAGATAAAATCCCCGGTCGACACTGGCCCCGAAAACCGTCCAATAATGATTAATGATCCCCATTTGCTTCTTACGGACTGGGGAAAGAAAGTTGATTGATGAAGGACGGCTGAAACGATATTTTACCGTGCGTCTTCCTGAATGGGCGAAAGTGGGTTAACGGGATACTCGTGTTTCTATTTATATAATATAGGCTGCGTAGGGGTGAATAGGGACCTTTGAATTCAGCCAGGAACATGCAGGTTCTATGGTGAGATCGCTGGAAGAGATATGGCTGTCTATTTGTGATAGTTAAGATTTGCCTCTATGATAATTAAACGATTCATAATAGTAACTGTTTTTATCGGCCTGGTTGGTTTCAGAGAGTTGATTGAAATAATATAAATCTAAAGTCATGATGCGCTGTTCTATGTGAGTGAGTATAGTGGTAGATAAGGACAAGCGGAAGACTTTTAGTAACTGCTTTAATTTAGCACCAATTTTGTACCAACAGTACCTAGGCATTTTTTTTAAATATAACGTGCGGATAGATTACGCTTTTTGTTACAGCATAGATTTGCCTAACATTATCTACTTCCGAACATTATTAAAATCGGATAAATTTAATGAGGCCAAAAACGCAAACAAATAAATTCTTTGACATTATTTTACGGTTAATAAAATACATGATACAGGCAATGGTACCACCGCATTGTTTTACAAGTATACATAATAAAGTAGGTTAAAACGTTAGCCAAACTGTATCATGATATAACATACAGCCAAGGTTAATCTGTAATACCGTAACGACTGCAGATTAAGCCTGCTTCGTACGTGCCAAAACTTTACCAAAGCCAATAACCCAATTTAGTAAAGAGTATAACGGTAATATAGATTATTATGTTTTATAATTTATAAGTATAAGTTAGGCTAGACATAGTAAACACAGGAGAATCGTAACAGCGTAAAATATACAAATAAATTGTAGAATTTATTACTTAAGCACTTTTAAGCTAGAAATAGTACATAGATAGGAAATAGTAAGACCCTGAAAATCGATGTGTAAGATTGATATGATTTTCATTTCCAAAATACTATAATAGTTTGACACAACTCAGACGGATGTGCGGGAATATAAAGTACATCTAATAGTTAAAACAAAAATATTCCAAGGCTGCAACAATTTATTTATGACAGCAAGAATATTCGGACGGTTTTTAAATAAATTGCGAGGTTGTTGTTGTTTTTACAGGAAATACATTTAAATATTCCATCAATATTAAGTATAAAATATTTTTGCATATTTTTATTGTTCTTATGTCCGATATTGAATAAAAATTATAATTTAAATTACTACCTGTCGATTTATATAAATTCAAAGTCACGAACTTTAAGATATTTGGGAGGCTATCGAGGCTTGTACATTTTAATAATAATGATGTAAAATGATAAATAATAATAGCATCTCGTATTATCTTGGTACATATTTATTTTTCTGTCTTAATGCGCCCAATACCGTGTTCAAATATAGAAAAAAATCTACACCACGTCACGCATCTACTAATCCAATTACCGAACTAGGTAAACAGGTCAACTAAAACATCACTTAAAATACCATAAAAATATATAAAATCACGGGTCGGACAGTAAAAAACGTGTAGAAGCAGCGATGAAACGATTGCGATAAGCTTCATTTCGCATGAGCAGACAATGGCCGCCGTCCGTGACATTGGCAAGGCTACCGCTGTATTGTAACGCGGACGTCACAGCGCGACGTGACGGACTGCGGTTTTAACTTTAACGCTGTTCTTTTTTTAAATAATTGAATTTGTGTGTAATTTAAATTTTGTTTTTGTTATGCAAAGGTTAATTTGAGATTATTGGATTTTTGTAATTAAGTATTGAAAATATTTTTTTATAATGGTGAATAAATAATGTCAAAATTATAATCAATTTTATAATTTTGAGTAACACCTAGTAACTATATATTCGAATTCAAGTTACGAAAGCTAACCTACAAAACCACTAACATTTTATTTAAAAAGAGTAACCATTCTACTTCTATTTACCTTTCGGAATAACAAGCCATTATTTAATTTACCCCTAATAATCTGAGTAACAATAATGACCCCTTATAGTTAAGTCCCATTTGGCTGAACACGTCCGTGGCATTGGTAAGGTCGCCACTGCATAGTGGGTCGGCAAGACAGATGGCAGGCGTCCCGCATCGCGCTGTCACGCGAAGTGACAAGGCTGCCTTTCTGCACTAGATGTTCTCTTTTAAAAATGATTAATTTATCATTTTGAAAATGGAATATCTTGTTTTCTATTTTGTTATCATTTAATTTTAAACTTTTTTTATAGCGATGTTTAGTTTTGTTTTATTTTAATTCTGTGAGGCCAGTCTCAATTTTGTATGGACGTTCGTTTTTTGTTAAATTGTAATAACCTATCAGCCTATAAATACTCATAAATTACTTAATTACTAATAGATAATGTGATATCAGTAAAAACCTTCCATGTAAACAGCAGGGCCATCGGGGTACATTCATTGCGAAATAAAAGTTGCAGGTAGTGTGTCCCGGCCTTATGTACTGAGGTCGGCGTAAGGTCGACACTGATTTGAACCGAAGCTATAATGAAATGCAGAATTTAAAATATTTTTGCATTCCGATTTAATCTATGTGTATATTTATTTGTAGGAAAGTATAAATCATTTTTGTAACCATTTCAGCTGTTATTATATTCTATTTTCACAGCTTCTACGCAGAGTGGTTAAGAAGTCGGTTGTTAAACAAGAGGCGGCGGGTTCCATACTCACCATACATTTTAGGTTCATATTTTATTATTTTAACTATAAATATATCCACAACTCTTATAAACACCAACTAACACTTGTTTTTTTGTCAGCAGGAAAAAAGCTGAATACAAATCTAGTCGGCCATGTGATAGCACGTGCAAGGCCCAATGTCACGGGAGCCATTCATAGCTGCGTTCTGGCACCACGTGTCGTCACCCATGCGTGACGCTTCATACACTATAGTTAACCCTCCTTGGATTAACAGTATAATTTCTGGTCTATAATACCCCGCAGCCAATTTGATTTGAGGGTTATTTTTTCTCAGCTATGGACGCGTGACGTGCCTAGTCCACCGGAAAGGCAAGCACAAAGAAAAGACCTCCGTTGCATAATTCGAGTTCTTTAAATATTTATTACGTAGTTTGTAAACAAGGACTGTCGCAAACGGTTGAAAAACAACACCGGAGAGAAAAAATAATGTAAATGCGAGCACGGGTGGGACAAAAAGATAAAGACGGCGAAATATTGTCCGGTCCGGTTAGGAGTCATTTTACAGAATATCATTTTATTAATGATATTGGTCATTCAAATACAACCGGCATTTCTGTACGATGGTTAAGGTACTTTTCCATATGGAGTTGTCATTAATGTTTTCTACATGTTTAAGAACGATTTTGATCGAAGATAGAGGACTTTAGGACCATTTTCTAAGTAGGCTTCATTTATCCTTCCTAGCGTTATCTATTAAAACAAACCATACTTAATGAATTACTAAAAAAACAGAGGTTTGTCCTGTTGAATACTAGGGTTACGCATTTATCCTAATGCCTAGGCATTATTTATACTAGTATAAATCCTTCTATCGTTTCGCCACTGTAGTTATATTGCAACACATTTAAGTAATATGATATTCACGAGCGCGTATACCTACTAACCTTCGCAAGAACAAAGCTGTTAGACCCCCAATTACAATATAAGCGTCACATTCACGTAAGAACACATAACGCGTGCTAATTTAATTTGCATTCGACTGCCTCGGAGGCACGGTTGTACTATGGTACGATTAACGAGATGACATCTCGGGTTCGAATCCTGAGTCGCTCAACGCGATATGGGATTTTTCTATTCATTATTAACCTGTAGTCAGGAATTTGTGCCCGATATGGCGACAGACTCGCCCCCTATCACATTATCGGAAAACACAAGGCGAAACCTGGGTATCCTGATAGCACTCTGCCTACCCCTCCTGGGAAGAAGGCGTGAGTTTATGTATGTATGTAATTTAATTCGCAACACCACTCCGTAAATCTAAACTTACACTATTCATTTGCAAGTCAATAGACCTTTGTGGGCTCCGAGCGAACTTTTGATTAATTTATTAAAACTGCCATTTCGTTAATTAACGTTGGGATGGTTTCACAAAGGTCGCCTGCTCATAAAATTATATGATTCTTCACAAGAGATGTTATAATTGAGCCGTTCTAAATTAAATTCTGACACGCAGCGCGGTCTCGGTTTATTTTCGAGCTATTTGTGTCTTTAACGACTTGTTATATTTTACAGAGGTATAATAAATAATACTAAGGTGAAAGCCACACTTATAGTTTGGATCTATAGTAATGAGAACATGTAACAACCCCCAGACCAGTTTTAAATTGTGTTACATACAAACATTTGCCTCGTATAGGGATCGAAGCGGTGGTCTCTATTTCACAATCACTATACTCCATCTTTTATTTTACTTATTCATTTTCATGTAAATTTTCTCTTAGCATGATTAATTGCCTATAAATAATTTTCAGTGAAAATTTTTCACTGTCACTCCACAATGAGAAGGAAAATTACGTTCACTGCTCCTCTAAGAGGTCACGTCAAAACACGACAGTAAGATAAGGTTGAACAAATAAACATGCAGACATATCACCCAGTTCTCGCCGTGATCTACTTTCGGCCAGACGACATAGGATCTCTAAAGATAGTGTGACAAAATGTTTGTTCAGTAAATTCTAGAATACCGTTGTAGGGGTTGATCATAGGTTGTATCGACATTGAGCTTGAAACAATTAGCTTTAACCATTTCTTGCTTTTTAAATTAGTAAATGGCAATTTTATATATGTGCAGGGTAATATTTTACGAACATTTATGAAGCCAGATCAATCTGAAAAAACAATCTCCCTTTAGACATGAAAAGTTATAGCTGAATATGACCGCCGCTTATAAAGTGTTTTACTTCATTTAAAAAGTGTTATAACACAGCGGTCCTCCTCTATAATAAATACTCTTTCGTATTAGTACGAAACAAGAACAACATTACTAGCAACAAGGAAAAATCTTTCAATATCTATTTCTGACCTCGAATATGACCTTGATATTCCTCACACAGAATTCACCATACAAATTCATATAAATCCAACAACTTCAACATTAAACATTAACACACTTTGAAATACCTCGTTCGTACCTATGCAAATAGAGCGAATTGATGTAGCGGATGCATTAAGGCCGGGCGTACAAGCTCATCATTCAATATCCTCGTGTCGACTAGTTATGTGCCGCTGCAGCCGGCAACAGCTAGCTTTCGTAGATTTAACGAGTTCCTTGCTCCCAGACAACGCAAGGTCAACACGACCCAACCACGGCTCCATCACACTTTACGAACATTATCCTTCCTTTATCTCATCTATAAAAACCTCTTTATACTAGTTAAAAGCATCCCTATTTTAACGTGTAATTTAATTAAATATACACGCATTAAAGTTGATAAAAACCCTAATGAGCCACTCAGCTAACGGCAATGTCAATAAAACTTGTTTCGAAACTGAAATTGGATTTATTTATTTCGAAAATTATTTCAGCTGTTTGAGAGAAATATTTGCTCAATGCTGCGGACTGTGACAAACAGCGATTTGAGTAATTGTTTCGCTATTTACATATCACGAATAAATAAACTTATTTTTATAGACAAACTAACCCAGCTGATTAAATTACCTATTTAAATATTTATTCTTTTTAAAACCAACATTGCATTAATATAAACTATTATAATATCTAAGCATAACATTACATTATATATTTATGGCACTCGTACATTTTTAATATCTATACGATGCAAGCACAAAACAATTATGTGAAAGTGCTCGTTCAATTCCCGAAGCAAATTTATTTTGTAATACTCAAACTGTGAAAAAGCCTTACCTTTCTTATAGCCGTTGTCAGTACTACGTAATTTTTATGAAAGTTTCCAGCTCTCCGATTCTATCCACAATATACGGGTAGAATAAAGACAAGTACTGCATTTATATAGCCCAGTTTCCGCTTCAAATTTACTGCTCGCACGACCTATTGCAAACGTCACAGTCCACCGGTATTTGTCCGAGACCATCTGTCTCAATAGTCGTTAGCAATCGGCTTCAAAGAGCAAATGATCTGGAAAACGGACAGACTTTGAACACTGACGTCAATGTTTACGAAATTAAACGACTAGGTGCGATACCAAACAGTTTAAATTGGTATAAACACGATACCACGCTCGCGTGACCAATAAACAGCTTGAAAGCGGAAATTTCTAGCTACGTTTACGATTTGTAGATGTTATGCATAAGTAATGGGTAATCTAATGTTTATAGTCTGATTATTGGTAATGTCCTACTCTTGATACTTCTCCGTTTTAAATAAGGTAGTTTAAGTACCCTTAGTTCGTCATGGTAGTTCAATGCAGGTAAGGATGGATATGGAAAAGGAAGATACTGAGCCGTTTTTTTTAATAAACTTGTACGATAATGCACCCGATGGTAACTGCAATGGAATTCGTATAATATATCTGACGAGTATTAGTTAACTCTCGATGATCGACACAAACGTACAAAAAATTTTTGGATCTATGCGAATGTACTATGATAATGGTTTCAGTACTTTCTGAATGCTTGGTATTCTAACGTGGGATTAGAATTGGGCATGTTATTGCAAACGGTACACGTTTGTATATAAATGTTATAGTCAGCGTTATCTCTAGAATTTTCTCGCTAGACTCAGGATGAATCATTCATAACGAGAGATTTAGATAATATAATCTATGACTCGCAACTTTAAGAATGTATTGATAAATTATGAAAATATATATGAATGTAAGTAAAAAATATGTCCCAATACATTTAAATCTGACACGTATAATTACAATGTATTGGCGGAAGTTCACATTTTACCTAAATTTTGGTTGAAATTTTGAATGGATGCCAGCCATATTCTTAGTATTGGCGTTAAACATGAACGATGACCTAAATGTGGAACTCTTACTTTCCGCTTTAATTTTATTAAATATTAGGTAGAATAGCGTCAAATAAGGACTGGGTAAAAATATTAAATTTTTATAAACATTGTAAGTCAAAATATAAATGAGATACTATTCTACAGGGACATAACAGCAATTCAGATATAATACTCTGAAAAACGAATAACTTTATCAAGAATGGAAAAAAGAAGCTAGAATTACAAGAATAATTTTCCACGGACTGAAACATCAAGAAATGAACCGTAGAATCAGTTTCAAAAGTGATCTTAAAGCGTAACATTAAACGGAGTGGTGACCGAGCGAAATGAAAGGACGGAT
Organism: Deilephila elpenor; assembly: GCA_949752805.1. Classification (NCBI taxonomy): domain Eukaryota; kingdom Metazoa; phylum Arthropoda; class Insecta; order Lepidoptera; family Sphingidae; genus Deilephila; species Deilephila elpenor. The sequence goes on from OX457099.1 coordinate 10,887,280, forward strand.
TTGTACGAGCATAGATGAAACTATAATAAAATAGGAAAGTTCCAAGAATAATATAGATGTTTTGATTCAAGAGAAAGCAGATGGAATAAAAACAGTATTTGAAGTGAAAATATTAAGAGTAATAATAAAGTGACGTTGTATACCTCATAGATAATAAGAGTTCTGCGAAAAGCATCAAATTTGTTCTTTATAAATAAGTACTTCGAATATACAACACACAGTCTTGGCTCTCACGTAACAAACGTAAATTTTACGGCGTGTGTAACAAATAACTAGACTTTGCAGTACACCCAAACCCAAAAGAGAAATTCGTTGGTCACAAAATATTTGTCCTAATATGGGGATTCAGTCCACGGCTTTTCAATTTATAGTTAGTCGCTATTATATCTTATGGCTACATAGTTATGTATATTTGAAAAAGTTACTATGAAAATCAAATTCGGAAAATGTTTTTGATTCTATACAAATCTTCATAAACGTCTCCATACAGGAAGAGGGGAAGAACAAGATGATGTACATATTTTAGTTTAACGTTTTTGTTTTTCTTTATTTGCGTACCTTCCTACCTTTTATTTTATTTGAAATAGGTAATCAGTTAAAGGCGATATTTGCTGCACAATGCATGTTTACCGCAAGATGGATCTATAAATAGAAGGACAGCGTTGTTTGCGCAGCGTTATGCAAATCTTTCTGTCACGCCTCTGATTAATTTATTATTTGTATGCGAAATCGTGCTTGTTAAATGTTACTCAATTTTAATATACGATCTAGATCACCTTTGTGTGTGAATATTTTATTTATGTCTATATTAACATTGCTTTTTATGTTGATTGGATTCGCTCGCTCTGAATAAATATTGAAGATTTTATTATTATTTTAGTTCAATTGAAGATTGCCTTCGGTATAACCGAGGCCTTATTAGCAGTATAAATTGACATGTTAGATACAAAATTCTATATAACTCGAGGTAAAGAATCAACCGCAAATTATTATATTATAAAACAAAGCTGAAAAAAAGTGAATTAATTGCATCTCGTCCAAGCCTTTCAGATTCGCAGTCATATCTCATATCTAATTTAAAACATCCAACAAAGATTTACCAGGCGTCCTACCCTATCTTGGACCAAAACAAGTAATGAATGCTGAAACCGACTTTCTGTATAAAAGACATAAAGAGGGCGTATAAAAGATAACACAGGCACATGCCTACAGAGCAAGTTTAATGAAGCCGCGTATGGCAGTAACACTGTAAATTATGTAAATTTTATTACAAACGTCTAAGCCTCCTGGAGCGGGAATGCCTTTGTTTGACGTTCATATCAACGTCCCTACTAATAACGCACAGTAACCAAAGGGAGGTATTTTCGCTTTGAATTTACGATGTTGGAGACTTGGATTCTTGGTTATGACTTTACGAGTCTTAGATATTTCCTAGGGGATTCTTTTGGTTCATTGTATTTTTTTAATAGCCTTATTCAAATCAGCCTTATTCATTTAAAACCTATTTTAGTTATCGAGTATTTTGTCCCTTTCGAACGACTTTTGAATTCAGTTTGAGAGAAGAAAACAAAACATTCGGTAGCTAAAATAAGTTTCAAATCTATGTATGAATATCTCCGTAAATATATTGTTATTAACTGACATTCACATTGCAACAATACGAACATAATAATGTTATTTGAATATAATTTACAAAATGTTTTTAAAATACGTTTTCTATGCGGAATTGTTATCACTTCAATTCTTCTAAGACTCAAACGTGTGTAGTTAAAAGATCACAGGTTTCGAAGTCATGGAGATTTTAAAACCGGTCTGTAACTCAAATTCAAATGTATTCATATTAATATTCAATCTGCCAACTGAAACCTTCAGATCGAGTAAGATTGTTATTTTATCAAACACATTGACACATGCAAATGGGTACATAAAATACATTTTACAGGTAGCTTGACATTTGAAATGCAAGTAAATCCTTTTCAGAGTTACTTGTGTTGATTTATGAGTCAATTTCGAACCCTTTAGGGCGAAACTCTTGAGATATAAAAGGGTTTTTATTGGTATTGAGTGGCGATATGCCGATTGCCCTACAGATCGGATTGTTCCCATTTAAAAAAAAAAAGGTTTTTAACGCACTTTTTTATGTATTGCATTGTAGTCCGAACGATTTAGGTCGACTAAATTTCGTTTTAGATTAAAGTGAGCAATAAAAACGAAGATCGCACAACTTTTATTTTTTTAACCTTATATTTATTTATTTTCAATGACTTGAACAGCGCATTTTAAATTTCTTTGACTAACCCGCACTAGGCAAGCGCGATAGAGTAAGGACTTAGTTTCTTAGTCCTATAAGACTCCGGTGTTCGAAACTAGGATTATTAATAGAATCTATTTTTTGTGCCATTTTAGTATTTATTTTATAACCAATGACATACTTTAAATAAAATTAAAAATTATGAATAGAATATTACGCACCAAAAGTTGTAACGTGTCGAAATTGTTATGTTATGACTAATGAGACATCGAAAATAGTAGTTGTATACATGTGTGTACTTATAGATGTTTTTGTAACTATCACACATAATATTAAAAACTCATTTATCAAGTGTCGGACATATATTTTTGCCTCCGTGACCATGAGACGCTGTCCAAATATAATCCATTATTGGAATATTATGTTGCCCTTGACTTGTTTAGTATAAGTTTATTCAACATATAGGTACAATTCTATAATATACGTGTTCAGCTTGTAAATGTAAATTATTGTCATGAAAACACAATGTTCGTTTTACGTCACTCGTACGGCGCACGCAAACTTGTTTGTATGGCTTCTATTGTTTACGTTTGAAGGTATGTGTGTCTGTAATGAAGGTACGCGGGTTCGATTCTTGTTTAATGTAAAGAACATACGTGTCTGTACTATTGTTTTATTAATAACGCTTTAATGGTTTAGTGGTAGCATGTTAGACCTGTGAACCATGAGGTCTAAGATTCGATCTATACGTAAAATATTCCGTTAATAGTTAAGCTTAATACATATGTGTTTTATACATAAAAATAATATACAACAAACATTATTTAATTATTCAACACATTATATCATATTGTGAGTCATCATATTATTAATATTTATATGGTCTGATATTTAAATAACCTTCATGTATTTTCTACGATATTATCGAAGTTTTGAGTAGTAAACAAAGAATCTAAGAATAAAATTACCGTTAGAAAAAGCCTCTTCTTCACTGAATTGATGAACTAAGTGTTATTTTCATTGTTATTGTATAATAAGTAATTTTACATTTTTTATATTAAAAATTTTTAGAGACTACTAAAAATATTAGAGTTTATTATAATATTATCGATATGTACTTAATAAAATTAATGTTTGGATGTGTTCGCTATTTTGAGACTTTTTACCATACATTGGTGTTAAAAAATATTCTAGCCCGTCAATAAAATCTTCAAAATATAGATATTAACTCATATTATACATTATAATTACATAAAAATATTATTTCAATAAATATGCATTGTTTACATGTTGCCATTACTTTCTACGTTCCTTTCTTTATTGTATTTTAATTCTATAGCAATAAAATAATACTATTTCGCTTTTGTTTTACCGTTTTGATAACAAAAATATGTATACACACGTGTTTTATACTCGTATATACGTTTTCAAGATCGGACAAGAAACCCTTGCTTTGACACTTCCCAAATAATTTATTATACGTCATTATCATTATCCTAAATCACAGAGTTCATATCAAGATACATATATCTTAAAATAGGTTCAAGTGGCCAGTTACCTGTCGGAAGTAGTTTGCATCAAACATCATTCACTGGCAAAATCATAAGACCAAAAATCGACGTCTAGTCACTAACTACTGTCAACAAATTTGGCCGTTGTCAACTCTAGGTTGGCGCGACTTGGCTTATTTTCGCTCCCAAGTATTAATAGTTGCAAACAGTTGAAGCCACTCGAAATGTTATTAATTTATCAGTCTATTTACATACTTCAAAGTCTTGTTCATAGTTGAGCTTCATTATGTGTTATAGCGCTAATGACAGTTTATATTTGCTGTTAAAGTATTTAGGATTTTATTTGACCGTCATTGTAAAGAAAAAAGTGCCAGGTTAAAAGTACCGTGGACCGACGAGAATACATGAAAAGATTGATAAAAGTAGTATGTCATGATCGAGCAAAAAGGAGATCCACAGTCTCTGCCTACTCCTATGGCATACAGGCGTGACGTTTATGTATATACAGGGTATCTCAAGACCGCGACCGAAAACGAAGCCAGGTGGTATTATTAGTGACTTCAGACACAATGCAAGTAAAAATTTTACAAAAAAAATCGTCAATTTTTTTTTGTTATTTTTTACATATCGTCGTATTTGAGTGATTAAACATAGTTTTTCTAAAATAATGACGTACATCGCTTAATTTTTAAACACGCAATGGTACGTAAGGGTTTAAATTACTATTTTTGCAAAAACTGGGTATTTACCCCTCAAGAACGATGATTTTTAAAAAATTGTAAAAAAAAAACCGTCGCTTATTTTGCAAAATTTTTAGTTGCATTGTGTCTGTAGCCGCTAAAACTACCACCTGGCTTCGTTTTCGGTCGCGGTCATGATATACCCTGTATGTAAAGGAAAAGCAAAAAGCTTGCCGTGGGTTCATTGTAGGATATTTAAACAGGTTTTTATCCAACAGTGCACCTCTTGGAAGTGATAAAATTGTATGAGGTTTTTATGCAGTTAAAATTATTTATTTGTGGCGACGAAGTGTCCTTGAACTTGTATGTGTGTTTAATTACATAGAAATAAAGGCGTGAATTATCCGTTGAGTTTGAATATCCAATAATAAAATGCCAGCCACGTCATGTTATCAAGTCGGCGGGCCGAAAAAAATGTATGGTAATTTGTTGAACCCTTCACGGTTCATTAGTTTTTTCACCAATTTCATCTTGGCCTCGGCACTGAAATCCCCGCCTTTAATGTAACGGTAAAAATACCTACACATAATTTCATTGAGCAAATAGCCCTATTGCGTGTTTATCGCTTTATCGAGAACGTGTATTTTTCTACTCCAACAATGGTATTATGGTCACGTAATATTTCGTAATAATCAAAAAACAATTCGTTTGACCATCACCGAAAATACCGTTGTTAGTTATTTAGTAATATCCCTAAAAGGTTATGTTCGAGTCGAATTTAATGGGTCAATTATAGCAATATACAAAGCTTGTGGGCTTTCACTCACTTAGAAACAATTTGTGAGAATCGATGTTTCGATATTTCACGGCCGGCAGTGTTTTGTTTATTATCGATGATGGTAGGATCTATATAAGTCGAGAAAATTATAACCGTACACAGTGGATAGGAACCCGCCATAACTACCCAAGTTAAATCATTTTTGGTTTATTTTATGTATATCCGGATACAATTAGTCTTTATCAAGTTCTTTGTTATTTTGTCGTATAAGTATAGAAAAGTTTTTTCAAACATCGATGCATTTACATCAAAGTCACAATATAAACATCCCTAATAACCTCACGCTAACAGGATACAGGCAGGTGTTTTAAAAAGGAAATTGGAATGTAAAAGGAAAAGGCCTTACCGTGGTTGCGTGAGGCAAGGTAAAGCGAAGGCGGTATAAATTAGGCGACGAACTGTCACAGAGCTGGGTGTCATCGCGATGGTTAAACTGCCTGTTCAAGGTTATATAGTTAACGGATGGTTGTAAAAATATCACGACTAATAAGTTTTTATGGTGAAATTTTGTTGTTCGACGGATAAAATAAACTACGAGATAGTAAAAAAAAATCCTATTTGTCAACTAAATAACATTAGAAATAACACTTTCATTATTAATTTCTTTGTTTCACGCTTCACTGTTTCACACTGCCCTCTATTCAGCCAAGAATCACAAATATTGGACCCAATCCTCAACCACTGAATATTGAATTCCATATAAATTATGATCAGTTACATTATCACCGAAATGTGATGTGGGCACAACCGCCAGTTAAATCCAGCTATTTTTCCGCCGCCGCCTCTAACGACATCGTTATGGAGATTTCGGTCCACATTCAAGGGTTCCGAGCCATCAAACGCAAAAGGTTGTGTATTCATCTACCAAAAAAAAAAGAAAAATCCTGATCCTGAGGGACTATTTAAAGAGTTTTTTTTTATTTTAGCAGCCAGTTGAATTTATTTTATATACTGACTTGACAGATAGCTTAATTGGGAAAAGACTGTAATATAGAGATCACAGGTTCGGTTTAAGTTTCGTATTGAACCTGTGAATTATAGTTCAATCTAAAGGCGAGGAAAACATCATGTGGAAACTTGTATTCTGCGTAAGAATATTGTAGCTATGTGAATTCTATCAGCCCGTATCAGGGCAGCGTGATGGACTAGGACCGTTAGACTTAAACCCATGCATAATGGTTTCTTAGGTTTACGCGAATGTTACACATTGAAATTAAACTATTTTTACGGATTTTAGGTCAGTCCGCCTTGTGATCACGAAAGCTGTAAAGTCGTCGAAACATCGGAAGTTAAAAATGTAAAAATTAAACCAAATCCGAGATAAAACCCATAAAATTAGTTTGCAAATGCAAAAATGTCAATAGAGACATTGGTGACAGATAATAATTGTCTCTTGGTATTTGGCATAATTATGTCGGCCTGTTCAATTGCTGTCAATAAGATGACTATACTGATGAGAAGAGTAGGTGACTTCAGTCGTTTAACAATCATCTCTGTTATTATTACATTACCATGTGATTTCAAATATTTGATTTCTTTGTTTCGTGATACTTGACAACTGTTACTAATGTAATACATAATAATTATTGTAAATGCATGAAATAGCCATATTTTTTTACTGGAAATACTTTACTTTTACACGCAAGTACTCTCAAATTTGTCGTATTAAGATAAATATCAAATATTAGTCGCTAGCAATTAATATACCCCGGAAATTAAATTATAGATTTATAGCAAACAACTAAATTATATTTAAGCAGCCTAAAACAATCCTCAATTAACACGATCAAGGTAATCGGATTGCATTCTAAATATTTATTAATCCACATCAATTTGACAACGAAGAGCACTATAAAAACAAAAACGCTTGTCTACACAACTGTACTACAGAGCTTGATATCCATAACAAATTAAATTCTTCACGGTTAACTCCCCGCGGTACAGTCGCGTGCAGCGTTTCATAATGTTACAAATATTATCGATGTTTGGATGTTTTGGCGGACTCAATGGCTGATGTAGCCAGGGGTTGTGACGTCACTCACCTTGGCATTATTACGCACTGAATTTAGTGTTTAAATAATATTTGTTTGGCCTTTTGGCCTCATATATGTTACATAGTTATGTTAAGTGTATATATAGGTTTAGTAGAACTTAAATTGCTTAGTTTAGATTTCAATTCATTACATACATAAACACACTCTAAATAAAAACAATAACTTACATATTTTAGTTCTATGTACGTCTTCATAACAAATGTGCATCATCACTTATTTAACTAGGATTTTAGCGAGCTAATGAATTTTTTGAACATGCAATAAAGTTTGTACTATCTTATCTTCGATTAGTCACAGCCTGTATTGATTGAGAGATAACCTCTTGTCGTTACTGGGCGCCTAGTAACTAAACTGTATGAAAGGGATTTTACATAAAAAAGTTTTTGCTTATTTTGTGGCCTATTTAATAGAGTTGTGAAACAAGATTTCCAAGGTTCGAAAACCGTAAAAGATTTTACAAAAAAAAATATATCGTTCATTTTATTTATTTAGACTGGCCCTACATATTACTAACTAGAACACATTATCCCTAACTAAAGCGTTTTAAGCTGTACCCCACTCCCAAGGCGACAGTAAAAGCTATCTTGGGCGGCGGTAAGGTAAGCACACACTTTAGTGCCGTTAATTCTATCTGACCGGGCAACCTCTATGCCCGGTAATTAATCCTCCGGGATAGTACTGTAGACTTGCCCATGTTATCTAGATATGTGGAGACTTTTATTTCTTTAGTTTGCAAATATTTATAGCAGACAGGGGATTACATAAAAATATTCTTTAGTTCATCAACATGTTGGGCCAATGAGCCAAGGGATCAATAGTTACAATTATTTTTTACCGTCCCTTTGGAATCGAAGCTTTAATATTTAAATAAGCTATTCCATAGGCTATACATATTTAAGACTTTCAAAAAACCAGAATCGGTAAGTACAAAAATAAAATTATCCCATATAATTAATAATTTCCTGTCGCGTGAATACACATAGTTTGCACCACAAACTAGCTCTGGCATCAGTTTTTAGCCTGTTCGCATTCGTTTTGAGTGTAAATGTAATAAAATTTCCACATTAATTGGTCACGCCATGTACTGTTGTTTTTAAATGACGTGTTTTAAAATGATATAGAGTTCTGGCAGGTGCTGCATTAAGCAAATAAATATGCTAGAATAATAAATGTTATATGACAATTGCTATAGGGTATTAAAGTAACTGTTTTGTTATGTTTATTATAATATACTATTCTAACTATAAACAATAATTTAATAAGTTTCTATACATAATTTACGAAACATAAAATTCGTTCCTATACCTGAATACCAAGCTTATATTTTTTAAGTTACACCCAACATGAGTGTATAATTCGCTTGTATGAACATTCGTTTTGTATTTGATTCCAAATATTACAAAGTCAGCTTTGTATTTATTAAATATATTTAAATCCTGACGCAAAAGTGCCCGTCAATTTGTAAAACTGCATCGAAATAAGTACAGTAGTTTTCGAAAATATTCTCAAATATAAATACCAACACAGAGGTGAACTAAGAATTATATTCTGTTAATATATTGTAATTTATTTTACCGTTTAAAAATAAACGTCGAAGTATCATAGCTAAACATAACAATAAAAAGTACCTACACCAAAATACATAAAGAAAGGTAAGTTACACGATGCAAATCACTCGAAATATTCTCAAGCGCGCCAATATGTGGCTTGTTATGCAATGTTATTGGACTAAGTCCAAAATAGCGTTACCAAGCAACCCTATGTTATCAAATGATTGGGCCAGCGCGCCGCGAGCCATAAAACTAGCGATTGTTTTAGCATTGTTACTAATGTTATGGCAGCCAACCAATACTTGTTAGTATTTGCACCGATAACTGTAATGTAAGGTTGTGATTTGAGGCGTAAGCCCTGACAATTGTAGTGGAGGCACGTATAGGGTATACAAATTTTTTTAGTGGTATTTTTATAAAATATAAGAGTTATATAATATACATTCTGGGCTTCACTTCCTTGTTATAGGGGGTACAATATTGTTTTTACCCTTGTTAAAATATGAGCGATGTTGCAATAATAAAAGCAATGTTGATATTTAATCACTTTCATTTAAATACATTACACGTATTTTTTGAGGTTGATATTATAATTGGACGTCTACAATATTAACTGATTTTAAACTTTATTTTATTTAAATAAATAGCTGTCGTAAATTAGGCACTTGACACTGGCAGAAGTATTCTTAATGGTGTAGATTCAATCACCACAGACAAAACAATATCGAGCTTGCACGAATAGATTATGGAGTTGAAGAAACTGCAGTTTGAATAGTAACATTGAGCATTCTATATTCTCTGCCTACCTTGGCTAGACAATGGTGTGTCTATGTATGCAATTATAATCTTTTGTAAACTTTACGACTTAGTTGAGATCATCGCTTTAAAGACCGCATTCATGACTGCATACATTGTTATAAATTAGTATAATTCATATTAACATAAAAATATGATAATAATATGTTGGAGTATTCCATTATTGCTTTAGCTACAAGTTATATGTTATTACACCTTATGGTTATAAGGTGATGTGATGTTACTAACGAACTAACAGAAAGCAGTATAAGTAGTATGATTTTTATTTAAAATGTTTGAAACTATATAATATTAAACAACAAATAAATTATACACTAGCTTTGTGCTTGGAAAGATCGGTAGAGATAAAACTTATTTGTGGACGATAATAGTTGTAAGTTATAAAAAAAGGGTCCAATCTTGACTTACGATTTGATCCTATGCTCTTATAGGTTAAAAAAAAAAGACTAATGTCAATGCCAAATTATATTGTGAATTATTAATTCATTAAACAGAAAAGTTTTAAGCCCTTTTCTTTTGCGTGCTTCGAAAAATCTCATTTTCAACGATAACATTCATTGTTGTTTTATAGCAACATATTTACATAAAAAGTATGTCTCATACGTTTTTGTGACGAACCATTCGATCACGTTCCGAGCCAATCGCAAAATAAGCCCGATAAGAATCCAATAACAGTTTTAGTTGAGAAAAATCGATATGTACGAGATTTCCAGCCAGCCATTTGTTTAAATTGCTTTATTTTCGTGCTGTTTTTTTGCGACTGTTTGTATACTATATGATAAAAATTCTCTACTTTTGGGTTTAAGTTATCTATTCTTTTGGGTTTATGGATTGCACCTTGCAGTCGGGTTTGTAATTCGATAATTTAATGGAATATAATGTATATTTCTAAGGGCACTGAGTACATTTAAATGATTTTATTTTACACATGACACTTTTGAGATGACCATACGGTAAAATTTTCAGCGTTTTTGTGGCGTATGAGCAAAAGTATGTAAATTCACTCGGTGACTCTAAATAGTGCCTACTGTTTGCAAAATATAAAAGAAAATACATAGTCTGGTGCCATCGCTAGTTATTCAGAATTCGATATGCTGAGTGCAGGGTACACTTATGCCTGAACACTGCAAATAGCCGATGCTCCATTTAAATGTTGTTATGAACGCAACCATGCGTAGATCGCTGAATGAATGTGTATGTCTGAAAGATTGCCAGAACTCGTATCACACGCGTTTGATTTAGTGCAGTTCTGTAGGTCATGATCATCTCAGCGACCGCAGACACGCACCTGGCCAAAAAACCGCTCGGCCCTTTTAACTGGTGCACCACAAGACAAAATAAGTCACCTTCATACGCACACTTCTACACTCAATCACTAGACATTGTTTGTATTCATCGGACGACTGCTATTATGAGTACATTATGCACCGAGGAAAAGTTATGGAGTTTAGCACTTCAACCTTGGCTGTAACAACGTTATCGCATTACGTATTCTAAGCACGCGTCCAAGATCGCGGAGCCGTGAAAACAATTAGTTTTCCTCCTGAACGGACAACACGTGACAGACAACACAATAAGTGCGTCGCATACGATCGAAACAACAATCGATGAAAACATCAACGTAAACCTTATAGTAACGTAAACGCTAACGCAAACAAGCGCGGCCTTGAACGTTAAGCAGATCGACTGAAAATACTCCGGCGCGTGGAAATAGCCGCAGTGAAAATACGAGCACGTGATAGTTACGTACCTCGCGTAAGTCGTATGGAGAAAATCGATGGTGCTTGCCACTCGGCGACCGGCGGCTGACTGAGCCACTGTGTCAGCGGAACGCGCCCCACCCGAGCCTCCGCCCGCCCGACTATCACAGCTTGCTTTTGAAAAATATACTTTCACCGTTTATGCACTTAAAAATACCGGTGCAACACTTTTAATTAGTTTAATGAGGCGGCGAGTGTTGGCTTGTTGTTCGCGATCGTACGCGGTGGCCGCGACTGGCGCGTGCGTTCGGGTCGGAGTGGGGCGGTGGACTGATCGCAGCGACAGCCGGCTAGCCGTCGAGGTGCCTCCCTGCCCCCGCCGTGACGTCGACTCCGGCCCGCGATGGTGGAAATTAGCAGCTTCCCGAGCGAGGGTCGGCGGATGTAGGTCACGGGGACTGGCTTGCACTTGCCCACTCTACCGTGCTGATACACTTGACAAGTTTAAGGACATAACTACACGAGATTAGGTGCATGCGGCCTGCGGTGCGTGCCTTTCTAATACTTAACAGTACTCGGTAGCCCGCTACGAACTCTCGTAGCGGTAACGCACCGGGAAATGTATTATCAATCCGACAAACTACGTAGAGGTTGCATTTTATCGATACATTTATTATCGTTTCAGTTGTACCAAATTTAAATTAATGAAGTTGTGATTATAAAACTAATCATCATTTCGTCTCACAAAGTGATAAATTACGCCCCAAATCCCGACTTCAAAGTGAAATCTTGTATCGTAGATACAAACATTAGGTGGACTATTTCAGCCCTAAAAAAAAAAGAATATTTATAGTAGAACAAAGAATCGCACACAAAAAATAGACTTAGCTATGAAATCGTATCTTGTGACGTAGATATTCTACGACCTTTCAGACTCGAGACCAATATTTGTTGATCACACAACTATTTAAAACGCAGGAAGAGAGCCTTCCGTCTACGGTTTCTCGTCTCACAGTTTAATCAATAATATAGCTGTAATTAAACGCAGACTTTGCAGACCCTTCTGGTCTATTTTTAAATCAAAGTTTACGTCGGTGGGTAGCATAATACTGAAATTACTAAATATGATTCCCTAGAAGATAGCGATAAAATAAGAAATGGAAAAGTTCCAGACCAATTAGTTTCATGTCACAGTCAACAGAAAATAAGACGTATTGCACTTATAAGCTTAAAAGCTTACAATATTTATGTTAAAATGTTAATGATAATAAAATTATTGTTTTAGTATACAAAACCAGCTTCAAAAAAGAAAGTAAATATATATATACATTGACGGTAGGTACTCAAGAAAATAATCATATCGAAAATATTAAGAATAATCTGTAAGTTGTATATATTATTTACTCTGCTAATCAACTTTATTTCGTTAATGAGTAAAAATTCAATGTATTTTTTACTTTGTCTCAACAAAGTGACTGGACACCACTTCGTAGCAGATGCATTTCCGATATAGCCTCTATGTGCTAATCCAAGGTGTCAGCTACCTCCATACCAAACATCGAAATCCGTTGCGTAGTTTCTGAGTTCATCGCGCACAACCGCATTGACAAACAGACAGACACCATGAGAGGTTGAATCGCTTATAATCAGACGAATGGCATTGCAATAAAAAAAATTGACATTCATTGCAATAACAAAAAAAAAATTAGGTAGCGCTTTATATCCAGCAGTTATTATATACTTTATATTATATACTTTAGCATTAATACAAATCGATAGCTTAGAAAATGTGTGGAATTGTTGTTCACGATGATATTGCGCAATTTAACAGATGCTATAGGGAGATCCATCATATTGACACAAATCATTCCGTGACGTAATGTGTGATTTATATTAAACAGCGTCATATCGGAAAATCATATCAGCACACATTATGTTTAGTATATTGAGAGACCTTTTAAAAATGATTGATTTTTTATTTGATCGATTGATACATATTTGTTATATTTCATTTTATATTTAATGCATAAATATACAATTCGTGAATTATATAACTTAACTCGCAAAAGTCCAGCTAGGTGGACTATATGGCCTAACACCTGTCAATCGTACTCTCGATTATAGAGGAGGCCCGTGCACTTGCATTGGGACGTGTATGGGCTGATACAGATACAGGCTTATTTCAATACGAGGATCAGTATGTAGATTGCGCCAGTATGAAAAGCGATAGTGAAGGCTTCCTCATTTTAAGCAGCGAAAAAAAAATTGTTCTAAATTTATCAAGTATGCATGGCAAGGCATGATTTCGATACAAATAATAATTAGACTAAAATCCCTACTTTCTGGTAGTGACGTATTTCAACGTATAAAAACTTATTTCTGGTTAATCATCGGGCAAAAAGTACTTGAAGCTTGAAAGGAAAATATAATTCTACAGCCGGCGGGGAAATTAAGAGGCGTTGAATTAGGTCGCTTCATGGATCGAGGCTAGCTTGCATTAGTGTATACAACTTTATTAATATGCAAGATGGTTGTAGGTAGATGAGTCTTTAATGAGAGGTGTTAGCTTTAATACCTCTTAGTCTGTCAGAATTTTGCTCATTAACTCACTCACTTCAGCTACAGGAAGTTCACTGCTGAACATACATAGGCTCCAAGGATTTCCACATCGACCTTCCAGAATTTCAAAGTACTTTTTTCTTTGTAGAGATCCAGTAAAGTAGAAATAATTCACGTGATATTAGGCAAGTGATAAATGGACGGACGACGACAACGGATGACCTGGTTAAGGTCGCACCAAGTCGCTGGATGCAGGAAGCTTCCAACAGGTCTATGCGGCGATCTATGGGGAGGCCAATGTTCAGCAGTGGACTTAGCTGAAGAGGGAGAGAGATTGAGGTTAGTGATTACTGCCGCTTATGAATATTTACCACACTCAGTTCGTGGCTGCGTTGCCAGCTTCTCAAAACTGGAAAGTCAAGGAAAAAGGAAGAAAAGGAGCAAAGATGGCTTGGGTTTTTGGTAATGTTACTTATAAAGTGACATTGACAAAGCCGTCGCTTCAAGTATATTTTTGTGAGGTTACTGTATCACCCCAAGTTGCTCCTCTTTTACAGTAGTCGAAACTCGAAGGTAGCTATAGTGTCGCTCTACAATGAAATACATAGTAAAGCGAAAATACTTTTACATCCAATGTTTTGATGACAATGTATTACGCATCGCGTCTGTTTTGTGCTAACTCGTCATAAGCGATATCTAAATGCCCACAAAAACAGAATTTCATATAGTCTTGACTTAAAATACACCATACTTGTTACATAACCTCCATTAATCAGATTATTAATAACACCAAAATGCACTTCCATCCGTGTGATAATCGATATAAATGTTAATTAAACTGTACGCGTAGTTGTTAGTGTTCGCGATACGTGTAAGTGTGGCGCGACTCGCGAGATAGCAGGCACGGCCTCCGGAATTGGGCCACAGCATACTTGCGAACTATGTGCTAGGTTGTGTAATGTTTATTTATTAATTAAAATGCTGAGTATTTTCTACGTAGCTTTTTTTGCAGTGAATGGCGAGACGAGCATGCCATTCGCCTGATGGTATGCGATAAGACCGCTCATGGAAGTAGAAAACCAAACAACACTATGAACTATAAAGCATTTGCACTCTTTCGAGAGAATATTTGCTATCGATCACTAACATTTCTCTCATGAAAAACTTCATGTTCTATTACAATATTCCGCAATACGACTTCAGTGTCCCTGATAAGTGCGAACAAAATTATAATGAAGTTATATAACCGACTATACTTATGTCTCAAAACAGCTGTAGTCTAGTTTACATGATATAACAGTAATAACACTAGTCTAGTCACAACCGCCTTATTCTTATCTTGTTCATTCCGTCTGACAGATGTTCCCACACATAAAACGTCTCTTCTTACGTACATACATGCATCCATATATACATAATCTCACGCCTTTATCCCAGAAGGGGAAGGCAGAGGTGCCACCAGGACACCCACATTTCGCCTTTTATGTTCCGTCCAATGATGTGATAGGGGGCGAGCCTATCGCCATATCGGGCACAAATTCCTGACTCCGGGTTGATAATGAATAGAAAAATCCAAAATCACTTAACCCGGGTTTCGAACCCGGGACCTTAGTTTTGTACAACTACGCCACCGAGGCAGTGCGTCTCTTCTTAAGACACAGTTTGTTCCAACGGTTATTGGTTCCATGGCCTTTGGTGTTTAAGCTAATCCTACTGTTATGGCGCACTTGGTTTCGATAGCATTAGGAAGTACGACGCGCGTGATGATTCTTATCGGTTTTATCCTGCGGGATCTGTGATTTTCCGGGATGGGATATTCAATACTAATTTGCGGAGGTTTCGTGTAGGCGTGTAGCTGCAGGCTTAAATTTCGGTATCGATCCAGTAATTACTTTACACAGCAATAAGTAATATACAAATATTTTTTTACGATTTTGGTTTGTTAGAAAAGATCAAATCTTTCTTATTTATAAATTATTTTATCTAATAGAACATACTGGGACGTATCTGTCTAACTTTATTAGAAGACAATTAGCTTTGAAGTTAACTGGAACCATAACAGTATAACACTCAAGTTGATGTATACATAACAGAAGAAATTAAGGCCAGACGAATTTCTAGTAACTCGAACTCTGCGGCTTAAAATGCCAATTTCATATAACAATAAAGGCAATGCTAACTGCGTTGAAATTTAAGTTAAGTACACATGTGCGTTTTAGATTTACCCAATTTTATTACACAATTATAATTGTAGTTACATTGTTTTGTAGCGATCCTTGTTTTTTTTATAGCGATGAATGGCGAGTTGAGCATGCCATTCGCCTGATGGTAATACGACCGCTCATGGACAGTAAACAACCAAATAACACTATGAATTACTAAGCATGGCTTTGCAATCTACTGCATTTGCCATCCTGTGGTTATAAGGTTAAGTCTCAATATGTCCAGTAGTTATTCTGGCTACAATGTCCATCAAATCGGGACACAACAGTGCCTTTAAACTGCTGTTTGACGGGAAAAAGACACTGCGGTGGTACCTACCCAGGTGGCCTCTCACATATGAGAGACTTACCACCAGTAATGTGACTCGTTTCAATTTAATTAAAATGTCTCATTTGAATATTGTTGTATAGGTACATTGAAAGTCGTAGGTGCTATGAATATATACGGTTAATAATAGGATTGAGAAAGAAGGGAACGGGCTTTTTAATAAACTAGTAACTCGGAGACACCTGCACCCCACCAAGTTCTGTCTGAAAATGTAATGAAATTTGATTTAAGATCAAATTTTTGAACCTATTAATGCGTCACACCTAAAATGTATTCAAAACAATTAGCATAACTTCACGGCGATAAACACGAACTTCACTAAACATGCATAAGTTATTAGCGAATGTCAGTGTTCATTTGTTCATGCATTTTATGCGCGCAGTTATTCAAATGTGTGTAGTTTCAGACATATTTCATTTATAAAATTCGTCATACAGTTGAAAGTTGTCTTATTTAGTGCATTAGCGTTTCGTACCAACTTGTGATGGTCATGTGCAGTCTGGAGTTTAATTTAAAAGTTTCAGTGCGGGTTCATTCACCGGAACATCGCCATTTTTATCATACACTGCTCTGTATGTTTCAAGTGTTTGCATACACAGTTGGTTATGGTTGAAATTGTTTTTGTCGCTACATTCAGTTCGTTTCTTAAATGGTGGAACATAATTTTCTTATCATATTTACAGTATCTTGGGGTGTTACTGGTTTGAATTCAGAAGTAGTAATGTAATTGAAGGCTTTGTGCAAACGCATTTTCCTTTTTTTCTATAAAGACAGGATTAATTAACTGGTAAGTAGGGTTTTCTGTAATTTCACTTACAGAACGAAATGCAACTACACGCAATGCTATTTATCTCGTGATTATTTTAGTATAGTAATGTTTGATAGTTCAAATTGAGATAGAATGTTTTCGTCTCAGAAAATCTAGTAATATCCAACGTCAATTTACAGTAGTCAGCTTGCGCTATGAAGAAAGAAATAACATGTGATTATTCACGCATAGTTAACCGAGTATATACACCACTAGTAAGCTAAAATAGCGTGAAGAATCAGTAGCTTTGAAAAACCACCGCAATTTGTGAACGACAATCTCGCGGGACAAATAACTTGAGTGCTTAGTCATGTTTTAAGATTGTACGTTAGGGTTTATTTTTGAAATAAATTAGAGTGTTTTATATTTGCATGTAAATATGAGCTAGTAAGGAGAAGATTGTCGAGACTTAATTTCCAAACTGAGGCAGCTCTTATTAACAACGGTACGTATTTTACCATCATTACTATCTTGAGCCACAGATAGTCCACAGAATTTCCAAGGCGACCTTTTGGATGCGGCCTGCGTGTTGGAACTTCCTGAAACTTCTATTTTATCTGTCCATCTTATGCATGAACGTCTGAAGATGCACTTGCTTCTATGTGGACACGGGGATTTTTGTAAGAAAGAAAGAAAGAAAAATATGACGGAAGGAAGTTTAGGTCACTACCCCTTTTTAGATCTCTTTAGTAGTCTAATTTCTAGTTGTCGAATAGCCTAACAATGGAAAATGAAAAAAATGATCTAGATGTATAAAAGTTTACAAGCCTGAACACGATTATCGACTATTTTCTATCAGTCCATAATATGCATTATATTACACTGCTCCCTTGACATTTTGTAAAAGAGCATGGGCCTTACCACGTTGATTCTTGTTACCAACTTATGTGTCCAGCAAAATACTAATAATATTTTTAAAACTACATACTCATTCGACAAAAATTAATCAAACAAAAATCAATGAGTTATAACTTTAACTCTGGTTCAGAACAATGTTTATATAAAAAGTCAAACATTTATATTTTTCCAATACTAAAATAACGTTTCAAACTTCACTACGGTTTGTATAAAATATTGGCGAATTCAATAGTGCACGTTCGCGGTGCCTTTGTTCATGACACCCCTGTCTATTATCTTTTGTGCAGTTTTTAAATTAAAACTCTGCAAAATTATTCTCAAATGTTATTAAATTAATTTCTAAAAATATTCTCTCTTGATATGCATATTTTTCTTGTCAAAATACAGACGGATCTAAAAGAAAATAGCTGCTGGTTTTTACAGCTGCTCTGGTAAATTAACAAAACATAAAATTGAAGTACAGAGAATAGAAACACAAGGAAATGAAGGTATTTGGAATTGCCGAGCCTTCAGAACACTCTGTGACCTTTGATGGATAGCTAAGCATGTATTGAACAAGTTACTTATCTTACATCGGTTACCTGTGAGAAATTACCACCATCCTGGTAAAGTCAACTAATTCAAGTTGTAGTTGTTTATGATATATGGTGTCCATGATAATAAGACAGTTGATAAAAACATTATTTCATACTGTTCAAGCTATGTTCGATGCGGCACCAACAATAGAAGGATTATGCTAAAAGTGGATTATTATTCTATTCAAATAAATATTTCCATACTCTATCAATACTTTCAATTGTCCTAAGATTAAAATTCAGGAGAACCTATTAATATTTTCATATAAATGTAAATAACATAAAACCGAAAGGTTATCCTTCGGGAATATCCTTTTATTACGCGCCGATCCCGAATCAATCCCAATTTTCATTGGAAATAGGTACACAATGCCGATGTATTATCTTTCAGGAAATTATTTGCGCCGATGGTCCATGATTGGTTTGTGGATTGGTTTGTGTTATAAAGAATGTGTATAGGAATTGCTATTGCTATGCTGGATAATTGGCGTAATCTTGTTTTGGTATCGAAATTGCGACTCAGTGGGTGGCGATGGACGGATAAACTGAGTTGCTGGCTCTCTATCCGTGCTTGTCCCTTAGGATATAGACATGGCGATGTGTCATCTTACGTGAGGGGTGAGTCAACCATTTTATCAGGTGCCTTGGGGCACTATTAGACTACGTAAACAGATGAGCATATAAATATTGTTACAATTGACACTAATCGAGAGTTAAAATCCTAAAGTTCTTAATTAGGCCTAAAAAGCGTTTTCGTAACTATCTTTTAACATGCTATCAAACTAAATATATGCACCTATGCGGTATGCCCTGATACTACATTTAAAGCAGTGTTTTTTTACAAAAACAAAATTACTTTGTAGGTAATATCATAAAGTACCAACACGTGAAATGTCTGCATATTTTTAAAGACACGTGTAAGCGAACGTATCTCAATTACCAGTTGAAAAACCCTCACCAAAGTACGTCACAAACGTTCCTAAAAGTTTTTAACTGTCGAAAATTCTAAAAATAACCCAGCCGCGGAATTCTTGCACGAACGCTGGGGTGCGGGTGCAAAATATTGATTTTTCATTGTTAGGGCAGGGGGTAAGAGTGCCACCGTTTCAGGGTCCGTGATGAATTGCCCCCGAGTGACGTGTGGAAATCACATGGCTTTGGTAATTACGCTTTCGTCATAAACTGTTACAGGTCGATAATGTTTGCGTACATTTTAACCAAAGTAATTTTAAGATTGCGATGGTAGGGAGTGAAACGTCCAGTTTAGAAATATCACCTTTTATCCTATGACGCATATACAGATATGTTTATTCAATTGTTAGGTAAATAGGTAATTAATTAGAATCAATATTCTTCGCATAGTTAATTACGATACTGTGCGGGCTGTTATTAATCCTGTCTTAATAGGATTAAAGTGATGGGAAAGAGTGCGGGATAGTCACAATAACTTTTAAAACAAAAGCGATTTACGTCTATTAAGCCAGCAAAAGTGTAAGTTTACATCTAATATTGCTTGATACGGCATTTCGCCAGTGTAGAGAAGACGACTTAGAATGTTGGGTGTGTGGGCGGTATCGGTACCCTCAACATTAACGTAATATGCCTAGACTCATTTTAATTTTACCAAAATCTCGCGATGCCTATTATCAGAGTAAGTAAAGTAAGTAGTTCGGTAAGTTTCATGTTGATCTAGACATTTTCAAAAGACTACAAAGGCGCCGACTAGATAGAATTAAAACAAAATATTGATGTTGAGTTGTAGAAAGTTGTTTGAAGATAATTAAAATCGTTCAACTTAAAACATAAGAGTCTCAGAACAAGATTATCTCAATAGATTTCATGTCTTATTCGTTTGTAAAAATAATTAACAATTCTTTTAAAATACAAAAATATATTCTTATGTATAATAATTGATCAAATTGAAAACAATTTTAATGAAAGAAAACCTTAGGCAAACTTAGCGATATTCTTGTTAAAATTGTAATTTATTATTTATAAATTAGTGTAATAAAAATTGCTTTGGGAACCAGGGAATTAAAGAGCAAAAGTAATTGAAAGGCATATTTACACAATATCTATAAATGCATTATTTATTTTTATTTAATAGTAATTCAGCTCGGTTTACTGCGGTGCAAATGTTCTCTCCTCATCGTGGTAATGAACACCACATTTTAAATCATTTTAATAAAACCCGAAAAATATTTTTACATATTTGCGTGTGAACTTTATTAGATTAGTAAGCATACATTCACATCCTTTAGTATTTAAATAACAAATTTTCTTTGGTATTTAGCCATCGCAAAAGTCATTGGGCCGTGTCAGAAACTCAAACCGCATTGAACCGCATAAACTAACCGCCTAACGAAATACATTAATTCATATAAAAAGAGGTTCATAAATATTCCACAAGATGTCTTTATTAATCAACGGTATTTAATGTTAAAATTATGTTCATTTGTAGACGTAATTGAAATTTATTTCCACATCAACTTTACAAAATTAGATAAAAACCGGAAAGCCCCTGAAGTTTATGCATAAACAAATAAATCATCATTTTCCCTTATCATATGTGGGCTACATAAGACCCCTGGGGAGGAATATCCTCGCACGTGCTCCCGTGGGTAATCATTGTTATCCCGGATCGAAAAAAATGATACTTGTGCTATGCTTTGTGTAGAATGATGTTTATTTGTCAGTCAAAAAAAAAATAGCGCCCTGCATATTCACGAATTCAAGTCTTAGGATTGAGTAAATTGTAATAAATTAATCTCTCAGTTTATGTTAGGGATGTTTGGTCCATATCAGAGTATTAGTCTGATGTTCAAAATAATTGCATTGTTTTTACGAGGGGGGTTATGGGCTGATACAATGTTACCAAAGGGTGGATTGAGAAGATTGTCGATCAAATGAAATGAATTCTCTCACAATATTTTTATAAAATTTGGTACAAAGACTAAACAAAAGAGGTTTTATCTATTTATCTTTTAAATCGTCCTTTAATTTTATTAGAAATTAAAATAAATTGCGTCTAACCTCAAGTGTTTTTCTCAAATTGCTGATTCATAAAACAAATTAATTAAATATTAAAACACATCTATAATGACTTTCAGAAATGTTTTAAATATAAATTAGAACGATTAACGGGGTCTTAAACGGGGAAAAATTTTGTAATTTTTCATCCCGTCCCGTTCTATCCCGCCCGTCCCGTCTCATTCTCACTCAAGGCATGTAATCCAGTCCCATTCTATCCATTTGAGTATAGAAAAGTAACAAATATATCGAAATACCTTCCTCATCCCACGGGAAAACTAAATACGTTAAAACAGACCCCCCATATTTGTATTTCTCATTTATTTTCCACGTAAAGACATCGATCGGTTACACATTTATTGTATGTATAGATACAGGACATTGATATTTATCGAGAGACATACAGCCTGCGTATTATTTAATCCACAATATATAATTTAATTACGTCAGCCATATAAATTCTTAGAACTATTCCAGACGCATGACTAATCCGTTTATATTTGAAGATTAATCGAAACTAAAATTATGATGAAGTTTCGTCACAAGACAAACTCAATAATAAGTTACGACTTAAAATAAATATTGGGCTTCAATAATTGAATCTTAAATACTTGTACATTGAATATAAATTATATTATATTTGTAATATATTGTTGTTATTTTAACATAAATACAGTTAGATAAATTCAATGCATTTTAATTACATTCAGTTTGTAAAAAGGCAATTAAGTATAATAACATATTAACATCATCTTAGATAAAATGATTTTGCGGGCTCAACCTTGAGGGAACCTATACAGAAAACAACAACATGAATAATTAATACCGTTCACGATTCAGAGACGCCTGTGTCTGAAGTTTTGCAGTTGATTTTCCAATTTATTACTTTTATAAAGATGGTAATTCATACTGGGATGCATGTAAAGGACCTGAGCCAACACTTTGCTGGTCAAGATTACTACTTAGTTCTTCGACTCGCGGCGTTTCTTGCCAGCCAAAAGTCGAATCTGTGAGCTGTGTGACCAAATCTGTGAGCTGTGTGACCAAATCTGTGAGCCTAATAAAAAAGTAATGATAGGAATGTCATCAGCTTAAAAAGCTTAGTCGTAGGCTTGCCGACTTAGTTGCTAGTCGTTGCAAGTATTAACAAGTCTTTGAAAATTGTTAATACCTGTGTATGATATTGGTATTGCCTTGCTGTAAGCCTACGTGTTATAGCCAATATTACACATAATTTCACTAACTTTTATTAATCACAAGCCCTCAAACTTGCGAACATATCTGTGCGCTGACCTTTACGTTCTCTGGGATGAGATTAAACGTATCGCACAAAGGTATACACGCTGCTTCATATATTATTCAAAGGCGAACGAATACCCTTTGTTTTTTTCTCACAATGTTTTCTCGGAAACTACCTCCAAAATGAAATATATACACGTGTACGAAATCAAAGCTGACGCGAACAACGGTCGGAATTAAATTGACAATGTCTCGCACAAAGGGAATTATTTTCATTTAGATCAGTATGGTTATCAATATCGAATAGTTTTTTAATAATTATGTAGTTAATTTTAAAAGATTTTTTAGTGCAATTTGGTTAAATTTTTACATTTTTTACTTCCCGAGACGTTTCGATTACTTTTCGTGGTCACTGGGCGGACTAATTAGTTTTATTTCAAAGTATTTTTAGTGTTTATGTATTTTTGTTTTAACAGCCGTCCTAGGAGAACTTGAACATATGCACATTGTATGACAATATGCTGAATGAATTGGTGCAGCACAGAAAAACAAGAAAGTAATAAACTTTTAAAAATTCAATTGTAAAATCATTGTTTTAATATAATCATAAAAGATATAACAACTCCTATATGCCATTTATACATTATGTACCATCTAACTAAGAAGATGTGTCCTTATTTTGTTAGTTCCTGTCTACAATATTATCTTATAAATGATTATCACAGAGTGTGGGCCAAAACTATTATTTCCATCAATCCATATCCACTTTACTATTCAATCAACATTTTATACAAGGATAAAGTTCTATTTCATATATGATTGTATTGTCTCACAAAATTGCTTTTACTTATTGTGATGTCTTCATACATACGCACGGTTCCGCTACAGAAATGAAGTTTCCAATTGTCGAGCAGGAAAATTACTTTACCTTTGAGTTGACAGGCCAATAAATTATTTGAGACGTTTAATATCGGCGATTGAGTGTATACATCAGAAATATATTTTAACTGTTCTTAAAATAACGGAGTATTTGTTCAAACGTGTAATTGAAATATTTTCTCTTTCTTTGTTAATGACTAAATGAAATTTTCACTTACTGTGAGTAAACTACCAGATCGTTGATCTCTGAATGAATCTGTTTTGCCAACACACACGTCACGATACTGTGCAAGTCTGAGTTTGCACCAGTATACTGCAACGTGTGTGGGTAAATAATTGCGCAAACTTCGTTCCAATTTTCGATTCGACACTGATGCAAACTCGCGTTTGTACAAACGCACGTGAACGTGTGTGGCAGGCATTACCTCTAGGGCAACCCTCATATCTGTCCTGATAGCGACCACTTAATGACGGAAAATTCACCATATTGAGACAAACTAGTTCACGTTTTGGATTTAGCCTGTGTTTATCCGGCTTTGATTATACTATACTAACTATACTGTACTGTATCAGCCAATATACGGCCCACAGCAGGGCACGAGCTTCCTCTAAAATCGAGAGTACAATTGAGAGGAGTAAATTGTGACATGTAGAGTCCATTTAGTGAAATGGTTCTGTCCTGCAATAGGTGGGAGAAACACAATCTTCATCGAATTGAAAATAAAATAAATCAAGTATTTGCCGACTTATGATTAGCAATCGCTAAAAAGTAACGTTTTCCTCAACCATGTTATGATCAAACCTCGTTTCTGTACCAAAACATAGCCAAATTTTAAAAAGTATGATGTTTTTATTATTTTTAGCAATGCATAGAACAGAACTACAACTCTAGCAAAACAATGGCAATAATCTTGAACAAATGCCTCATTTGACCATCAAAACTGTTTACTAGTTTTAACCAGTCAAGCGGTACAAAATCTGCATTGGAGGCCACCCTTGCATTTCCTTCTTCCCAAACTGGCTTACTGAAAAACATAATGATGCAGACATAGAAAAACTAAGGGCCTCGGAAGCATTCGCGCGAGTAATAATCAAGTCAATTCCGTGTCTAAGGGAGCTTGTTTGTTGATTTTTTACAGGAAGTAAACACGTCCGTCACTAAGGGAAATCTTTCTTGCATTGTCTTTCGTACATATTTGCATGTTGCTTTGAGGTTCTGAGAGGTTGAAATATTCGGTTTATAGTTCATGTTTTGCAGATGTAACACATACTATATTAGCGATGAAATGCTGTGGATTAATTTAGATTTGGCCGCGGCCTGCAACCAGCTACTTCTTGTGACCTTAAGCAGATCGTCCGTCCACCTTGTCCGCATGCTGGCCGCTTCCAACAGGTCTATGTGGTGATCTATGGAGGAGGCCAATATTTAGGAGTGGACTTCCTGTAGCTGGAAATAAGAAGAAGAAAAATAATTTAGATTTCCGTGGTGGTTTTTTAAAGGTGTTTCTATGTGGGACTACAAAGTGAATGCTAAGCGCAGTGCTATGTATATACAGGGTATATCAAGACCACGACCGAAAACGAAGCCAGATGGTAGTTTTAGCGGCTACAGACACAATGCAACTAAAAATTTTGCAAAATAAGCGACAGATTTTTTTTTTAAATTTTTTAAAAATCATCTTTTTTGAGTGGTAAATACCTAGTTTTTGCAAAATTAGTAATTTAAACCCTTACGTACCATTGCGTGTTTAAAGATTAAGCAATGTACGTCATTATTTTAGAAAAACTATGTTTAATCACTCAAATACGACGATATGTAAAAAATACCAAAAAAAATATTGTCGATTTTTTTTTGTAAAATTTTTACTTGCGTTGTGTTTGATATCACTAATACTACCTCCTGGCTTCGTTTTCGGTCGCGGTCTTGATATACCCTGTATAATGTAGGTAATATAGTGATACTTTCTCATAAGTTTTCTATTATTTTAAGGAAAATAATTATTTCTAGTGTTATTACATTTATTGTAACTGAACCTGAGAATCATTTAAAATACTGGCAAAGTTTGAAAACCATAATAAGACGTAATATCTCTTTCCCCTAATCACACCGGGCTTATAAAACAGTCATAAAACATAATTTCATACAAAAGAATTAAGATTTACAACGCAGATATCCCACGGTAATATCCAAGGGCCGTAAAATCTTAGTAAATAAATTACAAAATCTATCAAAAGCACTGAACGGAGAGCGTAAAGAGTGGAGCAACCTCAGTTAAATTTATCGCCTTTTATCTTCCATACGCTTGATAATATTAATCTTTGTTATTGATAGCTCGAGATGATAAAAATAACAGGAAACTGCGCTCATCGCTGCTCGTGAAATTGCGTTGCGAGCTTGCGACACTTGAATGCGGCTAATTTTGGAACTGAATGTGCCTGTTAAAATATTTGATTCTGTATCAAATGACTGACAGGATATGAATAGCCTAAATTAAATGTTGGATTCATGAACGTGAGTTTTTGGAAGGCACTGTCATCATCGTCATATTCTTCAGCCATAAAAAGTTCAGGGGTAATCATAGGAGCTGCAGGTTATGACATAAGATATATGCATCTATGGCACCACTAACTCTGATAAGTTGATAAAATCCACAGAAGATACCAAAGTATAATCAGCATAATGGACAGAGTCCTGGAAGGGCCAGGAGGCATTCGAGTAGAATAAAAAAGATCATGAAATATTAAGAGAAAAGAATGAAATTTGTTAAGTAGTTGAGTAACGTCGTTCCATTTATTATAAGCTTGACACTATATGGTTAAGAAAGCAAAATAAGGCTACTGTCGAATTTTTAATTTTTTTCTACGTCAGAAATCCCACAGTAAAAATAATTTTGGTTTTAGTCTTCACTTCTTTGACAAAGAACTGAACAAAAAAAAGAAAGTTAAATTTAAAGTGACTTGATAGCATAATTATCCAGGTAACGAATTGTAGAAGAAACTGAACATTAATATGAGACCCTTTTGACCCTTTTTGGAGTTCGAAATATGTGTATCATTTCAACAGAATAAAACATGACACGTGTTCATCCCAGTTCGGTCTTTGATCCACACATTAACATCGTAAGAAGGAGAAGGCAAACGACTCCTGCAGGCCGGGCCTTATAAATAATTAAGCACAACTAAGTTCACGCAAAGATAAGGGCGAAGCAATTATGTTTGTGATAAATAATTCTATAGGATCGGGATGAAGCTTTGTACTTATCTTGCCTTTAATTAAGTTGAATAAAACAGCAATTTACATGGAGACCAGAGGCGACTAATTGAAGAAATTTGTGGCGCAAAATGACTGGACTATCAAGCCCTGATTGCGTGGTTGACCTCACTCAATACATCTCGGAGCTAATAAATTGATTGGATTAACAACCTAACTAATTTGTTTCGGCTAAATAAGTGATATTTTTATTAAATTACGCTCGTTATCGCGCTGCGAGCTCAGGTTGCTTGTAAAAATATTTTTTTGTAATTTGTGGAATGAACGAAGTGCTAATTAATTTTTATCATTTAGATACCGACGTACCGAGAAGCTCGCAGTAGCCTACATGTAATATAATAGTGAAGGTTTGAATCTACGGTAGCGAGTGGTAGATAGGGGAAAATTTGGTAAAAAGGTCTTAAATCTCTATATAACTTGGAGAGTAAGTCACAGTCCTTGTTGGACGCTGTTGGACTATGGCAGCACTCGTCAAGCCTTCTCCGAAAACCTTTTAAAAGACATAAAACTAAGTTTTGAAATAATATTTGTAACGATAATTAGGGCAGAATGATGAACTACGGCTCCTACTCTCGTATGTAATACAATGTGCGGTAGAGAGTGAAAAACATTATAGGCTAAATATTTGACGTTCCACAAGCAGTTTATAAACCAAAAGTGAATAAGCAGGGTATCGATAAAGTTTAAGCATACAGCCAGTGGATATCAAAAGATTTCTGCAAATAATAACAAGAATAGAGCGGAAATTTCCGCAACATATTTGCCAATTTAACTTGTTTTCAATATTGTGTTTACGGCTTCCTGCTTATGGACGGAGTTTGGAAACTTTTCGCAAATATACAATACATCTGCGAGAATCAAACTCGTGTCGATATTTCACGTTGAGTTTTATTTGTACGTATGTTTCAAAAAGTACGTATTGCTGTTTTGTTGTTCAAATTGGCTCACATTTTTCTTATTGGTTGGGTTTTATCAGCTCGTTATTCATACTTGTGCAACACACGCCCGTGTTGACGTTATCGGACCGTTTTTACGTAATCCACGTGTAGCGTACTCGTTGCCAACCTGACGGTATTGATTGGAAAATTGTTTTTTTGTTTAACCACTTTTTTAACTGCTTACGAATAACGTTCTGGCCGGAAATTACAGTGATTTCTTTTTAAATAAAAATTGAATTTAGAATTTAGAATGTACTTTTATTTATTTATGTTTGATAAAAAGTACCAATAGGACCCCTATTCATCGGAAAGCGTGTTAAGCCTCATGCTCTAGTTGCTACCAATTGGCTATAATAGCAACTTTAATACGGTCACTAAAGAGTTTTCGGGACACTATATTGATGCGTAGTACAAGCAGCCTTAGGGTCATACAAAATGGGGGTGGGAAACACATCAATTTATTAATACTTTGCTTTAAACAAAAAAGTATACAAACTATGTTTTTATTTGTTATTTTTTAATCACTTTTTATATAACAATGTAGTCCCAACTGACCATAGTACGTAATTACCCACCAAAAAAATGTATAATTTTATAAAATTCACGATAATTATACGCATAAAAATTTGAACATTAGATGTCGCCGTATATTATGAGAGTATACGTCTCTAAGGTACGTTATCAATTCGGAATAAATTTAGAAATTAATACCTCGAGCCATTTGTTTTAATTAACTCATGAATATGAATGGATTTCGCAGATGACATAGGTAAGGCGTAATATAGTTTGCAAGCGTAAATTTAGTTCTAATAAGATTGCCGGTGGTAACGGATTTCATCAAAGTGTTAATAATTACTTGGCATACACGTGACTTGTTTCCGAATGTGAGGTTGACATGATATATCAGAAGAATACCTTCTCTTAGTTTACGGGTATTGCTTTCAGAGAATTTGTGGAGAAATAAAAATGAATTCGAAAACAACTTTGATCACAGCCTCTCTGTCAATTAAATAATAGAGTTGATTGGGTATTTTTATTCGCCTAAATAGCGACTGTCTCGGTGGCATAGTTGTACTACGGTACGACTACAAAGCCGAGGTCTCGGGTTCGAATCCCGGGTCGGGCAAAGTGATATTGGGTTTTTCTATTCATTATCAGCCCTGAGTCAGGAATATGTGCCCGATATGGCGATTGGCTCGCCCCCTATCACATCATGGGACGGAACATACAAGGCGAAATGTGGGTGTCCTGGTGGAGCCTCTGCCTACCCCTTCTGGGATAAAGGCGTGAGTTTATGTATGAATAACGACGAAAAAAATGAGTCGAGAAAAAAAAAACCTTTTGACGATGGCCCTATGTGGATTGCATTGTGACACCACCAGGAGCATAGTGGTGACTTCATCTGGTTAGTAAAAATACTTGAAATGTGTGATGCGAAAAGTATTGCAAATATTTTAATATTGTAACCAAGGCATTGTCAGTATGCATGCCTCATTGGTTAAAGTTTGCATGTGCCCAAAAATAGAGATACCAGAATATTATTTATGTCGCCATTCACTAATATACCAAATTCGCAATCACTGGAAGTGGACAAAGGCCCCTTCTTTTATTTCAGCATAAAGCTAGAACAATTTATTAGTTCAACTAAAATTGCATTCCGTTCGGATTACGATCGGAATTTGATCCACCTGACAACGGGTAGTTTATAAAACAATTTTTCATGCAAAAAAGGCTTTTTCATTTTAATAATAAATGGCCGAGTGTGCTCTAAATTCCCTTTGATGAAAATATCTACAAATACATTACACGGTGCTCCATTAGTGAAATCTTTTAGATACAACTCAGATTCCATTAAGCGGCATGATGCGGTTAAAACCGCGTCTATTTAGAATTTCAAGTTTACGTCGACTAGCTATTTGGATGTCTTGAGTGTCCTAATTAGGTTTTCATTCGTCTGTCTTTCGGTCTGGATTCGGTCTGTGCTTTCAACTCATTATAATTACATTCGACCGAACTCATTACGGACGGCATTGCCTTCAGAAATCTTTGGGTTCATATCAGTGGAAGTGGAGCGTGTAAAATTAATATGCGTAGAAGCATTTTATGAAAAAATATTCTTTTGAGATATAATGTAATTTTATTACTTAGGAAAGTATTAGAAACCTTATTTCATACAACATCGCCATTGCCTACCTCATCACTAGCAACTACACCTGAAAGATATTCACTGTTGAATTGGGAATCGAGTTTTAGGTGAGCTAAAAGAATTTCCAAAGTGACTTGTTGTAAACGTCGTTAGTCGTCTTGAAGCTAATTTGTTTGTATGTAGGTATCGAGTCTTTTTTATCAGAACGCGTAGAAAAAAGTAAATACCTGCCAGGATTAACGTTCTATATTTTGTCCTTCTAATTTTCCATTTTCAGTCATAATGTTTTTGATAATTGATTTGTATTCGACCCTGTATTTCAATAACAATGAGACCGTTTGACTAATAAACAAACACCCTTTCTAAAATTTAAAGGAAATCCAGTTATTTACGACGTGAAATGAAAACGGAACAACCGTATTTACACCTCACGAAACTTTAATTAATTTAGACAAGCGCTTATAAAACGGAATAGACCTTTTCATTTCGCCTTGGATCTTCAGAAACGAAACTGGACAGGACATCGCACTAATTAAATTAATATTCCTAATAGTTCCACCTAGAAAGGTCGTCTTTATACCAGAAGTCTTCATCAAAATATCTCACACATGCGAATATAGCACATATATTACTGGCAATAAAGATTAAAATGTCCCAAAATCGTTTGGCGTTTGCAGCTAATTAGCATTACGCCCTAGTTTATTCCGAGTTAGAGTTCGGTCCAATGATTTCCGAATCTAGTTTGTTAGTTTAGGACTTAAGATATTGGTCTGAGTTTCGTCAAGTTTTGCTTGTAATGCGACATAGTTCAGCTGGATACACATCCATTGTCTACAGTCAGCAATGAAATCACTGTTCCCATTTTCAATAGCCCGCTGAGTCAAGTAGGACTTTTAATTTTGGCTGAGCATTTGTTTTAACGAGGACACTTCGCCAGACTATATTATAGTGATGAATAGGTCTCGAGTGTACTCCTCCTAAGTGTAGATTAATGAAACACTCCGCCTTTTTATTGTTTTTATAAAGACCTATCGGCCCTTTTGGATAAGGCCGTTTGAATTGTGAAGGATGTTCATATACACTTATTAGGGTACCCCTCTACTCTTTAAATAACTGAACGTACCCATATTTTCTATTGTATTATCGATGTATTTAAACACAACTATGTTGTTTAATGTCAAAACATTCAGAAAGCTTCGTCAGAACAGCTCGAAATAATAATAATAAGGTATACAAATATTTCTGTTCCACGAACCAAGTAATATGATGATGTATTTTCTTGACATAAACTCATACAGACAATGAAATAATATATAATAACGTGAAGTTATAGATTAAAAGCATTAAATGCCAATGGCAAATAAATGAATCTCTAAAGTACATTTTATTCTTTCATGTGTTTATGTCTTTAGGATCGCACTTCTTGATAATCATTGATAATTATGAAATATTTTTGAAAATAAATTGTTAAATCAGTTCGGACACCAATTAGTGGTTACATATTACTAAAAGTGAAGAAGGGAATGTCGTGATTGCTTTCCAATTTCACCAATATTTCCATTCCATTATGTGATAAGGAGGCAGCAGGCGCGTATCCAATTTCGGGAAAATTATATTTCCCTTCTAAGTAGAAAATCTCAACAAATATTGCTGATACGGGAACTGAATGTAGGCTCTTACGGTTCAAAGCCTTCTCTGGCATGACACCAACTAGGCGATCAGCATATAATGTAATGAGAAAACATTTACGATGAGACGGCGAGATTGTTGAAAGATCGCTCTTACAGATAAAGGAGAGAAAGGATAAGAGGTAGGTTAATTTGGTTGCCAAATTTTTGTGTCATAATGTGAGTTATGAAGTGTTATTATTGTCATTTATTAATTAAATATAACATACTTTTTTATGAATAATTGTATTTTATAAAATGTGTGATATGTATGAGTATACTGTCTTTTATTACGGAGTTTTTTAAGGTAGCCTTGTATTTGTTTTTTAACGTATTTTGATTAATATTGATTGGTAGTATGGATAAAGAAAATCCCGAAGTGCATAGGTATATTAAAGTCCTTATTCTGAAGGAACAATACTTGATTAAGCTTAAAGAACTAGGTCCCACTGCAGGGCATAAGTCTTCTTTAAAATAGATAGTACGATTGAGAGGGGTTAGGCCATATAGTCCGCCACGTTGGCCTAGTACGGGTTGGCGGACTTTACATATCATAGAAATTCTTCAAATTCGCTACGGTATGTAGGTTTCCTCACGATGGTTTCCTTCACCGTCCGTAGTGATTGACTATCAATACACACATAACTCAGAAAACTTTGAGACGTGCCCTGGGATTTGAACCCGCGATCACCGTGAAACATGTTGGCAGTCGCGTCTGGTCAATTACCAACAGACCACCACGCACTTTCTTATTCACAGTAATATCCGCAAAACCAAGAAATAATCTGTCTGGAGGATTGAATTTATCTCTCTTGTCTGACATTTTCTATGCACGTGATAGATATATATAGATATCGTATCAAAATTAACTTTTATATTTAGACCTACCATCAATCACCGATAGTATCTCAAAACTAGCTGTTGCTAGATACTTAGCCTGCGTTGTGAAGTCATATTTGTTGGTTCTTTGTGAGAAAATAAGTTTCAAGATATAAATGATTGTGTAGGTACAGCTATTTTATACTCGGTCATCAAATTATAGTAATTTTTTAAATAGCCCAAAATTCTTGTTTTTAATTTGAAATAGGTATATAATAATCAGTTCAATACTATATTTGTAAGTTTTAGCAAATTATAATATTATGCAACAGGTTTTTTTATCCCTTACTGTCATCAATGAAATGCATTTAATATGAATTACTTAATATAATTGTTTTGCTGACGGTATACACGTCCACAGTTTACATAACAAGCAGTAGTACAACAAAGGACGTCTTTACCTATTTCACACACATTAATTATTAGTTTCAACTTGGCAACTTAATTAAAATTTGGAGCTACAAAGAAGTGGAAGAAGCACACTGGAAGTGGTAGAGCCACGCTGTTGTCAGTCATGACTCAGCATGAATGGGCAGGCTCGTCTGGGGCGGTACCACTGTCTCTCACCAAATCGACGTGAAGCAACAGCTTGCGGTGAGCGAGATTGCCGGATGCCCCATACGCCTTTTTTCTTCCCATTCTTTTTATTTGCCGCTCCCCTCCTGATTTTAAAGGCCGGCTACACATCTATGAACCTAGAGTTATGAATGGTCGTTGGCTGGTGATAACTCACCATCAGCCATCAGGTGACCTGTGCCCCTAGCCGGAACATTTTGACGTATCGTATAGTAATACTCGTATAGTATCGTAAACGTTTCCCGCTTTAAAATTTTAGTTCCAAATACGCTCACAATGGCGCTGTTTAAATTCCCATACAAAATTTTACAATTACTATTCTATTACGATACTGCAAAATGTTCCGGCTAGGGGCACTGTTTCCTCGTTTGCCGGACCTATACAATAAATATATAATTTAAAATAATGTACACATTTATATTTGATTTCTATATTAAGCCATTTCTTTAATTTTTATTCAGCCTGTCGAAGTGACTTCTTATTACTTCTTTCACGCAGAAACAGATAATACAACAGATATACATAATAGTTTATGTAAAAAATAGTTTATGGGTTGAATAATGTTAACGAACTTAACTCGTAAAAGTGTCTAATTTCCGTGAGAAATATCTAAAATACCCGTCGTCTCCGCAGAATAACGTTACGGAGACGCCGCGGGTATAATTTAGTAAACTATCAAGGAAAAATATAAAACACATATTTTGAGAGTTTAGTTTGTGGTTTCGATTATTTTTGACCAATACGGTCATTCATACAGTATTTAATTTATGTTTTGATTTCACTTTATCATTTAAGTATTTCAAGCTATTTTACTTCAAGAAAACGCTTTACAAAATGTTGCAATTTAAGCAGTAACTCTCAACTACGTACAAGATTTAAAGGGCGTTGAAACGCTCAACTCGGCTGACGTCATTCGAAACTAAGAGATCTGAATACAGATAATTAAGAAGACCAAATTGAAGAACCTCCGGGGGTCAAGTGAAGTTTGATAAGTTCTGTACATCCAAGTTTCACAAGATAAACTTCTGTCAGATCGTTCGCGGTGCCTTGTTAACGAACTCTGGTGATTTTATCTGTGCCCGCAATTACAAGACCTCTTCAAATTGTGTTCAGGTGGGTAAAATGCAAGTTTGCAGCGCCCTGTCTCCTTTGTAACCACGAATGGTTATCAGGTTTAGCTTAATGAGAGATTGTGTGCATGAGTTAATCTGGCTTGTTGTTTGTAATGATATCTCTCAGCAATTGTTTTATATTTCACACAACTATGTGGTTATTAAATGTCATGAACATTTAATGAACATGAACCTTTTCATTTTGAGTTAAGTTTGTTTTTCAATTATTTGATATAGCACTGGAGCTTAATAAGTTATATACTATTTGACTTCTATATTGTAATTGAAAATATCTTCGGGTAATTGACATTCTTAGCTAAAAGTAGCAAATTGCAGTAGCAAAAAAGACTAGATAATTTGTCAAAGCTTGAAATAATTAAAACACTTCCAAGTCATCACTTTAAAAGAGCAAAGAACTGAGAGACTATTAATACAATTAAACAATTTTATTTAAATTCCAGTCATCAAATTTATTACCCGTAAATACTTAAGAAGCACTGAAAGGCTCTCTCTGATAACTCGGTGTATTTACTAAGCGATGGCAGCATTTATTGCTTTCAGTTTAAAGTTAAAATATTGTATGAATTTATGAATTAGATAAGCAGCACTTGCGTCTATTCAAAAGATAGATAATTATATTTATTTACCCGACCCGAGATTAAAAAATGAAATGAAAATAATTTATTGAATCCATTAAAATGTTCAACATTGTTTAGATTCAGTCATTTTTTGAACTACCACCCGGTTCGGAAAGCGGTTATCACTACAAAAGAACGGGCAAGAAACTCTAGTGTTGTTCTTTTCAAAACCAGTTTGCAATGTAATGATTATTACAAATATTAGAACCCTGGTAATCGTACCGAAGCTCTGTAATCGTACCGTTATACAACTACGCCACCGAGGCAGTATTTATAATATTATGTTGATGAAATATTATACTATATTATTATCTATTGCTTAACAGTTAGGGAACCAGGATTTATAGAGTATTTTTAAAAATATATGGGTTTGGTTTGTTCCAGAATGGTTTCTTATATTATTTACACCAATGTGCAAAATATTGAAATAAAACTACTTTTTGCGGATTTTACCGCGGTTTGGGAAGTTAAAATAAACCAAGAACATCTATAAAATGTGCAAAAAGTTATTTTATTTCGATAAATACACCCAACCTTTCATAATCTGATGTAAAATAAGTTTAGCGAAGTGTAAGTTAAGGTTTTTTTTCGTAAATATGACGATAAATACATCGTATATAATTCTAAATCGAACCTAGAAACAATAGAGCCTATATTATAATAGCGTATAAATGTTTCACATACCAAACACAATTTAGCAACATCACACGGAAGTGGGTCCATAATTAGATGTCACTGAATGTGATATCCCTGACATTGTGTTATTAGTTTCGTATTTGGATAACAATTCCCGAGTGAAGATACATCCATGTTCGCTGTACATACACGGGATGGCTTAGTTTATCTTCATCGTGCTGGGTAAATACCGATTGTTGGTAAAACTATTTATTAGATTTGAAGTTTTTGTGTACCTAGTTCAGGAACAATTAATGATGAAAAGAGAGCCTCCGTAATAACTAAAGAATATAGCATATATTGTTGGTCATTGAAAATTGAGGAATTTTGTGGAAGTAAGAGTTGGTCATGGTTATTTTTAGTCACACACTTAATCACAGAGAAGTGATCGGCTCACACCGTAGACGTAAACAAAGACTATTAAGTGCATTTTTTATTTTGTTTTAAGTAACCAAGTTGCACGTGATTGTAAATGAGATGCTGTCCAGATAAATTATCTAGCAACAGACAATTGTTTCTTGCAATTCGATACAAATAAGTCGACCTGCCTAATTTGTTCTTCACGTTACGTCAAATGGATCCAGGATTTTAGGCAGCTACACGTGTACCAGTAAACTGTAAAATATTGCGACAAAAATATAAGCTGAAAAGCAACTTGGTTGGGGACGAGGTAACAAGTATTGCATTTTGTACATATAATATCGTAGCTACATTACTTAAGGTTTACAAGTCAGTTGAATTTTTTGGTAATACAATTTTAAACAATATAATAAGCCAGATTTGTTGAATATCCTTCATATAAAAACATTTATTCAAATGAAAATTATTCATTACTTTCATTTAACATTCCCGCACATGACACATGCCAGCGTCAGACATTAATAAGTATCACAATAATACAATGAAAGTAAAAACGTTTATTAAATATGAATGATTCAGGTCGGAAACAAAAAACGTGACTGTTTCATATTGTTATCCCAAATCCACATTGTCTGGCATTTACTAATCAATTTCAAAGGGATTATGTGGGTCCGGAGACCCTCGGATATCGTTTTTATGTGTTATCTTTACCAATTTAGCTCAGCTATAACAAATGTGCTCCGACGATGGTCGAGTATTAGTACCGAATACCTTATAAGGGTCAAAGGGTATAACTTACAGTTATTACAGCCATAATGAAATCCAGTAAAGGTCAATTGTCTGTATTTGCAAATCCCGTACTAAGCGGGGTTGTAAAGAAAACTAATTACAACGTATCATTGCCCGAAATCGCTTTAACTAACAGGGAACGAAGTACCTGCCTCGTACGAAACCGTTTGTGGGGACAAAGCTCGTTGTTGTATTAAGCTGTGGTTTATACGGCAGTTCTCGGCCGTGTTCTTGAATTTAAGTGGATTACATTCTAACTTCGGAGTCGTGTGTTTATAGAGCGAGTGAACTCGAAAGGAAATAAAATTTAATAATTTGGAAATTCTGTTTAACTCTCCCATCGTAATTAACGTGCGACGTGATTTATTTAATTAGTTTTTGCCCGCGATTTAGTTTTGACAGTGAATTTATTTACTGGTTGTTTGTATATGCGTACATTGACGCTTTAAATTAATTAAAGCGTTCGCGTCAAATTCAACCGAAATTAAAAAGTCCTTTTTTATTTTCCTGTTCGTCTTTTTCTGTCGTTAATATTAATACACACATTCCTTTTTTATTTGTACCTAAATATATTTGGTTATCGCAGTAGCAGTTTGAATATTCCAATGCTTTTATGAATTAATCGAAAATAACATATGAAAACTGTAATGGTTTTACTTCAAATTTACTAATTGCTTCTTATTTCCATAATCTACATTTCGCTGAATTTATTATACCAAGCCAAAATATAGAATTAAAATATATTTTTTCCCGATAAAAGATGCGAGGCGGGACAAGGGCCAAGCATCTATACATATAATAAAAATGTAAATGGTCGATGTCTGTACATGGAAGATATTTAAGAAATTTCAACGCGGGGGGTCTTTATAACAGCAACAGAATCCAAAACATTTTTTTTTAGAATTTTTGTCTGTCTGTCTGTCTGTATGTTTGCTTGCGCATCACGCGAAAACTACTGCACCAAATGAAATGCGGTTTTCACAGTTGTATTGCTGCAGGTTCAACTTAAAAACTGGTATATGTTGCATTTGCATACAGGGTGTTTCTTTTTGTTTGCTTGCACATTACTCATAAACTACCGCACCAAATGAGATGCGGTTTTCACAGTTATATTGCTGCAGATTCAATTTAAAAACTGGTATATGTTGCATTGACATACAGGATGTTTCTTTTTGTTTGCTTGCACATTACTCAAAAAGTACCATACGAAATGAGATGCAGTTTTCACAGTAATATTGGTGCACGTCCAATTTGAAAACTGGTATATATTTTATTTATAGACAGGGTGTTTCTTTTTATTTACTTGAGCATAATGCAAAAACTACAAGACGAAATGAGATGCGGTTTCACAGTTATATAGGTACAAGTCCAACTTAAAAACTGGTAAATGTCTTATTTACATACAGGGTGTTTCTTTGTATTATGGAAGATAAATGAGAAAAACGAATATTCCCCATATTAACACTGGATTAACACTTAGGCTACATTTTATCCAGATAAATTAAGTGTTTCCGTGAGATGAGGACAGAAATCCGATATATTTGTTACTTTTTATACTCAAAGGGATGTGACGGGCGTGGATTACATACCTTGAGTAAGAATGAGATAGGACGGGCGGGATATAACGGGACGGGATGAGAAATACCAAATAATCTATACATGTATATTTTTTAAACAATGTTAATCACGCAGACGAAGTTAGCGGGCAGAAGCTAGTGTTAAATAAAAATATATTGCAATCGTATTTAGCTTTAGTGAATTAGCATAGCGCTAAAATGCCAAGCAGTGAGTAAATATATTTTAGTTCCCAAGCATCGACATTTCAAATACACTGAAAACACCACGTCATATTTCTATACAAGAGTCGGTATTGCAAGCGAGGTGCTGACACAGCCTCATTAAGCGCTCGGCTTGCACCGCGCCCGCTTGTCAGTTGTTTGATAACTGCCGTGTAGCGCAACTAGCGTGACAGATTCCATGCAAGGATATCGTAAATGCGTTCCCGGATTTAGAACATATGGAAATAGAGAAATGGATTTAGAACAGATGGAAAATAAAAATCGAGATTAACATTGTCCAACTTTTGTCAACTCACTCACCGATAACAATGAAGTCTCACTAACAACAGGACCACTTGAAAAGAATACCCCACCGCTAAACAGAAATAGTGCAAATAAAACGAAAAAATAAATAAAACATATTTTCTAATATTTTTTTAGGTCACCCTTTCACAAGTACGTGCTCGGTATTGTACTGGGTACACAATCCCACCCCCGTCAGATACATACTTCGGATATTTTGTCAGTTAACGACCTCCGTGTCGGCAAATAGAGGCGCAACTCTTCAACGCACTGAATCTTTAAATTTGGGTGAGAACCTTTTTTATACACGTAGCTTTACTGAATATGGAGATATAATATTGGACTGAATATAAGGTTGTTAAAAATAAAAATAAATTTGCCAGAGAAATATGTTGTAAGTTTTCGGATTAACTTTTTTTAATGGTATTTTAAATAAAATAAATAATAAATACACCCAACATGCATAGTCCTGACCCCACATTAAGATCAATTAAGTCTCGTATCGTAGGTATCAGAAGCTACGAGAGACTTTTCGGTTTCACAAACACCTAGACCCGAGACTAATACTTGTTGGCCTCACAAAAGTTTGTCTCGGTGCGGGGTTCGAACCCGTAGCCTCCCGTTTCACAGCCGGCGTCTAACCAACTGCGCCACGGAGGCTGTCGTAATTTGCATGGATCTTGGTGGAATTATTACAAATAGCCCGTTACTATTTTGTAGTCTTATACAATTATTGTTCATAGAGCCAAAAAGTTATGGGGAATTGTGGAGCATAGTTAAAGTATACACGTCCGTACAGAACAGGTTATGAGATTTGCAATCTATCAAAAATTGGGAAACATATGGTATCAGAAATGTTATCACAAGATTTATCTAAATATATTCTTTATCATTTCTTGAAACGTCAAAACACATTGAATGTCTACAAAAACAATGTATAAATTCTAATATGACGCTATGACTAGTCTTGGCAACAACATTATTTTGGTCTGGGGCGGTACTATCTCATAGAAAATTAACATAAAGTAACAACTTTGCTGTCATTCCGTACATAAATTAATTAAGTAATTAAATGGAACAAGAATCCCAACTACGTTAAAATACTAATTGTAAGTTAAAAACGAACTATGAAATAAATATAAGTCGAAAGTTAGAAAAGTATTGCAGGCGGAGAGGAACCAATCAATTGGTAAACTTTAAAAAGAAGTGTTAAATTAAAAAGAAATAGTTTAGTTTGTTACATTGCTTAACGTTTTGCGGATGCTATATTTAAATAAAATAATTATATTATATAGGTATATTAATATTTCGTATATAATTATTCTAATAGGAAATAAAATAATTATACTCTATGTCGCTTGTACGTATGTCTAACTCTAAGACGAATCTAATGACTCCTCATGTGTTTAATTCCGTGAAACGCTTTAGGCTGTACAGCGTGCCAAATAATTAGACAATAGACTCGAAAAACGTTACCCTCTTTATCAGTCTGGTCAAAAAGAACACGGGTGTTTATTACACATAATCTTATTCTTCGTATTAACGTAGGTACCGACCAGTATTACGAGCCGTAATGTAACATTCACAGCGAGCATGTTACGTTACGCCGTGTGCGAAAATCAGTGTAGGTTTGCTCGTTGCTCGCGTGTTCGTGCTTATTTATAAGTATGACTATTAATGCTTGCTTTGAACGCCCCGTAACATCTGTAGAAAAACCAGAAAAAAGACCTAAATCAATGTATTTGAACAAATCAAAACCAATTCAACGAAAGCAGCGCCCGATGTCATGTGATGTAATCTACATTCAATCAATTAATCTTGGGAGCCACGGGGGCACTTCAATTGTTCCTTATCACGGCAAGTTCACAAGGCCATTGCAGAAGCGACACCGAGACAATGATAGATGGACGGGCCTTGATGAATTACTGTTCAGCTATTCGGGCGAACGAGATGATAACGTTTTACAAATATCCTCGGTTTGTGGAAATTTACGTTTACGATTCGAAGGACGATTCAGTTTTCTTTGTTTATAATAATAACTTTGATATGCGTAATTTGAAAGTTTTAGAATGTTTGACATCACAAGTATGATACATTCAGTGAGGAAACTGAAAATTATCCATACATGTAACTAAAATAAAATCGAGCCACTGTTAATCTGGAATAATACGACTTCTTAAGTTATTTGAAAACTTCTGGTCCATTTTACACACAACTGACAATCGTTACCTTAAAAAATATATATAAATATTTAGAAAATGACTGTCGGTTTGTAAAATAAATGAAATGTAACTAAAATAACGTTCGCCACAATAAGCCCATTGTCCGACACAATCCAATAACGTTTAAAATCAAAGATAAATTATATTTCTGATGGTTTATCTAGAATGCTGTGTCGAGATGTCATAAGAATGATGTATGTGCTTCGTTTCAGTTTCCATAAATTGTACATGTCCGAAATATACATTTCTAGGTTAGCCAAACCGTTTTATGTGAGTTTTTCAATTTAGAAATTGATTTTACCGGGCTTGGATTTTACATGGAAGAATTAACGTCGGATATAAGTAAAAAAGATAGTAAAATTATAAGGTAAATGTTTCCGAAATATGAATATAAATCGGCGAGTCTATTGCAATTTTTTAAGCCTTTCATTCTGATAGTAAGTATAGCCTAATGCTTGCTGTCATTGCGAAAACAAGGCTATTTCAATTAAAGTAAAATGAAATAATTATCTTGAATCTTTTCATATAATAATAGAATATACCAAATTTAAACCAAAATGTGGCATTTAAATAACGGACAATGTCTATGGGTGTGCGGGTTCGGCTATGGGTATGGTATTATAAAGGAAAGTCTTATCTCTTAGAGCGATATCTAACAGACATTTGAATGATCTTTTGGGGAGAGAAGTAGATAACAATGCACAATAACGAGTAACATAGACTTATATCCATTAAATCTCGAGGAAAATAATTACTGCGAAACTTTTTACACCTTTTAAACCTTTGTAGGTCGTAGGTGTTTTGTCTTAGAAAATATCTGAACTAAAATTGTACGTTCGACAATTTCCTAAGCGTAAAAACAGGCCAGAGTTAGCCGAGACCCAATAATGTTTCAGAATTTCAAGCATTATTCATCGTGACACGAGCGGCGACCTAAAAAAGCGGAGCGTTGTAAAAAGTCAATCCCGTACTTGAGTGGTGCGTCCGTCGTTACGCGCTCACAATACTTATTTGTTTAATAAATGGTCAACTAAATAGATCACATTAGATTAGTGAATATAATTAATGTAATAATGATTACCTATGTGGTGTCCAAATTAAAGAAACTAAAATTTTTAAATATAATTAAGAAAGATTTAGATGAATAGATTTGAATTAGAATTAGCGGGTGCGGGTTAGTGTT
Source organism: Deilephila elpenor (assembly GCA_949752805.1). Taxonomy (NCBI): domain Eukaryota; kingdom Metazoa; phylum Arthropoda; class Insecta; order Lepidoptera; family Sphingidae; genus Deilephila; species Deilephila elpenor. Next base: position 10,929,715 of record OX457099.1, read on the forward strand.
GGCAACACCACCCGAAATTGATACCGAGTTTTTTTCAGTATAGTTGTTGGTTAATAGCCTATTTTGGTGACTTTTTGTTAAGGAGATGATTTAAACACGATATCACACTTAATAATGCCGAGACGTGGAACATTTAACATAACATTAACATAGTACTAGTAATTTACGTGTTACCAACCGAGCTAACGTTTATATAAAATTAGGTTAGGGATGGCGAACTTCAAAAAAGTCTAACACTCCACAACAATAGCAGCGACTATACTGAACAATAGAAACGACGTAACCTTAACGTCGTTTTATCTTATTTACGTTGTTACCACACTTTTTGCGCACTAAAGAAAAGTTATTTAAATATTATCAGCCACACAAGGAATCTCGTTTTGTACGTAAATCGTTTTTAAAGAATATAACTTTAGAGTCCTGTGATATTTACCTGAAAACTAACATGTCATTGAAGTTAGTATAAATTCAAGATAGGCAATTTAGCCTCATATTTTGCGAACGCGATTTATGAAATACCTAAAGAAATATGGGCATTTAATGAATCGTCTTTACCTGAGGCCTAAGACTAATACTATGAATATTAAAACGCCATAAATAAGATGCGAAAATGAGATCAATGAATAAGTATTTAAATCTCGAAAGGATAATAATTTCGTTCAAAATTCGGAATTAAAAGTCGTGCAACTTTTAGAGTGGCCATTAAGTAAAACAGTGAATATTTTTTGATGACATAAATCAATTACATTCAGCTACTTAATTTCTTTGCTAAGTATTAAAAGTAATAAGAAACAATACAATAACATTAAAATTAATTATGGATTGTACATTGAACATGAATCAAATAATATCACCTATTTGGTATATTGTTGTTGGTAAAATTTAAATTCAGAACTCAAACGTTTACTCAAGTCAAAGTACCAATAAGACGCTATGGAGTAGCATTGTTGTTTTAATGTATGAAGAAAGCTTACGCCAAAAAGTCAATGTTTTGTAAGTTACAATTACGTTAGCTATATTCTAAGTAGTTTATATATTATTATTTTTTTATTGCCGTGATTGGCGAGATGAGCATGCCATTCGCCTGATGATAAGCGATACAACCGCTCATGGACAGTAGCAAAACCAAACAACACCATGAATTACAAAGCAAAAATAGAGATTGCGGTACCTACCCTGTGGCCTCTCACATATTAGAGACTTACCACCATTTATATTAGCGTTTTAGTAATATTCGTATCATTTCGTAAGACTTCAAAAACAAACAATAATCCATATTATTAACAAGCTTGCTTTGTAAATAAATTCTACAGAAATATAAAGGGTACTATGGAGTGAAACTTTTATTTTTAATTCAAAATACTTCGACACGAATGTTTGTTTTGCTATCGTTCGACGAAACAACATTTTAAAGCATTTGAAGCGTAGTTCTGTTTGTAATGAATATTTTATTGGACTGATATTAAATTCTATTCGTTGAGTTTAGGTTTAATCATCCAGAATACTAAATTGGTAGTAGCGTTTGTTGTATATTTCTTCAAGTTTTGATAGATGTTGTAGTCATTCGTAAATTTTTGAACATTTGCGTGATTTCGATGACATGGCAAACAGCAATTGGAGTTTCGTTTATTCTATGAAGTTTAAGGTAAATTATAAATTTAAAATGCTAATTTTGTCGAAGACGAAGTTATGATACTCTTTGTTGAGGGCGAATCACCTTATTTTTTTCTTAGGGAATTAAGAGTTAGTAAGTACCCGATTATTTGGTATATACCTGGTAAATAATCGTTGGTAATTAATTCACCGAGCTCGGTATACTCATTTGGCTGTTAGAAGTATATCGATAGTCGACGGAGATCAAAGTGTATACTGAAAGCAGATCGAACACCCACTATAGAAATTTGAAGTGGTAACCGAAGAAACAAGAATGAATTGTGATATAATGGAAAAGGAGATGGTAATGGTTTTATTATTGGACCCTTCCAAATCCACTGGATGAATGAAAAGCAACAATACACACACCCACACCCAACAGTCACATACATAGTCCTGACCCCATACTAAGATCGAGTCTTGTGTCGTGGGTATCAGAAACTACGAGAGATTTTTCGGTCCCACAAACACCCAGACCCGAAACAAACCTGTGGATCACACAAATATTTGTTTCGGTGCGGGGATCGAACCCGCGGCCTCTCGTTTCATAATGTTGTTACTTCGCGTTACTTTTCTGTGATAAAATGAATTATACCCTTGTTTAGCTTTTTTAATTTAATGAATGGCGAGAAAAGCATCCCATCCACCTGATGGTAAACAATACGAAGGTTCATGGACAGTAGCAAAACAAAACAACATTACTACACATAAATGCTTGGCATTCCACTGCGTTCGCCATCCTGAGACCTCCTACCAGGTGTAATTGACTGACCAGCTGATCCATTCATACTATAATGTAACGGATGTGATGTCAGCCAATGCCGCCCCGCCAAAGCCAAGCCGCCATATTGACATTACCACCCACCCAGCCAGCCAACCTAATGATGGAGGTGGTGTGTTAATAAAAGCCATAGCCATGCCATTTTTGTTTTCTTTTTCGATTGATCATTAAAAGTGTAAAACGAAACTCTGCCGGTTTTTATTTTGCCGTTTCAATAAGCAAAACTGTTTATAGCGTGGCTCTGGCGTATTGTAGAAGTATGTAGAAAAAGCAGTTGTTTAGCCTTTATACACCACTCAAGAGTTCAAGTCTACACGAAAACGGTTACGAATAAAGCGTAATACACACAATGTCACAATTTTATCCATCACATCAATAAAAACGTTACCAAAGTTGGTAATATCATTCCATTTCCTTGTGGAATATTAAAGAAAATTATTTTCCATTCCAACTCACCTTATACCCAAATAATTTACATAAATTAGGAAACTCTTCACCACCTAAACTGAAATTTAGATAGCGTCAAGTGAAGTTAAATTTATTAAATTTTCTATGAATTATTACGTTGATTTTGGTGTTATTTAGTGGCACGCTTGGAAGTTTATCATGTTAATGTCGGGCTTAAAGTGCTAAATATTATTTGCAAATGAGAATATCATTTGATAATATGTTAATTGCGTTTATGTTTATGAATTAGATGTATTCAGTATTGATTTTGAAGGCTTTTACTTTACTGTGTTGACATTTTCGAGTAGAATACTTGTATTTAGGTCGTCTAGTGTAACTTATTTTATGTTAATTACTTTTTGATTACCTACATAAAGTTATAACAACAAAATTGGGTATTGAGACTTAAACAAAGCTTTTTATGTGGGTTTATTGATAGTATAGCGCTATTTAAGTATGAGTGTATTTTTTCACGTAAGCTTAATGTAAAAAAAATGTCTAAATGTTTACGATCAGTCCTCAGTTTAGACACATAAACTTTGACATGTCAAATCCCCATAATTGATCGCTCCATCGGGAATGCAACCCAGGACCTCAACATTAAAATCCATTATACACTTATCCCAGAAGCCATCACATAAAAAAAGCTATACGTGAATCTGAAAGTAAGGGTGCTCCATAAACTGCTAAAATCAGAGTGTTTTATTACATTTCCATTTGATATGTGGAATATCTTTTTTATGCTGATGTGACGTCACGGATCTAATATCAGCCGTCACAAGATTGACACTGCATATTTGATATTACGCCTAACGCCATATATGTGAATGAATTCGTAAATCGAGATACTTCGAATAAATACATACGTATTATATAGGATGTGAGTGGTAACATTGAGTCTTTATGTAGGTATTTTTTTTCTCTACTGACGGGTTGGGCTGTTTGTTTGTTGCCTAAACCTATGTAATCATCTATACATATTATTTGTAACCGATCGATGTCTGTACATGGAAGATAAATGAGAAATACTGATATGGGGTACTGTAATAACGTAATAGAACCCAAAACAACGATTTTTAGAATTTTTGTCTTTTTGTTTGTTTGTGCGGTTGTGCCCGATCATCTCAGAAACGGCTTAACGGAATTCGGACGGATAACGGATTAAAATTTTGTACGGAGGTAGCTGACACCTGTATAAGCACATAGGCTACTTTTATCCCGAAAAATGTAGTGTTCCTGTGGGATCTGACAATAATTCGAATATATTTGTTACTTTTTTAATCTATTAGGGATGGGATGAGACAAGAGTATTACATCCCTTGAGCCATGGGACAGGACGGGATATTACGGGACGGGACGGTAAAGCAGTACAGTGGACGGCATTGAGTTTAAATATAAATAAAACGTTACAGGAAACAATATGTCGCTGGGCCAGTCCCTAGTAAAACTAAATCCGCTAGTACACAAACAACTGACTATCACTCGATGGTCGCCGGTTTTATCCCCACACAGACATCTACTGATTACTACAAATCTACTTCAACAAACATTGTTCTAGTCGAAACTTAACCCGACAAAAACCAGCAACCCTCTTGTATATCAATTACAGTAATACCACGGGTTAAACCGCGACAAAGCGGTATCGACATCGCAAGTTCAAGGTACTCCGTCTGTTTGTGGAGGTAAACACGAGAGTATTAAATAATCATCAATTGTAGCTATTTGTCTGAAGGCGGAGTACTGCCGTCGGAGCGAAATTTAGAAGGTAAATTTTGGGATGCGGTATTTTAGTAAATTATATCGATGCGATGAGTGCCTGTATCTATGTATTCCTTTAACGGTGAAGGAAAATAATATGTTAAGGAAGAATATTAATTAATCGATGGTATGATGTGCATTTATGTCATAAATGTGACTTGCTAGATCTGCCTACGAAAAGTGGCAAAAATTCTTTAAAAAGGTGGTTAAGGCCGTCAGGGCCTATTTTCAATAGTATGTTCCTGAAGCAGAACACAATAAAATATTCACTGTATATTTACATCGAGTCCAAATATTCTACGATTCACGTCTCATATTAATATTTTAAGCGCGCACCTTGATTCGGCACCGGCGCCTCACAAAGAGAAAGCCAGAGCAGAAATATTAAGCCTACATAAATCCGAACGTTTTGCATAGTTACCAAGACGAAAAATATTTATTTGCTTCCACCAAAAGGTGCCAGATAATCTTTCAAAAGACCCCAGAGATAGATGCCCGTCTTTGTAATATAATACGATTTGCCGCCATAAAATATTTATAAGTTTTTGTTTTTCTACTTTAGGATTGAAATAAATTTGAATAAAGTGTTTTATTTTTGTACTTTTTATTAAACTTTTTTTCAGCGTCCCACAGGTTTGATAAATATTTTCGTTCTACTATTGACTTTTATTCCCCGTAGATCAGTTCATCAGAAGCGTGTTTTGTGTATTTGCTCGAGAAAATAACTTTATAACCATATTAATAACAACAACATTGAATGCTGTATACACCTGTATGAATAGTACACACTGTCCAACACTTTAGTGTTATAAGTTTTTCTACGTATGTTTTGTGTTTCTGTCATTAATGTGTCTTTTATATACATAAAATATAGGTCTGTCTATCAGTGGACAGGTACTGTGTACAGTGAGTGTTTCACGTACCACCGAATGCAATTCAGTGGTTGTTTTGTATCTGCCACACCATCAGACTATACAAGAATGAAAAACATAATATATTAATGCAGCAATTAAAATATTTACTAATGATAGTAAGATTAGTATCGACCACGTAAATAATACCCAACGATGCCCCTCCCATTTAGCTTTAAGCAACAATTTACTAACCCCCGTGTTGTCTCATTCATAATATCCTTAGTATTTTACGCGAAGTCTCAATAGGCCAGTGAACAAGCTGTATCAATCAGAAAGACAAACTCCTATGTCACTCCACGCTATGCTATTCAACCGGCTATACTTACCACAAGCCTGGAATCCGGAATAAAAATATACAAAAAATAACTAAACGAAAGAATCGCAAGTGAAGAAGCATTTACGAAAAGGCTTTGCAAGTCATCAATAATCGTGGCTGAACCGATCTTGTCAGTTTATCGCGTCGTAAAATTTGGAACGATTCAAAAAATACCCCAGACCTACATAAAACCGAGCAGTATGAGACATTCGACTGAATACGCAATAATCTCGATTCGGATACAAGCCTAATGCGTATCGTAAATCAAATGGATATCGCGGATGTAGCAAAAGTTATGGTGCCACTATAAATTGACTGTATCGACCGTTATGGCAATAGCCTTTACGTTCTGACCCAAATTTGTTGATCGATGCTTTTAGTGGACCCGCTCTGAAACAAATACTATGTATCATGTTAATGTGCAAAGATAGTCGCTATGGTACGACTAAGAGTAGGATAATTTAAGTAGGTTTTTAGTTGTGTATTTCTTACACATTTTTATATTGAGTTTAAATATAAAACATTGATGTGGACTGGACCCAAAAACTATCTGCACGCGGGTGAAGCCGGGTCCGACCGCTAGTAAAAAAAATAGAGATGAGGCTAGATACATATTATGACATAGTCGTAAAATAACGTAAAAATATGTCAAAGACTTAACCTCCAAGGATAATGAATATGATATATTAGACTAAGAAACTATAATTTTATGAGTTGAAAAAAACCACGGCAGAAATGTTAAAGTAATATTTTTTTACTATTCGCTATGCTAAAACAAAATAAACTATCTCTGATATCGGATCCATTTTTTTTTGTTTTGTCTATCTTTCGTAGTTATCACAAATATGTATGTACATTATACTGAACATAAAACGTATGGGTGATGGAAGAACATGTAGCAGACACAATTCTAAGTACCCACTAAAATATAAATTCAGGCATTGGGTACTTCATTACAAGAGATTTTATTCAAATAACACTATTCATTACCACTTTAGGTCTACTCCTAATTTTATTTTATTAATACTAACACTAAGTAAATCAAACAAATTATAATTATATACATCAGAATTCTAAACAAACCCACGCCCTTCAACAAGTTAGATTTATTCTCATTCACCCACGAATAAATAATCACGCCCACAATTTTAATACGCACAAAAAACTCAGCCTAAAATTATTTAACTCGTACGTCCATTATATTAGTAAAATAAATAAAGAATATTCTTATATCGCCTCGGTTATTCCATATTTATCGCCCACGTACCCACGCTTTCAGAAAAGAAAGATTATTGAATTTCCGCCCAGAAAATTCGCTATTCATTGCCTACCGTTCTTTTATTTAAGGAAAACAGGGTCACAGGCGATTGTGCGGACGTTCGGAAAAAAGAGAATGTCTTTGTGGGTTTAAATATTAAGGTCATTGAACCTTTGTAAACCTCCGCAAATGTCAGGAGTTTAAACAGTTCATATTATGTAGGTAATAGAGGCAAGAAAATTTTGTTGACAGCTTGATGGGCTCTCGGAAATTAATTTCACGAAACCGGCAAAGTTCTGTGGTTGGTTTCATTTAAAACTTTTCGAATCAAACAGTTATAGAAAATCAAATTAATCGGTAGCTAGATTACACATTGCAATACTGTTATTTTTATTTTGTTTATTAAGAATCAGTATTTATATTGTCACGTGAATCTAAGTATTGGAACACTTAATCAACAATTTCGTTATATTTTATGCAACAATAGTTCAACAAAAATATTACTACATTTCCCACGGATATATTCCTGGGTATTTCTAGTTTAAATCATCGTGACAAATCCAGTAATTATCTGCAATCTGCTTAGCCAACGTGCACTGTTATATACACATACCTTATACATAATTATATAGATTGCCGGACCAGGCAAGACGCTGGCGAAGATGAAGATTAAATTAATACATGCTGTATATACAGAAATTATTGTTGTAGTGCAAACACGAGGATAGTGCCTGCAGAGTCATCGCTATCGGCCGACGCAAGGCTTAATTAATGAACAGCGTGGTTTAGTCGCTAATTAAATTGCACTCAAATAATAGCGTATTGTGGGCACCGATGTACCTTTATTGGACGATGTTCACGGTAATTACGACACACTGTGATACTGTCATTCATTTGTGTACTACGGCCTTTTTCATAGACAGATTTCAACCTATTTTAGTTATCAAATGTTTCCTTTTCGAACGAATTTAGAATTCAGTTTGAGGGAGATGACAAAACATTCGAAAACTAAAATTGGTTTTAAAACTGTCTATGAATAAGGCCGTTAGTGTTTGGGTAGGATTGGAGTGGACATTACTGTGATTTATATACCGTGAATATAGATGACAGTAATTTTGCCAGCACTGCTCGTTGTAACGTTGGACGAAAAAAGTCCCCTAAGTAACGTTCCTTGCTCCTCAGTGTTGTTTGCGAATGGATTCGGAGAAGTCTCGATTTTGCAGTCTTTGTCTGAAAGAAATGCCACAGTTAATCAAATTATCTATCCACTGTTTAACGGGCAATCCTTCAATTACTCAAAAATAAACACTTCTGATTTTGAGAGCTTTAGAGATTCCTAAAATGAGTTTTAAAAAATTTGAGTTTGTGCATAGAATTTGCTATCTTGATAATACTTGGTAACAAAATTGATTAGTCGTAAATTTAGTTACATATATATCGCACAAATTTTAATCATGAATAGTTAACCCTCTAGTTTCAACGTTTCAATGTAATTAGGCATTGTACAAAACCCAATTCAAATGTTCTACGCTCATAGCCAATATTCAGCAACTGTGATATTTGCATTAATGTTCCTCTGCGGTCAGGCCTACCAACATTTAATAAATCCTGCGCCTGAGAAATAACCCTTGTTACACGAAATACCAGTCGAGTCCAAGTAATAACGCAACTGATATTGGTAGGTGCAAATATGTGAGCAGACGTAATGCTAATAAACTCATGTGCCACCAGCTGGATATATTGTGACCTCCATGTTTGAAGGTCAACCTGATATTATTAATTGTATTATTTTTATTTAATTGCGAAGAATGGCGAGACAAGCATGAAATTCGCCTGATGGTAAGCGATATGATCGCTCATGGACAGTAGCAAAACCAAACAAGCTATGCTTGACATTCCACTGCGCACGTCATTCTGAGACATAAGATGTTTTATTTGTAAGGTGTTGTATTTTTGTAAGGTTAGGCTGAAAATGGTTACACTTGATTTGATGTTAATTGATTCTACGTCTCGGAAATCTATAATTTATTTTTATCTTTTACGAAATCTTTACTAAGAGATTATGGTCTTAGAGTAATTGTGCCAAAAGCGTAATGTTAAAAAAACAGCTTAAGCAAAGTGTTTTTTACACATTACGCTTATAGATTATTGTCCATGCATATTGTGTTGGGATGAATAATTTACGAAAAACCTTTCCAAATGAAAAGTAAAAACTGTAAACTGTGTTTTTATTAATTGGGAATACATTCATCCTTTGAAAATTGCAAATAGCGGCCGCGAGCGATACTTCTCGAATAACCCGTTAAATACTGTTGTTTGGTCAAAAAAGCTTCAAATATAAATTCAATACGAATATTGCATATGAAAAGGCTTTTTGCACAAACAATACTATCTGTACCAGACACTTGCTTTTTCGGAAAAAAAAACATTTTTTCACACAAAAAACAATTCAATAGCACCGACTATTTTCTATAGAATCCATACCCGAATATATTTGGAAGGGAAACATTTTATTGTGATATGAAATATATTTCGCCTTTATAAAGAAATGCCCTATTTCTTGGTTTACCGATATAAGTGAGAGTCGATAACGACTTCAGTCGCGGGATTGTCTTTTATCGTTCAAGGAAATACTTATCTCGAGTTCGGATATCGAGGGTTTGGAATTTTTTGTCTTGCGGTTTTGAGGAGCTTTGTAAAGGCTCTATACCGGCTATATCGTGATTGAATGACGCAAGCTTCGCTGTAATTAAAATCTATAAATAGAAAGTAAAGAACTTAATATATCAGGGGATTGTATTTTTAATGAGGAAGCATAGTCGCATGATCATTTCACAACCGATTTTTTCATCCTATGATAGGAATAATTGGATCAATCAATGTTTATGAATTAAGACAAATGATAAGCAAATGCCTTCAGTTCACGGAGGCAGTACACAGTAAAACGATAAAAGAAGGAAAACATTAAATAGTAACTATTTACCATTGGGTCAGCATGAACTAAGTTTTTTTTAAAAGGTTAAAGTATAAGAAGTAAGAGAATAAGAATGGAGCCATTTAAAGAAAGATTCCCAACGCGCTACCAAACTTGTATTCAAGAAATCAACGAGGTTGAAGTATTGAGCTTTACCGTAAAGCTAAAAGGCACTGCGGTCGACCCTAGTACTCATAATGTAATCCTAACAGTGACGTAGCAAAACGCCATGTGTATACGCTACCTACAAACAACGGCGAAAGTGATTAAAATAAAATTACACAGTGACTGGAAAGTATGTGAAGATTAATTGTTGTGTTGAAAGCTGCTGTTTAAAATCAGTATAAAATAATACTCGTTAGTAGGCGGTTTGAAATTTACTTAATTTATGAACGAGGTTTACTTTTTATAATAGCACATTGCTAGATGTTGAGGAAACTTTATAAGAATCGTAGATGATTCTTCTAAATATTTGAGTTTCCGACAATCGTACTGAACTCTAGATACGCATTATTAAAAGTATAATAAGTATTTATTTATTGAAACTTTCATTACATCTTATAAATTTTTAGTTACCTTCGAAACGCGTTACAGTTTTAAAAAATACTCCCCGGCGGGGAATCGAACCCCGGTCTCCCGCGTGACAGGCGGGGATACTTACCACTATACTACCGAGGATATGTCGGTGCTGTTTAAATAAGCTATCTCTATTGCTTGATTTGTTCTTCCATGTAAAGAACAGCAATAAAGTAGATATTATTTTTTGGATTATTTCTTACATTTGAGGATGCTAAAGACCGAGCATGATGGCAACAATTGAGTTGGAAAGCGGACTCTAACATCAACCGAGGTAATGCTAGGCAGGAAGAAAAAGCATAGAAATGACATTGGAAATCATATCTTAGTAAATCATCAATATTTTTACCCAAGATGCAATAACGCCTACCTGAGTGATACATTCTGAACAGAAATCCAATTTCAAAGACATCTAGTTACATCTGAAACTAATTACTTTCTTAAGTCCGACCGCGACGTTTCCAATCAGAACACTGCAGGCGACGTTTTGCGTCCAGTCTGCACGAAGCTTCTGGTCTGTTTCTTAGTATTTCAGTTTTCTACATGTATCGTAATATTTTCTCCTTATTTAAATATCTTATTATTAATTTGCAAATAATGTTTATTATATTATCTTTATGCGAGTAAATTTGATGTTAATTTGCATGCTATACGCTATCCGTGTGGCATCAATTTATAGTCCCTATTCATGCTTAGTGTAAATTGGAGAAAAAACCCTTGTATGTTTATAAGGTCGTCTGTTTACCTTGCGAATGGAAGGTTCACGCTGCGTTTGTAAGTACGTGGCCTACACTCGAGAATGTTTTGGACCCAACAACCGTCAGTCAATTTTCAGCGATGTGTGTCTTACAGATTGCCACTTCAACTTACGAACCCGCTAGGCAATATGGGTAGTGTTGTTCACCTACGGATGTCATAACTAAGTCTACAAATCATCTATGAACATTTACAGAAGATTTTAATGACTACATGTTTGTTCCAAAACGTTAGCTATTTAAAAATAGGTGTAATTTAGTTTCGCGTAACAGACAACTGAATAGACGTGACTTTTACATCCACTAAGGGAATCACTACAATCTTCACTCTTTAGGTACCTATTACTGTTACTCCCCAGTCCCCACGCTTTCCTTGTTTATTTCCTACGACGCCTTCGAGTTAAGAACGAGATGTAATTGGTATTCTCGAAACATTGCTACGCAGCTAATAATATTCATACTAGCGCAATTAATCCGAAAGTTAGTTTGTATTTCGTTAGTACTCCGCCACAGAGACCAATCGTTACCGAATTTGGCTTGCAAATATTTTGACGGGCTTACATATGGAATCCCTGGGGCGAAATGTCGCCAGCCGGCCGATGCTGAACTCGTAAAAAATATTGCGGAATATTTAAGAGAGCAATTCGGATATATTAAGGTTGCAGACATCATCAGTGATCTGTCATTTTTGGATTACTATTTATTAACAATCAGAAGTACCTACCTAGTATCGGTGTTTGAATCTTTTTATAGGATTTAGTCCTTGTTTAGTATTTTAGGATTTTGCTACTTGCCAAAATAGATTCTAGATTGATGGGAAGTATCATAACAGTTTCGATTTGTCTTATTATATCGAAACAAAAAGCATCAATAGCCATTTAAAATTTTTACTAAATCAGAAGCTCGATTATTTACTATTTGAAGCTTATTTGATATTAATTTCAAATTATACCTCCACAGTTTCTTGAGGAAACTGTCTTAACAGACGGGCAACGAAGTAATCCTATAAAGGTTCCTTTTCCCTTTGAAGTAAGGAGCTCTAAAAATAGAAGGTAATAAAATAAGATATTGCTATTACAGTTTTACCTAACGGAGACCGAGGCTTCAGTGTTCCAGGAAAATTAATTACTACATCAATAAAGGTTATATCAATGAAGGTAATTTTGTACCTAGTCAATATATTAGCATTCATTTGGATAATGTGTAATTTTACACGTGGAAACCTAGCACGTGATCTTGCGCTATTTATTTCAGTCTGTAGCAAAAGGGGTTTGAATGTGTTTCAAAGTGAAACTAACTTTAGCGGCTGAAATTTCATATTTTGCTTGTCTGCGAAGTATAATAGTAATTACGTAAGAATATTGATTACTAGCTAAAATGTCGTATGAGCAGTATTAAATTTAAATAGTAGTCGTCAACCATATAAAATGAGAAATTGTTTGCTCTATTTAATTTACAACATATTTGGTGTTAAACAGCCCTTCAATTCCCATCCTTTTTCCGTCCCACTCCCGATTTCATGGACCGGCAACACATCTATAATTCAAGCGATGTGGATGTTCATGAGCGGCAGTGATAACTTACCATCAGAACTGTGCTAGTTTGCCGGCCCTATTAAAAATGTGAATATATTTAATCAGGCATTAAGCAAAGTTACTAAATGAACTCAAAATGTAACAACAAAGAACACAACATTCTCTCGAACACATTACTGGAGGCGAATGTGAAACGCCTTTAGCTAACACATTAAGTTTGCTTACACGCATCATTAACCAAATCCACAGTGCCTAAAGATTTTTACAGACGCTTTCGCTTCGCAAGATTTATTTACTGAAGCTAATTACAAAAGTAAGCACCTCGCGCGAGTTATCAATTTAATATGCAAATGATGTTTTGACGTAGTATCGTATGAGTCGCTCAAATTATTCATTAACACAATGAACTCATTAGAAGCTGTTTTATTATTGGTCAATTCAGACAAGACTCTCTCTTCCACAGCCAGCATGGGATCTGTGAGCCCTGGGAAGTGGGAAGGTCCATTGCTCAGCGACGAGAAGTAACAATAATTCAAATTCTTCAACGCAGAGAGCTTCATTCAGAGCATAGAAATCTATGGGGGATTTTATAAGTGATTCTATTTTGAGTTATGATACTATCCATATAAAGAAACCACGAAAATGCTGGGATGCCGCGATAATTGGAATTAATGGAAAGTATATACTCAAAGAGTACACATATCACAGCATGCCAGATTAAAAGAAGCTAAAGCTTAGACTTTACGGCCTATAAGGAGGTTCGAAGAGGATCGCTTGTTATATATTTTGGCTATGGAAATATTTAAAGCAAAAGCTTTTTAAGGCTTCATTAGTGCAATTTCTAATGATGATAATGAAGGTTTAAGGTTTTTCAGTGAGGTGGCGGGAAAAGTAAAAATTGTAATGATCAAGCTTAAAATTTAGAGAACTATTTTAAAATTCCTTAACACATCAGACCCTGGTTACTAGCTGATAAGCCATGCAATGCAAAGAGGATTCTGTGAACTGTACACACTGATTACATATTGTTACATCACGAACGCGAGTGAAGCGAATCAATTGGTGCAAGTGAGAAAGTTTTAACAAATTGCACCTCATGCAGTTGTTGAATGCGGGGTGGATGCACCGGTTATACTGCTGTATAAAATGTACTGAATAAGTTGATATTTAACAGTTTACCACCGCTACATTGGCTCGCTTCACTTGTAGAAATGTCAACTGTTTTTTGTACATTTTGTCGTAAAACAGCGATGAAAAAAGACATATTCGTGTTTGACATTATATTTTAGTTTTATTTGAGTTTAAAAGATCAAAGAACAAAGTTATCATGAGCTACCAATGGCCTTATATTTTATGTAAAAATGTTTCCACATAAAAATATTTTTACGGAGGCATTAAAGTTAGCATCTGGTCATCGTTTAAGGAAATTGGTTATTAAAAGTTTAAATGTGTTATATTAATCATGAAAAAGAAAATTTAAGTTCGGAAATGATAACTTGTTTCGTTTTTAAATCATATCGAATAATATTAAATAAGTTGAACACCTAGCGTCCAAAGCGATACATCTCTCTGAAGGAACTCAAGCAGCAGCTGCTAAATAAAATTATCACCTTGACAGCCTCCGTGACGCAGTTGGTTTGACGCCGCCTGTGAAACGAGAGGCCGCGGGTTCGATCCCCGCACCGAAACAAATATTTGTGTGATCCACAGGTATTTGTTTCGGGTCTGGGTGTTTGTGAGACCGAAAAGTCTCTCGTAGCTTCTGATACCCACGACACAAAACTCGATCTTAGTGTGGGGTCAGGACTATGTATGTGACTATTGGGTGTGGGTGTATTTATTTATCTAATATAGGCTTCGGCCAAAAAAAGTCTCAAGAAGGATATAACAGCCGATGGTCTTACAATCGAAAATGCTAAAGACCATGCGAAAAGAGAAGATCCATCAGATTGAAGGCCCTGGATTAACGCAAGGCTGTATTAAATTAAAATAACAATAAATCTCAGGCACGAACACTAGTGTCGACAAACTGAAAACTGACGAAAATAAGAGTAAAATAACAAACATCCGCTGCGCTGGGTCCGAATCTAATCGTTATTATTAATTTACGATACGAACCCTCACTGCACGCTGAGTTAAGGCCCCTCCGGGATCAAATCTACTTCGCAACTCATATATTATTCAATCTTTCCTCAGGTATGAATGTTCATTAGTCCGAAAATAAATTTGTTGGCTCTTTTCATGTTCGCCGACCTTTCTCTAGTGTCGGCTTAGGGTTCGCAACGACTTAAGTTTAAAAAGGTTATTTATAAAAGTTTTCATGCTCACCGGACCTTGCACGCCTTTGCCGCAACCAGTTTTCTGGAATTAAGCTAAACTTTTTTTTCACTGAGTTATTAATACTTCTTAGCTCTGAATGTGGGCGGTTAGAACATTTTTTTATAGTCGAGTTATCTTTACATCTTAATGACAATTTTAAATCCTTGGAAATTTCCTATCAGAAAAAAATTAAGGCAAAATTAATTTATGTTCGCTGTGAATTCTTGTGTAATGGAAACTTAACACGTTTAAATTCAATTGTCGGATTATAGTTCCTAATTTATTTCAGCAATTATTAATATAATTTGTATAAAGAAAACAATATCAAGCATTAAATCGCTTAGTTGTTGTAGCGGCTACAAAAGCTACGACTTTTGACTATCAAGTTAGTCAATTTATTTTGTTTAAATTATGCTCTCTCAAAATATTATTCTTTGGAGGATGGAGCAAACAATGAATACAGGCATGAGGGTCCTGTA
The DNA here is from genome assembly GCA_949752805.1 of Deilephila elpenor. Lineage (NCBI taxonomy): Eukaryota > Metazoa > Arthropoda > Insecta > Lepidoptera > Sphingidae > Deilephila > Deilephila elpenor. Next base: position 10,945,480 of record OX457099.1, read on the forward strand.
TGTTAATTAAAGACAATGATTACAAACCATTGAGAAGATTATCATAGGCCGACATTGGCATTCAAAAAATTGATTACGAATCATGAAATTGAAATCTTATTCATGATTCTATTTGGAAAATCCCATGCGACAGTACAAATCATTTAGATGTAAATAGGATCGTTCTTCAGGTAATATGAAAATACAAGATTGAACTTTGGGGTGATAACCAGCAAGGACGATGATGATGATGATCACTCACAACACGGAACAGCGATACAATCTAACCTTAACATATAACACAAAAAAAATACAAGATTGAAGCAAATCTGAGATAAAAAATTAATGAGTAAAATAATGATGGCTGAAATACAAGAAATGAGAACCGTAGACCTATATGTTATGTATTGGCATTTGGGCATGGATGGAAAAGGGGACAAAGAAATAAATTGTTAAGGGACATGTAAAATTGTTCGACGTTCAGAAAAATCTGGTATCAGCAACGCGGTACCAGGTTCATAAAACTTGAATGCTTTTTAACACAGGCATTTAAAAACTCTACCTAAGAGAGATGGTTATCTCTTGTGGATATGAAGATCCCAGCAACAAAATTAATACTTTAAAAACAACATCATGAGAACCTTAAACAATTATTATTTAACAATAAGACAAAATTACTATGCAGCTGCTCTCAGCTGTTATTATAACCATATAAATTAACACGAGCTAGATTATTCTAACAGTCAAAGCTAAATACAGGTTAAATTAAACTGAAACAGAGATACAACGTTGATCAACCCTGATGCCACAAAATATTCGATCAACAGCACGACCATTTTGAACAATATTCACAGAGTTAACGGTAAATAAAATGTAAAATGTAACATAATATTTGCATGAGCCATAATCATGGTAATATAGTTTGTCTATGAAAAATGTTCTAAAATACAATTAAAATGTACAGACGAAGAAAGCAGACATATTATTAAGATAATGTGTGTTTTTAAAAAAGCGTGACATTTGTGATAATGGAAATGTTGGCAACATTATATGCAATTTAAAAAAAACCATTTTAAGCCACTTTTTTTTGTTTTTTTTAAAGTAGCGATTTTCGTATTTTATAGTTCAAGCCGTTGAATTGGACAACAATGCACCTCATCTGCCGTGTTATTTGTCATAAACATCACTTATTTTGTTAGTTCTGCGACACACGACTGCATTAAGCCCTATCAACTAGACACTAAATACCCATGGCACATTTTACTGCGCAACAGCTGTTTCCATTTAATATCTATATTGTATTTATATTAGCTTAATGTATGAAATAAGCATTCTGCAGTTATCCTTCGCTTGGCGCTACACAAACGGTATTATAGTTGAATGCACCCCGACCACATAATAAGAGATGCAGCCGTTTTAGCTGGCACAGCGAGGAGTCATTGACCCCAACTTTTCTTATGTCACGAACAAACTTTCCATGCAGCTACTAATCTTAGTTGGGTCGTAAAGTATGCGCGAGCACCGAATACAGGGATAAGACATTGATATTCAAAGAATAACAAATTTTGTTTTGAATACATTAGCTGTAGCGCACGAATGTAGTAATTCGGAAATAGCATTCTGCTAATCAAGGATAGAATAGAAATAATATATTATATTCTAATTTTTATTTTCATTTGGATAGTCTTGTGACAGTCTGTGGCGCAGTCTGTTAGATGCCGGCTGTAAAACGAGAGGCCACGGGCTAGATCCCGGCACTGAGACAAATTTTGTGCGATGCACAGGTATTTGTTTCGGGTCTGGGTGTTTGTGACATCGAAGAGTCTCTCGTAGCTTCTGATACCCACGACACAAGATTCGATCTGAGTGTGGGGACAGGACTATGTATGTGACTGTAGGTGTTTATTGGGTGTATTTATTTATTTAACCGATCTAGTGAATTATTAGATTAAATATGTGACCATTTCACTATTTTCAAATTTGCATTCAAGTTTATGTTTCCCTTCAGCGATTGAATTAGGGCCTTCCATATCAGATTTTCGTCTATATAGACATAGAGGTATCACTTAGCTCATTATATATCTAATTACCCAATTTTGCTCCTAAAACCTCATTCAATAACTACAACATTACTTATAATAAATAAAATAAATTCCAATACACGTATATTGCTACGTTATAATTAAGTATTATATTTTCCAGTAATTATTAATGAACGGGAGAATTTAATATGAGGAGAGCCTTGCGCTCTCCAATCGTTTGTAAGCCGATCATGTAATTATTCATGCTAATTGGATTTCCTCTCTATGGTATTATTATCGATTATAGAGTTTACTCTTTGTGTAATGGTATTAAGGGAAGATTAACGTTATAATTTTCATAGACCGCATTGTGCTTACTTACTTATTTTCTTTTATATACTGGTGTAATACATGCGCCTGATGGTAAGCCCTGGGTAGGCCATATAGACCAGGTATTCTGTTATGGGTATGTCTCATCCATTGTCGTAATTTTTCCGGCTTATACACGACTAAACCCCAAACTCGAATCATAGATTTTCATGAATGATGATTACTTCTCGTCTGGTAAGTCACTTGTTTCTTTGCTACTATTGTAGTATTCAAATTAGAAGCGAAATGTTCGGATCCCAGTATCCTTACCATATTACATCGATTCTATGTAGTCGTGGCTTAGAAGCGTTAAAAAAGAAGTATTTTACATAATATTAATATTTATAAATTTCATATTATGAAATTTTAAGAACTAATATTTTAATGTAGGTTATAGTACGACTTCCTCTTACAGTTCATTCTCTTCTATCTGCTCTCATCTGGATGTAACCGAATGTATTAGGTATATAAACAAAACGAAATAGAACATTTTAAAAAAATCGCCGAAACACCAGAGATTTCCGCATTTACGACACAATGGCGCAGAGACGGCTGTATTCGGTAATTTGAATGTTTTTAATGAAAAGGCACGCGTTTCGGCGTCCTTTATTGCGTCGTGTTAAAGTCCGCACTTACGGAGGTTGGGAGCGTGCGATATTCCGGTGTTGCCGTTCATTGTGTTACATTATTACCACTTACCATCTAATGCGGTTTTTAAGCTTTTCATGCTTAAAATAGGTATTTTGGTTTCATTATGATTATACAGCTTTGAACATTACTTCAGCCAAGTGTGAGCTTCAGATTTGAACCAACTGTGTATTTTCTATGTTCTGAAGACTGGCCCAATAACCATCATCATCATCATCAACATCAACCCGTTGCAGTCCACTGCTGGACATAGGCCTCTCCCAAGGTACGCCACAAAGTCCGGTCTGCTGCTTTACGGTCTCCCATGCATTTTCGGAATTTTAAATAATGTTTTTGCAGGTCTAATTATCGCTATGTTGAACCGTCTTATATTTTCTTTACAATTTAAATTCACAGAAAATGCATTGTCAATTAATAAATATTGGTTTAAAACACATTCCTCAAATCTAAACTATATCAAAGACAATAAATTAAATAATTCCATCGTGCCAATGAACTGCTTCCATTCTTAATATCTTGGATGCAGCCAAACGAAAAATCCTTTGCTCGCGTTCAATTTATTTCAATACGATGCGCTATAATATTAAGTAACGTTGCATAGAACACCTAGAACACTGAATGCACTGAGGTCACCGGCCTTGGGGTTGTCAGGTATAAAATAATTTAACACCTCACTGCGAATTCAATTTAGCAAAATTGACAATCTATTTTTCCTTGCAACACTGCTCTTTACCGAATATGGGTTCGCTTATGGGTTCAAGGAAAACGAGTTTGTCAAAACCAATGTGTATTAGTTAATGTTGATTGATGCAATTTTGGTGTGTATTAAATAAGAATTGTTATTTAAGCAGTTTTTTTCATTGCGTTGAATGGCGAGACGAGTATGCCATCCGCCTGATGGTAAGCGATACGACCGCTCATGGACTGTGGCAAAACTAAACAACACCATGAATTACAGAGCAATGCTTCGCATTCCTGTACGCTCGCTATCCTGAGGCATAAGATGTTAAGTCTAATTATGTCCAGTAGTTACTCACACAACAGCGCATTTACACTGCTGTTTGGCGGGAGAAATAGACAATGCGGCCGTACCTACCCAGGCGACTTTTTACATATGAGACACCTAACACAAAAAAAAAGTTTACGTAATTATTGAAAAGAGGTAATAATCGCCAGGTCGTATCTGCCCGGAAATGCTGCTGTTCGCAATAATTGGTTCCAGAGGTTTATAGTACTTGGAAGAAAATTACGGGAGTAACATACTGTTGTAGATTTCAAATCCCAGTTGAGTAAGCAAAAAATAAAAAAGGTGAAAAGAAAGACATCTGTAGTCAGGGAACAAATTATCTTAAGCTGGTAACATAAGCCCTTGCTCGGTTGAAGTTCGTGTTACGTCACAGCATCCCTGCAGTCCGCTGAATTGTTTACATTGCATTATAAAAATGTTTCTTTGTGAATTGAAATTAAGCTTGTAGACAGAGTTTTAAGTTAATTTTAAAGGAAAGGAACTGTATGTGCTTTAGATTAAAGACATCGTATATGCGCAAAAGCTTTACTAAATTCATTTTAGTCGTTTTATCTTTTTCAAAACACGCTAAGTGTATAGAAATGCTAATAATACATTCTATCTATGTCGATGTAATATAAATAATTATATTAATGATTTTTTGAATATCAAATATTTTATAAAAGTACAACTTTTATCACAATTTAATACTTAATATTCTATTGACACGATAAAAATATTGATAAAGGTCGGGCCAATAAAAATTAACGCGAATTAAAAAAAAAAAAAATTAATTATCGAACACGATAATGACATTTTAATTTCAGGCAGCTAAACCAATTAGCGACATGCTACTCGCTTGTACGAGTAGTCTCTAGGCGTTTTTCATTAAAACTTTATCTATTTGCTACTGCTATTTATAGCAGTTATTTTTGTAGACCTTAAGGCGGGGAGGAAGGCTGAAAGCTTAATTATAACATAATATTTGCCTTGACAAACAATTTCCAACATAGACGCTTGTTCCTGGGAACTTTGATAACAAATAATTACTTGTGTTATAATTTTTGGCCGACTGCGTAGTTTCTTGATATTAATCTAGAATATTTTGCGAGAGCGAAGTTTATTTTCGTAAGTGATATCCTATGTTCCGTTCCGAAGTTTGAGAGAACACTTACTCGTGGAAGTTGTTACTTTGATTTCCTAAAACTTTTGGATAACTTCTAAAGGCTTTGTTTTTACGTTATATTATTTTACCGGTGCTATAATATTTTTTCGGTATGTTAACATTGAATAATGTTTGTAGTGGGTTTTTCATATCTGCTTGGATTTCAAGTACCGTTAAATACGGTGGAAAGTCTTTCCTAGTAATCCACGCATTGTGTAGAGTTCCAGGTTCAACCTCCATAAATAAAGAAAAAAATATGTCTAAATATTGACCAGGCCGGCAAAATTATTTTGATATGATGTTAAAAAAACTCGAGTGTTTTAATAGATAAAAACTGAATACCAAAGTTGCATAGAGTAAGTGTCTATATTTTGATCTGGTACATTAGTTAATACTGATAGCACTACAAGTCGGAAATAAGCTCTACGAAAAATGGGTGGCACTCGTAGCATCTCTGTCTACCCTTTGATGGTGATGATGTGGTCTATTAGGCAAATCCACTTATAAAAGTAACTATAAAAAAAAAAAACAAAATAAAAATGTCACCTACTGTTTTCTTTCAGAATTATTAGAGAAATAAGTAACTAAATTATTCTCCAAGGAACCCAATGCCATCTTAAATTAGTAAATTAAAATATTTCACAAAAACAACACTCAAACACTACCCGAAAATTCTTTAAACAAACGACAATTCATTTCGCTAAAAATCACACAATGCACCAAGCTGAAGACATAACAGCGCATTTTCTAATTTAAGTACAAAAAGTGCATCAAATAAGTCCACGAATCCCACTATCGGTTAGATCAGTCCCACTCCGTACCACTCGTCGGGTGAACACCCGCTTAACTGACCTATAAGGGAGCTCTGACGTAGGAGCCGTATCGCACCATCTAGTGAATGCAGCTCGAATTTCAATGCTTTATACAGTATTTTTGTTATGGGGGTCGTTGGACGAGGAACGACTCATTGTTTTGATGGATTCGCGTCGAGTAGCGTTTATAAAATAGTTTGCTTGTGATGAAGGGATTTGTGTGGATGTTTCTTTTCAGTAAATACCGGGTATATCAAGACTGCCAAGAAAACGAAGCCAGGTAGTAGTTTTAGTGCTTACAGACATAAAACTAGAAATTTATCTTAATAAGCGACTATTTTTGTATTTTTTAAATATCGTGTTTGAGTGTTAATACCTAGTTTTTGGGTAAATAGTAGTTTAAACCTTTTTGTACCATCGCGTCTTTAAAAACAAAAATATGTATATTGTTATTTTAGGAAAATCTGTGTATTTATCACCCATAAGTAAAAAAATACATAAACAAATTCCAATTTTTTTTTCGATCGCAGTCTTGATATACCCTGTGTGTTGTGGGTTTTGTGTTGGGTACTATGATACAAGGCTTGAGCTGGGGGTACTAAAACTGCGACAGGTTTTCAGTCTCAAAAATCCGGGATAAATGTTTGTGGAACTCACAAATATTTTTCTCAGCGGGAAATGAAGTCGTGGCCTTTCGATTCACAACAGACGTCTTAACTAACTGCTTTGCCTAGACTAACTTGTAAATGTTATATACTATTAACTATGAATACTCACAACATTAATTGATGAATTGTTGAAGCCTTATTTTCCTTTCAGGATGAAAGATATAAGTGTAAGAAGAGGGGAACTAAAAATATATTTACTCTACCTTTCTGAACTATTAATAACTTTTCATTTGTAGTTTTGTAAGTTTTCAACAACGAATAAGAAAGAATTCACTCCTGCAATATATATTTTTGGAGCTATATTTGCCGTAATACTGATCTTTAACATCCAACCATGATGTAAATACACATCTTTTTTCCAACAAAAACGCCTAACAGTAGTTTCCTCCCAACCACTATAATTTACCCGTAACAATACATTATCGAACACACATTTTACACAAGCACATATCATGCAAAAAGATAGGGAAATCATCTTTCACCGAAAATATTTCAGGTAGCAAATGTAATGTACCGTCCGGGAAAAAAACGTGAGTCGACTACAAAGAGAGGCCACATTCCAAAAAAACACCCACGGCCGCTTTTACCCGAAAAAAACCTTTTTGTCAACGTGTCAAGGGGATTTTTGGCGTAAATATTTTTTCACAATTGTTACTTATATGTGGGAAACGTTTATCAGGGGCCGGCATAGTCACATAGTGACTAAGGCTCATAAAAATAAAGATAATAAAAAAAAAACGTTTATCAGTAACTTCGTGCGGAAAAGCCTGATGTAAAAGTTATAGGTAGTACAGTACAAGGCAGTACAGGAGTAAGTTTCTTTCCAATACAACGTAATAAGTATAATTAACGTGCTGTTAATACATCAAGTATAAAAAATACTTTGAAGGAATTATAGATAAGTAAACGGCAGGAACTTCTTTACTAACATCTAGTATGTGTAATAACGAAGGATAAAAAGAAAAAAAATAAGGTTTATTATTAAAAATTCACGAGAGAAATAACAACGCCTCTTCGCAAACAGTTCTGTTACTCGGAAGGATTTATTGTGATTAAAATCTTATTTGGAATCCAGAGATTAGGATTTATGAATTTCTTTCTTTGTCTTGAATTAATATTATTTGTCTGTTTCTTATTCTTGTTCGACGTTTAAACGATGTACCTATTATTCTAAGGTCCAAAAGGATGAAGACGCTTCGCATGTTGTCATTTGCCTAACAAACAAGAAGACAATAAAACATTCAATCCAGCCATGGAAGTATCATAAATAAATTATGTACAGTTGCTAACTTTCAGGAATCTTACCCACTTTACACACGAACGAATCGTCGCTTTATTCTTCCGTCAGTGCCCCTAGCCGGAACATTTTGAAGTATCGTATAGTACCTAATTCTCGTATAGTATTGTAAACGTTTCCCGCTGTAAAATTTGAGTTCCAAATACGCTCACAATGGCGCTGTTTAAATTCCCATACAACATTTTACTATTACTATTCTATTACGATACTACAAAATGTTCCGGCTAGGGGCACAGATGTGTAATTGGCCTTAACCGATTCTCAAAAAAATCTACTAAAAAGTTCGCATACTGTAACACTCTCTTACAAAGCAAATACATTGTTTGAAACTGACAATTGGTTTTCTAAATTCCTCTGTCATTCTGTCAACATTTCCCATACTATTAATGCGATAGAGCCGTATCCATAAATTGTACCTGAGCAAACTATATTTCTGCACAGCATTCATTTATATAAAGTTTCAAAATGGCCGACGCGGAGTCTAAAAAGAGTAAAGTATCAATGATGGCGGTGAAGAGCCATTCGCGCACTCGTTCCACGGCTGCCTTCAGCAAGTCCATGAGTAGGATGCGGATGAGAAGGTCCTCGTATGGGTTTAGAAGTGTCTCCGGATTGAGACCTGTGGAGAAAGTTTCGCAGGTGGGTTCTTGGTATAGGTAGTGGACAGTGGTGTCAGGTTTTTGTCTTGTATTTGCATGGCAAGTTGACATAGCTGATGGTAAAGTATCGTTCATATAGAATTTTAGATTCACCGGTTTTTCGATCTTGAGATTTTTATATAAAGGTAAACTTAACATGGGCTTTGCATTAGATAAATACGATCTACTAACGAGCTTTTTATGCTGTCTCACCTAAGGTGACAGCAGTGTATCTGATAGTACGTTCAATACTTTCTATTTTCTCGATTGACGACATAATTATCATCATTGCCGATCCGTTCCATCATGAGCAAAACGTGCAGGAAAATTGCGCACAATAGAGATTTTATAGCATGTCAAAACTGCCAACACGCGGTAGGCCAGCATGATATACTATGGCCCAAGTCCTCTCAATTGAAGACCCGTGCCCAACAATAGAATATTTACAGGCTGAATTATTACAGTTTTATACCATCGCGTATATACTTTGAGATGCCAAACAATCAGGGCCTATTCACCGTCAACCATTTTGTTCCAGGTAGCGATAGAATTCAAGCGGCCTGCGTTGATTTATTTCAACACTTACCAGTTGAACCCGCACCCGGACCAGTGCTTCCATGAGGCGAACGTCACAAAGGCGACAAACGAGTTACTGGACGAGCACTTCACTGGACATAAATATAACGCGCAGGTTTTGCTCTTGTCGGTTTGTTCGGGCGTGCTTGTTTGAGTTTTTAGGGTGTAAATGGTTTGATAGGTTGAAGGTGAAAAGCAAAAGTTTTGTTTTTTTTAACATCATCTGTTATATTTAGAGTAAATATATAAAGTAACAGATTTTTTTCGTGCTATTAAATAATGCTGGGATTATTTACGAGTATACTTTAATACATAACTGATAACTACATTGAATATTTTGATTTTTAGGGGATTATCAAGCTGTATGTACTAGGAACAGATGAATACTATTATAATATATTCACCCAATTAAATTAAATGAAGGAAGTCTTTAGAATTACTTTAACATTTATCAAATTTTAGCGACTGGAAAAACGCCTAATCTATCCAGACTAATTTATACATTCATGAATTTAAAACACTTAACAGGAGTCCCCAGCCGTAGCGCTGCGCCTAGCCGGCGAGCTGATGCGCAAAGTGAAGGCGATGCAGTTCAACAGATACAGGGTGATCACGGTGGTCACCATCGGCCAGAAACGCGCCCAGAGCTACAACAACGCCATTAGCTTCCTCTGGGACTTCGAGAGGGACGGCTACGTCAACGTTCAGAGAGAAGAAAACTCCGCGTTTATACAAGTAACCACGTTTTGTATTTATCTTGATTGAATCCCTAACAATTTTCATGATGATGACGTAACGAACAGTTGAATAAATTGAACTGGACGAATATATTACTTATATTAATATTGCCACGTCGTTGCGCGTTCAAAATTTAGGCCACGCTTCTGACTTTTGGCAGTCATGTGTTAATGTTGACATGAATTTTAAACCTGAATTTCTATCGTATGTAAAGAACGCTAACTTGCAATAGGCAAGCGTGGTGGATTTTGGTCCAAGCGCTCTCAATCAAATTCGCAATTTTTGAGGAATTACGTTCATACAGGTGGATCATTATAAGTTGATACAAATGTGACCTTACTAAAACATTGATGAAGGAATTATAAAAATACTAATGTCAATTACTTCCATGCACCTTTTTACATAGATTATACTTTAAAATATTAATTTGTTTATTAAAAAAAATGTCTTTATGTAGTCTTTATTCTATTTAATTGTACTTTAAAAGTTCGATTCTAGATATTAATCATATTTTAATTTAAAGATACTTAAAATATTATATACCTATTAAATGTTATAATAATGTCAGTACGGTAAAAGATATATCAATGTATTTTTGTAATAAAGGCTTTTTCTGATAACTAAGGTTTTTTTTCTTTTCCCTGGGTAGAATAAGACATAGAACTTATTTTCTCTAATTGTTTGATGTTCTCTCAGTATATTTATCAGACTTCATAATATTATATATCGCAATTTCCATTTTCTCTATTATCTCGTGTAGGTATATTTGCTCAAACCGTAAGTCAAACTGGATATGTTTTGTTGTTTTCCTCAAACCTCTATTCGTTGAAATTGTAGCTTAGAAGCGATCAGTTTTTACATGAAATATCTTTGTAAAAGATCAAATTAATAGAATTTTGTAATCCTAAATTATATTTTAATGACTGTAATACGCAAAGATACCACAACCAGGTATGATCAGGTAATGACAGATATGATCTCCACTCGTGTGCTGGTTTACCACAGTTTCATAGTTATAATTACAATCATTTCATTTTCAATCTCATATATAAACTGACGCCTTTTCCCAGAAGAGGTAGGCAGAGGTGCTACCAGGACACCCACGTTTCGCCTTGTGTATTCCATCCCATAATGTGATAGGGGACGAGCGACAATTTTAAGAGAAAGTAGAAAAACATCGATTCGCCATATAATAGTCGCGTTCACAGTAATTATTTTGTACAACTCGCCTTAAGCTGCTGAAATTACAGCATAATACAAAATAGCATACCTAACGAATGTTCCAGACGTGGCTTTGACAATCCGCTTAGATATAGAGATTATGAGTTCCTTTGTGCTGGCTTACCTACAAGAATAGGTAAAGTCTAAAGCCGTCTGTGTACTATTCAGTGCCATACAATGACTGTTTTATGAAGAACTTATTAGAAAACAATCTGTCAGTATTATAGTGCATCCATACCGCTGTTACCGATTGTAAAGCGACAATGTGCAACACGGTAACATTAGGTGACAATCTGAAACTTTTGTGGCTACTTACTATCATTTGTGGAATATTACTGATAGAGTTCGTACACTTTCATAGTATGAATATCTCCGTTGAAGTGGAAATAAATATCTAAAGTAAGCCGGCTTAAAGAGTAACGGTCTTATTCAAAGACAAGTTTAAAACTTATTTTAGCTATCGAATGTTTTGTCTTCTTCGTTGAAACTGAATGCAAAACTCGTTCGTTATTCGATAACTAAAATAAGTTTTAAAACTGTCTACAAATTAAGCTGTAAGTATGCAGATTTGTCACAGTAAGTCAATTAGCTTTCTAGGGATCATAAAGCAAAGCAAAGTCAAACGTAAGTCAATGATTAAACAACCAGATTCCTAGTTGACGTAAAGTTAGCAATTAGAAACTCTGCATTGAATGAAGTTTAACACTGATAGAAACGGGTGTAGGTGTGATTCGTTACGTGGATTCGAAGAGGGGATGAGTTAAATTTATTTGCCATACAGTAGTTTCCAATTAATAGAAAAACATGAAGAATTTTTTCAATGGCTGTATTATCCGGATCATAATCGAAGCTGGAAGTCATTATTGTTGTGATTTTCATGAGATAAATTGGATTACTTAAATGTTATGTATACTATTAATTTCTAGTAAGTATTAATTCACTCGTGAATTTTGTTAATATTCAGCGGATGGGATTACCATAATACATTCAACAATATTTACTTCTCCCATCGCTTTTTTATTTAAAAATGTTACTCCCACACCGAAGTGACTCGATTACGAATTTTATTTATACAAATTACAAACGCGTAGGCGCCGACACTTCAAATATTATGTACGTAGAAAAATCAATTCTCCGAAGGACATTAAAGTAACTTAATATTTAAATGGTTTCACGGTCGTAGAATAAATTGGGACTTCGCTGATACTTTGAATTTTGTCGGGAATTGTTATGAAATGTTTCGAATTTATTGGCATAAATTACGGATCCAAATTTTGATACCACAAGACTTTTGATTTAATCACACATTATACCTCCGATGTTGTTTATGACCTCAGTCAATAATTCTGTAGATTGGTTATATTATATTATCATATTTTCTGCCTTGACACAATTTGTCTTTATTCTGCCGTATATTGTAAGTATTGCTGATGATACATAGTATAATTTATCTTATACGTTTTTTTATGAACTGCTAGCTTGATTTAATTGGAAATTATCTTTATTCGAGATAGAAACTACATGCAATAATGCTTTTTTAATAATAGTTCAACCTTAGCCCATAATAGGCCTTACTTCAGGGCAAAGGTTTGTTCTATAACCCAAAGCAGTTTTGCATTTCATTATAAATTTCTTTGTTAAGAGATGTCGTGGCAACCAAAACCTACATAGCCACTTTAACATGTACTATGTGCTGTACTAGGAAAACATCGTGAGGAAACCTACATACCGAAGCCATTTTAAAGAATTTCTACGGTATGTAAGTCCGCCAACCCGCACTAGGCCAGCGTGGTGGACTTTATGGCCTAACCACTCTTAATCGATTCTCTAGATTGTAGAGTAGGCCCGTGCCCAGCAGTGGAACGTATATGAGCTGATACATGTGCTGTACAAAGAGTTTTAGCCTGATAGCCAATGTTATATTCATTAGTTTACTAACTCTAATGTACCTGATCCCATACATAGAAATAATATATGACATTGATAACAACTAGAGTCCATTAGGCTAATTACTAATCGATTGCTATTCAATACGAGGCACCTCATCAGCTAAAAACTTTCATCAAAAGACGTAAACCCGACCGTCGTTATGTCATAATATTTATCGGTAATTAAGTGCAATATTGGGCAAAGTCTTATTTTATTAATAGGAGAGGTTATGTTTGAATCCATGACCAAGTACGAGTAGATTATCTGATTTTCAAAATCTCATAGAGATTTTTTGCATATGAGGGCAGAATTAATGATGTTTCTTTTCATTAAAACTATACATGATATGTAACTATAACTACACACGCAACCTAATAAGTTGAGGCTCTTTTGTTAAATCTAATCATAGACCTAGCGTCTAGACAATCTGTTTTAATCTAAACTTGGTTCTCTTTAACCGAAATCTTCACACATAATCAAGTGAAACAAAAAGCAACAAACCAATGGATTTACATAACATAGGGCACCTTGAGTTAATAAATGTAGATTGAGATAAAGAATACCAATGGTATTAAGCCTTATTTTTACATATGTATACATACATAAACTCACGCGTTTTTCCCATAAGGAATGGGCAGAGGTGCTATGAGGACACCCCCATTTCGCTTTGTATGTTCCGTCCCACTATGTGATTAGAGGCGAGATTATCGCCATATCGGGCACAAATTCCTGACTCCGGGCTGATAATGAGTTGAAAAATCCAATATTAATTTGCCCGACCCGAGGTTCAAACGCGAGACCTCAGGTCATAATCGTACCCTTGCACAACTACGCCACCGAGGCAGTCAAGCCTTTTTATTGAAACTACAATAAAAAGTTGACGACTTGGTTAAGGTGATAGGAAGACTCTGGATGCAGGCCGTTCCCAACAGGTTTATCTGGCGACCCATGGGGGAGGCCTATGTTCAGCAGTGGACTTCCTGTGGCTGAATAGAGAGGGAGAGAGAGAGAGAGGATAAAAAGTTGATAATATTGTATGCACAAAAGGCAGTGCAGCTTCGGTCATCAATGCTATTAGCTCTCAGATGATTGGCGGGTCGCTGTACGTACGCGTCGTGTTTGCACGTGCACGTATGCACGGACACGTTTCGCCACGTTTCAAATTTTTATCGCATCTGACGAAGCTAATATTCATACGATCGTATCGAAACAGCTCAAATTAAAAACAAACACGCGGCCCCGAGAGGGTTGCATAGTTTTATTTTAATAAGAACTCTGTGTGCAAATATGTTTGGTTATTAAGTGGATTGGATATTTATCCATGATGTGATTATAATTTCAATATGACAGATGTTTTTTAAAGCTAGGTTAAAATCGGAATTTTGAAGCTAGTAGCTACCCTCAGTTTTCAAAAAAACCTCAGATACACGTATTTCCGTTACTGGAAAATTGCAATTGCCAGGCCGCCTTACCAATTTATGATTTATCCTGTCATCTTTCGCTCATACAGTAGCTACTTTATAGCAAACGGGATTTATTTATTATTCTTAAATTTCATTTGACCAATAACCGACACATATTTTTATTGAAATCGCGAAGTAGTCGCTCATTTTCTGAACAAAATCACAATCTCACAGAAACAAACAACCAAAACACAAAACATTCATTCCCACACTCGCGTCAATAAGTTACATGAAAACTAATATACAACGTATTGGATACCGTGGCGGATATCGGTGCACGAGCATTTGCATATAAAATGTTCCGAACCAATACTGACTAGACGGACTGCTGTAATCCTAAGAAATAACAATATGTTTGATTAAAAGTTGATTTGTTGGTTCGTTGCTATCTGATTTTTTTACCTTGCCCAAAAACTTGAATGCATATATAGATTTCGTTTAATATTCGAAATGTGATTGTCTCACTTTGAATCATATTCATAAAAAAGCCTATTGTGGGAAAAATCACTATTAAGTGGATATTACTATTTAGAATATAAGATGTCAAGATTCACAGATTAAATAAGCTAAAGAAACGAAAGTAATAAACATAGTGGACAAATCCGCTTTTACAAAGAACGCAAACTGAAGAAGAAATCCTGAAAAACATGATGCGGAAAATTGTGGACCAAACGATAACTCTATCAGTTGTGTGACAAAATTACCATGAAAATCAATTTGAAAACGCGTAAAATGCACAATATTTTTTTAATTAACGTTTAGTACGACGCGGGGGCGTCTTTAAGTGCCGATTACGATGCCCTTTGAGGATGTTATGGCGGCCATAATCATTAAATTTTCTTACATAATGGTTATGACACTGTAAGCAGTAGTTTATGTGTATTATGCACACAACGTATACTCGTAAAATGTAATTTTCGATATTATTTTTTTGCTGACTCAGCATGATATTTGATGAGCAGCTGGAAATCGCAAGGTTTGAATTTATTACATGACCAATATGTTACGATTTTTGTATCCTTTATCAAAAAAACATATAACTATATGAGTAAATAATGAGTATTTTTATGTATAAATATAAAGAACACTGTTTATTGGATATAAGGAATCATCGATACCCATCAACTCCCATAACAGTTAGGGAACGTATATCACTATTTATTGTGCCATTATTTTTAGTAGTGTCTTGGCTGTAATTAAAAAATATAGACATAATTCACCTCATGAAAGGGATGGGTAGAGGAAAAGCAGGCGTTATTTGGCTTCCGTTTTCTCCACAAACTAAACTATGGCAGCAGAGAAGCTGCTATTTCATGACTATTTAAGGGTTCTATATGTATTTTTAAGACGCTTTTATTAGCTTCGCCTGTATGTATGTATGTAACGGATTCTCTGAAGTCGAGTATCGAAAAGTCGGTATATACATAAATACCGGCATAAGCATATCTATGTATATATACAGATTAATAACCAACAGCGTCTCAAAAAAGAAAATGATATGTCATAATTGTGCTATATTTAGTTACGCCATAACTCACGTGAAGAAGAAAATAAAGTCACTGTACGTGGTCAATCTAGTGACACAGACTGTAAAGGCATGCATTAGACATAAATCTTGCCCGTGACCTTCAGCCTCGGTTTAAATTATCACGTGCCTATTACGTTACGACACGGCAATTACTAGTTTTGTTACAATGTCTTGGTGTGGAAATTAAACAGGGCTTACTTTGTAATTCATGTAAAATGATAAGTCAATTTTAGAATTTATACGGTATGTCCTAAAAGTACCTAAGCCAAAATCTATCTAAGTACTTAATAGTTAAATAATCCTTTATAATATTTATAAACTAATCGATCAGTTAGTATATCGCTGTTTCATGCTACTACTGCAAAAGATAAGTTGGTTTGAACTCAAATAGTAGATAGTAATGGTAAGATGAACTAATATATACGTAAATTTATATAATAGTATGTTCCTTGGATATAAATACACTTAACAGGTGCTATACAAACATAATTTAATAAATATAACTCATTAAATTTAGATAAGGATACCGCGCGAAAATAATTTTCCTTTAGATCCGGGCGTGCCAAGTTCTAGCGGTGCGTCGCACGACACTTAATTTTTTTGTTTTAAAATGTGTGTGTGATTGTATAGATGGATGCAGGCCACTTCCAACAGGTATATGTGGCAATTCGTGGGGGAGGCCTATGTTCAGCAGTGGGCTTCCTGTGGCTGAAGAGAGAGAGAGAGATTGTATACTTGAGTGCAATCTAGACAGTTTTATGAAAACTTGCAGGTTTCAACCTCCGGTAATACTTATCTAATTTTTCGATATTTAATATGTTTTACGATTCCTTTATTAAATAAATTGCAGAAACTAGCTTTGAAAAAATCGCCAAAAGTATTTTAGAGGTACACCAACCCGCACTGTAGGACGTATATAGACTGTTTAACGAATATATAAAACAAAGGCATGTAGGTATGTACCTTCTAACGCTGTAAATTTTTATACAGGTGCTGTCCTTTAAAGAACCATTCCAAATGAAAGCAAATGCGTAATAAGAATTTCAATTTCATAATATTATAATTGAGCAAATTGGACCGCAGTGGAACATGGAAATAAGTTAAACAAATATTTTCCTTTGAACTGAGAACTGGGAAAAATAGCTGCGGGCGCTTTATGGAAGATCTTCGTGAAATAGCGGGTAGTGGTAAAGAACAATAATTATTATTTTGAATCACACATTGGGACAAATGTTGGTGTGGTCAACAAATGTTTGGGTTTGTCTTTTGTAAAATAAAGCTATCAACAATGTCATAGAAAATGTAATTGGAGCTGTTACGTAATTGTCTGACTATTGGGTACTTGTAACCACTCGTCTCAATGGAGTGTTGGAATTTCTTTAAAAATCGAATGTTTGAAGAGTTTAAGCATAATTAATTCGAATCCACTGAAATGAAAGTGATATTGCTATTAAATACTTCTGCGGGCTCATTCAAATTGTTATGTATAATATAGTGTATTGGCAATTTTTATTTTACAGGTTTGTAGTTATAATATAATCGATATAATTGTAATTGCAATAGATGAATTCTCGCTTATTAACTTTTAACCTCCGACAAAACAAACCAAAACACTGTTCACTTCTCTACCTTTAGACACTTCGGCGCTATCAGTATTACTTACCGTTTCCGTCGGCTATTTTTCACTTGATTTAGCACAATCCTTGGAAAGCATGACGGATTCTGTGGCTTAGTCGCGGTCACCTGTTGGTCTGAGTAGCAAACCTCCATTGTTGTCCCAATCCGGTTTAGTCTAAATGGTGGCCGATCTAATTTATTGATAACGTATTGGATATTGTGGTGTGGAATGGTCTTCAGTCGTGTGAAAGGCTATTTAGAGATTATAATGACGCTGAAAGCTTTCGCGTGTGTGTTTCGTGTGTGATGTGAAGTAATTTATATGTGATTGGGAATTGGAAAAACTGAATGGCAAAAATAGAAATTAAATTGCCAGTGTTAGTTTCGAGACACAATTATTAAGAAAATAAATTCGGAATAGGAGAAAAAAGAATATACAGGAAAATTATGATCATTGCCTGATAAAACTTTGTCGTTATAACATCCACTAGAGATTTTGAATAATACTGATATCACAAATTAAATCAAAAGTAATAAAGCTATATCTTTTCTTTTCTCTTTTATACTAGTCATTGGTTGTTGACGAGCAATAATTCACTTCAGATCCAGATAAACGTTATGATCCTCTACAAATACGGATCGAATTATTTTCAAATGTTGGTGCATCTTACAAAGGTTAAACCATTCCGCCAGTTGTATAACGATCCAGACACGTTTCACATTCGCCACCAGCAGATTCGTTCGTTTTATTTGTTCGCAAAATTGGAATACGAAACGAGATGCTTTGCACGACGTGTATGTGAAGATTCATGTAACAAGTCCGTCTGTCTCTTGATAAGATTGTTTCCAAACATTCAATAAACGAAATAAGTTTGCACATAGCTTGTCCCTTGTATGAACTTGTTGACATTACGTCGCCTTTCGTGTCTCCTGAGGCGGTGGCAATGAGTTTAAATTATTTTTGTGCTTGTATGCCGAACTTGTTTAAATTTTGTGACTTGGCGGGATAGGGTTGAGTCTTATTAATTTATTTAAAGGTATATTTGTGTTCTAAATTAGAATTCTTCTAATTATAATAATGTATTTTCCATTGAGCTCTTTATTATGTGCGTTCTACTTCTCAAATAGTACGCATAGTGCCAATTATCTTTACTTCGTGCATTATAGATTTATCTTGATCATACCTTTATTCACTTACTGAAATAAGACAAAGTTATAAAAACAAACTTTTATTATAATTCTAGGATCTCTTTGAGCTTACGTGTTTACTCTCAACATCCTAACATCTAATAGATGTATTACAAAAAGTAGGCGCGTATGCCTATGTGTCTAGACCTGACATATTTTATTCAATGATCCATAAAATATAGGCTACATTATTTACCAAATAAACATGAGGGATGGATGTCTATGAACAAATTTTCATACATCAAGATATATTAAGAACGAAAAACAATAAATATTTTATTGCGTTGCTTTTGGATCAGTATAATATTTTTGGACAACAATTTGTGTAGCTAATGCGATGACAATTTTTGACCAAAGGTTTCCAACAGCACAATAACTAGATTGTAGCTGTCTTGAAGTCTTGTAGAAATATATTATTTGTGTTGAATACCAAGGATAAGTTTCCTTAAATATAATATGGATAATAATAAATAACTATAATGGTTTCTTAGATATACGCGAATGTTACACATTGAAACGACGGGAAGTTAAAAAATGTAAAAATTAAACCAAATCCACGATAAAATCCGTAAAATTAGTTTTATTTTAATTAATAACTATATTCTGATAAGGTATTTTTTTCTATTAGTTTATGTTATATGCTATTGTGCATATATTATTAAATCTGTAAGTTTAACATGGTTGAAGGAATGATAGGTAGGTAATTAAACATGTGATATTTGCAAAGTTACACCGTAGGTATATTATGAATTATATCATATCATGGCTTTTGTTATTTATACTTTAGTCACTGAGTTCAACTTAATTTCAAAAGATCTATTCGCCAGCAGTGCCGCCTGCATGAATTGAAGTAAACAACGCTGAATACAATTTTTCATAATAAACAAACTAGACGCTATTAAATATGAAACCCTTTGTTTTCCTTCACAATAGCCTTTATCCTAATTGTAACAAGATCTTAAAAACGGCTCTAAGAAGGTATTTGCCTTATAACAAAGGAGATTGCAGTGATGCCATCGACTTGTTCTGCGTGTACTGTTTCTTATTATTTTAAGACCGTATTGTTATACCGTCACCATAAATGTTCTATAACATACATACATACATAAACTCACGCTTGCAGAGGTGTCACCAGGACACCCACATTTCGCCTTGTATGTTCCGTCCCACGATGTGACAGGGGGCGAGCCTATCGCCATATCGGGCACAAATTCCTGACTCCGGGCTGATAATGAATAGAAACATCCAATATCACTTTGCCCGACCCAGGACTCGACCCCGAGACCTCAGCTTTGTAACCGTACCATAATACAACTACGCCACCGAGGCAGTCTATAACATGATCTTGTTATATATAGGATAATGGCATGAAACTGTTATAAGCTGATGCATCTACACACGAACATAAACATAAAAAAGAACATGTACATACTCGGCGAGCTTGGGCGACAATCCCAAAATTTTTGGAATGCTAATTGGGCCACATTGCACCCGAATAGATCTGTTACTGAATCATATTTGCAAATATGCTTTTATCTTCTATGAGTTTATTATTGTGGTGGTATTATTATTGAGTACCAGAAACTTAAAATAAATAATAATATTTCGTCTAGATAATGGCGTTAAATCCCATACGCCATAACACTAAAGACTTTTAGTAGAGCCACGGTAGCAGTAAACGGTAGTAATAAGTGATAATACCTAGTAAAATCTGAGTTTTCAGACTTGTGCGTATAGTAGTCAATCACCACGCACTATAACGGTGAAGAAAAACATCGTGTGGAAACCTGCAAACTAAAGCGATTCGGAAGAATTTCTATGGTATGTAAAAGTCTGCCAATCCGCATCAGGCCAGCGTGGTGGACTATACGGCCTAACCCCTCTCAATCGAAATTATGATTTTAGAGGAGGCCCATGCTCTGCAGTGGGACGTATATAGGCTGATACAATTGATATAACTAGTAAAATGAACATTTGTGAAAACTAATAAGGCCTAGTCCCATAAGGGTTGTTTTCGAGTGCGCAGCGGGTGGTAAAATAAGGCAAATAATCTTGCAACGTGGCTGGGAAGTTATGTTGTGTCGATCACATGTAGGTTAATATAGAATAGGTTGGCAGGAGAAAAAGAAGATTTCTATGAAGGCTTTGATAGAATTTTAATAAAGTGTTTTCCGCCCTTTAACAAAGAGGCTTTAATTCCATCCACTTCCAAAAGAGAACATTTTATAACGAAAATACAGCGATAAGCGAACAAAAGGGAATGTTTATGGAATTTAAAAGGTTAAGCTCAAGTATCGGTTAAATAAAGATTTTATTACGAGGACGGTAATTAAGGCCCGGCTTGATATTTTTTATTTGACGATAAGAAAGGAGCGTGGATTTTATTTGTTAGATTATACTCCGTTAATTTTACAAAGAATTTTACTTTTTTGGAATATCCATTATTTCTCGTCTGGATTGTTGGAATAGTGGCTTCGGGCGCTGTCAGATGCCATTGGCATATTATATTATTCCAACGAATGTTTAATTTGAAAGGTTATTTATTTGAAGTGGATTATGTTTTATACCGCATAGACCCGGCAAACGAGCAAACGGCTCACTTGATGATAAGTGAGTACCGCCGCCCAAAATCATCTTCATCTTGAATGTGGTGTGTTACAGGCTTTGCAAAATCAGAGTTGATAGAGAAGGAAAAACGACGACGAGGAAAACGACATTCAGTCTCTGGCAATCACACGCGCTGAACCGAACCCGACAGCATAGTTATCGCTCACAGGTTTTTTAAGTGGCATAGTTGCTGTTACAGTTGAGACAGGTCATTGCTATATTAGTTCAAGGAAACTTTAATGTGACTGCACCACTTTAAAGTATGCTATTTCATTATCGTCGTCAACCCGTTGCAATCCACTGCTAGACATAGGCATCTCCCAAGGTACGCCACAAAGCCCGGTCTGTTGCTTTATTCATATATTTTTTTGAATTAAAATACACACGTACAATTAAATTTCATAACTTTATACATTAAGCGTTTGGTAAAATATAAAATAAAAGATATTGACACAATTTTCTAGTCCACTACTAGCACAGTACAAGATAAGTTTTCTTTAAATTATTAGATTTGGAGCTCGTCTCGTATTATAAAATACGAGGGTTCGAGTCTATGTGGCCTAAATTCAGCCGCCGAACCGCAAAATAGAGCGCTCGTTTATATTCGCAAAGTACTAGTTTTAACTCAAACAATACTAGTTTCAGACCTTTTGCTTTGTCTTTGTTGTAAGTAAGTGGGTGATATTTCCACTAAAATAATAGTACATGAAGCTATACGAGTAATATTATAATTCTCTCTTCTATCTTCTCTCTCTAGTATTGGTAAAAAATTGGGCTAAAATATTGGTATTTTTACATAGAGTATTAAGACCTTCACATAACAACTTCTTCGCTCGCATCTAAGAATTGTTTCAAATTGTGAAAGTTCATGACAACGGTCTCTATTTACTTAAGACCTGTATGCTAGGTAGCTCATAATACAAAAATGTATTATGCCAAAAATTGTGCTAATCCTCGCCTAAAACACTACAAATTAATTCAACATGAAAAATACGGTCGGTGTAATTAAATAATCCCATACGGCTTCATAATTCGCATGTATATTGAAAAATAAAATCATAAAAATATGTGACGTAGATCGCATAAGCCGGGAGTAATCCGC
This sequence comes from Deilephila elpenor, assembly GCA_949752805.1. NCBI lineage: Eukaryota > Metazoa > Arthropoda > Insecta > Lepidoptera > Sphingidae > Deilephila > Deilephila elpenor. Next base: position 10,968,052 of record OX457099.1, read on the forward strand.
GATAGTTTTATGCGAGCGGACACCATGTCTGCGGAGCACTTATCCCTAATGCCGACCGAAGTCGTGTTGACTGGACTAGATGATATTGTAACAGAGTAACGTGGGCACAGAGAGTTTAAGTCGTTTTTTTTTTTGTTTTTGATCAACATGTATCTTGAATGATAAAATATGCTTCCGATTTAATTAAACTTAAAATTATTTGAGGTTTCAGAGATATAGATATTTTTATGATCATCTTCAATCCACGATGATACGATAGCTAAAAACTTGCATAATGACTAGTTGCAAGCAGACTGTTATCAGCGACATTCTGAAACCTTCATAAGGTCATCTATTCACCCTTTGGTTGGATGTCCAACGCTTTGCGCTTTTCTAATTATCGCTTATGTTTCATATAATATTAGATTATTTCCAGAAAAGGCATACACTTGACTAATCGCAATATTAAAAGCTAAATCTTTGTGCAACATTTCTACTAATTACACCGAGCCAACGAAGCGTAAATATCCATTGTTTGCAGTAGAAACTCAGCTGTTACTAAGAATTTCAGCCCTAAGACAACTGACCGTGAGATCCATCTTGTGATGGCGGTCAAAGCCATGAAAATACGAAAATAGTATGGTTTAGCTCCTACAAAAAATAGCTCTTAAATGTAATAAAGTCTCCGTAAACAAAATACAGAATACTAAAGTGAATTTTTTAATAAAAACTTTGTAGAAATATCTGATAACAATATTTTTAATATAAATGTACCTACACTATTCTGTACAGCTGAAGCAAATACAACTCAAGTAGCGAAATCTCCGATGAGCTGAAAACTACATCTCTGAGGGAATCATTCGCCTTTTTTCCTTAAGAAACTAATGGATTTTCTTCAGTGCAAAATAAAACACGACTCGCCAGACCGACTGTCCACACTGAGCTTCAGATAATTTCAATTTAAAATACATATAAAGCGCGGTATTCGTCGGGAATTTTTAATTTCCCGCCACCATATTGCTGTAAGGGACACTGTGCACTACTTTTCCGCTAGGAAGATATTTATTATACAAGTTTCCAAGACATTATTGCCAGCATTACGGGGTAATACGTTAATGATGCTAAGTAAGGAAGCAAGTGGGGTGTCGGGGTGTCTTCCCGGGGTACTTTTAAGTACCGCCGTATCAAAGGAATAACTTTTTAAAGCGACGCGAGGTGTACTTCAGAGGTAATTTTTCAGAGTAACCCCGCACCGGGGGATAACAAAGCTTTGTAGTTTTATAAGATTTTTGAAGTGAAACTTCTTTATCGGGGTTGGAAAAAATTTTTCGTTACGCGTCACATTCTTCCGTTACGCGCCATCTTTTTTTATTTAGTAAATTAGTACCCACTTCAGTAAGCCACACCCCCAACCGTTTCCAAGCCCCACCCAAAATTTTAAGTCCCACCCACTTTTTTGTAATTTGATCCTTACCCCCCCTCTGGCCTTCCCCCACCCTAAAAATTTTACTTCAACCCCCCTACTCATATCTCCGGCATTATCCATCGTAGACCCACCGACCTTGGGTTCATTAGAACCGGCTCGGTGAGGGCTACAATCCTGCCCCAACAGAATTCCCGAATTCCCCCTCCACAACTTTCCCCACCCAAAAATATTTTAAGGTGCCCAATAGCCTACCCACGAAACCTGAACCCCCCCCCCCCCCCGCCCCTACCCCCACCTAAATTTTTACCTCACCCCCCCTAAACCTATCTCGGCCAATAAAGGTCGTGGACCCACCGAGCTTGGTATCCTCGGAACCGTCTCGGTGAGGGCTACAAATTGGCCCCGATAGAAATCCCAAATTCCCTCAAAAATTTCCCCCCTCCTAAACTTAAACTTTATTTAATTTAGCTTTATTTTACCAATTCTGTAAATTTGTAAATTGATTAATTGATTAATTGATCATTTTTCGAAAAATGATGTCATAAAGAAGTTTCACGTTACTTACGTTTCTTACGTGTGTACACTAATACACACACACATTTTTTTTATTACGTTCTTTTTTATACGGGAACGGCAAAGTGACTGCATTGCCCCAGATGGGGAAAGCTGTATTTTTCAAACAGAGTATGGACTAGAGATTATTAGCTCTTGCTGTTTGGAAAAATAATTGCAGCCTGATTGAAACTTTATCTACACTGGCTTCTTTCGAAACGTAGCATTCCTGTCAAGTCAACCTTGTATACGGTACTGGGGAGGAAACAAATAATATCCCGCTACTAGGATATTTTTGTTCTATCCCAATATAATTGTAGTGTCTAATGTCAATGCTATCTTAACCTCCTTAAGCTACTTCCAGATGTTTTTCACATTGTTTACTTGTGTATGGACATTGGGACGTCGTGCTGGTCAAAAACCAATTACTAAGACAGTCACAAAATTCGGTAAATACGCCGCTGTTATAGAGGCATCGTACGAGTATGTAGTTTTGGAATTGAGCCTTTTATCGCTGGATGATGACAAATGATGAATAATTTGTCACAATCTATCTTTTGATACGTCCGACGGAATATGCAGTTAAACGCTGTCAATAAAACAATACTTTTATAATTGAATAGTCAAGTGTAAAATTACTATATCTACCCGAACATCCATTTTCACATTTCAATACAATGTAACCATATATATAAGTAACATTCTGTACAACGTATGTGACAAGTGAAAAAGCGTAAATCAAAAACATTTTGCGAATAACAAACCCTTAAAACTTACTAGTATTTCAAACGTTCAATACATTTTTTAAAAATAAAATACTGTGAAAAATACGAATAGAACAACATTCGTTTGAGCGCTGAATGAATCGAGCTATGCTCCTGTGCATTGATTTGTTTAATTTTATTGCGTTCGCGAGCTGTTTCAAAAGCAATACGAGATTATAGAACGCTATGTCCAATGTGATTCTCTTTTATTCGCTTTCGTACAAATTGATCAATTTGAAAGTCTTTTGTTTCTTTTGTTTGATTCGACGGTCGTCTTTTGAAATGCTTTTATTTATGCACTTTTGAGAAATCCAATAAGAAGTTTCATAATATTTAAGAGGGTAGAAGATTTTTAAACTGCATGGGTGGCGCAGTTATACTACGGTACGACTACAAAGCGAAGGTCTCGGGTACAAATCCCGGATCGGGTAAAGTGCTATTGGATTATTTCATTTATCAGCCCGGAGTCTGAAAATGTGCCCGACATCGCGATAGACTCGCCCCCTATCACATCGTTGGACATAACATACAAGGCGAAATGTGGGTGTCCTGGTAACAATTCATCCTACCCCTTCTGCGAAAAAGACGTGAGTTTATATATGTATGTAATATATGTATGTAATTTTTTCTTTATACCAAGACCAAGTTTTAATGAAACTTCGTGTAGAAGGCTGAATTCCCCAGGTGTTGCGTTAGGTTGTAATTGCTTCAGGGTTTGCTCTGACTTAATTCTAGTTCTCGATATAACAAGAACGTCGTGCTAGGTATACCTAGCATGAAAATTATATTTATTGCACAAGTGTACTTTCAGCACTGTCAAAGCGTTTTTTTTAAGTTATTCATTATAATATTTTTCTTACCACGATGCTTTTGAAATCCCCTCGATTCTCGTTTAATTAATAAACTGGCTTACTGTATTAATCACAATTAATACGAAGATTAATTAATCAACATTTCAGCTTTCTACTTCCACCGTTGCTATAATATTCCAAAATAACTCCACCAATATTGACAATGTAAGTAAATAAGATAAACAGTACAGCAAACAGTGTCCGGGTAACAAAGAGCGTTGTAGGTGCGCGGTGACGTCATAGCGCGCTGACGTCAGAGCTGCGTACATGTAGGTCAATAGAACGCGCCAGTTCGGCCCGGGTAGCCGGCAGCTCGAAATAGGTCGCTGGTAGGGTCGTCACATAGGATAGATACCGAACAATCAATTCCCAGCTTGTAATATAGATGCACGCGCGATAAAAATGAAATGTTGCAACCCTTTGTTTCATCTTTCCAATTTGTTGCTCTCGGCCCATTATTCAGTGCAATATGTAGCGTAACATTGCAAATTATGTATCAGGTTTGAATCTGTCCCTCGTATTTGAAAATTCTTGTATTACCATGTTTGTGGAAAAATATCGTTTATTACGAAGTTTTCTAGTTTAGTTTTAAAACACAGTTCTATATAAAGAATATTATATCCCCCTTTGTGATATTTATATAGCTATATAGGTAAATGTACTGCATTAAACGTTTCCAAGAAATAATTTATAATAACTGAGGGATTTAGGATCGTTTCAAAGTAGTAATGAAAATATGAATAACTCCAATAATTAGTGTCCTTTTTTTCTAAAAGTAGAGATGGACACACATTTTTGAAATGCCGCATCACATAAAAAGTGTTTTCTTTTTTTACGAGCCTGTAACATCCCACTGCAGGGCAAAGATCTCTCTTTCCGCTTTCCATACATCCCTTTCGAGGGCTCTATAAGACCAATCCTTCCAATAGGCGTCCAACTCGTCTCGCCACCTACGTCTAGGCCTTGCACGTGGTCGACGCCTCTTCGGGTCCCATTGTGTGATGGTCTTCGCCGACATTTTATCTGGTATTCGATACACATGTCCAGCCCTGACCCACTTGAGCTTGGCGGTGACAGTCAATTTTTTAAACCTCGGTTTTGCCATTTAAATTGCAAAGTAAATCATCTTGTATCTTCTCTACACTTACATTATGTATCTTGTATTCATATTGTAGAATTTGCATAGCAATTTTACGCTTGACCGCCTCAAATCGATTCCTCACGATAAGCAATCCAAGTTCGCGCAAAGTTATCATTCAGACTATGTACTCTCTTACTCGGGTACCATGGGAATCAAATGTATGTACCTACATGGTGGAAAATCTGTTATAGTATATCAGCCTGTATCTATCCGGTTTCGGCAGGCCTAATCGTGGCGACCGGAGAGAGGTAACCATCTCTTGTCGGCAGATATTTATATCTCGATTACATTCTTATCTCGATTATATTCTTCCATATTTATTATCTGGTGTCATGTAGTCTCATTGCATTGCCAGTACCTATGTAAAAATCTATAAGTAAGTTACATAATATCATTATGATTTTGTTTGTGACAAGCATAAATATTACTATTATTTTTGATATATTTCAGAAAAAACAATAGATTTTTGAGCAGTCATCCCTACCTAAAAATTCGTGAGGAATTCGCGACAGTATCTGCTGGCTCAAACACCTTAAGACATAGGAATGAGCTCAATACGCTGCGTAAGAAAGGCGGCATGTAAGGGACTAAACACATTTATTTGCCTAAATCACCCTTCGTCGATAAAAAACGCTAGTTAAAATAAATACACCGCAGCATCAGAAAATACATACATAACGCTGACCCCACATTAAGATACGGGTTTATATCGTGGGCTTCAGGAACTACAAGATTTTCCGGTCTCACAACAGACCCAAAACAAATATTTGTGGCTCGCACTAGCGTTGATTCTCTCCGTGCGGAGAACGAAGCTGCGGTCTCTTATTTCATAGCCGCTTATCAACCAACTGTACCACAAAGCCGCTCAATTTTACACGGAGACGTCTAAGCATACAACTGCACATTCTAAGCGCTTTTTATGAGAGATATTAAATGCTCACAAGTGTGTTTTTACCATTGTTGTCCTAACGCATGCCAACAGCAGTATTCAGCGCTGTTCTACCGCGTTCAGCGACATTCGCGCTGTATTAAGTAATCAAAAGCGTCAAGGGAAACCCGAATGTAGCTGAATTCATGTAGTAACACCCTTATGTTGGGCCTGACGCGATGTCTGGCTTCGAGGATTTATTATCTGCCGCTTAGTGCTTTGGAACAAAGGATTTGGGTTAAACCGGCACTGTATCGCCGTTGTTCACATTACATTAGCATTTTTGCTGCTTGATGAGATATTTTTATGGCCATAATTAATATGAGGGATACTATATTTTAATTATTTAGATAAATTTAAATACCCACAATAAGGTTGTATTATCATTCACGTAGATGTTACTATAACCAGAATGTGATTAATTAGTCAACGACTGGTCTAACCTAACACGTTTATACCATGAAAATATTGTATCGATTGAAAAAATTTATCGAGTGCAAAATATCCAACAGGAATAACAATTCATCTGCACTGCACAATAATGAATGAAAACGCATACAATTTTATCCGGCTAAATTTATAGAGCCACATAAATTAATTCAATTATTGTTGCTGCAAAGGATTATACCGCAAAAGTAAAGCTTAACATTTTATTTTCAATTTGCGTACATTTAATTCGTTTACATACAAATAATTTATTTATATAAATTATAATCTACTGTGGTGGATGTAATCATCCGTCTATAGATCCGAGAAACAAGAAAGCTAATACTGATAGTAATTAGCACCACCCCAAATAGCCAGAGCAACTGATATTCACAAATGTTTTTACACTGGCACGTCATAGTGCATACCTTACACATAACGATAAGGACAGGTCTCCCTGTTCAATACAAATACAGTATCTATCGGCGAATCTTAACCAAATCCCGCTAGTCAACACAATAGGGTATTTGACTATCATCGAATGTTTGTATTATTTTGTAGATAAACACAAGTGCTATTAAAACAAAACATTTTTATGAAAACAGTATTAAAGTACCTTGTAACATGAGGCAGATATTAGTATTTTAAATGAAAGAGTGGAGACATCTTACCGTCTCTTCCACACCCGCCCACTATAAAGCATAGTGACGTCACAAATTTTGTTTTGCATCTCTTTTCAATTACCCCCACTACAAGATTTAAAACGTTTCTAACTTGTTTAATTCTGAATGGATTTACAAAATTCTTTGTTTGCTAGATTTTGGATATGGATACTTTTTGATTAATACATTAAAAAATAATAGTCAAATACCCTATTATGCTGACTGGTTCGGCACCCGATAAAGGCTGATCTGGTTGATGCTAGAACGCGACACACTGTAGACATTAAGATAGGTTTTCCACCTTCCTGATCGGTGTTCTTTGTCTGAGCGTCCGAGACGGTTATTTCATTCTATGGTCAAACGTCTATACGCCTCACTTCATTTGCAAGACTGAAAAATATATTTATATAAACAATATTTATATCCAAGATAAATTTGAAATGGAAAATGAACAAAAACAAAACGATGCGTGCATGCACTGAAATGAATAAGTTTATCAACAAAGTCTCGTAGAAAAGCTTAGCTTTGTTAACACCAGTAACAGTTTAAGTGAGTTAAGCACTTGTTTAATTATCTCACTGCACAATACTCTTCAAGTAATTACTAAGTTAATTCGGTTAACTTCAAAAGCAATGTAATTATCACAAAACACCTGAGTTTGCGTGTGTTTATTCACTTAAAATATTTAATGACGCATTAGCTCTTACTACGGGTTCATCTGAGATTAATTCTATTCAAAATTATATACACAATATTGAATTAAACCATTTAATATCTCAAAATGGTTGTATATATTAAGTGTAATTTATATCGACAAAGACGATGAAGTTCGACCATCGTGTTTGGTACCACGACCGTAATGTACTAATTTGTATTGTCCGTAAAAAATAATGTTAAAGTAAATACCAGTGAGAATAATAACGAACTCTTAATTCCATTTTAATTTGAGTAAACTCTCCTATCAATCACTTCACCTGGGCATCAAACGTGGAGCCTCACAAATCACAACCCTTGTAACTGGACACAAGCTATAATTTGTATTAGTAAAAAAACAACAGAATAGTCTATCATATAAAGTTTACCCGATCCGCCTTCTCAAGCCGTTTACATGAAAACACTTGAAGTGTGCAAAACTGAAGAATATAAAATCGAACACTGCGGAGCCCAAACACAGATTCTGTAAACATTTAAAACTCGTTACGATCCTTATTTCTAGCCCCTGAGTACTCTGTAATGTGCTTATCTAAAGTTTCATTATTGTTGTACAAAGATTTCAGAAAATGAGCATTTTCTGTAACGTGATATTATAAAAGTTCATTACGATTATTTTGGTGCTTTCGACATTTGAAGGGTATTGGTATTTTATTTAATGATTGTGTGAATATGTTTTATGTATTATGTACTAGGTACTGATACATAACAATAGATAACAACAGACACCATGGATCTTCTTTAATACATTAAATATCATGAAATATTCTTTGCGAAAGAAAGTTAATATACCGAGAAAGCTGACTTTACTGGTGGTAGGTCTCTCATAAGTGACACGCCGCCTGGGTAGGTACAACCGCAATGTCTATTTCTCTCGCCAAACAGCAGTGTAAATGCACTGTTGTGTACCGATTAGAAGGACATTGTAGCCAGAGTAACTACTGGACATATTGAGACTTAATATTTTATGTCTCAGGATAGCGAGTGCAGTGAAATGCCAAGCATTGCTTTGTAATTCATGGTGTTGTTTGGTTTTCTACTGTCCATGCGCGGTCGTATCGCTTACCATCAAGCGAATGTAATGAGCGTCTCGTCATTCATCGCAATAAAAATAACGCCGTTATCCACCACACTGGCATAGCAAAGATCAGTAAATTCAATAGAATTACATACTTTGTCATTAATGTCTTAATTAATAATAATATTATCGACGGAGTTCTGTGCACGTGCACATCATCGATTACGAAATCGATCTTTTATTTTATTTTATGTTTTCACTATCTTATTTTATTCGTTTAATTTATTATTGTTTTTTTTTGTATTTTTAATTATTAGTGTTGTTCGGCTGCTGGTTTGACGCCCGTACGTCACCCAATGTGTCCACTGAAAATCAGCGTTGTGGAGTGGTTTGGACCACTTCACAACATTTAGCTGAGTGGATACCTATCGGTCACAGCCGCGACCAGTCATTTTTGTTGTTATTATTTTTTATTGTGTTTTTTTCTTTCTAAGATTCATGTTGCGTCTGTGACTAATAAATCGTTTTTCTTTCTTTCTTTCTTACTTTGCAATTATCGCGTAGATCTTTTGTATACACCCCTACAATATCCACATTATCTTTACCGTAATAGTTATCGATATTTTAACACCATAAAGACTGCCGCTAATCAAAAGGATGCTTGTAATAGTATTCTCAAACTGATTTTGAGAATACTTAGGATGGACTTACGATTTTTGACCCCCAAATGCTTAAACCTGGATTCAAATCCACGTTATTCCAGCGTAACAGTATTAAAAATATGAGCTACCAACTGAAACATAAGCTTCTTTTATTTATGTACATATAAATGGCCTCTTTCGCCACCTGGCCATTCATTTCTGTAGCCTCGTGCCTCGAATATTTGGAGCTATAAAAATGTCATTAGGGACTTATATCCACCGCAATCAATTCGTTAAATGATCTGAGAAGATAGGTAGTACGGTCTTTTGAGTCTCCAATAGGGAAAACCATTAATGGAATTCGAGAAGTTAATTTTGTCAATTACGACCAGACGTTCTATAGGTTTTAAGTGGATTCCTTAATGCTGCTTTGGTAATGCTTTTTATACTTAAAAGTAAAATAACCAAATCCAATTTAAACTAAAGTGTATTTAAAATTCCAAGAACTGCTGTGAAAGGAGGTTGCAAGAATACTTGTGGCCTACGCATTTGCCCGTCTATACTCAATAGGTAAAACTAAAGTGTGTGTGTGTGTGTTTATTGATGACTGATCATATTTTAAAATCTTGGGTGTTTATCGCGCTTCTAATATATAAATAAGTGAGATATTAAATATCATCTCATCATATTTTTTCACAAGAAGTCTAGGCTTACACAATGATAATATTGAAGAAATCTTCGCAATATTGTACCTTAAGTTAGGCGGACTGGCTAGCGTATGACATAGATTTGAACAATTCAAACTTTTCCGACGACGGTGACATAATAAATATAAAGTACAACAACCGACATAAAATACAAAACAATTAGTATTTAATACAGTAAGGTTTAAGCGTACGGCTATTCAAAATAACTATACGACATGGTACATTAAGCAATGTCTTCAAGTATGTTTATCTTGGAATTGTTAAGGCACCCGGGGAAGATTAACCTACTTCGGGGACAACATCGCCTCCCACGGGAATAACCGTTTGGAACTTGCTTTCGGGGCTTAATTATGTAATTCGCGTTTGTGTTTTCACGCGTTTCTTTAGAGATAACTTAGTGCAAAAGTCCTTGATAAAAGTTTCAGTCAAACAGTACTAACATGTGACTAGTAGTGCAGTCCTCATTCGACCAACCTGAAGTAGTGAGATTGTTCTTTTTTCTAAACCAACAACATATTATATATGTACTTGTTCTTTCCTCTCCTTAACCCCTTTCTCTTTTATTTTAAACGGGAAAGCACCTAATTTTTCATAAGTATGAGAATTTATTCAAGGACGTCGGTCACCATTTACCATTACATAAACGCATGGCCATGCTTATTATAATATTAAAACATGTTACATGATATAGAATCCACTTTTAATTTCTCAAAAATACAAACAATTTTTTTTGAAATTCTACCGCTTCGAGATTTAAATCAAAAGAAATGGAGATAATGACTTCCATTATCACAAAATCTACGAAAATTAATCTTCAACGACAAATGAAAGCATTAAGGAAGAATATACGTGTATTATCTCCATTATAATTAGCCAAATAGTAATCTCCCGAGCACAAAGCACAATAGGACTTAATTATTAAGCCCGGATAATAAGAGACACTACGACACGACTTTCTGGCTGAAAGCAAATAATAATCAGTCTCACTGCTACAGTAGGACAATTATATATCTACATTTTATGTTTACTGTGAACTTGAATTTTAATATAAACGACAATAGCAACTTTCAGGAAGATTTGTATTTTCATGATGATAATGAAAATTTCGTCTTCATAAGTACGTTATCCTTATTTTATGATTCAATGTTAAAATAAAAGAAGAGTAAGGAGTTACAACAGACAATTTCAATCTTTCTGAAAAAACATCTAAAGTCATACATTTCTAAATATTTATTTATAAAACCAGCCTTTGTAATAAAACCAAAATACCGCACAAACATGAAACCTTTAGATGCACTTTGTGTGGTAATCATTTAACAAACAGTCAAGTTGTAGGCCCCCCAAACAACTTAAGTAGCATTAGAATACTCGTGGGAGCAAAGTTGAGTTGCGGCGAGGCACCTGAGTATCAACTTAGCCTTTCAAGGCCAGCTTACTTGAAAGTTATAAGGGATTTATGGAGTTTGATATCTGAAAGCACTGATAAGGGGGGGCCGTTTTGTAATGTTTGAGTGGTGTAAGATTCCATGACATTGGTTTGAATATACCTAGTCTCTATGATCCGAAACGAAATTCGAAGTTTCGAACGTCTCACGTAAAATTGTACGAATGTGCCTAGTATTTCACAAGATGTTCGACTCCTCTATCGTACGTCGTAATCGTAGACATAGTTCGGAGTAAATGATAAGTATCATAGAGAACAATGCTAATTTTTAAAAGTGGAAAACTACGTATTATCTTACTTCTGACGTCGAACTGCCAAACATTCGAGTTTCGTTTCGGATCATAGACTTACCCCCCTGTGTTGGAGACAATTTCTTTGTTACTGTCGTATGAAAAATAAAGGAGTATTTTTTTTTGTATTTTGCTTGTGTTTAATGAATATGTCAGGAGTTTTTGCTTAATTTATATTCGGTTGTTTGTACCAAGTATAAGAATTTGGTTAATAAAGTAATTCAGAAGATCATGAGTTTCATCATTTCAATTAGTTTCATCCTTTTTATCTAATTTCCAATAAAAAGTAAGATAACAGAGGTTTAATTATAGTTATGCTTAAGAAATATGCAACAATAGGCCCAGAGCCTAAATGTGCTCTGTGAAAATAAGTAAAATGAAAAATTCTCATACTAAAATAGCCAAAATTTACTAATAACGTCATGAAATATTACATATTTCTGGAATAAATTTACATTAAGCAACTAGAAAGCTTTCAAGTTTTTTTCGTTAGTTTTTCGTGTTTGATTTAAAACAGATCTCCAGAGAGGCTTCAAATTCATTTTCGTACCTTGAATATTATTTCGGCATAAATTGATCTGTAGAAAAAAAAATAGCGCTTATTTTGCACAAAATATTTTTCATCAATTATTTAGAAGGGATACATTTCATAATTGAAGGTAATGATGATTGTTAAAGTTTTATTGGGGGGATTATTTTTATAGCCCACCTTGCACGTCATTAATGTGCGAAATTTTTCATTTACTTTGTTTATTGCATACGTCTTTGTTGCGACTGCTGCTAGTACAGATTTACAAACATATCTGACCCGGTGGCCAAAAGAGGAAACTAATGACGCCTGATATTACGCCAACATTTTACCTATGTACTTTCTTTCAAATTGCCAGGTGTTTAACATTAAGTCCAACACCAAATGCGATAACAGCAACTCTCTCACCGGGTCAGATATGTTTGTCTTACAGTACGTATTTAATTGATCAAATCAACAACAAAACGTGAAACAAACGTCATGAAATTATTATGTACTACTGAAATACCATACAAATTATGGTAGGTATTGTATATAGGCTTGAATTTGAGGCATACATTTCTTTGGCATTTACAATATTTTTTATGCGGGGATAGGTTACTCGCTTCTACGTATATGAATTTTACTGAAGTAACTTATTTAAGTTGTCACATTTGGAGTTGAAATTATAAAAAGCTGTGATGTATCTCACCAGAGAATAAAATTAAATCCTTTAATAGTAAAATGGCACCAAACTAATGGCGGGTTTATAATATAAAAAGTCACTCTTTACGTCTCAATGGTAAAGCACACAAAGGATTTTTTTGACAATTTATGAATATCACTTTAAAGTCAAAGTAATTTTAATACACAAAAGTTGAAATATAAAATAATAATAAAAGTGAAAGTTTTATGCCCTCCGAGGTTTATAATCGTAGATAATAATTTGGATATAAAATAACAGGCGTCTATTAAAAGTTGCCTAAATCAACCCCGGAGGGTGATTTTGTGCATTGTTAAAAGTGATCACATTAAGGGTAACAAACATCTGATTTTAATATCATCACACCTAATATACGTAAGAATAGGCAGAAAGTATTTGTTTTTTTTTCAGACTTATGATTTCATTAACATTTTTCTAGTTCTTAAGTTTTTTTTTTGTTCTGGATCCGAAGATATGTCCAATGCATGCGTAGAAGAAATAAATTGATAAAAACACTTTCATAATTATTGTAATTTCCATGATACCAAACTGAAAATATACACTCTGTTCATATCATTACATTTTGTAAAATAGCACAAAATAGAGTCTCATATTCTTTACAATGAGGTGATGTGATCTATATACCTAAGTAGCCGAATTACCTAACTATTCAACTATCTCTACCAAGCATATCTTCAATTTCAGATCTAAATCGCAAAAATCGATCAACTAAAAGCAGTGATTGTGACAAAATTAGCTCAATTTCGTTCGCGAATCCCTCCCGTAATCGTAAAACACACGAAATGTTGCAAATAAAATAACTTTTAGACATTCGTCATTTAATCCTTGGCCCAGTTCGGATCATTTTGGGAATGTACGGTTTCATAAATAACAGCTGCGTGCGAAATGAAAAGTTATATGTGTTTTGTTGTTGCTCGACGGCTTTCCATTTGGGGTTACACGGAAGAGCGTTCATACTACGAGTAAAATACATTTCGTTGCGCAACTTATAAATTAGTCGTGTTAAAATTGTATGTTCCTGTGATAAAATATTATTTTGTGAATTAAATGTAACTGTAGGTCATTGGGTGAGAATTATACTACAAAACAGAAGTTGGTTGGTCATTGGTTCAAACCTTAAACACATGGTATTTATTTTTCAAGTTAGGTTTGTATTACGTATATTATTGCTTGCTTTTATGCGCATATCGCAGGGGAACATTAATAATTGACAGCTCTCCTCAAGAATTTCGAAGGCAGTGAAGTCTAAAATCCCGTACTAGACGAGTAGGATAGATTATATATGACAGACGCCATTCAAATATCTAGCGTAATAACAGATTACAAAAAAGCTGATATTAAATTCTCAGAAATAAGATGAAAATCATTAAAAAAATAACAATTTAATCATAAAAACAAATTGATTACTAATAAATAACAATGGTAAGCGATTCAATGTTGCTTCTTCAATGATCGGAACTGGGACGGTATCTTTACTCGAACATCTTGTATTTATATTCCCGATTATTATAACTGATGACTTTAATAAGTAGATGTGACATCTAATAAAATAATAATATCAAATTAACATTATATACGACGTTCCCGCCGTGTTTCAACATCGATCGCAAAGTAACTTAATAATAGTACTTTCCAAGATAATGTACTTTGTGAAATTCGAGATCTTATGTTACGGCTGGCTACACGAAGTAGGCTAAGATACAAATGGAAAAACTTTATCTGATTGGCTTGCATTAGGACGAGGCTCTAATAGAAAAAGTACGTATTAACTGATGTTAGGATTATAACAGAATGTCGCCTTTTTGGTCTAGTGGTAACATGTATGGGCTTTGACGATTGGTGTCATGGGTTTGGTTCCTATGTCAAGCACTTAATTTTGTCTCAGCTTTTTGACTTGAAAAATCTCATAACTCATCACGATTTATAAAGCATAAAACACTAGCTTTTGATCTGACAGTCAGTGGTATCCTCAATGAAAGAACTTAATATTGAACGAAGTAGAAAATAATAATTTTCCGAACGAACCTTGCGCGGGAAAAGAGCCAGCAATACGGACTATTTCACATCGTAGCTGGAATAAAATCCTCCAATATGCACTTCCTCCAATACAATAGATACCAGATCTCAATAAGAGGCAATATTACCTAAAGAGGCCGCGGAACAAAAACAACAGAATCTGTCCCAAGATTTGAATGAGACAATTTAACTGAAGCATTCGCATTGAGAAAACTTTCAGCTGTTCCACTTTTGTTCAGTGTTAACTGTTATTACGAAACTTGTAGGGCTGTCACTGAAACAACATTGTTATAATTCAACATTGTTGGCTATTGTGTAAAAAGCTTTGTGGCTGTCCGCAAAGTAGGTTTTTTCTTTTTAAATGACATCCCTGCATTAATTTTCGTTGTCCTTAAATTTAGCCATGCTGTATCTGGACTTGTCTACAGCTTCAATAAGCTAAGCTCACCGGTATCTGAAAAATAGTTAATTTCGGTAGACGACATTTCGTTAGTGTAAACTCTACGACTCTTCTTACACATCCATTAAATGTATATTATATCAAAGCTTAAGGAAGCACCAACAATTTATAATGTTAGGCTTATAACAAAAATTAAGGTAACAACTTTGTCTGAAACATCCTCAAGGAAAATAGAGACCCTGAAATCGTTCATCTTTTCTTTTAGAGACCACATGTACAGGATTTTCAAGATTTTCTTTCTTTCGTCATAAATATAAGGAATAAGCAACTACAAACACTCAAGAATTCTACAAATTAGTGGTATATGCAAATACACTAAGTCAAAATTCAAATACTTACTTACATTAATGGATTCGTAATTAAAACTTCATAAATAAAATTGTTTATGCGTTCTTAATTGAGTCATTCAAATATACTTTAACCAATTAAGTGAAATAAATTAACGATACAGGGTAATTAATTGCCAAGGGACATTATAATATTAACGTTTGTTATTTTGATATTTTAGAGCCATTTATCTCTGAGCGATCAACCAAGATTAATTTTAATTGTTTGATTATTATATTTTATTTATTTATAATATTTTTACTCAACAACGTTTAAAGAATGACCAAGTTTACAAAACTAAAAAGGGTTTTTGGAATTTTTAATTTAAAATCTATACTCACTAAAATTTAAGTTTCTTTATTAAATGGTAAAAATGATTATTATTTAATGTTTAAAACGAGAAAAAGTATTAGATAAAGTAGATAACAAATAAAAACATTCATAGAATTTAGTTTTTCTTCAAACCATAATTAATTTTGTGACTAATATGGATTTGTAGCCTTGCAAGCTACACATAAAATTACTTGCAACATTTCTTGAATTAAATTTACTTATATTCGTAGATTGCTTTATATTGGTATAATTTAAAATTCCTTGAATTATAATCTTATTGACAATTTAATTATAGAATTCTATTTTTTTAATTGACGACCGACATGGCACGTACACTCTATGCTAAAATTTAACAATACAGATTTACCCGTCCCGTCTGATCTGGGACATCATCGCACATGGTCTTGGGAATCAGTTGAAGAATGATTTTTTTGGTATATTATTTACAAGGTACCAGGCACTACTAGCACATTTTTCCGCTAACCATAGTCTGTCGATATAACTATGGAGGCTTGTTATTAGCAATTTTTCTTTATGTTATTTATATATTAGTACAATTTTGTTAATTAGTCTGTTAGCCTTCTTCAATAATAAATAAAAAAAAAAATATATCCGTGCCTGTTTAGTTAACTTATATATATTTTAATACGTTTCCTGTAAATTCTATGGCCTGTAAAATAATAATTCCATGTGTAAATATAAAGATACTTTAAACTTACACAGTGATGTGATGATACATGTGATGTTTTAAATACAACTAGGCCAAGACATCCCCTTATTTTCGAAAGTCTCATTGTACAATAGGTAATATAGCCCGTTGCTTTAATTACAATGTTGCAAAATTTCATTTTCGGCCTTTTTAATACGCTTTTTTTAGCTTCAGACGTATGTATGTTAGTATGTAACGGAATCTTTGAACATGATTTTGACCCCCTTCAAAACGTCGGATTAGCTCGAAATTTGGCATTTTTATTAAGGACCGATGACAATTCAATATTTTAAACAGTTTGACCAGTTATCCTTACTAGGATAATCAGGATTAGCGGTTTTTGTTTTCCTGAGACCCGGGGTGTCTGCGTCAAGACTAATAAAGAAATCTACCAGGCGCTAAAAAAAACTAAAAAAATACGCTTTTATAGAAAATCCAACTAAAAATAGAAAATTAATTTTAATATTTTTTTAATATACATGTTTCTCCAAATAAAACTGTCAACCAACCCTACATAGTACAATGAGTTTTATTTAGTAAGCCATCTTTATGAATCGGGCTGCATGCGAGCTTACTATCCGGGAAACTCTCAAAGCGATCCCTTAGGGGAAACTTCCTATATGTCGGTACGGGACTTACAGGATGTTTGGAAGCCCTTTGATCCTTCATAAGTGGTTGACTCTGCGTATATTAGTACTTTGTCCTTGTAATTCATATCTTAAAATACCCTTCAGAGATATTTTATACGTAGCTTTTATATGAAAACTCATGTATGCTTATATAATCTATGCTTATGTATTTCATTAATTCTAGTGGCGATGAGATGTTATCTGTGAGGTCTGTTCGATTCTTAGCTTGCGCAATATAGGGTATATCCAAACTGCAACCGAAAATCAATCCAGGTGGTAACATTAGTCACTTCAAACATAATGCAAATAAAAATTTCGCCGAAAAAGCGTATTTTTTGTAAATTTTTACTTATCGTATTTGGGTGGTAAATTTTATTTTTTTATTTTTATTTTCACTTAGATACACCATCGACAGTTACACATATACAATAAAATACAGTTGAGAAAATATAACACAGGACATTGTGTACTATCATTACAGGTGAGTACAACATTCTTGAAATTATTGTTAAAACAGATTATTTATATTAATTACAATAGATCAGCATGCAGAATAAATTTATTAAATACAATGAGAAATTAGAACAAACATTGAATGATAGACATATTATTATAGTTAAAATTAAAATTAACGACAAGATACAAAATACAAAATATTCCAATCAAAAAAATTATTAAAAAACACAGCTTTCCTTAAATAATAGTGTACACCAAATTTTTAATCACTTAAACTGCCACCTGGCTTCGTTTTCGGTCACAGTCTGGATATACCTGGTATACCTTTTACGTGAGTTTACCTATTCATAAAATAGGGATTTGCGTCATTTATAATTGCAAACGACGTTTTGTGTTTTAATAAAAATATGATAGGAAGTGATATGAATTTATTAATTGACACTGTTATCAGTCGACGCTGGTGGTCCTTTACATTTTATTACAGATAAATACAATAAGCAATTTTTTTGTTTCCGTATTGTATCAAATTGTTTAAAGTTAAAACCGACCTTTTTTATAAAATTAAATATCATTTTGCATAAATTCAAAACTAGTGTACAAAATGGGAAAGCGACCTCAATCTCTCCACTTGGGCGTTATTTAAGTTGGACGGGACTGTACCCGCCTTGACCCACATCTATCCCCGTTTACCCTTAAAATACTCAATCAAGTGAATTGAACAAGTAAAAATCTTCAACGTAAATTGGCCGTGAATTGAAGTAGTTTTTTATGTTTTTTATCTATGATAACGTCACGGTGACTCTTTCTTTCTCTCTCTCATCCAAGCTATAAATCCCACATGCTGGTCGGCTTTTTTCATTTTTCTTCTCCACTTCGGTCTATCCCTGTGTGTCTATTCCTTTACTGTTGTAGACGAAAAATTTAGAGATGAAAGATTTTGTGAGTATATCGATAATAGATAAAAAAAATATGTAGCGGATAGTATAAGTTTTTTAACACTTTTTTACGTTATTTATCAAGATTTATCGTAAAAAGCGTCCTCCTTTTGTAAAAATCGGATAAAACTATAAGATTTGTTATCGATAAATCAGTTGGGAAAATATCAAACGGATCGTATAGTACGATTATGTTACGTTCTATTTTCACTCAGATAAAAGCTTGTTTCTAGTGTTACACGAAAAATACCAACACATTTAAAAATACTGCCCAAATACTCTCACTCAGCGTTAATAAACACCCAAATCCGATGATGTTACAGCTGTTTATAATTATCCCTCATCCCACGCAAACACACATTACACTAAACAGCGACATAAACACTGCCCTACAGCGATAACACAGGCGATAAAAAAAAAATATATGAAGCTACAAATTTTATCAATACTACTACACTCTATCTTTTAAAATTATAATTCCTAAACGAATTCCCTCCCATGCAAATAATGTTGGCAATATTAATTATTTACCATCCCGTGCAAGTACTCTGCAACTTCGCCTCGTATGGAAACTTTTAACCGGGTAAAAGTATTCCGTGTTTTACTCAGCTGTTTCAACACGCCGTCATCTGTGCTTCCTCTTGTTTTACAGCTTGACAAATGCTAACGCTACCTTGTGGGTAATGTTTTACGTACTCATTTTTGTTTTGAGAATTCATTGTTTACATGTCGAGAGTAAATAGAAGGGAAGTTGAGCTTTTGAGTGCGGCTTTTTTATTTTGTGTTTTTTTCTATATATAAAAGACTGGCAAATAAATAAACGGTTTACTTAATTGTACATAAATACCATCTTCCATAAACATTTAGTGCCAGAATATTCGTAATTGCGTTGATTTTTTAAGACAGAGGTAATAGTCATAGTGTAAATGTTTTTGGGTATAATGGAAGTCTCAATGGTTGAACAAATCAACAAATAAGCAGTAAAGTGAACCTGAATAGCTTTTACGAGTATATCATAAACCTATTTTCGGTATGGTTTCCATCAAAAAACGGCATATTTCATGTAACGCAAAAAAATTGTCTTGAAATTTGAATAATGATAATCTATATCTATATCAGCCAATATACGCCCCACTGCAGGGCACCGGCCTACTCTACAATCGAGAGAATCGATTGAGAGTGGTTAGGCCATATAGTAGTAGAATAATGATAATAAACAGTTTAATTGAAAATAAAGGTAATGACTAACATTCGACATTCAAGTTAATAGACATTTTAAATAGATTTGTCGTACATGAGGTTCTAGAACTAGTTACGAGTATTTTCATAATTTAAAGTTTAGCAATAGTTCAATCTAACCTGGAATTTTCGCTTACCTAACGTTTGGTTGCCGTTTGACCTTTGTCGAGAACTGGACATAATACAAAGCTCGCTTCGTTATTTAATGCAAAATTGAAGCAACGCACAGCACACAATGTACTCGAAATATATCGCATTGTTCAGAATTTCATCTGTAATTACAAGTGGAAACGACAGCGGAAATAATTAACTGGAAACACAATTACTTACGCTGCCTACAGACATAAAGTGCCATTTACAATATTTCCAAAGCCAAAATCATCGTCATAAATTCCTTTTACAGTCAAACAGATTGTAATAGCCATTATATTCATCCTGCAGTCGGATTTCGACCTTAATACAAGTAGTAAACATTCAAAATCGTGTAGATTAATTATTTATCAAGACTACTGTCTTCGTCAAATTAACTCCAACATTGTATGATTCAGATAAGCGTTTCGGGGCTTACATCCTTAATTTCGTAATGTAGGTTGTAATCTTTTTTGTATATTTATTTAATCCTTTTTTGCACTATACAGAGATACAAGTGGTGCCCTTATCTACTATACCTATTTTGTCAAGATTTTCATTATAGGTCTTAGATTTATGTGAATGTTACGCATTGAAATAAAATTATTTTTTAAGGATTTGATCGCGGATTTGGTTAAATTTTTATATTTTTAACTTCCAGACGTTTCGATCGCTTTACAGATTCGTGGTCACGGGGCGGACGGGCAGTTTCTTTCATATTTTACTGTAGGTACTAGAATACGAAGATCATCGGTTATACAAATAGGATTTGAATATTATTCATAGTTGGTAAATCATACCATTTGATGAGCAGAGAAAAAGTCTTTGAGAATACGGTAGGTAATCGTACGTTTCTATAAACCTTTCTTTTACCGTCCTTTATAAAGTCTTCATTCATATTCATGTAAAAAATATTTTTCATACCGCATAACATATAATGCCTTGCAGAACTACAAAGTATAAGCTATGGTACAAACCAAGCGAAATTCGCCAATTAACTTTCTACATTGAAGACTATTCATTACTTCCAAAGAAATAAATTAATGTAAGTCTACCGACAAAGAATATTTTGCGTTTTCAAATGAATCCTAAAACTCCTTTAAAATTACTTACCCTACCTGCAGATCAAATCTTTAGAAGCCATGTAACTAGCGCCTAAAATCATAACTCATTGTACTGAAGTTACACCATCATAAAAACTCGCATAAAACTTAATAAATATTATCCACGTTACAGTTTTACGCGCCGAGTAAGAACCGGCGAAATTACAAGCTGTGAAAAAGTTTTAAAATATTATTTACATGCATAATGAAGGTAGAAGCTAAAAGTTATTCGCCAGCTTGCTTCAGGAGATATTGTGCCTTTAGATTTTAATAAGCCGTATTAAAGCACGAAAATTATGAATTGCTATCATTATTATTTTTGTAAAACACAAGACGGTTTCGTAATTGGTTAATAATTTGCTATAAGAGCTCGTTTAATGAGAAAATACACGAGAGCATATTTGGAGGTATTCCTTTGTAGTCTCGATAAATTGGGTTATCTATAACTTCTTGAACATATCAAATAAAATTCTATTACCTATGACCTTTATGTCTTCTGTGATAATCTATCTTTGTGCACGTACAAATATTCACCACACAACCCAAATAGTTGTCAGTTGATTTTCATAACGCTTAAATTTAGGTCAACAGCTAACATCGGATGTTTAATGACTTCAAGCTTTTTTCTCTTCAATCCCAAAACCAAACCATACTCGTGCGTCATACAGGTCATATCAAAAGCTTCCAATCTCATTAGCTCCAAGCCACGTGTATACGGATGCTCATAACTTCGTCTACAAACTTGATAGTTTTAGAAATTTCCAAGCCCGAAGGTTCCCACTTCGGTAATTTATGTGATCTCAATCGAGATTTCCTCGCCGGCAACCCTAGCTGCGCAATACACAATTACTAATTCCCGGCAGGATTCCCAAATGTTCGGTTTGTTGAAATGTCACCTATTAAGCAGAATTACAATGGCCCATTTGTTCCCAGTTAATTTTAGCGAACCAATTTCCACATCAATAATTGGAACCTACATAAATTGTTCCCACTTTAGAGGCATTTAGAGGAATTCACGAAGCGCAGATGTTATTTATTGTTTCTCGCCGCAAGTACCCTCCTAGTGCGGCTAATATCGCAGACTTCAATTCCTAACCTACATTGCAAAATAGCTTTACCGAAAGTAGGCTATGAACGGTCACGTTTTCGTCTGGCCTCCTTTGATTTATTATTTTATTATCGAGGACCAAATGTTTCTAGCCCGTGGATGTTTTCGTAGCTAGTGTCTTTAGGAAGGATGAAGGATTGACGTGGAGCATTTTATAGTTACAAACCTTTTTCTAGATATTGCTCGTTATTTACAATATATAATTTATTATTTTTAGTCAAATATTCAATTAATAAAAGAGATTATGGTAGTAAATATTTTTCCTAGTAACCATTGTATAATCTAAATGTAAATGATCGTCATGACCATAAAAATTCACAACACCCTGCCTTATTCCTCAATTCTAAAAGAGCGGTAATATATCTAATACCTACAACCTTTCCTGGGGAATACCGAGATTTTGTGGTCTCTTGAGGGGGGGGGGGGGGGGGGGTTAATAATCACGTTCCATCAAGAGACGACTGACTTCCATCAAGAGACTGTATTACATACTCCTATCCAAGAAAATATAATTCGAGACTATGACCACTGCTTTTGAAACCCACAAAGCCGGTCAAGTGAAACCGATTGACCAAGAAACAAAGTAATAATGGGCAGAGACCTGGCATCGACTCGCGTCGTGGCAGAACAACTTCATGCCAAAACAATTTGTTCGTGCGATTTATAATTCAATAAAATTTTATCGCGAGCTCAGCTTTAAGTTACTGAAACGTTAGTTTAGAAACTAATCTTTTGTTAAAACCATAGATGTTTGTTGTTATATAAGGCCTAAATATATGACAATCGTTTTAGACGTTATTATAGAAACTTTAATTGTTTTCGCTTATCTCTCGTGGGATATCACATATTTATATTGTTTCTGCTAAGGTTTAAGATTTTGATCAGTTAAATAATTTATATTATTTGAAGCTGTCTTATATCACACACCCAGCAAACCGGGCCACTGGCCAGGTAAAATGTTCCTTCAAGTTGATCTTTTGCACAACATTAGTGTTACAATTTCCTAAAGCTCACGCACTCTTGTCAGTAGGCCTTTTTTAATGTATCACTACATTACTATAGTATTTGTATTATAAAGAATTTTAAAGAAACCGTCCGTATGTGACTTGAGTATCCTCCAAGGCCTTACCTTTAATTTCGCAGCCTATTCGTGGCCGTTAATTCTCACAATAAATTAAAAATTATCAACAAAACAACACGCCATTAGTCAGACGAAATTGGCTCGTAAATATTAAAGGGCATTATAAGGCTTGATAATGTAAGCGGTCGGTTAAATGTAAATTAGACGATATAATCCTGTACGCAAAAATTTGTACCCCTTTTAAATTGAGTTTAGTGTTTTTTCGCGCCTTTGAATAATTAATTTTGTTTATTAAATGTTTTTCCTGCTCGCGTGTTTAACGTCTGTTTTATTAGTAAACAGCGTGTATATGATAATTATGGGTTAATTAGGTAATCTCTGTGAGTTATCTGATGAATTTATTTAAGGGTTATTAATTAATCTTTTTTATGACTCGGGAAATTAATAAATAATTTTGAAATCGTTGGATCAAAGTGACAAGCGACCAAGCAACTCTACATAAGGAGGCGATCGCGGCCGCTTGCGGACGCCTTGGAAATTGTCGAAGCCTATAATATAATTGCATCGCGAAAATATATTTTGTAAAAGCATATTACTTATTGTCTGATTTTTGCAGCGCTATCAATATTTATTGACGAATCACCGGGCCTTTCAAGGCTTGTTGGTTCTGAATCTGTTTGGACAAGTGATTCACATCACATATACGAACACAGATATACGAGGCTAAACAAACTAAAACTCTGACAATAGAAATTTATCACCGCTGGTTACAATGACAGCAAGCATTTCAATCTTCATCAATATTAGACATAAAAAAAAACACTAGCAAACATTAGTTGCGACCTCGTCTAGACGGGATGTCGAGTAATGGCAATCAAATATTTTATTCAGCCATACATTACTAGGTCGGGCTTTGTGACAAAACAATTTGTCAGAAAGTAATCCAGGCGACGAATAATAGACATTGAAATTGGAACAAATGATTATGCTAATCTCTGATTTCTAGGTGGGAGGGATTTGGCACGGGAACTCTGAGGCGCGGGATAATCTTTTGAGAAGTGGCTGTTTGTGTAAAAACCTCTTTAATTTAATTTGAAGTTACGGACTCTTCAAGCCGTCTATGTCATAGTCAAAAGTGGTAAGGAATTACTACTTGATGACTAGGTATCATATACAGTATACACTAAATCTTTCCGGAAGAGTTAAAAACAAGATAATTATTAAGTTCTTTCGATAGCAATACGGAAGAAAATAATTAGACCACGAAGTATCCTCGCAGTATTAGACATATTTTTTGTGTGTCAACCTCTTCAAGTCTAAGCTATAACGTAGTTTTTGACCTAGAAAACTTTGTAGGTTAGGCTGCAAACATTTTTTTCAGATGAGTATAGTACCTAAATGAAATTACTGAAAATATAATGTTTATTTAGTAATTTGTAAAATTTTTACATATATCCCAAACAGGACAGTTCTCGCTACCGTAAACATTTTCAGGACCGAAACAATTCAAAGTTTCCCGAAGGATCGGCCATAAATTACACATGAGTGGCATCGCGGTTTGAAGTGGACAGCAAATTATAATATACAGCCGTCCATTTGAACGTATAATTGTACTGTATGTTGACGGGTAGTATATTTTATTTTAAAACTAGCTTCTGCCCGCTAACTTCGTCTGCGTGATTAACATTGTTTAAAAAAATATACATGTATAGATTATTTGGTATTTCTCATCCCGTCCCGTCCCGCCCCGTTATATCCCGCCCGTCCTATCTCATTCTCACTCAAGGTATGTAATCCACGCCCATCGCATCCCTTTGAGTATAAAAAGTAACAAATATATCGGATTTCCGTCCTCATCCCACGGGAACACTTAATTGATCTGGATAAAATTTAGCCTAAGTGTTAATCCAGTGTTAATATGGGGAATATTAGTTTTTCTCATTTATCTTCCATAATACAAAGAAACAACCTGTATGTAAATAAGACATTTACCAGTTTCTAAGTTGGACTTGTACCTATATAACTGTGAAACCGCATCTCATTTCGTCTTGTAGTTTTTGCGTTATGCGCAAGTAAATAAAAAGAAACACCCTGTCTATAAATAAAATATATACCAGTTTACAAATTGGACGTGCACCATTATTACTGTGAAAACTGCATCTCATTTCGTATGGTAGTTTTTGCGTAATGTGCAAGCAAACAAAAAGAAACATCCTCTATGTAAATGAAATATATACCAGTTTTTAAGTTGGACCTGCACCATTGTAATTGTGATAACTGCATCTCATTTGGTGCGATAGTTTATGAGTAATGTTCAAGCAAACAAAAAGAAACACCCTGTATGTCAATGCAACATATACCAGTTTTTAAGTTGAACCTGCAGCAATATAACTGTGAAAACCGCATCTCATTTGGTGCGGCAGTTAATGAGTAATGAGCAAGCAAACAAAAAGAAACACCCTGTATGCAAATGCAACATATACCAGTTTTTAAGTTGAACCTGCAGCAATACAACTGTGAAAACCGCATCTCATTTGGTGCAGTAGTTTTTGCGTGATGCGCAAGCAAACATACAGACAGACAGACAGACAGACAAAAATCTATACATATAATAAAAATTCTAAAATAAATTGTTTTGGATTCTGTTGCTGTTATAAAGACCCTCCGCGTTGAAATTTCTTAAATATCTTCCATGTACAGACATCGACCATTTACATTTTTATTATATGTATAGATTAAAAATACTAATGTGTGGAGGTGTTAATAGAAAATTACTTTTAATTTTTTGCCGAGTGCAAAAATTAAACCAAATCGCGATAAAATCCGTAAAAAATTGTTTTATTTCAATGTGTAACATTCGCGTAAATCTAAGAAACCATTATAGCAGAGGTTGTTACTGTAACTCATCGAATTATAATAAACTACGAGTAGATAGTATTAAAAATGTTAGCGCCGCGCTGCCACTTCGCATTTAATTCGTTTATTACTTTGATACACTTATTTTTTATTGCTGTGAACGGTGAAACGAGCATGCCATTCGCCTGATGGTAAGTGATACGACCGCTCATTGACAGTAACAAAACCAGCAACACTATGAATTACAAAGCAATGATTGACATTCCACTGCACTCGCCATCCTGAGACATTAGATGTTAAGTCTCATTATGCCCAGTAGCTACTCTGGCTACAATGTACTTCAAACCGGAACACAACAGTGCATTTACACTGCTGTTTGGCGGAGGAAATAGACATTACGGTGGAACCTAGCCAGGCGGTCTCTCACATATAAGAGACCTTTTTCTTTTTTTCTCGCGGGGAAAATCCCTTTACGGACCATCCCACCCCCGAAGGGGCGAGGGTGTGTCGGACTCACCGGCGCCTTCCGAGCCCAGCGAAGATGTTGTGCCGCCCGTGGATGTGGGCGGGCGGCCGCTGGGTCGGGTCCCTACCGTAAATCTACGCGCCGAAATACCGACTAAAAACCCCGCGTCGGCCACCATCGGTGCACTTCAGAGACGGCCCCGGGATACCGTTGATACAGAACGCGCCGGGACCGCCTCCATGCGCACTGCCGCTCAAACGGCGCGGCAACAGACGCGTGTTGCGTCACGTCTCGGGGGCCGCCAAGGTAGGGACGGCGACCCCATGTGGCCTCTGCGGCGCCGGGTTAGGTGACATCCCGGCGCCTCCTTCGTCTTCTGTGGCGACGAGCGGGATCGGTCCGCTCCCGGTCCCGCTCGGCGCTCTCCCTCTGCGACATGACGCGTTCGCAGAAGGAGACCATGGCTCGCCACGACCTCTTACTGCCGACCATGGCAGCGACCACGGCCGGCAGCGAGAGGTCTCTTCCCACGACCGCGCTGAGAGCGCTGCGCTCCTCGTCCCAGGCTGGGCACTCCTCCAGCGTGTGCTGGGCCGTGTCCTCACGGCAGTTGCCACAGTGGTGGCACACGGCGGACTCCTCGGCTCCGGCTATGCGACACAGGTACGCACCGAAGCAGCCGTGCCCGGTGAACACCTGCGTCAGCCGGTATGTCGGCGCACCGTGGCGCCTGTCCAGCCACTGCTCGAGGACAGGACGCACTGCCGCGACGGTCCTCGCACCAGCACTAGGGTTCTCCAGCCTGGAACGCCACTCCTCCACGGCAGTCCTGCGGAGGGAGGCCAACATGGCCTCGACCTCACGGGGGACCAACCTCTGCCCACGCCCGGACGCCTCCTCCCGCCGGAAGAAAGCCGACGAGAGGGTCTTTGCGTCCAGCACCCAGGGCAGAGACATATAAGAGACCTACCACAAGTAAAACTACCTAATTAATACTGATTATCGCACAAAGTTTTTCGGACGAAAAACAGCTTACGTCTTAAAGCGCAGTATAAGTTATCTCTATTATAAATTAGTTACACTCAAATTCGTAGAACCAATACAGTTTAAAAAGCTCACATACATATGCACTTATGACAAAACTACCCATTTAAAGTAAAAGTTTGATAGAGAACCCTACATACATAACAATAATAAAAAAAATATATATATCCCAGAGCTCGTACCGAAGTGCCAACAAGTACTCAATCAAACGCCTTGCGTCGAGACTAAACATTCAAAATAAACATATATATGTATATGTTAATGTAAAAGCTCGAACTGCAGTAAATCCTAAGATATTCCAGTAAAACCTAAGGTCTACCAATTCCTAATGGTAAATGTCCGAAAAGTTTTGCGATTCGAACTCTTACCACCATTTCGTTGGTAAATCTTAGGATTTACATTAATGGCACGGTAAATGTTGAAAAACAAAACATCGACCGCCGATCCGCTCGCCTCAGTCGCTTGTTTGACACGTTTGAACTTGCACGATAATTTGATTTCTAATTGTATTTTTTTGGCAAACAAGAAAGATAATTAGGTTAGGTTAGGTTAGGTTAATGTGTTTTTTCAAAATATGTTAAATAAGTTGGTATTAGTTTGTACTTATTACTATCATATGATACCTTTATAATACTATGTACCTGTTTTGTCTATTAGTTAATTAAAGTAAATAATTAAGAATTACTTATTGTTTTATTCCTAAAACCAACATCTACCAGCTGACAGTGGTAAAACCTAGCATATACTGAATTCGAATGGTAAAAGCCCGAAAAAATCGTCGTATTTTCAGAAATACTTACATTTACCAACTCATGTCGGTAAATCCTAAGACTTACGCGTAAATCTTAAGATTAACCGTAGTTCGAGCTTTTACAGTAACATATACATTATATTGTACATCATTGTGCGTAAATAAACACAAACCTTGGCATAAATTAGAATTTATTTACTAAGTTTATATAAAGCTTAACTTGTTTGAAAATAAATCAAATCAGAATATAAACTTTGGTATCTTGGCGTAATATTGCCAGGTGTCAAACTTTTTACAATTATGGACTTCATTTTATGAACCTAGTAAACATTGTAGCGTAGATTTTGTGTTTAGCAACAATTTTGGTGTGAAATATTGTTAGTACGACACGATAATTTTTTTTCTATTGCTCTAATAAAATTTACATCTATTTCTTCGCAGGTAACCTCAGGTGATATGAACGGATGACAAACCAACGAAATTTTGTTTTCGCAGTACTAAAAAACAAAATAAATATTATATTGCACAAATAATTATATCGATAATAGTGTTATATAAAAACTCTATGAGAACACAATTTATTCCAACATCAACCGTCAAAACGCCACCGCCGTTTTTTAGTGGAAACATTACTTATGTATGTATTTGTATTTAAAAATGAGCCATAAGGACTTAACTATTGTATGTTTTCCAAATAAACAATAAATAAATTTAAAAAAAAACTAGCTTTCCAACACAAAACACGTGTACAATAAAATAGACAGTCGAAAATGCAAAATTAACTCGCATTTTTTATAGTGATCTTCACTATAAACACTCTAAGGAAATGCTTACAATTTACTATACCGTGTGGGGGATTCATCCAGCCTCCCAAACTGATGGAGCTTTATGTGTGTCGTAAAAGTTCACGCGCGAATCTACCGGCTTATATTTTTGTTACTCGGAGTTTTCCGAGCCACGGTATCTATAAAAGTATGTACTATTTCTCAGAAAGGGCATGTCAGGGAACGTACTATGCGCAAAAATATTCTTGTGTAAGCGGAAATTCTTGGCGATAGTTCCTTATCCTTTATACCGGCATCTTGTTTTGTTGATGTTTTAGCGACGGAAAATGTCCAACGCGAATTTTTGTTCCTTTTAAATAACGTTCTACTTATTGTTTGTTCTACATTGTTTGTTTGTGGAAATAGAAAGTATTCAGAACGTTATAATTTGTTATCTTTGTTTCTTTAAAGTTGCATGTAATAAAATAAGAACAAAAGAATTGCAACACACCTATTTTTCGATCTTGGTCAATTAGATGTACCTACATAATCACATCTCGTTACCCGCTTACTCGTTTGCCAGTCATCTATTAAAAATTGTTTTCGGGATTAAATTGATAAAATTTGATATCTAACCAATATCAAATATTCATGACAATTTAATGAACATGTAAATTTAAAAACTGATCATAACAGATGTACTTCACGGATTTAAAAGCTTTTCCAATAATCGAAAGTATAAGTAAAAGACATACCTTTAAAGGCATGAACGGGTTCGATATTACAGGTAATAGTTTCTTCAATTCAGAAGTTGAATGTACGTACGTCAGAGATGCGCGCGCATAGGCGCTACGTGAGGCTTTATATAGGTCGGGATAATATAACATATGGAAATATTTTCATCACATTTTGCTAAACTAAAGGGTATAGGAGTAATTGCTGTTGGTTTACTGAATATATATTTTTATTTGCCTATGAGGAAAATGCTAAGTCCTAAATGCAAATGTGTGTGCGGTGTCGTGGGTATAAGAAAATACGAATTTTCTGTTCTTAAGCTCTCAAACGAAACAATGTTTTGCCGGAACAAAAATATTTTACTATTATATGTCGCTATGAAAATTATGAAATATATAACTTTTATAACAAAATTAAGATACTATATTATTATATTATTATTATTTACTTCGTCAGACCATTTTTATATAAGGCACGTTGCAGGATGATTTCACTTTCCTATGAATTACGAATAAGTTGGTATTTACCTTTTATGGAAATACAGAAGAACCACACACTCAGTACGTTTGTATTTAAGTAGTAACAAACAGTGTAGAAAATCTTGTAAAGGTTTTTATCCAAAATCAGTTTACCTTCAGTAATTAAATTTATAATTACTCTGTAAATTGAAACATTTACACAAACTACATTGCTCTATAATTACCTACGTTTAGACCAACCTAATCATTGAAATTATCAAACGCACTCATCAGGCACTAGATAGCAACCACAACGTAATTACAAAACGTAAATTAGTTTACCAAAGCCATTTAATAGAAATACGATAATTTACGTAACATACTTCACTCGCAAACCGTATAGCGAAGTAATAAGCATTTCTTTGTCTCCGCAATACGCATGGCATTTTTAACAGACATAAGGAAGTAGTCCTATATTTATTGTTACCCTCATGATCTCATACAATCCCTCAAGCACTTCCGATTCCAACTGCCTTATTACTTATCTAAAGAGATTTAATAACACTCAAGTTAACCTCTTTGTTCTATTCCCCGTTGACATTACACACGGACAAACTTCCCTAGTAACAAAAAAGGTCTATTTTGTGATTCTTTCCAAAATTCTTCGTTCAGGTGAATACATCCCCAACAAAAAACAAAGGGCTTTATTTCCAATCGGCTTTTGTTTGAGCCAATTGGCGATTCAAGCAAAATACAGTTGAAACGGTGTAGTTCCGTAAATGAATGTTAGATTTCAATCCAGTGGCTGAATTAGGTGAATACGACATAATCGATTCAGCGTGGAGCGTAGGTCACGTACAAATGATATTGATTTGATTCCAATACAACGTACAGTGCAACAGGTTTGCATACATGCGTTACAGCCCAAAAGCCCTTTCACTTACATGTAGTGTTATTATTTCCGCAATAAAGTTGAACATCGCACGTACGAGTTTCATCGCGCAGGTTGCGAATGGCCTAGGTATCTAGGTTTTCCCGGGCAGCGATCGAGTGAGACAGATAGCTCAAAACAGGGATACGAATGGCGGACGCGGCTGCAAATTGCCATCCCCGGGCGCAGCATGACCTTTCACGGATTATTTAAAATAGAACTAGCGATGGAAATAGAATTTTATATATTTTTAACAATGTTTTAATTAAATACTCAAGTGAAGAATGCTGCGGAGTTTAATAAAGCTTCGTTATTATTTTGTACGTTTCGGATTTGGGAATTCGTTAAAATTGTAGCTAAAATTTTAGACTATGTTTTTTCTATATTCACTGTTGTTTATTAATATTTATGTAAATTGTACATTTATACTTTAATAATGATCAATAATTGTGTTGTTAGAATATAATTGATTGTGATTTCTTTGTTAGTAAACTTGCAATAGATGCAAAACATCTTCTGACTTTAATGCATCAATTGTTGCTAGCATTACTTGCATTAACAATATATAATTTATCAAACCGAATAATGCAAACATTAAATCGACGGCTAATCCTAAACAACTATTTTACAATCTCGAACAAAGCCCAAAATTAATTATCTCAAAGGCCCTCAGACAATGGTCCATGCTACAGATTGCGCTGAATGTTTGATGTGATATCGAGTACCAAGCCGGTGGTACGGGCTGCCCGGGCGAGCCATAAATAGACCCGAGCTGCATTTACCTTTGCACTTTGCGCAATCCGCACAAAGCCTGAAAGGACCCAGTTTCGGTTTATGTAAGTAAATATAAATATGAGGGTAAGTCAAAGACGTATGTGGGGAGCTATTCGCGATGCTCGTGCGAGATTCAAATGTCACATGCTTTGTTGTTTGTAGATAATAGCTTTGTTGGTACGTATTCTCGTGATAGTACTGATGTGAAATAAGATGTGGGTGGTATTGTACATTAACTCGGTTGCGCTGACGTTAAGCGACTTTGAAGGAAAGTTCAGTTCTTGCGTAGGTATGTGTTGTTTATTTTAAAACTTACAGTTAAAACTATGCTGATTTTCACGCGACGTGTGTTCCGTAAAGTTATTGGAAACACAGTAGTCTTATAAATTAGCTAGATGTCGTAAATGGCTGTGTTCACAAAATGTTGCTGACACAGTTTATATTACAATAGTGTCCATGTGTATTATACAAGAAATGTACGTAAAACCTTACAGGTAAATTAAGAAACCTAGAATAGTTAAGACACTGATAATAGGGTCCAAAATATTAGTTTTTAGTTTATTTTAGTTCAAACTAAGAGAACATATTTACATTTTGTACTAAGCTATAAAAAAATATGTGGTGCAACAATTATAAGTAGTTAAGTCTAAAATTTACCTTTTAATAACCATATAACGATTAAGACTGAAAACTCACTGCTGTAAAAATACTGATAAAGATTCACATCACTACGTCACTATGCTGTATTTACTACGCAATAACATTTATGCTTTAGTACCAGTTCCACATCAATACAATCATTTGCCAAAGCTGCAATGACGTCAATGCACGCCGCAACAGACAATGAAACCGTACGCATGACAAAATAAATAATATCCGTTACACCTTAATTAATAAATTTAATTACACTGCAGATAATGGCATTCCCTTTTGTCGATTAATAATTAAAACTGTAATTATGAAAGAGATGAATAAGGGTCGGTAGATGGAGAGAAAGAAAAATCAACTAGATTCAATTCCTATTGACCCAATAAAGGTTGTGATGTCGAGGCCGCAAAAGATTGCGGGTTAAGGTAAATTTCGAAGGCCGCACCGCAATAGTTTTAATTGGTTGAAGGAAGATTAATGTACCACCGTAATTCTATTGTATGGGAATTAGAGCATTGATGCTAACAATGAAATGGCTGTTTAATCATGCTCTTTATTATATTGTTAAATAGCATACATACATACATAAACTCACGCCTTTTTCCCAGAAGGGGTAGGCAAAGGTGCTATCAGGCGACCCACATTTGGCCTTATATGTTCCGTCCCATGATGTGATAGGGGGCGAGCCTATCGCCATATCGGGCACAAATTCCTGACTCCGGGCTGATTATGAATAGAAAAATCCCAATATCACTTTGCCCGACCCAGGATTCAAACCCGAAACCTCAGCTTTGTAGTCGTACCGTAGTAACACTACGTCGCCGAAGCCGATTGTTAAATAGATATCTTTATGTTTGATATAGTTGTGATATTAATCTTATATTGTCTAGTTTTAATCTCCTTACTTTATTAGATAGGTTAGATCCCCTGGTTTATAGAGTTAGATATTTGAATGATAGATAATCAGAAGCAAACTCCGGATACATATACGCGGCGGTTACTCTTCAGTGTAAGGAGAGTTTGGTCCTATAAGGAATGGTAGATAAAAAAATATTTAGAAGCTAGTAACTTAGATATTTCTATAAATACTTATGTGACAGAGTAAAATCAATAGAGAATAGGAAGTAAAGTAGACATTTTCTCTATACCAGAGAAAGTAAACGAGAAAATAGGTCAACTGATTATTCTAATTATGTCTAATTATTATCAATATCGCCACAGAATATAGGCAAGATCAAGAGAATCATAATCAAAGTCCTAATAGCCTATTTATTATCAAATTTGTATTTTAATATTGCGTATAAAATTATAAATACCTTTCAGCTCACAAAATATTATAGTAAAATTTTTACGCATTTACAAATTCTCTAACACATTCATATGTAATTTTAATGAAAAAACAACGAGTTGTAAAACATATTTTTCAATTGTAAAAAATATACTGCTACGTTTAAAAAGAGTTCTGTGTGTTTTATTTCTATTGTCTTTATAATTCAAAATTACATTTATGGAAATTAGACAATAATTATTTATTCATTTTAATAACATGCTCTCGTCTCACCGTAAGGGGTAAATTTAAGTTGTATGATAATAATTTTCATTACATAAATTTACTTCTATTTGCAGGTGTATATTTATGCTTAATATTTGCATACTTGCACATTGTTGTTAATGGTAATATGTTTTAAGTATTGTAACCTCCTTAGATATTTACGGCCTTATTCATAGACAGTTTTAAAACCGAATTTAATTATTGAATGTTTTGTCCTTTTCGAACGACTTTAGATTTCAGTTTGAGCGAAGAAGACAAAACATTCGATAACTTAAATAGGTATTGAAACTGTCTATTAATAACGCTATAATGCTGAGGCTAAAGGCTATGTAGCTCATTTAGTGATAAGTAAACACTGGAAGCCATGAACACTAGTTCAAGGAAATTGCAGATGCATTATTTTAAGAAATTAATAGACTCTGTTCATGAAGTTAAATCATTGTTTGCATCAAATGACCACACAAATTTTTATTATTAAGACACCAATCTGTGTCGTAGGTAATAGGAAATTTGTGAAATCTTTGGTCTAGCAACACCCACACCCAAATCAAACAACAACTTACGGGTTAAATAAACATTTGTCAAAGGCCTAGGATCACACTTGGACTTTAACATACTCATATAACAACCAACGTCTTAACCAACTGGCCCATAGAGTTAATTAAATACATACATACATACATACATACATAAACTCACGCCTTTATCCCCGAAGGGGTAGGCAGAGGCGCCACCAGGACACCCACATTTCGCCTTGTATGTTTCGTCCCATGATGTGATAGGGGGCGAGCCTATCGCCATATCGGGCTCAAATTCCTGACTCCGGGCTGATAATGAATAGAAAAATCCAATATCACTTTGCCCGACCCGGGACTCGAACCTGAGACCTCAGCTTTGTAACCGTACCGTAATACAACTACGCCACCGAGGCAGTTAATTAAATTAAACATTTTAATAGCAAGTTATCATTGCCGTCATAGATATCCAAAAGTTCTGACAAATGTTAGGTTCAATGCAATACTTTAAGGAATAAAAAGGGTCTATACATAAAGGTTACAAGTCGTATACCTATAAAAATTTTACAAATTCCCTCGAAAATGATAACCGCTAGGCATCATCCACTTTATCCAAACCCCTCCATAAATCTATATAACCCGACCCAAAATCCGTCAACTCAAATTACAAGGTCGTTGACCTCAAAACTTCACGCTTCCAATCTAAGGTGGATCGAAGCGTGTAAGTGACAGGAATCGGTTCATTTGCGCTCTTGCCCGCACAGCCCTAATTCGCTTGTGTGGAGCAAGCGACATTAAACTGAGGTAAATATAGACGTCATCAAGTATGAAGTTCTCACGCTGTTCAGCTGACACACTTACTAAGAGCCTTTGAGGGTGTTTAATTTTTATTCACACGGAGCCAAAGTGTTTTATTTGAGGCCTTTTCGGATATGAGCACTTTGAGACATTTGTCCTGGTTGATATTTGGATTTTATACGTGTATTGATGGCATAAATAATACGGCAATATACATTATTCTAGTTTAACTAACTACATTAAATATTCGTGTTGGGCTAAAGTACATTACAGTGACTTTGTTGTGCAAATTTATATTAATCACTAAATTAACTCAGATAATGTGGTAGTTTCTTCTGATACATTAAAATGATAAAAGAATACAATTTGAAAATAATAGGATATAATATTGAAATGGCACACTAAATAAATGTTTAAATAGAACACGATAAAAAGAAATATGTTGTCAGTTCAACTTTATGTCTTAACTTAGATAAGTAACTTTATACACCATAACAAATAACATTAAATTGATTTTGTGTTTATTCAAATAAAATATAGGACTTTCAAACAGATTGGATTTGTCGTTTTAAACGCTCGTCCCTACAATTCAGGTAACAGATTGTGTGTGTGCGAACGGGAGTAACGTGTGTCTGTATGTGAGTGTGTGAGTGCTTGTGTGAATGTGTGCGTGGCCTATATTCCGTCCAGGGATGGCAACTTCCTCCCATAATGGCAGATAATACCCACCCCGCGCATAGCTTATATGCTGCTTGAATGATTGTTATTTTTATTGGATCCCAATGGAATTTTTTGCTACTGCAATATTTCAAACGGATATCTGTATGTGAATTATTGATTCCTTTGGACATTTACGGCAGTTACCGGATAGTTAGTTCCTTTATTTTCAGTCCAGGTATTTTTCAGATTTTTCATTGTTAGAGTTAAATAATTTTCGTTGTGTGTTAAAGACAAATGTTTTTTTTTTGAGAATGTTATATTGAAAGACGCGCGGGTAAAATTACATTTTCCAAAAGTGTTTCCGTTTAATATACGTCTGTTATAGGCAGCGGTGGCAATCAATCATGGATAACTTCCATAAATCCTATTCCACAAAAAATACAAGCTGAAGTTTATCTACGACCAATATAATACACCTAATCCGTACATTTAAATTTCACCTCGCTTTCTATCATCTATTCTTTAATTAACAGAAAAGGCATTTAACACAGTCTTTTGTTTTTATGGCCGACTATCGCTAATTGCGAGCGGAGTAAAATCAGTAGGCTTGTCCTTCACCCGGGGCACGCTGTCATTCACTTAATGTCAGGGTTGTTTTCGAACTCAACCCACATTTTCTTTTACCGCGAGAAAATCTTTATACATTTAACTGATATACTCGTATGATAACCATACCATGAGTATTTAGGATATATCATTTAAATGGCGCACTTAATCCAGTGGTTACGTGAAGCCTGAGAAGTGTGTTCTGAATACGATTTCCAGGTTAGGAAAACCAATCGTGTGTTTTCGAGTTGAAAATAAACTCGGAGGGCTGTTAGTGGCACCACCGCCTTTTCATACAGATGTAACGATCACTTATATGTATTTAACAACAGCTGAACATTCTATATTCGTAAACTAAAATTTCCTCTCATTTCATGTCAGATTTTTCACAAATCTCTAACTATAATATAAGTATTTGTACTTTTTTCTACGAATTTGGTGACAACTCTGTGTATGAGATTTCGAGCAGTTACACGCCTCGTTATAAATTTGGTTTTCAGCGAAAGGCGTCCCTTGCCATCATCAAGGCGCCATATGCCGGCTCCATTCAATGTCAGAATTCCAATAAATCTCAAACCGTATACAGTTATTTCTCCTCTTTACCAAATAACACGTAGCTCAGTACCCAAGTGCAAGTAAGAGATTGCGAGCAACACGTTTGGTTATCCAGGCGGCTTACAGCGAGGCCGGTTGTCCCTCACCCTGAACGAGCGCTGTCTTTCATTTAATGTCAGGGGTCGCGCGATCGATGTAGCGGCCGCCTACACCGCTCGCGTCCGCATGCCGTACTCTACGCGGCGCAAAATGTAACCATAGGCGATTTTATTTATGCTTACGTTCCAACCAACAGTCACATACTTAGTCCTAACCACATTAAGATCGAGTCTTGTGTCGTGAGTATCAGAAACTACGAGCGAATTTTTCGGTCATTTTTCGGTCATTGCTCACTTCTAAAAGTGGCAAGGAAAAAGGACAGAATGAGGTAAAACGGGACATGCTGAAGGGATTTCTGGCACAGTTTGTTCTTCACAGCTGTAGTAGGTTTTAAAACTATTATAATGTATTAACGAACTCCAATGGACTTGTTAAACACGACATAATGAATATTTCAATTTCCATTACACATTTCACACCACTAGAGACTGCATCCGAACAGCACTGCACTTACCACATCTAATGAAGTCAGATGGTACAAACAATTCGTCAACCAAATTCCTACAATCTAAACTACCTTCTCGACCCATCCGCCCGTAACTTAAACTCCCACTAACAAATATAGCTGAATGGGTCAAATAGCTGTAGTACGCTGTACAGACTCTTTGCGTGTGCGCCTGCGAAGCATTCGACACGAGCGGCGAACATCGCTCCACAAGTTAAGGATTGCGGAATGGATCTCGCGTTTCCTATTGCCGGCGGATGTCTGAACGATTTATGTATTCGCGTATGCGAGATTTAAAACGACTTGTATTCAGGTGTTTGCGGTTACGCCTCGCGTATGGGCCGGAATTTTAAGACAAATCTGTTTCCTCATGCAGTTTAGATGGAAATATTTGAGTTGGTTGGAAGGACTGTTGTTTTCGCATTGTTACGGATTTGAACAGTGTATAATTTCATGCCTGCATTCTCGTAGAGATAAGCTAAGGTGCCACTAGTACCACCCACAGTTCGCTAACTGTTTTTACATTCGAAGGCGTGTTAAGAACGAGCATAAGTTATGTTGGACGCATTCACACTCTGTGAAGTGAGTACTACATCTATAGTACTCAATCTTCTGGAATCTTCCAGTACGGGGCAACTAGAATGTGTCTTTTTATACCGGAAAGCATGTTACGATAGTGTGGGTCAATTAAAAGAATAATCACATGTATTAAATTGTTTTGTTGATGAATTATGACAGGACATCTGTGCTATCTTCGCATTGAAACAATTCTGTTTATCTTTATTTTTCTTAGAACACGTAATATTCTGTAGTCAGTAGTACAAGTATAATTGTTAGATATATTATTATATATTTACAGGGAATAAAAAATTTATGCGCTTTTTATAACACCTCGAGTCACGATGAATGCTTATTTTAAAAATGTCATAAGAATGCTTCAAAATGTAAAATGAAATTTAAATGGCTTATAAAAGTTACTCAGTTCACGTTAGCTACGCTTAGATAATATTAAAACTCTCATGTAGCCGGTGGATTTTATGCTTTCAACAGTTTTAGAGCGTAATAAAACTTGGATACCTGTCGTCCGTTTTTTTATTTAAATAATGTCGTAATAAGTAAGTTTTTGGGAAAAATGTAGAAGGCGTGAGGGGAGTTGTAAATAGAACAGGTTGGTGGTGGCCTGTTATGTGCTCCCTGTACTTATATAGGGCATATAATTTTATTGCGAAACTGCGAGACATAATTATACCGACTATTTTATGAATATACAAAAATATAATCGCTTTTGAAGCTGCTTACTAACGAGCTGTAAATGTAGATTTTTCTAGTCGTTGGATATAGTACTGCTTCCGTGGCGTATTTGTACCATAGTATAATTCCAAACCTGAGGTCTCGGGTTGTATCCCGTCATCACATCGGGGGATAGAAAATACTTTTTCTGGGCAAAATGCTTGAGTGATTCTTGATATGTATGTATGTATTTAGACATAGTATTTGGGGTTATTAAATAAAGCCATGCATATACTGTGTCTCTTATTAGAAAAAAAATAATTTAATTACAAAAATGAAGCTATAGAAATCAATTCACATCCTATTTACGATACACTTAAAATCATCTATAGATTATATATCAAATTATTAGTTTATTGCCCATAGCAACACGAAACCGGCGAATGTACTTCGCTGGATAATACACTTTGTAGAGGGTAACAAATTGTTACTGAGGCCTGTGTCCACAAACACCGGGGAAAGATAAATTATTTTCTCCAACGTACATAAAACACTTCTATGTGAGCACTCTAGGTACATTGGGCGTAAATTACAGAAGACTATATTATGTATAGCAAACGCACACACGGCCTTAAAATAAACCTTCATAACTCAACACGAAAAAATATTACAAGAAAATAAAATAAAGGTTGGCAAATAAAATATAAATGTTTTTTTCAAGGTAGAGAGACATAATCTTTTCGGATATTTAACCCTGGCCCGGCAACGATCTAATTTATATCGTCCCAGTAAAATTTATCAACAAAAATTTGCGACACAGTTTCGGCTCATTTCACTCGCTCGGGAAACTCGTGTAAGAAATGTTGTATTAGTCCCGAATTCGACGCACACTCGAAAGGTTTCCTTGATTCCATTAGCATTTTTTTCGCATTTAATTTTGCACGAAATTCTTTATTTTTGGTTTGAGCACGTTTTCATTTGGATTAATATGGTTGGATTCATATTTTAATGGAATTTTATTCATATTCTGGTTCAGATATTATGCATTGCAATATCTGAAGTATCATGCCATAACTAGCTTAAAATTGCTATGAATCCTAAACGTGCCTTACTTTGGGCGAGCCGCTTAACAATTCCTTTTATTGCGTGTCTTTATTATATTTCTTTATTTGGGATGGTTACTTTTACTTAACAAAGGAACAATGAAATTACTTAGATATAAATATAGTTTATGGACCGAACGCTGAAGCGCAAGACTGGGTACATTTAAGCTTAAAAAATCACCGTTTATTTTAAATAGACCCAGAGCCTAATAAAATATAG
Source organism: Deilephila elpenor (assembly GCA_949752805.1). Classification (NCBI taxonomy): domain Eukaryota; kingdom Metazoa; phylum Arthropoda; class Insecta; order Lepidoptera; family Sphingidae; genus Deilephila; species Deilephila elpenor. The sequence continues at coordinate 11,008,619 of OX457099.1, forward strand.
GAAATATTTTATATTGTTGATTTGTCAAGATACCACGTTGTAACCGACTTACTCGATGAGGCACGACTCATTTCATCAACTAAAAGGAACGTAATTAGTGAAAATAATTCTTCAACTCGCAAATTCACACATTACGAATATAATTAAGCGTGTTCCACGGAGTTGCCGGAAAAATATGACTTGGCGAGCTATTCATTAAAATCAAAAAGTATTGGTCAGGGATGCTCCTATCTAGTGGTCATGGCCTGTCCCTAGAATAGGTGCTACGAGTACGCGACCTCGGCCCCCGAGCTACTGCAGTCACTACCAACCTTCCCTTCCGTGACTGCAGTATCCACTCCTACAGGCCATACTTCCCTTTCCCATAACATCCTCCACCCACAAACCCTATTTCCCTTCCCCCGGTTGATGACGGGCAGCAGCGTCATCAACGCGTCGCCCCCCCTCCCCTCTGCGCTCGCCAACCCGCCTGCCAAGCGTGGCGAGTATTGGCAAAATCCTCTCAATGATGAGCAAAACCAGGACCAGGCCCCCAGTCCCCGGCAGCCCCGCTATTCCTGGCTATGGTAGCGGCCATGGTTACGGCGGGGCAGGGGGTGCTAAGAATCCCCGGGTTGGCCCCGGCTACCACCCCCGACGACGACTGGCCCTGGTAACACACAACATACGCACGTTGAGGACAGACGAGAAGATTGTCGAACTGGAAGAAGAATTGAGTGGGTTACACTGGGACATTTTGGGGTTATCGGAAATCCGTAGAATCGGGGAGGATACGATAACCCTGAAGTCCGGTAACCTGCTCTTCTACCGGGGGGACGACCAACAGTCCCGAGGAGGTGTCGGATTTCTCGTCCACAGGTCTATCATCAACAACATCGTATCCATCGAAAGTGTGTCGAGCAGGGTAGTGTACCTTATACTCAGAATATCAAAAAGATATTCGTTGAAGGTCATACAGGTATACGCGCCGACCTCGACACACCCAGATGAAGAAGTAGAGGAGATGTATGAGGACATTAGTCGGGCCATACATACTTCCAAAACCTACTTCAATGTTGTTATGGGAGACTTCAACGCAAAGTTGGGCATGAGAAGCGATGCAGAGTTGAAAGTGGGGCAATTTGGACATGGGCAACGGAACCCCAGGGGCCAGAGGCTGGCCGACTTTCTGGAGAAAGAGGGACTCTTTGCGATGAACTCTTTTTCCAGAAGCCGCCTCACAGGAAATGGACCTGGCTGAGTCCTGACGGTTCTACGAGAAACGAGATAGATTTCATCTTGACGACGAATAGACAGATGTTCAGTGATGTCTCTGTGATCAACAGGGTGAAAACCGGCAGTGATCACCGACTGGTAAGGGGCTCATTGAATATCAATGTCCAATTAGAAAGGCGTCGCTTGATGAAATCTACGCTCCGACCTACTCGCGCCCATATCCAAAACCCCGAGAGCTTTCAACTTGAGCTGGCAAATCGCTTTGATTGTCTCAAAGACAACCTTGCAGTGGACGAGCTAATCAGCGGTTTGGTAGAAGCTGTCCATACGGTGGGATCTAAGTATTTTAGACCTCGCCGTAGAGATAGACCACAAAAACTCTCGATCCACACTCTTGACCTCATGGCCGAACGTCGATCTATGGCGCTGCGGTCTTCCGATGACGCCGAAGCATATAGGCAGCTCAATAGACGGATCTGGAAGTCCTTGCGACACGATGTCCGTGCTCACAATACTGTGAGCATTAAAGAGACAATTGAGCGGAATGGAGGCTCCAAAGTGTTTGCAAGAGACTTATCTATTGGGCAAAGCCAGTTGTGTAGGCTGAAGACGGACGGCGGCCGCGTAGTGTCGACGAGGGCAGAGGTTTTAAGGGAGATCGAGAGGTTCTACGGACAGCTTTACACCTCGGTTGCCGAACCTACTGTTAGCTCGGCCGAAGACCCGAGAGCCGAGTTGATCCGACACTTTAGCGATGATATCCCGGACATCAGCCTGTGTGAGATTGAGATGGCCCTGAAGCAGCTTAAGAACAACAAGGCGCCGGGTGAGGACGGAATCACTTCAGAGCTTCTGAAAGCGGGCGGAGCGCCGATACTGAAAGTCCTTCAGAGGCTCTTCAATTCCGTTCTCCTCGAGGGATCAACGCCAGAGGCATGGAGCAGGAGCGTGGTGGTACTGTTCTTCAAAAAAGGTGATAACACTTTGCTGAAGAACTACAGGCCCATCTCGCTCCTGAGTCATGTCTATAAGCTGTTTTCGAGGGTCATCACAAATCGTCTCGAACGCAGGTTTGATGACTTCCAGCCTCCCGAACAAGCCGGTTTCCGAAAAGGCTTTAGTACCATGGACCACATTCATACGCTTCGGCAAGTTATACAAAAAACCGGGGAATATAACTTGCCGCTTTGTTTAGCGTTTGTGGACTATGAGAAAGCCTTTGATTCGATCGAAACCTGGGCTGTGCTAGAGTCTCTCCAGCGGTGCCACATAGACTATCGGTACATCGAAGTGTTGAAGTGTATATACAACAACGCCACCATGTCGGTCCGAGTACAAGATCAGAGCACGAAGGCTATTCCACTACAGAGAGGCGTGAGACAGGGAGATGTCATATCTCCGAAACTGTTCACTGCCGCGCTGGAAAACGCCTTCAAGCTCTTGCAGTGGAAAGGATTCGGCATCAACATCAACGGCGAGTATATCACTCACCTTCGATTTGCCGACGATATTGTAGTCTTGGCAGAATCGCTGGAGAACCTTAGCACTATGCTCGAAGACCTCAATCGAGTCTCCCAACAGGTGGGTCTTAAAATGAACATGGACAAAACGAAGATCATGTCGAATGTCCATGTTGTGCCCACCCCCATTGGAGTTGGGGGCTCGACTCTTGAAGTTGTAGACGAATATGTCTATTTAGGACAAGTGGTCCGGTTAGGCAGGTCCAACTTCGAGGGAGAGGTCAATCGGCGAATCCAACTCGGTTGGGCAGCGTTCGGGAAACTACGTGACGTCTTCTTGTCCAAAATACCTCAGTGCCTCAAATCGAAAGTCTTCGATAGTTGTGTGTTGCCAGTGATGACATACGGCACCGAGACGTGGCCTCTCACTATGGGCCTTGTTAGGCGGCTCAAAGTCACTCAACGAGCTATGGAGAGGGCTATGCTCGGGGTTTCCCTACGAGATCGAATCAGAAATGAGGAGATCCGTAGGAGAACTAAAGTAACCGACATAGCCCAGCGGATTAGTAAGTTGAAGTGGCAATGGGCGGGGCACATAGCGCGGAGAACTGATGGCCGATGGGGCCAAAAAGTTCTCGAATGGAGGCCACGTAGCGGAAAGCGCAGCGTAGGACGTCCACCCACAAGATGGTCAGACGACCTGGTAAAGGTGGCAGGACGTCGCTGGATGCAGGCTGCCTCCAACAGGTCACTGTGGAAATCTTTGGGAGAGGCCTATGTTCAGCAGTGGACGTCCTTTGGCTGATGGATGGATGGATTAGCATTTTTTTCGCATTTAATTTTGCACGAAATTCTTTATTTTTGGTTTGAGCACGTTTTCATTTGGATTAATATGGTTGGATTCATATTTTAATGGAATTTTATTCATATTCTGGTTCAGATATTATGCATTGCAATATCTGAAGTATCATGCCATAACTAGCTTAAAATTGCTATGAATCCTAAACGTGCCTTACTTTGGGCGAGCCGCTTAACAATTCCTTTTATTGCGTGTCTTTATTATATTTCTTTATTTGGGATGGTTACTTTTACTTAACAAAGGAACAATGAAATTACTTAGATATAAATATAGTTTATGGACCGAACGCTGAAGCGCAAGACTGGGTACATTTAAGCTTAAAAAATCACCGTTTATTTTAAATAGACCCAGAGCCTAATAAAATATAGGAAATATTTTATATTGTTGATTTGTCAAGATACCACGTTGTAACCGACTTACTCGATGAGGCACGACTCATTTCATCAACTAAAAGGAACGTAATTAGTGAAAATAATTCTTCAACTCGCAAATTCACACATTACGAATATAATTAAGCGTGTTCCACGGAGTTGCCGGAAAAATATGACTTGGCGAGCTATTCATTAAAATCAAAAAGTATTTGAAAGAAACCGGCCGGTGTTCTGAGCGGCGCCCCGGGCGTTTCTAACTAGGTTAACAAGGGACCGCCGGGTTCACACTAATTAGGAACGGCCGACTGTTCCGCAACTTCTTGTAACTATGCGCCGGTACATCGGGATCTGACTTGGCTGTCATATCACAATACTTGATAAAGATAACTGTTTATATTTGATAATTATTATGGAACATTTCGTCTCATAGCAGAGTTTATTCAATCGAAACCATGAGAACTTCAAACTTGAGATGATCCCAGATTGGGATATTTATTAATCGAATTGAAAGATTTGGCTCCAATTAAGGGACCGCGCCAGGCAGACAATAGGTCAAAAATTCTGGTCAAATACTTCTTCAACATGCATAACAATCCTACGATAGAGTGGAATAAGAGTAGATAGAAGAGGATATAAAGTAACAAACTACTTTTTGATTAAGTTATTCTGGCGTCGATATTTTTTATTAAGTGGAGGTTCATCAGTTTAACTGGCAATACGTTTCTTCTGGTCTAAAAGACATCACAATATATTATATGTTACGAAATAAAGATGTTGAAAACCGCTCATATTTGTCTTTGTCTAACCCCGATGTTACAAAAATGTAAGACTTATCGCAATTCAGCAAATAAATGCTTGAAATAAGATTCTAAATCCTCTGCACTAAATACAAGGTTCTGTAAACGAAATACATAATAAATAAATACACCTAACAGTCACCTCCATAGTCCTGACCCCACATTGAGATCAATTAAGTCTTGTGTCGTGGGAATCAGAAACTACGAAAGAATTTTCGGTCTCACAAACACCCAGACCCGAGACAAATACTTGTGGGCCTCACAAATATTTGTCTCGGTGCGGGGATCGAACCCGCGGCCTCTCGGTTCACAGCCGGTGTCTAACCAACTGCGCCAATTGAGGCTGTCTGTATTTAGTTATAAACATTGCGACTTTTTTTAAGCGCGAATCTGTCGATAATAATATATTAGATAATAATTTAACTATGGAGAAATTAATTCGACTAATTGGCTGAATGCCTATTCGCGTTTGCCGATATCTAGCAAGTAGCACGAGATGGCGCTAGCGGCGGATTACTGGAATTCTCAACCACGCAAATTCCTTTTGACATTGTTTATCAATATTATTATACTGTTTTGATCAGAAATTGATATATCTATACATATAAAGTAACCGAACGATGTCTGTACATGTAACATAAATTAGAAAAACTAATATGGGGGTCTGTATTAACAGATACAGATACATAACACAGAACACTTTATTGAACACCACAAAGTACAAAGACAATTAAACATCGAAAACTGACAAATAAGTATACAATTGGCGGTCTTATCGCTATAAGCGATCTCTTCCAGACATCCAAACTTAGAAACGGCTAAACGGATTTCGATGAAATTTGGTACGGAGGTAGCTGACACCCTGGATTAACACTTAGACTACTTTTTATCCCAAAGAATTTAGTATATCCGTAGTATGAGGAATGGATTACATCCTTTGAGTGAGAATGTTTTATATTTTGTTTCCCTTTTTAAACACATATCATGCTGTCGCTAGGTTTTGGCGGTTTGACTAAAGTAAAGGTTACAAAATAAACAACCAGTACGCAATATGCTTATATCAACACTTATCGAAAAGAAACATTTTTCGGTAGGATGAGATTCGGGGCATATTTTAACGTAGACAACTCGTGACTTTATGGTTTGAATAAAACTTTTTTATTTGTTATCCGATCAATCCTTTCCAAATCTTGAAATTAGATTGAACAATAAATAATCTTTCCGTACATTTATCCAAGTTTCACAATAAACATTGTGTAACCAGAATGAAATTAGTTTAGCAATATTTCCATTCACTACTTTCTAAGACAAATACAATGGCTCTTAACAAAAGCTGACCCGGCGAAGTCTGCTCCCGGTTTCAAAATATTTTAACTTTCGCAAAACAATTTCGTGTAGTTTATTGTTTTAAGATTTTTAATTAAACCCTTTATAGGGTTGGTAGATAAAACAATGATAATTAATTCAGAATAGCTCAAACGCAAACGTTAGGTGTAATTTTATCAGTGTATTGCAGGCATCAGCCGAAAATGGAATCTCGCATAAAACTCCAAGAACTCATTAATTTGCGTCTCTCGTTTTTAATTGGATGTCCTTTAAGAGTTTGCTTTGCGCCCCACCAAGTCCGTTCCACTTCTTAAATTACGAAACGTTTTGTGGGCGTAAACAAATAAATCACGGTCTAGCAGCTGAAAATCATCGCTTTCAACTTCCCCTTAGTTACGAGCTTAGGGATTCGCTTGTTTGCTACAGAGCGTAACTTATAACTTTGTTGATGGTGTTGTGATAATGAACAGCGGCACTTTGTCGGAAATAATTCGCTAATAACTTACATTCCGCTAATTTGATAGAGACTATGGAAATTAACTTGGTGAAATGTTTTATTGCCGTTTGCTGTTTTGTTTTTTTTAGCATAAAGCTTATGACACACATAATTGCGTAGAAATATTGCGTGATATTTACATAGATACGCAGATAAAAAACTCACCTTCTTTAGGCGGATGTTTATCTACTTAGCCGCAGAAGTCATAAAGATTTTTTTAACAATTAGAATAATTAATAATCGACTTACCCGATGCAACGTCACCACCGCTTTTGATCACTCACAACACCTGGAGTGATAAGAACAAATTTATATAAACAAATGTTTTCTTCTCACTTTAAAATTTAGAAATAGGGATACTTAACCAAACCCAAAAGCCTGTTACTTCCTTTCAATTTGCTAAGTAAAGTAATTTCCCCTCAAATTGATACCATATTTCATAAGTATTTTATCTTTTACAATCCCTGGAACATTTTAAAATGTTTCAGCGCTGGTATAAGCATAAATCAGTCCTTGAGAAAAAAGGTACGAGACCATATTTAATCCAAGAAAAACATCTATACTTCCATCAAGGCGAGTTGGCGTAAATCGACGCTCAACGATTTCATTTTGTAAACTAGGTTACTAAGTACTCCGACCTACATTTCTTTTCAAGTGGGGCCTTTTTGTCTTCCATCTTCCCTTATCGGCGGTCCGTATTATCTTTGGAGTCACAAATAAAATAACATTGTATAAACGTCAGAGACCAGGTGGGTGCCATTGAATAAAAACGTTGGAACTTCACTCACAGAAATTCATTTATCTTGCCTTTTGTCCCGCAATCGAGAGCATAGGAAAATGTCTTTGTGCTGTAATCTCGACCCAGATATCCCTGCCTACTTCTTGTTGTGCCGGTACGAATTCCCGTTAAGATAATGAATTGTTGTAACCTTCTTTTTATACGGGATAGTTAGCTTTATACGTGGATGTTGTTTACTGTGTTAAGAAATTTCCGCTTAGTTATGATGGTTTTACATACCTGCGAAATACTTGTAGATATTTCTCGAGATGTTTCTTCGCAATGTTTATCACTCACTGTTAAGCAAAGTGATAATTAAATAGACACTTGTTAATTAGAAAATGAATATGTTTGTGCAAAATAATTTATCTAACCCACGACTTGGCAATACACTTGTTTACAAACTAATCAGGCCTATAAATCGTAATTGCTCTTCTGTAATTTACACCGCACACACTCAGAAAGAGAAAAAAAAACAAGATATTTTGACAATCAGTTTTCATTAATGACTAGGAAACACAATTAATTGCTGATTGAAAATATCTGAGGAGAGGTTCTAGCAAAATTTACACCGATAATAATAGACGCCCGCACCACAATAACTGTATTTGAACACAAGTAAATTCATATCTACCCTCGTATAGATTGCGAACTCCGATTCAGCACACAATCACAACAATACACATGTAACTTAGTTTGATATTAATATAGAATATCGAAATATTAAATTATCATGGATCATGTATGACCTATTGGTAAGAGCGGTGGCGCGTCAGTAAAGCCGTCTATAAGCCACCATTTTGGCTCCTTACTACGTCACACGTTGTGTCACCAATATTATAGCTTTTATAAAAAATGGCATCTCGATTAATTTTGAGAATACCGATCCGAAATCAACATCAAAACAAAAACGAAACGAACACGAAATTCGTTTCAACATTCAAAACGCGAATAAATTAGTAAATAATACCTTTGAAACAATGGAAAAAAAAACTCGGAGTAGGTAACGAAAGCTTTCCCTTTTTGTGTAGATGGAAGCGGATCCACTTGGTAAGCGAAGCGGTAATTTCCCTCAAACAAAAGATATTTTTATAAGGTCAATTTAACTTTTAAAAAGGCGCTCATAGACACGCAGAGTTTTTAATTATCAACGTCTTTGTTCCCGCATCTATTAATTTTTATTAACTTTCATAACCAGCGTCAAACAAATAAGTGCTGATCTGGAAAATCCATAGAAACCCAGCCTGTGTAATGAGAACTAAAATACCCTATATTGGATGCTTTTGTGTTAAGTAAATTTTGTTCAAAAACCTTTTTTATGTGAATAATATCGTTACGAGAGGGGAAAAGATTTTACTCTAGAAGTTTCCCGGTAAGGTGAAATGTCAGGAAATTCAATAAAGTGGTAATAAGTGGATTTCTTGGCTCGATTCATATTTTTGTCAGTTCCCCGCATTGTAGCCTTTTATTACAACTTCGACCTTTCAGTTCCTGTAGACGTTGATATACTTCAACCTGCTGTACTAATGTACTTCATATTCCGTCACCTGATATGCTAAATTGAATATATTCACAAATAAGGCACCCACAGGAGGCACAAATATATACATATGATAAAGAACATCGGTCACGTCCCATACATGCTGGGACCTGACAAAAAAAATATTGTACACAGCTGAGATATAGTTTATTTTGTTCTTTAGTGCTTGAGGAATGATGCGCAGTTGGAAAAATATTCTTGTAAAGCCGGAGATTTTAGATTATTTCATAATTTGTAACCTAACCTAACCTAACCTAAAAAAGGTTAGGTTCGAACTAATAAAATATAGCACTTTATAATGTCATTGTCAAATATACTTAATGTATGGTGGTATTATGGTTACCAAGTAACTGGGAAGAAAATTGCACTAAATCATAATGCTCGCTTAGTTATTACTAAGCTCTATAATTTCCCTTATCATAAAACTAATTAACCTTTGAATATGGTGTACACCATACTTGTTACCTTAAGATAATAAGAAAAAATGTAGTATTTTGCTAAAAATGACCTCTTTCCATTAGTTCGCCGTATGTCATTACTTCGCAGGATTTGATCCTTCCTAACGGCTAGCAGCTTAAGCGAATTGTGTAATAATACAGAATGTGATTTTTTTTATACATCAGGTTCGATTCCTCGCTAGAATATTGATTTTCAAAAACGCAAATATTCAATTTTATTTTTCATCAAAATGGGGCCCGATACTTCTATAAGTATTTTTCGCTATTCTTCATATTTTCGAATTCGGTCTTCCATACACACCTTAAAAAATTCTCCCTATATGCTAGAATAGGAATATACCAAGCAGTTGTCACTAAAATAAAACAAGAAAATATGTTAAATGTATTTACTCCTCATCTTGTCTTATCACTATAGAATCTAAAAAATCTGCAGGGACAGCAACATTACTTTGATATCGTGCTCATGCAAGGGTTTCCTGGTGGGATGAACCAGCTGCTTGTTGCTCAACATTTTTGTCAAAGACGAATGCATTATTAGCTTCTTGAATTGCCATCTCCCAACAAACCTGACAAATGTATCCATGATCTAAAAAAAAACACAAAATGACCAACCGTCAATATTAGGCTCCAAACAATGTATACGGATTGGGTCTTTTGTTTATTATTCCAGAATCCCAAGCCACATTGATTAAATAGTAAGTTGGATACCTTGTGGATTCAGGGATAGTTATTATAAAAAACTTACGATTAATGGAGATCCACTCACTGATTACAGAAATGACTCTGGTGTCAAGTTCCAGGACAACGAAGTGGCGGAGTGTATTAAGACGGATATTACATTGAACACTATGCAAATATTTGTTGAGGCATAGACTGTTGCTCCGGGTTCATGTTAGAAATATGGTGATACTTCGCACTTTAAACCAAATCACAAAGCGTTATCGTTATCCAATGTTCAATCGTACAAGGTCGTCAGAAATACAAGGGTCTATCGGAGTCCGTAATCAAAGCAAAGTCACAAATATAATAATATACAGAGAATTAACAGTAGCCGCAAATCGGAAATCACAAGAAAGCAGAATGTTGACAGCCCGCAGAAAAGCCACGTGTGTCATAGAGAATACCTACACTTTATTTTTAATTAAGCCCTACCTTCAACGCTGCAGTTAAAACCTTATTTAAAACAAAGTATGACTGATGGAACGCGCTCAAATGCGTTCAATATTATTAAAAACACTTTAAGTTTTTCTTTTCTTTCCCGGTATTTAAAAATAAATGGAAATATGCATTTTCATTCTAATAAATTATACTATTTTCGGATGTACCATTCATAACTGGTCGCGTTCATGGTCCATTATGGCCGATGTTCTTTGTAACCGATCGATGTGTGTACGTGGGAGATAAATGAGAAAAACGAATATGGGGGTCTGCATTCAAGTAGTAGAACCCAAAACAATGATATTTAGAATGTTTGTCTGTGCGCTTGTGCGCGATGAACTCAGAAACGGCTTAACGGATTTCGATGAAATTTGGTATGGAGGTAACTGAAACCCTGGATTAACAATTAGGCTACTTTTATACCGAAAAAAAAAGTGATCCAGATGAGGAAGGAATTCCGAAATGTTTGTTACTTTTTTATACTCAAAGGAATAGGATGGATCTGCATTACATGCCTTGAGTGAATAAGAAGGGATGGGCGGGATATAACGGGACGGAACAGGAAAATCCAAATAAAGTTAATCACGCAAGCAAAGTTTGAGGGCAGAAGCTAGTCAGTAATAATAATATATCTTCTGATTTAGTTTTAGAAACCATCCTTCCACAAAAATTATTTCAAAGAAATCAGCTAAGCGAAAATACAAAGCCCAGTTTCTAGAAAACCAATAAAAGATTCTAATAATATAATATTGTTTTTAATTTATTTTAGAGTGCCTAACCTAATTAGCTTATTCTATTCGCTTATTACGCAAAAGCCATTCTTACTTAATTAAAAAATAAAAGTCACTCGCGACACCAAAACCAATTAAAAATATGTCAGGTGGGATATAAAAATGAACATTGTTTTATTAAAATACCCTGTACAATACATTTTTAAAACTCGGAGGACCAAATTAAACGTAATGAGATAAAGAGAACAACACAAACTAGTATTACGAAGACTTAGATGCAACTTGTAAGTAGCCAGGATACATACGTTCAGTTTAAACTGACAGTTTTATTTCAAACTTGGAAATACTTTGAAGTGAAGCACGAGTAATAAAATCCTTAGTTTTATACACGTTTAACGTAATACTTCTCTTTAAGTAAAATATTTATTTTTCTTTAAAATTTGGACAAACGAGCAAGAGGGTTACTTACTTGATATTATCTGACTACTTTTGCGTCAATATCTTCTACATTTCAATAATACGGTAGGTGTATTGCCAACCTTTTTACGAAGGAAATTAAAAGAGGATGGAGGGGGAGATAAGTATAAAAAAGTAACAAATATATCTGAATTCCTTCCTCATCGGGTACACTACATTTTTCGGGATAAAAAGTGTTGTACCTCCATACCAAATTTCATTGAAATTCGTTAAGCCATTTCTGAGTTAATCGCTCACAACCACACAGACAAACCGACATACAGACATAAATTATAAAAATTATTGTTTTGGGTTCTATTACGTTAATACAAACCGCCCATATTAGTTTTTCTCATTTATCTTCCATGTACAGACACAAAACAGCTTACAAATTTATTATACAGGGTATATCAAGACTGCGACCGAAAACAAAGCCAGGTGTATTAGTGACTTCAGACACAATGCACCTAGAAATTTCACAAAAAAAAACGACAACTTTTTATTTGTATTTTTTTACTTATCGTCGTATTTGGGTGATAAATACATAGTTTCCTAAAATATTGATGCAAACCTCTTTATTTTTAAACACTCAATGGTACGTAAGGGTTTAAATTATTACACCCAAACAAGACGATTTTAAAAAATCCTAAAAAACTATCTGTCTGTTTTGGTGAAATTTTTATTTGCATCGTGTTTGTAACCGCTAAAACTACCACCTGGCTTCGTTTTCGGTCGCAGTCTTGATATACCCGGTATGTACAGATTTTATTAGTAAGACATACCAGCAGCACATACAAAGTTACATCCAACAGTGGACTTATCGATACTTATATTAAAAAATTCTGCATTTTTATGGGTATATACAACATTCGATACCGACATAATATTTATACCCACAAACAACAACAATTGCTCTTAAATTAAAAGAATAAAATAAAAAACAGCAATATTTAATGCTAAGAATTAGTTAATTAACAATTTTATGGGATTATTAGAGACAGACCAAGATGAGAGAAACCAAAAGATAATGTTTGTGGTCAGTATACTAATGTAGTCATTACGATTTCCCTTTATCCTAGTGACTAAATTATAAGCTTTTGCTAAAGCACGACCAATATAATTAAACTGATGAAAGGTCGTGACGCAGATCAAGTGAAATGTCAAACTACGCCTAAACCACGAAGTGAAATTAGCGTGATTAGTTTATGTCAAAGGTCAATATAATTTATATGTAGGCTTTGGTAGATTTATAGGCTTAATTACAACGTGAATCATGTATGGCACCCAGGTGACATTGAATTTTATTTATAGAGAGAGGCTATCCAATTTGACATATTTTGTCTCTCTCTTCCGTCATAGAAATTTCACGGCTGAACATAGGAGGCTAAGGCTTCTATAACGACCTGTTGGAAGCCATCTGCATTTAGTGACTTTCTCCAGGCTTTACTAGGTCGCCTGTCCAGCTTGTACGCGAACATACATGTTGAGCCAGGGATTATATTATAATTTTCCAATAGGGATGCCACCATTGCCCTGTGGTCCGGGGGTGCAAGAATTCCGCCACGGTATTTCCTGCCCGTCGTAAGAGGCGACCTAAAGGGGTCATCGGAGTCGCTGGGCACTCTGCGGGGGCGGTGTGCCCACACGTATAACGACTCCGAGATGCAAGACAGAGCCTCGTCTCTGTCAGGGACGCCCACAACACCTTAAACGGGCGTCCAAAAAATAGGCGAAAGTGGGTGTCATCCGCGCCTCCTACACTGAAGGAACACCGATGGTTTTGCGCGGGGCGGTAATGCGGACGTAAATCGGGGCGCTTTTCGCCCTGGGATGTCCGGTACCGCCCACAATGCGTGTGACGATTAACGATAAAAAAAAAAAAAGGGATGCCACCATGCCCACGACAGATTAACATATTGTTAGTCAAATTAATCTCCAACATGCATAACATTATTTTCTAGGTATATGTGGAGAAGTGAGAGCAGATACATTAAATATCTAAGATTATGCTTGACTATACATGAGACTAGATATTAGATAATAACTATAATACTCAAGCTGGTTTCAGCATATGTGATGATCCTGCCCAATGCCCTATACGAAGGACCCAATATTTATGAAAACTTAACACACCGTACCTACTTTCTTACTTGAGCTTGGTCGAAAACGTTGTGAGCTTTTTGCCCATTCAAAATTCCAATAGGCACAACGACTTCAATATTTTTCTTAACACTCTTTGCAGTTCGCATCACTATTATTAACACATTGATAATAATATTATATTGTTAACATTTATCTCATACACGTGCAGTCTTACGAGTATTATGGCAAATGTTCTTGCTATTTAAAACTATTCTAGTTGCTAAGCTGATTATTTTATTCAACACAGACCTGCTTTTTACTTAATTAAAACTTTAACTTGAGTAGTACATGCATGTGTTTCTTGTACTGCTAAGTCATTGCAATGAGGCCGTAACGTTTGGCGTTGTGCCAAAGATTCACTTCGTACACAACATTATATGAGTTCCTTTGCTAGAAGCTGTGACTTTCTTTCCAGTTAACTTTGTTAATTTGATACTGTAACACGTATATAGTTTTGAATAAAGGTTTTTAAAGGATGTCAGAGCGGCTTCATTACCCATATGATGGTAGGTGTAAAGTTGTCTACATAAAGTACCTATACACCGGCCAAAAACGTTTATCTTTTATTATTTCATACAATTATATCGGTGTACGTTATTGCTTTTTGGCTTTCCATTTAAAGTTTGAAAAATTGAATTGATTTTAATTGATAGCCGCGTTAGTGATGAAGCAGAAAAAAGAAGAGGCTTCAATCTCCCTATAATTTCCAGGTTTTGTACCCAATACCAGATTTGCCTTGACAGCCTATATATTACATTTATCTACGAGCCTCTGTGGGTGGAAATACTAACATCCAGATTACCAACATTATAAATAACCTTTATCACGTGTGCTTAGACTTCTCGCAAAATGTTCTGGCCGATCCACACAGGATGTCTCTCTGAATTATTATACACACACACACAAGGATTCATTATTCCGCCGGCCACTAAAGTAAATGTTAGTTTAGGACTTTGCTATTAATTAATATAATAGAATATATTTCATGTAATGACTCCATTTTGTGATTCAAATTGACTTGCCAAATGTACGTTGTGCGGAAATTAATTAATGCCTGGAAATGTTACTATTGTAAATGTAAAAGCATTTTGTTCAAAGGTTTCGAATAACACAAAGTTGTTGTTTTAATTTAGAGTATATGTTACGTGGAAATAAGGAACGTTTGCAAATGGTTAATTGTTTTATTAAGGTGTAATGTACACTAAACGATCTTTGTTTATTTCTATGGAAATTACTGTAAATGACAAATTATTTGTTAAGTCGACATTTGTGACATAATTTAAGGATACGACAACGCTACACCATGAACTTAATTTTTCAAATGGGTGGAAAAACAACCCCTCTTTAAGGGATGACAATTCATACATTCACCTCCACTTAATTAGGACCCCTGCAATTTCCTTATATAATAAATGACCCATGCCACCCTGTTGATACATCATTAATGGTGTGGAGATAATCGCCTAATTGGCTG
This sequence comes from Deilephila elpenor, assembly GCA_949752805.1. Classification (NCBI taxonomy): domain Eukaryota; kingdom Metazoa; phylum Arthropoda; class Insecta; order Lepidoptera; family Sphingidae; genus Deilephila; species Deilephila elpenor. The sequence goes on from OX457099.1 coordinate 11,023,880, forward strand.
TTCTTGCCTGTACATTTAAGCTACCATCGGACCATGATACACCTTTGGTATCTTGTAGAGAATTGCCTTATAATACAATATTATGTCGGTATTTTAGTTTATCCTTAATTAATAAGGAAAACGAAGCTTAATTATATTACACCCGTAAATTTAAAAAATCAGGATATGTTTTGTGGGACAAATACCGGTACTTATCTTTCGGACATTTATTCCGTTATATCTAGGTTATCCCTTTTGCACGTGATGGTGGTGCATTACTTACAAACATGGTATACATTGCTTGCAACGGCGACGAGTGGTTGTCTCCCGATGGTCGCAAGAAATATGCCTCTCTTTTTCTCTCTCGCTTAGGCTAAAAAAAGTCCACTGCTAAACATAAATCTCCCTCAAGGTTTGCAATAGCCACCTGTTGGAAGAAAATTAAAACTATGCATCTGTTCGAAATCGGATATAATCTGATGGAACCCGAAACGCCGCATTTATAACGGAATTTCCACAATCATTTACGGTTGATGCTATCCGACCAAAAATCCTACCACCGGCTACAGCGTCTTCAGCTATCTGCACCATTAATATCACCACGATTTTAAAACAGCAAAAATGTTCACTCAAATGTTAGTGCACATTCAGCACTCAAGTAAATGACCACGTAGTTTTCCTTTATATTGTATAACGACTTCATCTAGTCCGGATTCTGGCGACGTGCCAGCATACTCGCTATCACACCCCGATAGCCCTTTTGTATCGCTTGTTTTATTGAAACCTTGAAACAGCTGACTACAGAGTACAGCCTGATCTAACACATGGATGAAATTAAAAGGTTTTTGTATGAAAATTAGCTTTTTCACATTCGTATACTGTTTCTTGGTAATTGATGGAACGAATTAGGAAGTTTCGTTTACTAAGTGAAATCAATTACTAAATAAACGAAAGCCTAGTTGGTGGCAGATCGAACTAGTGAAACGGAAGACCCAGGTTTTATCATTAGTTACAGAAACCTGTCAGCTTAAACTTCGCAATGTATATTTTGTGCTCAAGTATCTTTAAACTTAATAGTAAAAACACGTATGGAGGAATACTACATACTTGAGAATTCTAGAAGAACTACAAAGATAGGTGGACCTCATAAATCCGCATTGACTTAGTCCATAACGATTCTAAGCCTATCTCAATTTCAAAAGACGCAGGAGTTTATATCATATCCCATAGGTAAGATGTCTCAAACGCTTGCCAAATAAAATGTTACATTTTACAAAATCCTTTTTCTCGCCACCAGAGATATTAATATAAAATAAAATATTCAAAGTAGGTAATAAATAATATAAAACTGTCAATTGGGTAGGTATTGATAAATGTAAAAATATTATTAATGATCTCGAACCGAAATACAAAACTCCGAAGGTCGCCAGACCCTTTTTACTTTCATCTGACAAGGAAATGGCAGCCACTTTTGTGATAAATTATAAACTTTACAACCTATAAATACTATGCCTAGTGTGATAATTCATATCTACTACTTGCTAGGTATGTTATGTTATTACAACGAAAGTCTCTAATACCCACAACACAACGCTTGGCATTTTACTGTCAGAACGAAGTGAGTGACTGTTTGGGATTTTTTTTTTATTGGTATTAATAGCGAGACGAGCTTGATATTCGCCTGATGGTAAGCGATACGATTGCTTATGGATAGTAGCAAAACCAAACAACACCATGAATTACAAAGCGATGCTTGGCATTATATTTGATAGAACAGAGGGTTATCTAATTATTATAGAGGGTTATCTAAGACTGCCTCGGTGGCGTAGTTGTATTACGGTATGGTTACAAAGCTGAGGTCTCGGGTTCGAGTCCCGGGTCGGGCAAAGTGATATTGGATTTTTCTATTCATTATCAGCCCGGAGTCAGGAATTTGTGCCCGATATGGCGGTAGGTTCGTCCCCTATCACATCGTGGGACGGAACATACAAGGCGAAATGTGGGTGTCCTGATGGCGCCTCTGCCTACCCCTTCGGCGATAAAGGCGTGAGTTTATGTATGTCTGTACTAATTATAAGTGGTCCGTTTTAATATTGCTTCTTTGACTCCTGAAGATATGCTGTAGTCCTTTGAAGGTTTAGGGACATCTACAGCAATCCTGTTCTTGAAGACTCGGATTGTTATGATGTTAAGATTGGTTGTTGTTGGAGCGTGTCACTATTTGGCGTATTGTGTGGTAATAATGGGTGCATGTATTCAATAGTCTGTTCCTTGTCCTAATCTAACGTTGCTAGTGCTGGCGATGACCTGAATCGTAAATAAATACCCATAAGCGAGAACACATACAGATGAAAGTGGATGAATCAATATTGACACACCATAGTTAAGTCGAAATTCGTTTACTCTGCCTGCCCCTATAGATACAGGCATGACTGTAATGTGTGCAATTCACAGCATCCGTAGTGCGTTAGTCCGCGCAGTAAAACCTCATTTAGAAGCACTAGCGTAATGCGGGCTCAACAATATGAAAAGGTCACAGCAAATTAAAATAGATTCTAAACAAATTCATCTCTTATAGCAATTTAAATAACAACTATATCTTTGAATTGATGCAGACGTTAAGGCATTATAAAATTTGCTAAGTCTTTGATAAATGGTGTCAATTTGGAGCCCCACTTGAAACGCCTATTGTTGTCAAAGCTTTATTCTTTAAGACCCCTTAATAAACGCGAAATCGAGATTAATCTTAAAAATTGCTTACACAGAATTTAATCAAGCTTCGGCACTTTTCGGGCCGGGTTATGACCAAATACCCGAGTTGTTATCGCCGAAAAAACTTATTCCTCTGTTTATGACAAATGTGTTTTTACGATTCACGATAATGTATAGATGTTTTGTCTTTGAAAGTGGAGACGGACAATTGATTGTGGTATTTTTGCACTTTGTTTTGTCTTCGCTTTGAGTATCAAATTGTTACATTGTTAGTAATTTGTTATTATATTAACAGATTCAAGATTAGTACATTCTGTAGATTTATGTTTTTTGTCAAATAATATACAACCATACATATGGACGCACGCATGTAAAGATATTATACTAAAATAATATTACGCGATACAAAGCTCGTTTGTAATTTATTATTTTCGTCCATATTTGTTTTTCAATGGCTCTAGTTTGCCTTTGAGATAAAATGTATCATAAACTCAAAGAGCTGGCTCAAAATTTTTTTTACACTAACGTTTTTATATTTATTTCAATGTGAGTTATGAAATACTTCGCAACTATGTCTATAAGTATAATAACTAAATCTCGTAGGCAAAATATTTACTTTGTTCGTATGGTAAATATACGCTACTGGGTTTACGATCAAGTATTTTATTGACGTCACAACGTACCCTGTATGTAGGCATTTAGAATCTCTGGAACATAATTTTCCAAATGTCTACTTTCTTTAGTATTATTGTGGTTTATTCATTCATTTATTCTAAGTAAAATGCAAGTTAACAGTACATCTAAGACCAAAACACTTACATTCTAAGTAATAAACATTGAAAACATAATAACAATGAAGTTGTACTCTGTACTAACAAGAACCAATGAAAAGTTTAAGACTTAAAGATCCTTCCCTGTATCCCCATTTCAAGTACTATGAAATCGATTGTGACTTACCTTCAAGTGCGTGCTTGTTTATCACCACATACACAAATGTCCTTAGAAACTTTCTCATAACATAAACATCACTAGGAGTCTCATAGGACTAGGCAGAAAATACGGATCTCCACTTTGCTCGATTTTGAAAAATCCCTTTCGCTTTATTATTTCAACAACCTCTTTAAGCATTCTCGTCAGTTAATTTCCTAAGTAGTTTTTCAAAGCTCAAACCATTAAGGCCTATGTTTACGGCAATTACGTACATAGTTTTCATAGCGTGTCTGCAGTCAGCGTGGCACACGATTCCACCCGGATCCGATGCAATAACACTTGGCAACGCTCCAAATATGTCTCTATAGGCAAATCGATTGGGAGTTCGCGGCCGCTGTTCTGAGGGAAATATAATTGCGCGGCCTGAACACCGCAATGAAAAATCAATACAATCAAATTATTGGGACAGAATTTAAAGAGACTTTGTTATTATTTTTGCTCCTCTTCTTTGTTTTCTTTTTTGTAGTAACATTTATTTAATGCGGGGTAATGGCTCAGTTTTAAAAACGTATGTTCATAATTTTACTGCTCTGAAATGGGTTTAGTAAAGCGACCACGTTTGGTGGCAAAAGTTTCGAGTATATTAAAGCGCCGGTCCTAGTTTATACCACCTGGAAATGGCAGTTAAATTGGGTCAGAAAATCCTAAAGGTTGTCTCAAATTTCTGCCATCAGATTGGCCATAAAACTAATGAATTCCAAGCAACGGCCAACTCGGCTTGAGCAAGTGTGGTGGATTAGCCTCAAGCCTCTCGCATAATTTGGGAAACACTGGCTCGTATATAGGCTAAAATAAATAGCTTGTATAGACAGAAAATCCAACACTCGAATAACGTTACGACTAGCGTTACATTACATTCGGTAACAAAAGAGCAACACAAAAGCATTCCTGACAAAGGTATTCCATTTCACATTGCATCACTACATACAAACATAAATCAACCTTAGGTACGTAACGTGTCACCAATAGACACGGACAAATAGAACAAGTTCCAACGATTCCTTTCAAGCTTAGGGTATCACACTACAATTCTTAGAAATAGATTTTATTTAATGAATTCCCAACGGCGACGGAGGCGCTGCCGCCCTAAATCTCTTTTACTTTCAATGAAAAAACGTAAGCAAAATTATACAAGGCTGTTGGGCCTGAAATTTATTATTCGTAGACGTTTATTTTATGTTAGTGTAAAATGTAAAAGGAAAGTATATAGGGCGCGTCTGAAATCCACACTTTTAGATACTGGAGCATTGGCTATGTAGGCGAAGTGAGGGTGGCGTAGGGTGAAATTGGACAAATTATCATGTAAATAAACGGACCGGCGATGTATATTACACACACGAAGTGTTCCACTAAATAAACACACTTGGCTCGGGCCCAAACGTCCCTGGCCAGAAGCCTTACTGATGTACACTAAATTTATCAACGTGTCCGTTCTTTCACAGAAAATTTGTAACTTTCGAGATGTGAGTTCGATACGAGTAGTTTGAAATTTTTATTTGTAACAAAGAGTAAATGTCACCGTAGAACAAAGAAGTATTAATCGTGACACAAATATTTGGACGTCTATTTATTTTGGCAGTGATCTTATTTTTCTAGAATGGAGTGTATGGATTATAAAACGCGATTACGATTTCGTTTCCCAGATTGAGCAATACCTCTGTTAACATTATGTGAGTTCTATCAACATTACCTGTTTTTTTTTAAATATTTTTCATACTCTCTGTATAATATATGTATCAGCCCATATACGTTCCACTGCAGGGCACGGACCTCCTTTATAATCAAGAGTACGATTGAGAAGGGTTGGTCCATAAAGTCCATAGGCCATATTCAAACCCTCTAATCACTAGTAAGCAACCTTAATAAAACTTATGAAATCATTCTGCAATATAGACACGTTAAAACGATGTTACCAAACCAGTTCGTAGCTCATTGTCACCAAGCAAAAGAGACAAAGCCAATCTAATTCAGAAAATGGAAGAACCCGTTGATCTTAAGCGTTTGATGATTAAATAATTGCAGCAGATCCGGCGAAAATCTGCTATCCGTCTAATACTTGCTTTGCAATAATTTCAATTTCACAATTTTTATGGTCGCTGGAACGTTCGCTGTGCACATGCCGCGAATTCCGCACACGCTCGACATGAATCGCGTTAAATTTCAAGTATGCAAAACGGTTTGCGTGAGTTTCAGTTTGATTTAAACTTAGAATTTTTCAATCATTTGATTGAAACATGAAATTTGTTCAAAGGACGCGTGTTTTTTTGGCTTTGAATGTTGCAAAGCCTTTGAGGGTTGGCTGGTTGATGTGATCGATTTTCAAGATTCGAAGCCGATGACGATCATAAATAAATAATCTCACGACTGTATCACCAAAAGGATTGGCAGAGACGCCACGCGCCGCTGTGATCACCACAGACCACATCCTATACTAAAATTAGAGGCAAGATATCTTGGGCATTTTCAGGTAACTTACTTAGTAACAACAAAACTGACTTAACGAGGTTTGATCGACCCAAGGAGTCTGTAATTAAGTATTGTATCTATCGAACATCGGTAATTCTGATTCCATTATTGTAACCTCTACAAGCTAATAAGATTACATAAACCTATGCAGTTTATAAACAGACTTTGTTTACAATTTCATAGCATATTATACTTTTAAACGTGAATATTTTGTATTCGAACAATAGGATTTAAAGTTTAGTTTGCCGGTGCGTGCTCAGAATGGGAGCAGATTTACGCAGCGCGGTGTACACGGGCTTAGCAAATATAACTTGTTGTTTAGCAAATTGAAAAAGGGAGTGCTCGTGCTCACTACCTGGAAAAAGGCTCGATGCCAGATTAATCTGCGAAACAAAGTATCCCGAAATAAATTGGGTGTTTTGTCAAATACTAAACCTCTTCGTTTTTCAAGATTTAGGGCCTTCGCCTTGTGATCATTAGTTATGTGTTGTGTTGTTTATACTTTATACTACGCGAAGACTTTCGTATATGTAACAATTATCATACGGTGTATTCTGTGAAAAAAAACCGTGGAATGTTGTACACCAAAAATGTTCAATAATTAACATCCCATCAAACCGCAACAAACCTAATAAAGTTTCCATTAAACTCCCCTTCGTTTTCACATGACACAGCATCGTGCGAATAATTGATAAGTTCATTTAAAATACATTAAGCAGCGGTGGTCAGTAGGAAGATCGGAACAGAGGCAATTTCCGTGGTCAATAGCATGCCGACAAAAAGCTGCGGTTTGAGGTCGCTGTATTGCCTTTTTTTTTATATCTAACAGCTATAAATTGGCTGATATCGATTTATTATGGTATAGGAATATCCTTATGAAATAATGGAGGTGTTTTAATCAAAAAATAATATATTGTTATAAAATACAATATTCAACGGGCACAGAAGCTTATCTCTTGTATGTTGACACAATTCACGCAAACACATAGTCAAACCTGAAATATGAGTTTACTGATAGTTTTCCACTATCTTATACATAGGTAATTGAGGGATACAAACATCCTATGAGGCACAAGCACCAATTTAACCAAACCTAAATTATTTCGAAAATGTGTTCTTTTTTTTCTGATGTACTTACATCATAAATGTGTCCTTGTAATTAACATGTATAAATCAATAAACAGCAACCATTATATTATTATTACTGATTGATACGTCTTACGTATCGTTGGTAAACATACTTATTTACACAAAAATTTTGTATATAAACATAGTTTTCTGAAAAAATACGAAGCTATCAGTCGGTCAACATTTCGTTAGTTTCGGCACATACTGCAGATCAAACAGATGAGAGCGCACAAGCCATTTTACTCTATGATTTTAACTATATGACTTTACTCTATGACTATATTTTTACAGGGAGAGAGTGACGAGACGATTCACTCGCGTGCGCATAACAATCGGTTGATATGTAAGCATTTATAGTTAGACAGTCTTATTGTATATTACAATATTCTAAATATGGTATAAGCGTGAACATTTTCAAACTCGAGTATTTTCCACAAGAATCAAAAAGAGACATGAAGTCCACCAATCTGTTCACCACTTGCAACCACTAGACAGCATGGTGAACCAAGTTTTAAATCGTTGCCTATCTAAAAGAAGGCTCGTCCTTAGGTGCAGGATTGAGTTGCAAAAGATGAATGGGGTATTTGAAATTTAGTAAATGAAAAATATTGTAACAATGTATTCACGGAGCATTAATTCAAAGAACACAAGCTGCTTAATACTTAAAATTATCTCACAAGTAATAAAAAATGAATGATGTTGAAACTTTTACAAGTAAGCTTGTTTTTGGAAAGCTTTCTTTACATTTTATTTTTTAAATGTGTAGACTTTAAATCATCTTATTGATAAACAATATATGTATGTATATTTGAATTAGCACCAAGCAAAATTTGTTATGACTGATCTCTTCTCTACTTTGTCCAATAACCGTGAAGCCAATAATCATAATATTATGACAGCCATTGTTGACAGTATTTACTTCGAAATTTGCGTAGATACACTTATATACATAGTTCTTTAGCCAAAATTAATAGCCGGCCGGCTAATCCTACAATAAAAGAAAAAGTACATTAAAACAATACAAACAAGTTAAACACCAAGCAAAGCGCATTTTAAACTATTCTGTTTTATTACGCTGACACGTTCAGTAATCTAGCGCCCCCAACACATTTTGCATGCACTCGTTCAGATAAGCAAAACATAACCAAAGCAAACTCACCTTAATGGACATTTATCCAACAATGTTTAAAAAAAAAACACCAATTTTGTATGGACACGCGTAAACCGGGTGCTTACGCGTTCAGCTTTCCGGGTTATAGGAAGGACGGGTGTTTTTTTTATTTTTTTATTATTGGTATTTTTGCGCATTGACAGCTGCATTCAGCACTGTTCTTTCGTGTTCAGTGCTGTACGTGATGTATAAGTGTAACCAAAATCTTCAAGCGCAAATATAGCTGCAAATATGTAGTTAGTCTCTAAGCGTGCTTTTAAAAAACTTTCATGATTTATGAAGTTATTTCGAAATATTCTCAAACATTTTAATAGTGTAAACTTGTTGAAATTAACTATTTATCTCCGTCTAAACTCGACATAAAAATATTTGCGTTGCGCCCAAGTGTAAAGGGTGCTAGGAGCCAGACGACCTTGATTGTTATTTACGTGGTTGCGTTGCTGTTAAAGTCGAAAACACGTCAATATCAGCATTAACCAGTTGGCAAAAACATCACATAAATTTGAAAACAAATAAATTTTCGGCGATGTCAATAGTTTTTCCCATATAAGAAGTCAATTCAATTACTTTATTTACTCTTCTACCGGTTTGATCCGGTTGAAGAAGAACCGATATAATATTTTCGTACATTTATCCCTATAGATGTCAGTCGATCAGATAAGCTTATGCCTGTATATTCCAGAGATATTACTAGTGATATTCACAAGTTTTTGAACTTCCCAAGCTGTAATAGGTTGTGACTTATGGACTTATCGTCATGTCGGGCTTTTCAGTCTAGCACCATGTACAGACTTATAGACTGAAAAACACAAAATGAAGTTTAAAACCTAGGAATCAAAACCAGGACCTTATTAATCACATCACTACATACCTACACAAAATCTCCAAATTCAATTGTACAAACAAAAAGAAAATTCCAAAATAATTTCTGCCAAAGGTATTTAAGCATCTAGTTATAAGCTAGCGCACGTCATCGACAAGTTCTTTATGTGGAATCGATCTGCAGCCGAAAGCAGTTACATAAATTATGCAAGGGCCTAAATTTGTTACCAAAGTGAACACGTATTGAACTACTTTCTAGGCTTTTTTAGGTTTGTAGTATATGCTTGTTTATTGAATTTTACGTACACTGATTACGTTACAAAGTTGAAGTTGATAATATTTTATAAGTTAAGTCTTATTCATTTAAAAAATATTTATTTTATTTATTCATAAATTCTTTATTGAACAACACATACATAAAAAAAACACAAAAGAATGAAAAAGTTTAAATAAAGGTGAAAATCGGCGGTCTTATCGCTAAATAAATATATTAACTGAAAGCAAATTTTCTCATGATGTAATATTTTTTTTTTATAAAAAAGTCTCTTAGTATGAGCATGCAACAACATCCTATTTCCCTGCCATCTAACATAATAAAAACAAACTTACATAGCCAAAATTCCGGCTAGTAATATATCGTTGTACACTGCATTCTCGACCAAATATTATGTTATCCAGCGAACACAGTAACCTTGGTCTTTCAGGGAATATTGTAATTTTGTATTCAAAATGAAATACACTGGCAGTCGGCCACTTATTTAAATACTAGCTGTTGCAGTGGATTAAGCGTGATAAAGTTTAGCGGTTATTGTGGTGGGCTTGTATTTATATTGCTCTAGAAAATATTATTTAGATATGAAATATTTTGTAAAATAATAGCTTATTAAAACAAGTAAAACAACTTTTTAAGTATTTGTTAGATATAGTATCTTTTAAAAAGTATGTTGGGATATTGTAGAAAAAATGATGGCCATTGGGGCCGAAGGTTCTGGCGTAGGGCTATATAAAAGCTAGCGAATTGTCGGACGCCCGCCTACAAGGCGGACAGACGACCTGGTTAAGATTGCAGGAAGTCACAGGATGCAGACCGCTTCCAACAGGTCGATGTAGAGATCCTTGGGGAGGCTTATGTTCAGCAGTGGAATTCCTGTGACTGAATAGATAGATTATAGAAACGTATGCTACACATGTAAACATTTTTTTTAAAGTATTTATAGAGTTTCAATAGTTTTCTTATTGTTTTTTCGTTCTTCATCTGCCTTATCCAACTATAAAACCTTTGTCATTACTTCTAACATCTCACTGACGTCATAACCATACCGATTTACATCAATTATTTTGATCACAAAAATGCATTTTACTTACTTCAATTGAAAACAATTTTGGAACCAAAATATCAAACCTAAAAAACCTTTCACAGCCCAACTGCTGTGAATCGCTGCAGTTTCCCACTTAAATCATGCACGATCTATCTTTTGATTAGCATACATTGTTATGCCCGAGCGTCGGCCGCGGTCCGTCGCAGCGACCAGATTGCATTTATTTACATAATTTTGTTTAGACGAGTCCACATGGTGCAGTTGATTGTAACAAACACGCCCACCGGGAAATGGTTATACCCTGGTTCTGCTGTGCGTGTGTAAACAGGTATTATGCAGGGCACAGGTACGAGAAGACTAAATATGCAGCACAATTTCCCGATGCAATGTACTCCTTTATGAAGGTACTTAATTATTCAGTTCTTGTATTCGAGGATGACAGAATTTAGTAAAGAAAGGCAGCAGGAATGTTAATTTCGCCTAGTAATAGCTAATGGATAATAACAAAGAAAAAAGAGAGAAAGGAAGAGAAAATATTATAGAGGGCATGCCCAAGTAAAATATTTTTAGACAAAGAAAAATAAGAAATACAGAAAATATTTTTTTATGCGAGAATATTATTTCTGTGACACATTAAAGTGTTTATCTTAAATAATTATAATAAAACATTTCTGGATTTTAGTACAAGACTGAGTGATTTAACTACTAAGTCTGTCATTATAAAAGGGTAACGGCTTAAAAATTCAGACCTTAGCTTAATAAATTACTTTTAATCTCAGTTTACTCAGGCTATTTCTTTATTTATAGTACCTAGACACCATCCTACAATATATAGATATTTACTTTGTTGTTTTCATTGCCTTGTATTAACCGAGAACATTTACCAAATAGATTAACTTTTGTTGCCTTAAGTAGCAAGTTAAGTTATATTTTGAAAGTTGGGATGATACAGTATCGACACAAAAACGGTAACTATCTTTTAAATCTGCCTGAAAATTGGTTCCCATTAGAAAACTAGCCCAAAATACCTTGGAATGTGAAAAGTATCGTGACCTAGAATGTAGTAGACATTATACGGTGGTAGCATGAACATTCTGACTCGTTGACAGTTTTGTGGACTTTATTTTTATTAATATATGTAGATCTGGAAAAGGAGCAAACGGTGTAATTGATAGTATGGTCATCACACTTATACAATAGTATCTTAATAGAATTGGCCGATTCCTACTATATGCTTAAATACGTACCTACTCGACATTAAGGCGATTATTGATTTCGGTATTAAGTCGACAAAATAAAGTCAGGCTTCCGGGTTTCTATAGAAGTATAAATAATGTCTTACAGCCTTGTATAAACGGAATGTCGCGAGTCTACACTTATAAAAACACAAAGCCCCCCTCAAATGGGAGGGAGGCTCCAACCCAACAATGTGGCACATATGAGCTGATGGAATGTTTAATTCCCTCATATAAAAGTCCCTTTTATTAAAATTTACGCCGAGCCCGTTTCACTGGATGAAGATGTACGAATTTTTATTAACCTCATAATGAAAACTGAATGGCTCAATTTAAAGTCACGTGAGAGGTATTGTGACTCTTAGACTATAACTAAGGCTACGAGAGTCGCATAACCAAAGAAATAGGCTTAACCAGCTGACATTTAGACGGGGTAAATGCTTTACTGCAACAAATAAGTGGGGATTATATAATTATAAGAGCAATTCTACACAGATTGTAAGCTAGGGAATAGTGTCTTTGTTCTGGGAGTTAATCCCACAAATAAGACAAAACCAAAACTAAAAACTCATTAAATACATTATGTGTAAGAAAATATGTATAACAACAATGAAGAGTGCTCTTTCTGGTATTTTTTCTCATTTTAAAATTAATTAACACTATGGGTGCAGCGTTTGTTGCGAAATCTTGTGCAACCTGCATTTATAGCCCAAGAGCCCGAGGCCGTCAGACCTTCGTTATTTTATGAAATCTGAAAGTTTACCTGCCTCTAATATTTGCATATTACGATATCTTTAAAATTTCATAATATTTTCAAATTTTCAGCTTTTCTAAAATGACGAATGTCTAGCGTCCACGGGTTCTTGGACTATTAGAAGATTACATATACAATATTTATAGAAAGAGGCATCTCTACGTGCCCTTATAACGACAGTAAAAAATAGTATACGGACATAAATTCTAACGTCTCATGTTCCTACATTATTCCTGTGATATTTAAATTTAATCGATACAATCAACTCTTACACACTCAGACATCAAAACTCATTAAAAGTTCTTTATTTCAATATAAATAGCTTACTAAAAATATATCTAATGGCTCGTCTATAATTTAAAATTTATATTCAACTTCATAAATTATTCATCAAACCGGCCGTCCCCACAAATAGACTGGAAATAAAATATGACACGAATTTTTCTTAAGAATATCCCATTAAGGATAATTATTATCATGGAAGTTTTGTGACCCATATTTCACAAAGAGTTTTTCAGATAAAAGTTGTTAGGAGATTACGGTAAGTATAAAAGTTGATATTATCAATAACGGAGCTACGTAAAGTAGTATTACAAACATAAAGCAATCTACCTGAAACGTTCCAAAAATACTCAACCTTTTAAAATATAAATAAGAGCGAGACAAACTCTCGCCAGCCTAAATTTGTAACCTTGATTCCCGATACATGTATTTATGAGACGAACAGAATCGTCTAGACACACCTACATTTTCGTTAAGCTTATACGAGGTAAGCAAGTACGAAATAAAAGCCGGGCTAATAAAAGCCAGCAGAAGCTGAATAAAGCGACAATGGCGCAACTAGGCGAGTGCTGGCACATCCGGGAACGCGGTCGGGTCAAGGTCACGGCCCGCGGATCGATGCAGCTACGGCGCCCGTGCTACACCCCGCTACGCCGCCCGCGCCCCGCTACGCCGCGCTACGCCCGAATCTTCAAATCCGCAAAGTTAGCTCGACGCTTTTTAATTCCCAACCTGGATTTGTTCCGCGCTATGACGTCAACGCGTGTTGAATTTCTACAGTACTTTTATAATTTATTTTTCGTATTGACTGTACACAACGGTAAGTACTTGATTAAATTGAGTGGAGAAATTGAAGTGGTTCGTTCAATCAGCAACGTGTAATAAATCTTTATTATTTGGCCAACAATACGGAGCGGTAAATAAATCGCTTCTGGGAATAATCATTTACGCTCTTTGTGTTATTTAATAGAGCAAAATGCTCTTTATTGATAGAAGGAAAACGTGATTCCTTTTAAAAACCGTGTCTCAGACAATCTTCTTTACTCATTTCGACACGTTTCTAGATAAAATGTATAATTAGCTGGTCGCAAATTAAATTTGTAAAAAATATTGTATAAGCATATATGATTCACATAAATTGTGTAGTTGATACATAATATGTACTTTAACCTTATTTCTTATTTACAAAGTATACAGCAGCATTAGCATCAAAACAATATGCACTTTGCAATAAGAGCATTCTACTGCCCAGATAAAGGTCTCGCCTACAATTGAAGCGAACTAGACCATTGAGGGGGTTTGTTGACTCCACACCTTGTTAGGGGCTTTTAAATATGCAGATTTTCCTCACGATCTTGTCCTTCCTATCATCGTCATCTAGCCATGTGACATCTACTGTTAACATACCTAGATCCTCCTAAGGATTTCTATGGTAACACGCATCCAGCAACAACCTGTATACTTAATTAGATAATTTATCCACCTTCTTGGTGGATGTTCGAGGCTGTTTACCGGTGTAGCCTCCAGTTAAAATTTTCCTTAATTTATCCTTTGCCGGCAAAAACTAGCCATGAAAACATAAGTAGCTTTGAATTCACAGGTGTATGACCTGGACTCAGAACCGAGAAGTCTGATCGTTTCTTTTCCTTCACAACTAGGGCATCAGACACATATATTAACAAAATTAAAACACATACCGAAGCCAGAAAACAAACTGTTACTCGCAGCGATAAAGCTAGTGCGGAATTAGGAAAAAGTTGTTATATATGGGCCCATTACGGAAAAGACTTTTGGGTAAACAAAAAGTAATACACAATAACTAATGGGTTTATTCGAAACACGCGAAAACAACAAAGATCGATAAATTGTGCTGAGTAGTACGATCACAGATTAGCGGTCAACTTGTGGTAATAAAAATACTTAATAAATACTTGGTGACAACCTGTTACTATCGAGGGCATAGTTTAAGTGGTGTGTCCTTAATAGGAGTTGAATTGTGATAAAATGTCTATAAAAAATCTTACTTCAACTATCTAAGATATGTGAAGGCACAGATATAGTGTGAAGGCCACTTAACCGCACTAGGCCAGCGTGGTAGACTTAGGCCAAATAGATCTTAAGTTCAGTAAATATATATTATTTTAAGTTTATTCTATACGCCTTAGACAATTGTACACATTATTTTGTTAAACTTACCGATATTTACCGTGGCGTGGACATCACTCGTACTGCCTCCTATTTACCGGAAAATCTCAATCACTCCATAGCGTACACACTTATTAGCATTTAACACAACATATTCCATAATTTAAACACGTTCAAACCCAGCGGACAAGTCAAACAGTCCACAATTAAATATTTCTATCTGCGAGCATTGAAAACTGGCATTTGACTAACAAACGAGCTCCATATTGTGAATTAAAAAAACAACCGAGCGTAAATAATAAATCAACGCCTTCACAACGTATTTGCCATTCACAAACAAGCCGTCAGATGTTTTGTCAGACTTTAATCTCGTACAGTATTTACGCCAGATTGAACTGAATAATTTATTTTGGTGAGCTTAGCTAACGCGCTATGTCGGCTTTGTTAAAAATGCAACAGCCTTTTGCGCAGCCTCGATCGGTTTGTTCTTAAATACATTTTCGATTCGGCAGAGCCGCGAGGAATTCTGTAGTTCATTCGGTGGTAAAAAGAGTCGTGTTATAATCTTTTGGTTACATATGCAAACCAGCTACTTCCTGACACTGGGAATAAGTCGCATACTGTACATAATTTTAAAATGTATTGTGTGTGGCTGATTTCAGATTAAAGTCACTTTATTCCTGATTATTGTCTATCTACATCCTTATGATTTTTTTTATTTTTATTTATTAAGTCTTTATTGTACACAACAATAAAACACAATATACAGAAATAACAAAAATAATAAAAGTACAAGTGGCGGTCTTATCGCTCTAGGCAATGTCTTACAGACAACCATAGGATGGATTTAAGAGAAGGAAAAACAGAGATTTTATTATGTCCCTAACATTAGTATAACTAACATTTTCTTACCATGGGTGTAGCTTTTTTTGTAAACTAGCATGGGCAACAAATAATATTGCCATGTCAAGTCGAGTTATATACTTTAACAGAAATTGATTACAGGGTAGTGAAAGCATAATATGAAAGTAAGAATTATTGTGCAAAACAAATACCCAATATTTTAAGTGCATATTAGCCACAATTAGTTTTCCTCTCGTAAAAAAGTATATTTTAGCCGTTAGTAGTTTAGAAGAATGTAACCCTGTGACGCAAACGATAACTATGCGAGAACACGAACTCGAATGCAACCATGTTTAACATTACGCCCACTTTCGGTTAAAAAAAGATCTCTATGCATCGTAAGTTCTTATTACCTGTTTACTCTAGTTGTCCTTTGACAATTGTGATCAAAACTATAAAAATAAGATAATATTAAAGATCAGAGTGAATGAGCATCGTGCAAAATGCCCTCGTATAAATTGGCTTAAGGTTAACCCTTAATAATGGCCTAGATGTATGCATAAAATATATAGAGCTATAGTAGTGCTGTATCATTTTTTTATAACTAACAATGTAACATGATTAATTAAGTATAATGGAAGGGAACTGGAACTTATAATTCGCATCCAGTTATCTCCCTATTTACAAGAATAATACTTTCCTAAGTACATTCATATTAAATAACGTACCAAGCCCTCACATGAGAGCGCCAGTTCCCATTATCGTGTAAGCGATCTGTTTACTTTTATCTTAACGTACGCCAATATTTATAAGTACATCCAAGTTTATAAGAACATCTTACAAGCGTAAATTACCCATGCAAATTACACGCGTCTTCCACGCAAATATTCATGCGGGCCGTTTAAATATTTCATAATACCTAAACATACGAAGTAGCTACATACATACGTCATTTCCATAATAAAACGGTTCGAATTAAGGAAGCTCAAAGAAGCCTGTGGCGTGTCTTGTTTTATGTGCCGGCCTTGAAGCGAGTTTATTGGTGGCGCGAGCGTCTACCTTCGCCGCAGCAGCGGTCATGGTCGCGGACCGACCTCGCTGCATGCGCGAGATGTCCGCTTACCTCTGAAGCCGGCGGCCGAATGGCCTTTCACGCGGCGAGAGCTACTGAACGGGCGGAGGGGGTCTGTTTACCCTCCTACTCTCCCCCGACCGTGCCAGCTGAGCAGCGGCACGCTATATTTAGGTTGCGCTGTAAATATTCGGTCCAAGTACGGAACGGGGAACCTTCCCGCCCCCCGGCGGAGTGGGTGTGGGGGCGGGCGCGAGGTGGCAGATACTCGCGCTACATAAGCGGGTAAAAGTTGAAAGTTCACCAACGCCCCGCACACGAGTTCGCGCTGTTAGGGAACGCTTCTTTATTTAAATTCTATTGCAACTTGTTCGCCATTGTATTCTCGGCTGAATTCGCAATGCCGACTCTAATTTTTCAATGTTGCCCGAGTGAATTTTTTCCCTTCTCGTTTCGAAAACTTATACAATTGTTTTTCTGGATTTCAATTTGACCGTTGTTAAATTTCGACACGTTTGTTTGGACGGCTTTTATTGTTATTGCAGTTGAGGTCCAATTTGGTTGAAACAAGCTTTGCAAATTATTATTGCAACGAAAACGATATGCCTAACCGGCGGGGGCGTCGATGTGAAATGTGCTCCAATGTCTCTACAGTAAAATTGAAACGGATTACTGTTTTCACTGATGGGCCGTTCGCGTGACGATGTAATTCGAGAGAACATAATAATTTACATTTTGTCGTTGTTACATTATATTGCTTTTGTTTTGTTTCAGACTCATTATGAGTTGAACTCATTAAAACGGCAATTATATCATGACAGACTTTACTAACAATGATTAACATTACGATGGCAATTACTTTGACGTAGCGTGTGAGTGTGGTTCTGCTTCATCGTATTCTGCTGGGAACGGCATGCCGAAGTCATCTTCGAAGAGGGCTACTTCGGGTTTGGTGTAATCGAATTCTGGTTCTTTTTCTCTTTCATACTTGTCCTTCTCGTGTTTTGGGTCGAAGAACGAGACGATGGTGAAAGTGGGTGCGGTGCCTCCGAAAGCGATGCGGTGCTGGTGACTCGCGACAGCTAGGACCGTGCCCGGAGCTGGATATGAACACGTTATATACCTGTTATGGAGATTGATAACCTCAACGCAGTTGGTGCCGCTGCCGCCAATTATGCCGTACTTGCCTTTGCGATTGTACTGAAAGCAAATATGTTGTGATAATTATGTGTGCTGAGTAAACAGCCGTCTAAATTGTGTAGAGAATTATGTACTCAGTAGAATTTGTAGTAAGTATTTGAATAGGCATATTTAATTCACAAATCCTGCCTCCTATTGAATTACGGGGAATTAAAACGTAAGTGGTAAAAGAAGTTTATTTCACTGTTATCTGTTGCTTGTTATTTATTTATATTTGGTTGTTTATTATTAAATCAATTCAATGTTTTACTTTCGTTATACATAGGAAATACTATTCTACGTAACACTGTTAGAATAATTGATATTTCCATTTTTAGAAAATGAGTTTCTTTAGACGTCACAGATATGGCAAACTACTTCCACTTCGACCTCGTCACATATGGGATTAAAATATGAAAGAGAGAGATTACGTAATAAAAATATAGAACATTATGCTTAGAAAGCTTTAATAAACCAAATAGGTCACACCGCACAGAGGAAAATATCGCAAATACATCAGCGTGAGATTCTCTTCGTTAATCAAGCGTTAATGCGGCTCTCTTAATGAATCCCCAGCGCATTTACATTCGTAGGGAAAGATATGGAAAAATACTTTATAAATTATTCATTCAGTTAATATCCGCCCTTAATGACATACGTACAACTACGTACAGGGAATCCGTACATCTGTCGTGGACTTGCAAGCATTCATCTGAGAAAATTGAAGGATTGCAATTCAATTTCTGCACTACTAAGCAAGTGTAAGACCTATTAGATTCTGAGACGCTGAAAGGCACTTTCATGCTTTGGACCTCACTTATATATATCTACCTACTATATATCTATCTATTCAGCCACAGGAAGTCCACTGCTGAACATAAGCCCTCCCATTTATAATGATATTATTAGAAAAAAAATCAGTGTGGAATTAACAATAAGTAATTAGTCGCTACAAAAAATACAATTCCCGAGTAATGCTGTATTTGATATTTGTATATACTATTTTTTGTTGTCTTGGTTGTTTTTTATTACGAAAATCATTATGCTTTCTGCCTTTCTTTTTCTTTGTGATGCCTATTCAATTTCCTGTCCAGTTTTATCTTTACACGAAGAGAAGGTCTGTTTTACATGAAGGTGTATTTAAACAGAATATTTTAAAGGCGTGTAATTCGTTTACGGACGGTATAAACAAACAAGACACTCTACACGACCGCACATCTAAAACTTTACAACTTGACCCGAAATAACGCAGAATTACCTGTGACCTTTCTGTTACGTCGCATTTGTGAAAAACAAACAACCTAATCCTGCGTACTACAGCGTGCTACCATGATGTCACGACTCATTTTCAATATCTATAAAATAATAGACTATAATAATATTTGTAATATATTTTAATTATAATAATACTGATATTTGTGTGTTCTCTCAAATATTTGTTTCGATTTGGTTAGACACCGACTGTGAAACGAGAGGCTGCGGGTTCGATCCCCGCTCCGAGATAATTTTTTGTGATGCCCACAAGTATGTGTCTCAGATTTGGGTGTTTGCGAGACCAAAAGTTCCTCGTAGTTTCTGATCGTCACTGAATGTGACTGTTGGGTGTATTTATTTATTTTAACCTGACAGTAAGCGCAAACAAGCCAAACAGGAGTAAGTACTAACTACCTATCCTGGTTGTCTTTCGTCGGCTAGCACATTTATAAACTCCTTTAAACCAAAATATAACATAGGCTGAGTTCGGAACGCGACATTCGTGCGTGAGTTCATGTGACGGTATTACCACTATAATGACCGATATCTAGCTAGGCTACAGTTGTCCTACAGCCAACAATATTGCCAGCAAATATAAGATTCTCAAAAACAAAAGAAAAACAGTCCTATTATTTTCTTTGTATTACTAAAACGACGGAATTTTACGTGGGAAATAATGTCTCAAAGTCGCTTTGAACGAATCTGTCTTGTGACGTAATGCCTAGTCTCAGATTACGGTGTAACGTTATAAGTACAAATTAAGCTAAAGTAATTGTTCGCTCGGAGTGAACATGGACTGTTTTTTTCTTTTTCTACGTAGAATCATCCGACCACATAGCAGTGGAAAAACAAAGCGCATGATTCTGATGGATAAACATACGTCTTTTATGTATGTAATAATTTGATGACATTATCATAAAGAGAATTCGAATTACATAAAATCTAATTACTAAACATCACCAGTAGAGCCGTAGAAAGTGCACTGTTGAATTTAGACCACACCCAAGGATTTTCATAGCGACCTATTAGAAGCGACCTGCATCTAGGCACTTTGTAAAACCTTCCTTATTCAAATAAAAAATGCCTGTGAAAAAATTTCAAGCACAAAACACTTTCGGATGGCATGAATCCACGGAACGATATTATAAACGAGTCGCTCAGTAGCAGTACCGTGGTAGCGAATAAAACATTTGTTGCCGACAGCTCCGGAACATTGCTCTCTAATAATGCCGAGGTTTACTTTGCGGTAATTGTATTTTCTAACCAAATATTCGAATTTTGTTGCAATTGTGCGCGACTGTGTATCGTTAAAATAATATACTTGAAATATGCTGTGGGGAGTAAACGAGCTTTTGTGTTGAGGAGCACTGGGTCATGTTGCTTGGAAGTTAAGGTTGTGGAATGGGATAACAAGTTTTTTTATTGCGGTGTTCGATGAGACGAGCGTGCCATCCGCCTGATGGTCAGGGATACGACCGCTCATGGACAATAGCAACACCATGAATTACAAAGCAATGCTCGCCATCCTGAGACATAAGATGTTAAGTCTCATTATGTCCAGTAGTTACTACTGGCTACCATGTCCCTCAAACGGAAACACAACAGTGCATTGACACTGCTGTTTGGTGGTAGAAATAGACATTGCGGTGGTACCTACCCAGGTGGCCTCACACATTTGAGAGACCTACCACCAGTACAGTGAAATTCTTAAACGACACCTCTGGTAGGATATTCGTATACTAATTCTCGCTTTATTTATTAGTTTTGGAATAAAAGAAATTTAATGTCTCTAAGAGACTGGTAAGTTTCGGTGCTGAGTATCTATTCTTTGGTAACCACTGTTGTTCCTGGCTGAGAGTAAGTGGGGGCGAGACAGTAGCTAGCTGACAATAAACCAAATTATATTTGGCCACAAACAATAAAAAGAAAAGCTTCGCCATAATAAAAGCTATGAAATTGATGTATTACGCCATTCAATATATTATTTTGACTATCAAATGTAATAAGTTATAGGATGGTGGTAATATTTTGACGTATTACTAAAATACGTTATAATACTATAAAACTGGGTATATAATTGTTTTATGAATTTCATAATTTACTTACATCAGTGGAATGCCAATACCGGCACGCATAAATATACTCCCCGTCGATATCAGGCCTTCGGTTCTGAACTCTTATGACGCTCAGTTTCTTCCTGGCCGCCAAATCCCATATCGTGAAGGCCTCCGTCGGCTGCCAGCTGCCAGAGATGCAGTGATCCCTCTGAATCACAAATCATTTTAAAATTAAGAGGAGTCCGACGCGTGGACTAGTGTGAGCTGATACAGTATATGATATTTATACTCATTAACACTAGGTCCTTTTATCTGGACATTATTTGAATTTGCATTTAATCCTGATCCCGCAGTGAATATATTTTTTTAAACAAAATATTATTTGACTGTTTTTTGTGCACCTGATTATGTCACCGGCTACGAAACCAGAGTCGGCGGGTTCGTTCCCCGCACTTAGACAAATGTTTGTGTGACTCACTGTATTTTTTTAAGTCTAGGTATTGAGACCGTAAAATATATATTTTTTTCAGATCCTCACGACATAAGACTTTTATCGTAAAGTAGGGTCCGGATTATGTTGGGTGTTAATTATTTATTCCTCAGCTGTCAACTACAGATGCATACTATTGGCAGCATGGACCTAAAGAATAATATCAAAGAGTATCCAGTTAATCTGAACTAATTGCTTTCCAATGCCTTTCAGGTATTCCGATGCGTATTTGATACATGCACACAAAATACGCAACCTATGAAATCCGCGCGTCACTAGAGGCTTTGCCAGACCTTATAGGCTCGTCTATCAAACGTCAAAATAGAAACACGGTTTTAATCCGCGTCCGATGTTGAATGGATTGAAATGAAATTGCTGAACCGGAAAGTTCGTTCCGAAGCTTTATACGCGAAATAGAAGCTAATAGCTATTGCTAAAGTTTGAGCGTGTTTCGTACGGTCTATTATTTTTAAAGGGATTACGTAGTTTATTTTAAGTTCAAACAATATTATATATCATGGAAAGCATAGTTTGGGACTTGCAAATTAGGTAATGGAATGAGCTTTTATAGAAAAGTTTAATCTATTAATATGGCAAGAATCGATTTTAGAAATGGAATACTTAGACATTATTTTTTTCCTATACAGGAATATAGGATAAATCAAACGCTTATTTACACGTCTTTCAGGCAGCCACACCACTAAATTGACGTTAAATTAAACTTCAAAAACTACCAAAATACTCAAAAATGCCAAAAATATCTTCCCATATTATTGATTTACGATGGCTCGGTAACGCAATCACGTTACGTGTAATTAGCCGCACTGTGCCAAAATGCGGTCACGGGATACATATTATAAGCGATATTAACAAAAACAAATAATATTAACACAGTAATTGATTTTGAAGCAACTATATTTGATGTGCCTAATGAATGTACTGCTGCTTTGTGCAAACCACATGCATGAAATTAGAAACGTTTGTGGCGGCCCCACTATTTGTATTTCATATAATTTTATAATTGTCTTTATAAATATACATAAATATATTCTAGTATATTTAATCGTGCTAAGAAGACACTTTACTTGTTTTTTCTATGATATTGGATCTGCTTGGTATTCTTGAATGCTGGCTACTTAGCCATGAATTACCTTATTATAGGACGGATACATTTAACAAGAACAATGCTTTATAAACGAGTACTACTATCATATTATTATGTCTTTGACATTTCATGATACACGTAAATGGATCGTAAATTTGGTAATGCTTTCCAACGAAGCCTTCACAGAGAATCAAAATAATATCTATTTAGAAAGAACCATCTCTACCTTTAATAATCAATAAACTTCAAAGGCAGAAGCCTAAACAAAACAACATCGCACAGAGGGGCAGACCATAACAAAGTTATAATATTTCACAAACTAAAAACACTTAGTGCCCGCACAATAATAATATTCTTCAAAGGCAAAGAACAAACTATGGACGAACATCAAACTTTGCAACGAGGTACGAGGCACGACTTAGTTGTAGATGAAACACTAAGTTCCACTACGACAAAGGCAAGAGTTTTTAATTAAAAACTGCTGTATATGGCTGGAATTATACGACCTTGGCATGTTAAATTACAAGGGCTTTACAACATGAGATGTTATGTTTTTAAATGTTTTCATATTTAGACACAGTGTATCGATTATCATATATTCACTGTTAATTTTACTGTGAGCTATCATTACACAAGGCGCGTACAGTCAGGCCATGCCCAGCATTGGAAAAATATGCTTAGTATATTTCATATTACTTCATCTTTTTTTATTTGGGGATAAAGGGTAAGGATGAAGATAAGTATACATATATTTGCTTATATTCTGTCTATTGTGGGGCCAGAAATGCTTTGGTTTTTCTAATATTAACGATATAATACTTTGGTATTGCTGTAGTACTAACTTTGAGATGAGCAAATTTTTTACATTTTATGTAATACAAAAGCTACGAGGAAATAAAATTCACAGCAACGATTCTGGCACGCAGTTACACAGCAGTTCTCAAAAGTTAAGTCGTTCGTTACGTCTCATTCATACACGTGCAAGTTGCAGGGGGTTTGGTATATGTAGTTATAATAACAGATAGCTACTGTACATAACTATGTATTTTTGGCCTTTGCTTCTCTTACAGCGTCGAGGTATTTGATACACTTAAAAATGAATGTTTTTAAGTATATCAGGAGCATCCTCAAGAATATTTTTTTGTGATTTTAAGATGTGCCGCCGCCTTATTTATAAAAATCTTAATACCTCACTTAGAAAACTGACCGATCATATATAGGTATTACTATTAGGCAATAAGATGATCCATTCTAAAACTGATCACAGTAAATTCTGTCGCATTATCATCTACAGTCGCATACCTATACTTAAATATAAATTTAGGAACATTATCTACATGCAAATCTAGGTTACTCACGGTCGTTAAGATATTAAAGCTGAAATTCGATAGCTATTAGAACTCACATTAAGGTCAATGCTGTCGCTGCAAATGTCCACTCCTTCGAAAGTCATCACGCAGCCGACTTGACATCTCGTGTCCCAAATCTGAAAATAAACGGCCCTATAACTATGTTAAACAACCCTACTTCGATTTATCGGTTATGGAATGCAAGACAAGAGTTCCCAGGTTTTTGATTCCGATGTTCTTCAGTTAAATAAGGAATTACAGCATATCCGTTTACCATATCATCAAACAAAAATACTTACGAAATATGGATGCTGTTTTTGCACTTTTGACTAACCTTTGGAGTATATTTTCGATTTTATGATTCTAGGTAGTCTATTGTTTTCCAAAGAGGTATAAAACTGTACCTATACAGCAGCTTTAAATTGAGTTAATAACTTTATAACTGCGATGATCCATTAAAAGTTGTCAAGCACAAGATGCAATACGCATTAATATTAATAAAAAACGAACAAGTGCAATTCATATTCATAATTTGAACATTACGAGTCTAGTACAGACTATCCCTTTACGAGACTGCACTTCAAACTGAACAATCACGAGAATTATGCGGGAATGCGCCATACCTCATAATACCCTTTACACACGAGATAGTATTCTTTGTGAGCACGTAAAAAGGGGCGCTTAATAAATAATTTGAGCAGTTTAACCGCTGAGCGAAATATTTTAATCTCGACAGAGATGCTTTGTGTCTGTATGCGGTCGTTGTCCGCAATGTATTATTCAGAACATGTTTACAAGTGGCAAGTTTAGTTACTCGCCACACGTATTTGCACTGTCAGCGGATACGTAGACATTTATAGGTCGACGACTGTTATTTGTGGCCACATAACACACTGTTACAGCACCGTACAACACTGTTCAGTTACGTTTTGTATTAGTGGAATGGAATTCTGCAGTGAGATCTAGTTTACAACGTCTTTAGCATTGCACAGATGGAAATTGTCAATTGTGATTGTCTTTGTGAATGTTTGTTGTAATATGTTGATGCACTATACCTATTACCTACTTGTATACAGTAAGATTGCTGTCAAGATTATTATAATACAATTTCATCTAAGCTGAGATCATCAAATTGAATCTTTCGGCAAGCGGTATTCTTTCTGTATCTCATTATACAGACTGTCAGGTTCAATGTAGTTACTATGATGCCCACAGAGTTCTTACAAATAATGATTATTGTCAACTTTGTATCCCTAGAAGTAGGTACTTATACCTATTATATAAGCACCTTTACATTCACTAATACTGAGGCCTAGTAATTCACTAATTCAATCCCTTTTTCAAAGAACAATAATCGCATTCAACTCTACCCACCCACCAACTGTCCCGCGTGAACGAAGCACCGCACATGTTGTTCCCTGTTAATAGGCGTGACGGCAACTAAACTATGCGAGGTCTGTGTTTTGTCAAATGCACACTACTTTTTTAGAATGTTACCTTTGGAAAGAGGTGGGCGGCGGAGCGCGCCTGCAGCGGTGCATATTCGCGCATTTTAAAATTAAAAACTTTATTTGTATAAGGAATATGAGCTACCTTAAAACCACAGAGCACTAAAGAGATACTTATTTATAGTGTAAGTAATTTAGGTGTACTAATATGAAAGCTAAAAAGCTGCGATGAAATTTAGCTTTTAGGAAAAAATCGTATATCCGACCAACAACTAAAGGAGTCATTTGATGGAACGTGACCACCCATTGACATCTACGACACTTGAATCGAAAATATGTTGCCAGCATCTTAAAATACAAGTATATAGGAAGAAAATGGGGCGATAAGAGTACTGGGATGATTGGGCAATCTCACTCACTGAACGAAACACGATATCAAAGCCGTCGCTTCTTATCGGATATCTACATAGATATCCAGTGACACCACTGTCACATGACTGTCACGTGACAGTGGTGCCACCCCGGCCCAGCCGGCCCATTTCTACTGAACAAGTAAACTACAGTATGGCTCTACCAAATGACACCATAAAAAGTACTAGAAAATTCCATTGGTAACACTCTCTCTCTATCCAATCGTTCCCTAAAGGCTGAGGATCGTGACCCCTGTCACTTGGTCGAGTCTTGGAAACACTCATTAACAACAAAACACAAACCTGATAGGCACGAACAAATTACTCACAAGCCGATGTAATAGCGTAACAATGATTGTCACTGTAGTAAGCCGATACAGCAGGAAATAGCAACGTATCGCTGGCAGATATAAATAGGAACATCCAACACAATTCACACAATCAGGCTTGTTAAATTTGATATACTAGAACAATCAGTCCATCGTTGTCCGGTAATATCGCGTTCCATTCATTATTATATGCTTCTATCAGGCCATACAATTCTGAATGTGAAATAAATACGTGCGGGACCGGAACTCTATCCATTGTAACCTGATTATTGGCAACAAATATTTAAGCTTTTTGAGTATACCAATTACGATGGAAGGGCAAAAACGCTTTCTCATTTTTACCGCACGTACATATTCAGAAATACCAAAGAGTCACCTCAGCGTATCATATTAGCTAAGGTAGGCAAGCTTATTTTTATAATAAGGGGGGCAAATTAGCAAACAGTTGTTAAGTTTAAGTTAGTAAGCTGTTTCTTACTCATTCCTTTTTCAAAAATGTAAAACGTAATACAATTACTCGTACTCGTATCAGCCCATATTCGTCCCACTGCTGGGCACGGGCCTACTCTACAATCGAGACAATCGATTGAGAATGGTTAGGCCATATAGTCCACCACGCTGGCCTAGTGCGGTTTGGCGGACTTACATACCGTAGAAATTCTTTAAAATCGCTACGGTATGCAGGTTTCCTCGCGATGTTTTCCTTCACCATTATAGTGCGTGGTGATTGACTATCAATACAATTAATATATTTCTAATTTTGCTATGACTAATATTCGACAATAAACATCTCAAACTACAGAATTTATCTACAACTCCTAAATTTATACATAACCCATATACCCATAACCTACCATTTCCACACTCGCTTTAAAATATGTATTGGTGTCTGAAACAAATCTATTCGACTTACCACGAATACAGACGAATGCTTCAGGCTAAAATGTACATATGTTGCTTCCCGTTCCGAACACGTCGATACTTTAGATGAAATATGACAAAATCTATCCCGAGCAGCAAAGCAGAGTACGGAGTACATACCCTCAATGTCTTATCCCAAGCTCCACTCGCGAACATGTAAGGCTTCTGTTTGTGACACCGGAGCGCGCACACTTGCCCAAAGTGCATACGTTGTAACTTTTTCGGTATAAACTGGAGGCGAAGTTTGTGAACTTTGTACGTTAAACACGCCTGAAAATAAAACATGTAGTGAATGACTTTATGCTGGGGAAATGAGTAATTTGCTGGCTTGTAGAACTGCCTTGGGGGCTATGTGGACAAAAACCACGTTTATAGAAGAGTTTAATATTAATATGTGACAACGTAACTGCAAAATTGAAAATACTTTTTCGTTTGGCTGGATATTCATCGCCCTTTAGAAACAGCAAACTATAATGCCAAAAATATCAATCTAGCTATTGCCTCATCGAAAAATATTTAAACCTAAATATTCATTTTTAATTTAACTCCATACAGAAAAAAAAACCACTTGGCACGTTACCACCGAGCAAGGGTACCTCAATAGCTTAGGCAAAGCAAAGAGATTGCCACTTCGCCGTGCCACAAATCTCTCCCGACTACCTCATTCATCAACGTGAAACGGGATCGCAGTGTTTACCGGCGCCTTTTATCTTCACGTCAATTTCATAAATTAAGCCCATTTGAGGTGCCATACGTTTTCTTCTTTCACTTGAATTGACATTTCTCGACGGCATCGGTGAAATGGGTCGAATAGGCACGTTGGGTTTAAAGAGGAATACAGGCAGGAGTGCCTTTTGGATTCAGTTAAATTTTTATTTATACTTTAACTCTTTTAACTCTGGTATTGTCATTGTCAAACCCAACACAAGGTAGTGCTATTGTCATATTGTGAGTTTCCAGTCAATGTGTATTCGTTAATATGAGAATATGATTAGGAGTATACTATTTTTCAAGGCTTTGACTCCGATCATTAATATCCAGTACCTACTTTATCTGCATATTAAAATACTATATTATAATAATCAAGTTGAAGGAAGTTTAAGAGCATGACATGTAATTACTAATTAGCTACTGCGGTTTTTTATCCAACACAACAATCATTTGCTTGGTACGCGGATGAATATAATTACCCTAGCAACATGTCTTCAGAATTTCCCTTCATTCAAACCGACATTACTTTTTTGTACCAAATGGAAAGATGTTTACGCGAACTGTCAATAAAAATTTGTTTCACGTCGTCCGTTCCAAATGTATATCGTATTGGTAATGTTGTGTGAAAATATACATGAGAAATTCGGTTTGTCTGCGACGTATTATTTAAGGCACGGAATATGTTTATACTTTGTTCTTCGCTTTGATATTCATTGATATTCATTAGTTCTCGTACCTGTTCTTATTTAAAATAATAAATTTTTACGTAGTCCGCTCTTATTGCGGTATATTCAACGATGACCATGATCCTCAGTCACGAGGGACCGACTGCAGAGGGAGATCTGTTCATATCCCACACCTCTATGGGATCTGGTCAACATTTTTTAATTTATACATACGAGTAAGACACTAACAGAATGGTGGCCAAGAGAATCACGGCGGCTAAGAGGCAGACCACATGCCAGATGGCCAGATGACATTGTGAGAGTCGCAGGAAAACAGTGGATTTGCTTGGCACAAGACCGAACCATGTGGCGTGCAAACGAGGATGCCTATACCCAGCAGTGGGTTGACGTGGGCTGATATAGGACATACGAGTACAATATTATCTTGGAGAAAGGTTTGACCTATGATATTTTACCAGCCGCCTTTCATATTCTATTAGGAAAATATCTCGCATAAGATATTTCTACATTGAAACCTTCAATGTTTACTATAGGACACTTATATTTTAATGATTATGGTGAAGTAATATAAGCCTTACACAATTATGAAATAATTCATTCTGTTTTAGTTTTCAAATACTTTCACTCAGGTTTGGAATTATTGATGACTTCCACGCCAGGTGTTTGGAAAGTTCCAGCGTTCTCATTAAAAGAAACCTTGAAAATTGTTTCTGAGTTTACCTACACCTACTTTCAGTTTATAGGTTACATAAAAATATATTTTGCACCAAAACTTTTTTATTCAACTTTAAAGATGTAGGGCTGCAATTATGTCTATCAACGAGAGACAATTGACTGTCGCTATAAGATATTATTCGAGTGGTACTGCACTCAACATCAGATGCAGTGTTAACTACACTTAACCAAAACAGATAACTTAAAGATATGCAACAATTAAAATTGTAGAAAACACCAAACTTATGCCGTTATACATATTGTACAAGAACCATAAATAGCCAAACAAGAAACAAATCGTAACAAAGCTCATCAAATCACGCCTTGACCAGAAACCCAGATTCAAAGGACCAAGGGCTTGAGGGCATCGCATAAAACCGATGCAGCGATGTTAAATTTATTACACCAATAAACTGAGATTAGGCTGTAACATTTTATTAGAGGTTAGGTATACACACCTACAGACTTCTCTACACGCGCCCCGTCCTTCGCATGCGGTTTCAAATTATTTACATGTACATTTTGGAACACAGACATCCATGTAAGCAGATGCCGCAAGGATTCAAGCTTCACAATATGTTGAAACGAAGCTTGGTTTACTTACTATTATGTTTCATGTAGTTGCCTGTTGCACTCCGTCGTTTTTTGACATTATTTTTATTCGCTTGTGTAGCCATTATTAGGTTCTTCTCTCTCTCTCTTTCTCTCTCTCTTTTTCTCTATCTCTCTCTCTCTCTCTCTCTCTCTCTCTCTCTCTCTCTCTGTGTGTGTGTGTGTATGTGTCTCTCTCTTTTCAGCCATAGAAAGTCCACTGTTGAACATAGTTCTCCCCCTAGGATCTCCACATTGACCTGTTGGAAGTGGCCTGTATCCAACGATCTCCTGGTTCTTATAGGTTCTTCAAAACATAGTAAAGTTTGAATTAGCGAAGAGAATTGGGAACTAAATCACTGTTGAGACGCCACAATAAGTAGCAAGAAACCGAAACGCTAAGTTTTCATATTTTTGAAGGGACTTGCGTATCTATTTAGTGCCATGTCTGTGTTCAACAGTCTTGATGTTACAAAGCCGATTGTTATCGTATTACAACGTATATACGATGAAGTTATAGCTATTAAATTGGAATGGTGATTTAATCCTTGGACGTCTGCAGGTCATATGATATTGAAAATCATCCTCCCGCGTTAGTTGGTGTTCTATTTACGATATAGGATTTATGGCTTTGAACATACATATTTACTTAAATGCGTGTTCAATTTTCAGTAAATGTTATATTAGTAAGTACCTAATTTTACAATTTACCGAATGAAATATAATCTTGATTTAGGACGAAGCTATTTGAATACCTACCGTGGTTTCACAGAAATACATATTATGTAAGATTCCTCTTTTATATATATAGATTATTAAAAAAATATTCGAAGACGATAACCCATAGAAACACGTACATAATCCCGAACACACAGTCAAAATTATATTAATTTGCTATTGGTATTAAAAATTACGGGGAACTTTTCGGTATTACAACACGTATAGGTACGCCAAAATAAATATTTGTTGAATTGCTCGTCGCTTCGTTTTATTAAATAATTTTAACAATATTTTTTCGTTCCATAACGTAAACCCATTAAATAATCAATGTTGTTTTTTTTATTGCGATGAATGGCGAGGCGAGCATGCCATTTGCCTGATGGTAAGCGATATGACCGCTCATGGACAGTAGTAAAACCTAAACAACACCATTCATTACAAACAATGCTTGGCATTCCACTGCGCTTGCTATCCTGAGACATAAGATGTTAAATCTCATTATGTCCAGTAGTTACTCCGGCTGCAATGTCCTTCAAACCGGATTGTGCTTTTACACTGCTATTTCCCGGAAGAAATAGACATTGCGGTGGTACCTACCCAAGCGGCTTCTCACATATAAGAGACTTACCTTCTGAAATACCTGAAATCTTATAGGAATCTCAAGCCAACTAAAAATGTTAAAGAAATTAATATCCATAAAAAATAATTCCAACCACCAACATATCTCGTCGTGGCTGTGCTTATTAAATTCACATACCTATCCCTTTTTATAACGTAGAACGCAATATGTTGACACTTAACCTTTAAAACTCGCAAGGAGAGAAGTAGATGCTCTTTGCGCTACAAAGCATATCTCTCGAGTTTGTGAGAAGCTTGACCTGGTAATAAAATCGTCTAACCGTAATAAAATGTATTATGAATTTATCTAGGGCTCTACGTTCTTTGAGACTCTCGATAGGTTTCGTGACGTTTTGGATGAGACTGTTAAACGTGGGGACACGGTTTTTAATTTTCGCTTTGAGACATTTTTTTATCCGATTTTACTGAATTATTCAATGGCAGAAGTGTTGTGCCATCAATAAGTAATTTGTGGTTTTAAATTATCGTGAAGACGGCAACGCACCTGCGATTCCTCGGTTAAATGTTAATACCTTTGTGTTTATGCCTAACGTTGAGGTTTGTCAATCATTATATGAATGAAAAATGCATACAAATAGGTTGAAGAAATATTCGTCATAAAATTAAATTACTATAATTACCCGTATTTTTGTAAACAAACCATCAGAGACTGATTATTCTGTACTAAAAGTACACTCGCAGGCATTAAGATAAATTTTACAGGCACATAAACAAACGTGTCTAAAATGGAATAAAGTATCCAATGAGCATAAATTTTGTGATCCTCCTTGTGTAAATCCTAAATCACTTTAATACATGTATGTAGTTTGTATTTTTATTGCAAGCCATGCATATTCAACATCTAATTATGCGCTCACATATCTTTTTGGAACATTACTACGTTTTATTTGCCATTTCGTTTAATGTATTTCAGCTAGTAGATAAATATATCCATCTTTATGGATAAATAGATGCAGATATTTTAAAGTATAACTTTAATAGTAGATTTTATGAGGAGGTTGAACTTAGAAAATGCGGAGTTTGGTTTGATATAATGAGGACTTTATCCTGTGACATAAGTAACCATCAAAATACAATAACCAATAAATAACGAAAAAGAAATTTTTAATAATTTTCTAATGTTACGCTTAAAGCCAGCAGTCAATTGAGAGACAGAATCTATCTATAAAATTTCAAAAAGATAGGCATTAACTCGAATTATCCTAGACTAATAAGGTAAAACATTTTCCGGTTTACAAATCCTGAAAAACATAAAGACTGACAAACAACAGTTCAAAATTGGAAGTACACTGTTACAAACACCTTAACAAAAACAAATCGTATAATCTCGACGTACACGAAGATATTATAACACCCTAAAGGATACGATAAGATCAAAACTCATACCTCCTGAGTCTCCATGTCGTAAACTTTTATGGATGAGTCGCCGTATCCGACAACCATCTTCTTCTCATCGTAGGACAGGCCGAGGGATAGCGCCGGCGACCGCTCTGTAAAATAAAACTTTCCTAACTAGTTTCCGAACGAGTTTATTGTTCCAAAAATTGTCTTACGCGTAACCCACTTACAAAGTTTCAATCGATTTCATAGATTCAACTGTATTGTTTGAAATGTTTTTAGGAACAAAATATTTTCTATGTTCATTCACTATTGTTTTACGTTTATCAGCTTAAAAGTTTTTTTTTTTTTCAAAGCGGACCATCTTTTACTTATTGTTCGAGTTTAATCCATGTTGAATAATGCTAGTTGTTACGCGACATAACTTCGTATTAGCGACTAAACTTGTATAAAGACAATTTTACCAAAGGAAAGAATCCGCTTAACAATTGCCGCTAACAAAAAAGACATTAACAAGCTTTCAGAGACAAGAAGACCTCTACTGTCGGTGCTTATAACAACGAGAAGTACAGAATTTGAGGCAATCTGATGATATATAGGTATTTATGTAAAGGTACAGTTGAGTTTAATAAAATGTTGTTTTACGACGAAACTATTCAGAAAAATCTAAAAAATCAATCTGCACTAGTAAACTTCTATCCATGAGGTAGGCCTTTATTCAGCAGTGGATTTCCTGTGACTGAAGAGAGAGAGAAAGAGTAAACTTCTCGGAAAATTATCTTGTTTCTCTATTAATATATAGAAATATCTAAATAGGTACTTATATAGCTAAGACGTCCAGTCTACATCTCTCCCAAGTTCCATCCGATCCGGTCGATATTAAATTAGATAGTTGTAAAATACTTGCGCGTTATAAATGGTACTGAGTACGAGGAAATTCCAGGACTTCCGTAGAATTGCATATTGAGAGTTTCTAGTGCCGGGTCCGCTTTGATACAATAACCCGGCGGGTCCTCTAATGGC
Organism: Deilephila elpenor; assembly: GCA_949752805.1. NCBI lineage: Eukaryota > Metazoa > Arthropoda > Insecta > Lepidoptera > Sphingidae > Deilephila > Deilephila elpenor. The sequence continues at coordinate 11,057,762 of OX457099.1, forward strand.
GGGTCTATCTGATGGGAAAATAGCTTCATGCAAAACTTTTCAGTTGTAAAATGTCAACTAGGTACGCCATTAATTCTCTATCATGAAAGCATGAAGCTGTTTTAATAATAATAATGCAGATACCATTTAGTACTTATTAATTATTAGTTGATGCTAACTTGCTTGTCAAATTTTATTAAAGAAAATTTGATTCTGAAAAAAATGTCTTATGAAATAGCTTTTCCGACTTTGGAATTGAACCAAATCAATGTTCTTTTACATTTAATTTCTTTTACATAATCACCTTAAATTTATATAATCCCTACACTTAAATTCTATCAAAGACTAATTACTCCACAAACTCCAAAGCTAGAAAACTATCACAAGCACAATTCAATACATTAGGTATTTCAATCCTGTACACGGCGCCGTCCATGCAAGAGGCGTAGCACACTCTCTCCTCGGACGTGCTGTATTCGATGGAGTATATTGGTTTTGGCGGAAACTGAATATTGCGAAGTGTGCAAAGGACTGTTCCAGTGGTCCCGTGCCGCATCTGAAATAAACAATAATACACGCTTTCAGCACATACGGGGCTGGGGTGTATGCGATGCTCAAATATTTATTTTTGTGGCATAGACTTCCTCGGTGGCGCAGTTGTACTACAGTATGTATGCAAAGCTGAGGTCTCGGGTTCGAATCCCGGGTCGGGCAAAGTGATATTGGATTTTTCTATTCATTATCAGGAGTCAGGAATTTGTGCCCGATATGGCGATTGGTTCGCCCCCTATTACATCTTGGGACAAAGTGAAAGGCGAAACGTGGGTGTCCTGTGCACTTTTGCCTACCCCTTGTGGGAAAAAGGCGTGAGTTTATGTGGCATAAAAAATCGAGCATTCTTTCTTATAAAAATTGGGTCCCTTTAACATAGAAGCAATAACTTGTACCTTGTAACTACACCGTTAGGCATCATATCTAAGAGTAATTTACAAGAATTATTAAGGTATCTGTAGTGTATGTACTTGACTTACGTGGTGGTTAGGTCTAATGCAAAATGAAATGGTCTAATTGTAAAATTATAAGCTGACCTAATTAATGTTGGATTGGCGTCATCAGAGGATGAATTCAGAATACCCATATTATATAAAACAAAGCCCGACACACACATACGCTTTAACTTTACAAAGATTGTACCTACATATTATGAAATATTAATTACAGTCTACAGAGAATGTAGATGTGAGTAATTACAGACATAGTGAATCAATGGAGCTAGCTATCGCACAAACGGCGAGGAAATGTAGGATATTAGGAGGTTCCATTGCTCCGTATTAGGTACACGGCACGAGCGGCTCTCGACAAAGGCATAATGTTTACGTCTCTAGAATTGCGAACATTTAAATAAAATAAACGAAAAGATTCTGCGAAATTGATTGTATTTTTACGATCGCTGTAGACCTTTGAAATAGCTGTGTAATGGGTTGCGTATTCACTTTAATTGGTGACGGATTTACTACGCGTATAAACATGTGCGTTTGAAAAGTTTCTTATTGCACTTGCGATAAATGACAAGTTTTCTTTGTTACGTTTAGTTATTTGGACATGATCTACGTAATAATAAGACTACGAAGTTAGGTACCTATTACAAAGGACTGGGTGTTTTTATTATTAAAAGTGACTATTGTCCACTTAATGGTATCGACTAATGAATCGTGTCTAATATTCCTTGAAACAAATACCTACATTAATATTAATTTAAAATCGGCAATATTACCTAAAGGTAATTTACTTCCCAAACAAGGATACTTGCCCATTACAAACAATCCATTCAAAAAATCTACGTACGGAAGCACAATTACAATAAAATCTACCTGAATCATGCCAGATGAATGGCCAACAATAACATGGGTACCGTTGGGGGAGTACTGCAAAGCAGTTATGAACCCAGATTCTGAGAAATACCATCTATTATACATGATTTTATTCGGCGTGCCTTTCAAGAATGCATCGTGATTGTCTTGGACCCAAGTGTACCGGTTTCTCTCCCTCAATGCCCCGCGGTAGTACATCGGGTACCATGTCTTCCTAACTTCTTCGAAATTGTAGGATAATTCGATATTTTTCGCATACTCGCTAAGTATTTCCTTTTGGACGTCCATATTTTATCAGCCAACTAGATACAGTTGCTAAGTGCAAGTGGAGTTTTTTAGTTTTAACTTTTAAGTGCTTTGTAACGAGTTTGTAAATTACTCATTTGGTTTCCTGAAATTCTTGCGCGAGTATTGGGAAGTTTTTTGCTTGTTGGCAACTTTTGGCTTTTTTACATTTTTCACCTATTGCATTTACCTACTGGAGAGCGGTGGTTATAAGGGCGCCTGTGAAATGAAATATCGCGGATTCAGCCGCAGTCCGCGAACCTAAAAACATGGTACCTAATTTTATCTCATTCTAGAAACTATGCGCAAATGTAACTATGGAAAACTAATACGTAAACAATACATCGACAAAATATTATTAGGCTCATTGACTTTTGATCAATCATTAGGCCTCAAAAATAAGCACCTGGACCAACCCAGTAGAATGGCCAACAATAATATGGTCGCCAGTGGGCGAATACAGCATACAACAAATAAATCCGCATTCAGTCAAATAGTCCATCTTCACCAGTGTCTCATTCGTAGTGTCCTTGAAGAATCTCCGCTGATTGTCTTTCAACCATGCCGCGTCTGTTAAACTGAGCTTTTTCTCCGCAAAAGATACAAATGCCGTTTTACCGCCTTCCTCCTCTCGGGCCAATTGCTTTTTTATGCGCTCTCGGTATTCTTTCACAAATATTGTTATATCCGAATCGCATTCGGATAAATTGAACCGGCTGTATGTAGACAAGTTGTACACACTCGTGGTCATTTTAGAGAGTGGAAAATACAAATAAAGATAAAGAAAAAGTGTGTTTTTTAAATGCCAGAGTTCAATAGAATCAATCTCAGGCTATGAGCTCAGGTGATGAAGTTGAAATATTTATGACATTTCAAATGATATTTGAGAAAATAATTAAAAAGAACGAATAAGTTTGATTGCCAGTTACAAATACTAAGATAAGGAATACGTAAAGCCTAATAATTAAATTTGTAATATTTAAGTAAAAGAACTGCGAATATTTCATGAAAAATGTTTTATGGCACACCAAATCGCATGATGCTTTGGACTATGTGTGGGACTATGGAATAATAAAATCATTTAAGAATTCCTATATTTATGGTAGCTATTTAAACTTTTAACATAACTGATGCTATTTAATGTATGAAGGCAATTTTAAGTTTATTGAGTAAATATTTATTTTTTGTACTTAATCGTTAACAAAAAAAAATCCACACATTAATGAAATCAAATATGAAAGTTTTTAATATTTGAATGGTTTTGCGTATATAGAAACGCAACATTCCATGTTCTGTTTCTTAAGTTGGTACTACAAACGGCGAAGAAATAAGATAAACTTATACACTTTTTGTAAGTGTAAGCAATACAACAATACAGCCACGGTAGCGTTGCGAATAGAGGCGATACACTGCGATCCGCCGCCATATTGTCATGTCAATTTTGTAACGGGGGTGTAGTGTTGAGTAGGACATGACTTGAAAAAGAGTTTGTAAGAGTAGCCTCATTTTTGTACTGAGCCAGTACAATGTCCCACTTCAATTGAAGCGAGGCGTACTGACGCTTGTCAATACGTTAGATAGTTTGAAGGTATTAGTACAAATATTTGTACTGTCTGACACAGTGCTTCTCCGTCAAATAAAATATTCCTCTCTCCCTCGTTTGAAGCACGATCATGTAAATGACGTAGTACCGGGACACAAAATATGAAGTAGTACACTTTAAAAAGTTGAGCCGCTCTTACATTTTGACGTCATGTCCGGGACAAATGTACTACCTCTTGTATGTCCTACTCAACACTACGGGGGTGGGTTCCTTGTGCATTTATTTATTTTTGTGAAAATAGCCATAATATAGTAATTGTGAATAGCGTGCGGCTTACCAAGCTAAGGTGAGAAACATAAGTGCGTAATTGTGTAGAAACAAATGTTTAAAATGCGAAAAACTTGGATCAATAGAATACCATTTTATGGGGTCGGGTGTGGTGTTGGTATTTAGACCATGGTGTACTTGTTTGTTTTGTTATACAAGATTCCTTAGCCCTTTGATCTTTCGAAATAATTACGAATTGGAATGTTTATGTGAAAGGGGCGTCGTATGCTAGTTATAAGTTGACGCTAGGGAATCGATCGATACTGCAGCGAGTGGAGACACCTTGCATTCATGGTATTTTTTTTACGACAGGCGCGGGTGCTTCGTTGCATCCTCTGAAACATGAGCTATCAGATTCCCTCTTCACAAAGCCGAACGAGTAAGTACAAAAACGTATATCTATGAGAATTAATCAATATTGAATGTCTTATGTACTTGATATGAACTATACACTACATTTCTTTGGAATGATTATGACTCATGGCAAAAGTATTGAATGGAAAGGCTAACGAGATAAATTATATCGGAATTTGTATGAATGTTTGTAGTACAATGAATAGTAGTATTTATATAACACATTGTAAATTGTATTGATTATGTTTTGACTTAGGCTGGAAATACTTTTACTTTCGTTTTTTTTATTTAGTAGTAATGAGGACAACAATAGAACAATAGATTTATTGCTTAAAACTAAACTTATATGATTCATTAAAACATTTGTAACATTGATTTGTTTCTGCTTAATAACTAGAGACACCTAGATTAGTCAAGTACAAAATTATTCATAACAATAGTACCTTATGACTATAGATACTATATGGTATGTGTTGAAAAAACAGATGGACTCACAGGTCAGGTCATTAGGTTCATAAAATTTCCAAGTTCTACTCATAATTTTAATTGTTTGAGCGGTAAGTTCTACTTATACCAGAAACAACTAGGACTTCACTAGCTGGATGTTTATCATCAATGCAAAAAAAATATTATTTATTTTTTCTTTTGGATGTTAATCATTCTACTGTAAGGCTATATTTTCTAGTAAGTCATAGGTCCCAGCTTTACAACCTTACGTCCGAACAATAGAAGTAAGCCAAAGGCTGCTCAGTTCAATTATTATGCTTACAGTCAATGTTGTCTTAATATCAGCACATTTACAACAACAAGAACTAATATGAAGGAATTCTTTGTTCTGTATCTACAACACATAATTAAACTTGTTTATGTCTATTACACACCTTGGCAATTAAATACTGAATTTATTGTAGACAAGCTGGTTTATACTTAATTTTTTTGATAACCAAACAACTACAACTAGCCTGATGTTTACAACAGTAGGCAACATACTAACATGGTTTTAAAGTTTCTTAAAAAATAAACATTCTTTGTTTTATCAAATAAATTACTAATAACTAATGTTAGTCCCATAGTAGGCAACAATATTTATATCTAATAATTGTATAGTTCTTGTGAGAAATTAAATATAATATTAGCATTATTAATGTGAAAAAACACCTATACATGAAAGTGGCATGTTAATCTTGATTTCATAATATTAAAATGTTGGTGCCACACACATTGTGACTTGCATGACATTCATAATGTTAAGAAATATTGTGTATTTATATTGATTAATTGTAACACCAATTGTTAAGGAGAACTTAACTTTACATGTAAAATCTGTTGCTTGTTATAAACAGACATAAGATTCAAAATGTGTAACTGTATTGTTAAGTGAATATGTTTATATATTTCCTATTATGTACATTGTACATATTTGTTGTACATTTCATACTTTAAAAAAATAATTGTGCAATACAATAAAAGGTTAAAAGGCTAAAGGTTAAAAGCCTTTGTTCTCCACAGTTCACAGCGTATTACTTTTATCAACAATATAAATTCTCATTCTCATGGATGAGTAAATAACAATAGTTTCTCATCTCTATTAGTCTATAACTAGATCAATATACAGTGTGTAGGCACTCCCCACATGCAGGAAAGTAATTAATGAATGAAAAGCAGTTGGTTACTTTGTTGCTATACAATATTTAAGGAGCCGGAGTTAATATGAGTCTATAGAAATACGTCTTTCTCTCTCACTATATATGCGGATAGACTGAATCAAGGAGTAACCGTTTGTAGGGTTTCTGGCATACATTAACTTATACATTTATCTTCCCCTGTTAAGCATAAGCCACTCACAATACCAGTCAGCAAGGGAATTATGGGATTTCATATTTCAGATGATCTATCTAGTGATGGTAATTTTTTACATTAGAATTATTTATTTCAGTGTCTCATAGCAATTATGGTGGGTCTGATGTTCCAATGGCGCCAAGTAAGGAGCAGCAGACCCTCATGTGGCAGCAAAACTCATACTTGGTTGATTCTGGCATCAACTCCGGTGCTGCTACTCAGGTATTTAACACAACTACCACTTACGTATTCTATGCTTTTAAACAGCTTTTGTGGTCTAAAATAATTATTAGTTAGTTTCTATAATTTTCAAAGTTTTCTTTATTTTAATAATCTTTACAAGATATTTAACTTGTTTTTTTTTATTATTAACAAAAGAATTGAATAATGACGTAATTAATTTCAATAATTTAAAACACATTCTGTAATTTTGTACAGGTGCCATCACTTACTGGCAAGGAAGATGACGAGATGGAAGGAGACCAGCTGATGTTTGATCTGGACCAAGGCTTTGCTCAAGGGTTCTCTCAGGAGCAAGTTGATGGTAAGACAACCATTATTCAAAGTGCTATTTTCTTTTGCCAATGAGTCTACACTGCATTTGATGGCAAGTATATTATAATTATGTTATGCATTGACAATACTCATTTTTCTTTTCGGATTAAGAAACATGGAGCTGGCTTATTTAATTGGTGAATTCCTACTGGTTTCCATATGTTAGAGATGTGTGTAGTTTATTTTCCACTTTTTTATTCTTTTTCAGACATGAATCAGCAGCTGTCGCAGACACGCTCGCAGCGTGTCCGCGCGGCCATGTTTCCTGAGACCCTGGAGGAAGGCATCGAGATCCCCTCCACTCAGCTGGACCCTGCTCAGCCCACTGCCGTTCAGCGCCTCGCTGAACCATCGCAGATGCTGAAACATGCCGTCGTCAACTTGATCAACTACCAAGATGATGCTGATTTGGCTACCAGGTGATTTTATTACTCTGCTTTGATGAAGTGATAGCATTGCATCTGGTAAATGGAAAAATCTAGCAGAGTATTGAATAGCAACTCCCAATTATAATCTTTCTATCTCTTCCTATCTAGTATATTCAAGTCAATTATAGGAAGGCAGTATTTTTTTTTCTGTTATTTTCTATTCAATGCTAACTATACATGTTTTGTTGTTGAGTTTGATTTATGGAAATTATGTTTTGATTCAATAGGCTACTTCTTTCGCTGGTTTAGTTTTAATGCCATTCATATGAATAACAAACTATTTACTCTTCAACAAAAAATTACATTCATTAGATTATACAACTTAGCATCAACATTTCAGGGCTATCCCAGAATTGATCAAGTTGCTCAATGATGAAGATCAGGTGGTTGTGTCACAAGCCGCCATGATGGTCCACCAGCTCTCCAAGAAGGAGGCGTCTCGCCACGCCATCATGAACTCGCCCCAGATGGTCGCTGCCTTGGTGCGAGCCATCTCCAACAGCAACGATCTTGAGACCACCAAGGGAGCAGTGGGGACCCTGCACAATTTGTCCCACCATCGCCAAGGTCTACTGGCTATCTTCAAGAGTGGTGGCATACCAGCTTTAGTGAAGCTTCTGAGCTCACCAGTTGAGTCTGTGCTGTTCTACGCCATCACCACTCTCCATAACCTCCTACTACACCAGGACGGTTCCAAAATGGCCGTACGCCTTGCTGGAGGCCTGCAGAAAATGGTAGCTCTGCTCCAAAGGAACAATGTGAAGTTCCTCGCTATTGTCACCGACTGCCTTCAGATCTTGGCGTACGGAAATCAGGAATCGAAATTGATTATTCTGGCCTCTCAAGGACCTATCGAGCTGGTCCGCATCATGCGCTCCTACGATTACGAAAAGCTGCTGTGGACCACTTCGAGGGTTTTGAAAGTAAGTACCTTGTATCTAAATACATCGTGATAGTTGACATGAATTCATCAGAATGTTAATAAATGGTAGTATTATTCCGCATAGTATAACTACCTGATAGTGACACACTTTTTATGCCAATTGTTTTCAATTATCGCATTGCTCGAACGACGGCACTAATTGAGTAACAGTTATGTCTTGGGTTTCGCAATAAAGACCTGGTAGGAAACTTTTAATTAGTGCAAGTAAATACTTCCCTTACTTAGTAACCATAGCATAAAACAAAACAAAATCAGGAAGAAATCATACAAAATTTGTTCCAGCAAAAATTGGATCTGCAATATTTTTATACTGAAAACCAAACTATATAGTTGTTGTTTTCACTGTCAGATATTACAAACGTGTGTTAAAAATATGTAACATCTATGACATTGTACATACTCTTTTCATACAGACGAGGCCCGTGCCCTGCAGTGGGACGTATAAGTGCTGACACTAGTGGCGGTACTTCCATACAAGCCCAAAAGCCCGGCTTGCCCTACATGATATGAATACACTCCACACTGAACACTAACCATTACATTTAATACAATACAGTCATATAATAAAAAAGTCTACTTTTTGAATTTACCGCGCCGCTGGTGTCGAGCCGCGCCGTGTTACAATGAAGCGTCTGCGACGGAGCGCCCGCCGAAGCGCGCGCCGCGCCGCGTAATGAAATACTTAATTCAATAATTAAATAGAATTTAAAAAGACGGAACACGCGGCACATATATCTGTCCTTTTCTCTCTCGTGTGCTTTTACGTGGCTTCTGGCAATTTGGGATCTGTTGCTCGCACATCGGGCGAAATGCTACTACTCGATCGCAACGAATGTATAGCTATAGATATTTTGTATAGCAATTTCTATTAGACGATATGCCCGGCTTTTTGTGATTAAACATCGTACGTTTCATAGTCATCACGTTATTATTTGCTCAGTAAATTATGTTTGTTGTTATTAATTGATGTTGGTTGTTTTTTGAAATTATTTTATATATATTGTTTTAGTACAAATAATGAAGTATTCATATACTTTTTAATAAATTATATTTATATGTCGTAATGTTTATTTTACGTTTAATAGCAACAGGTACTGTACGAATTGCTACTAACTTTTTATTTGTATTATGACATTGTGAAGTTCTGTTTATGATTATTGTTTAGGTTTTCGTGTTATTTATAGTTTTTGATATTGAATGAGTTGTATTGTTTCCTGTGATGGTTTGTGTGTGCTGTGGTTTGTGGTGGTCAAAGTGATCGTTGCCGTTAAAAAATTGAATTCATTCAATTATATTAAAAAAGAAACTTGCGCGAATCCAATGCCGGATTTGTACACATTTTATTAGTTCAGTTTGCAAAACTACGTATTTTGATTTCTACATGTTACCCTTTAAATAGGTTATTAAACAATCGTGTTTCATATGTTTTCAGACGACAAGTTTTGTGCATTTAATTACTTGGAATATAATGGTTTAAATATAAAATAAATTAGTTTGTCCTCTCAAAAGACATTCTATTACTTGTAATTCACAAAAATATGGATGTGCTCATAATAATTTCTGTCCACAATTTCGGTAACTTTAAAACACGGCACCACAGTAGCTATGGCTGTGCTATTGTAATGCCGGGTACTAAAAATGCAATAAAAAATTTCCGATGAATGTCCACAAGCAATCTATATTTGTTTTAATCCTAATATTGATTGTGTGATTGGTCTGCCGACGTAAATTCATTTTCTTAGTTCTTAGTAACTTTGCGTAAGTAAATCAGTAGGTATTAAACCTAAAAAAAAACTCGGTGGCGTATTTGTACTAAGGTATGGTAACAAAGCTGAGGTCTCGGGTGAGGTCTCGGGTTCGAATCCCAGGTCGGGCAAAGTGATATTGGACTTTTCTATTCATTATCAGCCCGGAGTCTGGAATTTGTACCCGATATGGCGATAGGCTCGCCCCCTATCACATCGCGTGACGGAACGGACGGAACAAGGCGAAATGTGGGTGTCCTGGTGGCGCCTCTGCCTACCCCTTCTGGGATAGAGGCGTGAGTCTATGTATGTATGTATTTTAAACCTAAAAAATATTGGGCTTGCCCTAGTCCAAAACCCTAGGCACGCCACTGGCTGACACAGATACATGCTTTACATCAGTTGTAATTTTGATATTTCTTCAAGGTACTGTCGGTATGTTCGAGCAACAAGCCGGCGATCGTCGAAGCGGGTGGCATGCAGGCTTTGGCCATGCACCTCGGAAACCCAAGCGGACGCCTTGTCCAGAACTGTCTGTGGACGTTGAGAAATCTCTCCGATGCTGCCACTAAGGTAACATTGACCGATAATTTTTATTGTGATATTTTCGAAATATCTAATTACGAGATTATTGTTACATTTAAGTAGATTTCCTGCTTCATTGATTTAATTTGCGTATCTTCATGTAAGAGCATATTTTACAATTTTTTTTTTGTCAGAAACAGTTTTGTCTTGTACAGTTTAAGGTGTCATATTTATGGGCCATATTTCACCGCATTAGAATTGGGCAAAGCAAATATTATATTGGTGACATGTGATTGGAAAGTCTGAATTAAATGACAAGACTGCCCATCTTACTCCGTGAGACGTAGTCAAGTGGAAAATATGTTACTTACATGAATTGTTAGTAAGACTGTAATACTATTTTATATTAATAGGTTGAAGGCCTGGAGGGTCTTCTGCAAAGCTTGGTGCAAGTCCTGGCATCGACCGACGTGAACATCGTCACCTGCGCCGCCGGCATACTCTCCAACTTGACTTGCAACAACCAACGCAATAAGGTAATAACAGATTCAATACATATCATATACAATATTTTAGATCTTTGGTTTGGTATTTTTGGTATGATAACTGTTACAAAAACAAATATTTTTTTTTTTTAATGTAGGGATGATAAAATGTAATTTATTTAAAAAGCATACAATCTGGTCTAGTGATGGAGTAATTGTTTTTTTTTATGAACTGCAATAATTTGTATACATAGTTAATAAATATTACAGAATATGTTTATTAGTGGAGTTGAAAAGCATTACAAATAGAATTAAACTTCTGTGTTATCGTGAGAATTTGAGTTTGCTTGTATTTATTTTGGTATGTTTTAAAATTACTTAAACAAAATCCGGCATTGTATATTTTTTTGAGATGGTGGACACCACTCTCAACAAATATTATTTACTTATAATAGACATAATACAGAAATATTACGAAATAATGTTTCCTTTATTTAATTATTTTATCCTTTTTTACTAATTTAATTTTTAAAACATTACACAAAGCAGTGTTGCAAATTGGAAGTAGGACGTTGGAGAAAATAATGTTACCGCTATGTCACTTAGGCCAGCACATTGACGGAAGTGACGTCACAGGTGTGTAGTGCATTTTTTCAACGAAGAGATAAGGATTGTAGATTGATACATAAACATGATAGAACAACAAACTGATTAAATAAAATAAAGATCTGGTTCCATGGAAGTAATATGTTCTATGAAACAACTGGAATGCTTGACAACGATATAAAGAATTTATTTTAATCACTAATAAAATTCATTGGATATATTTTGTCATCAAGGAAATTAAATTACTGACGTGTCCCTCTTTCGTGGCTACTATTACTTACCTATTTTGTTTGTCCTAGTCTTATATTAGTGTAAGACAACTAGCCGTTTATAAGTTTCTAATACTGCGCCCCAAATGAACCGAATTTTGGTCTGGTCTAGTCCTTTTTGCGCCCACCTGGGTCTGCGTCCTTTGCCAGGGGCAACTCGCTTTGCCCTAGTTGAGTGTATGTATTATTTATTTTGTACACATGTTCACATTTATCAATACGTTGACATATCATCGCAACAACTCGCCGTCGGCAGCGATTTCGCTTTCACATTTTAGAACCTATACTAGCGTAGTCTAGAACCCTATATAGCGTTCTCTACAATTTCAGAGGAACTTCATCCCACGTACAATCAAGCTGTAGAATGAGCTATCTGCCGAGGTTTTCCCAAAAGTTTACAGTATGGCTCTTCAAAAAAGGGGTCAAAAGAGAAAAAGCGGTTCTTACAGGGCAATGCGCAAATACACCTCATATAGGTTATGGTAACTACTTACCATCAGGCGTTCGGTATGTTTGTTTGCCTCCTTCGTGGTATAAAAATTCATTGTTGTATCAGCCCATATAGATTGTAGAATAGGCTCGTGCCCAGCAGTGGGACGCTGGGCACGGGCCTATTCTACAATCGAGAGAATCGATTGAGAGTGGTTAGGCCATATAGTCCAACACGTTGGCCTAGTGCGGGTTGGCAAACTTACATACCGTAGAAATTCTTTAAAATCGCTACGGTATGCAGATTTCCCCACGATGTTTTCCTTCACCGTTAAAATGCGCGGTGATTGACTATCAATACACACATAACTCCGAAAAGTCAGGGGTGTGCCCTGGGATTTGAACCCGCGACCACCGTGAACATTTAGGCAGTCGCGTCTGGGCCGTTACAAACAGGCCACCACGCATTACATTGTCATTGTGTATTTAAGACTTTAGGTATACAAATAACGTATAGGTGGAGCTAATGACAACGTGTGTGCAGGTGGTGGTGTGCCAGGCGGGCGGCGTGGACGCGCTGGTGCGCACCGTGGTGTCGGCCGGCGACCGCGAGGAGATCACGGAGCCCGCCGTGTGCGCGCTGCGGCACCTCACCTCGCGACACGTCGAGAGCGAGATGGCGCAGAACGCCGTCAGGCTTCATTATGGACTGCCGGTTAGTATGCTATTTTATTTCATAAATGAGCTGGAGAGGCTGTTTGTTTAAGTTGGATATACCAATATATGACTATTGACTATGTGTGTAATGATTCTTATGATTATTATTGTATCATTTATACTGCATATATTTCTATAAAAAAAAAATGTGTGTGTGTATTAGTGTACACACGTAAGAAGTGAAACTTCTTTATGACATCATTTTTCGAAAAATGATCTACAATTTACAAATTTACAGAATTGGTAAAATAAAGCTAAATTAAATAAAGTTTAAGTTTAGGAGGGGGGAAATTTTTGAGGGAATTTGGGATTTCTATCGGGGCCAATTTGTAGCCCTCACCGAGACGGTTCCGAGGATACCAAGCTCGGTGGGTCCACGACCTTTATTGGCCGAGATAGGTTTAGGGGGGGTGAGGTAAAAATTTTAGGTGGGGGTAGGGGCGGGGGGGGGGGGGGTTAGGTTTCGTGGGGGGGCTATTGGGCACCTTAAAATATTTTTGGGTGGGGAAAGTTGTGGAGGGGGAATTCGGGAATTCTGTTGGGGCAGGATTGTAGGCCTCACCGAGCCGGTTCTAATGAACCCAGGGTCGATGGGTCTACGATGGATATTGGCGGAGATAGGAATAGGGGGGGGGGTGAAGTAAAAATTTTAGGTGGGGGTAGGGGAGGGGGGGGGTTTAGGTTTCGTGGGGAGGCTATTGGGCACCTTAAAATATTTTTGGGTGGGGAAAGTTGTGGAGGGGGAATTCGGGAATTCTGTTGGGGCAGGATTGTAGCCCTCACCGAGCCGGTTCCAATGAACCCAAGGTCGGTGGGTCTACGATGGATAATGCCGGAGATATGAGTAGGGGGGGTGAGGTAACATTTTTAGGGTGGGGGTAAGCGGGGGGGGGAGGTTTCGTGGGGAGGCTATTAGGCACTGTTTTGGATTTAGGGTGGGGGAAGGCCAGAGGGGGGGTAAGGATCAAATTACACAAAAGTGGGTGGGACTTAAAATTTTGGGTGGGGCTTGGAAACGGTTGGGGGTGTGGCTTACTGAAGTGGGTACTAATTTACTAAATAAAAAAAGATGGCGCGTAACGGAAGAATGTGACGCGTAACGAAAAAAATTTTCCAACCCCGATAAAGAAGTTTCACTTCAAAAAAAGGAATAAACGGTAATAAAGAAAAAAAAAGGAACAACACGAAAGCAACAAGATGTATCGTGTAACAAGACAATTCCAATATCATAAGCATAGAAGAAAACCAAAAAAATAATAACATTACTGTACTATGACACTATAACCACAAGCTGCAATGTGTCTACAATAATAAAGTATGATAGATAGTCCCTCTAGGTAGTTTCATCGAGGTCTGTCACAAAGAAGTTTTTACCTAGTTTACTTTACGGGTTACTCTATGATTCAAAACGAAGTTTGTGATCATAGACGAAGTTCGGAGTGAATGATAAGTGTCATAAAGAATAGTACCGGTTTTTAGAAGATTGGAAGTTGGTTTCGGATTATAATGTAGTAGTAGCAGTAGCAGTGTAGTAAAAGTGCGTGGTGGCCTGTTGGTAACGGACCAGACGCGGCTGCCTACATGTTCACGGTGGTCGCGGGTTCCAATCCCAGGGCACACCTCTGACTTTTCGGAGTTATGTGTGTATTGATAGTCAATCACCACGCACTTTAACGGTGAAGGAAAACATCGTGAGGAAACCTGCATACCGTAGCGATTTTAAAGAATTTCTACGGTATGTAAGTCCGCCAACCCGCACTAGGCCAGCGTGGTGGACTATATGGCCTAACCACTCTCAATCGATTCTCTCGATTGTAGAGTAGGCCCGTGCCCTGCAGTGGGACGTATATGGGCTGATATAGATATATATATAGTAGCAGTAGTAGTAGCAGTACCTTGGCCTGTTCCTTGGACAGCATGTGGTGGTGCTTGCGCGAGGCGCCGCGGCCCACGGGCGGCTCGCCCGTGCTGGCCTGCCGCACGCAGCACACCATCAGCTCGATCAGCGACGACTCCTGCGCCACCACCAGCTTACACTCTCACACACTCACACACTATTCACTACCTCTGGTATCTTATATTTGTCATATACATACAACAACTAATATTGCATTTAATTAATTATTTCATTAAGTTATTAACATTGGAAGAGAAATATAATTTCTGTAAAAAAATGTGACCAACTATTCACCACCATATTATGTATCCTATTTACAAATAAATATTTTTTTATCTCCACTGATGCTAACTCCAATTCTGACTCTGAATTAAGATTACTGAAGCAGAGTCTCTCAGACATCAATTTTGAGATCCATGGGATCAATTAAAAAAAAAAAATGTGTGTGTGTATAGTGTACACACGTAAGAAGTGAAACTTCTTTATGACATCATTTTTCGAAAAATGATCTACTATTTACAAATTTACAGAATTGGTAAAATAAAGCTAAATTAAATAAAGTTTAAGTTTAGGAGGGGGGAAATTTTTGAGGGAATTTGGGATTTCTATCGGGGCCAATTTGTAGCCCTCACCGAGACGGTTCCGAGGATACCAAGCTCGGTGGGTCCACGACCTTTATTGGCCGAGATAGGAATAGGGGGGGTGAGGTAAAAATTTTAGGTGGGGGTAGGGGCGGGGGGGGGGGGGGGGTTAGGTTTCGTGGGGAGGCTATTGGGCACCTTAAAATATTTTTGGGTGTGGAAAGTTGTGGAGGGGGAATTCGGGAATTCTGTTGGGGCAGGATTGTAGGCCTCACCGAGCCGGTTCTAATGAACCCAGGGTCGATGGGTCTACGATGGATATTGGCGGAGATAGGAATAGGGGGGGTGAGGTAAAAATTTTAGGTGGGGGTAGGGGCGGGGGGGGGGGTAGGTTTCGTGGGGAGGCTATTGGGCACCTTAAAATATTTTTGGGTGTGGAAAGTTGTGGAGGGGGAATTCGGGAATTCTGTTGGGGCAGGATTGTAGCCCTCACCGAGCCGGTTCCAATGAACCCAAGGTCGGTGGGTCTACGATGGATAATGCCGGAGATATGAGTAGGGGGGGTGAGGTAAAATTTTTAGGGTGGGGGTAAGCGGGGGGGGGGAGGTTTCGTGGGGAGGCTATTGGGCACTGTTTTGGATTTAGGGTGGGGGAAGGCCAGAGGGGGGGTAAGGATCAAATTACAAAAAAGTGGGTGGGACTTAAAATTTTGGGTGGGGCTTGGGCACGGTTGGGGGTGTGGCTTACTGAAGTGGGTACAGAATGTGTTCTAATGGTATACACTGTATTATGTCCAAATGTGGGATGATACACTAGTGTGGGATTCGTACTAAATACAGTTACAATACACAGGATTACTACTAAGTATTACTTATTTACTAAATAAATAAAGATGGCGCGTAACGCAAAAATGTGACTTAGAAATAAAGATGGCGCGTAACGCAAAAATTTTTCCAACCCCGATAAAGAAGTTTCACTTCAAAAATAAAAATATTGTAATAATATCCATCACAATAATTTAAAATGTTACTGATTGTAAAAAAAGCAAACAAAAACCATTGTAATGTCATAAAATTAACCAATAAGACGCCGATCAAAAATAAAATTTGCCATGAATTTGAAATACTACTAGCAGTTTTTGTTGGGAATAATGAACTTTTGTAGGCAAGGCAATACGATAGAAATGTTTGGCGCGCGCATTGCAGGTGATAGTGAAGCTGCTGCAGCCGCCGTCGCGCTGGCCGCTGGTGAAGGCGGTGGTGGGGCTGGTGCGCAACCTGGCGCTGTGTCCCGCCAACTACGCGCCGCTGCGCGAGCACGGCGCCGTGCACCACCTCGTGCGCCTGCTCATGCGCGCCTTCAACGACACGCAGCGGGTAACTATACACACATTCATATGTACAGATCATACATGAATGGGCAGGCTTGTGCGGGACGGTATCACTGTCTCACAGACGATCGACGTGAAGTGACAGCTTTGGTTTCGCGTGACGTTCGGTGGTTCACATTGCGGATTCCGGTTATAAAAACATGATAAAACCATTGTACTATCAAAAGTTTAAGCAATGAGGAGTCTTAAAGTTATACAAATACGTGTTACAATCCAGCAACGCACATCGTCGGGCGGAGGAGCGGGCGGCGGCGCGTACGCGGACGGCGTGCGCATGGAGGAGATCGTGGAGGGCGCGGTGGGCGCGCTGCATATCCTGGCGCGAGAGAGCCACAACAGACAACTCATCCGACAACAGAATGTCATCCCCATATTCGTGCAGCTGCTCTTCAACGAAATTGAAAACATACAGGTAGGAGATTGTCCCACCCTCACACCCACTTAAACTCCTGTAAGCCAGGATCAACAGTAGCACGCATTTTAATGACACCGAGCATTGCAGCTCAACGAGTCTCCGGGAATGTCCAGTTTGTCTTTAACCCGCAACCAAATTAATCGTAAAGTTAAATGAATAGAAGTTGGAAATATTATTAAACATGTAATTATTTTTAGCATTTTTGCACCATTAGAGCAAATGGTAATTAAGAATACACACATGACTCCGAAAAGTCAGCGCTGTGTGCCCAGGTTGAGCTCGCGATGTCCAGTTTGAAAATCCATTCTTTACCCAAGTGGGCTTTATCTGCCTTTAACAGCTGAATTTTTAGAAAGTCTGATGTATTTCAAATCCACTGTTAGTGAACTTTATTTTCGAAATAACTTGTAACATTTTGTCATTATTATTACTGTCATATTTCAACAATAAACCAACTCTTGTCTCTGTCTCTTGTCTCTTGTCTCTGGAACTCTTGTCTGAATTATATAATTTCATAATGATACACAGTGGACCCCCGATAATCCGGCCCCTGGCTAATGCGGCACCCCCTGTAATCCGACATGGTCTATTATTTATTATGTACATATGTACATTTGTTTGTACACAATTATTTCCTAGTGTAAAGTTATTGCTTATTTTTTGTGAGTTTTATAGAATTAATAACGTTAATTTTGTAATAAAAAAGGAAGCTTTCTATTTCGTTGATTAATTTACTAAATTTGACATACATAATGAAGTATGATTTGTACTTCAGAGTACATATATTATATAACATGTGGAATCTTATCATTGGATCGGTAATTTGTCGGATTAGAAGGTACTCTTTCGTAAAAAATTCCGGACTATAGGGGGTCTTAGGCAGTACTCTATAATCCAACAAATTCGATAATCCGACACTGCCCTGCAAACAGTTTGTCGGATTACCGGGGGTCCACTATAATAATGTATGCTAAATTATATCAAATGAGCATAATATTTGGTATGTGTAGCGCGTGGCAGCGGGCGTTCTCTGCGAGTTGGCAGTGGAGAAAGAAGGTGCCGAAATGATAGAGGCTGAAGGGGCTACGGCTCCGCTCACCGAACTGCTGCATTCTAGGAACGAAGGTGAAACAATAACTTGTACCAAAATCATGTGTAAGGACATCCTTACCACCCAAAAATGAACATACCTTAAAAAACAGCATCCTTGCTCCTTTGTACCAAGACAAGTGTATAAAATTTTAGCCCAACAATTATAAAATTATTTTACATGAAACAACAATCAATTGTATTCTTGCACACAAATTTAATCAAGAATTTCAATCACTTGATAACATTATTGATAGTTTCGGTCTTCTTATTAATCTGATAGATCAATAGGCAAAATCTTTTGCCAATGAAAATAGTTTATATTAATTGAGGCTTAATCCATTGTTCTAACCGACTTGAAATTCCCAGCTAGGCTATTTTATAACAAATGCACTTTTATTACACAAAAATACCTTTGCACAGATGTCGCACGGTGAGTAAACACTAGGGAATTAGGAGTATAAATAATTTCACACATATACATCGGTTTGTTTATCAGGAGTAGCTACTTACGCCGCTGCTGTGTTGTTCCGCATGTCCGAAGACAAGCCACAAGACTACAAGAAGAGACTTTCCATGGAGCTCACCAACTCGCTGTTCCGCGATGACCATCAGATGTGGTCGAACGATCTCGCCATACAATCCGATATACAGGTATGAATTATATATTTATCAAGATAATATAATGAGATCAGAGTAACGCTTTAATAATATGAATGTCCAATCAATGTGTAATATTGAATTTGATGTTAAAGATTCGGTTAAATTTGGAATTTCAATGTGGTTGAGCTAGAAAAAGCCATTTAACGACAATTTTTTTTAATAATAATGTTATAATACAGTGGTATTATCATCTATTGGCTATGTAGTTCATCTTCGTTGAATTCATCAACTTGAAAAAAGTAATAAATGTTATAGAATAGCTGTGAATATAACATCCTTTGATGTGCATTATAATTTTTTGTTTATTAGATACAAAAATAATTTCGGCATATTATCGCTTTGTGTTATTTTTGCAATTTTTTCGTTACAATTTACCCTGCTTCAATTTTGATTTTGATCCAAAAATCCCACTTCACTAGGATATGCTCGGACCAGAGCAAGGCTATGAGGGACTATACGGCACAAGACCGTCGTTTCACCAGCAAGGTAAGAAATGTGACGGATTTTATAGTTTGGTCAACTAACACAAACAATCTGTAGTACATTCACACCACATAACATAGCAAAATGCATTTAGCACCATATTATATCCTTAGAGCATGAATAATTGGACAGAAAATATGTCAATTTGAATTTAGTGGGATTATAATGAGTTAAAATAGTAGGTCTCACCTCATATGCACAAGGAGCAAAAGATCATAGGTGTATCATTTAAATAAGTTATACTAGACACTGAGTACAAACGACTGTTACAACCAATAAAATATATGCTAAGATTTAAAATATCGCATCAGTGAAATTGTGTCAAATGGACAAAACGCGCACGCTATAATGTGGCGTACGAAATAACCAATACCAGGTGAAATAGCAGGTAAATCAATAATGTTAAAATTCCGTGTGTCAAACTCGCCAGCTGCAAGATATACATTGTTGTAAGTTATTTAAATGGTACCGCAATACCCACATTTTTCATTCACTGTTAGGTTATGTTCTTTATCTTCTAACCTGACACTTTATTTTGTAAATAAGTTGCGACACTTTAAACACTTTTGAGGACCATTTTTGTGTGATGTCTTTGTAATTGTTATTAGAAATTAGTTCTCAAATTAACACAATGTACTGTATAAATGCACTATATATTATTGTACGGTAAAATGTCTGTATAATATGGATTTCTTCTCTTCTTTTACACGCAGCTTAACCCGGGACCTATTTATCACTAAACACAGGTGATGGGAACATATTTATTACGGTTCATGGAGTTTCGTATGTTTATTTATATTATTTGTGTAATTAGGTTTAACAATATTAACATCTGACTAACATTATATTTAGAAATAACATGTGGAATTTAATGAGTGTATATTTTTCACCCATGGAGGTTAAGCTTTATTAAATTGAGTGATACAAGTTGGTATACCCTTGTGATTTAAGACATAAAAATATTGTGGCTAACACGTACATTAATATGGCTGCGAGGCATTAAAATAAGCAGCTAGCTTTTTAATGTAACTGAAACAGTACAATGGTTTTTGTTTGATAAAATGCTGTATTAAATATACTTGTTTTGGCCATGTGTGTAGACTTGCCCCCATGCGTCATCATCACCACAATATTACTAGTTTTTAGATTTTAATTTATCATTAAGATTATCATCACTTTCAATTCAACATTACATTGATATGATGAAATATAATTTATAAATTATTTTAACATATGGCTTTAGTGTGGGAGGGTATCTTGTTTATTTTAGTTGTATTTTTTGATAATTAGAAAGTTATTTCGTTTTGTGCCACATTTTAAACTTGTGACTACAAACCCCTCGTAATTTTTCTTTAGTGTACCTATAATAATGTTAAAGGAAAATTTGTATTTCCAATAATTTTAGGTCACATTTTTGAACCAAGACCCCAAGAACACCTGTAATAATTTTCCATAATGATAATATACGCGCGTTCACATATTCTGTTTGTATGTCCAGGCTATGATCAAATACCGATAGACTCGATGCAAGGCTTGGAGATCGGCAGCGGGTTCGGCATGGACATGGAGCTGGGCGACGCGGAGGGCGCGGGCGCCGCCGCCGCCGACCTCGCCTTCCCCGAGCCGCCGCACGACAACAACAACGTCGCCGCCTGGTACGACACCGACCTGTAGCCTGCCACTACACTCTACTACAATACTGCTATACTGTCAACATTCATTTAACCCACGTGTTTCTAATCACCCCAGGTGGCATTGTACAAATTTGAAAAAAATACTGCTGGAATTTTTGTGAACAATCACGATTTAATTTTTCAACTATTTTATATAAAACGATAATTTTTATCGTTCAGCGAAGTCCTCGACCCGAAGTTCAGCTGACATTTTTGATAAAAAGTCCAATTTAGTGCAATGATTCCTGAGGTGTTAGGAACATGTGGGTAAAATTAATGATCACATGTCAATATCACCCTGTATACTACAGCGGACACGCAAGTTAAGTAACATAAAAAAGACAACGCACTGCTATATCTGTCTTTGTCACTCCTACAAGACACTATCATACCTCTTGCTCTAGTAGTTTACGTACGTACACGCACAGTGCGTGCAAATTTTGTTTGCGATGTCTGTCTGAGTAAAATACGTTAATGATACCACACAACCCACAGTACTTGGTTGGCTTAGCTCATGTATTAAAATCATATTTCATGAGTATGATTAACGATCTATAGACTGAATATATTCGAAATATCGTACGGTTTGAATAAATAATATTTTGTACACCACCCCACCCATAACATATCGTTCGATAGGCGACGAATATATTTGAGAATATTCATAAATGGAATCTTGAAGACATAATGGTAGCCAATTTGTTTTAAATACTGCATTTTTGTATTGCGCTCTTTATTACGAGACAGAAAAAAGACGAATTGACTGTCATTCTCGCAACGTAAGCTAAGCCAAACTAAAATGTACTAAAGGATTTAAATTGGGGGTTATATTTAGGTTTCCGAGCTACGCTAAGCCCTGTCTTAATCTAGTTCAGAGACAAATTTTGTATTATTTGTTATAAAAATCATGGTAAAAAATCTTAAAAACGGGTACAAATATGGTGAAGTATGTTAAAAAGTTCGATTTAATTTGACAGATTGGTACAACTCTCAAAATGTTACTTCCATATGTACTCATAAATAACCTGTGATACACAGCAGCTTGAAAATTAATTGATTATAATTAGATATCGCTTGATTTTATTTTATGTTACCTGAAATGATTGTTTTTTGTGAAAAAAATATATTTTGAATGATTTGGTGCTACAACAAAACGCATTTATCAAGAGCATTTCGCTTCTTGCCTAAAAACATGTAATCATGCCCTCATTAAATGTTCCAAAATTAGTAGTATCGACAAAGTGTTGTAAAGTCGGTGTGTGAGCCCTGCATCGATTGTATCGTGTTTTTCGTACGTGTTCGTATAAAATGCGTGTAATCGGAGAATAGGGTACCTACGTTAATTAAGTTTTTTTAGGCTTTAAATTCGTATATCGTAGTCTCTATGTAATTGGAATAACCCTTCGTACGTTTGAATTCGTTTCTAATAGGTACAATGGAGTAAGCGTCGCATTTTTGTTACATTTATTTGTATCATTATTTAAATAATGGATAAGACTGTTCGGTCGAGTGAGGAATGTATTTAAAGGTTATTTTTAATGTTTGACTGCCATTTTTTCGTATTGATAGCCTCAGTGCGAGGTGAGAAATTTTTAAATTAGCCATCGGAGTGTATTCGTTTATTGTAGATTTTAAGTTTATTTGTTACTGAAAGCGTGATTTCGATTCTCGCGTAGTTTTGTAGCGGACTAAGAGTATGTGTAATTTACAGAATGTATTCGGTATTTGCATATTCCGGCTGTGGCTGGGACTTATAACCAATTTAGCATGAAATAGTAATTGTATTAACTGAATTTTGTAACGGTTTTGTCTACGTGGTAATGTTTTTTTCATACAATAATCACATGGGTAGTGATATGCACTTTTAAATAGCAGAATGCATCTTTTAGAGAAATAATGTAATCGTTTAGCATTAGGATTTATAATAATTTTACGTAAATTGTCCTCTTAGGAACTTCGTATATTTTTTTTCTATTTGATATTTCAATCTACTTTACCAATGTTTTTGTATTGAATTGATCATGAGACATTGCTGAGGTATGACTTTTGTGTCCATTCGTGTATGGATAATAAAGTAAATTTAAATAATTTATGTGTTTTTATTCCTACCCTCTCCCTGCATACTTTTACATATAAAACGCAGTAAACATCGATTATGGATTAGGAGCATCATATCCAGCCGTGAAATAAAAAAAAGGACTAAAGGAGGCCGTAAATTGTGAGAAAAGTAATATGAGAGTGTGGTTGGTCCTCAGTATTTAAAGTTTTAAAAATCTGAATGCTAAGGTATGCTCAACTTAATCATCATTATCATCATCATCAGCCCGTTGCTGTCCACTACTGGAAATAGGCCTCTCCCGCGGTACACCACAGAGCCCGGTCTGCTGCTTACGCGTTCAGTCGCTGCCGGCCCTCTTGTGCAAGTCGTCCCGCCATCTGGCCAGAGGACGTCCCACACTACGTTTTCCACGATGCTGTCTCCACTCCAGAACACCAACCTAATAACAACGGACAACTACGTAAAATGAAATCTAGAATATTAAAGATATTTGCTATTGGTAGTTCATTCGCTATGTCTGTTTCTGGGAATAATCTATTTTATAAGGCTTGGGTACGGACTATTTCGGTGTTTAGGTATTAATTCTCTATAGTCTAGAGTCTAGAGTCTAGACTAATATAGTTTGTGGGTTAGATGTTTCTATATAACTGTGTTATCCTAAACGCTTGAATTACACATTGAAAACTTCTCATAAAATGTAGGTATTTCGATATCAAAATCGAGACCTTTTATACACATACATGATATAAGCGACAAAGAAAAGTGTACACATCATTATAAGATACGTAAATAGCAAGTGAAATGGGTCCCCAATAATTATATTACAGTTGCTTTAGTAAATCACTTTTTCCTTATCGCCGAGAATAAAATCGCTTTAATAGTACGTTACAAGACATATAAAGAAACTATCCTGTTTTATTTGAGAAAAAAAAAATAGATGAGTACCTACCTATTACTGATGGGCAAAAACTTTGTCTGATCAAAAATATATTTATTAATTGAAGACGTCCCACTGAAGAACCCAGGCCTCCCCTACAATAGTGGGCTTACTTCATTTTCCACCACGTTAACAAGTTGTCACGACTTCACATACTCTAGAAATTCGTGTAATGGTGTCCTCGTGAAGTTTTCCTTAGGATTGGTCTAGCAAAATGTTAGGTACAGTTATTAGGAAAGCGGTTAAATTATGCCAAAATTTACTTCCAATAACCATGGTACGTACTCGTATCTAGGACTTTTATCTAAAAAGAGTAGGCAGATATGTTTATAAGACATTCGCGATTCCTTTGACTAATTAAGCTTAAATTGATTTAGTTCCGCCAGTATCAAAATAATTAAATTTCTAACATATTTATGCACGTAATTAATATCTACATATGATATTTTTTCAATCATGCGAATCAAAGGAATCGTTTAAAGTCTATTAATTACCAATATTAATTTAATCAGGGTATTTAAACATATTAATCTCAGTCCAACTTATTGCATCAGTTTTTTTTATTCTGAATTTTTTTGAGAGCCCCAATTATCTAGTTAAAATTAATGTTTACAAACAGTTAAACTTTTCTCCGCACTTTGTAGATTAATAAAATATATTACAATACTACCCACATATTTTATAGTCACTGTAGTTTTAGCTTATTGGTGTTACAGTGATCAGTATTCAGTGAATATTTTTTCTAACTAAGCTTTTGTTGGGTACACGCCGGAATCTTGTGACAATGTGGCAATGACTCTGAGGAGCCAAATTAATGTGACAATAATATGCAATCTGACAAAATCGTGCCGTGACAATTCGGAATTCCACAACAAAAATAAGTAAACACCATGAAAAAAAGACAATAGGTAGTTAGTGTATTATGAGGCATAATAGTTAACACCTAATGACTAAGTGACGAATACCTACAGTGCAGTTCTATACATTATACGGTGCTTAGTAATAAGACGAGTGATGTAGCTAATGTTTTTAGACAGCTGTGATGTTTACTAGGTATCTATTATCAGACGAGCCATTTGGAAGTCTCGTATGTCTCGTCAATTTAAAAAAATGTACATGCCTCAAATAGAACATTATATTATAATAACCTATTGAAATAATAAAAATCACATTTTACACGTAGGTATGAATATATACACACTAAACCAAAACTACCCGCGTAATTACACCTACCCCGCGCTCACAATTTCCCCACACATTCCGAAACGGCCGCGCATCAGCAAAAGACGACTACACAAGTCAGCCAGGCCGCAAATTGTTGAGAAGCTAGGTGGGACCGCAGACCGCGACGCAAGTTCGCCACCTTTGTCCCGACCGTTATTATGCACAATTAGGACTTAGACCGAGGCATGCGGCACTAATCTTGCGCTAACTTTCGCGTCGCATCGGCTGGTTATAGGTAAATAGTTTAGCTTGTAATTGTGCGCCATGTTTTGTTTACTCGTGTTAGGTACCTACATATTGCTATAATAGGGCACAAATCAAGGATGGATATTGAAAATCTTTATAATGAATGAAGTATATGATTGGTTTGACTCATAAACAACAGCCGTATGCATAGTAAGAGGAACATCCACTTTGTGCCTACCTTCTTTTCTTCTTTTAGTGAGATTCCGTCGGGCGGTAATAACAGTTCGTGCTTCCTGCTACAGCAAAAAAGAAACAGTAACAGTAATTTAAATTGTTCCTCTTCCCAACATTTATTTCTTAAAAAGTTACTAACTGGTATACAGTTCTGATATACTTTACATATAGTGCCGTCGATATTTATAGTTGGTGTTGAAAGATGGGGTTATTCCATCAGGTAAGTCCTTTTCTTGTTTATTTATTATTATTTTTTTTTCTCTTTATTTGGAGCTTTATCGCTAAAGCGACTACGACGCCCCTATAAAAATTACAAAAAACATAGTTAAAAAAATAATACAATATCAGTCTTGGTTTCTAATACCAGCTAAGTTATATAATACTCTTGCTTCATCACCTAATGGTGTAGCCAAGATACTGTTACAAACGCCAATTTTCATCTTATCAATACCAAGTCTGAACGTTTCATTCCGAACACATTCCATCAAAATGTGATATACATCGTCAACTATACCACAAGTAAAGCAATAAGGTGTTGTGCTTTTACCCATAAGGTATTTAAACTTATTTGATGGAATGTGTCCGGAGCGTAGTCTAAGAGCTATAATTGTATCATTCCTATTTAATATTTTATTATCGATCCATGGTATCCTAGAAAATCTTATGAAATTTAAAGCTTAAAAAATAATACTCAATTTCACCTTACATCGCGACAAACAAAAAATTTAGAAAAAGAAAGGTACATAATATATTTCTGTATACTTATCCCTACACACTTATTCAAAGTTTTGTCACTTCTAAATACTTTCTGTAATAAAACTCCAAAAATTCAATTTTACTCCTTATAATATTAACAGACATTAATACAATTAATTACGACGAAAACATTCCTTTAATATTAGCGATAACATTGCACGATAAACTACACGAACGCCCTCTAGAGGTAAGTCCACAAGTCGCACGGAAGTCCCCAAATCACAGTACGGTACCCGGCAATCAAGAAATTTACTCATTCATGTTTGATAGCGGCTAAATGGTTTTCGGTCTTTTCCCATGTGACCATCGACAGTAATTAGGGTTGATGTTTGATCGACAAGAGGGCCAAGTTATACAGGCTGATTGAAAAAACATTATAAATAGATATGTGCAAAAATAAAACGGCAAATAAACACGAAATTTCAGTAACTACTATAGTCTATCTAAACTAACAGGTTCCATTTGACGTTTCATACTTTTAACGTAAATAACTTTGTGCAGACGTAACCCACACAATTTCAATAACACTTTCCGTAAATCCATGGAATTATGAAGCTATTCTTATTTTATCACTATACTTACAATCCATAATCACTAAATTTAAACAAGAATCCTTTAAATAAAGCAAAATAACCATTTTCAACAACATATTTTTTTTCTAGACGTCTTTACAAGGTCACCTCGTTAGGTCTTTTACCGGTAGAGTCGAGACTATTCAAACGCATTTGTATACGCATAATCGGTAAAAATATTTAAATAATCGAGCAGATAAAAAACAGTAGTGTTTTAATTTTTAAAAATACTGAACTTGCAGCTAATAATAGGTATGCTGTCAACGAACATACATCAATAAATAATGAAATAATAATATTAATATAAATTAATTTATTATTAAATAATAGATTTGGATATTACAATGGAAATGAAGGCAGTATTGTAGGATACGACACACATAGTGAGGAGGTTCCTCACTTTGGATTTTATGTATTGTATTGTATGTATGTATCATGTGTTCATAAGCATGTGCGTGATGTGGACTGGATTAAAAAAGTGTCTGCACCCGGGTGAAACCGGGCCGGGCCGCTAGTAATAGATAAATCACTCCTTTTGTTCCTAAATAGTAAAGTGACTATGCAATTGTGGATGACTCATTAGAATAAAAATGTTCATGAAAAGAAAAACGAAATAATGTAAACTAAAAATATAAACTGTAATCGATTAAGAAATACAAACAAATATTATCGATATCTCTATATAATCGAAAATTGTAAGAACCGATTTATTTGACAGCATCCCTATTTCCCAATGTCAAATGGAACTTCTTAGTTTAGATAGGGTATAAGTAGTCTAAATAATGTTAGTAGAACTTACTTAGAGTTTACTTTTAACACCATCTGCCTTTCACCACTTCTTAGTGTTTTGGGCATGATTTCACACAGAAACTTATAATTTGTTAACAAAATCTGCAAAGTCGTCTTCACACATGTACTCTCTTGACACACAGGAGAGCCAACCTTTTAACATAGGAACTATTTGTTGAAACGCACTCTAATTTGCAGCATGTTAGAACATTATTTGTGACAGAAGTTTCTATAAAATCTTTTTAAAAACGGAAATAAAAAGAAACATAAAAAGAGGCTGGACGAATATTAAAAATATATCCTAATGATTAAATTGTCTATATTGTTCAAAGGAAATAACAATAAGTTAGCATCTTGGACTCGGCAATGTAAATTGTTCTGTATTACCACTCTCCCAATAAGTAAGTATAATTAATAAGTCCCGTGTACTCGTGCCCAGAATAAAAATTTAACATAAACAAAATTTATATTTAATAAATTTTGTTTTGTTATTCTGTTTAAAAAGTCTAAAATACTCAGTCTAAGTTACTCATTAGATATTTTCCAACGCGTTCCAACCCGTTACGTGAGCGTTTTGTAGTAAAGTAAGGACCTGCTTATGATTCCGTGTGTTAGCTTCGGCACTCAGACGCTCCATATACTTAATCTCGGGTATGAATCTTCTTTGTGGGTCCTTTTTCATTTGCACAACTCTTTTATTCAAATAACGTATAATGGTGCGTCTGTTGTCTATTTTATTTGTTGTGAATAATTTCATTCTAAGATTTTAGTTATTTGCTAGCCTGTCTAGAAAATTTGTGGTACCACTTATTTTATTACACACTTTAAGCCCAAAACATTTTTATTACGTTGCCGAAGTTGGTTTGTTGTGTAATGGTCTGTGCTGTTCTAAATATTCATAATATTTAAAATAATTAAGCCTCTTTTATTTCAAGACCACTAACTCATTTTACGGCGTAACTATAGAAGAATATATTCGAGAATCAACAAAGCAAAGTATACAATATATTTTATGTGGATAAACGTTATAACACTCTGTATAAAACAAGGATTCATACGCGGGTATACATTGCTGATAACCTGTAATTAGTTAGGAGTGAACTGTTGATGATAATTACTGTTCGTGAACTTAAATGTGAGGTGTATTTTAATATTCATTGTTAGTTTTCAACCGACGATTCGAAAATTATTGGGCATAGACCAGGTATGGTAATGAATATGTTTGCATTTATCAGGTTGCTAAGTAAGCAATAATTTTAAAGTCGACCCCACATTAGGTGGCATAATAGATTACGGTTCAAAGTTCAAACCCTTTCCATTTAGTCCTTTCCATTTAGTCCAGTTATTTCTTTACCCATTTTTAGAATCTTATAATCTAAAATGTTATTTAAGTAAACAAGTAATTTATAAAATATATTTCTGTTCTTATACAATAAGGAATTGATTGTACTCGGTTAGCTGGTCGACTACTCGAACTTTTTTCATTACTCCGACGATAGAACGTCTGATCGGATTCCTCGCAATTCTTTAAAACAATTGAACGGTATGGAATTTCTCCTCCTTCGATACAAGAAGTATTTAGTATACATTTTAAAGTCTACAATATTGTAAGTTTATTTTATTAAAGTTTTATGTAACTAGTTAACTGCTGCCAACTGTATTTTTTGAGGATTTTGATTGGAGAATTGCGATAAAGCGTATATTATAGTGGTATAAACCTACTTAGAGACATTTTTTTTTCCTTTTTTCTCAAAATGGAAAACAACCGTATCCACTAAACTTTGATTTAAAAAACTAGTCAATGCTACTAATGTTGTGTATTGCCCTCCGCGTCCGGTTGTTCTAATATCTATAAAAGAGAATTTAGAGATGTCAAAAACAAAGCCTGTTGAATAATGTCTAGATTTTAGAATATTTGTATTAATTTTAAAAGTCTTATCTGTAACACTTCCATGGCTGAGCCTTGCTTAGAAAATTCACGATTCCATGTATAATAAGCTGTAATTAAACTTAAATTAAGTTTGTCAGCCGAAAGCAAGATTCGGAAATAGGTCACCGTTACTAGGATATTTCAATATGTTATGAAAACTTTATATTCATAAAGTTAATCTAACTTTCAATTTCAACGTTCAGCTTCCTCAGCTACCTGACCTCACGAAGCGTTACAATCACAAAACTTATAATTACAAAGATAATTGAAATCCTTGAAGATCATTTCGGAACATAGCCTTAAGGGCATAAAGACAATCGATAGTGCTTAACCATTATGAAAATCATACAGAGATTAGGCTGAGCTCACACAAATGGAACTGAACGATTGTGCAACCAATTTCTTGGCGAACTGTTTATACCAGCACGCGAATGAAACTACAATGCGCCTGATAATAAATGCAGTGCAATTCGAATACAGTATCCCGTCGACACAATTGTTCCACCTGGAAACTGGGTGTCTATAGGCTGAACGCGAAACGTGTCAAATTTAAACGAATCACTATTTTCGTTTTCGAGTATGGTAGTGGTTATTCGGTCGGACGCGAACACCATTTATCACCATCCTTTATTCGTTCATGGTAAAGTAAATAAATATAAAAGCTTCCAACATATAAAAGTCACTGACATAGTCCTGAGCAAACACTAAGATCGAGTCTTGTGTCGTAGGTATCAGAAGCTACGACAGACTTTTCGGTGTCACACAAATATTTGTCTCGGCGCGGGGATCGAACCCGCGGCCCCTCGTTTCACAGCCGGCTTCTAACCAACTGCGCTACCAAGGCTGTCACGCTGCACTTGTTTAACTGCGGCAGTACAGATGGAGCAACATGAGATGAGGCGTTTAGATTACGACCTTTTATTTTTTAAGTATAATTACTGAAGAAAGGTTGGTTTGAACCGCAAAATTGGCTCTTAGCATTTTCTATTTGTTTCATCATAATATTATATATATCCTGGATAGACTATACTCAGTTCAGTAAGCAGTATAGTTATACTGTTAACTTGATTGGATGGCTTAGTAACAAATTTTTACTGTCGTAATGTACACTCTGCCTTACATAGTAATGGCAGCTAAGTAGACGTTAGCTAAAAGCTATTAAATGATAGGTGCCAAGGACTTGTGAAATCAAAATTCGCCTAAACTCTCTTAGATTAGCATATACGCAATCTTTTTTTTTTATTATCGATAACTGAAAAATACACTGTGACAAACGTGACCGCCCCACAGTTAATTTCATTTTAGAAGTCGAGTCATATTTACTACATCAGTTCTCCGGGGAATTTCTCACTCGGATTATTAATCAGTCTAAAATATTAGGCACACCTACCTTTATTTATTTTTGGGTAGCTCAAAACCTTAAATCATCCAATCAGGCTGTCCAAATTACACAATCCACGTTCCAAGGATTTATTAAAATAAGGCCAGGGCATGTATCCATAAAATGTTTCATTAACTCATTGAGTGCATCGCATCTAGACACCCCTGCAGTTTACGACTGTTTAATAAACCTCACTTTTAGGGCCGAGAAGATAATTCCGAACGCCGGGTTTAACGTGGACAAACCTGATAAGGCAATGAATAAAAGTCGCGTCGAGTTTTTATGTAGTTTTTTGAGTTGAAATCGACATTGTTGGATTAAGGTTAAGGTTCGTAAAGTCTGTTTTTTAAGATAGTAAGTAGGATATCTCTATCGAGAATTATATTCTTTATATAATAGGCACATGCTGGCCAAATGTGAGTTGGTCGACGGAGAGATTCCAATAGAGTAGAGGCTAAAATAGCGTCTGAATTTTTCGACTACCCGTAACGTTTAATAACTGCTACCGACTGCCGACTAGTGACTGGCACACTGACGACCGGCACTAATAATATAAAGTGCTCTCTGAAGCTCGGTGAAACTCGATATTTTTTAGTATCAAATTTACTGTATTTTGAAATCAATTTACTGCAGTGCCTATTTATTTTTACAGGATTTATAGAACTGATGGCTTTTTATTCAGTACCATAAGACTAATAATATTACATTAAACATTATGTATGCAACCATTACATTTAACTTTTCCATATGGCGTGGCCTAAATATAAATAATTTGAATGAAACGAGCGTAAAGTTTGTTAATTATTTATATATAAGAGTAAAACGGCATCGATCCGGTCTCACCTGCCAACTGTTACCGGATTAATGACTGAGAGTTTTTACTACTTTTTAAAAGCCACGGCGGCGGCTATCTCGGTTTTTATGCTCCCCCACTGATTATCCCCGGTGGTTTATGAGTGTACTTGCATACCCGGATGCTTTACATGCTGCTAAGTCGCAATAGTTTGAGTAAAAAGTAAAGTCTATATTAACACAGAATTAATTTTATGTTTCTTGTTTTTGTTAATTATGGTCAGAAAACCCACGTTTGTCTTGTGTGTTCTGTCCCAGGATGTGCTAGGGGGCAAGCCTATCGCCATATTGGGCACAAATTCGTCTGGGCTGATAATGAATAGAAAAATTAAACATCATTCTGTCCAACCCGGGATTTGAAACCGAGATCTCGACGATGTAAGCGACCGTAGTATAACTGCGCCACCGAGGCAGTATCTTCGATATAACACGTTTATTAATGTTAAAGCCGTTAATAGCTACAGCCTAGCTCTACCACTTGCAAAAAAATAATGTGTGAAGTAAATTTCTCACGTATATTTTTATTTAACATCAGTCAATTAAAGTTAAAACAACACCGCACAGTTTAAACTCATGTCAAATGTTTTGACACTGGCACTGTACTGGCGAGTAGGGTGTCCGTGCCTGTTGCTGACAGCGCGCAATTAGGAAGCGGGCCGGTGTCCAGCGTGGGCGCGCTCACCCTGCTCCGTTAATTAAATTCCTCGCAAAGATTGAAGAAAGTTTCTCCATTCCGCTCGTCTATATTGATGTCCTTTTTCTTTGATTAGTTTAAACTTTGCAGAAGTTTGTTTTTGCTTTAATTACGTCAGATATCGACTGATTTGTTTTCGATTGTTACGGCGCTTGTGATGTCTCGGCTTTGGACTGCTGTTTAATGTTAATTCGGTTTTGGTCGTCTTTAGTTTACAAGCAGATTGTTAAAATACTATTTCAAATAGAGAAATATTTTTTTAGTTAATATATTTAATACATAATGTCGTGTTTACCTTTTGTTTTATACCGGGTATATTCAGACCTCGACTCAAAACGCAGCCAGGTGGTAATTATAGTGAGTACAAACACATTGCAACTAAAAAATGCAATTTCGCAAAAACTGCGACGACATTTTTGCAATATTTTTCTCAATTTACTTACTTAACAAAAACTATGTATCTACTACCCAAACACGATGATACTAAAAAAATTGCAAAAATAAACTGTCGCTCTTTTTGCGAAACTTTCGGTTGCATTGTACCTGAAGAGACTGAAACTAACACCTGGCGCCGTTTTTGGTCGCAGTCTGGATATACCCTGTATTTGTATTCATAGTACACTTGTACAGATAACACTATCATAATATTAAAATACTTCTTACTACTTGTATTCTGATCTCTGTACTAATCTAAATCCGCATACTAGTAGATCTAAAAAATAAACACTGCTCTTACGTTGCTCAGAATATTCCTCTTGTAAAATAAATGTATTTTACTGTAACATAACGTTAAATATTAATGTATTGTATAACATTTTAGAGGCATAAATAATTTCCGAGAGAACACAACAGAACGGCACAATGCCGCGGGCGACTGCGGCGGAGCCACTCTTTTCTTAAAACTGAGAAAATTGTGATAGCGAATGCAGTAGAGTTGCTATTTAAAAGAAAATTAAAGTATATAGGTATTCGTATTCTTTTTTTATTTAAGCCCTGGTGATGGGTAAAACAAGAGTACTTTTAACGGAAAAATTATGCACTTGGTAAAAGAGGTGTTATACAATATATGTTGGTTTAACTATAAAATCGCGGAGTAAATTTGTATTAAAGATTTATTTATAACGTTTTTGAGTTTAATAGAATAATAACATCCCTAATTTGTATTTCGTTATAATACGAGATAATCCAATTCAAGCTACGCCTGTTCAAGTTGTTTACAAATACAAATAACTATATTACGTATTGTAAAAACAATTGGAGCAGCCACTTTATATGGTTTATTTTACTTTACTCATTAGAAAATTAAGCGGCTCACTAAAATAATTGTGTTTCTAATGAATAATCCTAATGATGATAAGACAAAAAAATATAATGCGGCTATATAAATCATCTCCACACCATTTCTGTTCGATTCAAAGAACAATTTAAGGGTGATTATTTTAAAACGTTATTCCTGGTGCCTATTTATTACGCCTTATCTTAGTACGCATAAATTAAGGTCGGAACAGGAGTTGGAGATGTCGCCCTGAGGTGCGCGGCTGTTGTCTCAGGAAATACCGCCTTCGTTGCAAATATTATAGGAAACCTAATTATATTAGTATACGTATACGTTTTCCTATAAAGAGCTATTTAATATTCATAGTATGTGCAATCGACCGCCTTCGAAATAAAACAATGTGTATGTAATCTTGATCTCCAAATTTCAAACACTCCAAAAGAGAGCTGGTTGGTTCTAATACTTTAACCGAATGTATAGACATACGTAATACACTTGAAAACATAAATAATTTAAAAATAACTTACCTTTTGAACAAAAATTATAATCAACATTCCACCAACAAGATATTACGTATATTTCTTAGAAAAGAAAAAGCTTAACAAAATGTAAAGGATTCGTGCTATCGACGCCTTTGCTGTGAATATAATAAACTATTATCACGAACACAATGTATTTTCATCCCTATTGTGCGAGAGGACACGTGACAAGTATTTTAGTGCGAGACATTGTTGTTGATATGTGGGTGCTGTCGTCTTTTGATGCTAGTGTTTCTTGGACGCTCGTAATCACTCCTTCTAGGTGTTGAAAGAAACATTGAGGCTGGAAATGAACGCTTCTATATTGATTTTGTATTTCAAAATCATGCCGATGAGAGCGTGCACCGCTTTTGCAGCATGCTATTGTTTAACATTGTGTAGGTACTGCGTAAAGTGATAGCCCTATGGCTGGTAATAAGTTTAGGTAGTTTTTAAGTAGTCCAAATAGGTTATGCATTGACGAACAATGATTACCTGTCGCCGGTCCGCACAATAAACTGGAATGGTTGCAGCAAACCGTAAATTGGCAGACACCGGAAAACTGCATGTTTCCGTGGTTCACATCATTTAAAATCGAACCACTGAACTTTAAGTTATACGTTGTATTATACATATTTTTTAAAGAAGCATTCTGAGGAGTTACAGTGTGATATAAGTTATACATCTACGTTCATTGTTAATCTCATAATACGATCGCAATCCCCATAAATACAGGTACAAAAATCAGCAATACAAATAAAAAAAAACCTTGTTTACATCGTACCCACCCAGATACTTAAAATTATCCACTCTCTTGAATCATAACTGCATAGCACTCAATTCAAATTAGCCTTACTGCAATAAACGAAAATGAGTTTTTTTTTTACGAACAGAGAAGTGTTGTTTTTATTGGGCGAGGGAAGTCACTGTTCGGCCCTCCCTGATTAGTTCATTTATTCGAGAGCGGATTTATTATGATTCCTTTTGCGCTTATTTACTTCTTGATAAGTAGTAATATGATTTATCGCACAGTATAACCTTGTTTGTACGCTTGCCGTTGAGCGAAATAATTTCGGCTTGTTTTTCTTGCTCGCGGGGATAATGGGAAGATTTTCGATGTTACTTTTACGGAAGTTTTAAAATGCTTTTGTTTATGAAATAGGATGGTTAGAAGAGGCCTGGAGCGTCGTAGCTGAGATAGTAGAATCATAGAATTTATTTCCTTGATAATAACATTAAGTGATGCAAAATAGAATCCTCAAAGTAATGATTACGTTTGGCAGTTAAAGTTAGGAATATCGCTTTGATTCGGAAGTCATTCAATCTTTTGGTTCGAATTGCTACTTTTTTAATAATACTGGCATACGCTATGTCAGAAAGCCTATTGCGTCCGGCTGAAGAACCATATTCGCTTAAGAGCGTTATACCACATACAGCTAGCATGGTGGAATACGATCCAAGCTCCTTTCAATAATATGGGGAAAACCTCATAATGAACAATAAAATTATATACTCACATATTATTAAATATAGAATATAATAAATTATTATAACTCGTGCAGA
Organism: Deilephila elpenor; assembly: GCA_949752805.1. Taxonomy (NCBI): domain Eukaryota; kingdom Metazoa; phylum Arthropoda; class Insecta; order Lepidoptera; family Sphingidae; genus Deilephila; species Deilephila elpenor. The sequence continues at coordinate 11,093,824 of OX457099.1, forward strand.
ACATCACGATCGAATAATAATATATCAAAGGCAATTCTACCGGCAGTAGCTTCGATAGAGATTCATTGAAGCGATTTGTTACACGTAATAGGATTTCAGCTATTTAATATGTTAGCAACGTGTGAACTGTGTTGCAAATAGAGAACTAATCGATATTCCAAAGCAATGCCACAATAGCTATATCTAATTACATCCAGATACCGGAATTGGTAATTATATTTACCAATATACATAATATGTTGTGAGCTGGTTACCAGAGTGTATAGGAGTATTGATTTAGTTGCAATCTGTAAGCTGATAAGTCAAATGGAACTTGAAATGAGAGCAATGTTTCAGAAATTAGGGGCGCTGTTCCTTGAAGCCACCATTTTTCTACATTCGGTCCCAACTAAAATAAAAATAATATTAACTACTACATATTTGGAAGCAGCAAACAGAAACCAATCACTCATACGGCCTCAACCTTATCCTTAAATATAAGTACAAATCGGTAATTACGAGGAACTTTTACAACATCTACAACATCGAGTCCCTAAATATTTGTCAATTAAATCCTTATTTTCTCATATCAAACTCCGCTTCAGGCCACGAGGCGGAGGCTATCGAATAACCAAACAAGCAATATTGTACAAATAATATAATTAGGAAACACAATAATACAAACCCTCGAACAAAACAAAGGGAAAGCACTCAATCAACGAATAATGAGCGGACAGATAAGATAAAAGATCCGTAGAAGTAAATTCAGTGAGACAAGAAGCAATAAATCTCTCACTAGCAATTATGTGTATGATGTCCGGCCCGGGAATCGAACCGGCGGCCGAGACAATGGCTCTACTGGGAAATACTCGCGACAATTGTAGAGGGGTTTACGGGTTGAAAAGATGTAACTTGTGAATTTGTATTTTGTCATTTTATAAGGAAATGTGGAGTTGTGATTGCTTTGCGATGGAATGGTACGTCACCATTCGATTTCCAGTTTTATTGTATACATTCCAAAGTTGTGTTTATTTATCAACTTTTATATTGCATAACAATAGCCGGCAGTTGAGCACTGCTACTATTGATAGCGCCTAGGCGTTAGTCCACCGGGCTAGGTAAAATTTATTGAATTCAAATTCTTGTTCATACTATGCCGACGTCAGTGCCAGCAATTTTTGCCGCGCGGATATGTCATGTCGGCCGCAATACCAAGGCGGCGGTATTTGCCATAGAACCTGGCGCAATTTTGCAGGGCATCATTTCAGTTGTGCCCGCCGTGTAAAATACAAGTAATTTTATACTAGTTCTACAAATAAAGAACCTGTGATATCAATGTTTATAGTTTTCTCCATTTTCAGTAGGGCTGTGTCTCATTGTTAATCAAATAATATTATGTCATAGCAACGGCGTAGTTGCATAATGCAACTAATACAATTTATCTCTAAAGTAGTTAGCAACTTATAGGAAGCCTGTGCGTGGTTTAAATCCCAGATTAAAGAAATGAAGACTTTGGATTTTTTTCCAAGTACAGCAATAAATAATTTATGTGGATATAAATATCATGTGGGTCGAAACCCTATTTTAAATTAGATATTAAGTACTTAAAAACTATTTAGGTTGATGATAATATTTTATTTTCATCTACTCGTACACAAATGACAAAAAAAATATTATGAGGGAAATAGGACTATACGAAAAATATATTACAGGCACATTAGCAAAGTGAATGGGTGTTTATACCAATAACACATTTGTCGCAAAATTCATATCCAATCATTCTAAAATTTTTATTGTAAACATGTACCGACGCAACATAAGACGGCGTAAATATGAAAATAAAGCATTTAAAAGCATTAATAAACCATCTACTAAAATAAAAACTGCCTCGGTGGCGTAGTTGTACTACGGTACGATAACAAAGCTGAGGTCTCGGGTTCGAAATGTGGGTGTCCTGGTGGCGCCTCTGCCTACCCCTTCTGGATAAAGGCGTGAGTTTATGTATGTATGTATGTGCTAAAATAAAAATGCATTAAAAAAGATACATTTACAGTTAAAATCCCCGTATTTATTATTTTAAAGTGACCTAAAATCTATTTGAAACAACAAAGCAATCGAATCGTACCGGTATAAAAATTGCATGCGCATCGATAGTCGCTCGTGACAAGTTGTGTAACAATCCACTTTACCTACTTCTAAAAATAAAGCCGGCCACGTACCTGCCCCAATCCAACGACGCGAGGGTGAATTTAAGCACTAGCAGGCGCGCCACCGGGCTTTATAATCGAGATTAAATCCCTTATATTTATACTTGAATTGAAACTTTTAGTAATTATTTATTTCTTTATTTTAATAGCCAGAGAACCAAAAGGAAGCAGCTCCGATGAATGTAAATCGCAGTCGAACGTACATACCAACTACACTTGAGTATTTGAGGGGCTACGTCAATTTTTGATTATGAAAAAAATAAATTAGGGGAAAGACCTCTCCAAGATTCGACGGTAATCAATTCACAAAAAAATGCTCTACCAATGCAGGTAAATAAAAAAGACGGCTAACTTAAAATAGTTAAAAATGACAATTTTTTACTATGCCGCAACAAAGACAAAGTCCGTACCTGCCCTCACTGGACAAACTTTTAAGTTATTCGTTAGACTTTGAGCCCCTGGGCTTTGGAGTTGGCTAAGTCTGTGGTCGTGCTGGCCGCATCAAAAATACTACCACCCTTTATAAATACACAACGTCTTAACGTTTCGGAAACGACTTCGTTTGTGGCTTGCTTTGCGGTTCAACCTCTTTATAATAGGATTTAAAGATTTATATAAAAAGCAGGAACTTAGATGTTTGTAGCTCCTTATACTGTTTCTTTATACTTTATTGTACCTACATCATTAAACTACATACATACATAAACTCACGCCTTTCTCCCCGAAGGGGTAGGCAGAGGCGCCACCAGGACACCCACATTTCGCCTTGTATGTTCCGTCCCACGATGTGATAGGGGGCGAGCCTATCGCCATATCGGGCACAAATTCCTGACTCCGGGCTGATAATGAATAGAAAAATCCAATATCACTTTGCCCGACCCGGGACTCGAACCCGAGACCTCAGCTTTGTAACCGTACCGTAATACAACTACGCCACCGAGGCAGTCATTAAAACATCATCATAAGGCCATCATTAAACTAATCAACAATAAAACAAGTATCTAATTATGTTATATTTCATTTTGATTTAAGCATATTAAGTTTAATGTATAAGGATACTTTACAGAGTATTTCCTATTCGAGAATTTTTGCCAAATACGTTAGCACGACTAGTAAACTTTTTATTAAGTCCGTGAATAGTTAAAAGACATCCTTAAGTTATATTCATTTCTAATATTACTTTTTATTAATTAGACACTGGGTTATTAAACAGCTTTTGCTCATTGGACATGAATGTTGAATCATTTTTATTATAAAATTTGCTCAAGCGATTCAATCAACGTTCAAAGTAAATTTTACTGTTTGTAAATTTCACAATGACTAAAGTTAAAGAAAATATTTTCACTATAAACATTATAACATAGCGTATCGCGATGTGAATGCATTTTTTCGGACGTTCTGTTAAATATGTTACTGCTAGAATATTCACATTAAAACATGTTCCAAGTAATTTTGAAATAAAAACTCTTTTCCTCTTACTTTTTGAATTGGTGTTACGCCGTATCAAGTACAGTGGCTGTACGTTTTACTTCCTTTGCTTGTGCAGTGTTCACGCATGAGTTGTTGCTGGTAATATTTCACTCCGTTGTCTTGTACTTAATGCTTAGTTTAAAACTTTGCTCAAATACTGCACTGGAAGTATTGCTTTAGTTGCACAATTTGTAGCACTAAATAGAGTTTAAAAGAGTGTAGCTATGTCAAATGTTATATTTTATTTATGTAGTTTTACATACATAAACAAAAATAATATAAAACATCAAAAGAGGCATAGGTTCCGATCTTGAGCACACCGTCGTTATCTTTAGTGAACGCTGAATAATATTCGATGTATTATTTACTGTCAGACAACACTTTAATAGTTTATAATATCGCCTATTTAATCAAACTAATGGTTAATTACGCAATGTTTACAATTACTTACCAATTCGCCACATATTACCTACGCATTACGGTTTTTTTTTCATTATATATTTTGTGATAATACTATTGAAAGCAGTATGATATATCTATCTATTATAACAAACGCGGACGCAACACCAAACCCCAAACAATTCCTAAGCAAACAATACAAATGGAAGCAGAAATTGTCACAGTCTCGCGGAAAACACGTCAATCAATGGAAAGTCCTTGTGACGCAAGTCAATTTGCGCTCCGATGTTGCCTTTCGGAAAGGTGTAGCAACTTTATAATTGGTGTCGGTCCGACTGTGTTAATAATGCTGCGAACAAAGACCGGATGTGAACGCCGCGCGGCGCACAAAACGCACAGAGTACATTACTCTATGACAAAACGATTGTGTGAAATACATGTTCGTACTCGTTTTAGCTGAATTTGTTACTGGTAATATTCATATGTGTTTTAGAATTTCAACACATTTGTATGTGTTATTTATAACGTATCTTCTAGTGTATATTTACTAGGTAGTAAGTTCCTCGTTTGTAAGGAACCATCTGGGTAAGCACTGATTAAGCAGATGTGTAAGCACTATGGAGTGCCGGTCACGAGGTGATTATTTTACTGAGCATCCGGAGATTCACAATCAAATATATTAGGATGATGAAAATGCAATGTCATTTTCTAAATTTGGTTCTGAGTGATCTTGCTCTTGTATATGGGCAGACGTGACGCTAATAAGTCGTTTTTTCAGGTATACTTTTTAACTTACAGGTATAAAATATGTCAGAAAGGATTTAAAAAATATCTGATTCAGTTACGGCCAAAGAGAATATAAAACACTACGTTAGTTACGGCTTTGGGTCGATTTTTATTTTGGATATCCGTTAGTATCCATTCGTAGTTCGTACACATTTTATATCATAAGAACAAATACGAAATTCTTTCGTCTTTCTACAATAAATACTGTTTACGTCATTTATAAATGTTATTGTTTTGGTTTTCTTTTGTAGAACTTTATTTCACATTCGTTTTAGTAGCTCCGGTGAAAATATAAACATTGCTAAAAAAACTTTTCTCATAATATCTCTTAACATGAGAATAACAAAAGCAAAATATTTATATTGAATACATTTCAATGTCTTATTGTACCGATAAATCCGAATTGTATCTGTTAATAGAAGTATGTACAATGCTGATAGATTGCCAATTTTTAAGATTGATTCCTGTAATTGATATTTCCATAAATATTCGAATTGTGGCTACCTAATAAACTTTCAAATAAAGCCAAGAGCATTGATTCATGATAAGTTATTACGAATACTCCATACCTCCGACACAAAATAATTGTTGAGTGTATCCTATCCATTACTATAAAACACAATACAGATGCTTATTGTGCTTAGTGAAAACGCGACGTCAATTTCCGGGTGAGAGCAGCTGTCTCGGCGCTGAATAAACTTGTATTCGGTCTCCGGCTCCCACGCACGCCCGTTCTTATCATGCTCATGGAAATTGGCGATTCTTGCTCATATTTTGACTAACAAACAATATTTTCCGGGAACATGATGTATGTTGGCGTATGAATAAGTATAATAGAGTAACTGGAATAGCCAATATTGGATTCCAAGAATAAAGTTGAAATCGAAAGTAGCGCAAAATTTGTTACATTTTTATCCATGTCTAATTTAAGGTAATGTTAAGCTACTTGCAAATTATGACGGAATATATGTAGTTTCTTTGTCTTTTAATAATTTATAATATCATAAAGAAGTGTGAAGAAAGCAGTCTGACGTCAAAGTGTCTTACTTAAGGCAAGTCGAGGTGCAACTTTGCTGCTTTTAATCACCCATTAAACTCGTTGACTTTCATTATAAGAGTACTATCTACTATGAAGTAATTGTTTCTTAAATGAAAATATGAAAAATCTTGTGGCTAAACAACTAAAGATTTGAACATTGGTGTCGCTTTGAACACATTAAGGTTTATTTCTCACATAATATACCTTATTGTGGCATTTATAGCTACATACATACATAAACTCACGCCTATATCCCATTGAGGTAGGCATTGAATATAGAGCGCCATGTGCAACGATGATCCATACGTACCTCCTTCGCCTCATCAACTGTCATTAATCTCTTCACCTTATTATGACTGATAATTATAAATATCATTAAACACGATGTTCCCGTCTCATTTTACCTGTGTATTCTTAAATCCAAAGGTCAGTCTGTTACTTTATATTGAGCTCGTGAATATTTTGCATTGAGGATTATATATATTATTATCTGACATGACGGTAAAGCCTCGTATAAACATTAATTATGGCAAGAGTAATTAACTTTTGAGCGGCGACGTCGGAGCGCAAGTCGTGACCGCCTCGCTACACCTCATATTAAGAGTAAATCCTTTTAAATGCATAAATAATTTAGATGACAGTGGATTAGATGCGGCCGCCTTTACACTGTATAGGCTGGGTTGTGCTTTTAATTGTATTTGTACTGTAGTTGTAGTAGTTTATAGGAATTTGTTAGGCGACCGTTAATTATTAACCGTAAATTAACCAAACAGGTTAATAATTAGAAAAATTAAACTGTAGTCATTTTTGCACTATAGTTCTGACTTTAATAATAAACAATTAGACAATTAATAATAAATAATAAAAAAAATATTTGGCACATAAGACATACATTTCACTTTTATATAAAAAGGGTGACAGTTATGTTAGTGCTTACACAAATTATAAAAGCTGCAATGGGACGTATTTGTGCTGATACAAATACAGATAAATATTTATAAAATATATATTTTATTAATTTTGTGTAATTGTCATGTAGGTTGAAATTTTTATTAAAACTTCTTACGATACATTGTACTTACTGTCACATTACTGTCATCACATCATTTTTTGCATTTTTTTACCTAGTACCTTGCGATTGGTAATCTATAGATTGTTTCAAAATATAATTATTTGCGTTTCCGTAAAAGTAGTTCTACATTGACATGCATCTTTTTATAACGCTCGCAGCGGTACGATAGTTTGTGTAAAAAAATATGAATTTTACCCTCACAACGGTGTGAGCGGCGTCCTACGTATGAGACATGGATGCGACCCTCGTCTTCTCGATGCACCTCCTAATCCTCTTAATAGATTCTGACGGACTGTGCGAGTTCGCTCGCACGCAACGCGCTCATAAACACATTGCATCACTCTATCTCAGTATAAAATAAGGGTTATAAAATAAATAAATACACTAATTAAATCACACAGTAATAAGTGCGGTGGCTTTATTTGCGCTCGTCACAAGCCTACAAAAATATTTTAAATAACATATTTGCTCGCTGCGAGGATTGAAACCGTGACGTTTTACGGCCGTATTCATAAACAGATTTTAAACCTATTTTACTTATCGAATGTTGTGTTCCTTTCGAACGACTTTAGAACGCAGTTCGAGCGAAAAAGACAAATCGTTCGATAGTTAGGCCGTTATTATACAGCCGGCTTTAAAACTTACTATGAAGTGCGTGATAGCGAGTGAGAAACCAGACGGCTGCCCACATGTTCACGACGGTCGCAGGTACAAATCCAAGGACACGGCTCTGACTTTCAGAGTCATGTGTGTATTGATAGTCAATCATCACGCACTATAACTGTAAAGGAAAACATCTTGAGGAAATCTGCATACCATAGCGATTTGTTAGAATTTTTATTGTATGTAAATTTCGCCAACCCGCACCAGGCTAGCGTGGTGGACTATATGACCTAACCCCTCTCAATCGTACCCTCGCTTATAGAGGAGCTATATGGGCTGGTATAGATGCAGAGGGTGCTGAGGCGGACTTTATAAATATGTATAATGAATATCTTTAACGTAAGAATTTTAACGAAGCAAAAATAAGTCATGGTCTCTGGTCTTAAAACTTGGCTTTAAGACTGCTCTCATTTGTTGACATGTTTAAAAAACAAGTAATAAATTCAAACATACTTAATTCATTTATCATCAACGCTTTTTAGCCACTTTCTGAGTTTATGCTATAAAAAGTTAGTTATAGTATAAATATTTACCTCAACGATATAATTTTAAAACTCTACATTAAAATCGATCGTTTCATTCGTTCATTAATAATGAATTCTATTTTCACTCGCCCCAACTCGAGCCCGATGGGGTGATACATAATTAATTAACATTTAAAAGAATATATTTTTAACGCGAAATAATTTAATACGGTCGCCGAAAGGGGTGAAGATTTTGGTGTCAGTATCAACGGGGAACGGGAAAAACCAGACCCCGGCTTTAATATTTAATTTTAAAAGTTAAAACGTGTTGAATGAATGCTAATAATTTATTATACTAGATTTATGTTCGTGATAATGAAAAATTTATTACTGCCTTTTTGGTCACGTGATTTTTTGGTCAGGTGTGGAATGTGACGCGTGAGGGATAGATTTTGGTTCTGGTTTTGATGGGTCTTTTTACCGCTTTCTTTATCTTAAAATTATTAGTGATAATTGGTTAATGTACCCAAAGAAGGAAGAAGGAATATATTTGGTCGTAAAATCATTCTGCAATATGCATTACGAAACATTTAAGCCGACAATATTTTCATATCTTGTAATACTATTTTTAACTAAAAAATATACTGAACCCTTCAATCAAACTGAACCTAACAATACGAGTTAGAGAGATTAGATTAATACCTCATTATAAAGGTATTAATCTTATCTCACGTAAGAATTAATCTCTGAAGAAGGATTATGAAAGAATTAAGAAACTGAACCATTAATAAAAATAACTTCATAATATTTTTTTCATAAAAAATGTTATAAGAATTGTTGAAGCTTTTCTCGACTATTTTTATTTCACTTAATCCCACGATTATTTTATAGTATTAAAGATTTAATCCGTTATATTTTCGGAACGACCTTGTTTATAGACAGATTTAAAACATATTTAAGCCATCGATTTTTCATCGCTCAAACTGAATTCTACAGTCGTTCGAAAGGGACAAAACATTCAGTAACTAAAATAGGTTTTATATTTGTCTATGAATAAGGCCGTAGAAGTCTGCTATTTTCTTTATTCAACACGCACTGCTAACCATTAGTATGAAGTTACTCGTCTGATGAAAAGCGGTCACATTTGCTCATGAACTTTCGAAATGCCAGTAGTGTCGTCTACGCGACGAAATTGAATAATCACTACAAAGTAGGACATAAAAAACATACTGCCATTTTTAAATTGTGGCAATCAGATGCGACGGCTTCGAATGGTGTTAAGATCCACATTGCAGTTATTTTTTGTGGAGCAACGTGTCCAAAAGTTACTCAGCAACATCTGATAGCAAAATGTTATTTACTGTTAGTACATGTTGACGTGTTAGTATATGTTAAGTAATATTGCCTATCATGTGGTAACAATTGATAAAATTGTTATGTTTTATATTGTTTATTCTTTGTTAATTTATGTTATTTACATGAATAACATTCCAGAAATAGTAACCAAGTAGCCACAAAATTTCAGATTGTTACCGTGTTGCAAATTGTTGCTTTACAAAAGGTAACTGCGGTGTGGCTGCCCCATTAGAAGATAAATAAAGTTCAATATTTTATCCACGATTTGTTTTATTTATTTTCTATTGCGTCCTACATTACTCCTACGCAAGCAATTATAAGAGCTAAGCCATTTAACTTGACTAATTAATCTCTAAATATCTTAATTTAAATTTGCTTAATTTGTTTACGTAAACTATGTGCTTCATTATACTAATTATCCCCTATCTATTAATAAATTATAAGAAAAATTTAACGAAACATTTTACATAGGTGCTTCATCTTCTTTTATTATTTTCAAATACTAGTTTTTAAATATTCATTTTTTGCCAGATAATATTATTGATGGTAATATAAAAAAACCTGTGGCCTGTGAGGTTCTGAGTTCCAATCTCAGCTCTGACAAACTCGTGTGAAGTTTCTGAACGTTAATCTGAATAAAAATCATATTACCACAAGACCGTGCAGGTGTAATATACAACTTAATTACAACTAGTACTTATTTATTTATTTATAATCTTTATTGTACACTACAGAAGCTTGACAAAAAAATCATTAAATTAGATAGCAGTACAAAAGGCGGTCGTATCGCTCGAAGCAATCTCTTACCGACTACCTTGGGATGGAAATAAGAGAAGGATAAAAGAGAGGGCAGTCAATAGTGTACCAATAGGTTGATTGATAAAAAATAAAAATACTAATAATAAGAGACTTAAAATTTAGAAAATAAAATAAAAAAACAGTAAATTTAATAATACATGTAAAATAAGCTACATACTAATTTAATAATAATATAAACATACAAACTACGTAATATATACATAAATAAATACATACATTTATATACACACATAAGTGCACACATATATGAAGTACAAACATAAACAATCAATCACTTGACTAATTAGGCTGTTAAAGGGACAAGCAGTGTTCTTTAACCATTTTTTTAAAGGACGACAGTGTTTTTGCCCGTCTTATGACATCAGGGAGTGCGTTCCATAAACGGACAGCTTGGACAGCAAAAGACTTATCCATAAAAGTCGTAGAGTGCGCGGGCATTCTCAACCTCAGGTTCTTACAACATATATATTTTATTTACCTGTTTTGTACATAATATAATAAGTCTGATCATGTTGCCACCCACGGCATTACTCAATGTTCACATTCCGCCACGCTCGAAACTTCTGACTCTGTACCTTGAACAAACCAGCTCCTATCGGCTATAAAGAGTCTGCAAATATCGCGAATTTTCTTTATTTCATTCCAGTAATACACGTGTAAGGAGGTCATCGACCCGAAAAATCAATCTATTATTTCATACATTTTCGTAAGTAACAAGCTACTTTCGACATACCTGTTAACTTATTAACTTATATCAATGTTTGTATATATTTCCCTTTTTCTCTCTTAACATTTTATTAGATTTATTAGATTAGATTACGAGTCAATGCTTGATGGTTATATTATGAAATCATATCTCAAACAATGCGTTATATGTATCGATTTTAATTTTTTGTAGTTAAAAATATCGCTACACGCTATCAGAAAATAGATTACTTTAGTTATTCGTTCAGCTGAGGCGATGTTTTAAATTTTAAGCTAAAAATGTGAACTATTAAAAAAGTACCAACACATCATGAAACTATAAGAGTATATTTCAACACGCTAGTCCATTGGCAGCGGCACACGTTCGCATATAAAACTTACTTCAGCAATGTGTTCATAGAGATAAAAGATATATCTGTCGAGGGTGCGAAAGTGATAGCTATAGAATACGCAGCTACTTCCACTGGAAATTGAATTTCGAATGCTCAAACACATTCACATATTTCAGGACAGTATGTCTTCACTTCAGCATATTAAAATGTTCAGCATAAATATAATGTTAATAGTAGAAATGTAACTTAGATTAAATAAAGATCCATACTAACATAGGCAAATGTATTCCGAAGATATTTTACGAGAACACAAATAAGAACAATATTACCCGGTACAGACATATACAAACAGACGAGATGTATCTGGCGATGTCTTTGAAATACTATTTCCGAGGCTTTGAGAAACGTTACATCAGCTTGTTTCTCGAGCGCTCTTTACTTGGATTCAAATGTTTTTGCCATAGTCGTCTTTTGTGTCGTAAATTGAAAAATATTAAACGCGCGCTCGAGGGAGAAATGTTAAAACTATTTTTAAACTGAGTTTGAAAACATTTTAAGCCGAGACTTGATGTTTGCTCTCGTCTTTGTATATTGAGTCGTTTTATTGGCAATGTTTGTACAGAATCTTTAAGAGAGAAAAGATTTTTGCTTATTTAATTGTATTTTAAAGTTGTTATTTTTAATTGTGAGCGTCTTTTAATGAAAACACAAATAATGATACAAATTAAAATAAAGACTGAATAGTAAAATTGAAATTGAAATTATATGCCAGACATCAATTATGTTTGAAAAGAAAACACAAAACTGTATAACTAACGCTTACATCAAAACCCTATTCATTTATACATGAACCTTATTTTCTCCAACAATAGCTATTTCTTATCTTTATTTATAAACATATTACATCGGACGTCCCTCGATCGTCTTTAATAAATAGAAATAAAACCTTGACCATTACCCGTTTAGATACATAATATTATTAGCGTCTGCAATACTAAGCCAATAAGATTATACCTTTAATATTGTTGGCATAATAGCTACGTAGATTGGAGATTGTAACTCATTAAGTTTTAAGCTCATGTCGGATAATTTGAGTGCTCGAATCTTAAAAGAATATCATTAATTAATCACTTAATTTGATATTGTGAGGTCATCTTATCTCTAGTAGCAACATGTCCTAGTGGTCCCCAGATTCGATTCCCAGGTAGAGCAACACACGTTGTTAGAGTTTTTACATTTGCATAATTTTATCAGAATTGCCCGGAGCTAGAATTTGTTTCCAACGAGGCTACAGGGCCACCTCCTTCAACACTGCTACAGGCTGGGCTTATTTGTAAATTGTAGTAATATGGGGTATATTGGTTCTTCGTTAAAAAATTATAAACTCAAAAAATTCAGAATAACATTTTTGCAAATGGCATATCTACATAGTGATTTGGCATCCACAAACTTTTTGCAGTAGTGGCTGAAGAAGACTAAAAAGGCATCAGAGTGTAAAATGATTTGACATTTATAGAGATAGTGCCAACTTCAGAATAGTTCAGTCGGATGTTACGTCTCAACGCCTCTGATAATTATATCTTACAGCCTACGCTGCGCTATGGGTGAAAACCCTACTGTAAACGAGATATTGCTGATTCGATGTTATGCTTTATCTGTGACAAATATGTGTGTAAACAACAAGTATAGTTTTGGGTCCGGATATTTTTGGTTTGGATTTTTTTTAGTAGTTCTTAAGATCCTCAATATAAGGCACATAGGACTGCGTGTGACTATATTTAATACTTATAAAGTGTAATTGTAATAAAACATACAGATCAGTTAATTACAAAAAATACAAGTCATAAGGTTTCCAACGCAGCTTAACAACAGTTCATTGTCAAAAGGCAACAACGGGCTTCGTATGCTCTTCAAGGCTCGTAATGACTCGAGGTGTCTCTTTCAAATGTGGTCGTTTTCCGTCCCGAATTCCAACCCATGTCAACTCACTGGCATCACGAAAACGCGTCGCAACAAATGAGCTACGCGCCCTCAACTTATTTTTTCATTACTTAGAAATACAGAATTCAAGAAAATACATTTTATGTCTTGAATAAATACGCGTTTCGGCGAAAAGCGCCTGACTGAGCTCTTATAAATCAGATGTGATGAACATTTTCTTATTCGCGAGTCAAATTATTTAACAACATTTGGCGGAATATTCGATAGATTAAAAATTATTTTAAGCAGTTGGTAATATGCGCCATAAAAACGACCACTGTACTTGGCGGTGTATAACCAGCCATAATGATAAAAAATGGCAAAAAATGAATTAATTTCATCATTAATTAGTTTAAAAATTTTGTTATTCCTGTAGATGAATTTTAATTAATAAAAAAAGCAACATACAGTCGAATTGAGAACCTCCTCCTTTTTTTGAAGTCGGTTAAAAATAAATAAAATGTAAGTGTGTCGCGTTTTGGGTTCAGCCTGTGTATATCCAGTTTCGATCTGACCGGCATTATTGCATAAACTGGTGAGAGATATCATGTAGAGACTATTTTAAATTGCACTTTATTTTTAGCATCAAGTGCATTTCACTTTGTCGTGTCTGTGTATTAAAATATTTAAAATCAATTTCGAATCAAGTTTTCTTCAATTCAATTTATAAAAATGTTGGTCAGCGATGTAGATAGTAGAAATGGTCTGCCAATTTTCAGCTCGTAAAGGCGTTCTATATATTTTTGTCTAACCTTGCACGCTCGTGGAACTCGCGCCAAACTTTCGCGATTTCTGATATAAGTACTTTGATAAAGATATTAAAATGCCCACTATTATTTTCAATCGTCTCTACCCAGTTACAGAGAATTATAGCTGCTAATATATAAATTAGGGCATTCTAATTCTGAACTAGACATTTCCCAGAATTATCATGAACATTAAGTTTGCGTCCTCGGGCGAAAGATTTTCTGTGAACCTTTAATGAACCTTTAATAATTGGAACTGATATTTAGTTAACTATTGAAACTGGAACTAATTGGAATGATTACAATAAAACATCAATTTTTATTTTGAAATAACATCAATCTTCATATGTAAAGGGAAAGGTCGCGATGTTATTTGTTTACGCCTTGCTTCCCTTCCTAGGCGTTCATCAATACATCCGCGAAATCCTAACCCTCAGGACCTATCCTACATTTGGAATAATTCTCGTAAGTTATTCTTAGTTGCCCTTTGTTCCTTATTCTACGTAAACACGGCTCAATTGAACAATACGACTTCAATTTTCAAGCTCTGACTTATGATACTACAGAATATTTTTATTATAAAACGTAATTGTATGTAGTAATTAATTTAAGCTCATAATTTACACACTACTCGGGAAGAATTTTCGGGCTAAATATTATTCGTAACAAACATTAGCAGTATCTTGAGCTAACTTATTTATCTCCTAAAATACTTGTTAATACTCCGCCCCGGGAATTGTGCGATAAAGTCTTTCCGTCGATCTAAAGTAGACTTGTCAGACGACGAGTCGGGCGACTCGTCACGCAACCAATTTACAAAGAACTTTGATCATGTTTATGCAAGGTTCTAATCTTATTCACTTTGCAAATAAAGAAAGGAGAGCTGGGGGTCTATTTAAATTGGATGTCGGATCTGCGAGTGTTACCGTTCGGCAGATTATTTCGGTGAAATAAGGAGTGTCGGAGGGAGCGTCGAGTTGAGGCATCTAAACTTGTCTACACAACTTATGGAATTAAATCACTTATTTCGTTGTTTGCTTTAAGTAGTCCGGTTCTGAGTTGAATAGACGCGAGTGTGTCTTTTGTGTCGGGAGATTAAATACGTGACGGCGGTAATCGGGTCATTGTGGAATAATAGCAAATAAGAATGTAACAAGTTCTTATTATTTTTGAAGTCCTAATAATATTCTAAAAGGTAAAAAATAACATATTTTTAAATATTCCATTTCAGTAAATTGAGTTGTTTTTTACAACATTTGTTTTAATATCAAGTAACACGTGATTATTTAACATTAACACTAATTAAAATGAAACTACTAGCCTAAAAAGTTCAAAATAAAATTTTATCAAAATTAAAAAGTACTTTTCAGCAAAAACAATACTAATCTTGAAATTACGTCACCGCCGGTCCTATCTTAACACAATCGCGGCGCATTAAAACACCTTTAAAACTAGTAACAAAACAATAACTGTACAGTTAAACTACAAACTTGTAAAGAACAAAGTTTTAATTTGAACTTGGCCACCGATAACAATGCAGCAAAGTTGTGGGCAGATAGCCGCGGGGCGCGGGGCGCCGCCAATCTCCACACGTTGCAGTATATAACCGCACTTCTTTGTAAGAACACCTCGGAAAACTTTGCGCCAAGTAAACTCTGGCAAGTGCTGAAGTACGGAGCCGGTCGTCGGCGCCGCTGCCCGCTTCCTTCACTCGCTCCACACTCGCTCGCGCCCGACCCCCGCGCCGATCCACAACGATCCGCCTCCGGACAAACAAACGGACAAGTTTTAATGTTTTGCTCACAAAGTGTATGATTAAACGCGGAGAGCGGCGGAGAGAGGCGGCCGTAAGTTATTGATTTTCCCCGACCGAACCCCCGTCGACTACGCGGCTCGCGGTACGGTGCGGGAGCGCTACGCGGCGCAAACACTTTGCAACTCCACAATAATCATGCTACAACTACTTCCAGTACATCACACACACTCCGAATCACTTTTCGTAACATTCAATGCAGTTTGGTAAAAAAATAAAATGCGAATAAATAGTTAGAGCGAGTTTGTTATGAGAAAAGTTAGTGGTGGCTGCGCAACCGTACCGCGAGCCGCACAAGTCGCGCACCCTACAACTTCACGTCGCTCTACGTTCCGAAGTTAACGCAAAGTTCCGCCATTTTGGAACATGCTCACAACCCACTTGTTTTATAAAGAAACTTTTTATTAATTCCTGTGGGCCGCGGAGTGTCAGTAAGATGTTTTGAGGTTATGCTGAAAGGCGAAACACTGTTTTCTGACTCGGAGACCGCGTTATAGTGTTGCCGTGACTGTGTTCCTGTGAAATGCGAGTGTTTTGCTTGATTTGAGATATTGTTTTGAAGTGTAACTCGAGTGACGTTCGTGTGAGGCTGTTGTAATTTGTGTTTACTTCTGTCGGCTGCAAGAAGGACGCTGCGATCACTTTCTGACCTTGCCTATGGCCCGGCCACCACAATAAGTGACAGGTGATGACTGCCAAACTTACTTTTACTACTTTACACAGTTTAGTGGAAAGTTGTGTCCGTGAAAAGTTTTTGTTAAAAAGTGTTTACCAAGTTGCGCCGATATTTGTAAACGGTGATTCTTTGATGTGACACATTCGCTGTTTTCATTCTTAAAGTGGCAAATACTGAGTTTTGTGAATTGAGGTCGCTTTGTTGGAGAAATAAACTGAAGCCGGTATGTTTATAGTGTTGTTTACGTTGCAAAACACATTGAAATATTCGAATATAGCTTTGTTTTGTCAATGTTTTATCACCCACAATTCTATAAAGAAACGAAGACGTCCCGTGTATCATAAATGTAACAAATTAATGAAATGAACATGAAGGGGAGATAATTTCCTCATTACTCAACAGTCTGCGAATTAATTTTCTCAGAACTGTACAAAGTAATATGCCATCAAGGTTCTTTGAAGATGAATTTTAAAATCTTATTTACGCTTAACGTAACCTTGTTACGTCGTCTTAAAATATTAATTAGTGTCTTTTTACTGATTATTCGTTCTCATTGTATATGCGTTATGCTAAATGTTGTTCTATTACATTAACTCGTAACTATTAAAGAATAAGGGCCATTATAAATTTAATTAATACTTTAATGAACGTTACAACTTCAAACACTGAATTAAACTCATTAAAACTTCAAGTAACTATAAAATCAGCAAGATATACTCCCGACCGTTCCATAATGGTACCAAAGTCTTAGCGTATTTGTACTCGCTCGAAGCCAGCCGGGAACTGAGCAAACATTTATAGTAAATACAACTACAATACAACGGTGTAACAAATTGGATAATATAATAGATTTCAAACAAGCATACCTCGCTTTTTCGTATAGGTAAACATTTTTTCTGTCCTCTCCAACTATCTCATAAATAAAGTAAAAAGCCCACGATATTGGCTCGTTTTATTGAGGACGCTATTACAAAGTCATTTCAGCGGCCGGTCCCAGTCTCAGTCCATTGTAGAAGGAAAATCTTTCTACAGTCACGGCTCTCGATGGGATAACGCAAGCGGATGCTAATTCTAAAAGGTCCCACGTGCACTATACTTCCAAACGATAATTAACTTAATCCTCACTAACCGAGAGCACAATTTCGCATGACGTGCGAGAAAGCTATGAAACTTTGTTAAATAACTTTTCAGATAACTTGAACTTGGCGTATTTGCGCAAAGTTGGAAGCGGAATTCCACCGCGGGCTAATTTAATCTGTACCCGCTTGTAATAAATGTTGTTTTCGCGTAATGCCAATTGGGGAGTTAGTGTATTTTGTTAAGTTGAAAGTTCTGGACTTCACGAAGCAAAACGCGAACTTTTGTAGAACATTTCAGTGTAGTTAGTACAATGTTATAATGGAAATAAGCACTTCAAAATGGCGTCCTCTGCAGCTGCTGTGTGTGTGCGTATCGATTGTCGGATGTTTTTGTATGATGGATGCTATCATAACTTTGGCAGTTGATGGTATCTCTTTTGTTCGCGTGCTATTTTCCTCCTTGCGAAGTTATTAATAAATTAGTCTTATACACGTCTGAAAGAGGAATTACTCGTATCGATTTGTAAGTGAGGCGTCTATTTCAGCCCTGTCCAGACGGCATATTAATAACTTAAATTAAGCACATAAATTGGTTACGTAACCTGATATTAATGCTTATACTAACATCCGATAGTATAATACAATTTCTCCTTTGTTTATAAATCGCTGAAATATTAAGGTCTCCTCGAATGAATAATTTATGTCGTAATATTTTTTCTTACCTTATCTACAATGTCATATCTTATGTTATTTATAGCTTTCTAACAAAGTAACATAGAAACGAAATAATTAATGTAAGTACGTGAATAGACAAGCCGTAAAGGCTTCCCAAAAGCTGAATGCCTCGTGTAACAACATAGTTATTTAATTGTGTTCCATGTTATACATTCAAGCACATTCACAATTTACTACTAGCTCCTGAATTAAACCCTAATAATGTGCTCTATTAAAACGGCTTAAGCTGTTCTCAAATATCCAGTCAAAACATAGCTCTACGGAGAAAAACATAAAGTTTATTTTTGCATGCGCGTATTGCGAGATAAGCTGTTCAAATATAACGCGACACATTTTCCTCCGTTTCTTTTTATTTGCTTTGAACAATAAATGGGTCTTAGCTATACAGCTGTCTTATATACGTGACTTTGCGATATTATGCGAATGTAAACAGGCTGACTTCGATTTTATTGGATAATTCATGAGTGGGTTATAAAATTTCGACTTTGCATAACGTAAGGTCAAAGGAACCCTTACAGCGGGTGGATAGAGTAATAAAATCCAATGCAAACTTTCATGATCGGAATATAAAAATGTTAATCCTTTTACATTTGTTGGAGTTATGAATAATTTTGTTTTACAAAATTTACTCGATCTGTTGCTGACAGTAAATTTTGTGTCCTATTAAATTTTACATGATTTAGCTGCTATCATAACCCTTGCCGTTTTCTGACTCACTTGTTTTTAAATTGTACACCGCTGAGCGCGAACCTCAAATTTCTCATGCACCAACAATATAATTCAGCGAAAATCGTTAAACGTAACTCCGCATAGCTTCTTTTATACCTCATTGCGATGAACAAAGTATTGAGGAGTTACAAAGAATTATTAATAAGTATACCAGAAAAAAATACTAAATATAAATAGCAGCGTTCGTTTGGAACAACGATTATACTAATAATGAAAACTTTTTCACTTCTTTTCTTTTGAAGAAAAGTTCGTAATTACGTAATACGTATAATTGTTTGTACAATTGGCTGAACATAATTCCGAGTATAATAAAAGTTCTACAGTATCCATTATTAATAACTGTAGTCTCTCGAGTTTACATACTTTACAATTCAGTGATGAATAGTTAAATACTAGTTTTTTTTAAATACAAAACAATTTTACTTGTACAAGGCATTATTAATAATAAAAGTAGTTTCAAAATAATGAATTGTGACTAAACGTCGCTTATAAAATATTCCCTCCCTCTTTCTTCATCTCGCTCCAATTTTCTTTCCTCTCGCTTGCACACACATACTTACATTCCTTGCCTTTGTGAACTTATTTCACAGTAGATTTTCTTTCATTTGATTTATTTCATGGCTTTTTGATATTTGTTATTTTGTATTTCAATTAAGTTAAAATACTATCTACTAACATTTGAAAATAAATTCTATTGTCTTTGAAATAGAGTTCCAATATTGTAGCAATCAAATAATTATATTGGATATAATAACTTAAAAAATAAAGTACCTATTAATTATCTCGTTTTTGGTTAATATCACTTAACTCATGATAAAATTATACCGCTGTTATTGAAATTAAGCCCTATTCCACGGTCCGTAGAGCTCCTTATTGTTTGACTTGTCTGCAAAATTGCGATCCACAACTTATGAAACTAAAATAGAATTAATGGAGAAATGTATTACATTATTTTTCTAGTATAAACGACGGTTATTTATTTAGTGAATGTTGGAGCTTGTTCATTTATTTTGTTAACATACTTTTTGAGCAAGGACTGTAGTGTCTTGGGTTCAGTTCCCAGGTTGTGCAAACAATTTTGTGTGAGTTTTCTCAAAACGGTTAACATTATACCAACAACTGGTGGTAGATAAAAATTAATTATTCGTAGACTCTGTGGACTGGGCGAGGCTGTAGTTTTAAAAATAAGCATATATTTTTGAAAATTTGAACTATTTTTTTTTATTTACTTCCGTCTGCTTAAATCGTAACTTATATCATGCACTATAAACAATCTATATGATTTCAATGTGTAAAACTGCCGTACAAAGCATACACAAAAATCGTTCTAATATTACGTCAAATTTTTGAGCGAATGCCTGTCTATGTCCAATATAATTTATTGGACATTTCTAGACTCATACATGCCCATGCAACGAAAAATTATAATTTAAATTAATTAACTGTTTTAGTATCTGTACTGAGTTATAATTGTCTGTAGTCAGCGAACCAAAGTTGTGCTTTGAAATAGGAACATGTTAAACATGACAATTATGTAAGAATATTTTAATGTATCTTTTGTATCATGTAAACTGAAGGGTTGTACTGTACTGTATCCCAATTTGTGTCGAGTGTCGCAAAATCAGTTATCTATACATATAATAAATTTGTAACCGATTGATGTCTGTATATGTAAGATAAGTGAGGAAAACTAATATGTAGGGTTTGTATTAACGTCTTAGAACCCAAAACAATGTTTTTTAGAATTTTTGTTGTGCGTGATGAACTCAAAAACGGCTTAACGGATTTTGATGAAATTTTGCACCCTGGATTAACACTTAGGCTTCTTTTTATCCCGAAAAATGTAGTATTGCCGTTACTTTTTTATAAGTATTCAAAGGGATGGGATGGGACTGGATTACATGGTTTGAGTGAGAATGAGACAGAACAGGCGTGATCTAACGGGACGGGATGGGAAATTCCAAATAAAATTAATCACACAGACGAAGTTTGCGGGCAGAAGTTAGTCATACATAAGATTGCAAAAACTCATCACATTTACAAATGGCTTTCATAAACATTACCTACTCAGTCTACATATACGTTTTGCGAGTACAAAGCGCGAATTTGTAATAAAAAAAATTCACTCACAAAGCGCATTTATTATGACAACGTTCCGTTTGCCGGGCGGGCGGCGCGCGATGCGAAACAAATGAATAACTATTCCACGAATCTGAATGTGCAATCGAAATTACTGCGCTGCACTAAGCACTTTGATATAACTGTTACTGTTCTGTTGTTTCAGTTTATTAAAAAGAGTTTTGTGTAAATATAGCAAGTACGTGCCGACTATGGTTTTTATAGAATTTGTAAGAAACATAGAGAAATCCCAAATGCGATGGCTTAATACAGCACTTTAATAAAGCCTATCTAATTGCCCTGTATTCATGTTCTTATTAACACCACTAGGTTGTAAGCTCTCTGAGACTACTATTCAATATATTATCCTTATTTGAGCTTTCGATGGCAAAACTAGTAACATTGCGTTCTCTGTTTTATCCATGGGATCAACTTTCAATCTGTGATATCTCCCTTTATTACTATGATAAGGTTAAGATACAAAGGATTTTCAAATTGAATAATAACATGTCTCAAGCAAAATACACAAGCTACCTTTCTCGATTAGATAAACATAATTTGCCCGGGAATAGTTCATTCCCCGAATGTGTCGAAATCAGATACGCAGACAATCGTTAATATTTCAAAATACAGGTTTGTAAATCATGATCTCATAAAGTGTAAAATAAAGGTAACAAAAGTCTATAGCTAATACATTGTTGAAACGTGCTATTGCTCTAAACAGTTTTGCCCCAAATATTTGGATTACGTAGCTCTACAGTGAACTCGCTACGCCGCGCCGCGCCGTAGATACAGTAGAACATTATTGTTCCCGTACATTCAAATTTCAAACTTTGTGTCTACGTCGTAGCATTCGTAGTGCAAATAAAATACATATTTGTAGCGATTAAACTAGATGGATCTAGGTTAGCGTTTTATGTCGTATTATCACGTCTTTGTAAACTTTCGAATATGTTTGACGTGTTATTTCGTCTCGGGTCATTGATACATACCTATAAAAAGGAGTTTGACACCAGATAGAAATTTACTGAGCGCTGCAGATATTTGAAAAGACTGGGGATATATCAATATCTAATATAATATAATATACATATATCACCTATTTATTATTTATCATTTTTTAACAAATACAATATTCCATTATTTATAAAATAATGCAATATTACGTGTATATTTATTTAAACACACTTTCTTATAAAAATAAAGCAAAAACAGAACTAATACAAAGTATGTATTCATCATTTTATACTTATTAAAGAAAATCACATGCGTCCCCTCTCTCCTCTTTTACGTGGGAATTTATCTCGACACGCTTCAGTTAATCATACTTAAAATAGTAAAACTAGTGTAATTACAGATGATATTATATAACGCGGCTGATTAAATTACACACTATAGTTACAGCAGGCATGTTGTATCAACAACTACAAATCAAGCTTTATTACTTCACAATAATCACCAACAAGGCAAAATAAACTCTATTTGCAGAGATCTAAAATTCATTTTCCTCTAAAAACTCGGTCCAAAACTTTCCACTTTAAATTTTAGTAATCTTCGAAATTGCGTTCTGTACCTAAAGTTTTATGGTCGCTTTTCGCTTAAAGATAGACATCCACTTCAAAATACACCCGTAGTCTACTTTATTATTGTATTTAATGAATATAAATGAAGGTAAATATTACTTTTACATTTTCTTGGAGATTCAATTATTTATTAGCAACGAATTAATATTTTTATAAAACGGTTCTTTTTATGGAAATTCGTTATTATAACTGTTCCAAATACTTTTAGCTGGGTTTCATCAAATAACTGACGACAGCTTTAGCTTCGACAACGTCAAATACATTTTGCATGCCGAATGTGCGGCTCATTGCTCAGTATGTCAATTTATAATAAACTGCCTACGACGTAGCATCTACGGTGTAGCTTGTTGTTGTATATCTACGTCGTAGCTACTAGCTATCATAACATTTTTGTTTTTGTTCCGTAAATTGTGAGCAGTTACATAAGTATGAAAGATGACTAAAATGTATTCTATGCGATACTATTTTTTTCTGGCTAAATAACAAGGTTTTAGAGCGGTTGTCACTGTCAGCTAAATTTCTATTAGGAGATATAACATAATAAGGTTTTATATATATTTTATAGGATATTTTTATATTGTATACTGGCAGTACAGTAACTTTCTTGATGCTGCAGTATAGATACATTAACCACTGGTGAGCAATAGGGATTTCTCGTTAACTGTCACAATTATGGCGGGCAGTTCAAACTGGATATACAATATACATAGGCTGATGAAATCTAGCAAACTTGCGCAAATTCATAAGTGTGTTGTGTGTTGTCACAATACACTTTTCCTACCATTTGTACGTGTACACAATGCCTTAGTCTTCCACACTTAGGTACTATACAAATTTATAAGCGGACAAGATTATGAGTTCTAGAAATGGCAGAGCACTGTTGTCAGTCATGACTCAGTGTGAATAGGCAGGCTCGGCCGGTGCGGTAGCACTGTCTCGCAGGAAATGGACGTGAAACGACAGCTTTGCTGTCGCGGTTCGTTCAGTGAGTGAGATTGTCGGATGCCCAATACCCTTCTCTCTTCCTATCCTTTTTCCTTCCCGCTCTCCTTCCAATTCGATGGGCCGGCAGCACATCCATGATCCAGCGTTGTGGATGTTCATGGGCGGCAGTGATCACCTAACGTCACGTGACCTGTTTGCTCGTTTGCTGGACCTATGCAATAAAACAAAGGTTATATTTTTATAGACAGTTTTTTTTATAAAAGGTATGCCTGCGATCGCGGTAGGAACTGGTGGCAACATGAGCTTTAGTATATGAGGCTTGTTTTTAGATTTGATAAGTGGCGAGATTTTCACAATAGGTGGAAATAAATTAGTCTCGGACCATTTCTATCGAGTTATCAAATCATTATTAAAAGCGCGCGATTTGGGAATACAACCTAAGCCTTAGAATTCACCGCTTGTATATGCTATAAATTGTCTAATGATAACGTGAAATTCCTTGTTAAATACTCACAAGATTTTCAGAGCGAAGTTGAAATAAGATTCTGTATAGTGATGTCCTGCTTTTATGTCAGATGTCTATACAACTTTGTGAACAAATCTGACATAAAATCTACTTAAAATGTGTTTCTATATAAATGTGTGAAGTATAATTAATTATACTTCATACATTTATATAGATGGACTTAATTACTGCTTGAGCCATTCTCTCCCAGTAATATCTAAAAATAAAGTAATTAAAATATAATTAAATTACTGATGTTTGGTCCTTAGAATGTCACGCAAGTCCCGGCAGGGGTACAGCATCCGTCACTTGCTCCAGCTTCCAAATGCGCCGCGCAGCCCCCCCGCCGTCGCGCACCTCCCCCCGCCGCCCTGCGTCAAGGTCAGTGCATTCAACAATACCGTATGATTGATACTTCGACCTTTAATATGTTCAACAGTTGTTATGTTCGACTGTTGATATGTAACGAATATTATTTTCGTGTGAAAATTCTAGGAAGAGGGATCATTTGAGATACTGCGAATTGTTTTTGGAGGCTTCGCTTCTTTTCTTGTTATATCTAGGTTAAGAAGAAACATAATATTATGTTGGTAAATATAAAACGGATAATTGCGAATAATAGGCTTAATCGTATAATATGTGTCCTCCAATAACAAGGAATACCTACACCAAAAAATATATATTTTTAATTCATCATTATATTCTTATAAGTCAACAACGAGTGACACACAAAAATAAACACATGCACGTAAATCTCATATTTTTAGATTCCGAGTTTTTGTTCCAAATCTCATCGGCCTTATTAATAGGCAGATTCAAAACCTATTTTAATTATCGATTTTTTGTCCCTTTCGAACGACTTTAGAATTCAGTTTGAGCGAAGAAGATAAAGCATTCGATATCAAAAACGGGTTTAAAATCTATCTATGGATAAGGTGGTTTGTGTTTTCCTACAAACAATACTTTTCTATTTTTTTAATGGAAATGACCACGAATAATTAATCACAAATCTCCATTTCAAAATAAACCAATTTGAGGTCTTCACGTATTCATAGATTCGGCGGCGGCTGTTCGCATTAATAGTTCATATAGGGCAGTTATAAATAAACTTAAGGTCGCGTATCGGATATACTCGTAAATCAGTTCTCATCGATTCCGTGTAACTTTGTCAAGGCTGTTGTCGAATGCAAACACTCGATCCCTCTACTTAATCTAACCCCTGTGTACGCTAATTGCTGTCAATTATTGAGCTTGTAATTAATTACTATTCAATTATTACATACAAACAGAATACCAAGCTTGATAAACATATAATACACCCAACAGTCACATACATAGTCCTGAACCCACACTAAGATCGAGTCTTGTGTCGTGGGTATCAGAAACTACGAGAGACTTTTCGGTCTCACAAACACCCAGACCCGAAACAAATACCTGTGGATCACACAAATATTTGTTTCGGTGCGGGGATCGAACCCGCGGCCTCTCGTTTCACAGGCCGGCGTCTAACCAACTGCGCCACGGAGGCTGTCAAAATAAACTTTAACCGGGAGGAATAGAGTTCATTTTGCATTATTAATAGATGTCAAAGACGAATGGTGAAGAAAAACCTACTTGTACTTAATGGGTGCCTTTTTCAAACATTGTTGATTTTACTCATCATTGTTAGTGACATAATTGTACATTACTAAGTCGAGACAATACTTCGTCCAGTCTTTTCTCTCAAGACTGTTTTTTCTGACAAATATCATGTGTTAGTAATCAGTATTCTAGTCATCGATATCAATGTTACACTAGATAAGACATTTAGTACAAAAAATGTGTTCCACCTACTTGCGGTGCATGCACCACACATGAATCAGTTTGCTTCGTGACAGTGACAGTGCAGTACGCCTTATTGCATACGTTTAAAAGTAATAAATGAATGTTTCGGCGTCAAACCGAAAGCAAATCGTCTGAAGTTACAATATTTTAATAAAATACCAGGTAAGTGATGTAATATTGCAGTATGCTTTTAAAATACTGGGACACTTTATTTCTTTGACGTGTCTCCTCTATCGGTAGAATATAAGTGAATGATTCCAGTTGTTTTGTCCTGGTTGATAGAAATTACCGTGGTGGATGTTTGTGCGGTATAGACTTCAAAATCTTGTTTTTAAGTTGATTATTTAATGCAAAAATATTATCAATGGTTTGTGAACTAAAAATAACGCACCACCAGTTCATTTTATTTTCTTTTCATTAATTAACTCTCGTCTAGCTTCTCGAAGAAAATATAGATACCTAAGCATCGGTAATTTGCGTCGAAAGGTCGCTTCTTTAAGTTTTTATCAGATAAATTTTAATATGACATCCGAGGCGTCCTTTGCCATTTTAAATTGGATGTCTGGCAGCATGTCAATGAGATGAGTTGAGTCTCGCTATCGGTACTATTTTAAGTCTTATGACTTATTTTGCTACTTAAATAATATTATATACCACGTTACAAATAGCTTCATTATTTATATTTTGTAATTTTATATTTGAATAAATTCATCAATCTATTCTTGCCAAGGTGAGTATGCACGCTGCAAAGACCGAAAAACCGGCTTTAAAATTAAATGCTGTAGGTTAAATAGATATAATTATAGAGTCTCACAGTCTAATGTACTTGGCCACTAACTAGTAACGACGATTGACATTTAAGTCTCATTATATTATTTAATGAATGGGGTACACATGACCATCATAGACATTTGAAAATGGATTACTAAAACTATAAATGTAAATGGGTTAATAAACTTAATTCAGGGATTGAAACGGCAGCCACCCGTTTTACACGTAGACACTGAATTGAAGTTACTGTGGCTAGTGAAATGACATAAGTCTTGTATTTGCCAGTACATTATTGTGTAACTTAAGCCGCGTGAGTAAGTGACAACCCTTTCACGGGCAGTGTCGATGTCAAGGTCTTTAGAACAATGCCGGTAAGCGCTAAGGCTACGTGATCTTTAGGTCTTACAGAATTTTCTTACGTAGTTATGTAGTAAATTATTTATTAATTTACTGATATTGACAGCCTCTTTGGTGTTGTTTGTTAGAAGACAACTGTGAAATGTGAGGTCGCGGGTTCGATCCCTGCACCGAGACAAATATTCTTGTGAAGTGTTATCCACGGGTATATTTCGGGTCTGAGCGTTTTTGAGACGGAAAAGTCTCTCGTAGTTTCCGATTCCCACAACACATGACTAGATCTGTGTGGGGTCAGTGACTTGGTATGTGACTGTTGAGTATATTCATTTATTTATTGGATAGTATTCTTATTTATCTAAGATTGCATCTCGTTTAAAATTGAGGATCCCTAGCCTAGCACAAAAAGCAAAAAGTGCGTGATGGCCTGTTGGTAATAGACGAGACGCAGCTTCCTACATGTTCACAGTGATCACGGGTTCAAATCCCAAGGCACACCTCTGACTTTTCGGTGTCATGTGTGTATTGATAGTCAGTCACCACGCACTACAACGGTGAAAGAAAAATATGTAATTTCAATGGTGCCTGTGTTTAGTTCGCCAACCCACACGGTGAACTTTATGGCCTAACACCTTACGATCGTACTCTCGATTGTAGATGAGGCGATTGTAGATGATACGGATATAGACAGGTAGAAAATTATATTTTTATACACCGAATAGTCTTATAATGTTTATGTAACCTTGTCCTCGCCTAAAATAAAGAATCCCTAGTCCAGCACGGTGATTTAGTTCAATAGATTTCATATATTCAAAGTCATGTAAAATGTACTCGTAATTCTTGCTATTCATGCCATTGGGCTGTATTTCTTGTCTAGCCAGATGCCCGTATATATCCAGTTTTAGCCGGCTTAATGTGTTGACAGGCGTGAGGTAACCATTTCTCAACACTGAATACGCCATTTAAACGACACTGCACTTAGCTTACGATACATTGTAGTCAATTTGTCGAGCCAGTATAGATATAAGGAAACTAATATTTAAGCCAGCACTCCATTTTTCCCTTATTCCCTTTTTTCTTCTTTTTAAAAACTGGTGGCTCCCTCGTAGTATCGGAGGTTTTGTCAAGTTCTTTGTTGTGAAATTGATTATATTCATTACAGGTAAAGAGGTTCAGCAATAACTAAAGGAGAAAACCCGTAATAATAATAGTCAAAAAAGTAGTCAGGCTTTGAACTCCCGACCCACGTTTGTCAATACATTTTGCTCCTAAAATAGTCCGTCACGCACTAGAACAAAATCTTTGTTTGAGATACAAATAAAATTAATGCTTAAGTTGTTAAAACAATACACATGCTTGAATAATTTCCAGCTTTAGAACTTAATCCCTCGAATTATGAAGGTACGAAAAACTTTTATACAGAGTGGAGTAAATAAATAATGTAGGTACTGTTACGTAACAGTCATTATTACAAGTTGTGACGGACAAAGTTTTCTAATTATGTAAAGTTTGTCCATAAGGATTGTAAAAATAATAAATGGTACTCAATTTTTTTCTTAGCAATATTGAAAATACTTTCATGGCATTTTAGCTTCAAACAACTTTTTACTGTTTTACATAGAAATTGATCTTGTTTAAGCAAATAAATCAATATTTCACCTTTGTAATAAAAATCTTCCACTTATTGACGCTAGCATGAATCTTTCAAACAATTAATGAACGAAATAATATTTTTTTTACCCCGGAAATCAAATACAGGACTTCATATTTCACATCCTATTTTAACTGCCCTACCTAATGGCTAAGTTTATTATATAATAAAACATGCTATATATACTAAAAAGGCTTACCCTAGTATTGTATTTTCGGCAAACTCTCGAAAAACGTTGATAGCAAATAAATAAATCATGGAGCTAAATAACTACGCGCTCCAACTGTCGGAACAAAGTTTACCGGTACGATGGCGCCCCTAGCGGCAGATATGGTAACTACGAAAAATATATCTCAATAAATCACACGGAAAATATTGTAAATGTTTATTGTCTACTAGTATTTTATTGTTTGTACCAAAATATTTATTTGTATTATAATGATTGTTTTTATATTTTTTTGACATATCGTAGTACAGTGGCGCCATCAACGAGGAAAACATAAGTTTCTAATTTTGATGTATTTAAATTATATTAACATTAATTTATATTCTTTTATGAAACATATTGAAATTATGCTTATTAAGTTAAGTAAACATTATTATTTTATTTATTTTAATTGATATCGTAAAGAGCGGTGGTAAATTTCTTTACTTGTTTTTGCCCATTCAATACACCCCATTTTAGCTCCCCCAACCCTTATGAAGAAACAGCGTTAGTAAGTTTGTAGAAGTTCTTACTAAAATGGGTAGATGGCGCTTTTCGCAATATTTAATTTGAGGTATTACGTATTCCATGTCGCAGATATTAAGACAAGATTGTTGAATGCTAGAAACTGAATAGATATTCATGAATGAGACGAGGTGGCGCTATTCCATTTTTGTTCTCGTCTTATATAAAGTGCAAAATAATTATGTAACTTCGAAATGAAAGAACAATACGTATTATTTAGAGTCATTAGTTGAATTATTTGAGACCAATAATATAATAAATAATCGTTTATCAGTCATCTTCTATGAAGGTCTGGCGTTTGGAAATACAAATAAAATTTAAA
The DNA here is from genome assembly GCA_949752805.1 of Deilephila elpenor. NCBI lineage: Eukaryota > Metazoa > Arthropoda > Insecta > Lepidoptera > Sphingidae > Deilephila > Deilephila elpenor. The sequence goes on from OX457099.1 coordinate 11,123,676, forward strand.
AAAACATATATTTAACTCATTGTTTGAGATATTATGTTTTTAATGTAAACAACAAGCATTTATACTCGAAATCTAATAGTATTAACATGCTTGTCTTGGTTGGTATTGACGCCGTTTTTTCAAAATTTATAATATTTTTCTCATTCTCCTGTTGGCTACTTTTATACAGTTTCACTTCTGCTGAGTGTGGATACAACGCACACACACACTTTTTTCTAAATTAATAATTTTGAAGGAACTTACTTATGAACTCGTTTTTGGTGACATTAAAGAATATTTAATTGATTTTGAAAACCTCCGCTATATTTTGTATTTAGCTATAGATGAACGCAGAGGCTGATCCAGTTACCTTTCAACCGTAAAGGAGTTCGATTACATCTTGGGCAAAACAGCTCTATAGACTACTGGCTTTTTTCTAGAGTTTTTTATACTGGTTCTGATTCTCTTCTTATTTCATTGATTTCATAACTCTAAATTATCATTACTCACCTACGTATGACATCGGAAACTTTCATGATTTTTTAACTTATGTTTTTTAAACTTATTTTACGCATATTAACTTATCTTCCTACAGCCATATTCATAGACAGATTTAAAACCTATTTTAGCTATCGAATGTTTTGTCTTCTTCGCTGAAACTAAAATCCAAAGTCATCTGAAAGAGACAAAACCTACAATAACCAAAATAGGGTTTAAAACTGTTAATGAATAAGGCCGCATGACTTTTAAGTAGTAATCTACTTTATTAGTTCGTAATAGACATAAAAAGAATATAATCATAATTACATCCGATGATAGAGTGTCCTAGTCGAGGCGCATTAATTAAAATTCATTAAAAATAATAAAAATATTTTCAAGTCATTAAACCAATCTTGTTGTTATGTTACTTTATAATGTCACATGGTAGGTATAACAAGGTCATATTTCTATTAGGTGACGTTAATTGAATCCAATATATCTGGGTCTGCATATTTATTTTGTAAAAAGAGAAATTGATATTTTTATACTTACTGTAACTTTACATACTTAATAATTTTCTCAGTTTTGAGCACGGCTTTTAAAATTAATAGGAAGCAGATGTTTTACTGCATACTGTCCGTGTGCAGGACCAGTAACATTAAAACCCTTTACAAAAGTTCTAAAACAAAAATACGTAAAATTCCCTACAAATGTCCAATAAATCGCACAAACAAACAGATAAATCAATCACACAAGGAAGGGTAAACAGAATTCCTTAGCAAACGTGTTTAGTTCACGTTAGTTGGACAGTGGCTCCCCCCGGCGCATTCCACCGGAACTATGTGAGACAACCTTTCAGTATTTATTTACAAAGCAAATCAACTATTTATTTATTGGGCAATCGCTTCGATCGCCGAGTGACCTCCGGCGAACATACGTTTGTCGTTTCTGTGAATGCCGAAAGGGTAGCGTTGGAATAGCGTGGATAATTGAAAAACATTATATTATTTTTTTGGTGGGTCATTTTCATGTCAAGTTAGGAGTTAATTATTCTTTTATGGAAATAAATATTGCTTAGGTTGTATAAACATTCAAAGAGGAATTATACATAGTCAACTGCGATACTGTATTATTGGGGAATTCTGTGGATGCCATAAGTACAAACTAGGTCCTGGAAACACGCAATACTAACCTGTAATCGGACATAATTTTCTGATTAAAAATAAAAGTGACAACTGCTTGAACATTGCATTCACAAAATTTGTCTCAGGGTACAGGATTTCCCTTGTTTTGTCGTTTATTTTCAACATGACTGTTGGAGGTTCAACAAATTTTAAAGGTCAAGCTTGGATTAACGACATTTTGGGAGCAATGGTCATATATTTGTCTTTTCTTTTCTATATACATATAAAAATCATTGTTATTAAATCAACTTAAGATAATATCTATATTATTATAAAACTGCACAGATATAAAAATGTTCAGTTTTTTCGTTTTACAAACAAACATACAACAACTTCGCCGACTTATACCCCAATAATATACACCGGCGTATCCACATTCATACATCGCGCAGCTAAAAGGGTTTCTTTTCACGGGCCGATACCGGAACGTTAGGTTTCCCGGGCCGGTCCGGCGGTGCCGTCTATAGCTAAGAATAATGTTTTTACTACATCCCTGATTGATACGCATTCCGTTTGCTTGGGAATTATTTTTGTTAGTGAGTAGTGAGTTATTTGTTTTGCTAATGCGAGATGTAGTTTTGGGTGCTATAATTCCTTATAATAAAGAATTGTTTTTTCTTTTCTGGTGTGATAAAATGATTCTCAATAGCTCCATTTTGTGTTGTGTTGTTTATAATTTTTGATACAATTTATACATACTCTGTGGAGCATTGCAATGAATCAACATTAAATGTTGATTAATATACAGGGTATATCAAGACCGCGACCGAAAACGAAGTCAGGATGTAGTATTAGTGATATCAAACACAATGCAAGTAAAAATTTTACAAAAAAAATCGACAATTTTTTTTTTGTTATTCTTTACATATCGTATTTGAGTTATTAATACATAGTTTTTCTAAAATAATGTCGTACATCGCTTAATTTTTAAACACGCAATGGTACGTAAGGGTTTAAATTACTATTTTTGCAAAAACTAGGTATTTACCCCTCAAAAACAATGATTTTTTAAAAATTGTATAAGAAAAATTCGTCGCTTATTTTGGAAAATTTTTAGTTGCATTGTGTCTGTAGCCGCTAAAACTACCACCTGGATTCGTTTTCGGTCGTGGTCTTGATATACCTTGTATAATTTTATACATAATTCATATATAATTATTTATAATCTCATTGGTGCAGCACGGAATAGATGTGAACTACCCTCATAGTTTCATGTTCCAGGGTACCATTTTCATGTCGCATATTCCAACTTACTTGAGTTGTTGTTGATTAATATTGTATGAGCTGATTAAACCTACAATTTCTTCCCAGTAAAGCTATAAGCTCGGTTGAAATTGATATAAACTTGACAAACTGTGTGGTGCCTTTTGCATATCAATCAGCCACTTTAATTATACATGCATGAGTACACAAATACAAACAAATTAATAAAAAATCAACTATGCTTCAATAAAATCTTATTGCCAATAATAACATTTCTTTTACCCAACCCGATTTATAAATGGGCCTTTAATCCGGCGGCGTTAAGTAATTAAGCACTCGCCGGGCAGTCGGTCCACCTCTTACACGCCGATTTGTTAAGCACCCACCAATATAAATAATGTTAGTGTTGTGATACATTTGTATCGATATCGACATCGACGAATAAATTTGTTTTTTTATTAAGGAGTGTATAGAGTGCACGGTTTACGTGGCTGGAATTAAGTGAAGTAGGGTAATTCATTAATACACAAAGGTATTCGTAGTTAACATTAATAACAGTTAACATAGAAACCATTTACCAATCTAGATAATTTTAAATAATTAAAAACTTATGAGACTATTTTACAAACAACGACAGTAGTTAAATATCTATATCTATCTATATCAGCCCATATACGTCCCACTGCAGGGCACGGGCCTACTCTACAATCGAGAGAATCGATTGAGAGTGGTTAGGCCATATAGTCCACCACGCTGGCCTAGTGCGGGTTGGCGGACTTACATACCGTAGAAATTAAATAATTGAATGAAAAATAATAGTAAATATTATTTAAAATAAATAATTAATAAATACACCCAACAGTCACATAAATAGTCCCCACCCCACACTAAGGTCGAGTCTTGTGTCGTGGGTATCGAAATTACGAGAGTCTTTTCGGTCTCACAAACACCCAGACCTAAAACAAATACCTGTTGATCACACAAATATTTGTTTCGGTGCAGGGTTCTAATCCGAGGCCTATCGTTTCACAGGCGGCGTCTAACCAACTGCGCCACGGAGGCAGTCTAATAGGAATAAGCATTAAAAGTTCGTAAATGAAAACATGCATCGAATATAATATCTTGATTTAAATTTTTAGTATCAGCTTAGTCAAGTGTACTTTTTAAATAAATTTGAAATTAAAGCCAATTCATACATACACAGAATGCGCTGAACACATTTTTATCGATATGTTTCTAAACTTGGCACATGCCGAACGTTTCAAGTAGGGAGGTGTGTTGACAGCAATATTTCTTTCGGGCGTCCACGTCGCGCCTTCCGGGCCGATAAGTCACCGCCGGCCCTTAATGCACGCCCGATTGAAACCTTACACTAATTGTTATTTATTGACTGTGGACAATGGTTAACCTTTTTTAATAGTACTTTGTATTCGAAATGAAAACAAGATTGATAACTTAAAAAATGGAAAAATCAAGCATTATGTTTTGTCAAACGATACTATATTGTAAACAGGTGGAGACATTGTTATTGGTATTGAATGCAGCAGAAATAAAAAATAAAATCCAACAATGATACTATGTCTTAACTCTACAGTTCGATTTTTGAACCGACACGATAAATGAGAGAAAACAATTAGAGAAAAATTAGGTTCTGCCCTGCATTTTGACTCATTTTACCGGGGCTATAACCGTGTCCTCAGAATCAAACCACAACGAATTTTATAAAAACAAATTATTATTAAACTGGACATCCAATCTAGCACCTCCCCTACACTACTAGGCTAAATCTCCGAATTTGTAGCTAAACGACAAGCAGATATTTACGAGCACATCGCATCGTGCAATAAGTCACGAGCATTGTTCCCGCGCGGCCACTTGCAAGTAAACACTCGTATCGTGCGCCACTCAAGGCGTGTCGGTCTGCCATTGACTATTGGAAATATTTACGCTTAATCACTTGAGCGATAAGCGTTAAGGTTAATTCATTTGTAGAGCTTTGTATGATTTGTAGAGTATCGTGTTTTCTGTACATAAACGTCCCGGTGCAGGGCACGGGCGAACTCTACAATCGAGTGTGCGATTGAGGCCATATAGTCCACCACGCTGGCCTAATGCAACCCGCATTAGGCCAGGTGGACTCTATATATCAATTCTTAGGATTTGCCATGGTATGCAGTTTTCCTCCCGATGTTTCCTTCATCGTTATAGTGCGCGGTGATTGAATATCAATACACAGATGACTCTGAAAAGTTAGAGTTGTGCCCTGGGATTCGAATATGCGACCGCCGTGAACTTGTTGCCAGCTGCATTTAGTCCGTTACCAACAGGCCACCACGCACTTTGTCTTTTACCCTTGTTAAAAGCAACTGTGTTTCTGGAATGTGCTGAAAAGGTAATTGGTATTATCGTTATTGTAAAATTAAATTAGCGCAAACAATAAATTTCATGTTTGGATTATGATGCTTTTATTTTAGGTACTCTGTAGAAATGTTTTTGTATATCACTTTCACTGATTATACCAAAATATAAACATAATACAAATGCAATGATAAACTCCGAGTCATCATATAATTCGAATTTAGTCATCAAGCAATAAACTAAACTTTATGTTATGACATACGAGTACCTGTTAAAAAATTGTCTATATCGTGTTGGTTAAAACTGGAATACAAAAGTCCAATTAAACTACTCTAGCGGGAGAAATACCCATTGCAGTATTACCTACCCAGGCGGTCCCTCATTAATATGAGAGACCTACCTCCTAAAAATCATCAAACCTAAAGAAGTCTATAAAATTACCTACATTATCATTTTTTTACAACGATGACGTCATATATATTATGTTCAACTACAGTTTACAACGATAGTTAACTAGGTTATACCATCGGGATAATACAACCAATGTTTAAATTTTTGGTAATATAATTGCACAAAAAGTTTGACTTGGGCTCGTCCGGGATTTGAACCCGGGACCTCTCGCACCCGAAGCGAGAATCATACCCCTAGACCAACGAGCCGATGTCAATAGTTGGCCGATATTACCATGAGTAGCGATGCGTCAGCGCTTCGTCAAAATCACCACGCGATTAGTGTATGAGTCATAAGTTATGACTCATAACATAATGATTGTTTGTAATTATATCAATTAATATTTTGGACAAATTGCTTCATTTTTTAAATAGTTCAACAGACACATTTTAATGAATACCGAGTATATCAAGACTGCAACCAAAAATGAAGCCAGGTGGCAGTTTTAGTAGTTACAGACACAACGCAAATAAAAATTTCACAAAAAAAAGCGACAGTTTTATTTGCAATTTTTTAGACCTCGACGTGTTTGGGTGGTAAATACCTAGTTTTTGTGAAAAATGTAATTTGAACCTATGCGTATCATTGCGTCTTTAAAATAAACAAGTGTACATTATATTTTACTAAAATTTTGAATTTATCACCCAAATATGACGATCAGTAAAAAAATTCCATAAAATTAGTCAATTTTTTTTGCGTGTTTGAAGTCACTAATAATACCATCTGGCTTGGTTTTCGGTCGCGGTCTTGAGATACCCTGTATAATGTTTTTAATTATTCGATATCGAAAATACTTACGCTTAATCCTTAAAAAAAAATTAACGATATAACCACAATTTTAAAATAAAAGTTTTAATGTAAAAAAATATTGTAGTCTTCTCCATTGGCCCGGTGTGCCTGGCAAAGTGATATAATTTTTTTAAACTAATTGTCAGCTTGGAAGCGTTACTGTTCTTAAGCGGCATATAAATAGGTATCTCATTGAAATAAAACTATTTTATACGGATTTTATCGCGATTTGGTTTAATTTTTACATTTTTTAACTTCCCGACGTTTCGATTACTTTACAGCTTTCGTGGTCACGGGGCGGACGGAAGAAACCATTAGGTATCTCATTCTCAAATAAATAAATAAATACACCCAACAGTCACATACATAGTCCTGACCCCACACTAAGATCGAGTCTTGTGTCGTGGGTATCAGAAGCTACGAGAGACATTTCGGTTTCACAAACACCACAAATACCTGTGGATCACACAAATATTTGTTTCGGCGCGGGGATCGAACCCGCGGCCTCTTGTTTCACAGGCGGCGTCAAACCAACTGCGCCACGGAGGCTGTCTTGATGAAATGGCCACAACTATAATTAAATAAATAAATAAATAAATACACCCAACAGTCACATACATAGTCCTGACCCCACACTAAGATCGAGTCTTGTGTCGTGGGTATCAGAAGCTACGAGAGACTTTTCGGTCTCACAAACACCCAGACCCGAAACAAATACCTGTGGAGCACACAAATATTTGTTTCGGTGCGGGGATCGAACCCGCGGCCTCTCGTTTCACAGGCGGCGTCTAATCAACTGCGCCACGGAGGATAATAATTGATATCGTAACCGTTGAGATATAAAGCGATTGTAATAATTTTGAAAACATGGAATTAGCAAACAAGCAAAAGCTCAGAAAGTCATTTGGGCCCATCAAATTGTTGGGTCCCCGGCAAAAAAAATGACTAAATAAAACCGACCAAGTAAACCAGTACTTTTCATCAGTGCTTTGTTAAATAGTGAACCTCCAGTAACACCAGACATCGATCAAACCGACACATTATCTGAATCTCTATAATAGCTCTACCACCGCTGAAATCCGCTGTATGATATTTTTTTCACATAATAGAGGTAATATTTTGAGAGTTCACATGACTTTGAGTTTATCAAAATAATAGGCCTGCATTGCGATTGGATTGATTTGATTCTCTGAGACTAACGCCCAAATACTGGAACGCAACTTAAATATAACTTGCGCTTAACTACGTTAATCCCGATTAAATGTACTGGCTAACGCCCGAATACTGGAACGACATTCAAATAATAAGTTGCTCTTAACAGAGCACGGCTCACTTAGCCAGTACATTTAATCGGGATTAACGTAGTTAAGCGCAAGTTATATTTAAGTTGCGTTCCAGTATTTGGGCGTAAGTGAGCCGTGCGCTGTTAAGAGCAACTTATTATTTGAATGTCGTTCCAGTATTCGGGCGTAAATACCTCGTCACTGGATATAAATTGACCCAAGTCAGCAAATTTATGGTCTGTGGCCCATAGATTGTCCGTACACCACAAAAGACCAAACGCCCTGATTGCTGGTACGTACTTTTCACTCAGTACCTCCTGTATTCCATTAGCCATTACTCCCGCATTTCAGCTTAAAACAATAAAAAACAAATCCATTGTTCAGTGGAAAATAATTTTAAATATCTCGCAGCATGACAGTGTTACAAAGTTCTATGTAACATTTTGTCTTAAGGCGACCGCGGCGCTGCGACGCGACGTGACCCGGCGCCGCAGAATGCCAACCTCCTAACGAGTTTTTGAGAGCACCCCTGACAGGGAAGCCATCTTAAAGGGATTTGCACTTTGTAACTAAATTGTTGTATACTCGAAATAGATATGGCTTTGAGTGTAAATCGCGTGGATTTATATTTGTTTGGTTTTACTTCGCCAAGACGCCGTAAAGTGCATTGTGCGGTTGAAGTGCAGTTAATGAGTGAATAGTGGAATGAATCCTTTATCATTAGATAGTAGAGTTTCTTGGTAATTCATAGACAATCGAATATTAGATGGACTTTATAAAGTATAAAGGATGCCAGATGGCTATGCTCTAATTATGTTAGAATAAACAGTTGTAAATTATTCAGTTCATACTGAATGGAGAATATGAAGAAAGAAAGGATTTATATTTTATATCCGCGAGGTTTCAGTTCCTGTTCAATGTTCTTCACAATTTACTACATGTCCCTATATTTTTCTTAATTATATTGAAAACGTAATGTACACATACAGCGCGCAAGTTCATCCAATACAAACTGTATTGATATATTAATGAGCCCAACAATTTCCAAGTGAACCTTCCGATCCTGAGCCGGCAGCGATCCGTCCATTAAGTATTCATCTCGCGACATTAGCGGCTGCCGTTATTAAAACCACCTGTAAATCCCACACTCCTCAATGTGACTTGTCGACGCTCCACACGTACAGGGGGCGTGGGGGGCGAGGGGGCGAGCAACACTCGGGGGGCGTCCCTTCCGCCCTCGTGACTTTTGTCTCGAATCTCGGCGCACGTCTTGGACATCGAGGACACGTCTTACAGAATTAATAATAAGCCAAGAAGCCGGCTGCGGTTTGGGCCGCAATGTGGCGAAATTTCTAACCCTCATTAAGGGCCTTCTGCACTCACGGCGCGCCCGAAACTTCCAACGTTCGCGCTCGCGTTGGGCCGTTGTTTATTGGTGTTCACCATCTTGCTCCTTGTACCGGGTTTTAATAGTCGAATTAAGAATGTTGCTAACGTTCACAATTCCTGTTACGCCAGTTAAGGTAATTTATTTTACTTTGTCTCCGCAGTTTACCTGTGTAATGCTAATTATATTGGTTTTGAAACGGTTCTGCTATGGCCTTAAACTTAGTAGAATGCTCCCACTCTGTTAATCAGTTCAAATTCAGCTCAATAATAGGAGAAAAGAGATAATTATTCTACTCGTATCATCTATGAAATTTGGAATATAAGAATAACAAAAATATGAGTAAAATAGGTGGTATCTCTAAAAGAGATGTTTGTCAAACATCCTTAGAATAGAAAAGATTGCAAATACTTACAAAGCAAAGTATTAAACTATGAAAATCTGTACTACTGTATGTAAGTTGTCTATTAATTCTTTTATATTTTTAATTATTCATCCATTATCGATTTCCATTGACCTTCTACACAATGCACCACTTATTCTGACGAATATCACATTAAAATATAATAGGTATATTAAGTGTTTATTATCATTAAAATTTATAGTCTAAGGTTCAGAAGAAAACTATACACTTATTGATTAATTAACTCTATCATTATAACTACTCGTATAAGGATTTATAATCAAACTTATTTTTTCTCAGACACGAATGCACTAATTCGATTACATGGCAGCAGATAGCAGCACCAGCGATGTTTAGAGTAAGGATCCTCTGATAAAGTTATGACTTTTGACTTTAAATATATTAGTCAATAGTCAAAAAAAAAGTTTTGTTTAGATTTAAGGATCAAAGGGTTTACTTTATTATTTTATTCTCTGTCTGCACATATCAACATACTAACAAGTTCTAGTTGGAAACCTTTCATTAGCCTTATTTATTGTAATAGCTTGTACAATTAAAAAACAAATTGTAAACGCCGTTGGTTTCTATAATAAAAACAAAAAAATCCTGCCCAAATAAATCTTACCACATGGCACGCGCCTCCTCTGCGATTGAATGGGCTTAGACGATAGTCGACGCTGGCATGTATAAACTTTACATATCATCAAGATCTCCTTTGTATACAATATAGTAAGATATGATTAATGCAACTAATATTTACAATACAAGTACAAATATTGATAACTACTCAGAACAAGACTATTCATAGCAATGTTGAAATGTATTCAAACGTCTAACGTTGTTAACAAGTTGGCGACACCGCCAGGGGCTTGCTTGACAGCGTCGTGTCATGCTGGCCCTCCGGCCATGATAGTTGAGGAAATAAACAGCGGTGTAATGCTCACTGTCACTCTACTGCTGAGGTTTGGTGTAATCTGCTTGGTGTAAAACAGGGGTATAAGTTTGTCTGTAGACTTAAGAATACAATAAATTCTACAAGATAAATGACCAGGGGGATAGTAGTTCTTAAACAATAATCACCTTAATTTCAAGAATTGTCTCAAAAACTTAAAAAATATTTCATTGTTAAATAATATAACATAAGATAATGACTAAATTTGGTTGAATGCCAAATCACAAAATTGAAGGATTTGATTTCCATATTTTTAATAAATTAATTCATAAGAAACGTATTACATTACTCTCGACCTTGGCCTCAGTCGTACTCAACCCTAATATTTACAAAATCCTTACTTTATTCAATTAATATTCATTCCATAAAAGCAGTGTATTTTCTTTATTCAAACTTGAACATGCCCCTTCGTCGGAAATTTCTTAAATCGTTTACACACACATTTTAAGCAGAATGAAAACATCTTACACGAGAAATTCTCCTAAGGTAATATAAATGTAGCCGAAAGACGTGCCCATCTTTAAGCAACGGAAATTCATAATAATTTCAACGGCTGTATGGGGTGGAATCATTTTCGTAAAATCAAAAGTTCGTTTGAAATTTCAATTACTTATTCGTTCGATGCGTGTGCTGCATGCCGCTCGGAAATGAAATAGCACTTAAACATGATTTACTGTTGAAAATATATTATAATATGAATAAGACATTGTTTTCGTGGATGTGAGGTATGCACGTGTTCTCTTTGATTTATAGTTTTAATTTACTGGCGAGGTAATTGAATCAAACATGTTTATGTTTGTTATTTGGCTTATTATCTGGTATACGTTTTTCAGATTGCTTGTTTTTTATGCAGATTCATTTAATAGATTAGGTACTCGAAGATTTTTATCTCACTGATAACAATGGAATCTATAGTTAGTATAGTTAGTAATTACTAGTATTGTAACTAGTTTTAAGAAATTGTAACGAAATTTGGTCATTGAATATACTTTACTTTACTTACTTACTTTATATATCAGCCCGAATTGCACTATGATTAAAGGGTTAAATTCGTCGTGGTAACTCATGGTATGTCGTGTTCCAGGATCAACCGATTGAGATCCGTTTTCAAGCTGGCCGGCATAATTGTGCCGATCAGTGATAGATAGCCAACGCGCATTATATCCGCACCGTGACATATAATTGTAGTTGCACGAATATTTATTATTCCGGTATACATTTATATAAAATTAAACTTTGTGATATTAATTATTCATAGAAATCTAGTATGCGCAAAACATTATGAAGTCATTAACAATATCATGCTTACATACATTGGTATAAAAATATGGATTCTGCATAATGTCATGAATAGAGTCTTATTTTTGTTTTTAAAGTTATTTGGTTTTCTCAGAACTAAGTACCTACAAGCAGTAATGTCTTCCTATACAAAGCACCTACGTCCTATCCACTGACAAATTTTATTCGCCAAAATGTAGGTCCGAACAAAAACAGAACACGAAAGTTGGGCGTTACAGAGGCGTCCTCGCGAGAATTTATATCGTTTGAGAACAAGAAAACAAAAGTGGAGTCGCGCCAAAGGTACATTATCTTAACAAAGTACAGCAATTAGGTACACGTTCTACATCTGACTAATAATTTAAATATGATAAAACAAAAGTAAGACTGAGGCTAAGAATACGGCGGTGGGGTTAACTTATTTATAAATTCTGAGACGGTGGGCCGGGGCAACCCTTCCCTCGTAATGCAATAAAAGGGGCCTCTCATACAAGTATCGTCGCTTTACGTGCGCAGTGATAAAGGCTAATCCGACGCTCTTCAGCCACATTGATCTTTACTTATTACATTTGCTGATTACAACCGCGCCGCCGTACGGATTAGCTGCGAATATGCCATGTTTATGGACTACGAATCATCATTTGGGCTGATTTATTATGTAGCTTAATTGCTGTTAATGTGGATTATCAATTATGCAACTTTTCGAGGTTAGTTTGTGAACTCATTAACTCTACAGAAAGATATTATGTTTTTAGCTTTATGTGTAGAAATACGAAAGATTTTTCAGTGTCTTTTACACACAAATTCGATTTTTTTTAAGTTAATTCATAAGTATTTATCTCGGTGCCGAATTGAAACTTGCTAACCGTCGATTCACAGACATTTCCTCAGTCATAACGCCACTGTGGCTGTTTCTACTCTGTAAGCTGGTATTGCTCGTACAAGATTATGGATTGTAACTACATAGTTTCAAAATTTTGTAACAAAATATGTAAAAAACATTGCAATTTTATATCAATGTATAAAATTATGGTTGATTGCCACGTAAGGTTCTGGGTAAAATATAGTTTTATGAAACCTTATAAAATATGTGCTATTAAACCACACTATAACATCAATGGAGCTCAATTATTTCGTACCCATAGCCAATGACTATAAAATATTTTTCAGCTCCAACAGTAATTCTTCCCGACATTCACTTCAATTCAAAACACAGCGTCACCGCAACTCGAACAAAAACACTAAGTACAAGATCAATAGGCCGCAATCCTCTGAGCGTGAGTGAAACTGGGGGCTCACTCAAAGCTATAAAATTACAGATCAAAACTCTATCGACCCGGTGGCCTTTATTCCGAGTCAGCCGAGCGCACTATCAAAGAAAGTCTACTTAGGAGTTACCGTCTTAGGGTCGGCAAGTTTGTTCGCAAGGGTTACGATGCGGGCAGGGCGTAAGGGTTTTTGAATGTAAATAGTGGTGCGTAGGGCCTCGCATGAATTAAATTTAAGTAATTAATGGGCGCTGTTGTGGTCCAGAACGTTTGTACAGTATCTGCCGATAAAAGAACAAAGCTCGCGTAATTACTGCGGGAGGTCTTTGCTGGGCTGAATTGGGCATCTTCTGTAATGAAATTTAAATTTCAGATTCATTACCTTATTGTGATATTTATGTTGTTTTACTATAAGTGAAGTCGTCGTTATATTGCGATTAGATATCTACGTTATTTTTAAATAAAAATGACAAAATGCGGGTCCAGATCGTGTTATTTAAATAAACCTATACTATAAAAAAATAAAGAAATAATTTAATATCATAGAACAATTAGGCATCAACTATTCTTTTTACAAAATAAATCGCAAACTAATTAAAAACTACCGGCCGCTTTAATCTTCCTTTTATATGCAGATTATAACACCCGATACACATACATACGTAATTCTGGCGGTTCTCGCACTAATTTCATATTAACCCAGCTGGCAGCCGCTGCGGCCTAAGGGACCGCACGGGTCATTTATTAATTACAAGCACCTCCACACGTCGCTTGGGGGAAGTCAACAGCCGAAGAAAGGGACGCTATATTTTAAGACGTCATCGTCATCTGGTCACAGTGTGCCGCGTGAATTATTTGCCGGCGTTTCGCATACCGAAGGATATTAAGGTATACTAATGTGTTATGGTGAAGGGATTGTTTTAACTAAGGGAAATATTTTGTTTGTGTTTGCCATTAACTGTTGGAACACAAAATACAACTAATTAACTATGCCTAAATGAGGTAATAATTTTCTCGTTTTATTTTATTCTTCTTATTTAGTTACGACTGTCTCGGTGTCGTAGTTGTATTACGGTACCATTACAAAGCTGACGTCTCGTCCTCGAATCCCGAGTCGGGGAAAGTGATATTGAATTTTTCTATTCGATATCAGCCTGGAGTCAGGAATTTGTGCCTGGTACGGCGATAGGCTCGCCCCCTGTCACATCGTAGGAGAAAACATACAAGGCGAAATATGTGTGTTCTGGTAGCACCTCGGCCCACCCTTTCTGGAAAAAATGGTTGAGTTTATATACGTGTCTTATTTATTTCTTTTTTTATGTTGCAATTTTCAACTTACACTTAGTTTCCTGACCGATTTAAAGTTAAATTACCTCTTAAAATAACTTGAACAGTATAAAAATATTAACATTTATCTAAATACTACAAATTACAAAATCGAATACACTTTTAACCCTTCAAACATCAATTACAAAGATCAAGGGTCACTAAGGCACCCTGTTATTTAGCGCGTTGTTATTAAAGCGAAGTTTGATCGTGGTATCCTCAAATTACTAAGAGTGGATGGTAAGTTGGCGCGTCTTGAAGCCGACGCCGTAGATACGTCTATCGGCCGGTGACGTGATCAAAGCGTTCCGAGTTGGGAGTCTGTAATCGACGAAACGCCAAACTCGTCAGGCTAAGGTGTTTCAGACTGCAGTGTTAAGTAACTGCTGACTGACCGCTTTGAGGGTTTAGTTGTGAAAACTGTTTTATGTAGTAAAATTGTATAAGACCGTTTTTTGTAAAATGTACTTACTAACACAAAATCTAAAATAAATATAAATATTCGATAAACCAATTATCTCTTATTGTTAAAATCGATTTTATTATAAATACGTGGAAAACCCTATTTATTATACATACTTTTCCAAGAAAGTGAATATCATCCACCATTACTTGGTAGTAAAAATAAACTTCGACAGTGTGTAAACGTGGCCGATGTGAAACGGCATTTGTTCGGCGTTAAATATTCAAAGAACAAGACGGGGTCGGCGCAAGTCTCATGGGCCGAAAAGACCCCAGCCGGCGAAGTCGGGGTTAACCCGCGAGCACTCATGCGTCCCTAATTTCCGATTTGTCGACCTAAAGGGTTGACTGATTAGCATCTGACTTGTCACACCGCATCATTCTACCTTTGTTGTTGACGACTTGCAAATTTGTTTTCATTGATATCATGCCGAACGTGAAATTAGTATTATTGATTATGATCTTGCTCGGATTTCCCTTGTTCTACACGTGGTGTGACGGAGTAGCTTGGGTAGAATAGATGTGACGTGGTTTTTAATCTTTCAGTACTATTTCTAAGGAAATGAACTTGCCTTCGTCAAACATGGGTAGCATTTGTCTAGTGTAAGATAAAATAAGTTACTAAAATGCTGACAGTATGCATGGGCTGTGAACCGTGAGGTTCTGGGTTTCCCAGGCCAAGGACCCACACTATGCAAGTTTCGTGGCTGTAGTTCACCAACACTGTCTACTCTCTCAGGGGTAGAGGATGCCTCCAATAAACATGTATGCATAAAATAAAATATGTGTATAAACTTCATTTGCGCACCGCAGACTATGCGATAAAAAGAGTTAGTTAGGGACACAAAGGCAAAATTATAGAAACTTTTTCTAAAGAATATCTTCACAGATTATGTCCCATTGAAATTCAGCATGTGCATCTGCAGAAAACAAGGTGATTCAGACGTTCTATTGGCGACATACGAAAAACTTTTCAAACTTATTAGCGATCTGATAGCGCGGCCCAATTGAATTTCTCGGTCTATTCAACTACGCGCTCAAATTATGTGACAGGTATAGCAGATTCTTTTGTTTCCATTGTGCTTTAAACTAATGGTTCTTTTGTAAAATGTGATTATTATCGTTTGTAAAATAGATAACTGCCTCGGTGGCGTAGTTGTATTACGGTACGGTTACAAAGCTGAGGTCTCGGGTTCGAGTCGGGCAAAGTGATATTGGATTTTTCTATTCATTATCAGTGCGGAGTCAGGAATTTGTGCCCGATATGGCGATAGGCTCGCCACCTATCACATCATGGGACGGAACATACAATGCGAAATGTGGGTGTCCTGGTGGCGCCACTGCCTACCCCTTCGGGGATAAAGGCGTGAGTTTATGTATGTATGTAGTAAAATAGATAATTTTATGGTCTTTGTGGGCAATAAGATTAAGATAAGGAGGTCTTGTAAAAACATTAGTAGCTCTCGCAGTTACAGTATGAATGAGTATGATCGACTGAGGTGGTAATCTTTTTGGCCGTAGATCGTTTTGGTTAAACATATTTATGTAATGAAAAGTAATGTAAAAGACATGCAAATAAAATGTTCGAATTTATTTAATTTATAAATCTATTATTGGATAACAGTCTCGAGTCTAGATAAATATTCATTTATTCATTGTTTTTATTTATCAGACCACTTGGTATGTATCTGTGTCCACAATATTTTACGTTGTAGCTTATTTAATATCTATCTATTTTGTTACGATTTAATTTCTAAATCCTTAATCACCACATCTTCTCCCGCAGTAATAATTACACACGTTTTTCCCCAAATGGTATATTGTCATGTCATGTATTAAGTTCCGCTGCATTACTTCGCCAAAGACACGTAATCCTGCAAGTCCACAATGTGACGCCTCATGAATTTCTCATTTATCATCACCGCCACCTTATAAACACTTATTGTTATTTCTTTTCTTGTATAATGTCGCTTTATACAGCATTTTAGATGTTAGTAATGGAGAAACACCCTGTTGCCCTGTCCATTATGTTTTTGGATGATAATATGTATGATACTGAAAGAAATAAAGCAGAATTATTTACAGGTCTGTGGCATTTTGACGATGTAGATTAGAAATTCAAATAATTCATCAGGTTAACAATAAGATATTTTTTAAATTATTTTCATTTTTCTTAAAAATAAGTACTGGTAGGTTTTGTAATGGCTAAAAAAAAAACAACAAATTCAATGGCCAGTGCAGGCGGTCGGTGGACAACGCAGGTTCGAAATTCAAATCATAATATCATAACCAATTAAATACCCTGACGAAATATCTACTGCTTCATATATTTTCGGGTGACTTTCTTAGCAAGTTATCTTCTCTAAATATGAGCAGTTGAATAAGTAACGAAATTTATATCAACAATACGTACTGGCAGGTTTTGTTAGCGCTGGAAAAAGAAAAAAATTGCTAGCCAGTGGCAGGCGGTCGGCGGACAATGTAGGTTCGAAATTTAAATAGTCCGGCGCGCTGTCGGTGGCGACGTATCGGCTGTCACATTACCGCCCCCGCTGGCGTGGTGTTATTATCAAACTTTTGAAGGGTCTCCGGTCGCCGGCGCGACGCCGACCCGCGCCGCCCCGGAGATGGATGATAGGAAACGCTGGAGTATGCTTTTTTCTCGCAGATTTTCGGAGCAATTTGCGGCCAGTATTATGGTGCAGTTTTTAAATGTTGTGTTCTAAGTTTGAAGTTTTAAGAAAGTTATTCTGATTGCTATTTTGAGAGTTTTCGATCTCACTCTCAATAACTTAGACTCGAAATAAATATAATTGGATCTGTTTTGGGGCGGAAATTAAACTCACGGTCTCTTTTTGCTTTTGGAAACTGATTCTGATTATGTCAGTCTCTGGGTTTCGAGAATGGTCTCTGAACCAGGATGGCATCTTCCGACTTCCACTACCTATATACAAATATAAATACTAATTAATACAATATACCATGCTTTATTTACATCAGTCATAGTTATCAAATTACTCATAATATTATTCACGCAGGAAATATTTTAGATAAAATTTATTCTAAATTGAAATAAAACGCATCAACTCAACCATTAAACACAAAAAGGGAACAAAAAAATCTACAAAAAAAAAAACAAACGAAATCCCAGTCCCTCTCCACACTAAGCTATCAGCTGACCGTACAGTCCAGGAGACGCATATGGTAATTCCTTATTCCAATAGGAAATAGAGGCGGTCACTCGCAATAATCCATCACGGCCGGCCACCGGTTATTTGTTTGCGCCGGTTGGCCATGTTTTATGTCATTTTACGTATTCCTTACAGGTTTTGATAAATATTTGTTTCGGCCAACTTGGGAGACATGTACTGGAATTGAATATCCGGAATGGGGAATAGCTTTGGTGATTGGCGTGGACTGGTACGTGATCTTTTTGAGTTTCGTATTTGATATTCGTTTATAGATATTGTATACATAGATATGGATTAATTTGTGGGTGTTGTTGGCGTTTGTAGCCTAAAAACAGCTTGTGTTTATTATTCGTGAAATTCGTTAATACCACTAGTGGTAGGTCTTATTGGTGGTAGGTCTCTCATATGTGAGAGGTCGCCTGGGTACCAGCGCAATATCTATTTCTCCCGTCAAACAGCAGTGTAAATTCAATGTTGTTTTCCGGTTTGAAGGACATTGTAGCCAGAGTAACTGCTAGTCATAATGAGACTTAAAATCTTATGTCTCAGAATGGCGAGCGCAGTTGAATGCAAAGCATTGTTTTGTAATTCATGGTGTTGTTTGATTTTGCTACTGTCCATGAGCGGTCGTATCGCTTACCATCAGGCGAATGGCATGTGCCCGTCTCGCCATTCAATTTTCTGGGCTTAGAGGTTGATTTGATGAAATTCCAGCTGTAACATAAGAGGCCACGTAGTCGTCTCCTGCACTGATTTCAATATTTTGGATGTTACAAATGTTTGTGGCGACAGTGTATGCTTTAGTGTATTACAGCTGTAAAATGTATTTTTTTTTTAATTAAAACTCAAAATCAAATATTATTGGGAAACATTCAAATTAAATTTACTAACATAGTCTATAGATTAAATTGTTTCAGATATAATCAAAAATATATCCAAGAGTCACATACAGTGTACAAACTGTTACACGAAACCTTGTCGCGGAATCAAAAACTACTAGAGATATTTCAGTCAATAATATCCTCATAACACATAGCTTGAAGCAGCTTTAAAGACTTCATAATAATATACAACAAATTCAGCTTTATTCATAGACAGTTTTAAAACATATTTTCGTTTCAGTTTTTCCCGACAAACAGCAGTGTAAATGCACTGTTGTGTTCCGGTTTGAAGGACATTGTAGCCAGAGTATCTACTGGACATATTGAGACTTAACATCTTATGTCTCAAGATGGCGAGCGCAGTGGATTGCCAAACATTATCTTGGAATTCATGGTGTTGTTTGGTTTTGCTACTGTCCATGAGCAGTCGTATTGCTTACCATCAGGCAAATGCTCGTTTCGCTATTCATTGCAATAAAAAAAAAAGTTAACGAATGTTTTGTCACTTTCGAACGACTTTAGAATTAAGTTTGAGCGAAGAAGACAAAACATTCGATAGCTAAAATGGTTTTATAACTATCTATGAGCAAGGCCGATACTATTTAAAGGCAGAGTCTAGTTAAAAACCTGGCGCACCTCTGGGTCGACGCGTGATTATGACGCAACACACCGCGCGCAAAGGATCGCATGCATACAGAATGGAGCTTATCTGTTATGCATAATGTGAGACCCCGAGGTGGGCAAAATATTGCACTGCCCGGGTAAACAAACGTTATAACTACAGGATGTTCTGTATTTTATTTCTAGATGTATAAATATAAAAAAATATTTGAAATGAGTTTTGATATTGTATTTAAGTTGGAAGGTGATTTCAAATAATTTAGAGGGTTATTGAAAATATCATAACATATTATCATAATTTATTTGGTTAATTTTATTTGAATCGGTTATTTAGTAAATATAAAAATAGACTGTTGTACTGTCGATATCGTGCAAAAGTTTTTTTCAAGTAAAATTATAGGCTGAACAAATGTTGGACTAAAGTCAAAACGAACATATTTCTAGAAAGAGACGAATTAATTACTTTTTGTTTCTTTCTGTTATTTACAATTATTTATTATGCCGTCTCAAAAACACTTGGTGTGGTTAAGACATTTTGACTTTTGACTGGCCACTTATTCGGAGAAGTACATTCTTCCATCATTCCAACGTAAAGCAAGGTGGTGGAGCACTAAATGCCAATACAAAGACATATTATAGTTTGATGGAACATATTTACGAATATTAAAGAATTGACGAGCAAAATGAAGAAAAGCCTAAAATAAAACTAAATAAAACAGTACAATTTTGTATAATATTTATCGCAAAATAAACTACATTACTTTTCCAAATCTAAATAAAGTGACGATAAAACATTTACCATACGAACTTGTAGGAGCACGTCGCGAAAACTTCGGTATATTCATAAAATCTTAAAAAAAACACGCTGTACGTGCGCCAGTGGCGACAAACCCACATGTGTCTACGTCAAGTTGTGTCAGCCTGATGGATTTTGTTCTCTGATTCTATTACTGTTTTTTATTTGTCTACCAAATGTTGCCGATCTATGAATATGAATGTCACAACTGCGTCAAGATAAAGGGCCGTGTATATTGACGGGTTGGTGGGCAAATTTGATCAAATATTTGGTGGATTTTGTACTACGAGTATTTGAAAGATAGGTGATTTTGATAGTGGACTTAAGGATAATTGTAGTACAAAGTTGTTTGTACCGTCTTTAATTACACTATGATATGAATCGAATTTGATACATAGCAATTTGTTGGTATAGTAACTATGAATATTGTTTTTTACAGATTCTTCGTTTGTGTTGATATTAGTAATTTTGCAGTCATAATATACTTTCTTAGAAAATCAACACGTCCCAAAAATACCACATGTATAACTGCAAATTTAAATAAAATTAGAAATATGTTGAATTAAAATAATATAATTAATGCAAAATGACATTTGTAGGTGTAAAAAGGTGAGAAGCGCGATAATCTTGCGGCGCCACCTGCTCAGTGAGTAATGAGCGCGATTACTTACCGTCGCATCTCCTCGCGGGTACGTCAATGGGATTACACACCGCTGGATTCACCCCTTGAGTTTTTCTTTTGGATCTCCCTTTTTCTTGTTTGCATAACTTATATTCATACCTAGGACTTTTTGGAACTAACATGTTTTTTCAAAAAAGTCGCTGCGTGAATCATCAATCCTGAATCAATACCTAATCATGCAGGTTAGGTACCAGAAAAATAAATCAATGTAATAATTAGCAAGAAAACTGTAAATGATTCCTACTACCATTTAATTCTGTATGTACAGATGTTGACATGTCGATGTTTTTAAATAAAATATTTAATTAACACATACAAATAAATGTCAATTATTGACATTGAACTGTAATAAGTTGGGCGACACGTATGGAAATTACCTTTTTTAACATATTTTTTTTGCGGTATGTACTCAAGTGGCAGTGGCCGTATACCGTCATGTATGTTGCTTACCCTTTTTATCTATAAGATATTTATGCTATTTACAACAATATCTGCAGAAACCTTATTTTAATCTATCCTCCCTTGATCAAGCCCAAGCGACTTCCAATATAACAGTTTAAAATCAAACGCTCCTCAGATCGGTTTCCAATTAACACCGCGTCAGTTCAGTCTCATTATATTTTTAATTTGGGGGTGGAATGTTAAATTAAACCGGGCGACGTCAAAGGACAAGCCTGGCTGCTATTAGAGCTAAATAATTAAAGAATTCGACCGTCTTCGCAGTCGTTAGAGGCATTAAGAGACCGCTCTGCTTAACTTTGTAATTTTGATTTGGGTACTCTGTTAAGTTAGCGTTGATTATGTACGTGATTTGTTGCGTGTATTCTTTTTTTTAATAAAAGTAATTGTAGTTACAGCACAGTGACAATAAACTGTCAATATAATTCCAATTTTACTGGTAGGTCCGTCATATGTGAGAGGCCTCCTGGATAGGACCAATGCAATGTCTATTTCTCCCGCCAAACAGCAGTGTCAATGCACTGTTGTGTTCCGGTTTGAAGGGCATTGTAGCCAAAGTAACTACTGGACTTAATGAGACTTAGCATCTTATATCTCAAAATCACAGGTGACTTATCTTATTTCATCACAGTTAAAATGAAGTATAAAATACGTCATTAACCAATATAAACACTCGTAAATGCTGAATATATTATTCTTAAGAAACGTTATTAATATAGTGAATAAGCAAACTCGATGCATGTGAATATCAATTTAGCGTCGCTGTGAGACCCTGTTTGCATACAAACAAGGTCCCTCATACTCCAGCGTGCTTTAAACTTCTCTGCACCGCAACAAATAAACCTCACTTGGCCTCCCCTACACTATTAAAATGTAAAGTAAAATATTTTAAAGATATATTTTAATCCCCTCTTGCGCAGGTTTTAACTGTTCAAAATCACTGCTTTGCAGTCTTATTTAATTTTATCAAATTACCAAAGATTCATCATAAACCATGATCACTTATCAATTACCATCAAAAGGACTCATGATAGTGTATCACGCTTCGGAATCAGCCTGGGTATATCTGTTATTGACTAGGCCATATTTTGCATGTAGATTTTCCATTCGATTTACAATGTATTTACGTATTTGTAGCACCAATATAAAAATACTCAATGGCACTTACCCTGCCATTCCCCATCCTTTAAGACGAGCAAAACATTTAATTTCTGCAGGTGTTGTGTGAGTAAGCATCGACTAGTGTTTGCGCTTTTAGTATACGCTAAAAATTCTAGTTCTGTAAAGCACAACTAAACTCCTATCTCCCGGAGTATTTTGTTATATTTAATCAAATCTTCTGTCACCTTCACGCTTGTCCATAAAACATGGAGCGTCAGAGGTGTCGTTTGCACGCTGGATATTCAGACGGAATAAATCCGGGTGCCTGGGTCTACAGGGCCCCGGGGAGTGATCTCAGCTGAGATGACCGCTCTGGAAATACTCCACACTTAGATTAGCCGTTCTTATTATGAAATGTTTATAAACCAGCGTTTCGACGCCGCGTTTGGAACGCTAGGTTGAACGGGTCTTCATTAAGTTGAAATTATAAGTAATACATAGGTATTACTTATTAGGCAAACAAAAACATATTGTTGTTTACGATTAGAAATCATAGGATTTGTAATCGTAAGTGACAATATGTTTTTGTTTAACTAATATTGTGCTTACAATAATATTATAATTAATTAATCCTGTTACGTACTAAAATGCAACATAATGATTATTACGGTATCACCCACTTCTCCAATACATCTTGAATAAGTTTGAAACTCCGGATTGTATTAATAACAACACACGACTTCTCTCATAACTTAGATACCGAATTAGGTCATCATAAAAATAAAATTATCATAAAAATAAAATTGTCATACATTTTTCAGGATTTTATTTACACTAAAACTGTGAAGTTCTATCACTAAATACTAACTATTCTTAAGATAAAACCTGTAACACATACATAGAGAATGCAGCGTTAGAACGCCGGTCTATGTAGCATTGTAATGTCGCAGACAAATGACGATTCATCCCAGCAGTGGCTTGAGGGAACGGGGTAATGTTTACATTTTAATGTAAGAATACCGAGAGCGACACAGCGCGCTCGTTAAGGGGATCATTCCACGTTCGTAACGCCTAATAAACTCTTTTTTGCTTTCTGTATTAATGAGCCGAGATTTGGCGAGTAATTTTTGAACTCTAAAGAGATTGTCTCAATAATTTGAAAAAAATGTCACGAAACTTTAGATTAAAATATAGCTGAAACTATATATCAAACAATAAGAATATTTCTTTTTTCTTTTATAACAAATATATTATTGACCTAGAAGTACCGTAAAACTTTCTGGCTTCCTATCGACCGTGTATGGATTTTATGTAAAAATAAATAACCCTTACACCTAAATTACAAGTCTTATGTTGTCAGTATCATAAACTATGTGAAAATTTTGATCACACTGTACTCATACTAGACACAAATGTTTATGGGACTCAAAAATACTTATCTCAGTGCGGAGTTCAAACCGGCGGCCTCTTGCTTCACAGGCGGCGTCTGAACCAATAGCGTATTGAGACTCTCATAAGTCTTATAGAAGAAATAATAGATGAATTTGCTATATATTACTTCAATTTTAAAACAAACGCCTGACTAACAAAAACCTTTCATTAACATCCTTGACCTAAACTGAAAACTAATAAATCCAAACTTAATAGTTTCCTTCGTTATAACTCAATACTCAGATCATAATTCCAATTATAAGAGCACTTAAATTTTACGAGTATCGAATTCTGAAAACTTAAACTCTTTCGATAAAAGCAATAAAAATATTAAATCAACGCAATAAAGGGGCAATAACAATTTCAGTTAATATTAATCGTTTTTCTTCGCGGACCCTTCCGGGAGTGCGGGCCGATTTGCTTTATTTTCCCTTTTATTTGTCCCTGAGGGATAACTATGATATATTTATTATTACAGCAAGACAATTTGAAGACACTCGCGAGATGTATTAGCGATATATACCGACATTTTTGCGAGCAATATAATGTTATTGGATTTTTCTATTTGTCTGTTACTTCGACCAGTGAGAGATGACCAGCATACTCTATTTGAATTGTACTGCTTTGTACCAACTTTGTCTTGTCACTATAATATACAATTCACTATAATACAAAAAGAAAAAAAAGAAAAAAGAATGTATAATATTTTCGCTTTTTTCTAACATAAATAAGTACCCAAATTAACAATAAAATATCTAATGTTTTGCATGAATAATTTATAGCACTGACAGAAACCTGTATTATCAGCTGTTACGTCGAAGCATTGGAAGTCATGCAATCTACCCTATACGATTGTTTTGTCAGTCAGAACCGTTTTATCTGTCACGAGTACCCTTCTGGTTTCCTGCGCTTCGTCGAACGAGTTATAAAACGCACTCGAAAAGGCACTTGCAAACAAAATTCACACTTGCAATCGATACTGCAAATAAAAGCTGACGAAGCCGGTTGGTTCCTACGATACATCCCGCTAACGACCAAACTGCGTCCTAATCACGGCACGTCAAAAATGGATATTGGAAATTGAATTCGCAAGCAGAGTTTCTTTTTTTTTAAATGCAAAGGGCGAGGGCGCGTACAAATGGCCAGATCAACTCAATAAGGGGTACGGCGACGTGTTTACCCGGAACCCGCAAACTGTGTGGGTGTTTTTTTACATTTTTTCAAACGTTATTTACCCGGTGTCGTAAAGGCATTGTGCGCTCGGACAATGGTCGGGGTTTATTTTTTTTTTCTGCGATACGATTTTTGTTCTTTGCGGACAGCGTTATGAATTTCGATTTTTGAATGTGATTAGAATGCTTTGAAATGTGCACTCCATTCGATACTAGTTATCGCAATAATGCGCAGATTCCGATTACATCACCCACACATTGCGAAAGTTCGATTGACTTTTTAAATTGCATCAGACGTTATTTGTATCAAATGTTTGGACTTGGAAATTGCACTTATTAGACATAAAATTGAATACCACTAGTACATCAGGAAGTAGGGAAGCTTGTTCCTTATATATTTTCACCAAATTCATAGTTTATTCTTCATTTATTTAATCATATCTGTTAAGATAATCACTTCTCATTAGTGCACTTACTATCATATGCCGTTAAGGTTTACTGACCCTTATCTCATCTTGACTAATATTTCGCATTTTCATAGTTCATTTAGTTTTATTACATCCACGAACTTAATTATGCACCGAAGCGCCACCTGACGTGGAAACTATTATAATATTATTAGAGCCAGTGTAGTGGCAAGGCAAGACGAGTATGCATCGCTAAGACGAGGGTGACAACCGCACACCCTAATGTGTTTATGTAAATTTGCAATCCCTATCTAGCTGTGTGCGTTGGGCCTACCTGTATTTACCTAGGCTGCTCAGGTACGCTATACAATTTGAATTTGGAATCTTCGTTGGAATTTGATCTTTAATTATCGCTGAACAAATGTTGTGCCAAATATTTGTTTCAAATCATCGTTGGAATGCTTCTGCCTTTTTATAGCATAAAATCTTATTATATAGAACCTTTCTATCCAAGTTTCTATATAGTAAACTTAATCGCATGCCGACGATACGAAGAAGATTGTCTCCTACGATGGAGTATAATCGAATTTATATTGCTTTGTGACAATAATGAGTCCGGTTCTTTTTGCTTTCCTTACAAATTAGCCAACATACTAGTAAATATAGAGCAATTGATAAAATTAATTAGAATTACATCACACACGCAATCAACAACACAATTGTTAATAATAACAATATGTTTATATCGTATGAAAGCCATATTCAATGACAAATCATTAACGATATATCTAGGTACTTACATACATACATAAACTCACGCCTTTATCCCCGAAGGGGTAGGCAGAGGCGCCACCAGGACACCCACATTTCGCCTTGTATGTTCCGTCCCATGATGTGATAGGGGGCGAGCCTATCGCCATATCGGGCACAAATTCCTGACTCCGGGCTGATAATGAATAGAAAAATCCAATATCACTTTGCCCGACCCGGGACTCGAACCCGAGACCTCAGCTTTGTAACCGTACCGTAATACAACTACGCCACCGAGGCAGTCATGGTACTTGATGGGCAAAAATAAGCCATATTAAATGACATCCAATCGCCAAAGTAATAGCTACTCTATAGAAAGAAAAGCACAGTAAATAAAATATAAAGGAAGTACAACCCAGCCATTGATTCCGCGCACCTCGAGCAGTAATCATTCATCGTTTCATGGTACATTAACCCATTTTTCACGCTCCGGCGAGTACGAAATTTTTTGCCGATGCAATAGGTATATGCAAGCGCAGTTTATGTGGAGAAAGAAGCATGAATCTGTTGAATATTATTGTATAAAGATACTTCTAAATACTACGAAGAATGACTTTAATGCGCTTTAGGGAAAAGTATTGTGAAATTTAGATGAAGTATTTAGTAACAATAACGTATCCATTAGCGAAAGATGTTTGTCTTGGTGTTCGATAAAGTTATTTTACCGGTCTGCTTACAAAATATACATAACAGAAAGAAATAAAGAAAAACGATGTATTAGTCACACACGCAACGTATTCGACATGGTTCATATACAATCACAATAATAAATAAAAACCCAAAATAGCTCGACATAAAAAACAAAAAAATTCACGCGACACTCCGGTGTATATCACTAATCAGTATGAAAGATTTCTAACTATCATTTACGCTGGTCATATTTAGGCGGATTTGAACTCCTACCCACCAGCTGATAATAGCAATTGAGTGCAGTTGCAGCTGGTAGCTGGTACCTGGTCGTAGCTGGTGATGTATAGGGCCCGGTCTATTAAATTATCGGCTCATAATTCTTGTTTTAGTGGAGGTATTGGTATAATTGACAGCCTCCGTGGCGCAGTTGGGTAGACGGCGCCTATGAAACGAGAGGCCGCGGGTTCGATCCCCGCATCGAGACAAATGTTTGTGAGAACCACAAGTATTTGTTTCGGGTCTGGGTGTTTGTGAGACTGAAAAGTCTCTCGTAGTTCCTGATACCCACGACACAAAACTCTATCTTAGTGTGGGGTTAGGACTATGTATGTGACTGTTGGGTGTATTTATTTACATCATTTTATTTATTTATAAAAAATGATAAAAATAAATAAATAAATATATACACCCAACAAGCACATACGTAGTATTGACCCCACACTAAAATCGAGTCTTGTGTCGTGGGTATTAGGAACTACGAGAGACAATTTGGTCTCACTAACTCCCAGACCCGAAACAAATACCTGTGGATCACACAAATATTTGTTTCGGTGCGGGGATCGAACCCGCGGCTTCTCGTTTCACAGGCCGGCGTCTAACCAACTGCGCCACGGAGGCTGTCTAAAACTAAAACTAAAACCTTTTTCAAATCACGGTATACAAATTAAAAATCTTTTAAATATTGTACAATATAAGTATCCAATTGATAACATTTTTGCATATGTTTATAACAGTTATATCGATTGTATTATTAAATTGTATAATATATTAACATTATGATTCTACGTTTATGATTACGCTATGATAGAACCGCGTATGAAAAATTATATAACGTTAGTTCCTTCAGCGATACATAGATGGCGCTGTACGCTCCACATTTTCCTCGTCGAATGTAAATATCCACTACGGTGAATGAAAATATGTTCATGTTTATTTAATTCATATAAATTATTCTAAGAACTTTTGAAAATGTGGACATACTTATTTGAACGTACCTACTTCGTTTTAACAGCATTTTTTTCTGTTATGGTACTGACCTACGCCAAAAACATAGTGAACAGATTACTATATTTATTAAAAGATTTCAAAGATTTGTATAAAAATGTATACTATCACATGATTAAAAGCAATAACATTGTTGAATTAACGAATTAAGGATTAATAAACAATAGTAATTACTAATGAACCTACACTAAAATACAAATTTTATGTTGAGGTTATAAGAAACTAAGAGAGATTTTTTGGTTTCACAACACCCAGTCCTGAAGTATGTAGGTCACACAAGCATTTCGATGCGGGGATCGAACACGGGCCACTCATTTCGCAGTCGACGTCTTAACCAACCAGTCGTAGAGACTTTCAAGAATACCATGAGCCTACAGTATCTTAAATTCATGTTTAAAACCTATTAGCTATATTCCATATTATGTCCAAGTAATTTTTAAGTCACATAATTAGTCCAATTGCAGCATGTATATAGGTGAAATGTAGGGTTGTCGAATTATTTACAATGCTCAATAATCTACTTTGTGTATGTATTTCTGTTCGCAACATTCATATGAATTTATTAAGTCTAAATAAGTGTCCGCTTTGGGTCGCTCGATCCTTATCACATCTTAGGACGAAATAAGGTCCGCAATTAGTTAGTTTCAGAAGTGGCACATTTGCCTATCCCCGTATACAATTTAAACACATTTGGCAATACCAATATACACTTGTAAGTGCAGTTTGACGTTATATGTATTAACATACCTAACTAGGGCAGTGTCCCTGATTGACTATCACAAATAGAGTGCAGATGTGAAAGCCTATCTTCTATCCTGTGCATGTGAAGCTAAATAAAACTGCATCTCACACCCCGGCTCATGCGCTCGCAGCCGCTTATTCCTAGCCGAGCTTTAATAATAAAGAAGCAATAAAGAGCCGCGTCCTTACCCGTTTTCAATAAACACCTTTATCGATTATTCAGTCCGTCGTCCATACTTACAGGCTCGGAGCTCCGCCATAGACAGAGAGTTGGCAAACTAATTCACGACACAGGCATAGCTTGCGCTGGGTGGCTGTAGGTGGTCGCCAGGCGATAGCCGGTGGCCGCGGGGAGGCTGGGGCGCGGTGGGGAGCGGGGTGCCCGCCCGGGGAGGAGGGGGCGTACTCGCGGCTGGGCGGCGCCGACCAATCGCCGCGCACCACCCACCCGACCCCGCCTACCTCACCTGCGCCACACCATTAAGCCCGCTTTCCTCGTACTTTTTTCACGGACCTCGCATCCGTTCGCTGGCGCCGTCTTTATTTTATTTTCTCCTTTATGCCTCCTTCCCGGCTCGCCTCCTATTTTACGCCCGCTGCCGGCGTAGGTAGAAAAACCTTTTGTGAATACGAATGCTGAGCAGGTATTACGCTCGTTAGTTACGGCCGCCTGATATGTAAAGTAAATAAAGGCTCCTTTGAGCGGGTAACGAAGCCGTGGGCCCGCGCTATACGTACCCTGTACATCGACACGTCATAAACCTAAGACTAATTAAAACGTGTACAGCGAGCAGGGCGCGGCGCGAGCGCGAGGCGCGGCGGAGAGTAGGCGCAGACAAAGTTGGGTTTACGAGCGCTGCGTCGCGCGGTGCGGCCGGTAATAAACTTTTAACTTCCACATCGATCCGCAAAAAGTTACCGACGAAAGTAATCCCGTCCAACCTTGCTCCACATTTTGTTTCAGCGGCCGTCGAGCCGTATGCAAGTGTCCCTACCAGGGTGAACGATCCCCACATCGATGAACTTCAACTGAACTTGGAAAAAACTTGCTCGGAACTTTGTTCGCGCCGCGTGATTAGGAAGACTTAGTTTTGAAGTGAGTTGGGAACTGTTTTTTTTTTTCAGTTTTGAAAGTGGGTGGCTCAGTTTATGATCCGGGTGAAAGTCGCGGCGGATCGATGAACTCAGCCCGGGGTCAACCCTGCCGATCAAAGTTTGCGGGACTAATAACCGAATTTAATACGCGAGGGCCGCTGCACTCTGTCTGCTCAAGAGCTACGATAAGGGACCGCTACTAAAACTATTCATGCGGAATTCACAAGCACACGAAGGGAAACCTTTACGTGTTATCAACATTTTTTATTTATTTACCCATAACAAAGGTTAATGGATTAGTAATTAATATTATAAAGTAAAACGAGTAGCTATAGCAAAAACCATCATATTTTTTACATTAAAACTAAACTTTCAAAAATATAAGATGTACGGGCTAGCGCCGTACATTTGAATTGTCAGCAATTCATAAAATAATATTGTTTACGCAGTTAGTACACGATCGATTGTCATCCGCGTCGCGTGCGCTCATAGCTAGCATTTTCATATCCATTACTTTAGTTAAATAAATCATATAAGCAATAAATCATATTAGCAAGCTATACAACCTTTTACTAAACCTTACATGGTCCTTCGAGCCTTCGCATAGGCGAGACCGATTTCGTGTGTGCGAAAGAACTAGCGTGGTGGTGGAGCACAGTTCGAGCAAGCAGCGGTTTATCCAAGTAAGATCTTTCCAATTTTAATATCTTAATATGGAAGATTTGCTGATTAGCCAAGGTACACTCATTGACGCTATTAGGAAACTAGGCGTGAACTTTAGCAAGGATGGAGCAGAACGAAAGTCGACGAAAGACTACTTCAACAGGAAGCTGGTGGCACTAGAGAATTATTGGAAGGAGTTTGAGAGCAACCATGTCGAACTTTCGAGGTATGATATTCGGGATGAGGAATACCATATTAACGGGGATTACGTACGGACTATGGCGCTGTACAAAAATCTGAAAGAGAGTATTATTGAGCAACAAGAGAAACATTCTCTAAGAGTCAAAGGTGTAATGGTAACACCGCAGCCTACAACATCAAAACAACAGGATAGTGGTGATTATACAAGCCAAGAAGAACATACGACCCAAAAAATAACCGGGCAACAGTCCGGTGGAGAATCGTCATCTTTTCAAGAGCACATATCCAGAGGGGTATCAAGTAAGTTAGACGATATGTTGAGAAAGCAATACGTGAATTTTAAGGCATTTTCTAGGACAGTAGCTGGTCTTGATTTAAGCGATATTAATGAGAAGTGGGAGTTCGACGATGCATTAAGGAACCTAAAGTCCCGTTGGTCGGTGATCGACACCCTCCATTGGGAAATAGAAGCGGAGCTAAACGGCGAAGACCCACCTTATCAGGGGGTATTTTTTATGCACGAAGAAACCTTTTGTAATTGGAAAAAACAAATAAATAAGAAGATGTGGGCAGTACATCACAGAGAAAAATCTACACCAATCATGGATACTCCCAGTTTTGATGGCAAATTCAATCAGTGGACGTCGTTCAAAGATTTATTTTACGAGTCGGTTCACAATAATCCATGTCTTTCGAACGCCCAGAAAATGCAGTTTTTAAAAAGTAAACTGAAAGGAGAAGCTGAAGGTTTAGTTCGTCATTTACCAGTAAGTTCGAATAACTATGAAGTATGTTGGGAAATACTAAATAATCGTTACGATAACAAGAAACGTATTTTTACTTCTCATATAAATTTATTGCTGAGCTCGCCAAATATCCAACAACAATCTGTAGGACACATTAAGAAGCTCCACGACTTGACACTCGAAAATCTACACGCAATAAAAAATCTAGGGATCGACATCAGCACATGGGACCCTCTTTTGGTTCATCTTATATCCCAAAAACTTGATTCGGATACCCACGCCGATTACATAGAGTCGTTGAAGAACCCGCGTGAACTTCCGGTACTACAGGATTTCATCGATTTTCTGGAAGCAAAATTTACAACCCTGGAATCAACATATCGAAAACAGGAACAGCATATATCAAAAACTATTATTCCTAGGGTTAATGCAAACAATGGAAAATTTAAAAACTACAATAATCAAAAACCTATTTATGCACCAAATAATAACTATATGAACCAAAAATCATCGTGGAAGTCCGCGCCGCAGGCACTGAGCGGATATGGTATCAAGTGTCTTTTATGTAAACATACCGATCATTTATTATATCAGTGTAAGGAATTTATTGGCATGCCGCATGATTTAAAACTAAAAACAGTAAATCAACTGAATATTTGTAAAAACTGTTTATTCGACCACAATGGAAAAAATTGTTTTTCAACCAAAAGGTGTCGCAATTGCAAGTGCAAGCACCACACTTTATTGCACGATGCATGCCAGCAAGCCGTGATGTCAACGTCAGCTTCGGAATCGGCGAAACACGTGCCGGGTATGACGCACGTGTCACAAAACGAAGATTCGCAAGTACTATTAGCAACAGCGTTGGTTCGAGTAACAGCGGCAAACGGCGTGAAGCATACAATGAGGGCTTTAATTGATCAGGGTTCGCAAATTTCCTTAATTACCGAAAATGCGGCCCAAATATTAGGCATCAAAAGAAGATGGTGTAGTGGGGCAGTATTTGGCGTCGGAGAGAAGCAAAATAATAGCAAAGGAGTTATAAAGATTGAATGTTCTTCAATTCACAACGATTTTTTCTTTAATACTGACGCACTTATAATGAATAGCTTAATAAAGAATCTACCGACACAGTCGTTTAGCAAGCCAAAATGGTCACACATTAGTGGCATTCAATTAGCGGACCCAGAATTTAATATTAACCGTCGGGTGGACCTATTGTTCGGAGCGGAAATTTATTCACAAATAATGTTAAGTGGCATTTTGAGAGGCGAGTGCAATTCTCAACCAATTGCCCAGCAAACGCAACTAGGCTGGATCCTCTGCGGGAATGTGATGACTACGTTCCAATGCAATGTAGTCGTAAACAATATCGAGGATATTAAAAAATTTTGGGAAGTTGAAGATATTGATAATGACACGGATATGTCTAGCGAGGATCTGGAATGTATACAGTTTTATAGAGCAACCACGATGCGCCATGCGTCCGGCCGATTTATTGTCAGGTTACCCATAAAAGGGGACCAAATACACACCTTAGGATCGTCCAAAAATATTGCTATGGCGCAATTTTATAATCTTGAGAAAAGATTAAACAAACAAAATCAACTAGCAGAGCAATATAGAGTTTTTATGGCTGATTATAGAGCGTTGGGCCATATGAGGGAATGCTCTCATCTAGAGGAATTGGCCAGAGCCTGTTATCTACCTCATCATTGTGTGCAAGGCCAAACCAATGTCGGAAAATTTCGAGTGGTCTTCAATGCGTCGTCAAGAACTTCGACCGGAGTCAGCCTAAACGACATCATGTTGCGAGGACCAAACCTACAAAAGGACCTTCAATCGCTCATATTAAATTGGAGGCAGTTTCAGTTCGTTGTAACCGCAGACATCGAAAAGATGTATCGGCAAATTTTGATACACGAGGCCGATCAAGTTCTCCAAAGAATCCTTTGGAGAGATACCTCCGATGAGACCGTTAAGTCTTACCAGTTGACAACCCTCACCTATGGACTAAAGGCCGCGCCATTTTTGGCCATGATGACGTTGAAAAAACTAGCAGAAGATAACAGGACCGGCTTTCCAGAAGCAGCTAGGATATTGGAACATAATTATTTTATGGACGACCTACTAACAGGTTTTCATTCGATATCGGAAGGTCAAATATTAATAGCGAACTTAAATGAATTGTTACAATCAGGAGGATTTGTCTTACGTAAGTGGGCGTCAAATAACAGGGCACTGCTTGAAAACTTACAGGATAAGCAAAAACGGGAGAATGACCAGTTTCATTTCAAATTAGATAATACAAAAACGTTAGGCCTCAGCTGGAACATAAAAGAGGATAAATTTACCTTCCAACACCAACTCACTGATACTCCTGGACCAACATTAACCAAACGAGTTTTGTTGAGCGAAATCTCAAAAATATTCGATCCATTAGGATGGCTGGCCCCCGTAGTAACCAACTTGAAATTACTGTTCCAAAATGTGTGGAAAGCTAATATGGAGTGGGACAACCCATTGTCAAACAACATAACAGCTGAGTGGACAAAGCTAAGGGCAGACATTCATAACATACAGCATTGTGAATTACCTAGATGGATCGGAAGCGGTAAGGATGATTATATACAGCTGCACGGATTCTGTGACGCGTCCATGAAAGCATACGCGTGCGTAGTTTACGCACGCATCCAGCAGCCGAACAAGACAACGATAACTCTGGTAGCCGCAAAAAATAAACTGGTCCCGCTCGGGAAACAATTAACGTTACCCAAACTAGAGCTAAGTGGAGCGCAACTACTCGCTAAGCTAGTGGCGAAGATTTTGCATACTTTGCCCGAATACAATACCGAGGTATTTGGATGGTGCGATTCCAAGGTAGTATTGGGTTGGCTACAAGGCGACCCTGGAAGATGGAAACCATTCATCAGCAATCGCGTAAAAATTATCAAGACGGTAATGCCGACGCATTGTTGGCGTTACGTGAAATCGGTAGAGAACCCTGCTGATTGCGCTAGTAGGGGGCAATTGGCATCTCAGTTACGGGAAAACAGGCTATGGTGGGGAGGTCCGACTTGGTTGATGTCATTTGATCGGAAGAAAAAACAAGAGATTTTTGTAACGGAAGTGGAAAAAAGAGCAAATCAAATAACCAACGCTACCCAAATCGAACCCGCGACACCCAGTATAATTATCGAGCTCTTACATAAACATAGCTCATTGAAAAATATTGTTGCAATCGTGGCATGGATACTACGCGCATTCCAATTAAATCGTAAACAATCGCCGAGCTATCTCACATTACCGGAATTACGCAAGGCAAAGACACTTATAATTAAACACACTCAGGCACAGAAATTTGACGATGAATTTAAATATCTACATAAACATAATACAGTAAAATCAAACAGCAAGTTATTAAATCTTAACCCTTTTATTGATAAGGATGGAGTTCTCAGAGTCGGTGGGAGATTGGGAAAATCGAATCTTAAGCTTGAAACGAAACATCCTATTATATTACCGTATGATAGACGCCTAACTACTTTGCTTATTGAAGAAGCGCATAAGGACACTTTTCATGGAGGAGCCCGGCTTACCATTACGCGATTAAGGCAAAGGTACTGGATCGTGGGAGGAATTAGAGCAGTCAAGAAGCAACTCCGAACCTGTATGATTTGTCGGAAGCACAACCCCCAGTACCAACACCAACTAATGGGGACACTTCCGGAGCCTCGGACTACAGAAGCGCCACCCTTTTATCACACAGGAGTAGACTTGACGGGATTTGTTGACGTAAAAGCGAATCACGGTCGGGGCATAAAAACCACTAAAGGATATATTGTATTATTTATATGTATGGTAACTAAGGCCGTGCATATCGAGCTAGCATCAGATCTATCGAGTAGAGCATTTTTATCGGCGTTAAAAAGAATGGCAGCTAGACGTGGAGCACCTCACCATCTATACAGCGATAACGGAACTAACTTTATCAAGAGTAATCGGAATCTACAGGAGGAATATTTTGACCTACAAAATATTATAGATAAGGATTTTTTGAGAGAGGTTACCGACATGAAAATCGAATGGCACTTCCAAGCACCTTCTTGGCAAAGTGCTTCCGGATTATGGGAACGAGCGATTCGCAGCCTTAAAGGTCATTTGAAACCAGTGATAGGCGAACAGAAATTAACCTTTGAGGAATATTCCACACTGTTGGCGCAAGTCGAAGCCTGTCTTAATAGCAGACCGCTGTGCGCCCTGACGGAAGACCCTGACGATCTGGACGTGTTGACACCGGCGCATTTCCTCAATTGTAGAGCGGATTTGACTGTAATCGAGACCGAGAGAGATGCTAGAACGAGATGGCAATTGGTGAGGAAATTGTTAGAAGATGTCTGGAAAAGATGGAAGTTAGAATACTTAACCCAACTTACGGTAAGAAGCAAGTGGTTTAAACAACAAAGGAATATAAGCATCGGTGACATTGTTTGTATTCATGAAGACCACCTGCCTCCAGGAAAATGGTCAATGGGTAGAGTAGTGGAATTACATCCAGGGAGTGACGGCGTTGTACGGGTAGTAACGTTAAAGACGAAGAACGGACTTATGAAGCGACCTGTCTTGAAGCTATCGGTATTACCGATTCGGAACGATGACTCGGCTGAGGTACCTTCCGCTAAGATAACAACATCATCAGCTGTGACGAGTTCAAAGAAGCATAGGAGAAACAGCATTATAACGACACTATTTTCTATTATTCTATTTATGAACATCTGTACAGGCGGACAGAGTGAACTTCACGTGAATCGGTTTAACCATAATCAAAGTTTATACTTAGATAAGATTTCTAACCTCCAAGTTGCTCGGGACGAGTGGAAACTGGTGGTGTATTATGAAATGGATCCATTTTGGCAAGGATGTTCAGCTTTAAATAAATACGTCAAACAAATAGAACAAACGTGCTCCAAGCTTAACGAAACGTCATATTGTGACGTAATATCATCGCAGCTACGTCATGGTTACTCCGAGTTACAGTATTATAATCAGGTGTTGCAAACACAGCACTATAATGCGCGGCCCAGACGTCGGCGGGGACTCGTGAATGGTGTCGGCTACCTATCTAATTACTTGTTTGGCGTATTGGACGAAAGGTTCGCCGAACAATATCAGCAAGACATTACTCAGATACGCGACAACCAAAGGCATTTAGCGAATCTATGGAAAAACCAGACATCGATAGTAGAAGCTGAATATAATCTGCTTAAGCGTACAGAAGACTCGATAAGCAAGCAGCACGAATCTATTCACGGGAACATACTGAAACTTAGCAGAGCTTTGAATGATGTCACTAGCGAAATCAACGTCAACAGTTTGAATAATTATTTTACCCTCGGTGCCCTTACTGCTAGCAATCTATTAAATAACTTGAGAGGAATACAAGGAATGTTGCTAGACCAGGTGACGGATATTTATCACGGGAAGTTTAATTTTCATCTCGTAACTCCCGAACAACTCTTACGCGAGCTTAGCGTTATATCAACTCAGCTACCTTCCGATCTAAGCCTACCTATAGAAAATGTCCATAATGACATACATAAAATATATTCTTTACTCAGAATTAAAACGAGAATGTTGCAAAAATACCTTATGTTTGAAATAAGAATCCCACTTACTAATAGAGACAAATGTGAATTATACAGACTCATGGCTATTCCACAACGAATGGAGAACAATTTGATGATATCCATTGTGGTGAAATCCGAGTACGTCGCGATTAACCTACGAAAGGATACCTTCTTACCAATAACCGAACATCAGATAAGCGAATGCCTCCAACAAGAATCGGATACTTTGATATGTTACATACAGACGCCAATCCATCAGCTGAGAGGCGACCATGACCTGTGTGAATCCACTGACGAAGCAAGGACATGTCGATTAGTAACAGCGCCGTGTAATAATAAATGGGTCAACTTACATAACATAAACACCTACTTATATGTTTGTTGTCATGAGTGTACCGTCAGAGCGCATTGTGGAATGGATCGCGTTACTTCCTATCAGCTGCCACGAGCGGGCATAGCGGCTTTATCGAGCGACTGCATGCTGAAGACCGATGATTCTGTTATATTTTCTCACAAATTATTACGACCAGATGTTATTCATATCCGACCAGAAGTAATAGTCACAAGTATGCCGCCGATCAATCAATTAATAAATTTGTCCATTCCTTTGCTCGATATGAAAGACCACGATGCCCAGAACAGAACCTTGGAATTGGGCATCATACATGATAACATCCAAAGAATGAAGGAGCAAGCAGACCTGAGCATGTCGGGTCATGATATCCACCATTACGTAGCGATATACTGCTTACTGGCGCTGGTAGGCATCGCCGGAGCGATATTTACTTGGAGACGCATGAGTCGCCGTTGGCGCGTGTCACAGCGTGAACCCGCCACTGAACGATCATCATCGACGTCAAGAGACGTCGGCCAGAACGAGGGCTGCAGAAGCACTAGTGAAAGTGGGAACATAAAGTGTATATCTGTGCAGCGGTGCAATAGTGATAGTGAGAGTGAAATTAAAATGAGCCAATTGTGCAAACAAGATCGAGGCACTATGCCCGATCTGCGTAAACCAGTGTTTTGTGTTAGTGATAATGTTTAATACCTTAGAGACTTTAATTTCTAGTTTGTAAGTCATAATGCCCATCATTATGTTTCACCTTCATTGTACTTATAAGGTTAATTTAGCTTTTTTCTCCCCCGGGAGGATGTACGGGCTAGCGCCGTACATTTGAATTGTCAGCAATTCATAAAATAATATTGTTTACGCAGTTAGTACACGATCGATTGTCATCCGCGTCGCGTGCGCTCATAGCTAGCATTTTCATATCCATTACTTTAGTAAAATAAATCATATAAGCAATAAATCATATTAGCAAGCTATACAACCTTTTACTAAACCTTACATAAGACTTACATGACTTACTTCAGGGACAGTACAGAAAATATTATGATAACTTCTTTATTATGACTGTTACACCTTCATTCACTTTATATTTTAGTGTTTACCTGACTTATTCCTAATCCGAATTGAGAAAGATGCTTCTTAATACAAATCAAGTTGAATTCTCGCCGTTTCTTTTTTGTTGTTAACTAATAGCACGCAAATCATATTTTTCAAATAGTGCCCACTACAGATTACAAAACAGGACTTAATGAAACAAAACTATTTCTCACGAAAACAATAAACAAAAGTTCCGTACCAATATAGAAATAAATCCTTACCTTTTCAAATCGTAGCGTATGTGTGGGGTATAAAACAAAAGAGCGTCGTGGACAATCGTTTATCTGGCGGTACGATATCGCAATAGATCGCGCTCTCGCCGCAAGATGTCGCCCGACATTATCGCTAACGAGCGATCGTTCCGCGGTAAACAGCCACGTGTGGAGGTCGAACATCATAGATGTAAGAAAATATTTGTGGAAATATTTTTAGTATTTGACAATAAAATAATTTAAGTAAGAAACTTCAGTTGTTCGTTTAAGAAAATAATAATCCAACAGACTATACTTTATATAATGAAGAATACTGCGATAATCATCAGTCACTACCGAGCCAAATTTTAGTCTTTATTGTAAACGAAAATAATACATAATTTACAGAAATAGCAAAAAATAAAAGAAAAATTAATGCGGGCTTATCGCTCAAACCATGGGATGGATTTAACACTTTACACCATTTATTCCATATGGATGATATTATTTTTATTCAGTCTGGGCATCCAAGCGGACTTCTGTCCAGCACAATAGAATATAGCAAGAAAATACTACCTTATCCAAACTCCTTCACCCTACGTTATCCACGACTCAAGTGCAACGCTCTTATGAAAAGTGTGCAGATAAGAGAACTTCCACGCCACGGCGCGGCGTCAGCTGACTTGTGTATAGTCTGTGCTCGCGTGCCACTCATTAGATCCACAGATTACGGTCGCAATACGCATGTTATGTCAAACCTCCTTTTGTTTTGTTGTAGCGTGTCTAATCGATGAGATATTTCGTTCAATGGTCTTTTGTTTCGAAAATATTCGACTGTAGTTAGTAGACTATTCAGTTCTTATTATACTTTGTTGTACCGTGTAAATTAATGGTTTATTTCACGCCAATTTTTTTTTTTTCCAAATCACGAAATAATTTTTCTTTAACATAATTTATTTGCACAAAATGTAGGTACAATCATGAGGTGTTAAAGTATAATTTAGTATAAAGTTAACAAAGAAGAAAGAAACTACACTATCATTACTATTTTACTAAAATATAGGTACCTACTCTTATAATAATCACAACAAAACAATACAATGAACAAAGTAACATGATTTAACAGAATAATCCTTTTAAAACATCTACACGTAGATGTATTCACTAGGCGTGCTATGCTTCTTCTTTCGTCTTTCTTGAAAGAAATCTCAATGTTAGTCAACTGCTTAATATATGACTATAGTTCATATTTCTCAAATTCACGCCGTTCAATTTTCTTCAAACTCATCGTTCTTATAAGAATTAAAAATAATACCGCCGTCATAGCCCAGTGGATTAGCAAGCTGAAGTGTCATTGGGCAAGTACAATTCATCAGTATTGCCAAATATCCCTTTGAAACAAGCAACATTCAATTTAGTATCAATTACTAAGCGAAATAATGTCTATGTCATCACTTGTGACCCTTTCTTGTCTGAGTAGCGTAAGGGCCCGCACCAATTTGAATAACACGAAGATTCGGAATGTTCCGGGCGGACCTAACACCGTCTTATAAAAGCTAATCAATTATTTAGAAGCCTTTCATCTACATTCATAAAGCAGGTTGGTATTTAGAATCAAATACTATTAGCAATGTCTTGAATATTTGTGAAATTAATTGTTTAATGAACAATATAAGTTTATTTCGTATATTAACGAGTGTAGGTTATCGTATATACTACTGCTAGTACTATAAAAAACATACTTTTGTTTAATTGCATTCTGTACGAGCATTGCTTTTTCCACATAAATTATAGCTCACTGTTTTTTCAGTGTTAAGTGTATTTAATTAATAAAAAATAAAAACAAAGACAGTGTCCTTTAAATTTAACCGACTCCGTCCCTGCGTTTCTTAGACACTTGGCCTTTCGCCCAACTATATGGCTGGTAGAAATTGCTGTTTTGAATATATTTCAATCAATTAGCAAGGACTAGGTGTGCCCCGTAGTTCGACATAATGCGCGTCCGAGCCTCTGAATATTCAATAAATATCTTTGATGTAGTTTATGGACTACTTGTAATCTCCCTGATTACGGGACATGACACCTTAATAGTTGGACATTGAGGTTCAGAAGAGGTATTTCGGTGATTTACGATATTGTAAATCTAATACCGTTATGTAGTTTAGATTTTTATATTAATAATTAAGCATAATTGCCCAATAATTTAATTGAATAATGGGTTAGATAAAAACTCTTTAAACATCAGCATATTGCAGAGATAATATTCTGGTTTAAGGTTTCGAAAAACCATATTGTGTTCCTTCTGACCAAACGTGAAAGTATAAAAAAAACAATAAAGTTATTAAAGATAGAGATCATTTTTATATGAGTGTCACTAATACATCAATATTATTTACACAACACAAGAAAATGATTAACAACAAGACAACTAATCATAAATTACCTACGTACAATAAGTTAGTTTGTAATTCATCTAATCTCCCCGAGAAACTTGCGAATAGTCGATAAATCAAAGGGATAGTGCTGAGCCACGGTTTCTTATTAACCATTGTCTCGAATCGAGTGGGGTAATTAAACACCCCGACGATAACCATTACGGACCCCGGCAAGACCTAACCGACGATATTGATCTAATAAATAATCTATATGTTACAGGGATTATAGGCTATGAGCTATTGAGGTAAATAATTGCTGCTATTTAGCTGGTCCGGCGATTTCAGTTCAATTTGCCTGCGGGCATCGTTAATATCAAAGGTAGATAAAAATGCCTAAATAGCATTTTTATATCTGATGAATGTTTTAACATGGATTTACGATTGCATTATATAAATTATTTAGAATCATGGCATAGACTTTGCGTAATAATATGCCTTTATTTTAGAGTTTTTTTTTAGATTGTAGGATGATGTTATGCAAGAACTAGAAATTAAATTAAACCATTTCGGTTTCTTAGATTTATGCGAATGTTACACATTGAAATAAAACATTTTTTTACGGATTTTATTGCGAATTTGGTTTAATTATTACATTGTTTAACTTCCTGACATTTCGATTGCGTTACAGCTTTCGTGTTCACGGGGCGGACATTAAAAACATTTGTCTTTATTTAGCTGTGTGTTAATTTGTCGATGTATTGCTAAATCTTGATCCACTTCCTTTAAAAGTTGTAACAAGTGCATATTTTTAACACAATATGGAAGGATTCGTGTAAACACCGAATTCTTTAACTCTTTTACACTTAATACGAGCTCAAACATAATCTTGAATCTGGTGAGCGTGCGAAATTATTTCACCCCATCCAAGCCACTGCATTTTCGTCCATAAAATCTTACATTAAAACTTTCAAGACATTCCCGGGGTGGAATGCAGCGTCCATCCAAGTCTGAGGAATTCCTCGGCGATGTAGTGCGGCTTAAGACCCGTGTATTTTAAGGCTCGCGTCTTAAGAAGTGGGGGCGTTGGAGGCGCTAATTGCTTTACGCAAATGCCTGGCGGCCCTGCGAGATGGACAGTGGCCGCAGACGATGTTTTCATTGGACCCTTCTGGGCTTTTGCTTAGGGCTGTCGAACAATGTTCAATTATCTCTCTCATTGAGAATTAATTTACTATGTCGATGATTGTGTTATATTTTCTACAGGATGAGTCTCTCTGTTTTTAGTCGTTCTGTAAGTGAAAACAACAGTATTTTGCGTATTAATTTGGCCATTTTATTTGATTCTTCCTGATGCTTTTTATTGTATTTTTCGTGTTGGGAAATTACTGAAGCATCTGTGTAATTCTGCTCGAGTTTCCACCTGGCTCTATCCCAGACTTATGTGCGTCTATCACCCTCAACTTCCACCACAAGAAACCCATTGCTTAACACAGGCTTCTACCAAAGATTGAAAAAATCGGGATCAGTGTAACATGATATTAACGTAATTTTACTCACTACACTGAATATAGCAGTGAATTTGGTACTTACGTCTATTTCACGAAAGAATGGCACCATTCATGAAGGAATTGGATGCATCGTGGACTTTAAAACCCTCCATTAATATCACAAGATGATCAACTAAATCCAAAAACTATTTGCCAAATAACAATGGTTGAGCAGCCCTGCCTGTCCTCACTATAATGGGGCTTAGATTAAATGCGTTGAAGTTACTAATGCCCCTCTAAAAGCGAATTGCAGTCGTCGGCAACGGTTTATAATATTGTTATAGTGATGTCCAGTAGATTAAGATACTTTCCTTTGTGTGGGGGACGTGTGGATGGTTGAGAATAAACAAAATAAGTTTGGTTTTATAATGCTACAGCTATTTTTTCAGGTTTATTGTGAAAAATCCTGTTTGGGTAGGTAGTAGTTGGAGTCTGTGATAGAATATTTATATCCACCTTGATAGCAATCAACCTACATTGTGATGGTAAAAACATATGAACCCATGTAAATGTATCGTTTCTTGGGTTTACTCTGTGTATATTCGTTTTGAGCGTTTTCGTTGAGTAATATGCGATTCCATGGCGAGATATTTTGAAAAACTAATATTTAATAATATTTTACCAGCTCAGTTTACTATTAGTTGCAGATCATATTATAATACAAGTTTAATAAAATCGAAACTCTCAAGGTTTACAGTTTATTCATCTAGTAGCCGTATACATCGTGTAAGCGTGCTATTGATTTTCTGCCCGCAAGTACCTACGTAAGTATTAATGGAATCCGAGTGCGGTGGCTTTATTCTAGGAACGGCGGACTATTTCTGATTTTAAAGGATTTCTAGGAATTTGCAACGTTACGAAACCACTGTGAGCTCTGACTTGAAAATGCTTTTCAAGCGAACTTCTGTTAGTTTTATATAGGTTATTCCGTTATATAGCGGTATAGTATTAAAGGATTAAATATTTTGTTATTATAAAGACTGATGAAGATTATGACTTAGTCTCTAACGACGTTATAGCTGATGGTAGGAAGTTCGTGTCCGTGTAGGGACCACCATACACGATCGTAGAAGACCTGTCAGAGACCCATGCCAGTGTCTCCCTTTTACGTTCCAGCTTGTGTTAGTCGGGTGTCGAGCAGGTTATTTAAGCGACCGTCTCCGCGAAGAATTTCAAAGGTAGGTGATGTCTGCCAACCCCCGTCAGGATAGCATAAACGACGAAGAATATATTCCTGAAAGGTAAAATTACCTATATATGCCGTATCATCCCGTACCAATGAATATAAAAAAATCCGCCGTTCTTGATACGACTACTAACATGTAAAAACAAATATTTGCTTGTTTCGTTTCATGTTATTTCTCGCCCGCAAATCTCAAAATAAAGGTCATATCCGCAAGCGTGTTAATAACAAATAGGAAAGGCTGCAAGGCACAGAGCGCCAGTGGGCACGCGCTACACGGGTGTCCCGGTAAGTAAATAGTCGTGTCTCAATGGCCGCTAATAACTGTATAGGCGCGG
This sequence comes from Deilephila elpenor, assembly GCA_949752805.1. NCBI lineage: Eukaryota > Metazoa > Arthropoda > Insecta > Lepidoptera > Sphingidae > Deilephila > Deilephila elpenor. The sequence goes on from OX457099.1 coordinate 11,168,097, forward strand.
CGCCCCGGGCGGCATCCCTGCGCGGAAACTTTGGCCCGTCTTGTAACGCGCCGTGCTCACTGAGTCGATTGTCCGACACCTTTAATTACACTGACCAGTGTGTTGCAAGCCATTTGTTAGTACTTACGGTGAAGAACACTGAAGAAGACTGCCTGGAGCAATTGCACTATTGTAAGATTACGACGCTAGGTCTCAGGTTCGTATCCCAGGTCAGGCAAAGTGATATTGGATTTTTCTATTCATTATATATTAGCCTAGGAATTTGTGACCGGTATACATAGGAATACACAAGGCGGAACGTGGGTGTTTCAGGAAAAAGGCGTGAGTTTGTGTATGTTTATGTAAGTTGAAGAACAATGGATTTATGTGTAAAAGGTTTTATTCATGGGAGTGTAATATCCTCTACCTTTTGAATACAAAACCTTTTGAAAAATAATCGATGGACAGTTAATACTGGGTTCGCAATATAGGTGTTAGTTTTATGTTTGTCTTCACGTTCATAATACATTTATCATGTGTAAGTAAGCAGTATAAGTTACAATAAACTAATTACTCTTTCATTTCTATTCCGTACGTCAGCACAAACCAAGGCTTGTATTTTTAATCAGCCGCCCGCAAAGTTATTGAGTCGTGTTGAAGTAGCGCAATATAAGATGCATGGCTCAAGTCTATACTGGCTCTAATGTACGTAGCCCTGTGTACAGTATCAACACATCTGCGCTGGCCGCAGACCAAGTTCTGGTAGTATGTTGCGGTGCTGACGGCTCCCAGATATGTCATATTTGAAACCTACCACCCCCCACCTCGACCTCACCCCTCCCCCGGGGCCCAGCAAGCCGCGACACCCTCCGCACGCCGCATTGGACATCTTCTCATGTAATGCGACGACTGATTGTAGATGTGATGCGATCTACCGATCTTGATACTTGCACAGTTCTGAGATTTTTAAATCACGAGGGATGAATATTTATCTCTCTTTTTATTATTCAGTCATTAGGTGTTGTCTATATGGCCTAACCACTCTCAATCGATTCTCTCGATTGCAGAGTAGGCCCGTGCCCAGCAGTGGGACGTATATAGGCTGATATAGATATAGAAGGTGTCCACTGGTGAACTGCCTATTCATGCACCATTTTACCTATTAATTATAATATTAGAAATATACAGATTTCAATATCATGTAATGGACATAAATATGAATGAAGATAAGTGGATTGCCATCAACTGTGAAAAAAAGTAGCTTTTCCGCACTAAAATCTGAGACATGTTTAATATTCTAATTTAAATGTAAGTTGAATAATTATTAACCATCATAGGCTTACGTCTTGTAATATTATCTTCTATAATAATTTCTTCTTTCGCATCCTCAACACATTATAATTCAATATACTTAAACGATAAACTATATAATGCACTTGCCAAGTGTCAAGATTTCTCGTCTGCGGTATAAGACGATGAATGAAACGAGTAAGTCGTCCCGCACTTGGCGAGCAAGTTTTCTAACGAATGTCACACATGCTGCCTACAAGTTGCGCACCGATGTTTGCGCTATACGCTTCATAACCAACATGTAAGAGCACTGTATATTTATATAAATTATTTAAATAATTCCATGTAGGTTTATATATTACTTTATGAGTAGGCTTTAGGCTTTCGTAAGCCTATCTTCATTGATAGATTTAATTTAAGTTAGTTTTGTCATCTTTCCGATGGTTTGTATTGAGTTACATTTGCCATCAGATGCAAAATAAAAATATTTTTCCACAACAAACGTGTCTTATACTGCATGAACTTATTAAATTACCTTCTCAATTACCCATACGGAATTTCGGTACTAGTACTTGGAAGTTTTCAATTGATCCGCAACCCAAAATCAAACAAAATAAGCATAAAATATACTATCCATCCAACACAGTGCTAAAATCAATAAGCAGTCCACTATACAACACACACTGCACAATTTGATGCATCGAATTTCTGTCACGTTCCTTTTTATTTTCAATAGCAAACATTTGTCCGTAGCAAAGTCTCAAATCAGATTTAAAATATGAGCATTTTTATGTAGATTCGCCCCTCGGACTTGCGGGTGACAAGCGCGCTGTCGCTCAAGGCGGGGTTATTGTGACGGACCCACTCAATCCCATATTTTCAATACATTGGGCAAAGTTTTTGATTGAGAATGTATGAATGGATTTCTATATGGAGTTTTGTTTGCATTTTCTGGGTTATTTTTTGTAAAAAGTAGAGTGTTTTTGCGAGAATGTCGGAGGTGTTAATGTGTGATTACTTCTTGTGACCGTTAATGTTTTGTAATCTTATCAGTCTGATTACGTACATGAACTGCAAATCAAGAGGCACTTCTATCTAATGATCGATTAATTTTGTATGTATGTAAGAATTTCAGATTGACAATTAGTAATCCTAGAACTTTGAATGCATCGCCCTCCAAGGCATGTGTAAACTATATACCTCATGCAAGTAAATATGCCATATCACTCAGGAAAACAACTTTTGCAAATAAATAAAAGAGTCAAACAATAGATCGAAATTTTGTTCAGAAAGTTTGAAAAACCGTTGCAAATGTTTTTGAAATTCTTGTTTACGACCAAGTTTTTACCTACCTATTCTTACACTTACAATATAATGTATTTCTTCAACAAACTTCGAAGGCCCTTCGAGGAAGTACCAATGATTCGAATTTATGCTTTATGCAGTGGAAAATGATAAATTTATGTGCGTCCAGTTCCTGTGGCGATACATTCGAAAGTTCTCGACTATGTCGTTTTTATGGTTACTACGACACGTTTGCATAATATTCTTATATTGTCGTTTTCTTTAGAAATTTGTATCACAAAAATTTTGTATTTCTACACAATTGGTATACTTAATGCAATTTCATTCTTTCACCGTTTTCATATTCCATCTATCCACCTCAAGAAACACCAAAGCAAATGCGTCTGCATACAATTCATAAATAATCACATCCGATTTTTAAAAACCAATATCTTCGGAGCGCTCAAAGGTTTTAACCCTTGCAATCCAGTGTAGAACGCGAGTGTATAAACAGATTCCTGAGACAGATGGCGCTTCGGATCACGCAGGACGCGCCCAACCCTTCTCGTATAATATCTTTAAAAGTTCGCCGAGGCCCGCATCCTCCGGGAACGGCGAACTCTTTAAATTATTCTACCAATCAAATGTTATTAGTGAAGAGTGAATGTCTGGATGTTTTTGCGTTGAACTTACAGGTGTACTGTATGCTTATATTATTATTTTTTATTGTAGTAGTAAACGCACAAACTTAAAAAAAAATTGGAAGATTATATTAAAGTCTTGATATTTAATCATAAATGATTAGGTTAATAATAATTACCCCTGTAATTACTTTTCTACATCTAGTCACAGCCGTTCTATGCGATTTAGATATGAATATAGCGTTTAAATATTAAAACAAACTTGTTTTTTTGCCTCCTAACTCTTGATTTTCAATTCAGTTAAGGTGACACATGAATTATTATATATTTACAACTACCAAAAATTTTTGTTATTTTATCCATAAAATACATAAAGTAAAAATGGAATACTTAAAGCATAAAAACATTAAAATCCAGTGAAGCGGGTCAACGTCGTAATTTCACGAACAAAAATCATTGAAGTCAACAATAAAAATGTATGTGATCTGTTTATAGAGCACATTGGACCAAATCCAATATAAGTTCGTCTGACATCTTAACTTTGTAAACATCTCGAATTCTATCCCAAAAGGCTATCGAGTTCAAAGCAACGTCTCTCGGAGTATTTAATTCAAACTTAATTTCAGTGAAAAGATTATACACCACGGGGAAAAGGGATGATTGGTTTAATTATTCTGCTCTTGAGACGTGTCCTCTCTTATAATTACGCTTCATTACTTAAGCATCGCTTTATGCTGACTAATTACTTAACAAATGTAAAGAGTTATTTCCATCGGAAACTCCGGAGTGGGTAATCAAAGTTTAACGGAAAGTGAATTATAGACGACGGATAAATACGATAGAAAATCTACTGTCATTTTTATTCTAATTACTAATTTCTAAATATTTAGCTTCGTATATGAATAAAAAACGGCGTATAGAACGCGGCACATTAGGTAAAAGGCCATTTGTCCAAAGGGATGTCGGATTGAGGGGAGAAGTTTGGAAGATGGGCATAGTAAATTTGATTCAAGTACACGTTTTTAGTTGCGAGAATTGTGTAAATTTTATGCATACTAAATATCACTTTTGCATTTATGAAACTTTCAATTCCAAGACAGCGTAATTTTCATACTTATTTATTATATTTATCAACTATTTCGCTTTACTTTTCTTCATTAAAAAGAAGACTCCAATATCGCTATGCATAAATAAAAGTGCAGCATTTTCGTTTAACTTCAAAGTTTCCGAAGAATTTACAAGCCTTTGACTACCGGCTCTTTCTTAGTACGATAATAAAACCTATCCTGTTCCTCTGGATAATCTCCAGAAAAATAGGTCACGAGATCCCCTTTCTAAAGGGACGCCCGCGTTACGATAAAAGTTGGAACAACTTTTGTTTTGTGATACTCAGTAGCTCTGCCCGCGTCAGATCGATAATTCCGTCATAAAAGTACCAGGCAGGTCAATGAAACACTGAAGGTAATATGAAGAAATAAATTAATATTAAAATATTTATAAGACTTCTGTGTAGTTAAAAGACTTCACCCAATGTTCGGTCAATGTTTATATTTTACTGGAGGCATTTAACTTCGGCTTCGTCCACCAGATGTTTTCTTTCACCGTCGTACTAGGGGTACATGCCTTTCTTTGAAATTTCAATAATAACATTCTACGCCCTTTAAACTATTGCTCACTTAAACATTTTAAAATAATGGCACAAAACAAAACAAAAATACATTTAAATAAAAATAAAAAACGCATTCCAAATTTAAAGTGAACCAAAGCCGCATAAAAGTTACACCCGTTTCTATTTTCAAAAAAAAGAAAAACTAATTTGGATGCAATCAGTTACTTTGTATCCCGTGGCAATGGCCAGTGGTTCGAGCACAAATAGGGGACATAAATGTGAATGGATGTTAACGTGTTTTTTACGAGGTACGGTCAACACGGCGCTTTGTTTGCGCCCGCCGCTGCGGCCGATATCTTTATCCGCCCTGGAGTAGTGGATTTTGTGGCGAGCAATAAGGAATTTTATCTATTGGTGGAAGTATTTTATGTGTGATATTGTTTGCGAAAGCTGCGGATGATTTCAATCCATATTTAGAGAAATGTTGTTAACAAAGTTAAATTCATTTCGATAAAACTGATACTTCTGATCATTTAGAAGCTCGGTGTAAGTTGCTAAAACAATTATATAAAATTTCCATAAATATGTCATATTATATCTCGTGTTGCTAACCAGACTGATAAAATATTAATGTTAAGCTATATGTCAGTATGATTTACAATTATTTATTTTTGTTATTATATTTCTTTCAATATTAGTCTTTAGCGCAAAAACCGCTGAAAGGCAAAGCATATCAGTGATCCATCCACACACCGAACACACGAAATCAAACAAATAAGATCACAGTAGGATGACAAAGGTAATTTATTTATACAATTTGCCGTCGTACAGAGGGGAGGCCGGGGAAAGTCAACACGGGCTCGTTGTCGACGTGTTTGCACAGTACCACGGCCATTGTATCGATGCTTTTTTCTTTTCTCTGATGGGTTTCGCCCATAAAAAATTGCGGGCAGAAAATTCGTGCCCATTTTCCGAGTTTAAATATTTTAAATCAATTTACTTATCGATAAATGAAGAGGCCTTTTTGCGTTGATTAATTTTTAATATTTGGATATTATTTGAAATGTACCTCCACTAGGCCAATGGATTAAGTCCTATCTCCTCTTAATAATAAAGAATGGCAGACGCACATAGTTCACAATTAATTTTATTCATATTGTAACTAACAGAAAAAGTACTTAAATAAGTACACAAGAGTCTAGAAAAACTTTTAATTTAATATAATGATTAACTGACATAATTGCTTTAGTTAAATGTTTAAAACACTTAAACATTTGAATTAATCACTAAACAATCAACGCATGGAATTAAATAGTCAAATTTGAAACAAAAATCAAACACACAATACTACACGTATTGCACAAAATGTTTTGTAATATCGGCAGACCCCGGGGCCTATTGTCATGTCGCATTAACCGAATCGCATCATAACTCCCGATAATCTACGTTTATTGGCTTCGTTCGGTGGCTTATTACGCTCTTCAAACATGTATGAGCTGTATTTGTTTGCTTCCTAAACCTACCTAATTTTAAGGCTTTCGAGGCTTTTTTGTAGATATTCTGAGTTCGCTTAAAAAAGTATTCATGAGGCTTATGGAAGCTAATATATTTTACAGTACGCTAGTAGCTATTACTAATAGCTATTAAAAGCAGTGGTGCAAAGGCAGGCATTACGTAAAAGATCAGGGTCGGTTTCCGCTCTATAACGACTATTTGTTTGATCAATAAATATATATTTTGGCACAAGTTTTTGCAAAAACTGTGAACACCGATGTTTTATAGAAGTATCTCATAAATAACACGAATTAACTTACATTATTATTTTCATCGCTCGTTGTTTAGATTATATTATTATTAATGAAAATATATGTTATTAATACTCGTATAGTTAGTAAATTTAAATGGGTACACAACATAATTAATCGAACGTTAGCTACATCTTTAGCGGCATGTTGCGGCTATAATTTTCCATTTATTGAGAACAAAAGCCTTATCGCTGGTAGTACAATCACGATCGAGTATTATACTAAAGACGATTCATTATTAGAGTGCCGTTACTGAGGCCATAATCGGCAGTTATCGCCCTTTTATAGCGGATTTTATGAGAGGAACTATTCAACCAAGAAATGTACTTGTTTTTATCCTTTGTAGCTCTTGTTCGAGCTAATTACGTACGTTCGAGCTCTGTGGAATATTTATGTAAGAGATCCGTGATGCAGTCTTGGCTACATTTTGAATAAATCGGTTCAACTGGTATGTGCCACAGCCACTGTCTCATAAAAAACCTAAGAGAATTACAAGTGAACTTGACGCATTTTTATCCAGTATCATTGCCAGGACTCCAAAAATAATGTTGTGTCATTGCCTAAACTTCTCTCTCTTAGTCTTCCAGGTTGGACGACGTATCTGTGACAATTTTCAAGAAGTTGGCGATTTTTATAAGCAACACCCACGATTACCGTCCGCTCATATATATGCTCTTTTTTCTCTTTGCTCTATAATATGTATCATCCATTTTATTAAAATACGTACATGCTACATCATGATACAGACATAATGTTCCTTTAAAAGTAATAAAAGAAAGAAAGACGCCTTAAAAAGGCAACCCCATTTTCCTATTAAGACGTAATAGTTGTTTACAACGGGTACTCGCTGTGCGTTTACAATATATTACGAGCTTGTCGGCAATAAAAAAGGGGTAAAGAATAAAATGAATAAAGAAAAAAAACGTTAAAATAAAGGCGGCCGGGAATATATACGACTTCCTGGAGGAAATAATAATGCTGTTTGCAATTCATTTAGCTTGCTACCTGGTTACCCTCGCAGGAGAAAACAACTCGTTTGGTATTTTTAGCGGCCCCTCCTCGGCGCGATTTTTCTCGGAGGGTCGCGATTTTTTTTATTTCAAACCCTTTACTTTTAGAAATCAAAGTTCTACTGCGATGGATTTGAATACGGACGCAACTAAGTGCCGGTTTTGTTTATTAATAAAACTGAACTTGTAGTTTGGTCACTAAAATTAGATTTATGGATCTTAAAGTCTTATATTCTCCGAGAGGCTACACGTCTAAATCCTTGTTTATGTATGAACCGTAATGTATATAGTACGAATACGTACAAACGTAGGTACTTGATATATTTATATATTTTTAAATCTTACGCAATAGGCACCAAATGATCATGAGCATTACTTATTGGGCATTATCCCTTTTTCATACATTTCTTCCGATCTACAATTTTATTCTGACCAACCACAAGATTCACGAACAGACACAGTACCATATACAGGGTATATCAAGATCGCAACCGAAAACAAAGCCAGGTGGTAGTATTAGTGACTTCAGACACAACGCAATGAAAAATTTCGCAAAAAAAAAATCGTCAACTTTTTTTTGGTAATTTTTTACTTATCGTCGTATTTGGATGATAAATACATAGTTTTCCTAAAATAATGATGTACATCATTTTATTTTTTAAGACGCAATGGTACGATAGGGTTTAAATTACTATTTTCGCAATAACTAGGTATATACTAACCAAAAATAATGATTTTCAAAAAATTGCAAAAAAAAATCTGTCGTTTATTTTGCGAAATTTTTATTTGCATTGTGTCTGTAACCACTAAAACTACCACCCTGCTTCGTTTTCGGTCGCAGTCTTGATATACCCTGTATATAAATCTTTTAACCAATAATTTTCACTAACACTTATTTTCATTTTCCAGTTACAACCTTTTCCCCTCCCAAATTCGACAAATGGCATGTCGCACAAGAGAAATCAAAGAGCAAAGACGAGCCGGCTTGCTTACATTTAAAAAACGTAATTGTAACTAACCGCCCCTTTTTATTAATTTACCTCATTTATTCCCACCTCCCCTGACGTCACGTCTGGGAAGAGTAAAACTGGCGAGTTTTGAATAAAATATTCATGGTGTACTGGCAAAGGAAAATCTCTTAGAGGTTGTTGAAAGTATTTGTAAAATGTACTGGGCATTGATATTTTCTTGAATTGTTAAATATTTATTAAGTTAATAAAAAAAAGGTACCTATAGACAGCTTCTGTAGAAGAATGAACTAGAAACTGGTTGAGTAATATAAGGTCACAGGGTCAACTCCTATGTTAAAATATACTCATAATAATGTTTCTGTATTCAATAATATTTTTTCCATTGTTGCGTCAAGGGTCTGAAAAGCCTGACAAATATGATTTCAACAAAGTTCGATATTAGATTCAATTTATGCGATAACAATACTTTTTTATAGTGCTAAATATCTGTATCCACAAACGGTTCATTAAAGTGAATTCTGACCAGTGACCACATCTGAAAGTACAGTGGCGATAGTATATTAGTATATAAACCCCGAAGTTTACCGAGAACATCAAAATCTCTATGTCACTCACGTACCGATATTGACCTTAAAAAGATACAGTTACGCAAAGACGATCGAAACTCGAGTACCTGTGAATATTTGAGATGCTCCTTGAAGAAGTCTCAAGAGGTTCGTGAGAGTCATTTAAAAGGGCTTGATGAGCAATTGAGTTTTCAACGTAGACAGACCTTGTCTCAATCAAATTGATGGATGGTTCGATCAATAAGCATCATATTAAATAAACGCGATTAGTGTGTAAATGTTATTTTTTGCGTAAAAATATTTGACGGGTAAGATAAGGACACAACGTACATTTTGTTCTTAATAAATGCACGGTTTCTATGAATTAAATATGGAATGCAATCATAGCGGACAAAGTAGGGTATACTCGTTCGTCGTAGTCGTCAAGTCGTACTAGTTTGGACCTCTTGTTGGTGTTCTTCATACTGTATTCTAGTATTTCTTTGAACCCACAATCTTGTGCTATACGTCCCGATATAATAAATGCTAATGCCCAAATACTTCCAAATTTATATCCAAAACGCGTATTTATTTGTCTTGTGACTGTTAAAGAAGTTGTTTTTACTGTCTGTCTTAGAAAGTCCTAAAGCCAATTCACGTAGTGGTTTCGACTCCTAAATCTATTTTTGGTTCATTGAATAATCTGAGATCTCTATCTTTGCCAACTTTTATAGAAATGAAATCCTTGGAAGACAGGATGGCTTTTAAATAAAAATATTGAAAAAAATGGAGCACGTAGTACTCGTTGCAACGAAATAAGTAATTCTATGAATATATTTGTTGTATGACGATATATTATATTAACATCACGAACTCCTTTTTATTTCTTTTTCAAACGATGCCTCTCTATTAACAGAAAACAGCAATGAGGAGAAAATTTAATAAAACCAACTGAACAATGTTTACCACGGTTCATAACTCAAAGGAAGAAATTAATAAAAATAAAAATCAGGAACGATTACAAAAATGAACATCAGACCGAGTGCCCCTTTTTTTGAAATCATCAAACGTTCCCGGCCGAGGTCGGCGCTCGCATTCCAACCCGGCTGTCTGCAGCCGTTCCTTTTTTAAATCCCGGTAACAAGCCAATAAATCCCGGAGATTTTTTCTCTCAACCCTACGGAAAAGGCTCAGTCCGATTACATCCAAATTTACTTAACACCTACACATTAAACCGCCTAATAAGATAATGCAATTTTCTTATCCGTTGGATACACAGAGGATGTGCGTCCCATTTTAATCGGACAATAATTGTGTAAAATTGGGCCTTGCGGAGATTGCGTTATGGAAATTGAATTTCAATTTGCGACGCGGCTTATTCGGCGCATTACGTTGATTGGTCAGATGTCCTTTTGTTGAAATCAAATAAATAATTTAGTTCGTTAACAGCGCAAACATGGCAGGTAAACAGTAGTGGAGATTGAGTTGCTCCGCTGCTCGAGGACTCTTTTAATTAATTAAGTATATGGAGTGAGTTGAGCATTCGCACACATCTGCAACGCGCTGATTAGCTTCGTAAAGGGGAGCTTGAAAGTTGCTGTGCGAAATTGTAAAACTTAGTCATTAACTCATTACCTCTTTCTTCGAGACCTACGATCCGTTCTAAAACAACTTTTCATTAAATATTACTCGGATTTTAGACAAAGTGTTATGTTTATGTTCGTAAAAGCCTTCTTTGGTTATTTGATCAATAGTCTAGTACTAAAGTTAAATTATATGGACAAAAGATTTATTACTGTATCGGCATCGTGGAATTACAACTTTGAAATCCTTAAAATATTGTCTGGAGGATCGGATTACGTCATTGGTTTAATAGTAATGTATATGCTTTCAAGAATTGCGTAGCCCTAGTTTTTATTCCCATTTTGAGGAATTTTTATTTTAAGTTTAGCTATTTGCAACAGGTAGTATTTCTTTAATACATTACATTTTACTATAAATTTACTGTTGTAACAACACGACTTGAGTAACGTTTAAATATTTTTTAGTTGTTATTTTAAAATGATATTTTGTTTGTCATCATGACACATTAATATGATGAATGTAAAATTTATAACCCACAGCGGTCTACCTCTGACCCGTAAGAACAAGCAAAGCTACACGTCACTCGCAGACATTTATTGGCCGCAACTCGCAAACTTTAATGTAGGTGACATTTCGAGACGATCAAAGTAAATAAATTATCGAGCCAAGACAGGACTTACGGGGTCCTATTACAAATTCACTTTGGTACATTAAAGTCGCTATGATCCGACCAATTAGAATTGGACCATTAGAGATACACCATTGAGGCATCAAGTAATTACATTTTAACGGTAAACACCTGTCAGCGGTGGGCCGACGGGAGTAATCAGGTTTTCGCGGTCCGTTTGGCGGACGGCGGTCACTCGATCCGGCCGATTGATTAGCTATTTCACTCGTGAAAATGTCGAATGACCCAATTTGAACGTGATCTAAACATGCCCAATGAAGTGTTGTTGCATTTATGAAGCTGAGTTAATTTGTATTTATGGCGGTTAGTTATCGGTTTATTGGCATCTGAAATTTAAGGACTGCCTCGTTGGCGTAGTTGTATTACGGTACGCTTACAAAGCTGAGGTCTCGGGTTCGAGTCCCGGGTCGGGCAAAGTGATATTGGATTTTTCTATTCATTATCAGCCCGGAGTCAGGAATTTGTGCCCGATATGGCGATAGGCTCGCCCCCTATCACATCGTGGGACAGAACATACAAGGCGAAATGTGGGTGTCCTGGTGGCTCCTCTGCCTACCCCTTCGGGGATAAAGGCGTGAGTTTATATATGTATGTATGTATGAAATTAAAGGCAATTATGTGCTAATAAGTGTAGTTTTTAATACGGTATTTAAAATAAAAAACAGAATAATGGTTATAAAACTAATATTCTTATTGCAGATAGATCTTTTAAATTTAATGTAATTACCTATGTTCCTTGTATTGAATGTTTTTTTAAGAATAAAATTTATAATCAGAAGCTCTGCTAACAATTAAAGGGAAATAAAAATTAAATTATATAATAAATTAAAAAATAACTTTTCTGACTCCAACATACTCAACCACAGTTACATAATTGGAAGCAGACTGGCAACGACACATGCGCCACGAAGTCACCACTTGGACCTTGTCGCAATAAATCTCCAATACAAATTATTCATATTCATCACAAGACGAGCAGATTAATTATTACTATTCACCACTCGCAAGCGCAGAAGGCGCTCGCGATTTGCAATACGTCACCGGTAAATATGGCAACACTTATTCCACAATTTATATGGGGGAGAGTGGGGCAATGGGGACACTTGGCAATAAATCTAAGCGAAGTGATTTGCTACAAAGCACTCGGCCCAGAGTGTAAGCTTGCCTCGGTCAGGAACATCTATTGTGGGTCCAATACCCGCGGAATCCGATAATGCCGCCGAGATTGTCCTGTCTTTCCTTTAACACCTCTTGATACCCCTTATATGAACAGCCCCTGCCTTTGAATTGATAATATATTGATTTAAGATTACGAAATGCTTCGAGTTAAGGTGTTTGTTCACGTGGAATTTGATAGTTTTTACAATTGTACATTATGTCTTATACTGTGGCGACAACTGAAGCAGTTATTTAAGTTTTAAAACGATCCGTTGACAATTCGTTCGTTTGACCTAATTATAATTTTATGAAATAATTAAACATCACGATAAATATAAAAACCAAAAATATTATGTCTGCCTTTTATATTTGCATTAATTTAAAGATGAAAAAGAAATTTCATTTGTTTTATGCACTTTTAAATTTTGATAAAAAATGTATAATTCCTTAAACAAAAACCGTATCTGAATATTTTAACATACCTAAAGTAAGTAGTGTGCCAGTGGCGCGGCCATAGCTCGCTTAAACTTAATCTATAAATCAAGAAGTGAAACTATTTCGTAATTAGATCGTATTTAGAATGGGGCACAACACCTTCCTATCCCGGCTCCTTGAGAAAACGCCTCCCAAAGGGTCCGAAGGTAAAGGCTCCATTGCCTTTCAAGCACCTCTTTAACGGCTAATATCCTTGGTAAATGGATCTCAAATATTTTACCCCATAACCGTTATGGCGAAACGATATTATCATGTTTATTGCTTTTCGGTATTGTGTGGCTGTGTCTTAACTTTTTTATTGACATCGTGAGCGATTAAGTGCTTAGTCTGATAAATTGATTTCTTTGTTTTTATCATTTAATTTCGCTTGGTACCCTGTCCCGTATCATGTAAATTAGTTTTTCTTATTAGTGAAATTCTCGGACTCGTGAGTTTCAAACTTATTTTTTGGTCCGTGCCTTAAAATTTAAATTAATACCCACTAAAAGTTATGACATATTCAATATCCATATAATTTAAATCTTACAATAACACATTGAATTCTTTAATTGAACCGTATATTCTACAATAGAGATTATGTGACTAATGATGACACACTCTAGTTCAAGCACACAAAGATTATATTCAAATACAAACATTCCATTTTTAAAATACCTTATACAACAAAAGAAACTCATTTATACTTCACAATAGAATACCTATCGAAAGCAAAATAAACACATTAAAAATATGAGAAATGCGAAAATAGAAATCCTCTTAACAAAGCATTCTTTCGTTGTACTCTGCTTTGATGTTTGTTGTACTTAGTGTTTAATAAGTTGATCCTATTACAATGTCCAGGTAACGCGTCACAATGGAGTTGCCGGCCCGCTAACAAGATTATAACTTTATTTCGTAAATTAATAAAAAGTAGCGAGCGAGCCGTGTGCCACGCGCCCCCGCCCTCCTCCGTTCGCATGGGTGATATTGTTAATAATTTGTCGAGCATACGTTTTGTTTCGTTTTTATTTCAGCAAAGTAACTCGCAGTATTGTCTATTTATTATTAATTCTCGCATTATGGTGTAGAATGTATTAGTTGTCATTATAATATTATTATAGTTTTATTTTCCTTACATCACAAATTTAATACAAATTGCTAAACTCTTCTGAGTGACTACAAATATTAGTAGAAATAGACTAGGGAGTTCTGTATCCATAAGTGAGGAATAAACAAAGTGAAACATTCTATAGTATAAATATCACACATTATTTGATTGTTTAGACAATTCAAGATGACGCAAAACTTAATAATGCTTACAATAGTCTCAAACGACTAACACTTGGGTATTATCGTCACATATTATTAAGGAGAACAAAATATATACTTTCTTCACAAAAAGTACTTAAAAGCTTTCCATCTAATGTAATCCTGCATTAATGAAACAATAAATTCGTATTCCACACTAGTATGAAGTGTCGTACACTCGTCCAATATTTCCCCCGAGCCGTAGCACCATAGAGCCGTAGCGCCGTAGCAGCGTAGCGGGAGAGTGACGCGTGTTGTCTCTCATTAACTTGATACCTTATGGTTTGTACTTGAGCAATATGTGCGAAATGAAATACTTATCCCTACAGGGTGATGTTGTTTTATTTATGGTGTGTCACTGGTTTTTTTTTCGTGGTTATTACCAAAAACAAATAGAATGTTTTTAAATGATCACCGGATTATTAAAAACAAGTTTCTGTAATAAAGAAAAATCCGTGAGAAATCAGGATTTTTATTTATATAAGGAATAAATGTAATGTTTCATTGGCCAAAGGTATACCTACTGTAGATAACTGCATTTTTGAGTTACATTTTACTATTAGGAATATAAATTACAAAACATCACTTACTTACTTGGTGGTAGGTCTTTCACATTTGAGAGGTCACCTGAGTAGGTAGCACCGTAATGTCTATTTTTCCCGCTGAAGAGCAGCGTAAATCCACTGTTGTGTTTCGGTTTGAAGGACGTTGCAGCTGGAGTAACTACTGGACATAATGAGACGTAACATATTACGTTTCAGGATGGCAAGCGCAGTAGAATACCAAGCATTGCTTTGTAATTCATGGTTTTGTTGGTTTCTACTGTTCATGAGTGGTCGTATCATTTACCATCAGGCGAATGGCATGCTCGTGTCGCCATTCACAGACACACTCAACAACAAGATGTCATAAATAATAGTTTAAATAAATAAAAAAAATACGGCTATATACAAAAATAAATATAATGTAAATAATTATGTCCTTAAATAGTATACTAATTTTATCCAAACATATCTACTTGGAAGGGTTTTATTTTCCAAATAATAAATATTATTCATACACACAAAATAATATTTGAAACAAAAACACACATTTTCCACCACCCTATACACGCAGCTACTTACGACTCATCAACAATATTGGCCCTGTACAAACGAGTTGACGTAATTCGTATCACCGGCGGACACTTGGCGGAATTTTATGAAGATCCACCCTAATCCGGCTTATGCACGAGCGCTGCCACTCATATACAGAATACAGTATACACCCCGCTTATAACTTCATACATGTGTATACATCACTTTATATGGAAATTAATGCAGCTAGAGTAAATTCACGGTATGCTGTAGTAAAGAAGCAAATATTGTAGTTAGCTAAAAAAATAAAAAAATGCACACAACGAAAACATTAACTATAAGAAGAAGTTAGTTATTCTATGCTACAATATAGAATTTTCTTCTTTTATTCTAATTTGTAAGTATGCACATAAAGTTTTATAACATAATTAATTTTCGTTTAAAGCGTCATAGCTTTTGAAACACAGTCGCAAATTGTTTCTTTTCTTCTCGTCCAATCCTCAATTTAAATATATTTTATTTGCAAATCTTATATTATTGGTTTTATTCCTTTTATTTAATTTCTGCACTGTCATGCCACCTGCAATGAAAATCTCCTTAAATTGGGCACATAATAATCAAAGCGTTGTAAGCAAAGGAATAGTTTGATAATTAAGATTGATGTACTGTATTAGCCCATAATATATTATGTACGTCCCACTGCAGGGCACGAACCTCCTTTACAATCGAGAGTACGATTGAGAGGAATAAGACCATATAGTTCACCACACTGGCTTAATGTGAGTTACTGGTCGACTTTACATACCATAGAAATTCTTTCAAATTGCTGTGGTATGCAGGTTTCCTCACGATGTTTTTCTTTACCGTTACAGTGCGTGGTTATTGACTATCAATACGCACACGAATCCGGGAGGTTAGAGGTGTGCCCTGGGATTTGAACCTGCGACCACCGTAAACATTGGCAGCCGCGTCTAGTCCGTTATCGATTACCAACAGGCTACCATGCCCATATTTGAATAGATAATATTGATGATTTATCTCTAATTTTGAAATAATAATTCAGCCTGAACGGTTAAAAAAATGTGCCATTATCAAACAACACACACATTCTTTATAAATAAATTGTATACTCGCTTATTACAAAACTAATATTGCACAAGAGTCTTATTATTATTTTCATTTAGCCTGCACATGTTGCGAGCTAATCGATCACATTTACTCCCCACATGCAGGTAATGAGCGTGATGGGTCTGAGGAATGTGACGCGACAGCCCCCGACACGGGATTACCGATGTTCCTGTTTGTACTGATAAGCTATGTTTTGTTTATGAAAGTTCGCTTGCAAAGCTCTAGCCAGCGTACAATGTAATAAATACAAATTAAATATGAATATCATGTGATAATAATATTAGTATTTAATTTACTGTATCACTGTACGTCGTGTAACGCCCAACTGCCGGGCACGGACCTACTCTACTATCGTGGGTACTATTGAGAGTGGTTAGGCCATATAGTCCAATTTAATTTGTATTTATTTCAATATGTCTGTTATGAAAATTCAGATTTTCTATTTTTCACAAGATGAAGATAATACAGCAATGCTAATCGACAGTAAATTAACCAAAAGCTTTTTTCCCATACTTGTTTCATGAAACAGTTTAGAAATTTTTAGTATTAAGCTTTATTTATTGAGAAACTAAGTAGAAAATTATATCCTAAAAACGAATCCATTACAGAAGATATCGTATTTTTTCTTAAATATTTATAAATATGTTCACCAACATCTTGATTTTGGGCTAAATAAGACTTTAGGTCGTCTCGATACGACAGCAAAATGCATTATATCTTATTAACAGTTGCAAAATGCAGTGCATTTTAAAGAACAAAAATTCAAGTGAGCAACACGCAAAAATCCTACTTAGTGAATCGGTTCGGTGAAGACATTAATTCTGTATATTTCGTGACTGCAATTGTCATTTAATTGGAAGTTAAGCAAAGTTACAAAAATTACACGCATTTACAATACATATTATTAAGTGAGCTTTACCCCATTAACTGTGGGAATTGGAAAACAGCACAATTTCATTAATTTAAAATATTAAAATTCACGAAATTAAATAAATATCTAGCTTTTATATTATTCATCCTCATAAAACTACTTTCTCTACACATCCAGGGATGCTAACTGCTCTAGTTCAATTCTTACCCGCATTTCGCACATAGCTGGGACACATTAGGGTCCGCGGGAAGAAGTTACTCGCCACGAATGGCCCCTAATGACTGGGGCCGGCACAATAAGTCCGGGAGACATGCGGACCGACTGATTTCTTC
This sequence comes from Deilephila elpenor, assembly GCA_949752805.1. Lineage (NCBI taxonomy): Eukaryota > Metazoa > Arthropoda > Insecta > Lepidoptera > Sphingidae > Deilephila > Deilephila elpenor. Next base: position 11,185,850 of record OX457099.1, read on the forward strand.
GAGCCTCTCCCGGGACCGCGGTAGGAGTTGGACAAATGCGCGCTCCGTATATGAGGAGTTAGGACGATGTGTTGGGGAAATAAAATTAAGTTATGTTTGTGTTTTTATATAAGGATCTAAAAGTATATAAGAGAAAAGAAAGTGATTACGAGATTATATTATAAAATCCTATATTTTCTAACTGAATTTGTCGTTAGTTTTAACACCCAGGGAGATTTTTGAATCCTGGTGGATTCATAGCTGATGTTTGTAAAAAATAATAATTGGCTACATACATCTAAAAATATGATATAAAATTGATTAGTTTCTCATTTTTTTGGCTCATAGATTAATAAATTTAATATTATAGAAAAAATACATAATTGTTAATTAAGCTTTGTTTCATTATACAAACAGAAACATAACAATGTTTCAGTTAATAATAACATTTTATACTGTCGTCCAATTTGCTATAATTGGCGTCCCACGTGGCAAGTCCAGTTGATCGTATCGTTCTTTCAAAGGATTATCAATTCAACCCTCAGATGAAAGGCGGGTCACGATCGCCACGGTATTAATTAGGCCAGATACACTACCTGCTCGGTGCTGACTATCAACTTGTATTAGCTCAACCCTTGCCCACCTAGAATTATGATTACGCCAAATCGGCAAGATAACGCAACGTATTTACTTTGATTCTCGTCGTTAAAAGTTTGGGGGGCTGACGAGGGCAGTCGTTAGGCCTCCTAATGGCCACCATTTGTCTTGTCCGGCGGTAGTTGTGCCCCGCTAATGAAATTATTGCCACAACTACACTAAAGGTTATAAATACAGCCGAAAGCCCCGAGCGGACGGTACCTTGTTTCGGTCTAATGGACCGGTCAAACTGTAAACTGTGTTATCAATGAAATTACAATTAGTTAAAGGGATAAAAATGACCGAGGGTCGGATGTTGCATTTAATGCTTTTGTTTTGCTAATAGGTCGTGTTATTGGGTAGTCTGACCCGTGTTCCATGGATGGTTATAGTTATAGACTAACTTGAACAATTTTGGTGTGAGTTGAGAAATATTCTATCTTAGTTATTCATTTTGTAAACGATATTCAGCAACCTCTAAACGGGTAGTAAATAATATTTCAACGTAAAGCGATTCCTTTTCAATATTAGGATATTTATTATAAAAATTATTTACTTTCGTTTAATAAATTTTTATATTTACATTAATTACTTCTGTTCCATTTTCATACCCTTTATTAAAATTATTCTTTTTACAACAATCATTCACCCAGCCAGCGTCTCCGACCCCGAATGACAGTCACCGATGAGTCATATAAAGTTGCGATATGAACACAATAAAGCGCTTCTCAGTAATTCGTGGAATGTGTCGGCAAGAATGCCAGCTGCCTCGGACAATCAAAACTTCGCCGCAGAGGAATTTTCTGCTTAGCGTCCGCCGGATTGGCGGGGACAGCGCCCGTGTCTTGGACATAATGTGTTCTGAATATTGTTTCGTCTGGATAATATGTTTTTGTTATTATTTTCGGTGGTAGATATTTTAGTTTATTAAATATATTTTTACTTATTTGAGTTAAAATTCCGACGATGAATTAATACATATGGACGTTTTTATTACTTTATAGTTCGGTAATTGCAGTACTAACGTGAGTTATGTATAACGACTGTCTTATATTTACGTTTATTACAATCATGTACTGTTTGAATTTATTTAGAGACAACGTCAGTAATGAAGTTTAAAATATATAATACTGGCTATTGAGTTAATTTAACTAGGGTCAAATATTTAAGTTTTAAATTAATTAATATTGCAAATGTTACAAGTTATCAATCATCCAGATATTTTTTCGCTCCAATAATCAACATGCTTGATATTTTATTAAAAGCGAATAAAATCAAATCGTTTTAAAGAGCAACCAATCCAGAATCTAATAGACACAATTACACAAAACAATTTCGTTCCCAACGTAGTATCGGCCACATCAAAACGCCGCGCAAACAGACTCGGCACACCGCAAAAAGGGATTCGCATATCGACGCTTTTATCCGCTCCCTTTTATTCCCAGTGAAAAATACTCATCCCGGCAAATACCCTAATGTCTGTAATCTTTACATCAAACGCTGAAACCTTGATATTACACGCGTCATTTGAACACTCAAAGACATTCTTGTGTGGGGAAAAAATTAAAATAACAAAGAGCGAACAATGGATGGGTGCGCGGTTGATTTGCGGCGACGCATCTGACTCGGGATAAATTAAAAAATACTTTGCCATTGGTACGCGTTATTAGTACACTTGAAAGCCATTTTTTTTAAAAGAATGAATAATATACCTATTATAACTTAAAGACCACGCACAACTGAACCAAATTGCAATGAATATATAGGCTCCTGAATTACCAGGATTAACATTATAAAAGTGTAATGATGCCACATCTAAATGTATCCACTAATTAAACTCATCAGTTTCCTTCTAGTCACAACAAGGTTTATTCGTCATTCAAAAAATATGTAACATAAACAGCCAAAAAATAACCAAGCACTTGCTCATGGTATCGACATGTTTAAATTAAACCAGTAAAAAAATACTAAAACAAATTAACACTAAAAGACCTTTCAGTTCTATTTTCAAAAAGCAACGTTCCAACAGTGTTTCCAGAACTACACACGCAAAAATAAAACGCAACACGTTTAAAAAGCCGTATCAAGTGCTCGTGTGTTCGGACACATGATGGATCAGGCGGCGCGCGCTTTGTGCCCATTTCCGAACGGTTACCTCCGAATACGTTCCCTCGCTGGTTTTAAACGCATTCCACCATTTCGTGGGCCATTAGTCGAGGTGAAAGAGACTGTGATTATGATTGATCGCACCTTCGCGCACAATGTGCTGGCTTGACTTGTTGAATGGGACCCCTCACGTGTGCACTCCGCTTATTTGTTGCAAACTCTCAGCGATTACACTAATACGGAAGCTTTCAGATTGATTACTTTGTTTTTATCATTAATGGCTTCAACATTAAAGAAAATTGCTTTAAAATTTAATTTTATAAAATATTTTCTTAGTATATTTTATGTCTTGAGCATAGATTAATTGAATCTGGTAGCATAGAGTGACATTTTTCCTATGAGAGACGCAGCCAAATTTTGTCGTAGTAGTCTATCAAAATATTTAGCAATTTACTATGTGAATGTAGAGTACCTATTAACAAATATTAAATTCGACAAGCAATAGTTATTCTCGTATATCTGAATAATAATGAATGAAATCCGAAGTCTCATACAAAATCTAGCCGACGATATGAATAGAAAACCGGTTTCCAGTCTGATTCGGATGCACTCATTGTCGCTGGTGCAGTCGATAACCGTATTCGAAACTAATCGACAATGAACGCAGATTACCAACCACTCCGCTATAAGACGTTCGTTTTGAATGCACTATTTCTAGACTATTTCTGAGACAATGGAACGGAAAGCATTTCCATTCTGAGTTGATATTCAAAACTTATTCTCCTACCTCATCATACATACATGCGTGAAATTGTTGCAACATTTTTTATTGAATATAACTTAGCAGTCTATCATTTAAATATCTTGTACAATAAGTAGAAAACAAAAATCCAATGCGGAGCATTTGCATTACATCACAAAATGTTCAAGACCTTAAAAAAAAAAACAAAAATCTGTGCAATAGCCCCCAACAGATACCCATTACACCTGACGAAACAAATACAACCAAAATCCTCAAAATATCCCGTAACTTATTCCAAGAAAATGCTCCTATTTGTGTTGTAATTCAGGGTGACGGAAGCAATTATTTTTTATCGACACGCACGAGCGCGCGGGGGTGAAGCGCGGGTGTCGCGGGCGGCGAGAGGGGGCGGGGGGCAAGGGACTCGACGCTGTACAACGGGACACCGACGCATTGCACCCGCGGGAGCGCCGCGCAGATAGCACACGCAAAAAGAAGGTTTAAAGGGGAAAACTGTGTTTCATGGGAACTAACTAATGTAAATACATAGATAGTTGGGTCCGTAGTTGACAGTGTGGTTTCTCATCTGTGGATATCAGGGAATAACTTCCAAGTGTGTGGTTTTCTACTTCCCAATGGCCAACTTTTATAGACCTTTCTGTCTACTCTCAATAACTTGCCTTTTCTATGCTGTTTGTTTTATTTAAGATTCATATGTTTACTGATATTAAATGAGATTTACGTCCAAAGATTTTAAAAGGGATCTATTGGAAACAACTAGCTTTATTTTTCCAAATTATTATCCATATTACGTTGATAACACAATTTTATGGTTTAAAACAATAATTTAAAACACCGTAGCATTATTCAGATAAAGGCAAATAAAGGTTTAAAGTTGTTTGCAAGCACATCGGCGGTTGTTCAGTATAAAAAGATTATCTGGTAAGAGGCGGCGAGTAAACAGATTATAAAAAGACGTTTCTCTAGGTCCCCGCACGACCCTTCGGGCTACGTACGAGCATCCATATTATCTTTTGTGCTGAGGAAATGAGTTTCTTATTTACGTACTTGCGTTTTTATCGTGGGATAAACCTTGACACATGTTTAAGTAACTCATAAAATATATTTTCTATAGAAAATATTACTGCCGTTAATGGAGCTTTATTTTGAAAAATATTTATCATTAAATACAATTGTAAAAATAATGGTTAGATCACAGAAGCGTATATTCTGAATCAGGATAAAACATTACTTGTTGTGGCTAAAATCTTAATTCTAAAATAATTAGAAATCACGTTCAAATCAGAGTCGTCACCACTAGTTTAAATATTTCGATCAATCCACCAAGAAGTACTCGACTACAATACTGTTTAACAGTCCCAATTCCCTCATATAGATTAAGGAAGCCCCAGCAAATGTAAATACATTGGCTAATAAAGATACACAATGTAATAACCGAATTCAAATCTGCAATTCTCAAACAATTTGGTTAATAGAATTCTACAAATACGAGGTAGAAAAACATAATCGTACCTAACATGCGAATAGGAGCTAATTTCGTCGCGGAATACGGGGCGTTTAACAAAGTTTAACTGTACATAAAATTTTATTGACCCGTATATGAAATAGTGAGACAATTCCGACTTCGATCCGAGTTTCCCGAGTCATTAGACGCATTTTTATTACACAATGACAATAAACATGTCGTAAGCTATCGAGTGAAAACGTTCGTTGAATCAATCCCCCCGATTTGTTTCTATGTTATTATGTTTATTGTTTTCGATTATCGTATCTGTACGTCGATCAATTAGCTTTGTATTGTCATTTTGATTGCACTATTATCTGATTATTCCGGATACCGTTATTTTGTTGCCACATTAGCCTAGTGGCAGCATACGTGAGCTATGAACCGTGAAGATTTAATTACAAATCAAACAATTTCATTTAAAAAAATGCAAGATGAATGCTAGTATATTCTTCTAGCATTTTTACTTACATAGGGTTTGCGTTTTCAAATCAAGTGTCTTGTTCATTCCTACGGCATGCATAAAATACAATAAAATAATCAAAGCTATTAATATGAAATAAAAGGCTTCCTTCTGCTATCCAAGGCTTTCTTCTGCCTCTCTTTCGTCTCTCCGCCTCCTGCGCGGTCTACCAAGTGGCCTTTTTGCGATTTGTGGAGTCTATTCGGTAGCAGTCCTGGCCCACATCTCGTTTGGCATACGACAGACGTGACCAGCCCAGTCCAGACATATCTATTGCAAACATTTACAAAAGTTTTACCTACCCACAAATCCCTACTTTCATTTAACTCGCGAACAAAAAGCATCCTTTAAAAATTAACTTCACGAGTACAAGTCAGATATTATTTATTGCTTACAATTTTGCTTACAAAGGGGATATATTGCAGTACATTTTTCCGCGGCGCTTTCTCGCTCGCTCCTAATTTCTAATGGTCCATTTGCCACTTTGTCAATTGCTTCAATAAATCTGTGCGAGTGGCCGCCTTGACTGAGTTATCGCCACGTCTTGGGTTAAATGTCGTGACATTCTTTTGTTTTCTGCTTGTGTATAGTGGCGCTAGGTTTTATTTATTTATTGGTTATAGTTATGAAGTGGTTACAGGGATTAACGGTGTGTATTTTGCTTGTAAAATATTTGTTTCGGTGCGTATGTATTGGACGAAGAACTTGAAATATTGGGATACGAATTTTCACATCATCTCAGAGCAGATATTATAGTCTGCTAAGTATTTCCACACTCTTAATATCAAATAACAAAACCTTCTATCTACGTCCAATCCAATTAAGGATAACTTTCAGTCCATAAAATTATCCCAACTATTTTAAAATTCCCCTAAAAGTGACATAGCAGCTATGTAACCCAGGTATATTTAATTAGAATAAAATTGAATGGAAATTCTCCATTCCAATAATTTTATTGCGACGTCGTTTTCTATCTATAACAAATGGTTTTCACTGCGAATGGTTAAAAGCAAAGTTTCCGAATCGTATACCATTTTCGCGATTTTTCAGCTGCGCTAACTTTTTAAATGACTTTCATACGAAATTGCCAATGCATTTTATGATATTGACACGTACCGTATACGCATATGATTGTTAAAAAAATAGAGGCTGTCAAACAGAAATTGTCGATTTGATTTAACAGAGTTAGAGGTCCTGTCGTCTGTAAAGTTAACGTTTATATTTAGATATTTTTATTTCAAATAATTGGTCGACTGTATTTTATTCCAGAACGTTCATACATTTTACGTTGTTTATTAACATCTAGTTTAACTTTTTCCGACCACTACTCTTGAATTTTTTATTCTAATATCTACAATAATGATGCGTCGTGACTACATTATTAGTGTAATGAATTCTTCAACACCAACATCATTCCTTATAAAAGCAGTCCATTAATAGCGACTAGACGGTGAGTTTATAGCGGGTCCATTAAAATTTCGTACACAAAACACAGAACAAATACGGCCTCACATGGCGGTTGTTTATTTAAGGCCCAAGCCGCTGCCGACTGGCGTAATATCCCGCTCTAATTCCGGAACTGAATCCAAATCCTAGTCTTTGATTCGCACACATCACAAACTGACTACATTTGTCGGACATGTGGACGCGCCGCTTGTCTTTATATCCTGAATTTTGGATGCGACCGACGTCGGAGTTAGTCGGCTGTTTCAGGTGTACAGAATACGCAACTACATTAGAATTGTAAAGTCGCTCCACTACGTTAACTGAATTTAGAGCGAATTAGGAGCGTCATTATTAGCGACGGCAACTTTTTAGTTTGGGCTTCATAAAATTTAATTAAGGGCAGTCATCAGTCACCGAAGGGCCGCGTCACTGCTCGTGCAAGATAACGTGGGGTCAGACGCTGCACTAACTATCCGAGTGATGAATGTACCCTTAACAGACCTCAAATATTCCACCGCTGACGCTCGTGTTTGAATAACCCATGCAATTAAACGTGGAAGATAGTGTGACGGAGGCTTATGGGAAAATCGATTCAACCTTAAGTCGGCCTCAACTTATGCGGTATTATTCATAAGTTGGTTACTCTGCCGCCGGTCGAAAAGCACACAGAAGGCGATTCGCGTTATTAATCATTCACCGCACCTTGTTATCGGATGGCGGCGTGATGAAGTGTCGGCGAGGCTAATTGTGATTATCGCTAACTAGGTGGTCAGTGTTGACCTCTCATTGGACATCAATAATGCAGCCCTACTGCCCACTATTTAAGACGGATTCTGACCATAAAACCTCACCTTGAATGAATAATAGTTTGGTTTTGATTAAGGTTTTAATTTTTATATCAATCAAAATTATTCCATCACGTTTGGATAGACAACTATTTTAATAACATATTTTTTTGCAATGGATTTAATCCAACGTAAAACCATCAAGGTATACGTGTGTAATGCCGCTACATACAGACCACAACTTATTTAACAGGAGGGATTTAAGTTATCTACTATGTTGACTCATGTGGCTCGCTCAATCGATAGACAGTGGAGCTATTAAACATTTATTGAATATGATTATGGATTACGTTAGGATTTTTTGAATTAACCATTTTTTTAAACTGTTCTTGATGTTATAATAGACTCGTGGTTGGTATTATTATAGTGCTTAAGAAGCCTGCTAATAGTCTAATATGTGGAGCGGTATATCTTCTTCTCGATGCCCTTATCCCAAGTTAGTGTGGGTTCGGGCCAACTGATTTGTATTTATATTGCAAAATGATTTGTGTTATGATTTTGCATGACGTCAACTTTATAGGACATGTATAACAAAACTGACATGCCTACAATGGTCGCTCGTTACACACATTTCGCCTTCTCACTCCTCATTAAAATTTGTACGACAGCTTCTAAATTCTACTCTTTTCTCCGCACCTCCATTTCAATATACAGGAAAAAGTGGAAGAGCGATGTGTACGGAGTACCGAGCCGGGCTGGCAAAACTTTTCCCACCCCCCTCCCTCGGTGGGGGCAAAAAGTGTTGCCGACGGGTGAGCACCGCTTATAGCTATGTCGGGGAAAAGTTTTCCGTGTTGCGGGTAAGGGGGGTGGGGGAGGGGAGGAACGCATGCGCGTCACGCCCGCCGCAGAGCTGACGTGACAGTCCTGTACGGGACTTTGTACCCGGAGGAGTGGTGTAGACGATTTTATTCCAGTTATGCGCAGCTTACGTAAACGCTGATGATGATGTATAATTTCTTTTTTTATATTTACCACCCACGTCTTAGAACATTTCTGCACTTTATTCTTATAAAATTAATGTTCACACGTAAAAAATAGACAATTAATTGTATTTTTATAAATTTCGTAAAGCGCAATTTTCTGATATAAAAATATGATTTTATATTTAAACTCGAAAAATCGTTAACATGGGGTCATGAAATTAGTTAGGTCATGCTGAGGGCACAGCGAGGGCAATCGATACGCTCTGCCCCACACCCCGGCGAAGCAAGCAGCGGCCAGCTTTTGGCACCGCCTACGACGTAGCCCGTAGCGCTACGAAGCTACAGCTGACGTAGTCAGAACGTAGATGGGCTTGGAAATCTTTATTAAAATGTTTATCGTAAATACTTACTAATTATAAATAGGTAAATTATATCTGTAAAACATTGCTTTACTCATAAAATAATACAGCAAGGTCTAAAAATTCTTAATTCGTTTTTCCTGCATGGAGTTCTCTTAACATACATAAAGTTTGACATGAGGTATTTTAGGCACTTTTTGAATATTAATACTCTACTGTGTATATAATTCAGCCGTAGTATAAGCAATGAGGACACAAAAAAAATACTTCCGACTAAGAGATGACAACAAAAATTTCTCAAAAATGCCACAATGACGTTGCATTGCAGCAGCGATGACGTCGGCCGGGGAACGCTAACCCCGCTGAACTTGAAAACGACTCGCGCGCAACTTTTCAACGGGATTTGTTGCGACTTGTTGTTGCTCTGTTTGTTGCCAAACTAAATTTGAGTTGCTAAACTAAAGTTGTGGATATTTAAAGGGAACTTTTTCTCGGAGTCAACGGCCGAGCCGCTTAGACCGTCACCCAGTTTCAGAGTACCTACGGAGTTATGGCAGTTGTTCGCAAACTACTTGCTCCGACAGGCAGAGGGTTGCAGTGGGAAGGTCATGGCGCTAATTTGACCTTGCCTAGTTCCACTGACCACACGGCCTCTTGCCATGCGTGTGGCAAATTACTTGGTCGTTTAATAATTAACGCTTCTTGGAAGTTGAAGTTGAAGTAATTATGTATTTAAAGTTATTGTGTTTGCTGTTATCAAGAGGCAATGTAAAAATACTTTTCAGAAGGGGGTGTAAACCATGAAGTTATAATTCCTATTACTTATTCCTTAGTTCAGTAACAGAATTTCGTGATTTGAAAAATACTATTTGCCTGGATAACGGATTGATTTTCATGCTATGTGATGGTAATGATTAGTTTTTACATTAAAAGTAATAAAAAGTATCTTATGCCATAACGGGAATATGTATTTCAGTGAGTGAAAATTGAGGAATTTTGATTTCAAATGCGTTATATTGGGCCAGAATTCTTGTTTATAATTTCTATCTATCTATCTATATCAGCCCATATACGTCCCACTGCAGGGCACGGGCCTACTCTACAATCGAGAGAATCGATTGAGAGTGGTTAGGCCATATAGTCCACCACGCTGGCCTAGTTCGGGTTTGCGGACTTACATACCTTAGAAATTCTTTAAAATCGCTACGGTATGCAGGTTTCCTCACGATGTTTTCTTTCACCGTTAAAGGTTTTATTTCACCGGTTTATAATTTACCAATGCAAAATCAAATATTTAATTCCACTTCTAAGAATTTCGACCGATTTTATTTACTCATTATTTCCCATTATGATCATTTAATTTACTAACCAATAATTCCATTAATCCACCTAGCCACAATACAATCAAAGCGACGTCGATCACAAAATCGACGCTTAATTAACTGGATGTTCATCATGGCCGACTCCAAACAAATCGGCCACGACAAAATAACGCTGCAGATAATAGCCATTTACAAACCCGCTCATCCGCCTCCAGCACCTTTATAACAAAATTAATTACAACCCAATAAGGAAATATTAACCGGGCAGCTAATAAGCCGTTCTCGAAGATACCCCACAATTAAATTCAGAGGGACTCGTTACTCAAACAATAATATATCAAGGCGATATTTTCAAGATGGCGCACGCCGCAAACTCAAGTGCAACGATTAATGGATGCTTATGTTTTATTTTGTTATTTATTGGCTCGAGAACAACCTTCGCCAGGCAATGGTAAAGGGAACGATTCTCAAGATGTTAAAATATTTGAGGCAATTTAAGAACATTGCATTTTCATTTTCTACGTAGCGATAGGCTCAGCGTTAAACGTTGATGCGTAGATGTAAAGGTAACAAAAGTAGCTGAATGCAGGCCACTTCACCTATGTTTACTGTTATTTACATAGATGAAGTTGAGGATGCGGTACATTTTTCAATCGTAGTATCCGATTTTAGATTGTCAGTTGCAAAATGAAATCTCATTCATTAATAAGATTCATAATATTTGTATTCTTCTGTATAGTAACCCTGGTACACAAAGGTGTACAACCCGCCGAAATACAACGCGTGTTCTTCCGGATTCAACCTGTGTAAATCCGGTTTGGAGTAGAGTTAATCACTTTCTTCCGGTTGATACAATTATGCCAACCTATTCAAATACGAGTGCACACTTTTAGATGCGGAAAAGTTAAGTAAAATAAGGTAATTAGACAAAATGACCACTTAGTTGGATGATAGCCTTATTTAGCAGTCTGTAATTTTTTTTTTCCATAATCTATTAATTTATGGGATCAGATTTCCTATGTTGTATTTTCGAGTTGTTACTATATAAAAACTCGCAAGACACACCGTCTCAGTTATTCAATGCTGGGAACATGGCAACGCTTCCTCTGTACTTGTTAATATTGTACACAATATTATATTATTATGTTCATGGATAGCGATAACATTCGGTACATACTTTTAGTATATACTATTCGTTGGCCAATATTATGATCATCAATTTACCCTCAAGATATTGACAACTAAGTATAGGCCTCCTCCAAGGATTCTCACAGCAACCTGTGTGAAGGGGTTTGTATTTAGAGACTTTCTGCAATCTTCCTTACGTCAGTCGAACTCGTGAGTGGGCGTCTAAAGCTACGCATTGTGGTATATAGCCTCCATTCGAGAACCTTGTCGGTTTGCTCGAAACCGGATACATAGGGTGAAACCGGAATGCGACAAAATTGCTTGGGCTATCACCGCGTTCACATCGTGCCTACATGAAAAAGTAAGATGATAGATTTTTCACGCTACTTATTTATTTAAGGAAGCCATCTAAAAAAATATATGTTAGCCATATAGTAGCAACATAACCTTATTGAAGTAATAATCGAAGCAAGTATAATCTTATTCCAGAGTCTAAATTGTTCTCTCGTCGTGCATAAACTGCCGGCTCTTTAATCGAACGACAATAGACTTCGCCTTACATTAATAGCTAAGCGACCAGACCATCCAAACTAATAATAAAATACACTGTAAAACATAATCTTATGATATTTTAATTGTCTTAAACAAAAGGTAAAAAAGCCCGCATAATTTAAAATTTTCGAGTAAATTGACACAATAAAAACAATAATTCTATACCAGTCATAAAATGTACGACGACCTCTGCAAACGTTCACTCCACGATCTTATTCATAAGGCGCATGGTGAATTACGTTTACAAAAACCGTTCGTAGCCGAAGACGTGAATTACAAAATATTACATGGAATTTCCAGTAGCCGTATCTGGCAGGGAGCAAAACACGCCTGTATTTATGGTTATATGACGGAAAAGTTTCCGAGCGTAGGAGCTAAAGCCATCGATTTTCAAAACTTTTTCATGGAAATAAACCTACTTTCGTTGTGAAGGCGCGCGGCTGTGTGCCTGTACCCACACTGCTTCGCCGAGGTCACACGATTTCAATGGATTAAAACTGAACATCGTGGAGGAATTACACTCGGTTTCCTGTGATTGACGTCATGCTGTTCAGGTAGTTCAAGGTCTGTTATGGAAGAAACAAATATCACATCAAGGACTACTTGGTAAAGACGAATTTTATAATGGATAGAAAGAAACAAAATTGGGCTTGACAAAATATAAAGAGTTGATGCAGGTCGTCACCTTACCAAACCACTCAGCTCACTCAGCTCACTCAGCTGAATAACTCACGAGTTCGTAAAAAATATAAAACAAAATTGCATATTTTTAATGCAAGTGTATTATAGCGACCACTTTACATTCCTACTTGCCCTGTCTCCTGACACATCGCAGGACCATCGACCGCTTGTATCGAACCAACGCACACACACAAAGACATCGTACTTGTAATGGGTCCGCAAAGAAAACTTTTTAAAACTTTTCCAGCGAGGCAATATGGCTCGTGTTCTCAGTCGTTATGTTTTATTTAGGCACCGCTCGGCTGTCTCTCTCGCCTTCACGAATAAGTGTATTGTAATAAGCAGGTCAGATATACTTTTCTCTGTTGCTCTCGTGCGGTGCGATACGGCTGCCTTGCCCGGGATACGAAGTAATTATTTCTATTCTGTCATTGCCGTGTATTTTTTATGTGCTGTCGTCATTCCGTAGGTTGGGATAAGGTATTGTGTATTACTACTATGTTTATTAAATTAATATGCACCTGTGTGCATTATAAACAACATCTTTGTTGCCACTGCGAAATATATGCGAACTGCAAAATGTTTTGTAATAACATTATAAATAGGATACCTTGATAGCACGAATGTGCTGTAGACTTTGGGATCCTGGATTACATACCCAGGACCATATACTTTGAGTCTTTGGTTTAAAACTTTCATATCCTTCGTCCCACAACACATTTGTGATAAAAATAAGGTTGGAAAATTGTCACTGGCACTAGTAGTAACTCTGCCTATCCTGTCCCAGATATAGCAGTGAGTTTATAAAACATATGATGCATGATATGTTCGTGTAAGAATCTTAATGTGATACGCCTGTTTAATTTCATTTATTCTTTTATATCGTATAGATATATAATCAAACCCTTTACCTCACGTGTCACATTTCACTTCTTGATTAACACATTACGCAGGTTATGAAAATTAATTTTACTCAATTCATGTGCTGTCGTAGTTATACTACGGGTACGATTACAAAGCTGAGGTCTCGGGTTCGAATCCCGGGTCGGGCAAAGTGATATTGGATTTTTCTATTCATCATCAGCCCGGAGTTTGGAATTTGTGGCCGATATGGCGATAGGCTCACCACCTATCACATCGTGGGACGGAACATACAAGGGGAAATATGGGTGTCCTGGTGGCGCCTCTGCCTACCCCTCCCGGGATAAAGGCGTGAGTTTATGTATGTATGTTTGTGTAATTCATGTGCTGACCTGTATTACGTATTATTCCAACGATCTGTGGTCTAACATAATGACATCAGACAACATTTGTTTTCTTATTTTAAAAACTAGCTCACCAATTGGATGCACTACGAGTGATGATAATTATTATGCTGACCAGATAGATGTTAAATCTAAGACTGAAAAGAGGAGACACATTTAGAATACTCATGTAATCTACTTTACTGCTAATGATAACAATTGATTTAGTTTTCTTGTAGGTATTAAATGTCACATAGGCAGGTAATTAATATTTTTGAATCAGCATGTGTCTTTTCTTAAAAAAAAATATTCGAAAGGGGTTTTATTTCTAGGTTTTCATATCTTTTCAAACAAAAAAAAACACAATTAACTGTAAGTACCCATATTTTTCCTTATCCCAAATACGACACAAAAGAGTATACTTCTGCCGGGAATTTCTCTATGCACTTCTTAGTGAGTGTAAGGCAGGAGGTAGGAGGCAGGAATGCAGTCTCACGGCGCTCGTTTATCAAGATCGCCATCTGATTGGGGCGCGGCTCAGCTGCGTTTTATTGTCAAATTACATCCGCCCGTTCAAATTTTAATTTATATTTCCTTCTGCTTCCGAAAATTGAAATTTCATTATAACTGTTTGTTTACTTTTCATTTTGGTTACACTTGTAAATTCTACTTATGTAAGTTTATACGCAAGCAGTTGAGTGTTGTTCACAAGCTACTAGGGCTTCCCGAACATTTTTAAAGTTATTTAATTTGTCGCTTTCGTACACGCCGCCTCGAGACCAACGAGGCAACGTGATGATTAAAAATTATACAAACTCCCAAGTTCCAGTGACGAAATGTCTCGAACTCTTTCACAATTTGTTATGAACAGTTTGTCAACAATCGAACAAGTTGGTGGGCTGTTTTGCAATAACGTTCCTTTAATCTTACAGCGCATTTTAAATGCTGAGTCATAATCAAATAGATATAGATAGGAAGTTACGGGAGGTCCGCGCCGCGAGAGCTGTGTAAGTCGTAAATTACAAAGGCATTATTTTATGCGCACTCATTACATAGATTGCTGTAGAGGGTGGTAATATTAACGCTGTTATGGATTTTCAAAGCAGGAAAGAATCGCCTCTTGTGATTTAATGTGCCGCGTTTTGATTGTTTTAGAAATTATGTTGGGAAAGTAATGTTTTATGACGTCTTTCCCCTTATGGCTTTATGTTCTAACGTGGGAAATAAACGGACAATATCTCGCGAAAGTGGTAGTCACTATTAAAATAACGTGTGAATGAGTTTATAATTTATTATCGAAATATTATTGAAATTAATGAAACATTAAATGATAAATACGTAATCGTCTCAAGTTATCTGTGGAATGTTTTTTAAAGATATTATACAAATGTCAATTCACTATTTTTGCACATCAAATCACAACTTTTTTATTTATTTTCTACCCAAACAACTAGCGCCTGATTTTTACTTAAAATCTCTTAAATTTTTCTTCCTACACCCATCACAGTGACATACCAGCTCTATCTTGGGAATCAATTAGTGGGGGGCGGTGCCTGGTGGCTCCAGCTCGGACAGCGCGCCGTCTGCATAGTTTCCATCTTATCTACCGTATTATACATAATTAGACGCTATCAGCTTGGCATGCAACGCTGTGTTTACGACATGGTTCGTTTTGTCAGGGTAATTTAATGCGGTAATGGGGGCGCAGTATTTTTTTATGTACAAAGTACTACAGGGAGTGCAGTGTATACACTTTTTGTTAGTTTAAGTATAGCCTACTATAATAACAATCCATCCATTATATTGAAACTCGCTATTCCATTTTAAACCTATCAATTATTATATAGGCACTTATATAATAATGTATGGGTTAGTCGTTATGAAATCGATCTTGACTCATCCATTATTAGGTATATACTTAGTACGTAGTAATATTCTTAGTATATAATAATTGATGGGCCAGGATCGATTACAAAGAAAAATAAGATCTATGAAAGACAATGCTTATATTGAGCTTTTGGTAAATAACCGCTTGGAAATAATTGTAGGCTTCTTAATCAGTGACAAATGTTATCATCACTAGAAGACCGGAATAATTACAGTACATAAATATGAACTAAAACATTAGAATAGTTTGTCTCAAAAAATTCAAGAACACTTAACTCAACCAAGGAAAACAGAACAAAAATTGTATAACCAAATTGTTCCTCTACAGCGTAATTACATAATCACAGGCGGGCAAAACCGACATCGTAAAGCTTTCAGCGAGAAATTTCGCAAAATAACAAAATAGAATTAGCGGCAAGAGGCGCGAGATGGAGCTGGTGGCGGAAGGAGTGCGTTTGTTGGGCCGGAAGCGCCGCCGATAGCCACATCCGGTGCCCGCGCTACACACAGCATCCACGCTGCCCACCAGATGAAAATAAAATTCCCTTTATTTTGCAGATAAAAATTGAATCTGAAAATTGTATCGTTTAACTGATTGTATAAAATGAAGGTTCTTGATTGTGTGCTTTTTTGTGTGCAATAATTTATACGAGATTATTTCGTCTCTATGAGTAATCAAGTAATGCTTTGTATGAATTGAATTTGAATTGTTTCGGCTTTCTCATTGGAAATTGACTCGATAATTACATACTTATGACTGTATATAAGGGAATGAATTATAATTTAGAGACTTCCCTTGGCTGTATCCTTTTTATCATTCCCATGCCTTAGTAACATTGTCTATCGACTCTATGTACAGAAGTACCTATATTTTCTTACATAACTAAATAAGTCATATTAACATAAAATAATGGTCTCGCCCGCTAATGACATGTACATTTTGATTCACTGCGAGCAATATTTTGTAAATATTGAAAGTTAGGATATACTGGCTCAGTTGAAGCTAATCACAGTATATCAAGTATGAAATCCGTGCCACTGCAGTATTGTCACGTGCGCTGCTACAACAAACCCAATAATGTTGCAGCGCTCTTAGTAATGACGACGGTTTAGAGCCTCATATAATATTTTTGTACAGTTTTTGTTCTAGTTAATTCTTGTAATATGCTTAATGACCCACTAATGGTTCACAAATATTTTTAAAAGTCTAATATATTGATTACTTTGATGTACTCGTATGTCGTTTGTCGCATAATACAAACCGAATACGCTGGTTCTTCTTTCCAGAATTTGAGGAAAAATATTAAAGTGAGGTTAGGTATAAATGATACAAAGTTCAACATTTGTATTAATTTGTTTGAAACTCAATGCCGTCCTCTGTACTACTTTTCCCGTCCCGTCTAGTGCCATCCCATTATTTTCCGCGCTGTCCCGTCTCATTCTCACTCAAGGCATGTAATCCAGTCCCATCCCATCTCTTTCGAGGTAAAAATATAACAAATACAGTATTTGAACTCCTTGCTCGTTTTTCGGGATAAAAAGTTTTCTTTTGAACATTTCTCAGTAATAAACACTCTGACAGCAACGGGAGTACAAAGAAGGAACAATTTATTTGGTCGCTGTAAAAGCTGTGTCACGAAACAAGCGCGCGGGTGCTGTTGCATAAATACTAACAGTAATTAGCATTCTTCGTGCAGCCTTGCCAACTCGCCGCGAACCTTAATTTTTATTTCACGTGATTTCTATCGCGTAACGAGAACGTGCCGCCGCGCTAAATGCTTATTTCTTTGTTCCGGGTGGTATTAGGTTTGCAGTTTATTTGTTGATGAAATGTCGTGGACACTAAATTATTACGACCGTGATAGCATGCACAGTTTAAGCCACAACAGTATTCTTAAAATTATATCAGGTGATAAATCAATAAGCAGTATATTATTTTCATCAGGAATTCTTTATACAACCTAGGACATAACCAATAAGAATAATCGAGTGACTAAAAAACAAATGTCGTTTTAAAAGTTGGAAATTAATGTATTACCTCTGTATTCTTATAGGGCCCACGAGTATTCTAATACAATATTATACAGCGGCGACATAAACCATCTTGCGTGCCAACAATGACTTAACTAACATTTCAATATCGCTCGTAATATAGCTATAATTCTCTTCACATGATAAATACGCACAAATTACAATAAAATTACGGAACCGAAGCGACATTTGGCATCACGCGCGTTGTGTAAGCCCGTTCATTAAGCCGTGTTGACAGCATGCGTGCGCGCCGCTCGCGCCTGGCACCGCCTATCGCACCACCATCGATGACTAATAAAACCCGCCAATGTTGAATATACCCTACACAACCTTTTTTATAACCCTACGCGGTCCACTTAAGGCGTTGGCGGACGTAAATGTAACTTGGTGGTGTTGTAAACGGGACGAAGTCAACTTTTCCATTATGATTTCCTTATGTTAAACTATTAAGGTGTATTTTCGCGTGTTTGGAAGGTGGGTTGAGGTAGTGATAATCGCGACCACTTCTAGCAAACACTTTAGAACTCGGCCCCCGAATTGAGCGGTCCGTGTCAGAATTATGTACGCTGATACGGCATTGATATCGACGCACGATTTATTCGTGGAAGTTATTTCTTCATTTCCATTCCGGTTTCTTCGTGCGCTAGTAAACGGATGGAAAATTCACGATTTGTGTAAAATATTTAACAGCCCGCCTGGCACAGTTGTCGAGAAACAGATTGATAAGAAAAATGTGTATAAGTTTTTATCCTCAACATTAAATTTAAAATTAATTTAGGTGTTCATAGAGATAAAATAAACAGTGGGGAGTTAAATTGCAACAAATATCAAATAAACGAATAAAAAATTATACCTAAAGCGACTACCGAGAATAATCTTTAATAAATGCATGGGATTTTTAACTTTGCAAAGTTTTATCTCTCGGCGCGCGAGCACCTTTAAATGAATCATTTCGCAATAGCCCGGGGCAATTAAAAAGGAAGGGGTAGTTCTATCATTAACCGGGAGCGGCCGTCTTAACAAGAATATAATGCAATTTTAAAATAATCCCCGCAAAAAAGAAATTAATGCAGGCACCTCGCTGGATTCCCTTTTTATCTCCTTAATTGGTTTTCACATCTTACGGTGTAAAAAATATCGTGTTCTTTGTAATCTCGAGCGATGTTTTAATAAATATAACGAAGTGATCCCCGCCGGGGGTACGGAAAAATATTGCCGCCCTTAAATAAACTTTCACACTTGAGAGGTCAACCGAATTTTGTGATTTATCCGGGAATAATTAATGCCAGTGATACTTGAGGAAATAAATAATTTTTACATTATAATTTTTAATGTCCTTAGAGAAGGTCAATTTACACCACGACGTTAGGAATTTAATCGACTATCTTGGACATAGATTAAGAACATGATATAAACATCACCATTAAAGGGTTTTATGAATTTGACAAACGATATGATATCATTTTTACTTTTAATTAAACATACCTACAAAAGTTTTAATTGTATCCCCAAGGAATCAGGGAAAAGTGCCATAAGTTTCACCCATATTATTTGGTGACCCTACATATATGTCGATGCTAGGCAAAAATTCCAGTCCCGAGTAACTCATAATCTGATCATCAAACTGATAGTTCATATAAATTGTATTTGTAATTGTCCGACCTGGGAATCGAAGACCTCACACCTCACTAGTCATCACCCACACATTATGTCTCTGGTCGCATTGGTATATTACTCTATAGTTTAGGCTAAAGCAACGGAGTCTAATTTTGAATATACCAAATTTACTGGTAGTAGGTCTCTCATATGTGAAAGGCCGCCTGGGTATGTACCACCGCAATGTCTATTTCTCTCGCCAAGCATTAGTGTAAATACACTGTTCCGGTTTTAAGGGGATTGTAGACAAAGTAACTGCTGGACATAATGAGACTTGACATCTTATGTCTCGGGATGGCGAGCGCAGTGGAATACAAGGCATTGCTTTGTAATTATAAATAAATAAATAAATAAATACACCCAACAGTCACATACATAGTCCTGACCCCACACTAAGATCGAGTCTTGTGTCGTGGGTATCAGGAACTACGAGAGACTTTTCGGTCTCACAAACACCCAGACCCGAAACAAATACTTGTGGTTCTAACAAACATTTGTCTCAGTGCGGGGATCGAACCCGCGGCCTCTCGTTTCACAGGCGGCGTCTGACCAACTGCGCCACGGAGGCTGTCAATTCATGGTGTTGTTTGGTTTTGCTACTGTCTATGAGCGGTCGTATCGCTTACCATCAGTTGAATGCTCATCTCGGCATTCATAGCAATAAAAAACACTAAATAAATCCATTACCCAATAATAAAAAATGCCAAGACTCTTTATTTTTTTCTCCGAAATATTTTGAAGTGCAATTGATCGCCAAAGCCTTTCTACTTTTTAGTGTCTCTTTAGCATTATCATAAACATTTATCTGGAACACAGTGGCGGGCAATTGATAAACAATTCCACCGCGTTTATGGCTTACGAGCGAAGTTGGTTCGTCCGTCTGAACGACTAATACGTTTGTTTGCAGCTTTATCTTCTACTTTAGAGGCTCTTAGCCGTTTTTATAGTCCAAACTTTGGTGTCTTTTTAGTCTTAGTTCGAAATATGGACCATTTTTTTGTGTACCGCCTTTAACTGCTTTTGTATTATTGTTTTGGGTAAACGTATATATTTATGTAAGTTGCGTAGCTACTATAATATTGGATGTGTTGTATTCTAAGAATGTCATGATAAAAATAAATTTCGATAGAAATTCACATCGATTAATTTTTATTTTATAACAATTATGACTTTCTTATTTTACCCCTTAACATTCTTATAATTATGGACAAAACCAGCTTCATTGATCTCTACAAAATTCTTGACCAAAATATTTTCTAAACGATTCACTCCCGACTCTTTGTCGACACAATACACGTTCAAACAAATCACACCATCCTAACTTACACAATAAAAAAACTTGACGTACACGCTCGTAAAATCTAAGTCAGTGTCCACATTCCATCGCCTACAAACACGAAAACGCAAATAAAATCTGAGCACTTACACTTCCGCAGACACTACGGAGTAATGTAATCCACTCATAAAGCCGGCATTAATCCTTCCACTCTGCAGTACTGTTGTGTCATCAACGGTAGTCGAAATTTTAATCACCCTCCCCCCGAGCCGGCCGCGTCCCTCCTCCCGCCGACGCCCGGGGCTCCGGACGACCGCTCCTTACACGATATTCCCATTACTTAGTCCAGGGCGATAATAAAATTTAATATAATGCCGTGAGGAAGCGGACCACAATGCCAGACGGCATGAGGCTTCGCAGATTGATGATTTTTCGTTGTAAATTATGTCGTAAAATTTGTATTTTATAATAGGGAGTTAGGAATTTTTTATACCTTAACCTATGAAAATGATGCTTTAAAACACTTCAAGATCGTTTTTATTTTGAAGACATTAATTATAAAAGAAATATTTATCAAATAGAAAAGGCATAAATTATAGTGATATTATATTTTCAAATAACAATAGCCATTTAGATGCATTTTTCGATACATGTAAGTTATTCTAAGCTAAGCGATAGGTAGGTTATAAAAAATCAATTTTTATTTTGCATGCAGAGTAAACATCAATACAGTCATAAATCAAGTTCTTAATGTAAAAGTTAAATTTCCCGCAAAATTCTTTGGAAAGCAATAAAATTAAAACGGTACGCCACGGTTTCTGACTCTTCGCAAAATGCCGCGGGCCGTCGAAGGGTTAGCGTACATTGTGCGTCCATCTAAGAATAAAGGGGTCGCTTGTACCAGGCCGAAATTGAGAAATGGACCGGTTAACGTTGTTACAGCTCCCCGGTGCCAGTGGATTAAGAAGCGGGTTGAATGAAAAATGTTTTGTTTTGCACTGCAACTATTCCTCGGAATTTATGGCTAGTTTTATTAAGCCCAGCGTGGTTTATTTGAGTGAATTTCAATTTATCGCCGTTTTTATTTTTATGAGTATGAAATTGGCAACGGCTGTGGTGCGACCAATCGCTGCTTTGAACTTTACAAGAATTTATATTGTATGTGAAATCAGCCGATCCGTAACAGGTCATCGAAATGAAAAATGGCCCAAGACTTAGCAGTTTTAAATCGTGCTCTCCATTAAGGAGAACATTCTGAGTCCTCATTAATATGCAATAATTTAAAAAATCATAGCAGAAATTAACACATTTACCTAATGCAGTTGAAAGTCAATGAAAGGTTGAAGGAGCAAGTTTAATTGCCGACACGAGGGCAGAGCGCAAGGCGTCACTACTCGTGCACTTTTAAAAACTTGCGCGCCGACTTGAGGATGCAGTAAACTCATTAACGTGAGTGGGGCCACTTATTAGACAAGGTGCTGTCGGTTCTACCTTACACACTGATGTTAACAACAACAGACTTTTGTACCTCAGTATTTTAATTTTAATCAGAAAACACCGTGATTAAAATTATAACACAACTGAAAAGTGAATATTTGTGATTTTTTATGCTACCTCATTTTTTTAATGACGAGGGATTATGGTCAGGACAGTAACATACTTACCACCAACTGCAGTGTAGTCTCTTTCTGTGCCTAGCCTGGTCTAATTATATTGGGAACGAACTCTGCCTCATAATTTTTTATACCTTTTTATAAGATAGATTGATCAGAAACTAAAGTTAAAAATAAGTATAGGACTATTCTGAATTGTATTTAAATACATCCAACAGTCACACACAGTTCTGACCACAAGAGACTTATATTTCACTATTTCCAAAGCGACTACAAATGTAGACATTGAACCATTTTAAAAGCTGTATGTACTACCGCATGTTATTTAAGAACTCGTTACTTCCACCTAGCTAGCGCGGAGCTTCTACCACATGTTAACACTTGCTCGGATAATAAAGGTGCATTTTATAACCAATATTTGTTCCGCGCGTTTTAAATATTGTAACAAAATCTTGCTTAGCCTTATCTCTCTTACTAAAATCTGCGAAAAGGTGTTGTTATAGATACCAGCAATATAACAATATTGCTGCAGTCATTTTGTGTTAGTTAATATATCGGGACTACAAGTGTCATCAGATTCTGAATATAAAACGAATATTTCGTAATATGGCTATTCTTTTAAAATCAGTCATTGAATATGATTTTCACAACAACTCATTCTATTTAGATGCCAATTTAATATAAACGTATGCCGTGAAAAGCCGTGCATAAAGTGTAATACTGCAAATTATCAAAGTAGCATATAGCGCATTTGGGTGCTTTCTTCGCGTGTGGTCGTAAATCACGGAGCATTTATGCTTGTAGCAAGTAATTTGCGCGTGTAAATCCCGGGCTCGTCTTGCCGTGTGTTACTTCTTGTATTTACTCTCTTCTAATATTTGCAAACACTGGTATTTTTAAAATTTTTATTACAATCTGAAAAGGAGGTATGATTCAAGTTCGACGCCATTTGTTACAAAACATCTAGGATCAGAGGATTTAGTTTTAAACTTGATTTTATACTCCGAGCACTACACCTGGAACCCATGCTATTTATGCAGTAGATACACATTAAATACGATAACGACAAAATCAAAATATTCAGACTCTTATAATATAAACGCATCAATCTCAATAAACTCCAGTAAAAGCTTCAGTCTGCTACTCCCAATTAAAATAAGGAATCTCGATTCATTACTTCCGAATATCCATATAACATTGTATTCGTAAAGACGATACCGGGACACGAAGAGAAGTAATAAACTAGCTGCGGGCATGAATAAAATTATAATGAATTTCATAGGATATCGTCGCGTTTATCAAATGCGCCGTCGCATATGCATTAGGTACTGATGCACCGGAATCACTTCGGAACTAGTCTGTTTGTAAACGTGCATTCTGAGCTGCTGTATGAGATCTCGTTTCCGTTGAGACAATTCAGCTTATAATAGCGGCGGGGTACCGTTTGTGCGAGTGATTTTAATATTATTCGTATGATCAATATTGTGCTGGATAGTTTTAGAATAAAATTAAAAGTGGACATTAAAATTGGTAAATCGTTGTAGTTGTACACACAAACGTGTTGAATTTGAATGTAACCGGTGTATATCCAGGTTCATGTCTCTATTTGAATTTTGGATTGCAATTATCATGATCTATATTGGAGTCACTTTGTTGTGCTATATTAAAACAGTACTTATTTAAATTAGCTTTTTATCCGTTTTAAATTTCCAATTTGTGACAAAATACCTCGCAATCATAAATCAAAATGCAATAACCGGCGACGAGACAAAGCCCACATCCCGAGCGGCGTAGCATCACTAATAGAGCGCTGAAGAAACGCAAACACCTCGAGCTCGGCTAATCGCTTAATCAAAATTTATTCCGCACTTTGATTTTAAATTTGGAACGCAACATTTATTAGTGGCCCCCTCCAAGCAACCCTTCGCGGGCCGCTTCATTATCGCGGATTAAGGCTGCGGAATATTTTATCGATCGCATCGGAGCCGGCAGTATTCATTTTCAATTAAGCGCCAAGTATTTTATTAAGTTTGAGCACGGAATTGATGAGTTTCGCGAACTAATATTTACAATGGGTGGCGTGCGTGGTGGCGCCCTGCTCCACCTGATCCACCTTGTGGCCGTCTATGTTTCGCTTGTCTTAAACATGCTCAACGTGAGCGTTTTTATTTGTCTTGTGAATATGTGCGACGTCTTTTAGTACGTCATATGTGAATATACATAAAATATATCAGAATAACGTAATATTAATTTCATACCCAAGTTACAACTGCTATCGTGGTAAGTCTTCTTATTAAATTCTTATCCTTACAATACCATAGAAACGGTAGCGTATTAATCGACAGTTAATTTAATATTACCTTCAAAATTATTAGCTTTAAAGTTTTAAAAACCACTATCAGTTCAATGAAATTCTCCACATATTGTCTATGATACACAAAGTTCGGCTGAGAAAACAATTTTCGATCTCAAGACATCCTAGACAAAGCAATCACAAATTTCCCAGTATCGCAAACATATCAAGTTGCCGATATGTTGAATCGATATTCAATTTAAATCTAGCGATTGCTCAAAACAACTGGCAGATAAATTAGATGTTCTTTCACAGGCATTGTTCACGGTGCGCGAGAGGTGACTTCAATTTCCTGAAAGCGACGTCGTTTCCGCGGCCCGACGTCGAACGCGCAACTTTTGAAGGCTCTAGCTCGTCATGGAATCCGATGCACCTACGCGCCTGTGTACTTACATGCCCCTAAGCAAATAGGCTATCGCTTTGTCACGAAATAGACCAGCGGTTTTTTTATCGCTCAAATTTCAAACTTT
Source organism: Deilephila elpenor (assembly GCA_949752805.1). Taxonomy (NCBI): domain Eukaryota; kingdom Metazoa; phylum Arthropoda; class Insecta; order Lepidoptera; family Sphingidae; genus Deilephila; species Deilephila elpenor. The sequence goes on from OX457099.1 coordinate 11,211,090, forward strand.
ACAATTTATTATAATAGTCCATATCTGTGCAACGCTTAATTACAAAATAATGTAAAAATCAGCACGTGAATAATAATTTTGTTCTTTAGAAACATTTTATTTGACGTAAAAGAGAAACAAATGTATAAATTATTACAATGTTACGTAAACGGTGCATCTTAAAAAAGTGTAATCTTAAGGTGGGTGTCTACCCTAACTACTTTCTTGAGCTAAAAGTTTGATCTCCAAGATGATTACCGTAATAAGTTAGGCTAGCAAAAAAATATTGCGCGTAACATTAATCACCTATAATGCACAAAAATATAACTAGAAATATACTAAATAGGGACAAAACAAATACTAAAGCTGCAGATACGCAACGGCGGTTAAAAACCCGCCCGTCTACAATACCAGAGCGGCTTGTGTGAATAACTAGTAGAGCGAGCGAGGCTGCAGCCGTACGGTGGTTGCATCTAATGCAATTTCCTCAGGCAGGTGTACTCGATAATGTGTTCGCGTCATTGCATCCCTTTCACCCCGTCAAATACTCTTACAACGCTTTTATGTTGCACACAAAGAAATTAAAAGTTAACGGCATGAATTAGTCGCCAGATCAGGTTGGAGAGCACTTTCAGAGCTTATTAATCGCAGATTACGCTTCATTAGTGAGGGAGTACAGGCTGTTAATTAAGGCACATGATCAAATTTCTAATATGAATACTATGGTATAAGATATTGCAATGTTGCCAATGACTTGTTACACACATATTTGCCACCACTGTCATCGTAATACTTCTCCTGCTCGTGGTACACCCTAATGACCGACTGATGAGAAGATCTTGACGACTGAACGATACCGAAATGTACTTCATAAAGATCACTTACCCAAGAGTCAGAACGATGATGGGCAGCATCGTCATCAAATTAAGATTTTGCCTTCAACCCAATTTGGCCTGTGGGTAAAGAAGGAAAATGTATTATAATATGCGTTCTAGGATTTCAAAATAACGTCAGACCACACTTTCAGAAACTAAATAACGTATAGACTCTTTTATATTTGGCTGTCGGGTGTACGGTGGAGGTATTGCATTACCGGCATTTAACTAGCTGCACCGCTGTACCGCACGCCTCATATCTCATTTGTCTGACGAGCTCGCGACGCTCTCCTGTTTACAGCGTGCAAGAATTTCTCACTTTATATTGTGTTTATTAACTGTATCGTAAATACCGGTACCTGTTTTGACGGCCGATTAGTGAAGTGGCTTTGAAATGATGCCTCTGCGCGAAAAGCTTTAGGGCTTGATCCCTGCACAGTTAATATTTATATGAGCTAACACATATTATTTAACTTCGAAATGTCATAGATGCTTTCTGGAATCGATTTTGAGAACAATGTCCCGTATGTCCGTTTCGCTTTTCACTACCCTGTCATTCCATTTTAATAGAGGTACCACTATAATTAATTTATTTAATTTCTGCAGCACAGTCACGACTCACTATTTTTGCCAAAATTTCACCAACATTTTCATAATGTGAAATTAAAGTAGAGCGACTATTCGTTTGTTTATCGGGGCGTGTTCACATTGCTTAAAATGTTTTCAGATTAAAGCCGCCGTCATATGCGAATAAAAGCATGAAAATTTTACATGCAGCTATTAGGCAAACGAAAACGCTTCAACTCAACTCGACGGGGCTTAGCGCTGGCTCATTGTCGGCGCAATAGCAACCGCCTTCGCGAAACGAAAACTTTTCGAAATGCCCCGTCGGCCGGGCCTTTATTAAAATCTACCGAGCATATTGCATAACTGACGGCAATAAGTAAGGCGACGGCCTCTCCTCGCCGCAACCAATTCAATATTCAGACAGAGTTGGAAAGTTTTATTATTGCGGCGTAAATATAATGAGTGCAGGTGAGGCAGTTTTGTCTGCCGGGATTTACGGCGGCCATTATTCGGGAACACCGTCAAGACAGCCAACGCAGGAATTAACTTATGCGGCGAGAGCTCGCTTAAATCAGTTTCTAGTTTTAACATTCACTATGGAATCATAGTCCGCCATGTTGGATGTTCACGCCGCTCGCGCCGGGAAACTCTTTCACTGGCATTAAACCACTTGAGTTTCTTATTTATATACAAACTTCATATAAACCATTTTAAACAAAATAAGTTTATCTCTTAGAAATTAAATAAGGTTAGCAAAAAAATCACATTTTCTTTGATTCTTCTTATGCCGTCGTATTTTTACCTTTTCGATCTTAGGTGCAACATTGATTCTAGTAGTAATATATAATTAAACTAAACCAAATACAAGTCGGCCATTTTTCAATGGTGGATTCAGACCGGCCATTAACGAGCCTTGGTAGAGTATGTAGTATAAAGTATTTATGTGATTACGCTTAATGACTAACTTCGAGATCTATAGAGAGCAAAAAAGTGATGATAGATTATAATAAACCTCAATAATTATTAACCATTAATAAAAAATACATAAATCACAATCAACAAAAAACGGACGCATTTACAATTTAATATTTTTAAAATTCGGCTACCGATATCTCGACATATTTTAGTTGTATTACATTACGATTTTAAGAAAAGGGAACCAATTTTTTTTTCGCATTTTTACATGAAAACATCTAGACGTTTTACAAATATATTATAAACACTAACCGATACCTAGAGGAATTTCAATTAGGCCGCTTTAACATCACTTTAATAAAAACACAAGAAAACCATTTACATCTCATAACATAAACGCTACACCAATAAATTCTAATCACAAATTTGATATAAAATGATCGATTAGTCGTAAATTTAACCCATAGTCGTAATGTCTCTCGTCTTAATCGTGTTATGATATTGAATTATTTAATTTGGACGCAATTATGGTGAAATTATAGGGCGGCGGGCGGCAGCTGCGGCGAGGCTGCGTGTTGCGGCTTACCTCCATCATGACGCGCCGACATCTGTCTTTGATAAAAACCATGGATTTTTTTTAAACAGTACACTGAATTTTAGAAGACTAATGAAGCTGATATTTGTGTACGTTATGTGCATCGTCTAAAAAGTAGGTGTATCTTTGCAACTTTCTACAGATTACTGTGGAAATCTTTGAGGAAATTGTGCAGAAATACAGTTCCTGTGGTAAAGTTGATGATGATTATAATTCAAATCGCCTTTTTTATAATTACCCAAATAGGTAATTTTCTGAATAATTAATAACTGCTAGAATTACTGTAATATATAAAATATGTACTTCATAAAATCCATAGTAATTTAAAGTCAAATAATACAATATGACAGTGAATCTCCATTATCCCCGCGCTAAGACGTGGGGCGCGACTGCAGGCAACAGCATTTAAAAACGGATAGCCGTCACATAAATCAATGAGGGCTTGAGGTGTGCATATTTCACAATAAATTGCTTGAGGTTAGCTGGTCTTACTGGCTTACCAGCTCCTGTTTTGTTGGTAATGCTGTGTGATGGAGCGGTACCTTCCTACCTTTAGTATTATAATACATTTTGACTTCGTTCATATTAAATAAGACTTATCTTTTCATTTCAGTAGTGGTGTTACAGTATGACGGATGCATGAGAATGCAATAATATAATTTAAAAATAATGTATTAATGTTTTCTTATAAGCCTGTAATGTACCACTACAAGGCCAAGGCCTCTCTTTCCGCTTTCCATTCATCTCTGTCGAGGGCTTCATAGTGCCAAATTTTTAAATGGGAATCCAATTCGTCTCGCCAGGTCTGCGTCTGGGCTTTCCACGTGGTCGACGTCCCATTGGGACACATGCTTTGGTACTCTTCGACCAGTGCCCACATTTCATCTGGCATGCGACACACGTGTCTAGCCCAATCCCACTTGAGGTTGGCGGCTTTTTGGCCAACGTCGGCAACTTTTGTTTTGAACCGTAATTCTGCGTTCTTGTTTCGATCTGAGTGTTTGAGACCCAAAATGCTCCGCTCTATTGCTCGTTGGCAAACATAAAAGCTAGATTTTTGGACATTAGTAAATGGCCAAGTCTGTGCAGCGTATGTGAGAATGGGAAGAATATATACAGGGTATATCAAGACCGCGACCGAAAACGAAGCCAGGAGGTAGTATTAGTGATATCAAACACAATGCAAGTAAAAATTTTACAAAAAAAATCTTCGAATTTTTTTTTGTTATTTTTTACATATCGTCGTATTTGAGTGATTAAACATAGTTTTTCTAAAATAATGACGTACATCGCTTAATTTTTAAACACGCAATGGTACGTAAGGGTTTAAATTACTATTTTTGCAAAAACTAGGTTTTTACCCCTCAAAAACGATGATTTTTAAAAAATTGTAAAAAAAAATCCGTCGCTTATTATGCAAAATTTTTAGTTGCATTGTGTCTGTAGCCGCTAAAACTACCACCTGGCTTCGTTTTCGGTCGCGGTCTTGATATACCCTGTATGTTCATGAGTTTGCGCTTTAAGGAAAGCGACGAGTGATTTCTTTATCTTGTCTCGCCTGGAAAGAAGCTCCGAGATCCAATTAAATATTATAGTCATGGACATATGCAATGTCCAAACCTTCAACTTTTGTTTGCCATTTTTCATTTCGAGGCCCACCTCGGCGCTTGCCCGACTCAAGGTTTACAACATTGTCTGTAAGTCTTCTGCTGTCGAAGAGAAAAGGACAATATCATCAGTGAATCGAGGATTCGTTAATCTGTTTTCACCCGTGGAAATGCCCAGATTACAAAAATATGATAATACTCAATTACAAAAATAGTTAGATCAATTAATCATTTTGTACGCAACACTTACTTTTTTGTAAACCCAAGCATATTTCAGTCTTGTATCCATCACCTTAGAAAGTACCAATATGACTATAAATACAAATTTTCACTACATTATTTCATAAAATTCGCGTTATTCCATGAGAAATTTTCCCTATTCACAAAAATGAATGTGCAAAACGTTGGAAATTGATTAATATTCGCGTTGGCGAGCCATAAATCTGATATTTGGATGAATCTCAGCTGCACGCTGAAGATTCTCTCCCCTGGCAGCCATATATCGCAATATCCCGGCATCGCCCGCAGAGAATACATGCGTTTGACTGTGCTTCGATTTAACAAGAAACAAGAAATGGCTTTAGATACATTTTTCATTCAAAAGTTTGATGTTTTGATATTTGTATTTATTGAAAATCATCTACAAACCAGCAACCTATAAGCTATTTACTTATATGTGACAACAAATAGCAACATAAATGTATAGGAAGATGGACAACAAGACAAGATTGGGTTTTCAGAATCTCCAATGCTTAATCACTAAGCAAACATGAATGCTAATCTATAACCCAACGGTTTTCTAGAAGACCTTACCTTAGCCACTGTTTTCAATAGACTGTTCATACTTTAATTGAAATTGGCTAAAACATTATTTTAATCTAAAACTATATCAAAATTGATCAAACACGAACGATGGTCGTAAATATAATAGATTTTAATCAATTTCCGTCTCAAAACTATTTAAATAATATACTGAACAAACCAGGAAGATATAGACAATAATACAAAGCAGAAAATACATAGCACTTCATGCCTCGCACCGCACATAGCACACGAACCCAAAACAGACATCAAACAATAGGCGGGTAAGAACAATCGGGCAACATTTCAATACGCGGCAAGACGGCCTCACACAATTAGCCAACATTTTGGTCTCTCATCAAGCCACAACTTTAATTCGACTCGTTCTGGCAAATTGTGTATAGGTGGCGTCCCATGTAAATGATGGGTCGTCACAATGCCCCGACAACAAGTTCTGCAGACTCTGATTTCCAAATTCACACCCCGTTTTACGCTCACTAATTTTCTTGTTCGGACACAATTTCGGCCGTGGATCCAGCGGCCCCTCGCAATAATAATATCGCTGGGAAACTATTAGACGATCCTCACTCTAGCCAGTAATTAATTTTACCATAAACTGGCTCAATTGAAGCGTAAAGATTTCGTGTAGGCCGGCTCCGTGCGAGTTTTGTGAATGATAATTAATTTTCCTACGGACTTGTATTTTTAGCGCAGTTTCACCAGTGCTGGGTATTGATAGAGAAAATAATTCGAATGCTAATAATTCGGGTTTGGTAACAATTTCCTTCTATTGGTGGATTGGACGATTTCTTACAACCAATAACTGTTTACATTATCACTTATAAAAATTGTTTGTTTGTTTTGCCTCCTGAATCAAAACCAAATTAAAATAATTAAACCTGCCATTTTTTAATATTATACGGGCAAACGGGCATACGGTTCGTCTGATGGTAAGTGATCACCGCCACCAATGAACATCTGCAATGCCATAGGGCATAGAGAAGATACTATTTTTGGTTATTGTTTTAAAACGTGACCTAAACATTGAAGTGGTATTAAGATGATCAATCAATTATTTATTTTTTCAGGATAACGAGCAAGCGTGAGCCTTGTTGATTTAATGAGATTTTATAAATGACACCAAAACCTATTTAATATTTGCATTGTCTTTTTCAAGATATAAATTTATATTACACACACGTAACAAACAAGAATAGCATTCGCTGGCAGTGTAACGTTTGCTCGGCGGTATATTATTATGCAATAAGATACATCACAACATCGGCCGAAGTTTCCAGAACAAAGCCGCAACTCGCGTCCTCCACTTATATTGTACAAGTACCTATTCCTGCATTGTCGAATTCACTTATATGTCAGTGACATACCGCTGGTAAGTTCGCTGAATATTTCCTAGTTGTGACTCGAAGCCAAGCTTTGTAATAATATACAAAAAATAATAAAAGCGCTCTTGAAAAGAAATGTAAAAATGTCTTCGAGTGTAATAATTTACATTCAGTGGAAGATTTTAAGTAAAGGTTTAGTAGCTAGTTTCAAATACATGATACATTATATTCGCGGTCGCAATTAGAAATGTGAAATACTTAAGAACCAAACTTGTAAACCAAACCATGTACCAGGAACCAATTAAGGCCATATTGTTTGTGTATTTATTTTAAAATGTTGTGTATGCCGGTATCCGTCCACTGTGTCAAACGTTTACGACGACCTGCAACGAAACTACTAGGGCTTCTCGTAAAAAGAGGGTTAACTTTAAATACCGGTAGTAGGTCTCTCATATGTGAGAGGCCACCTGGGTAGGTACCACCGCAATGTCTATTTCTCCCACCAAACAGCTGTGTAAATGCGCTGTTGTGTTCCGGTTTGAAGGACATTGTAGCCAGAATAACTACTGGACATATTGAGACGGCAACATCTTATGACTCAGGATGGCGAGCGCAGGGCAATGCCAAGCATTGCTTTGTCAATCATGGTGTTGTTTGGTTTTGGAACCGTCCATGAGCGGTCGTATCGTTTACCATCAGGCGGACGGCATGCTCGTCTCGCCATTCACCGCAATAAAAAGAAAAAAAAAGTCATATAAACTTTAACACTATATTGCGCAAGATTCTTCAAGGCAGTGTGTGAGTGACGTTAGCATGCAGCATTATTGGCTCGCGGGCAGCTCGTGACTCGTCTAGCCAGTTGGCGTCTAGCACATTCTCACCTGGGGCCCGGACTTGGTAAGACTTCGCAACTTTGACGTCCGCCTCAATGCGGCCCTGAATTACTCAGGTAACACCACACAATCGATTGCTTTGAAATACGAACAATGCCGTACGTAATAAGCTTTCAGGCAATTACCTTGTTTCAGCTCTTATGTGAACGCGCTTGAAATGAACGCGGCATCGTCTATGTATACTGCTGTACATAGTGCTTACTAAATCAGTGGTACTACAGTGATTTAGTAGTACAGTTCTTATTTTGCTGAATATTTTGTAGAAAGACTAAAGTAAAATTTATTATTTCAATACAACTACGATGGAGTAATGTAGTATTGAATTTTAGAAAAGAACAGTCTCTATGACTAAAATCCGATTCCCTATATATCTTGATGAACACAATAAGCTGTCAAACCATTTCAACAATACGACAAATACGAGTATGACAAATAATAGTTATAGCTAAAATAATAATTTGTCTGAAGTCCTTAGCATAAAGCGTCATTAGCCGGTCCGACATCAAGTCGATAAATAACATCGATACATTGTCATTTTAAATCCGTAGTGTTTTTTCAAGACGAGATATTCTAAGCTAAACACGCGCTCAACATCAGACGCACGTTAACCATAAATACAGTAGGAAATCAGGACGATCCCCATAAATTCTACTCGTAAAAGGCTCTGCGATTATGTTAGAGGGTGGTATTAGCAAAGTTTGTCCGATGGGGGGGCGCCACCCACTATAATACATTTTTCGTTGATGGAACACGATTTCTCGACGGCTCTCGGTTACGTGATGGATTAAGAAGCGCTTGGTCCCAGCCGCGGGATTAACATCGGCTCCCGATATTTAGACCATCACCGGCTAATACGCAATGTTTGCTCCGCGACAAACTTATAGCAACGCCCTATGGAATGTTTACCTTCCGCTTGTACCTTGCGCGTCACATATACAGTGTTTGTTTACAAATGTCACATTAATACAAGTGATTTTTAATAGTTCAACTCTGACCGTATAACAATAAATCTGTGACAAACTAAAAACTAACAAAACACAATAATTACATTTAACCCTATTGGTACCAATTACATTCTTTTACAATGTAATTCAGTTGTATCAGCCCATATACGTCCCACTACTGGGCACGGGCCTACTCTACCATCGAGAGTATCGATTGAGAGTCGTAAGGCCATATAGTTCACCACACTGGCCGAGAAAAGGTCAATTTAAAGATATACATATATTTTTACTTTTTACTTATTGAAACACTAAGACAGAATGGGAACAGATATTGATAATTACCAATTAAGAGGTAATGTTAACTCATGGCTTTGCCTCAAAAAAACACTTTGTCTTTTCAAGAAAGTACCACATAACTACAATTTCCCCTGAAACAAAAACAATTATCTTCCCAAACAATTCTCTTAAATACGGAAACGTTATTTTTTATCAATCTCCCCGCACGAGGAGGCAATAATAATAAATACATTACGCTCTATTGGAGATGTTATCCTGCGCGTAAACATGGGCTCTCGCTCCTACGCTCTAACTCTTTATTGCCTATCTAACTTTGTAGGATTTTAATAATACCTCACAAGCGCCTTAGTGATACTCGCTTTATTTTTAACTACGTTACTGCGATATTTATTACTATGTTAAACGGAGTTTTGGTGTTTCGTGATTGTGTTTTTATTATGAATTGGCATGTTGATGATTGAAGGCTTAGGTGGAAGAAAGGGGGTTATAAATTGTAGATCTCGAAACATTTCGCTAACTGGATCAAATGAGAGTTTTTACCAATTTTCCGTCAGTTTAAACATAGTGCCTAGCAATGACAAGCTTACAGGACCACATACAGTAGGGAATATCGATTCTACCGTTTCCTAATTATTTTTATAACGGAAGAGTTTAATCCAAATCTTTTACACATCTACCCAAGTAATCAAGTGCTAATTATTTAAAATACTGGTAATTTACCGATACAAAATTGGAGCGTAAATATTCCTTAGAAGGCCGAGACGAGTGGCAGCCCACCCGACAGTATAAATACTGAATAAGCAGTAAACTGTATTACTTCGAACCCTTTTCACTTGGCGAATTAGTAAAAAGCAACTGGGGAGTGAAAATTTTAACTTAAATGCGCCGGTAAGCCTCGGCAGCTACCTACGCGTGTGTTTGACAGTCGCAAGTGATTACATTACATACCCCTCCATTTGTTTATTTTGATTCGGCTTAATTTGGTTTGTGACATTTTTCACTTTAATCACTGTGCAGTAACGCGCGCTATTGTTTTGGTGATATTTGATTTCGATTTCTTAGTTAAAATTGTTAGAAAAACGTCTTATGGTAGTAATCACAATTTCGTACGAAAAGATGTTTTTATTTTATTTTGTACTACAATTCGGAATGCATGGATCGTCTAATTAATTCCTTAAAAGTAAAAATAATATATAAATATCGATCTGTTAAGAGAGTTGATAAAGAATTTAATATTTGTATAATGGTTTTCATTCTAATTTTAATTACGTTAAATAAAAATGCTTATCCTACATTCAAATTAACGCGAATCCTGTATAAATTAATTTCAAAAATACAATTGCGATCTAACTTGCGGACTCGTAACGAACACACATCAAAAACCGTTTCTTTACACTGCCCACCACAACACCTCGAGAACATTATCCCTTTAATTCTGCAAACCGCACGTATCACTCTCAATAAAAACACTTAAACGAACATGAATAGACAAGAGTGACGTCAAATTATATGCCCGCGGGCCCCGCGGCACACGAGCGCCACCAAATTATCGTGCGTAATTAAAAATGCCAACATACTCGCATACCCGGCCTGTCTAATTAGCAAAAAGTTAATAAACAGACGTACAGGCTTGACAGTGACAAGCTCCCGTGAAAATGCCAAGATGAAACACGTTTAATTTACATATACGTGAGAGTTGTGTGACGGGCACTGTAACGGCCCAAATAGACCGATACGCAAGTTGGTAAAAAATTTGCACGCCGCAAATGAACGGGTATTTTTTGAGGTGGATTTTGTCACTGGTTTAGCGATGATGGAGAATCAAGAGTGTAGGATGAATGTGCTTTAGTTTGCTTAGTTATTTGATAAATGTGAATAAAACAAGTGTTTAAATAAATTGAACGCACAAATCTTATTTAATTACAACTGTTAAAATCGTCTCTTGCTAGACGATGCTCTCAATGCCACTATACTTGAAACATTAAAAAAAAGAGCAGAAACGCATTTCCCAAGACTTATCTTGACTTAAAAACATAAACCAATAAGATAATAAACAAACATTGAAGAGATCCGATATTATTACATTACAACTAAATGTCAAGATGGTCTAAATTGTTAAGGTCATTTCACACGACATACCGTGCGCGCGGTGTACCATCGATCTATCAAATTAGTATCCGAGCCAAATGGAGTACTCTCAGATGCTGAAAACGGGCATTGCTAACAAAGCCAATCAGGGCCACACGTCGCTGCCCTAACAGATGGATAATCTATCATAATGACGTCGATTTCCCATCCGCCGCTAGTTGGGACTACGTGACGAAAACGCGTGGCGCGTTTTGCGGACGTCGAAGAATGAGTGACAAGTGATACTTGGATATACAATCATGATATCAGATCACTGGATTTTTATCGCTTTTAATATTCTATTAATATGAAAAATAACAACAATTAGAAATGTAACAGTCATATCTTACATAAGTCTGTTAATAATAATTTTCACGGATTACAATTCATGTTAACTTGAACGGTGATAATACCTTACCACAAGGCAAAGAACTTGTTCATTTATCTCCTCCACTTAAAAAAAACTATCAACATGTTTGCTAATTAATGTTTTACTATCATTATTAGCTCAGCACGACGTACACACGTCTGCTCGTCACATTTGATGTGAGTAACCGGAGGCACGCGCGGCTACGTGTCTAATAAGACGCTCTGTGGCCTCATCGCTACACAATTAACGCAGCGTCGCGACGCGCCTGTGTGAAGGATGCCTTAGAAATTGTTTCATGATATTGCCTTCTTGTATTAAAGTTGTGTTTACTGGTTCGCAGAAATGGATTATGTCAGAGAAACCTGTTTGTTTTGTTTTTGATAAGCCAGACGAAGGATTTTAGCATATTTATTCAACGATGGTTTATTAAGCTTTCTCTTACTGGATATTTTGATCGTATAGTTTTGTAAATTTTCTTTATCCCTTTGCTATCATTTTTTTGTGTGTAAAAATGTAAAATGTATTTTGGTCAAAAATACAAATGTTTATAATAAAATTAATTGGTTTTTAAGTTGTTAGTGTCGTCAACTATAAATAAATCTTTATAACAATTGGTAAGTGTTATAATATATAGGTAATTGCCTGTTCGTAAATAGACTAGACGCGGCTGCCAACATGTTCATGGTGGTCGCGTGTTCAAATCCCAGGACACACCTTATATTTTTTCCCCGCTACCTTAAAATATTATTTTGCTAAAAATTTTGTCTTTTATCCTTATTAGCAATATTATCGAATGGTTGTAATAATACAGCATATGATTTTTTTTAAATCATTGGGTTCAATTCCTCATAGTTTCGGATTTGGCCATCAAAACCTTCTTGAAAAATATACCCTGTATATACAATTAAGCTATTAATGGGTACAAGCGCATTGCAGGCACTTTTCGCGGGTAACTTCTGGCACCCTTTTGTGACAAAGTTCTCCAACTTGAATGGCAGAGTGGAAAGTAAAAACTAGGTGCATTACAATTTAATTTACATAACCATGAGCTCTTGCAAGATACGTAATTAATTTGTAGAAAATACTGACTTGTCTTTTAAATACATTTTTTTTTTTTTTTTTTTTATTGCCGTATAGGCAGACGAGCTAGCGGCCCGCCTGATGGTAAGCGGCTACCGCTGCCCATAGACCTTTGCAATGCCAGGGGTCCAGCACAACAAAGTCGCTGCCTACCTTAAGGATAGTACTCTCTTTAAGCCTCGTTTGAAGAAGGACAGGTCATAGCGCTCAGGAAACACCGATGCAGGGAGTTCATTCCAGAGCTTGCACGTACGTGGTAAGAAAGAACGCTGGAAACGTACCGTTCGGGAGCGGTACGCTTCCAGGTGGTAGGGATGAACTCTGCTGCGGTGACGGGTGGTGCGATGGTAGAAGGGCGATGTTGGTACCATCCCAAACAATTCCTCGGAGCACTCCCCATGGAACAGACGATAGAACACACAGAGAGACCCGAAGTCTCTCCGCAGTCCTAACGGTTCCAATTTGTCCGTAAGATTGGGATCATCGACTATTCGACAAGCTCGTCGCTGTAAGGAGTCAAGTGGGTTGAGCTGGTATTTTGGGGCACCTGCCCAGAGGTGAGAGCAGTACTCCACGTGGGGCCGGATTTGTGCTTTGTAAAGCGTCAATCTGTGACCCGACGTGAAGTACCGCTTGGCTCTGTTCAGGATACCCAACTTTTTGCTCGCCAGTTTGGCTTTGTCCTCCAAATGACTCCTAAAGTCAACATTGCTCGATATTTCGACGCCGAGGATCCCAATACTTTCGGATCTTTGGAGAGTAACTCCTTGGAATTGCGGCGCCATGACAAAAGGGTCCTTCTTCGCAGTGAATGCGCAAACTTGTGTCTTCGAGGGGTTAAATTGAACTAAGTTCAATTCACCCCATTCGGAGACCCGCCCCAGAGATCTCTCGACTTCAGACACAAGTTGAGACCGTCTTTCCTCAATGGAACCTCGAGAGAGACTCTGATGGCCGATGTATCGCGCGTCACACGTACTATCATCCGCATAACAATGCATGCTGTCGTTAGACAACATGTCATTGATATGCAGGATGAAGAGTGTCGGCGATAGCACCGATCCTTGTGGAACACCAGCGTTAATGGTCTTGGTCTCGGAGCAACAGCCGTCCACCACGACTTTTATGCTCCGACCATCCAAAAAACTGGCGATCCACTTGCAGAGTCCCTCAGGGATACCATACGCAGGTAGCTTCGCCAGAAGGGCGCCATGCCACACTCGATCGAACGCCTTCGCTATGTCAAGGCCGACCGCAATCGCCTCACCCCCACTCTCCAAAGCCTCCGCCCAACGGTGCGTGAGGTACACAAGAAGATCACCAGCTGAACGACCGTGACGGAAACCGTACTGTCGGTCACTAATCAGCTGGTGGTCCTCAAGATACCTCAGGAGCTGAGTGTTTATAACTCGCATACATAACATACATACATAACATAAACTCACGCCTTTATCCCCGAAGGGGTAGGCAGAGGCGCCACTAGGACACCCACATTTCGCCTTGTATGTTCCGTCCCATGATGTGATAGGGGGCGAGCCTATCGCCATATCGGGCACAAATTCCTGACTCCGGGCTGATAATGAATAGAAAAATCCAATACCACTTTGCCCGACCCGGGACTCGAACCCGAGACCTCAGCTTTGTAACCGTACCGTAATACAACTACGCCACCGAGGCAGTCTTTTAAATATTAATTTATTTTTATAGAATAATAAGTTTCCTTTTACATCTTACTGTATCCAAGGTATGTGAGGCCTCAAAATTTCTCACACCATTTTAATTTAAAACACAAGTCATCGGGACCACAAAATCTTGAAACATAATAAGTTATCAAATGAGTGTCTTGTATCTTTGGATATCTGATTCACTTAAACCCAAAACAAATATTTATGATAACACCAATGACCCACAAAAATTTGTTCATAACATACATTATATGCCATTAAAGAACTAACTATAAAACACCCACAAACTCCATCAAAGATTATCGAATGCAAGGAATCTCGCGACATACCATGGCGTTACAACTCTGAGAGGGCGGGAGTACTCTTTCTATCTCTAATGAAGCGGCCGCGGTGCCGACGTCGAGGGCCATAATGGCTTCCTCTCGAGCTCTTTGTCGAACCGACTTTGTAACTTCCAGCGGAGAATTTCTAGATGTGACATGGAACTTAACTAACGTTAACTAGATAATAATGTAATGTGTGAGGTTTGATTGGATTGATATCAAAAAGGTAAAAGGAAGAAGAAAGAAAACGATTTAAAAGCAGGCGTCCACATATTCGGATCGTACGTAACGGACGGATGGCATTAGACGAATTATTTTTTACAATACGTCCACAGTATCAGCAACGATCAAATTTGCCGACATTATAACTCAATGGTGTGAACAATTCGTTTCATGCGATGCGTTCGATACGTACGGGGCGAACATGTGGACGCCTGCCTTTATTTTCACAATAGGTGTCACTAAAAGTTTAATAAAAAATACCTAATAAAATTTTATGAAATACAATATACAAAAAAACTTATAATACTACATTTAAACATATTATGTAGAGTCAATATTGTACCAACAGGTCGAGACAACTAGGTGGCCACTACCATGTGAAGGTTTTATTATTGAGCAATAGCATGGTTAGGAGTAGATTAGAGGGCTGGGATATTGCAGATCCAAGCCCAAGGCGTACACCTCTATATTGTGTTGAATACCAAAGAGTTCTGCTTCTTCCCAGTTCAACTTCCCAAAACTATATAGTGCAATAATGTGGCCGCTGGATAACTAACTTCTAAGTCAAGAAAACCAGAGATATAATTATGTTCCATAAATCACGTGTTTTAAGGTAAAAGCTTTACAAATTAACAAACCCGTATGGTGCCAATAAGCATGCATACTGTAAATGTTTTGTCTAAGAATATGCTCCTGAAAAACAATAACCTAATTACATAAACAATAAGATTGAAATTACTGACGCATCTATAAAGCGAACCTCCGCGTGCGCTGTTTATTTATCTTCACCGCATAAATAAACATGAAAACCTTCGTATAGTTTCTTAAAGAGTTCTTCAGCCTTCATTTAGACGCATGCAAAGATACGTTCCCTGATTAAACACGCCTTTATTTGCACAAGACGTAATTAAAGATGCTGCGACGTTTGGGCTTCGTCAAAAGAAACTGTCTATTTATTAATTTGTCAGTCAATATTTGCTTTTAATAATCAGTTTCGCAAAAGCAAATGCCTTTGAATATTAGGTGTTTAGTAAGGCTTTGAAAATATTTACGTAAATTAGCCGTTATTAAGATTTTGTGAGGTTATAAATAATTTTGTAGTCAATTAGGAACGATACATCGTGTATGGAGGATTACATTAAAGCCGTTAAGAATGCAGTACAACATAATAATATTATGTTTGATGAAAATAAGTTTTTGTAATTAGTATCATGTTGGATGATAATAAATAATGTGGTTGAATAAAAAAATAAGACGAGTCCGATCACGATGGTTGAAAATTGTAAGTATAAGGTTGTATAAGAAACCGTGTAGGTGATTTAAAATTTGGTTGTTCAAATACAATCTAAAAATGCCCTGTATTGAAATAAAACTATGTTTTTAGGATTTAAATAACGAAACCTAAGAATATTTCTAACCAGTCACGTTTTATTGGTGTAGTTACTTACTCCCAAATAATATTTTAAAAAAACGACCCGGAATATATGTAAAGCTCTGGCAAGGCACTCATGGACCTGCGCTAATTTGATGTTGTTGGCCATTTCACCTCAAAAGAAATACTATTCATTCAATATTTTCTGTACGTAATTTCACTCATTTTAGAAAATGCTGCAAAAAAAGTTGGTTAGACATTTTAATCTATAAATCTATCCTAATATTACTACTCTACCTAAACACAAATATTTCGCACGCGATAATACCCTTAGAAGCGAAAATAATTCCCTCACAGCTCACAAAAAACGCTCATATTTTTATTGTTAGATATGAGTTTTAATGAACTACAACATCTCCATAAAGTTAGCGTGGAAGTTCTCGAATATAATTACTGGAGCGTCACCTGTTCGCGAGGCGTCTGTATGCAAATGTACTCTCGGATCGGAAAATATCTGCACCTTATTATAAAAAGCGAAGTGGGGTCCGATATACCGCTTTATCAGATAAATATGCCCTCCCAATTTCCGCGTGTTCATACATTCCTGTTCGAATAACATTTAGGGTGAAAATATTGGGCATAACTAATTTATTTGGTGATAGGTTGTGGTTTTGTTAGGTGAGTAATGGCGATTTTAGAGTTTAAGAAATATGATTAGAAACATAGTTTATTTTGCATACGTGTATGATTTTTTTGTTCAGAAGATATGAAAGCCAGCAATGCCATTTGCATATCAATGTTACGATCGTATGATAAAAAGATTATAGAAAAGTTTAAAATAAGGCAGTAACTTCTTAAATTACAAATTAAACACATAACATTCATTCTATTGAGCACTTAAAATATAAACAAATATGAAAATAAAAACAAATATTAGGACAAAGAAGTAATGCAACAAAACTTGCAAATAAATAATTTTATATTGACCCATAAGATGTCTGTTACCTGGGATAAGCATTTGAACGTGATTTTAAAACATATTTTGTATACCTTTAGTGCGTTTGTATTTGAAACGCCACTCTATAATCGCTACCGCTTATCCAACGTGTTCTCTATCTAACCGAGTTGGCGGGGATGTGAAAATGAAGGCGTGTGCACAATATATTTTAATAACGCACTCTCCCGAGATTCGCACTGTGATACGTATAACGAGCGAGAAAATGAGAATTTTTACTTTACCTCCAATTGTAAATATAAAAAATAATTACACAACCGTATATTTTTGTTAGGGTAAAATGAATTATATTTTTGTTGTTTTCTCAAGAGCAATGTATGATATTTATTAGTTAATTATTTAAAATGAGTGGGTCAGAGTATCTATCTCATATGGATTAGAATGCTTGAAGAGATTGATGACAGTAAATGTGAAGTTGGGGAGTGGAGTAGAGATCACGACCATTGAAATTCTTGAGTTAATGATGTAATTTTGGGTAAGTTTTGCAACATTTTAATGTATTTTGCTTTCGACTATTTCATAACCTTCAATAATTTGAAGACATCGAAACTATATATATACGAATCGCTAATGTAAAAAATACTTAAAAATTATGACCGTAGCACCTGAGTCAATTGAAATATTTATAAGTACGTGTTCAGAAGGCAGACCACCTTTTCCTGCATTACTCTCCGTTGTAAATATGACGTGTTCCGGCGGTATCCGCTCGCAGGTCGCGGCGCCCGCAGATTGGATCGAGTTAATTTCGCTCCACAAACAAATTGACAAAGTTTAGAACGGGGCATATTTCTTCTCTAGCCGCCCCCCGCGCCGCGCCCCACCCCTCTCGCCCTGACAGATTCCCGCATAGCGGAAATTAAATTTCACATCCGAACAAGAACGAGAACACTCGCCGCAACAAACACGTGTCGCGAGACAGACTGCGATGACGCGCGACACCGCCGACGACGCTCGGGGAACTTTCAGTTCAAGCCGATACCAAGCCCTTATAAACAGTGCTATTGCAACTGGAATAATAAAAAATATAGTGATTACTGAGGTTATCTTTGATTGGTTCAATATTAGGAGGGAAATAACTGACATTTTATAAAACTATTTAATAATCTTATTAACATCTTGTTATACCCATAATCCGCACACTGCTGAGCAGGAGGCTTCTCTACAATAAAGAGTTTAATTGATAGGATTGGGACACGTTCAAAGATAGTCTCGATTTCGGTTTAATAACTAAAAAAGTATAATCAAATGTAATGACTAATGTTTAGGATAGTTTTTAGTACATTTGAAAAGTAAAATGAAGTTAAGAAATTGTGTCTCGGGACCCATTCAAGCTGTTTATATCGTCTGCATGACACAATGTTGTTAGTTAATAATTCTCCCTGATAGTTTTTACCGAGGTGCTTGGGAACAGATAAGTTCTCAGAACGAGTGTAACTTTACCTCCTTGTGTGGGAACAACAATAAGACGGTGTGAAGAATACGACGCCAAGTACTCGCGTTTAATAACTTGATGTTTATGAAAATAGTGGGAAATGTTTGTGGGTTGTTATAGTTATATTTTCTATAGCATATTTCTTCTCGGGACTATTGCGTATTTAAAAAAAAGTGCTAGAATTTTTTTCTTAATTTAGTAGTAGTAATATTTTTGAAAGTGGTAGAGCCACGCTGTTGTCACTTAGCCTGAATGAGCAGGTTCGTCCGGGGCATCTCACTATCTCACTGGAGACCAACGTGAAGCGACAGCTTCGCTGTCGCGTTTCGTTTGATGGGTGAAATTCCCGTTTCCTCTTCCCATCCGTTTTCCTTCAATTATTATTTATACTTCGGTGACGTTTATCCGAAATACCTAAATTGTATAATTAATTAAATTGACTAAAGCAGCTAGTTGTAAAAGTATTCAAAAAACTAAACATATGTATTTCATCTTCAACAGCTGCGAACTTGTTTTTTATAAAACCAAAATACATTTGACAAGTTCAACCGACACGAAGCAACACCGCCACATTCGATACAAAAGGAACGGCCACACAAACTATTACACGGCAAAACTAATCCGGCCGAGTTCTATCAAAATTGCAATTAAAACCCCATTTACGGCGGTGGTCTGAGACAGACCTGGGGTCATCTCGAGAAGGACGCACGAATTGGCCATTAGCGGGCGCTTCGGACCTTGTTTACACCGCGCTTGCCCTAATGACGACCTTTGCTCTGCTTCCCTTCGTTAAGGCGAGCGAAAACCTCACACTAAAAGGCACCAGTCCCCGGACTGTCCCGCTGAGCCGGCAGGGATAAAACATACAGAATGGCCAGGGAGAGAAAAGGACAAAAGACGATAGCTTTCGGATTAATGCCCATGTACACGGCCGTTAAAAGGCTAGGCAACGCTTTGGCCCCGCCAGGGTTAACAAGGTTATTATGGGATCATCCCAAGTAACCGCTGCCGTAAAAGTGTTAATTGTGTTTTATAAAATAGACGGAGGCATTGTGTCGCGTATGTCAATTGTTTTATTACCCTACATTACGCTAAAACATACTGAAACACTACAGAGCTTTTTTCAGCAAATTGTGTCATTGGTCAGATTATAATACCTGTTTTTTATAACGCGTAATGATGTTTGTTAATTAATGTGGTCGATAAAGTATGAATTGTTTGCTGTTAGTTGTAACTTGTCAATATGTTAAGATATTAATAGTCTTCTTTAGTATAACATCTACATAAAGAAACGAACCTCTGAAAGTTAATGGCAATTTGTGTGGATAGCTTTTGTTTTGCGCGGACGACACCGAGGGACATCCAGTATACACGGACATTAAAAAAACTCCCAAACTTCGTCGAATCCTAATGGACTCCATTGACATAAATGTTTTATTCAATTGGAGCTTGCGCCAAAACAAAAGAAAGTATGTCCTCATCATTATGAGTTGGAAAAAGTTTTTGCATTTTTACTCGTTACCGGTTCGACGAGAATAAGTAGATAAGTTCAAGTAATGTACAGTACTGTGTACGTAAATACATTCAACTTCAGCATCATCGCTAAACGAACGCCGCGCCGCGCCGGAGGAAACCTTTTTCATAAGATACTCAGTTCAAAAAGTTACGTCATTTTGTTTTGGCCTTATTAGACAACATAACTTGTGATCTTTTAGACTAACACAGATATTTAGGCAGACCATTATAAAGTGTAATATGTAATCGTCTTGTATCAACTTATTAGAATAGTATAGAGTACATAAAACCAAAACTTTGTTTCTCGCCAACACAAATATTGTAAAACGACGTTACAGCGCTCTCAGATGTAATTACCTTAGTGCTTTGAGTAACCACAGTAATAATTTCTCCGGACGCCATTGTTCGGCCTTGACAATATACAAGCTACATGCACTTCCGTCTCTAAAATTGCAGACACACCGCGCACGCTAAACAAAGCGGCTAAGTTGATTACCCGCCGCACGTGTGGAAATTCACTATAAATTCAGGCATTAGGTAAAAGCGTCCATTACTTAAGTCCCGTAAAACCCTTATCCCATAACGTTAATAACACAATTACTATAAATCTATCATCGCTGAGCAAACACGGTCCAAATCTCAGCCTAAGCTAATACATTTTGTCCACACCCGTATTCATACTTAACGACTGGGGAGTAGTATTTGCCGAGCACACACGCGGCGCGCCGGGCGCCCGCACAGCAATATAACCTGCAAGACGCCCGGGTCGAGCCCCGGGGTCCTTCCCCAACCCGAGAGGACAGTAATTACGGTAGGCAAATTAAGCAGTAGGGGCCCCGGTGGTCCCCGCACCGCCCGTGTCCATCTTTGTACGCCGACTACGCGCGCCGGTTTATTTTACGTTATTCCACGTCTTATTACAATGTAACTCGCCTCCCCTGCGGTGCGCTCACCTCCGAAACTGATTTGGGCCCCGGCATCAGAGTTTCATTACGGTCTGTCGAAAACAATCCACTCTAAATATCTATTCTTGGGCGCGCGCGCTGCGGAATTACATTAGTCTGAGGTGGCGAAGGCTCGACTCAATTTGTTTGGCCGTAATAATGCTACGCTATCAGGTTATAACAAATGAGCTATTGTGAGAGCAAATCGGAGGAAAACGGTTTCGCAGTGTCTGCTCGATTTTATAGTTGCGAGGCGCGCTGGTGGTGCCGCGCGGAGCTCGCCGCTCGGAGACTCGACGAGTTATTACGTGTGTCCCGATATGAATCGCCACTACATTGTTCTAATGAATAATTGTCAATGTTCACACTTGGAATGTTGTACCTTTTGTGATTGGGATAGTATTGTAAATATGAATTTGTATGTTATGTAGAATCCACTATAAACAAAATCAGATTAATGTTTTAGACTACGAGTTTTGGACTAAAATACCTACACCTACACTTGTAAAACTCAATGTGACACCATATAAAACTCCAATAAAGCCAAGTACTCCCCATTGGTAAGTCGGTAAACACCTCACATTGAACGTCGCGTGTTGGCAACTTTAAAAGGCGAGTCACAATGGGCCGTACCACGCGACCACTGAGGGATTCTGAGCAAATATAATTTGTCCATTAAAAAAATCAACAAGCGGTGACCACACTCGAGGATGGTCACAAAGCGTCTCGTTAGCGGCCGAACGTGCCGTTTGTCACACACTTGAGCCCATCGGCCCTTCGTAAATAATGAGAGGGCAGCCCTTGCGTACATTGGGCGAAGATAAGCAGTAGGTACTTCGGTAGATAAGATATGTTGGCCGAACTTTTATTATGTGCATGTTATTGACTTACTTACCTTATAAAGATTTGCATAAAATTCAGCATAGTTATTAGTTTATTGTAAATTATTTTTATATCTTACAGTTGTACTTGAATCGGCTTCCGCGTAAAATGGTTTTATAGATGGCGTGTAATCTGACGACAAGAAATATATGAATTATGAATTTCCGAGCTAATTATTACCTAAAAACTCATTCAACCCATGTGTTTTCTGAATATCGAACCTAAGACCTAATGACACACACTCAGTCACACCACTACACAAATAAATATATATCACACGACACGGAATGGAAACGTCACGTCCACACTTCCAATAGTTCGTAGCTCTCATCCCCTGGGAAACTAAAACCTACACGGAGCCAGAGTTGTCCGCCAAGGCTGAATGCCTCTTAGATTGCCCCCGACCTCCTAAATATAGCCGACAAGGAGTGTATTATGCGCCAGAAATGGGATTTGCAACGCTCTTGCCGTCGAGACACACGCTCATGTGTTGATTCACCCGCTATTAACTGGGTATGCGAAATTAAATTGAATTTCGAACACAATGTTCTTTATTCAAAATATTGAATGAGTCATTGAAGCTACTGCAGTTACGTAATTTTGTTATTTTTTCTCGTCTCTGTACTGACGAACTTTTTAAGTATTGACGAACTAAAATGTTAGTTTTTATTTACAGCATCTCTATTTCTGATCTGAAGAGTTGTTGATCAATAAATCTTGGATTGTCTTTTTTACAAGTGATTGTTTTAAAAAGTGTAAAACAAAACCATAGTTCACAATATAGTATTATGATAATATATCCGTTACTCCAAGTAACCCGCAATCAATGCATGTAAAATCTTTAAAATGCTGTTTTTTTTTTTCAAATAAAGAGGCGTCAATTTTATGATATCAAAATTATCAATATTTTAAGCAGACACTTTATCTCAATTTGATCTGCATAAGAGGAATGGGCAAAGTTTCAGTGTCCGGAAGTGCATCAGTTTCCAATTGCAATTGAATTAAATGCACCGGTTTTATTTACAAGCGCGAGTCACGCGCGTTGGCTCCTCACCAGCGATATGAGATATGATGTTCCACACATAAGTCCTCGTGTTCGATAAAGTGAGCAAACCAATTGAATTTTCACTTCCCCAAACCAAAGGCTTTGAATGTTATTATGATTTATAAAATAATTGATTTTATTAGTCAATTCGTATTTGGTAGCTCGATGTTGTTTTTATTTCTTCTTACACACGAACATCTTCAGAAAATTGGTTGCAAATCGTGAAGTCCTTGTTTTGGTTCTCAGGATAATTGTAACTGTATTTTTCAAGATATAGTTTTGCTGAGAATGTTCAAATATTTAAAATATTTTATTGAACCACACCACATTAAAGCATCTAGAAAATTCCACACCACCTGCTTATACAGTGAGTAAAGGGACGGCTATAAAAGACCCTAGGTTATACCTTACTTTTTAAGTTACGCAAACTTCAAACAAGTCACGTTCCTAACATAACACAACTCGTAAACAATAGGCGTAACAATTTTCTAACCTTGACCTTGACATTTAAGGCTGGAATCGAAGGGCAGACCAAAGAAAGCAGGTACTTGGCTTGGCCAATTTGCTTTAGACTAACCGCGGCGTTGTGGCGCCACCTGCCGAATTATACGCTCGTTTGCGCTCTACCGCGTCGACCCTGCGCTGTCTCTGAGCCCTTGTTCATTGATAAATGTGGGAGTTTCAGGCTTACCACTTGTATAATAGGTTTTATAATGGTCAAAGCTTTCTAGTCTGTATAAATTTACAATAAGCAAAACTGTGTCAATAAATGGACAAAGTTTATAGTAATCGTCATCATCCTCAGCCATTAGTAGTCTACTGCTGAACTGTCTTTCCCAATTATGGAGACAGAAAGAAAGCTTGGATATCTGTTATCTTTATTTACAGGTAATTGGTTTAATCAATGTATATTTTGATAGAGTCCTGAATCACCACTTCACAAAAGAGAAAGCTAAATATAACTACATGAAGCTTTTAAGCATCAGTTAATCAACTTGCTCAAAAATCGCTCACTGGATAAAAATAATAATAGATTACAAATTTGATCTAAATTAGCCTGTGTCATAAACTACACTAATTATAAAGGTATTATCAAATCTGCGGTAATTAATAATCTATTTTTATAAGTCTAAATGCTAATACAGAGCAGAAGCAGCGCGAATTACTGGGTCGTTACGCGCCTCGACGCGCCCGGGGTGATCCGGCGCGTGCTATCTTTTAAATAGCTCCTTTGTGGAGAATCTATCGGTGCCGAGTTTACGAACCCGCAGAGGGATGCAAATTTCATTCGATTTTCTAAGTTTCTTGTAAATTTAGCACCGAGTTTATGATGTTGTGTTACGCTTTTGAAGGTAATACAGCGATCTTGGTGTTATTAAACCAATTTGTTGCGCGATTGCTTTTTTCTCTACTGAATAATAATTGAGTGCGTTACTATTACTCGTACAACCACAGAAATGTAACTAATCGTTATTATCATCATCGTCAATCGATACATGATCTTAAATAACCGATCATCGGCTCGACTTAAGGGGCTGAATCTTACCTCGTATTGAACATTGGTTTTACGAGTATACGTCATTCATAAAGCATCATAAAGCGTCATTCATAAATAATATTAATTATCTTACGTCTTAAATGAGAATAATAACCCCTCAATTTATTTAAAAAACTGCACATTATATCAGTAACTATAAATCGTTTTACTCTGAAAGAAAAAGAAAGTGGTATAGCCACATCCGATACCTAGCTGTTCTGTTGATATTATACTTTTGATATTATACCAATGAAGATCTTCGTCATGTGTCTTTAGCTCAATATTGCCTTAACTACCAACTCAACACAAACAAAGTAAACTAGACAACATACAATTTCAATGTCCTCGGAACGGCGGATATTTATGTGATTGCAAAGCTGAAGATGCCTCCACAGGTTCCCTGTTTCGGGGCCGGCGCCGTTTGTCTCCGGCGCACCTCCGCGCATCCGATTTATGGCACAGTTTTGTGAACTCTTAACCGTTACGTGATCTGCTTCCGAATCCAATTTATGCCCTCCATGGGAAAACTTCGGCCGAGCCGCCTATTCTTTACGACTTGCGCCGGTGTCGCGTGCCAGACTTCATTCTAATCTCACCAATGCCACATTGTTTTATTCATCCCTACAATGTTGGACGAGCACTTAATGGAATGGGAGTCAGGATTTTTTCTGTAACCCAGTTCGCAACACGTGGATGTTGAGGCTTAACGATTTACAACTATAAGAGGTCGCGTGTTTGATTCTCGATTGGATACATGTTTGTTATATATAAAACGTAAAAAGAAGGATTTCTTTACGTTAAATAGTCATATTAAATTACCTTCAGAAATAATTTGGAAAACTGACATACTTTAAGTAAATTTTAAGTCCCATGAAAACATTTAACTCCATTGACTTTATATCGTGGTATGGTAGAAACAAATTAAAACAGTATCCTCGATATCCAAACAACGTTACTTTATTGCGCGCACGATTAGCATCGAAAACGTAAAAATAAATCGAGTGGAAAAGTCGAAATCAACATGTAAACTTTGACATTCTCTCGACGTCCTAACAAAATAGATCCTAAATAATTAGAAAACGCAGATGTGTCCGTATTTGGCAATCCTACACCCAACAGATGAAAAGCATTGGACAAATCTGGATGTAATAATAATAAATAATATGAATACACATTGGTTTTCGTTATATACGTACATCTAAGTACTCATCCCGTAAATAAAACGCAGGAGTTTTGCATTACGGCTTATAAAGGCGGTGCCAATAATGATTAGTTACATCTGTTTTTCAGATTGAATCTATAAAGAGTATAGGGCCATCGTATAACTTATTTTATTTTTAAGCATCCATTAATACAAAACATTTATATGTTTGATGTGTGTATTCGATTTTATAATCGAATACACACATCACCGATTTCAATATACTCCTTACGAAACTCATTCAAATTTCAAATCAAAATCGGTCCAAACAAAAACCGTTTGAAACGGAATCACCCCGAGTCAGAATCCGGGCGCCGCGCCGTGCCGGTCACCCGATGGGTATTTAGTATTATTATTTATTGACTCCAGTCCCTCGGACTCACTTTTCACTCGCCCCTCGGATTGCGTCCGAGCTCGCAAACAAATCGGAAGACGTAATTATTAAGAATACTGCAAATAAGGGGCACTGGCCGATTTTATTACTTGTTCTATGCATAGCTGTGTTGTGTGCGAGGTAATATAAAATCTGGATCATTTGGAAATGCAAAATAATATATATTTGTTTTTGGTATTACGTTGATAATATGTTCGTTTAAGTTACGGGGCTGCTGCTGACATAAATACATTTTCAGAAATAAAAACAGAAGGTATTATGCGTAAATGAATAAAAACATTTACGCTAAAAGCAGAACTGCTTCGCTAAACATTGAATTTATTTTGATAAATAAATCTTCTCAAAGATTCAGTTTGAAAACCTTATCCTAAAAAGCTGATTTCAAGTAGTCCATCTACTCGAAACATCCGGGCGTAATAGACGGTAAAATCTACATTCGTGTCATACATAGAAGGATTGGTAGTTTTGTTATTTCACGCGAGAGATCCTTTGTTGCATGGATTCGCGTTAAATGGCTGGGAAGTTAGTGCCGGGAGGTGCGCTCAATCGGCCGAAACGAATCTTTGTCTCCTAAGGACATACTATACGACCACTCGACAGTGACACGTGAAGGACTTACAAATACTCCAGCAACGCCTGTATGACACAAATGAAGGGAGGTCTGCGTAATCTGGCTGCCCTATTGCCGAAATAAAAATACCTCGTCCACCCCACTAGGCCGGTTCGCGAATAAATCACAATCTAATACGGTGCGACGCGATTGCTAGAAATTTTCCGTCTTATTGAATCTTTTCCGATCACTGTAAGAGACACCGTCTCACAAAGGGCAAAACGGATATTGACTCGTAAAAGAATCCATATTTTTTATAACTTAAAACCTTTTGTTTTTACAAACACCACTAGGAAATTGAAATGAATTGATAAATGTGCTGCAATGTGAACTGATTTTATAAAAAATGACAATTAATTGGCACAGATTACCAAAAACGAATGTGGTTTAGCAATCTATTGCGTCACTCACGTAGTTCAAGATTTAATTAGAACTTGAAACAAACTAAATTGATTTTCATATTAACATAGCAAAATACCTTAATATTAAATATGAATAAATCCCCTTGAACATGCTCAATTTTAGAATGTACCACAAGGCACAAAGACTGCATAATATAGTAACAACAGAAAGCGAATTCAACGATTGAACAGAAGTAATAATCAATAAGTTCACAATAGTCTGGCTATTGCAAACAATATAAGATAGGTCTTGAAACATGAAAATCGTCTGCCGAGCTTGAAATTAATTCCATTCCGTGTACCGCAGCCGTGTAATGAGACCGTTCCGTACGTATTTACATTGTACGTATTGGATTTCTACATCTCAATGTATAGGAAACTACACCTTGAGTATCAGAATATTCGAAAAGTTACATTACCTACATTTGACGTCCCTTGATATTTTTTTAGTAATAATTAAGTGATATCTTCTTATCATCTTTAAGTATTCAGATGTAAAAAAATTAAAACACACAAATTATATCATTATTTTGATTAGATTATGGTGAATATTTTTAAATGTTTAATGTCAATGTGCTGTAAACTGCGAGTTTCAGGTATTGGTTACCAAATTGGAAAATTCATTTTAGATGTAATAGTTTTAATTAAATTGTCAATATTCAATGAAATTGGCAAATGAGTATTTAATATTTTTCCAATAAACGGAAAATATTAATATGATGTCAACTAAATACAAGTATGGGCTATGGAGACGTAGAAAAATGTAGCAAAGATAAAATGCATTCGTAATATTTAAATCTTTAAACGCAAAATTTCACAGGCCAAATACGTCCAGGACATCCAAAAGAACATCTTAATTAGACATCAACGTCACTAGCACACAAAAATCAAAGTCAGACGAGCAAGTAGCCACTTAACTCCTTGACTTGTCTAAAGAGGCAAAGGCATCGCACATGACGCATGAGTGAATTTGCATGGACCACCGTATTAGCATGCAGACGTACAGAGGACGTGTGTCGGGGGCCTTATTTCATGCTCCGTGGAACATCTTATCGCCGGAGGTCGGTTGCTGAGAGCTCTAATTATAATTACTAATGCTCGTGTGCTCAAAGTTGTTGTTTTTGAGATTTATATTTGGGCTTATTTGAGCGCCGGCTTAACTCGGACGGGCTGTTTGTAAATTAGATGCAATATTCGTGGTCATGTGAAAATGAACGGTGGTTTTATAAAATCGCCTGTAGGGAAATTAACGGTTGCTTTAATGAAACTTAATTATCGTTTACCACTAATATTTAGTGTAGAATACACAGATAAGTTGCCTATTGTATTTTCTTAATTGTGTCAAAATAATTGAAAACTGAAATCAATATATGTATTAAATAACAATAAATTGACAGCCCAGTAGCGCAGTTGGTTAGTTGCTGGCTGTGAAACGCGAGGCTGCGGTTTCGATCGCCGCATCCAGAAAAATATTTGTGTGATCCACAGGTATTTGTCTCGGTATTTGTATTTGTGTTTGTGAGACCAAAAAGTCTCTCATAGTTCCGGATATCCACAACACAAGACTCGATCTTGGGTCGGTACATATGTGACTGTTGGGTGTATTTATTTATTATTGTTTTAATTATATAAATATCTCTTACTTCGCATATATAATACTTAATTGATTATGCAAGTTAAATCATTGTATTTTTTTTCTCTCAATAATAGTAATTGTTACTAAGAAATTTCATTATAAACGCGTTAAAAATACAAACAAAACTAGATTAATATATGAAATTTCTAACGGACCAATAAACACAAAGTAAACAAAGAGCAGGAAGCAAAAGATTGACAGAGGTAAACAGATATTTATCTTAAAATCCACAATGATGCGAATTTAAAGCCGCATTAGACGGCTTTTAAATTAATTGCCGAGCGTTAGGAATAATGGAATTAACTTAATCGAATAGTTGTTTACATTGTGTCACTGGTAGCAATTAAAATTGTTTCGGAAGACAATAAATCATTGGCGCGAAAGTGAAACATCACTGTGCGCGCGGTGTGCACACCTTGCAATAAATTTCCCAATTACTGGGAGAATTTTGCGCTGGCAACATCGGGGAGCGAATAAAATTAAATTAATTACTGGTTGGCTTCAACGTGATGCCAAAACAGAAGATATAGAGTTCAGTGTCGGCCTCTACATCGGTTCTTTATAACAATATCATTTTATCGATTAAAATAAAAGTTGTAATTTTTTTTATTATTTGCATGCGTTGATCAAAGAAGACTTGTTTTTTTTTAAATATTGTAATACATTTCATATTTATTAATACATGATTTGCAAACGATAAGTTATTCGCTTACCAGTTGGCTTTCTACAACAAAGGTTACGCGAATCATCCCTATACTCATACAATATTTGGAACGCCTAGAGATATTTGTTTCGGATTTGGGTGTTTGTGTGTATATTTGTAAATTTGTTTTTGTGCATAACCTCTACAAATATTAGTGTAGAGAAAAAAAAAGATTCTTCAGCAGTCATTGTTGAAAATCAGAAATTATGTAACATGTTTTTCTATTTTGGTGATCAATGATTTATCATTGACAATGCTTACAAACATTAACTAAACGATACACTAAAATTAATTTGCGCAACAAACATTTTTCCCTGTTCATCAGACAAATAATTGTTGTCGGAATAAATCTAATGATAAATACACAATATTAGCCGAGATAATACGCTCGCTAGACAGCGGCGCGCCGTGAAAGGAGCGAATTAAGCCACAATTACCCGTATTTTAACGTCTCTTACCGCACCTTGTGTTCACGCCTTATGTCTCGTTATGCTGCATTGTCTCTTTGATTTATACGGCCGCTGCGCTCTTTTTCTAGTTAATTACTAGGAGATTTTGTGATAATATTCCTATATTTCGCAGTGTTATTATATTGGAATTTTAAATGTCTCGGCGGCGTACATGTACTACTGTACGACTACAAAGCTGAGGTTCGATTCCCGGGTCGGGCGAAGTGTTATTGGGTTTTTCTATTCATTATCAGCCGAGTCAGGAATTTGCGCCCGATATGGCGATAGGCTCACCCCCTATCACATCATGGGAAGGAACATACAAGGCGAAATGTGGGTGACCTGGTGGCGCCTCTGCCTACCCCTGCTGGGATAAAGGTGTCAGTTTATGTATGTATGTATGTGGAATTATAAATGCATTTTGGCGTCTGTAGCTGTTATTAAATAGCTCAGCATAAGTCAATATTTCTTAATTATTTTAACAAGCGTATGGTGTCGGCCGTTAATATCTCAAAAACAATGGACAATCTCAAACTTTGGTTGCAATTAAAGAACAGAGGCCCATGATGTTACCACGAAAAATCGTATTAATTTTACGCCATTTAATTAACTGCATCTCACGTCTTGCTAGGAATGCCTCAACTCAACCGTTTAACCTAAAACCCCATAAAGGGTGGTGTACAGTATACGAGCACACGTCAATGCGCGTTCACGTCACATTGTGTACACATTTCCGCACTTAGCCCGGTGTTAATTTGACGATGACTGTCGCGCCGCCATCCGTCATCGCCTTGGGCCTGTCGACTGTCGACTCGGCGCGTCTTTATGACGTCTAATTTGAACATCATCCCGACTCTAGCGTGACTTATTGTGCGAGCATGATTAGCGAGTTCTCGAAGTGCATGCTTTTTGAGCATCACTCTCGATGATTTTGTTTGTTTCCAACTATTTGATCGTTTGTTTTAAACAATGGATAGTTGGTCGCTCGGTTATTGTTTTCATTAGGCATCGGCATCAATTATATATTAATTCTAAAATACATATAACTTTTAAAACAATTTCCATGTGAACAAATAAAAATATACTTAAAATTTTATCTCGCCTAAGTTATTATGAAGTTAATTGCTTTGACATAGGATAACCCTAGAAAATAATCGAGCTTATAAACTAACACTATAATAACAGTCCGCCTATTCTTAGTACCTACAGCCTACACTACGTAGCACGTCGGCAAAACTTATAACAATTTGAAAACAAGCCAGACCTCTGCAGTATTAATAATCACATACTAAACGCTACAAATACCGATCGAAGCCGTTCGGTTTGGAAATGGAAACAAAGGTTCGCCCGCGATAATTGGATGCGGCCGCTCCCGACGCTAGGCGAGACTTAATTGAGGTTTTAGAGTTGGGCTAATTCGCTCACCTTGGTCCTGCCCTGCGAGGGCCGCGTCGACAATAACATGCGGCCAGGTTAAGTGGGCTTCGGTTCGTGTTGTGTTTCTTGTTGGATTACGTGCAATTAGTAATTCCCGTGAAACATATCTGTGTCTTTTTGAATTGGTCGTATTGTTCGTGAGGGTTACGAATTGCACGGGTTTAAATGTATTTTGCTTAAATGAAAATGGGTGGTGAATGGTGGTCAGTACTACTTAAAATAACAATCGAAATAAAGAACGCCTAGAAAAAAAAACACTTTAAATAACACAATTTAAAGCAACAAATAGATATCGTGCGGAGAACTTTGTCACAAAGGCGTAACGGAAAGCGCACAATGATTAAGAATTCTCTCACGTGCGCCGCAACAAAAAGTAACAACTAAATATTTGGGAGACGGGCCGATAGAGGTCGGGTGCGGATAACAAAAAGTAGGGGACGGTCTGACCGGCCCCTCGACGCCCGCACAGATATGATAATCCCAAGCATGTAAAATAGTAAAATTTAAGGTCTCTCCATGTGAAGAATTGTGTTCGTTCCGTAGGCAAATTATTCTAATGTGGCCCTTTTATTCGAGGCACACCCGCGCGGGCCCAGCTTCTCGGCACTCATTTGTATTTCAATAAAACATCACTAGCCCTATCTAAACAGAGCTATGATTCGGCTATCGATCGCGCTTCACTAACGCCGGCCGCGTACTAAATACCCAAACCGTAATGGATTGTTATTACAATGTTTTCGATTAAATTATTTTCGCAAGCCGGTCATCCGTCAATGAATCTATTTGAATAAATTGAATGTCTATCGAACTTTGTATAACGTTGATTATGGTTGGAAACAAAAAAAATCCTCCCACACCGTTACAATAACACCCCCGCGCGATGAGTGGGCTCGCCAATTCAAATGTGTAAATAAAGGCGACATATCTGCGCGACAGAATCCGGCTTTTCTCGTGTATCGCTCCTCTTGTCCGATTTGCATGGCGTCGAAAGTTCACAATCACATTTACCTCATCAGCCTGCGGGGAGTGCAATAATTCTTTCCTCCGCGTGGCACCTTCCTGTATCTACCCCAGGGTCTTTTTGCCGTGGCGGCCAGCGGCGGTGCTGGCGATACATAAATTTCCACGATCGGTCATCCCTTAAAAACAAGTTTAGCTCTTTATCCGGAGGAGAGTAAGTTAAAGAATGGCTCGACCGTACGTTACCCTCCGATTCGTTACGTATTCAAATTATTTCGCCATCCTGTTTTTGCGTCCGTTTGAATTGCGTTGTGTACTTACAAATTCCGTGCCCTTTTATACGGTCTCCGCTATTGATTTTGATTAATTAGTTCGCAGTAGATTGTCGAAACTTTTTCCATTGTTTGCTGGTATGCAAGTAGCTGTGTTTTGCTTATGTTGCGTGTTTATATGTGGCTATGTAATGGTTTGTACGTGTCTGAGTAGAAGTGGAGGTTATTGCTTATTAATTGGCCGAGCTGCAGACAGGCTAAGGCGGGAGCTGATCGCCCCTTGACGAGCCTCCAGACAGCTCGCCCTTCGGTACGACTCGCCTTACACTTACACTCATGTGACTCCCGCTAGTTAATTAAATAATGAAGTTTAAATCCGTCTTCTGTTACCCTACTCACTGGCTTTTGATACATTTTGTTAGCTACACCACATAACAGTGTTTTACAACGCTGATTTTGCATGGTATATAAAAAAAACTTGTTTACTTATGTACGCACGTAAGAGGTTTTACTTATATTTAAGAAAAAAGTCACTTATTTTTAACAATGGCCTATCATTCACCACTATAATATATGTATGATTTAAAATCATAAAGACACATGTATTTTTACAAACAAATATTTTTCTTTTATCTCCACTGTTATTAATTTAATTCTTACTCTGATTTTAGATTATCGTAGCAAAGGGTCCCTCAAACTTAGATTTTGAGACCCACGGGATCAATAAAAAACAGTATAATATAATCATTTCAATTACTAATACGAGGCTCCTAGTGTGAATTAAAATTACAGAAAATTTACAGTATTTTCATCAAATCTTACTTCAAGAATTCATGATATTACAAAGTTTCTTGACATAACTATATGTTATATGCAAGTTAGCACATAGCTATTACCTTGGAGCGTGTACATCCGGCACACGTAATCTCCGTTCCGTTCCATTCAGTCCGCGAAAACTTGTACAAGAGCGTTGCAAGATAAAGCTGGTCATATGCATGCGACACACGTCTACTCTTTACAAATTCAACGTGATGTGAGCTATTCATGCGGCGGATAAGTTTGCTGTGCCGTGTGCGGCCGGCTGAATGCCGTGATAAGTCGCCGCGCTCCGCTGACTGGCGTGAGTTGATTTCGCATTATCAATGGATGAGCTATTGTCTTTTCGTGAGTGGGACGTGTGGAACATTTTACTAGAAACATGCGCTAAAGATATTTTTTCATATGCCGTACCTGTTATATAAGTATAAATGTTTTAACAAATATTTTAATTAACTTCCTGTATGACGCAGTGGGAAAATATTAATTAAAAAAAATATTAACAAAAGACAAACAAAAACAACAATTGGACTGCTTGTATGTGACATGGCAGTGAGTTCAGCAACATCACTTTGTCCCCTATTACATCTTGAGACGGAAGTAAGCGAACGACGGATGGCCCTAATAACCTCGGCCTATCTCCTCGGAGTATACAGGGGTGAGCTGGATGTGGTATGGATATCATCCTTTAAAACAATTGGACATAATCTAATTCCCGATCAGTCAATTGCTATTGCAAACGTTCCATAAATCGTAAATCGACGAATTAAAAGTATTTGCTATATTGATTTTATACGCTCCCAATATCCATTATAGACGCAACTCCCCCAAAAGTAACTGTATAATTCCAATATAAATTTCGCTAAGACGAAATTCTACGTTCATTGTAAAGTAAAAAATACCGCCCCGTACCACTGGACCGTGACGAAACTGACGTTTAACTACAATAACTATCGTATAATCGTGACACATGTCGCCGATAGCATTAGCGGAATAAAAACGCGGCGGACACGCGACCACCGAGCGGAAAGTTTCCGAAGTTTGGCATGGCGCAGTAGATGGGGGGTCGGCCCCCCTTAATCTGCACAACCATTACCCAAGTCTTGCCTAATTCATGCTCTAAAATTTCTATTTCATGTTTTTGTGTTGGGTATTCTGGTTGTTTATCTCCGCTGATCTATATGGACGGAACGAAACGCTGTCTCAAAGTTAAATACACTCGAATAAATACACCCAACAGTTACATACATAGGCATGACCCCACACTAAGATAGAGTCTTGTTTCGTGGGTATCAGGAACTATGAGAGATTATTCTGTTTCACATACACTCAGACTCTAAACAAATACTTGTGGTGCCCACAAACATTTGTTTCGGTGCGGGGATCGAACCCGCGGCCTCGTTGTTTCACAGCTGGCGTCTCAACAACTACGCCATCGAGGCTGTCAATTACTTAAACACTACACTAGTATTGTAGTATTGTAGTAACCAGCTATAGGCAATAAATACCACGTGCATATTGTAGATGCCATGTGTCTCATAGACACCATAGTCTCTAAAATATTACTAAGGTAATAAAAACTATTGTCAATTTAGTAAATATTGACTATATTGTTTTGGAAATTCAGTAGTAACATTTTATGAGTTTGGTTTGGTTGTTGAGAGATATTTTATCGAGTAACAAAACGTATGGGGGGCCCGGTGGAGCGTGCAGCGGTGATTCATGTAGTTATTCAATAAGCCAACAACAAACCTTGTCCCGATTTACGATACCGTGGAAGGATGCGTAAATAAAATGGTAAAGTACTTTTCAACTGGAAAAGTAATCATAGTGATTGTGTAAAAAATATAAATGTCGACCTTAAACCTCAGGATCCTGTAAGAACCTCCTTCAGGTTTATTCAATTTCTAATAATATAAGTTTTTTGCACCAAGTAACACTTAATACAATGAGGTTTTCCGACCTGTAAAACGATTGCAGAAGCTAATGGATACACATATTATATAATATAAGTACACAATGACTTTACATATTATGTTTACTGAATATATTGCTGTATTGTATTGCTCTATGTGTATTGACACATAGAGCAGGATTTTAACAGTGAAAAAAACAACATTGTCCGGAAACCTGCATGCCGTGGACATTTCAAATAATTTGTTTGATGCACGATGTCCACCAACGCGCACTAATTCAGCGTAGTGGATTAACTCAATCGAACTCACGATTGCAGAGGAGTGAACGTACTTATGACTATAACGCAATAAATGTTAGAATTTCAATAAATTCACGACTATTTTAACATTTACAGCAAGTCTTTTCTATTAAATTATATTGTTTAAAAATCTCGGAAGTTTTTTTTACTTCAGCAACTAGTCGGAGTTGCGTAAGGCACAGCATGTGCGCCCGACATGGGTCGACCCGGCGCGCCGGCCGAGACGCACAAATCATGCCACATGCCGAACTCCAGCTCAATACCACCGTGTACACTCCACTTTATTTTCTTTTATAAATCTTTCATAAATTACCTACGTATTTTTGGTCTGTGCTGTATTGTGTGATTTATTTCTTTTATTTGTGGATTAGAGTGACAAGTTTGTTAGATCATGTTTACTGATTGGTGGGAACAGATTTATCTGCCGCCCTATTGACAACGAAAAATATACGTTATTGGTCAAAGATTAATTTGCCTGTGATGAAACCTCTATCATTTGTCTTATAAATTAAATATTACTGTGAAGAATTGTTCCGGCGTGCATGAAATATAGTCAACTTCCTAAAACTATTTTCATGCCTAGAAATGTTTAGAATTCTGTCTTACCTAACAGTACTGCAGCGTAGCTAAGAGTAAGATAACCACTACATATAAATGTGATGTGATAATAACAATAACTATATTTATAACAATAATTTTATTCCAATAATATATTGTATATCTGCATCAAAACAAGAAAGTAGCTATATTTTAGCCAGCGTTGCTTAGTTAGTCAGTTAATGTACTAGGTACCAAATCTGACAGATTTGTGTTATTTGTCCCATAAAACTCCAGCGCAACGGGATTATGAATTGCGTTTCCCAAACTGTGCTACTAGTCACATATTCAATGCCTCATGACTTCAAATAATATGAGCGCCTCGATTCTCACAGCCTATTTTTTGTACAAAATGACATTTATTACATATCTGTGAGAACCCCGTTCTTGTTTTACATGGCAATAAAATATTCAAATAAAAATTGGCCCGCGATCCGATGCAATAAAATAAAACGCTAACCGTTTTTACGGCGCCGACAATATAATGAAATAATCGTAGTTCTGCCGTCGACGTCACGTTGAATTGCCCGATAAATCTCTCTCCGCTCATATTGTCCGGTCCTCCAGCAACACTTTAATATCGAGAAATATCATTCCGATAATCGAACGCGCACGCACTAGTCGCCGCGTATAAATCATGTCCCCGCGGTGCCTGCGCCCGGCTCTCGTTTATTTTTTTAGACTTTCCATTTCCAAATAAAGTCTCCGAGCAGCGGGCCAGTGCTTCCTCCTTCCGGGGCGGTTTTCGTATGATTTGTTGGCTGTCGGCCATTTCCCTTAATATTGTCAATATTTCAAACATTAATTGTTATAAATCAGAAAAGTTCTCCGTCACGCTTTTTATAGCAGACATCGGGATTGGATTTTTATTACAACGAAATTACCCGTTTTTATGTGTCCATACAAACAGTGAACACCGGTAATGTGGTGTTTGTAAAGGACAATGGAATCGATGAACGAGTCATACGTCCGAGGGGAAACTCGTTAAATTATGTAGGTACACTTAGCGCGTCAATCTACGCACTACTTTGAAAAAGTTCCGCCCATAAAACATTAACAAGCACTCAAGAAAATTCCCGAGCGGTGGTCCGTTCGTTAAGTAGTGTCAGGCTGTAGTTTTTCCCACCTCCAGTTAGCGTGTCCACTTGAGTGGGAAGGGTCGCTGTCAACGCGATTGGCGAGCCGATATCTCCCTGGAGTGTCGCCCTCCGGCCTCGCCGGGGACTTCAGCGCGAAGATCATCGCAAAGCCCTCAATTAATGGCAAACAATGCCTCCTCACGCGCCCAATTTTCACTTGTCGCTGTTGTTTTGCTCGGTGACAGTTGGCACGGGTCGCTGCTCGCCGCTGGCCGCTGCCTACTCACGCGATGCACAACATCTTTGTTATTCCTATAGCCGTGATAATCGTACCAAGCACCGTAGCTCATTATTAATGCAGCAGTAGTTTGTTCATTACATACTTCAAGTTAACTAATCTAAAAAAAGTAAACTGTAATAAAACACATAACAAAACACACCTTTTTCGGAATGCTGAATAGTGAATAGCAAGTACAAACTAGCGCAAATACCCGCTCAGCTAGTTCAACATAAGCAGCGTCCTTATTCAATTACCGTTTTCCATTAACAACATACATAAAATACATTATAACAGCGAGACTGAGCTACAAATCACACGGGCACACACTAAAATCCGTTGAATTCTCGCCACAGAACGCGTCATGGTAAATACTCTGGCGAAGTGTTGTCCGGTACTTTCGCAGGCTGAGATGCGAGACTCAGCTCGCTCGCTCGGCGCCCGCTATCGATCCACGGGTAGGGGATGGGGGGAGGGCAGAAATTTGGGAAAACTTTGAAAGTTTCGCGTCTAATTCAGGCGCACGCACACCACCGCTCCAACAGTTGAACTCGGCACACAGCCGCCGACACGGCCTCGTAATTTTGTTTTGTGCTCGTTGTTTTTGAAATGTCACGTGACTAGGGCCTACGTGTCTGGACCACATCTTTGTTGACGCTTTATTGACAAATATGACGAATGGCATAACGCCTCGTACAAGTACCTACATAAACCCGAATTTCAATTGATACGAGGGCAATGAAATCTTCATAAAGCAAATAGGGCAACGCTCTTTACAACAAGGCTCTAGATTATTCTATTTTCAAGAATTGAAATGAAATAAGTATAGTCATAAGATTGCATTGCTTTTTTGGCACGAAATAAAACAGCGCAAGTTCTAAGTTACTCTCTAAAGCAAGGTGTTCTACCTAATATCTATTATCAATTTCAAAGTAATGTAAGATTTATTACGCTACTGTAAAAACCATGTCAAATTGAAAAAAAAATATATCAGGTTAACCTTTTGACATTAGCAATTAAATTCTCATTAAATAGAAACACATTAACAAAATTCGATATTAAATATGGTTGGAGACACGTTTTCGCCATAATTTTGCAGGAGTTGTTTCATGCATAAAACATAATAGCCTTATTCATGTATGTATATATACCTATACTGGTAAAACGATCACAGCCGATTGCGTAATAGATCAAAGAAGTGTCATTATCCATTGTGGCGTGAGTGGCGTCTAAAAGAAAACAATTAAGCAGATGAGAGTCGCGGAGGACCGCCAGGGCGAGTGACGCCGCGGACAATAGCACCGGAGACAGCCACTTCCTGCTCACAACTCGCCGGTTTCTTCGCTTTCTGGGGATTAAATAAACATTTTACCCTCATTTTTATTTTATTTGTTATTTAAGATACTTTATTATTAATTACTAGTCCTATAGTGCTTTAGTAAAGGGGCTGAAGGACGCAATTTCTTGATCGATTCGACTATTTCATGGTAATAAAAACCTGGAATATTTTGCCACAGTCCACAGGCCCGTAATTAGGGCATTCCGATACGTTAGATGATATGTAAGATAATGTCACAGGTTGTGCATAAAAAAGTTGTGTCTTTGAAGTTACTGACTCAGAAACCTAAATACTGAATGACTTTGGAAGTATATTTGTATTTTATTTTATCAATGTTAATAAAAAATATATAAAACGCATAATTGTATTCTGAACAAAATAATTTCACATACATTTCATTCGATATAAATATTTTTCCATTGAAAATTTATCGCTGTTATAATTTGCGAGCGGCCTTTGTCGCCCGTTGTTAGTAAACAGGCTGTTTGTTTTCAACCAAATAAAGGAATTCCATTCGCCGGTTTTGGCCAGAACAAAAAAAATTGGGCCGAAAAATAAAAACAAGAGAGCAATTAGCGTGATTTAATGGCCATTTAATTAGACTATAATTAATGGGATATTTTTCAAGTGGATGTCTTTTTTTGTGTTGCCGTGTTTTTGTTTACGGATTGCGGCTTAGGGGAATTTATTTTGTAAATCGTTTCCTATGTAGTAGACACCTAAAGTAAGCTTTTAGATTACAAGATTTTTAATAGCAGCAAATTACCTCCATAATAAAGGTGATGAAAAGTCAACATTGACTCATAATCTTTTCCCCAATGACCACCACAGTACTCAAAGGCGCAACACCCGCTATAGACCCACACAAGGCCGTGTTCTGGTTCCAACCTGTATATATCCGGCTTCAAGCGGGCTTGCTTAATTGTGTGTCGACCACAAGGAGGTTATTGTCTTTAACCAGTAGACATCTGAGCTACATGGCAATTGCCTTCGGGTGTACCAATTATACATTTTCTTAATCGTGGCAGTATAGAAGAATACTACAAATTTTTGACCAAGCAATTATGCGTTAATCCATAAAAACGTGGTTCAACAGATAATTAGTAAAGCGCGTGTAATAGATGACAGTTTGAGCGGCGAGACGCTGCCCTCTCCGATCTCTATTGTAATTAACATTCGTACGCCATTACATTAATTAAATTGCTCTCTTTTCGAGCGCACGCGTTTTCTAATTGTGATTTATTGAGCTTTTCATGATTATTACGTAATTGACAAAAATCGTCTGGATAATTCAGGAAATGGCACAAGCAATGGATAAGCGTAGATGTAGCTGTTTATTTAAATGTTAGTATCAAGACATCCTTTGTATACTTACAATTATAATTATGTTTTTCCCAAATGAATTAAAACTCTGATATTATTGCTATTAACAACTAACACCTTTATTTGAAATACTAAAAAAAAACAATGAAAATACCTGGTATCTAAGTGTAGAGGGAATCATGTCTGGCGGCGTAATTACCACCCAGGCATAGATAAAACCCACGCAAATTGAAATGTGTCGGTGAATATTATGTTCTACCTCCACCTTAACAGCAGACGCACGTCATGCCGACGATGTTTAACGTCTCATACTAATTCTAACTTGCATGCTTGTTACCACATATATTAATTGAAACCTTTTGTTTCAATCTTTCATGTTACTTATAACATCAGTTCGGCTCGTAGTGATGTAGCTATTGTTAATAGTCCCCAATTCAAATTTGGTGAAATTTTTATTTGCATCGTCTCTGTAACCACTAAAACTACCACCTGGCTTCGTTTTCGGTCGCAGTCATGATATACCCTGTATATATATTTTTTTAGGTAACAGTATCTCATGTCATATATACATACTACAAACTAAGAGTAAAATGCAACAAAAACTAATTAAGATATAGTAACCTCACTAAAGTAAGGATTTCTGTCATCACTTTCTCTTTAGTGACTAGCAAGCTTATATACACCTAAACAATGACTCATTCTGTGTAGGACAAGAGCGGGGTGTTAATATGAAGACATAGATTTGGGGCTAGTTTAAAAGAGCGGTGGCAACAAATAAAGCTGTTAGCGGAATCGGCAGTCGGGTCACGGCGACTCACGGGATCAAGTGCACTTCTCTGTAGAGACCGGTGTACACGTGACGACGGATCCCGAGATAGGGACAACGTCGGATCGACCGATGGACCGATCGATCGGATGTGGAGTTTCAATCCACATTTTTATCAATGTTTCACCAATGTTTTGTACAGCTTAGCAATAAAAAAATCATGCATAAAACTTTTGCATATACTTTGCTCTACATAATATTTCAATAAAGATATACTGATCTTCAGTCAAATAAATTGCTGTAATATTTTTAAAGAGCCTTTGTGACTACAATATAAAAAAAATACTAAATATAAAATTGCACACATATTTATTAATTAAAAAATCGCTCCAAGCGATAAGACATTCCATTGTAACACTATTGTTATTGTTTTATTGTATTTCCTTTTTTTGGTTGCAATAAAGTGTTTTGTATGGTATTATAATTCTCGATCTAGACATATATTTGCACCAAATTGTACCCATATATCACGGCCCAAAATCGCCTCATGTATAGCACACAAGTCCACCTCAAAAGAAAACCGAAGCGAAGTAATAAGAAAAGGTAGAAGTGCCCCATTGAATGATAACTCCGGGCCCTTTGTCTCCCACGTCCGTCTTGACGAATCGAATTAAAAGGCTTATTGTGTCTACGTGACAGCTCTTCACCCCCGTGCGCCGGGACGCGTTTTGTTTCAACCAAACTAAAATATTACAGGCCATTCACTACCCCAACTCAGCGGGGACCGAGATTTGCTACTTGAATTTGTACTCAATTTTTAACAGGGACCGTTAATTAAGACTTGCTCTTTATTGGCGAGAGAATTCTTAATGCGTTAATTGTCGAAATGCAATCTTGAGAAAGCTTTTCAATCATACAAAATGTGGGGTGGGATTTGGAGGGTATTAATTAGGAGAAAACTTTGGTGTAATTTTTATTTAGTGTTTTTTTGTTTCAGGCGTCTTTACGACATCGGATGCCCTCGCCGTCGGATCAAGGTTAGTTGGGATTAATATTACTTAGAAAATATTATAATATAATGTTCTACTGATCCAAATGACACGCATAAGAACAATCTGTAATATCATAAAATACGTGAATTAACCGTCAGATACATAGTTATATTATATTTAAACAAAACCGAGGCGGCTCTATAATAAAAAGCATTGGAAAATATTCACACAAAACCGAGTCCTAACCCACACGCTCCAATCTTTCACGTACTAATAACAATAAATTGCGTAGTACGGCATGTCTTAATTATTCATTACATCCGTCGCTGCTTGCAGACGCCGTCCAAAAAGCGAACCATAAAAATATGTTCTAAAAACGAACACGCACATTAATGAGCAGCGTGCAATATTTATACACAAGCCACCCTAATTGCTGGGGTGGAGAGTGGAAAAAATGGGCAATTTCACGTAATGTAATATGTATATTTAAGGCGAAGTTCCAAACGTGGTGGAATTTTGTCGCGGCCGTACTTATTACACCGCGCCACTCAAACGTCTTCCTGCGCCCGATTCTGTTAATGCAGGCTGCGGTAGTGGCTCTACTTCATTACGTGTTTTCAGTTTCGCATTGGATAGGAAGGCAAAAAATAGACGCAAATGTGTATATTCTTAGTAAAGTATTTCATAATTGGCTATGCACCATTCATAAAATAAATTACTGGAATTGTACCTAAATAAATGTATTTATAAAAATTTTAAAAGATCTGTTGTTTAACTATTTTTATTACGGGAAGTCAATTTAAATAAAAAACGAATAATTTGAAATGGCAGAAAAGAAATAAAAAAAAATTAAAACGTTATGTATCTATTGACAGCCTCCGTGGCGCAGTTGGTTAGACGCCGCCTGTGAAACAAGAGGCCGCGGGTTCGATCCCCGCACCAAGATAAATGTTTGTGCGGCCCACAAATATTTCTTTCGGGTCTGGGTGTTTGTGAGACCGAAAAGTCTCTCGTAGTTCTGATACCTGCGACACAAGACTTAGTTGATCTTAATGTGGGGTCAGGACTATGTATGTGATTGTTGGGTGTATTTATTTATTTATTGTGTAAAAAACACCGTTATTGAAATTATTATTCCCAAAGTAAAGCATTTCCTCCAGCGTAGTATTGCGTAAGTAGCCAGGATTTTTATTTTTTCAATATGTTTAGGTGGTTCGCTCGTTCCCCTCGCCGCCACAATTTCCTCTTGACGGAAACCCTCAATCTAATGATACGGCTGTGTTAAAAAACACAAGGAAATTTAATAACGGCAAGAGCCGCGAGAGGAAAACAAAGAAAATTTAATTCCAACGATTCCCACATGCTCAATATAGCTGAAAGTTGAGCGCTTACCTTTCCAAATTAAAAAATCCCTTGTAACGTAAAGATTTACTTTGGAACACTTTCCTTCGCAATATGGGCGGAGTAACCCCGGCACACAAATGTCACCGAAGGAAAAACCGACGGCAGAAATCTGCATATCACGTTACGGGGACGGTTACCCGACTGTAATTACCCGGGACAAAGCTTTAACACATTTCAAAGGTAAGCAAATTAGTCCCGCACTTAATGATCCGGCAAAGCGCGTAAATCTTTTTAAAATGCGCGCCCGAAGTGTTGCTCTTCCTGTGGGGAGGGTAAGTAAAAAATGTTTGCTAAATCCAGGGCCGCATATGCAAATCCACCGTCCCATGCAGGGAACGTTGTGGAAATTGTATCAAATTGTTCCAACGACACGTAGGCTTTGTCGACAATTTG
Source organism: Deilephila elpenor (assembly GCA_949752805.1). Classification (NCBI taxonomy): domain Eukaryota; kingdom Metazoa; phylum Arthropoda; class Insecta; order Lepidoptera; family Sphingidae; genus Deilephila; species Deilephila elpenor. The sequence continues at coordinate 11,254,719 of OX457099.1, forward strand.
TCAAGTGAGCAATGATTATTTTTGCCCCCGCAATCTCGGTTGAATATCTAATATACGTAGAGCCTTTGCGGGGTTTTATTTAACGATGACTGAAAATGGCACTGGACACTGATGATTGGAAGGGCGTTCTTTGCTTTTTGGTGAACAATTACAGGCTAAGATTTTATCTTGTGTACTGGAAACTGTTAAAAATGAAGGAAATCTTAAAAATATTTTGAATTGAATTTAAACATTGACTTGCACCGTGGTTTTAAATGCTACGTGGTAGCACTAAAATAGTAGTAGCTGTTTGGCATTTAACCCAGTAAGCCCCATCTTTATAAATAAATACAAATAAATACACCCAACAGTCACATACATAGTCCTGACCCCACACTAAGATCGAGTCTTGTGTCGTGGGTATCAGAAGCTACGAGAGACTTTTCGGTCTCACCAACACCCAGACCCGATACAAATACCTGTGGATCACACAAATATTTGTTAACTACATATTTTGCACAAACGCATATCCCACTAAGCCCAATCTTCGAACCTTCCGCACTAAGTTTGCACAAATATAATGTCCATTTAAGATCTTCATTAGACCGTAAATCTCCAATCTTTCTGGATCTACTATTAATTATTACTGAAATAACCCATAGGAGCTATTTTGTAATATAAGCCCATGAACACTGGTGATGGTGTAAGTAAAGCCGGTGGCTTCGGCAGCGGGCCGGCCCGTCCGCCCGCCGCTGAAAAATGTTATGCGCCACCTGTGGCGTCGGCGTAATCGTATGCGTTTATCTCTACCGGGAACGTATGCACTGCCCCATACACTCGCCATGACAACATTCACTAATGAATACTGGATATTCTTCATATAGTCTCGAGACAAATTCATGATGTTGTTTCCGCTGTATTGGTATAAACTTGTTTTTCATCTCGACGTTCAACCCAAAGTATAATAAATCACAGTTATTTTTTTAATAGCATACAAAAACGTATTTTAAAATTAACATCTCTAAAACTATCTTTCGTGCGCAGATATGTAAACACATGAGAGGGTGTAATATAATATATTAACATTTTTGAAGAATATCAAAACATTCTGTAAACTGAAATATTTATTATAAAACTAGGTCCGGCTCCGTCAATTTGCAGATACTTTTTATCCCCAGTCCACATCAGCAGCATTCTCACTAAAGCCATGTAATCCTGTCCCTTTCCATCCCAGTAAAAAATATATCTGGATTCATTGCTCATCTCACGAGAACACATTTTTCGGGATAAAAAATAGCCCATATGTTCGTCTAGTTAGTCAGCTACCCTATACCAAATTTCATCAAAACCGGTCTAGCGGCTTTTGGGTGAAATAATAATAAACAACCATACATACATACAAACTTTCGCGTTTATAATATAGGGAAATATAACAAGAAATTTAAAACGAATGAACGACAATCTAATACGCCGAGACAATTATTATAACCCTATTTATAAAAAAAGCACAAAGTCAATTCATTTGAATTTAATCGCACATCCAAAAGCTTAACTTCATTGCTCTCGGACACCCACATGGTGCGGTGTTTGCATCCATTCAATTCCGCACCAATAGGCTGAATTTATGCGGTGTCCGGAGTTCAGGCAATTATCATTCACGCAATGATTGCTCAGTGTCCACTCGGCACGGGCCGGACACCGCCGGACACCGCACGCGATACACGATCGCACTCCCGCACCCATCCAATTAACACGCCCATTGCATCCCACTCAATTGACCAAACGATTTATCGACAACCCGATACGTTCTTTATTTTTACCGCGGCATTTTTCCGACATTTTCCCACGGCTATGAACTTCTAACGGCACCCGGCTTTATGTAACCGAGCGGACGTAATAACTATAAAGGTAAGCAAGAAATCTGGACAATAAAGACCGACAAAAAAGAGGGCTAGTGCAGGGCAAATAGTTCGTGAAATTTGGAAGGGGCCCGCGGCGGCAGACGTGCTCGACGCGGTGGACGGGACACTTTACGACGGTCCTCTCACTAAACCTGCCCATTATGTTGGGTTAAAGGATAGCCATGTTCGAGTTATAAAGATGCCGAACGCTCAGCTAAGATTTGTAGCCGGTTTATGGATGTAGAAGGGTTGTTGGATGCAGCGGAGGGTATTATGATCATGTTGAGTCGAGAGGTCGTATCATTTCCAGGAGTCAACATTGCGAACATGATGGAGGGCTTTTGAATGGGGCAGCATAAAAATGTGAAGTCGGGTTTCGGAATAGCGCAGGATTACTCGACGCTGAAGCGTGGAACGGAATAATGAATGCATGCGAAAATATTGCGGTTGTTATATTTGCTGTCGGAGCTTCTTGTTACGGAGAAGGATTATTGACTAATTAAAATTTGTATGGAATTACTAAATACATACTACCAAATACAAGCACCCTACCAAATCGTACATTGACTCAGGTGACTTTACCTAAAAGCTAATTATTTCAATCGCGTTTGTAGCAAAGTCCGTCTGAAACAAAATAAGGGAATCAAAGGAAATTCGCTCGCAGACTTGTAATACTAAATTGGTTAGCAGGTTAGACATGTGAGGCTAATTGTACACAGCAATCGTGATCGTCCAGTACAAACAAGAGGAGGCAAAGGCGCTTACAGGTGTTTGCCGAAAGCCCTCACGTAAACAGCTCAGTATCGGGTTCCTTTTGCCAATGTTCGTATCTCCTCTGCCTCTAGTTTATAGTATACAACTCGCTCTATTTCAAAGCAAGTTACAATTGTTTGTTGTGTTCATTAGAGTGAGCGGGCTGCTCGGTTTGCAACGCGAATTAAAAACCATTGCTGTTAATGATTAATTGCATTAGAGGTTATGTTACTGGTAAGGAAAGACTTTATTGAAAGAAAATTTCAAATTTGCATTGCATCATAAATTATGTAGACCTGAAAATAATTTCAAAGTTTAAAATTAACTATTGTTGAATATTTTTTTTAGAAACAGGATATCACTTTTTTTTTCATTGAAAATTAACTTATAGTATATTTTTTGTCCGTCAGTTTGAAAACTATGAACCATTTATAAATTTTACATCTTTTTTAACAAATACTTTTTCACGTGTAACCTTTAACTAAATTTAAAATTAATATTTAAAATTATTTGCGTCATAATAACCACGGTTCACCGTTACCTCCTTCAATAGGGCTCCCAATATACCGCGAAATTTTCATTAAGAGTTACAAAAGAGGATTCGCGAACTCGGCAAACATCGAACGTGGAAACAAAAGTCAGTGGCATTATTCGGAACTTATGTAAAATACAATAAAGTTTTCCAAATTAACCTCAAAGGTAGGCATTCACAAGCAGGGCTGTCGAGTGTCGAGTGACTAGGTTGCGGTGGAACGAGGCGACGTCTCGGTCAGTCCTTTTGCCGCGCCGCGCAGTGTGAACAGGCCCTTTGAACTCTCACCTACGACCGCAAACGTTTTGCGTTCTCGGTTAGGCGAAATTAATATTGCAAGATCGAACGATAAAATGTTTGGGGAGATGCCTAGTTTCATATCCGAATGTATAATCTCAACAAACAAAAAAACTTAAACATAGTACCTGTATTATAAATTGACTCGTACTTAATTTAGTTTCATAGTACGAGTAATGATTATAATTGCACGTTCGTGGTATGAATATATATATATATATATATATATATATATATATATATATATATATATTTATAATAACGTAGAAAAACTAATTTTAATTGTCATTTCATAGCATCGACGTAGGTTCAAAAATTATATGCGTCTCTGCCATATACCTATACATTACACAAAGCAGGATGAAGTTTAAAAACGTAACCTAAAACGAAGGCACCTAAGCCGAGAGCCGCGAAAGTTATCTCGTTGGCTGGCGGAATCCTAAGTACAAAATATGCAAGTGCGGCTGGCGCGGTTTTTGAGCGGACCGCGTGCATATTGCATGAGACAAACTTTTGCCGATCTCACCAATATTTCAACGTGAAAATCCTTCGCTTTACTTCAACCGACAGATTAAACAATGCATCTAGAATACTGCTATGTACGCCTTCTTACTTTGAATTTACTGAGGAAAATTTACATAAATAAAGCCTTTACGAATAGCTTTCACACTAGATTTCTATGGCATTGACAAAACTCTTCAGCCTTGGTTGGTAATGTCACCGCATTGAGCAAATTCCCAAATAGCTACATAGATTGCGGTTTGATCTGTATTCCCTTACTATTCTAAAAAAGGTAGTATGTACGATTGAAGATATACAAAAACCATAATATGCTCGTAATTAATAAATAACTTTTTCCACGAAAGCCAAATTACCAGTTTAAAAATATAAGAGAAATGACACGTACCTACGCGTGTACGTAATGTACTTAGCGCCGACTAATGTTAATGTATAGGCACAGGTAATAGAGAATGTTCCGACCTTACATTGCTGTAGACAATGCCAATTTAGAAGCCGGGCCGTAGAGCAAATCAATCCGAGCAATTATTCCATTCGTTAACAAAATAGTGCATATTAATGGCGTGCCCTCGACGTTCCGAGCCCGATCCGACAGTAATAGCGCACAATACTACGAGTACATATTCAATGAATTAGATTGCACTTGAGACTTAATTTCATTTCCTAATACCGTGCACGTATTTGCTCCCATCCATCCGTGTTTGCGAGCTACCACATTCATTCGCTCCTACAGACGCTATATTTTCCTTTTGTCTAGACGAAATCTTAACGAATATTTAAATTGTACATATCATGCGAGGTGCTGTTTGTTCTTGACGGTGAAGAACTGCGCATTAGTTTTATGAGTCTTATTATGAAATTATAATTGAATTTACGAGTAGTATGCTCAAATCTCATGTTACTTATTTTTCACACAATTACAATTGTGTATGTGGCATCATTACGTGAGTTTTATGTTACTATGTCGCATAAAGATTTGGACAATTATATGGTAACTGTCCCTTTGAACGACGTCAAATGTTTAGGTAAGTTATTCGGTTACAGAACATTTTGCCTTATTCGGAAAATCAAACCAAAATTTGAAAACTCACTAGGCTATGTATACCACTAGACCAGTGAAATGATAATATTAATTTCCATTGTTAGAATTAAATTAATAAGAGAAGATAATTGCGGTTAGAGTTGTAGGAGCGCGAGTTTGAAAGGAAACCTCAACAAATACAATTTTCATACACAATCGCGCTGTAACAACGAATGTGTGTTCGAAACGGGAGTGGTATCTCCAAATTGCTCATGTAAGACAAAATTAACCCTCACCCACATTAACACAGATAAGTCGGCGAGCTCATTTGCGAGCCTTCCGGCTGGCGCTCGTTACATCTTGATATTCTTTACCCCTTCACCGATACCCGGCACCACACGAGCAATAAATGGCGCGGAAGGAGCCCGCTATCGCGCCGCCCGATATCTTCCATCCGAATTAATTTCAGAACGCGCTGCTTCTCAGAAACGAACTAAGTTCGCGGACTTGTTATTTCTACGTGGAGCGAGCGCGCGCCACTTCTAATCGCGAAGAGTCGCGAGATAAAATGGCGACCCGTAATTACCATAACGCGCCTTTCGAAGATATGTGGAGAATCTTAATGGTACGGTGGCTCCGTAAATAATGGGCTCTTATGGGAAAGTTGCTAAAGCGCACTGTTTCGTGTGTAATTTTAAAGGGTTCCGCGGCTCACGTGCTTTTTGAATAATGTGCTAAATGTGGAGGCGGGCGTTTTAATGACGGCATTTATTTTCATATATATTTATGTGCATGATTTATACCCTTTGTGGTGTTCGTTCGGTTTGATAATTCAATTGAGTAAGGGATGAGGATTATGTTCAACTTTAATACACCTTTAAGTATTATAAATACGAGTTTCTGGGCGATTCGAAGATTTAATACAAACAACAGTTAATTATAAAGTGGGATTGCATCTAAGACGTGGCGGCTGGCGGCTGGCGGTGTGCGCGCAACAAAGCATTCGGTGCGATCGCGCTATCAGCCGCAGGATGCAGGCGGCCGCAGATTACGCGTGAATTATGAGCTATTTCAGAATTGTGGTAGCCCGCGGCGCCCGCGACTGCCACGTCGTTGTCTCCGAGCTTCTTTCGCTGCCACTTAATATTAACATCCGACGTGTTGTGTGCTAGATTATTTGGCTGTATAAATAACCAAACTTACTCGCTTTAATCATCTTTTTTTCATAAAGAACTCAAACTTTTATAAAGGTATGAGTTGTACCGTGTTCAGCCAATATTGTTTATTTATACCTAGCATTATCTCGCCTGGTACCAGAGTCCGTTTAGTTTGTATTCTCCCACTATAGTGAATTTTTTTTACGTTTATTTATGCAACTCAAATACAAATTCTAATCCGTAATCCTGGTATAAATAAACAAACTTTTACGAAAACAATTAAACTAAATATTGACTCAACTGCATAAAGCGCAAATATTGACTAGATGTATTACTACACTTCGCCAAGCATGTTTATAGAGTGAAATATTTATTCAGAAAAGCTTGAAGCCACGGCGCCGCGCGTTGTACCTCCGCGTAGTGAACGTGTTCCCGCAAATTACAAGCACTGTAAATTAGGCACCAAAAACAGTCTCATTTTCCACCCGAGTGCTGCGGCTAATATTGTCTCGCTTCTAAAATATGCGGTCTTACCTGCGGGAACTGCCGGAATATAGTGTAATTGTTGAATGTAGTGCATCGTTTAATCCCGGCTACATCTTCTGGAATGTTCGAGAATGCAGCCAAGATTTGCAGGCAGTCTGCGGCGCGGACTTGGCCCCCGGCCTAGCGCCATCTTAATACACGGCTTAACTTCAGACTGGATTTCTTGATGCCGAGCACTCGTGCAGCTCTTAGCGAGGCGACTGAGCACATCCGTAAACAAACATTAAAAACTCGTTTGCTTGCGTGAACCCTTTTAAAAAGAGTTAAAGTAACACCCCGAAAACCTTCTTCGATCCGTGAAACTCGGCCCACTGTAAACAGCCGTCAGGCGTCATAGATGAAATTGCAAAAATGTAAAAGACTAATGTTTGCTCACCTTAAACCCCTTCCCGACCCCACGCGTCGGCGTGACGAGCCGGATAAAAGGCTTTAATACACCCTCATCCCTTATTACGGAACTTGAAAAAGACAACAATATAGATCCAATGTGTCGCGGGCGCGGGCAATCATACGCGCATCAAAGGTGACGCGCGCGAGCTCGCGAGTGTGGAGGCGGCTTTATATAACCGCGTAGCTGTACTGGGTACCGGCTGGTAACGCGATTCTCTATGGAAATGCACAGTCAAAGGGCAGGCGCGTTATGAAATCTGAAACAATACACATTGTGACAATCACGTCTCACGCGTACATCAGGAAATGTTATTTGAATTGTAATGAGAGGCGCCACTTCTCGTTCGGTAAATATGAATTTGTCACAATACGCCGAGCGTGTGAGTGCCTGTATTAAGATCGTATTAGATAGGGCAAGTTGGATTTTGTGTGAATACTTTAGTGGAAAATAAGAAACCTATGAGTGTTGTGAATTCGTTCATATCCTATTATATGTGTTTGTTTAGATTTAAATTATAAAGTTTTTGCTAAATATTTATACTTTTGACCTTAAAACGATACGTCTTTCTTCCAACACAAATTCAATAAGAATCCATATAGATATTTTCGTCATATTTTATTGTATTTTTTATTGAAAAGAAAAGTTTCCCTCTACACACGGTTGACACGAAACACATCAAGCAGTCATTACCGCCCTCCTGAAAAATCTCCACGCGGCTGCTTTGCAAGTCAAAACTCCTTGACGCCACCTTCGGGGCCGACGGAGCTTCTGCCACATCTGTGAGTGCCTCGTATAGCCCACATTTTACTTTCGTATGACATATAGATGACTATTGTATTTAGCACATTTTAAACTATTTTCTATTAGTCTATTCACATCAAACTAGATCTCGCTTCAAAATTCTTGAACTGATACTGATTTAAAATTGCTCATGCTTTTAAACTGATACCAGGTGAATTTCCAAAATTTTTAAACAAACCGATAGGCTTTTGCTACGACGAACGTCGGTTAGCAATCTATATCAGCCCATATACGTCCCACTGCAGGGCACGGGCCTACTCTATAATCGAGAGAATCTATTGAGAGTGGTTAGGCCATATAGTCCACCACGCTGGCCTAGTGCGGGTTGGCAGACTTACATACCGGTTAGCAATACAATGTTGCAATTCTAGTTGTTAATTCGTTCGTTGATTCCTACGGGATTCAGACACGGCATTAAAGTGTTCTTTGCATCAATTATTGGTTAAGTCAGTAGCCATTAAATGGCACAAAATAGACAGAATAAAAATATCTTTTGCTACATTGGAGATTTCTTTTATTAACATATTAATAACTTCGCCAGAAAATACATTTAAACCTTAAAATTCAATATAACGAAGAAAGTTGTGTCCATATTTGACATAGATTTATTTACCAACATCTTTTCAGAGAAAAATATGAAATGGAGAAAGAAAAATACCTCTGATATTGGCCAGCGACGCCCATCTGTTTTATATTAACAGAAAGACAACAAAATTTCCAATATATCGAGACAATATGTGGCGCATTCTGCAGATCGTTAAGGCGACGTGTACGCCATTACAAGGAATAATTCTCGCGACAGGCCCTGCGTGTTGCGGCATCGCTGTCGCTGTCGCTGCGACAAATTGACATTCAATCAGCGTCGCCGCATTGTTTCCCTATCAATCCTTATTGGGAGCGAGCACACGCGCCGCGCCGATATGCCGCCATCAAATCGCAATTTGTTTATGAAAATTTATTGTATTCGCCATTACCGCGGATTTTTCCTACGGGAGCGACCCCGCGGAACGAAATCACCTTATTCAATTCCCTTTTTGCATACATCACACACGCGGATGTCTTGTGAGGGGAACACGGCTGTTGTCTGAACACGTGAATCGCGTTTGGGATATGTTCGCTTCTTATTAGTCTCTTTATTGTCTGCATTTTGGATATCGATTTGTTTTCTGTATAAAACAGAGTATTCCTTGCTGACTGGTAAGGGATTCAGAATCTTCGATCCGCTACTACACATAAACGTGATACTATGTAAATAATTTATTCTAATTTCGATTATAATTAACTGTTTACTAGATGCAAAGCAATTGCGTACCTAATATGTTTACCGATCGATAGAATTATTTCTTCAAAAAATAAAAATAATAAGTCAAAACGAAGTCTTATCAGAGCTTATTTTAATGACAAGTCATAATTTTTAATGAATTTGTCTCCAAAAACATTTGTCTAAAATCTTAAATTATCCAAGTAAATAACCTTCTGAAAATATACCCATAGACCGCAAATTTTTCCAAACCAACCAACAGAAAACCAAGCTCACATCTCCATCAGCAAGCACTCATGACAGCACCAGCGATATTCCCAATTCCAAATTCCACGTAACATCATTTATCAGTGGAATTAGCGCGTCTCGCGACGTCGATAGCGCGCGGCATGACACCGTTTCCCTTCTGTTTCGTGGATTTGGCAAAAGAATTGTCGTATATATCACGGTTAATAGGGTGAGGAGAGAGCACTACTTATGCCTAATGCGACAAGGAAACATGCTACGCGCCCGCACACGTGAATACATTACCGCAACGATTCAATGGCAATAAATATGTGAGCCAACTCGACTTTCATGACCTTAAAAATATGATTATGTCTCTTACATTATTCATAGATGTTGAATACATTCACTGAGTAGTGAGCCAAATGGCGTAACATTTTTATATTCTTGCCTGATTAATACCGATCGTTTTACGTTTCTAGTAACCAATTAAATATAAAATAATAAATATTAAGACCAATTGAATTAAAACTATTTTATACGGATTTTATCGCGATAAAATCCGTATAAAATAGTTTTAATTCAATGTGTAACATTCGCGTAAATCTAAGAAACCATTATTAAGACCAATTTAATTTTTTTATCTATTGGACTTTCCATTTAATCCAAGGATGACAATATTGCATGTAATGGAAACCGATTTTACAGAGGTTGAATAGAAATCTCGACACATTTGCGTAGGTCACTGTGACGAGTCCTTCGCCACCGTTTCCGGTGATCGTTCACATATTATTATCTGCCAGTTTTTTACTCGTCGTAATAAGCCTAATAGGTCCTGTCTATAAGTTGTTGTCAATGACGATACTACTTCCCATTGACGTCTTGTTCATACACCTGCAACGCAAAAATGCAACATTAACCCCTTTCTTAGGTCATAACAATAAACAAGTGACGGTCGTAAACAAGTCTCTACGGCGTTCATAAAAAGCAACGATGTCTGTAAATATAGACAGGCGATGTGTACGATGACGGTAAAACGTAGACAAAATGGTAGAGATCCTTTTACCGGCGCCTTTAGCTAATTCCTTATTGATACTCCGCGCATCACTTAGAGGGTCGCTATACTGTGCTATGGAATGGTATTATATGTTTCTGAAAGTTGTAGATGGATATCCTCTATTGAAATATACATTGACTATGATCATTTAGTTAATTAGAATTATATAAAGTTTGTAATTAATTAAAAAATCAATAAAGATGTGATGTTCTTAAATTTAAAATTAAGCCCGTCCGTCTATTCAAAATTACAAAATATAAAAAGTTTAGTTTAATCCTAAAATCGCTGTAGCGCACTGTTTGTCTTTTAAAACATTGTTTTAAGCTGCATTCACATACCAAATTCGCAAAGTAATCTTTATTTTCCATCTCAGCAGATTATGCTAAATACTGTACAATACATTATTTGCGTGCACACGGCATACGCAATGAGTTTATCAGCCCCTTTCTAAAAAGCTGTTATATTTTCAACACATAATTATGTAAAAGAATTCCCTGATTTCAACATGCGAGGGAAACGAAATGTGTGTCGTTAAGATGCGAGACTTAACCGATTTGCATTTTTACCACTCTTTTGTGGGGTGTGTTTTGTAACAATTGAATGTTTTTATTGGCCTAATGAAATTGTGTGCCGGGTTTGTGATATTACGAGTATTATGATTGTGTTGGAAAAAATTCAGTATTAGTTCGATGGCAATGACGAATTATAAATAACATGAATACCAGTCATAAGAATGTATTGTAGGTACACCTCTTTTGACCGCGCAATATTTGCTTACTAAAATAAGGGCGAAATAAGATGTCGAAAAAAATTGTGCCAATTTTAAAGAAATCCGCATTTTTGCCGCATATCCATTAAATGATTTTTCATTCTTTCACTTTAAAAGACACGAGAGCCTTCCTATATTTAGATGTCAAAATATAATTGCATGCAATTTTGCTCATTTTTTCATTCGTTCCATTACACAGGCAAACCGAATTGACTCACTCATAATAAAAAGGGCAGCAGAGGCATTGGTTCCAACTCGCGACAGCTGTTTCGTGTCGCCCCGCTCGCCTTCAAATTAGGACCTGTCAACAAACGCTTCATTTATTCTTCACAGTCATAAACAATAAATCGCGATCGTTAATTAAAAAAATATCCCTCCAAAAACATTCATCAAGACTCTTAACGATTTAAGCAAATAATAAGTCAAATTTTCCGACTCGCCAAACGACTTCCTCGTCAAGTTAATAACATAAAACAAATTGCAAACGAAATGCCCTGCGAAACGATTAATCACACTGCAAAAAATTAAAGGTACAATCCTTCCTTAAGCTGAATTTTTTTATTATTAAAATCTTCAAAATTACTCAACAAAACTGCACGTCGGAGATATAAGTCCGCAATAAGCCATTACGACGGATAAGAAAAAGGGATGGTAGTCATTAGCATATAATGACAGTAATTAAAATACACAAATAGAGCTATAAAGAAGGCGGTTCGCTGAAGGGTTGTCTTCATCATCCGCGGCGTGAATTTATACATGGCAAATATTTTCGGTGCGGCTCAAGCAAGCCGCATCAGAATTAAGAAAGGCATTGTTTAATTTATTAATTAATGGACCCACTGTTGCGGAGACGATGATGGCGGCGGAATCGCTCCGCGTGCCAGATTATTCTATTATAAATATACGCTTGTGAAAATGTGAACGATTCATTTTGTTATGTCTCGTCAGCTGTTTGTCAGAACTAAGGCAAAAATCTAGGTGTTGCGACTACAATGGGCCTCCCATTCAGCTTTTATGCTGCAGTATGGCAAAGGCCCTAGTGAGACGGATATCCAGTCGGTAGACCGACAAAACATTGGTCATAAATGCCGTACTGTTTATATTCGCAAGTATATTTTTCTTCTTTAGATTTCTGGATAAATTAACTATTAGAAGAGGCTGGAAGCATAATATTACGCAAGAGAACAGCAATAAGGTTTACCCTGCTAATTTGATATAGATATTATAAATTACGAGTACCTCCAGTTTACAACAACATAATTCACAGATATAAAATGATTGTATTTCATTAGTCACAGAGACGGACTAACGCTTCACCCACGAAATCCACCCATTTGACAGGCTAGGATCTCAGTTAAATTATTTCAATTCATTTCTCGACTCCGCTCCGCCGCCTCGCAGACAATGGCTCGACTAATTACGAGATGTAAAGCTTTATTAACGCAATCGGCTGGTTATTAACATAAAAAAATAATATTTACTGGCCCCTTGTACCCGGCTCGCTACTTAATTTACGTATATTGCGGAATTAGGTTTACATCGCACTCAACCCTTCCTTACAAATAATTGCCGAGACGTTGAGCGCTGAGGAATGGTTAACCGTCAAGATTAAGCCTCATCACAGTTGTTACGCTCGAGAATATTTTGCATTCTAATTGCAGATATTAACACTTTGCACTGAACGTACCTTTCATGCTTCAGTTGTTCTGGCGAAGGAAACAAATTCAATTTCGTATTTCTATTTAGTCACTTAATTAGGTTAGACAATATATAATTAAAATAACAGGTATTGTGAAAGAGAACGTCTCAATATAGAAGACACTATGAATCACTAATCGGTAATGCAAGGTCCAGGGCCATAATAAATTAAAAATTGATAACACATTGGTTTCAGTGTAAAGATTGAACCTGCCGCTTTTCCTTTTACAGCTAGCATTTTACCGACTGGGACACCAAGACCGTCAATGAAGGGAATCAAGGCGTTTCAGGCGCTATACAAATTGCCCATTGATATTTTAATGTAGCACAATCCCTTTGATTCGAGCCGTTCAAATATTAGCATATAAATCGCGAGTAAAATATGACATCAGCATTTTAATTTTTCGATATTACGAAGTGATTTACAAATTAGCGGGTAAGAAAGCAGCCATGGCACGCCTTGAGAGGGTCCGCTTGTTCGCAGATGTTCTATTTAAATGTAAATTTTTCACCGACACGACGACATGGATAAAAAAATCCAAATCAAAATGTTTGATGGCGCCACTGTAATATCGAATGAGGGTCGGAATGAAAAATTAATATACTCGCATTAGTGTAGAATTAATTATTTTTGTTTAGACGAATCTTTTATTTTTAGATTTTAATTTATATATTATTAATATACTGTTATTATTTTACTTTTTTTATTAATTTATTTTGAAAACTTCTGCTACACACAAGTCTTTCTAACTTTATAAGTTGTTATTAATATATAATAGAACCCGTCATAAGCGAATGCGAGTGCCAAGTGGATGGAATATCACAAAGGACAGATAATAAAAGAATCTAAAAAAGAAATCCAAACGCAACACATTATGATCACAAAGAAGAAATTACCTACGTTTGACAGCAGTATTTAATCAACCCACACAACAAACACTAGGAGGGTGACAATTGCAAGCACCGGATGGAAAAAAGAAAGTATTCTTTTCACTGCAAAGGGCAACAATAAGAGAAAGAATTACGGAAAGGAGCGCGCCGGAAATGGAAGTGACAGATCGCCGACAATGGTGAAAAGTCACACCTCTTGTTTACGGGGCAGCGAGCACGCTCCGAATTAGCCATCGTTTACTTAAATACTTCAAATAATTAGGTAGAATGGCCATTAGTGAGCCCGAGGGTCGCTGGATTCTTTCATGGCGCGCTCTAATTGTGACTGTTAGATAAATTGTCCGTGTAAGGACAGTATACAGGGATAATGTAACTACATCGTTTGGAATGTTTACTTAAAGTGTCATCGCAAACGTTTGATTAGCTTTGAAGTTTAACAATAGAGTATAAAGAAGCAAAAAATATAATATATTCAATGTTCTTAATTCACTAAATACAATAAATAAAAACGTACATCGGTAATTAAATTGCATGATAATGAAATAACAAAAGAACGTTGAAATAAAACTAATTTATACGGATTTTATCGCGATTTGGTTTAATTTTTACATTTTTTAACTTCCCGACTTTTCGATTACTTTACAGCTTTCGTGGTCACGGGGCGGACTGAGGTATTAGTCATAGTTTTATTTCAATGTGTAACATTCGCGTAAATCTAAGAAACCATTAAACAAAAGAACGATGCATAAAAATTTTATTATTGAATTTGTAACTAAATTGACTAGGGCTTTAATTAACTGTACATGCACTGAAAAAAGAACAAATTAATAGAGTTTTCAAACAAAAGGCAAAAATAATTAATGAGTACTCTACCAAGCAGCCTGGAATGTGCCTTTACATTAATGCCCTCTGCATCGAATTAACGAATCGATCATAATTGATTAAGTACCGCCCCAGACCAAGGAATACCACAAAGGAGTCCGAACCACCGCGAGGAAAACAAAAACACTCTCCCTCCCCTCTTTTTTGACCGAGCCATCGAAAGCGAAATCTGGCTTTGTTCATTTACTCGGTAAACCGATAATTTCATTAAACAACAAAGTGGGATTCGTCGGGAGCTCTCTGTAAACACGACAAGAAGCCAATGTCCCCCAAGATGGGAAATTCATTTGGAGAAAAAAATTCACTCGTGGCGCGGAGCAACAAATTAGGAATCTTGGCCCCGTCTTGTTTATTCGACGGCTGCAAAAGAAATGTTGATTGCATTACTAATTAGAAGACGCGCAATCTCGCTTCAAAACTCTGCTCTTTTACAATTGGGGATTTTTATTAAATAGCTTCGCGACACGAAATTGTATTCCAAGACGTGTTCTACCGTCTATATCAGGTTGAGGGCTCTAAAAAATATTTTAACCTTGTCCTCCATCCTCTCCTTAACACAAAACCACAACTTAGCGGTAAAGGTTATTGCCGTTTGATATTCCTTATGAACGGCAAAGCACGACAACGTATACCATACACACTATCTGGTGCGGTGCAGTCACTTTTGCGAGCTAGAATAAACAATAAATATCTTAAGCATGAACCGTACACACAGGCACTTATCCTAAACGATGTTCATCCGCTTGATCGTCGGGTCCATCAAAAATTAGCTATCTTAACCCTTCGATGACCGAACCCAAAAATCCAGTTAATATTGTAAGCGTAAACAAAATCGGCTGCATTCCTCACGTTAAAAATATCACGGAGTAATTTGGAGCATTCGAGCGGGCTACTCACATTAAAGTTAGGTAGCGGGCAAATTAAGCCGAGCCCCCAATATATTGCGTTTGTTCTTTTGAAGCCGTCAGTGAAGGGTTGATGCCAAGAATGCTTTTTATAGTGAGTTCTGTGAGGGTAGCCAGTGGCCATGCCGACTCGTTTGTGCGAGCAAGTCTCGAGGGAATATTCGATATCAATATAGCTTCGTTAGTAACTCACAATCAAAAAACATTCTAGAATCTTATAATATATCAACATTTAAAAATTATACCCATTAAAGTAAATCAAAAACAAACTTAATATTTATAGGCCGTTAAAAATCATACCGATTTTTTGCGTAATATAAAAATTTCCACACACGAGTCCCCACAAATACTTGTTATGCGTACACAAAGCCAATGAATTATACCTCAGTCAGGTAATTAGACCGAAAATACCATTAAATTAATAAATAAAAAACAGGTTCGGGCTCCGCATCGGTTCTCGCAACGACGCGTGGGGCCCTCAGTCGAATAAATTTATGTAAAAATTTTCATTAATATTTTTGAAGCCGACCGTCCGCTCGCCCTTGGGAGTGAAAATCGAGTTCGCGGTCGCGATGGAAAAATGCAAACCGAAAATTATGGGGTCCCTCGCCTTGTATTTGCTTATGAATACCGCTCGTACCTGAACATGCCCTCCGTATTGTTAAATATAAATATACGATGCAATTCAAACGAGAGGGTATAATTAAAACAGTGTGGGACACACGCGGGTATCGTGACAATTTGCCACATGTGAAATTCCATTTTCTCGCCATAGTTTTTTCACTGTGTTCGACCTTTAAGGCCGCAAGAAGAGTATGAAAAACGCCCCTCGCGGGATCTCACGAGATTATGAAAGATTTGTGAGCATCGGCGGCGGCGGCCCGCGGCCGGTCGCACTCAGCTTAAGAGATTTAAATCGCTCGCTGGTCTGGAATGCCAGATACAAACAGATTTCTTACTGCTTCGCTTTCCGAAGAAATGATATCTTACTTTGGGGAAAATTTATTTTTTTTGAACTAAATGTTGGGGGTATTTTTTTTATGAATATGTAAACTTATATTTGGTTTCTAATATTATTGATTGTTTACTAATAAAGCCATACTTACATTATGTGGTCTAGTCACAAATAATATGTTTAGAATTCTCTATTTATTTTTTTATATTATGTAATCACATGTATTTCATTCCTTCTAACATACAAACGCTCACGAGTATTATACACATAATTACGTCTATTCCACATATCGCCCAAGATTTACTCCAAACGTTTAACCTACCTATATTTTTATAATATCAGTACGGGAGCCATAATGCAGCCGAAATCTGTAAGCGATATCTTTCCACGAAACGTGTAAATCTTTCAAGGATCTTTATATTCGGGTGCGCCCTCAAGTCTGGGGCTAAGCAAGTCGCGCCACCAGCCGGAGATTATATCTTGACACTTGATGGATGAATGGTTATTGGATCTGAGCATTTTTATCATTTTGATACAGTCGAGAGGGCAAGGTGCGCCTCGGCTCAGCGGGGGCATAGTTTGTGACTACGTGAAGGATTTTTGTCCTTTGGCTTTAATGTTTTTACAAAATATTGACACTTTCCGGAAAGTTTGTGACGTTTACCTCTAAAAAATACGTACTTACTAAAATATTATGCAAATAATAGGTACATACAGTACTAAATATGATAGCGATTAAATGTTAATGCAATTAAATGTAAAAAAAACACACATATTATCTCAAGCTAAATAAATATATAATTATTGATATCATAGAGAACATCTAAACACATTATCGGCCAAGCTATAAGCAACCCATCAAACAAATGAAATAAAGAACTTGGGTTTTCGTATAATAAATCCTTAAGTTATAATTGGTAAAAAAGCGCGGAAGATTTGTTCCTTGTCGGTATAAAATATGCAAAAATGTGGATGTCCTTACTAAGCGACATCAGACCGTACGACCCGCACTCTTTACTACACTCCTATCCCACACATCATTATGAACGGTCAGCAAAACAAACTCACACCTTCTATTATATTAAAACCAATGTCTTGTCTAGATTTATGTTACATTTTGTAAATTTATTTTATATAATTAAAACTATACAGGGTATATCAATACTGCGACCGAAAACGAAGCCGGGTGGTAGTTTTAGTGGTTACAGACACAATGCAAATAAAAATTTCGCAAAATAAGCGACAGATTTTTTTTTGCAATTTTTTGAAAATCATTGTTTTTAGGTAGCAAATACCTAGTTATTGCGAAAATAGTAATTTAAACCCTATCGTGCCATTGCGTCTTAAAAAATAAAAAGGTGTCCATCATTATTTTAGGAAAACTATGTGTTTATCACCCAAATACGACGATAAGCAAAAAATTACCAAAAAAAAGTTGACGATTTTTTTTGCGAAATTTTTCATCGCATTGTGTCTGAAGTCACTAATACTACCACCTGGCTACGTTTTCGGTCGCGGTCTTGATATACCCTGTATAAATTTTGTAAAGTTTTTTAAGCTGTCGTATCTACATTTTTAAACAAGGCGAAAATAAAATTCTTTCTACTGAGCATCACCGTACTTTGCTGTCTAGTACAAACGCCTATTAGCTACTTCCACTTGGTACTCTGATTTTGATAGTTTTGTTCAGTCCAAAGTTAAAGAACACAATGTCATTTTAGAAATCTGATTAATCTAGTAAATTTATAAATAAACTTTTGAGCGTGAATCTGACAAAACTCTGGTACATTTGATAGCAGTTGTAATTTCTCATCTAAGATAAAATAAAAAAAAACATTATCTGATCTAGCTTTGAGTACCATTCTCGTTGCTGACTGTACATCACGCAGTTTTCCGCCCACTTTGGCCCGTGTATCATACTCGTAGGTGCGCGATATTCTCTGAAAAATACTGCGGTCCGCCGCTCCACCGTTAGCGGAAACATATCAATTCAATTTGGAAAACGGCTCGCGATGTGAAATAGGGCTGTCACGCTCTAAATCATGCCCGCCCTGTGATAAACATATCGGAAGGGTTTATGTTTTATTAGCTGTGACGGACGGATTTTATCACACTTTTTCTTTTAAGGAAAGTTGACGATAAACGTTTACAAACGTTTTGGACTAGGGTTACTGAAGACGTAGCTTTATTATTTTGTTTGAATTTATGCTTAACTTGTGCAACATATTTGCTTTATAATACTGTTGCTAAGTGTTTGTATTCAATATAAAATACATGAATTCATTAAATTAGTAGAAAAGTTAGATAATGTGTTATTTTAAATCAATTTAAATAATGCAAGAAAATACTAAAACTAAGCAACCATTATGGGCAATTTTTTTTTGCAATTTTAAAGATAACTGGACCATTTAAATAAATAATGTTGTCACATAATATCACATCTCATTTTTACGTAGGTGTTATATCTATCATAAACATTTTCACAATTTAATTAACGTATAAAACCAGCTTTACCCAAACACAGCGGTTGGCTAATCTAGCCGCTCAATTAACCCGGCCCTGTTAATAAGATAGAAAGTGGCAGCTTCAGTAAAAATTCAACGCGTCATCTACGCCCGAGTTGATATAAAAATTAAAAATGCACACGCGCCCGCGACGCCTCAAGGAAAATATGTTAACCGAGTGAATGGCTCGTGAAATTTTAAACGCAACCGCCTTTTTCTTTTAAGGTTGTGTTTAAGATTTTTTAATAAACAAACTGTTGTACTTCGCCGAGGCTTGGAGCAACATTTGTGATTTAAATATTTGAAGTAAACTTGATACTTGACAGTCTTCGTGGTAAAGTATAAAATAAGTCGATTGTTTAACAAGAGGTTGAATTCCTGCTGATGCAGGAATCAACTAAAATAGCACCAAAATATTTAAGTCAAGATTATGCGTGTGGTGTGTACTATTATTCTATTTATTCATTTTAATTTTCCAAAAAAAGTCATCGTCTGTTTGGACTGTAACAATTTATTTCCCAATAGCTTTGGGGCCGCATATTGGCCACAGTAATAACAAAAAATAAAATTCTGAAATATTTACCCATGAATTGACATCTTAAGAATAAGCCCATTTAAAGTGTGGTTTTAACAAATTTCAATTCTTAACAGACACAAATACAACTACAACACTCGTCCTATACAAATACAACACTCGTGTTCACCGATTTTATAACAATTTTCTCACCAACAACGTGTACCAACCGAACAAAGCCACATATGTAGCAATAGATACAGCGATTTAATATCCCGCACATAATTGAAGGCAACGTTCTTCCGAACCCATTACGGTGCAGACTCGCTGGCGAGGTAATGAACTCATATTATAAATGCAACGAGGCATCGCGGGATGCACCGCCCGAGAACACTCTGACGCGAAGAATTAATTCATTTGCATGTAAAACTTCGCGCACGGCACGCTACTTAAGATCCGGCGGAGATGCGAATCGATCCGTACAGATGAGTTAGTAGGTGACTTAGTCACGCAGCAACATTCCACTGATCAATTTGCGAAGGGAATAAATATAAATTAACTTGGCTATTAAGGCTACAAGGCCTTGGCTTATAAGAGACTGTTCTTATTTCCGGAATAAAAAGTAGCCAATATCATTCTACGACCCATAGACGTTTTTTTATCGAAAACATGTAGGTCCGTTGCTCTGCATGAAGAAGGATCAACCCATAAACGCACATTTAAAATATTACTGGTAAATTGATACAAAATATTCGGAGTGAAATTGACACCAAAGCCTTCTTAAATACCAAAGGCTTGCTTTTTTTTAATTATCAAAGTAAAGCAAACTTTATCATAAAAAATATATGGAGGGACTTAACTGCCTTAAAGTAGTAAAAACTAAAAATTAAGAGTAGCGAGGTTCGTTGACTTTCCACATTAAACGCTAGGGGATTATTCGGTACGGTAATGGGAACCGCGCAGCCCCCACGCTGGGAACAAGTCCTAATTCTAGGTACTCGAGTAAAGCGCTTTTTACAGACTACTCTAAGGCGCCTCTTGAGGACAATCCAATGGAAAATGACAGTTATGGTTTAAGTCTATCGTGAAACAGGGGAGGCTTTATTTTTTTAATACATAATATTATTTTGTTCGACCAATGCTGTCGGTAATTTCACAATTGATGTGCACAAACAGTACCTACGCAATCTAAAGGTGCAATCTATGCTGATATTGATGACTTTACCGACATTTTTGCCACCATACTCAAGTCAATTTATAGAAATCTGATATGAAGTATCAATTTTGCAGCCTGATTTAATTGGTTTAGTAACATTGCCTAAGGGTTAAATATGATTACCATACCTGTCCTTCAATTTTGGTTCTCTGGTGCTAAAAGATAGTCCTCATTTTTCCAGTGGTCAAGATGTTCTTGGGGAGGCATAACCACTAACATTGATAAACCGCTTCCTCGTGTCTCGGCATAAAGCTATAAAAAAAACTATAGATAATAATAAAATAATAAAGTTTATTTCACAGTCGGAACAATTTCAGTTGGATAAAGTTTGTCATTTGTGTGTGAAAAGTTATACACCAAACGAGTGCTATAAATAAATTAGAGTATTCGACATTCGTTTGCTGCTGTGTTTTGCTCAAATACTATTTTCACTACATTTTTAACTAAAAACGTTGAATAATAAAAGCTACATCCTAATCTTAACTTGGCGATGAATTTCGGCAGTTAGCAATAAACACTCAATGCAAACGAGCTGCAAAATAAGAAAAATAAATTAAAGAGGGGGCAACACAATAGCTGAGACGCAAATAAGTATCCACACAGTCTATGGAGTGGCGTGAAGAAAAAACGCGCGGTACTATCGTCCCCTCGGGGTCGCACTTATCATTGACATTAACTTTTTTGTTGTCCATAATATTTGCATAACTCGTGAAGTGTATATCGGCCCTGGAGCCTCCGGCGTCAGGCCGCGGGGAGTAATCGTGCGCTTTCTTAGATCATTTTCAGACTTTACCAAACTCTCGAAGCGATAGGACATATTACTCGCAAATTATACCTTTAGGGATTCATAAAAATGCTGTATGTTCTAAGAATATTATGATATGAGCGGATGATTATGTTGCTTTTTACGTCTCGGTATTGCGAACTTACGACGTATCAATGTCAACATAATATATTTGTTACTAGTTTAAATTTTTCGTGCGGAAATTGCACTCAAATCTCATCAGAAGCTAACTGCACGATGCGCCAATCGATCGTCGAATTATTTGCTTAAGTATAATAAGGGATGACTCAAAATGATGTAATGATTATTTTCTAACTAAATCAACTGCTCTAAAATACATCAAAAATATTGGAACAAAAAACAGGCTATAAAACTAAACACAAAATAAACCGAATTAATTTCAAATATTTAATTTTAACTTTGTATCTAGAATTTAATATGCAATTGGAGGTTCATTGGTTGTCGATCAAAATAACAAAATATATTAATGTATTCGGTATCGTAGCTCAAATAAATGAATTCAGTTTTAAATGAGATTATTTTGACAGCTGTCACATCCAGACAGCCCTTCGGCAAACGAAGCTAATTCGGACCCTACAGGCTTGTCTCAGATTTAATAACGGCATAATTTGAGAAATTACTACATGCGCTCTATTATTTTCCGATTCCTGATGTTGAATAGATTTATTGTAGTCAAAACCATCATATTACTGTTTTTTTCTCCTTTTTCTTTTTCATTTATTTTTCTTTTGTTATTATTATCATAAAATTTGTCACAGTTTATTATATGCGCCTATGTATTAGTAAATTGCTCTTAATTCAACTATTTGTCTAGATACAACATAATATTAAAAACTACGTTTATATTGCTTATCCATTTGTAATATGCTAAACACGATTGATGTTACACTTACATGAAATTTTCATGCCTTCTTACAGTTACAGGTCATACCGAACAAAGACGCTGCCGTAGCTCCTTATAAAGCTTATATCTATTTAGCTACGTTTTAGCTACATTTTGCAGCTATTTATCAAAGTTAATTGGCTTCGCCTGACCCGTAATCCATCTCAAGATTGTAATTTAAAAACATGGACAGGTATAATGGAGAGTGGAGGTAGACTCGTCCGCAGTCGGTCGATGGCTTAATAAGTAGGTATCGTTGGAAGCAGCTGTTATGATACCGGCCGAGAGTGTCTCTGCACTCACCCTTGAAGATTTTTTCAAGCTAAGTTGAGTGGAGAGGGCTTTGATGGTTCTGGACATATTTTTTGTGAGTTACTGAAGGGATAGTAAGCTAAGGTATATTTAGGAGCCGTTTTGGTATGTGTTGTTTATGACATATTTTGACAGACAAAATAAATTATTACAGGGGTATCATACTCCATGTACTTGATTTCAGGATTAATTTATAACACATTATGAATTGAGTATTTATTTATATTATTACAAGCAGGAAAAATATAATAAAGTGCACTTATATGGTAAAAACAATAATGTCTAGATAAATTAACAAATTATTATCTCTTACAAATCAAGATAATTAAACCTCCATGGCATACAACTGAAAGTAAACTGACTCATCACCATATTATTAAAATATCAAACTGAGTCTAACCCACATATTACAATGTAGACACAGAATAAAACTGAAAACTATTTCATTAAAAAATGCAGTAATGAAAGTTCTCTACACTTAGTTGCCCGTGCACACTGGCTCCGAGACGATCGCCTTTTTTCTCGCCCCAACCTTCGGAAAAAATAGGGGAGATTCTTATCTTGTCGCTTCTAATTTACTTATTCCTCCTTTAAAGACTTATTTACCTTCAAAATCCCATTGTGACCCGGACGGAACTAAGCGGGGCCCAGTAATAACGGAACTTGAGACGTGTCAAACGGCGTTTTTCTTAAAAAAGCAATAACAATTTACATAAACACCCGGTACTAGTTAACAGTTAATAAAGGAAACGAGGTCGCAATTGACGCGCTTGTCTCTCACAAACGCTTTACTATGGAAATGTTTACGGCGTATTGTACAAGTTTTAAGATGGCAATTATGTTAAGGGGATGATTTTTTCGTATCTTTAATTGAATACTGGTTGAAAACAGCTACGGAGTCCTACAAAGTGTTTAGGTGAAATACGTCTTAACGGATTATCGGTGTAGTGGTAACGAGCGTAGGTTCTGAACCCTAGCGTTCCTGTGTTCGATTTAGAAAAAAATGGTTGTTCAGAATTGAAGAGGTCGGGAAAAAGACAATTGATGTTTAAAAATAAATGATAATATCGTTTATCTATTTTTATAATCAGCTTGGTTGCAAAAACGATGTCCCCAGTCACGAATCGATATCATAGTGGACAATGATAAGTCTCATGAATTTCCCGGAATTAATATTTGTTTTAGACATGGGAAGAACGACAAAGAACAATAACATGTATATTGTATGTAAAGCAATGCTGGCTCAGAGTGAACTTAATGAGCTGCCATTGCAAAACGAGTACTTTGGTAAAGGGGTCCTGATGTCATCTAATATATGTATCAATCACTGTACAATATGAAATGCTGTCGTTATAGCAAATGCCAAAATTATATATATAAAGATAATACCTTAACTAATCAGAATGATATACTTTGACATTTTCATCACTCCCACGTGTTATGAAAACACCGAGGCAGGAAGTATACAAAGGTCTTTGAGATAAACTTTA
This sequence comes from Deilephila elpenor, assembly GCA_949752805.1. Lineage (NCBI taxonomy): Eukaryota > Metazoa > Arthropoda > Insecta > Lepidoptera > Sphingidae > Deilephila > Deilephila elpenor. The sequence continues at coordinate 11,278,983 of OX457099.1, forward strand.
ACTAACGCTAATAAGATCCAACACAATATCCAATCATAAATAAGACTGAGTTATTGAATTGATTAATTTATTATTATTGTATTGAGTTATTGTTTCTATTTCAATGATTACTTTATTTTATTAATAGAGCTTGAATCAGAAGGTAATTTGCAATTCCGCTTTAACACAAATCGTGATATTACATTTGCTAAAAACTTTTTGTTTTTATTTATTTACTACGTGATTTACTAACAAATCTTGAATGTACTAAGAAGTAATGTTTCACACATCGCTAGCTTGTACATGTTTAACATATCGATTTTCACTTCGCATTATAAGTTGAGAATGAAAACTAATAAAATCCGCGTGGCCTGTTCACGAGCGTTACGCATAAGTGTTGTACACAATGACCCAAATTCAGTGAAGTTGCGGAATTGTTTCATTAAAACCGACCCAAAAGTTGGACGTCGACCGCAACTGGGCGCGCGCTCCGTCCGCAATCGATCCCGGTTCATCACACTCTATCCACAATACGCATGTATGGCACTCTCGCGCGGAGGGACAGCTCCCCAATCAAAAATGAAAGCTCCCCGTCATACTCGCGCCACTGCTAACTACACGAGCAGCCGCGGCATAACAACCCCTTCCCATTAAAAACTTCCCGTCTTCAACTCCACTAATAGTAATCTGAAACAAAGTTCACCCGGTTCAAGGTCGCAATTTAAAGTTTTTCCAAAACTTCTTTTCCCGTTCACTTTTTTATAAGTATATAAATCTTTTTGCCGACAAAGTTCCACCAAGTTTTTGGCCCAGATTGTCATCGATTTTTGTTTGAAGAGTTTGTTTTTTCATTGTTCTTCTTTACTTGTTTGACGGTTAATTCATAAAAACTTTCCCGCCCGTACAATCGATAACAATCGCACTGTCAGTTTGTAAACAATCCGCGCCGGTAGTGCTAGGCTTGTTCCGCGGAGGCCGGGGCAGCGTGCGGGACTCACGCACTCACTGCATCGCACCTTACGTACACAAAACTTAGCAGGCAATAACCTATAATTTATTACAAGCCTAATGTAAAACAATAAACCGCATCACAGCTGAATATAGCACAAAGTTCCCTCACATGAACGCTCGCTATTTCAGTTGGTCCATAAATATTGCGTTTTCGCTCTAGCTGTAAATATTTTCCCCATCATAAAGGCTATGCATGAAAGTCGCCCGGAGGGCTCTCATCACTTCGACCCTGAATATTTTCATATGTATTGCGCGAGACCCTCTGTCTCAACTTATGTAAATGTTGCCCTAACACTTTCTCCGTTTTTCTCGCATTTGGAGCACAATACAGCGCAATTTGATGGCGTATCCTGACATTATCCGCATAAGGGCTCACCTCGTCACATGCGAGGATTTGCAAATGGAAATTGTGATTCACGGTTTATTTCGGGGATTCAACCAATGGATTCAACAGAAACTGGATAAGATGACAACTTGTAATTTATTCTTTTTCTAAATGATTTGTGTTTCCTGCTAGTCGGGAATCGAAAAAAAATCAGAACGAAAAAACTCTGTTTAGATTAATTGGCAGTCTCGTAGACAAAGAAAACATAATGAATAGCCGTCCCCGCTGTCCGTCGCGGCTGATTTATTTCATGACTTTTCGGATATGCAAATAGCATTAACATTCAAAGATGTAGGTATCGTCGCCCCCTTAAGAAATCCGTGGCGACCGCAGAATGATGCCAATCCAGGGTGAATCTTAATATTTTATGTTGTGTTATTTCCCTTTTCTTTTTCCTTCACGATATTATTTATTTCCTCACCGACAATGAGATTCCTACTTTGGCGCGTAATAAAAAAGAATTATTGTTCATCTCTTTATAGCACTCCGTTTTGTGGAGTTTTATATCATCTGATTGAAAGAGCGTCGATTTTATGCACTCGGCTGTTTATATTTATCTTTGAATCGTACAATAAATAATTTACGACTTATAAAATTATAATTTACATGTTGACCAAATTAAGTCCAACTACAACATACATACTAGCTACTGTCATACAAATCAGCAAAAATAGAAAATAATTATCTCTCGTACATTCGCACATATCATAAATACCACAAATAGACACATCAAATAATAATCTATCAGGGTTTTACATCGCGTATCTTTCACGCGTGTGATTAACAAGTCCTTGGGGAACGTGGCGAGGTTAGAGTGGAAAAAATCATTGGTGTAGCAGCCAGGGGAGTGATCGGCCCGATGATTGATCGCCACGCTAATTGGATGATGGATGATGAGACCGAGTGTGACTGTACTGCAAAATATGTATTGAAAACCGATAGGTGTGCTGGATAGCTCGGTTTGCCCATACTTCAAATGTGTTACAAGTGCTAACAAGTGCTAGCGAAATACGATTTTTAAGTAAGACAAGAAATCAATGATTACTAGATATTAATTAGTTTGTTGATTATATCCATCTAAGACGCAACGAAGCCTATTACAAATTACATACATACATACATAAACTCACGCCTTTATCCCCGAAGGGGTAGGCAGAGGCGCCACCAGGACACCCACATTTCGCCTTGTATGTTCCGTCCCATGATGTGATAGGGGGGGAGCCTATCGCCATATCGGGCACAAACTCCTGACTCCGGGCTGATAATGAATAGAAAAATCCAATACCACTTTGCCCGACCCGGGACTCGAACCCGAGACCTCAGCTTTGTAGCCGTACCGTAATACAACTACGCCACCGAGGCATTCGATTATAATCATATGTCACAACAAAGTATTTATAACCTGTATTAATATAAATTTTGCGTTGATTACACGGTAATTAAACATGACGAAAGCAACAACGTCCTACCATATTAAATACGATATTTGGAAATAGTAATTAAATTCCACATTAGCAGTACAAAGCAGAAGAGGCGCGGAGGAAGCTAATTTTCATAGCTGATTAGAGTTACCCCACACGGGATCATACGATTACTCTGAACAGCCTTATTCTGTAACGGTGTCATTTGAGAAACGGTTTGATTACTTGAAATACGCAGAACATGGTAATCCAAAATACAAATATTAACTATAGATCAGTTATACCGGAGCGGTACTACTTAATCATGTGTAGAATAGGGCAGTGCAATAAAAAAAGTCAAGTTACCAAAGATATGTTTGGCGTAGCTAATCTAGTATCGATTGAAATTACGATTACTTTACGTGCACATTTAGTGATCCAAATTGCTAGAAACCCTAATTTGGAAAATTCTTCAGAGCATGGATAATTATGAATGGTTTGGGGATTGCTAACTACAAGTATAAACTAATATCTACATTTCTCAGGTCATACACGAACTGACTTTCAATACAATTCATTCGTTCACGAAATAATAACTCTTTTATTATAATTGTTTATTTGTATACGGCATAGACTAAAATTGAATAAATAACTCTGTTAGGGCCACAAGCTTAACTATTCACAAAATAATCGTTCATTACTTCACATAATAAGGCTGCGGTGTGTAGTCTAAATGTTGATGCTACCCCTATCAACTGTCGGATGCACGCCACGTCACCGGTGACGTCATTTCTGACGTCTTACCGAAAAATAAACAGTGAAAGTATGCTCCCCTATTACAGTTATTATTTCTTTCTCAAATTAGCGAATAAATTACAAATAATTGAGTAATTTACTGTTTTTTAAGGTTAATATGAAAGTCTCGCTCCTGTACTGTAGACATATTTTACAAACATTAATACACACACAAGAACCAGGACCTGAATAATTAATATATCTTGGCTATACAAATATTTATCTGTGTGTATATCGACTACGCAATTTTGGCATAGAAAGCAGAATCTTGAAACATCAAATCAATGTTCAATCTGTTTTCTACAAATTATATATAACTACTAATACTTGAGAATTTGTTGAAGTTGTAGGTGGAAGCTTTTCATCAAAAATATAGTCAGTCTATAAGCTTTCGCAAAATAAATAAATAATGGCAAATATCAACATTAAAGCGACATTCAAATAAACTTTAAGAGAATAATTTACCAAGTTTCTCGACTTTTGATCAAAACAAAGTGCTATGACAGTTCAATGAACTCAGCGCTAGATTTTCCGTTTCGAAATATTGAAGGGAGTTAATTTAGTTAAAATGAGCGAGAAATCAACAAACAATAATTAACCGATAAAGTGCTAATAAACGTAACACTCTAACTACACAATAAGTCAGGCGGATACCTGTGTAGGATACGGTAGATTTTATTTTAAATTCTGATCTGTGGCCAAATTTGACAAATTTGCCAATACTGCAATTTGACTGCAATTCGCGTGGCTTTAATTTGACTCCCAGATCTGGCAATCTTTTTTGTGTGAGTTTTGGGGTTTGTCATATCTCACACGTTTTTCCCGGACCAGCTATTTATACCCGCCGCGCCGTGATCAACTCGCAACATTTTGGGTAGGAGAAAAGCTTGGCGAACCAAAAGTGGCACTAGTGTTCTTCCATTCAGATACATGCTTGGGCTCATAAATATAAAAAAAAAAACATTAATATCTTTGCATGCAGAATTAAGCAATATGTTTTGTTATGTGACCACTACTATTACTTTTTATACTTACACGGCAAAGAAATAATTGATACCAAATAAGTGTAGCAACCTGCCGATAACGTATCTACCAGTAAGAGAACATTATCTCTTGTTAGTCAGACCGGCTACCTCAGTGACTTCTTAAAGCTCAACATTCCAGAATAAATCAAAAATAAATGTTTGTCAAATCAGCAGTAATCCGGCACGTGTTGAGGAGTTAATAAGTCGTTGTCACGTACATTATGTAGATCGCATTTGATCGAACGTAGCTGTGTGCTGGTGGGGTAAAGAGTCGGTGCATATAAAAGCTGTCTAGAAAGTTTTCTGTCGCTCGGCGCGGATCGATGCCGCACTGAGGTACGCCCGGGAATTACACCCCGTAATCAATGTAACAACAGCTAGTTTCACTGTTAATTTGGGTTATTATGTCATTTGGCGGTGGTTAAATGCATTTTTATGGGTTTGGACACTTGTAACTGCAGTAAGAACGTTACTAAATTAGATTTTGTCGTTTATTTTGGTTTTTGTTTGGGTATTTTGGACCCGATTTGCTATTTCACATGTGAAACAATTTATTTTTAAATATCGTGTAATAACAAATAGGGAGGTTTTCAAATAAATGGAAGTGACCCGAACTCATCGACTATCCTACTTGAATAAGATATTTTTAATGACATCAAACGATTCGAATTTTAGAAGTTTAAAAACCGGCAGCTAAAACGACGAATCCTTATAGCCGGCTAGTGATTTGACACTCCGCGCCAGAGAACGCAAGTTCGAACCTGACAAAGTTAATTATAATTTATATAACGATATATTTCCTAGTCTTACAGGCATTGTATAGTATATTATATGCCTATAGTGCTAGAGCATGTGGCTTAGAAAAAATGTATAAACTTCGTTATCTAGCTCTTAAAAAAGTCATAGAATTTGCGAACAAAACAGTGATTACAATGAAACAAATACCCGATATTTCTACAACACGCCACTACATGTATTTTACTCACATTCTTCTCCCTCGGAGCTTGGCGTGCGTACTGCGTCGGTTAATTTCATTAATATACCGACCGAGCACGCACTAAGAAACCTGTCCCTCTGTACTGCGTTACCAATAGGGATTTGGTCCCAATTATGTATTAACTTGGCTGTGTCGTCTCGCATGCGAGAACTCTCTCCGGATTAACTACTTTATATACCCTGCAAATGGATAGTATAAATACTCACAGGTTTAGAAATAGGCATTGACTGAAAACGGTGAGGACGAAGTCCTAGACCATGGCTTGTTAATCTTACCACTAGGCTAATAAGACGTTACTTCTAAAGCACTATATCAAAAATAATAAGCTATAAGATGTCTTTTCTAGTAAATGATGCAACTGACTGAATAATTCTCATGGCATTATTTCTTTTGCATATGTTGATTTGTTCAATACCGTTTGAAATACGAACACACATGTACAGTATGTATCTTTTATGTTGATCAACTCAACTAACCGAACTACCACAACTGGCAATTAAATCGCGGCCAGGGTTGTCACGTAGCGCGCGGATTACCTCCGCGCACGCACGTCACGCACGGTGGGTCGAAACGGCTATTTTTGTGACATAGGATTTTTTTTCGGATTTTCCAATTTTTTTTCACGCCAACGTTTTGATATTATCATTCCTTACACTATTCATTCTTTGTATTTTTTTGCTTAACCCTATAATTTCGGCATAAAAAATTATTTTAGGTTTTTAATGTATGGAACGCACTATAAAAACCTAAATTTCTACGAAGTCCTGCTAGATCCTGCGTTAAAACCTTATTTTTCTGAATCCTGGCCAGTTCTACTTTACTTGTACATTTCGAATGTCTGCATTGACTTGCAACTTTTCCAGTTATAGGGATCGGAAAAATGGTAAAAATAGTACTATTTCTAATTTTGTAATTGACATTTTAAGTCAATTTAACCACAAGATAGTAAGACAAAAACATTGTGGATATACAAACTATTATATAAAAATCTAATAGAATAACACAATAGAAGTAAATAAGTAAATATTTATTGGCATAATTGGTTGTTGTACCCAAAACATGTGGTTACACAATTAACGTAAACACAGTAATAAATCATAAATGCCACCAGATGGCAAAGGATTACTTTCAGTCATTAACACTGATGACATCTGGAGATTACAGGTGCATTTAGTTAATTGTTTTACAACTACTGTTTGTTTATTGTCTTTAATTAACTAAAACAAAACAAACATTCTCGTGATATCGATTGTAAACATGTTTTGTCCTTTTACTTAGTTCTATCATTAATGAGAGCATCTAGGGCAATAAAATTTGTTTATTGCCCAGGGTATAAAATGACTTATATTTTGAATTCGTTCTTAATGTACATTTATCCGTGCTACGATCCATACCATTTTATTTTGAATCCTTGTTTCGGTATCATGGAGGGTCTAGTTACTAATCTCGATATGTTTGTTGTTTTAAGAGACCAGCTTGGATCTCTATCAGATAGCAAAAAACTTTCTGATTTTCTGCAACAGAAAATAAACGTAACTGAAGAAAATAGTGTAGTGCTTCAAAAGTTTTGTGTAAAATTCTGTTCTTCTATAACAGCTAGATGGCAAAAATGCAATCGTATATTTTCTAACTTTATTTAAAAAAATGGTGATTGGCTAGAAAGTGAAATAATTTGGCCTAAAGGACTAAAATTAAACGAAAGACACGAAGAACATGAAGTACATGAAGAACACGAAAGACATGAAGAGGACTTAAGTCTTGAGAATCTGTCTCCATCCACATCGAAAGCTTCTACAGCTTTGATTTGTCCCAGAAAATCATTCGATGATTTGTCCAACAGACAAAAACGAAGACGAGTAGACCAAATTCAAAATAATTTGTCTCAGGAAGAATTAATTGCAGCTACATCAAATACACTGAAATGTAATGGACAAGAAGCCATCGCTAATATAATAAACCATTTACTTAAAAATCCAGAAGATATAACAAAAGTGAATAATTGCTTGAATGCAAAAAAATATGTTCCATACACTGCTGATAAAGCGTTGGCGCTACTTGTTTCCCTAAATTTGTCGAAGGCACAATATATAAACCTAAGAGAATCAGCAAGCGAAAAAGGCTTTCAATTGTATCCTTCTTATTATAAATTAAAAGAAGCAAAATTGAAATGTTACCCAAGAAAGGAGGATATGACATTTAGTGATTGCACGGCATCAGTTAAATTGCAAGCTCTGCTCAACTTGACAGCCTCAAGGCTTTTGGATACAATTGAGTTCGATTTAGATTCTGCAACTGACCTGAAGCTTATCAGCAAATGGGGCTTTGATGGATCCTCGGGGCAAAGCAATTATAAGCAGATCTCTGAAGTAGGCGTGGACGATTCCAGTATATTTATGGCAAGTCTTGTTCCAATAAGACTACAACATGATGATGGAACGGTTTTATGGGAAAACGATCGAAGTTCATCCACATTTTACTGTCGTCCCATTATGTTTACGTTCACAAAAGAAACACAAATTACTGTAGCAGCTATAAAAGCCGGTATATCAGGAGAAATCGAGGCACTCCAGCCATCTATATTTAGGAAAGTGAAAATTGCCCACGAATTAATGATGACAATGATTGACGGCAAAATAACTTCATACTTTTCTGAGACTTCAACAGCAGTTTGTGACATTTGCAAAGCGAAACCAACAGAAATGAATAATTTGGAATCCCACAAACTGCGATCTAAGAATGAAGAAATGTACCAGTATGGATTGTCATCATTGCATGCGTGGATAAGATGCATGGAGTGCCTACTCCACATAGCTTACCGTTTGGAGATTAAGAAATGGAACTGCAGGGGTGACGATAAAGAGAAAATGAAGACCAGAAAGTCTGCAATTCAACAAGAATTTAAAGAAGAATGTGGCTTGCTAATTGATATAGTGAAGCAAGGAGCAGGCACCACTAATGATGGTAATACGGCTCGAAGATTTTTTAAAAATACAGCCATGACAGCACGTATCACTGGCATTAATGAGCAGTTGATAGAGAATTTTTATATCATTCTACAAACCATTGCGTCTGGAGAGCGTGTTGATATTACTAAATTCGCTTTATTTTCTACCGAAACCGCAAAACTATATGTTGATTTATATCCGTGGTATTATATGCCTTCCAGTGTACATAAATTATTAGTTCATGGGGCTGACATAATTAAACATTTTGGGGCTATACCCATTGGAAAGCTGTCGGAAGAAGCCGCAGAAGCACGGAACAAAGACTTCCGAAAATATAGGGAAAATCATTCCTGAAAAATTAGTAGGATATCTTCGAATGAGGACATCTTACATAATCTCCTTTTGTCATCTGATCCAAAGATCACAAGTCTTAGATCACGCATGACAAAAAAACATGTTATGGTTCTCTCAACAAAAGCTAAAGAGCTTCTGCATTTGCCATCAAAACCAGAAGACTTAGAATTTATTAATGTAGAGAGTATTTTAGAAGATCTACAAAACAGTAGTGATAGTGAGTAGTATATAGGTATAGGCTTTATACTAGCCTTTTTTATTATTATTTTTTAGTTATTTCCATCATTTGTTTTTTTTTAATCTGGCACGGCACATATACAAGTTTTCCTTGGTATTTGTTAATTTATTAGATTAATTATTTATCTTATTTGTGTCAAATTTACTGAAGATAATTGTAAAAAATCTTTTGGGAAATATTGAATTTTATCATTTCTTTCGAACTGCATAACTGAAAAAGTTGCAGGTCGATGCAGACTTTCGAAGTATAGAAGTATAGTAGAACAGACCAAGATTCAGAAAAATAAGGTTTTAACGCAGGATCTAGCAGGACTTCGTAGAAATTTAGGTTTTTATAGTGCGTTCCATACATTAAAAACCTAAAATATTTTTTTTTGCCGAAATTATAGGGTTAAGCAAAAAAATACAAAGAATGAATAGTGTAAGGAATGATAATATCAAAACGTTGGCGTCAAAAAAAATTGGAAAATCCGAAAAAAAATCCTATGTCACAAAAATAGCCGTTTCGACCCACTGTGTCACGGAGCGGCTTGTTAATTTACCGGCCGCCCTGTCCGCACCTCCGTCGCCGCAGCCCTGCCGCTGACACGTCCGATTTATGAACCCGTGTGCATTGCTTCACGGATGTACTGGGCCCATGGTGTTACCTGCTTAACCCTCTCGCACGATTAATGGAATTTTTGCAAATCCCCTTCACAAATAATATGCTGTTGCCCGTATGAAGTTAGATTTGTCCACTAATGCAACACGAAATTTATATTTATAAATTAAAGCTAGCAGTACCCGAAATGTCTGCTGTTAAATCAGAGTCCACCAGGACCCATGAAAAGTTTTTTTATTATTAACAACTATTTGTTACGTATGTAGCTTTTATGTTTTCATTAATCCTTAAAGATTTAATACCCACGACCTCAGACGGTATATTGCTGGGCGGTCTGAAACAAATACTTGGAAGACCTTCTGGATGTTATTATTTATTTAATTAAAAGTGGACGCTTCCCATCTTCGTCTACCTTATTTGGATATTATATATTTGAGTCTTTAAAGTTAAAATCAGTGTTATTACCAAGTGAAACTTTAAAAAAGCCTAAAATATATCACGCATTTAAATATAAATGTATAAAGGAGCTTTTGATAAAGTCAAGGTTTGAATGTTCTGAAAGAATATACTACTTAAGTTATTCACATAAATTGAATCTTAACACGATCTACATTGAGGAGCGGGTCTTGTAAAACGCTTTAATATTACAAGTTCAAATTCATTTTTAATTGTTTCAACTGTGAGTTTATTGCGAGTAATTAGCTACTGTAAAAGTTAAATTTGTTTTCACTCGGTACCGGTGCGAGACATTTTAACATTTTCAATAAACTGTGAACTTCAACTAGCTTTGATTATGCTCGTTCACCTCAATAACCGACTAGGTTCTTTTCACTGAAACTAAACTGTTTTCAGTGCGCTTCTGTTTTCGTTCCGCAATTAAACTGCTGTTAAACTTCTTGCAATGGTGTTTGCAGAGCACCTGAACGGTCCGCGAAAGTTGTGCGGGCACCCTGTTCCTTGTTTGCCTGCTAATTATCCCGACTTTGGAGCCGAAGCGCAGTCAGCGCCCAAAACGCTGACCCGCACCCGACGGTCAAACGGGGCTAAAAGCCTTTCACGGCTCCATTCAAATAGGGTTTCCGTCCAATCCGCCTGGTAACCATAGTGACCGCCTACCACTCGTCGCTATTATTTCATTGTATCAACATTCATATCGACGCGACGTCACGTGTAGCGTGGAGCGATAGCTCGATTAAACGAGGGGTGGCCCGAAGCCAAATTTGTCAAGTCTCTTTTCAAATTAGACGCCACGGTCCGGCGTTCGCACTTCACGCGACGTTTAAAATCAAAAGCCCAAAAGGGTTACGTAATCCGGGACCTTTTTCGGCGCAACTTGTGTTTGTGTGCATGTCTCGTCTTTTGTCACGTATTCTTAATTAAGGCACGCCGCCTGTCGGCAGCCCCACTCGTCACATTTTCATATCGATTGTGAGAGGGTTTTAAATGCGTACGGTATTTTGCCAATAAATCTGAGCGGTGAGTGATTTGATTTTTTATCCATAAACGGAACATCGAAAACGAATCAGTGACGACCCTCTGTTTACGAATCGGAAGCCAATCCTAATAAACCGGCGCTTAACCTCGCCCGACAAAGCCCGTACAAACTGAGTGACATCCTCTAAAGAGATCTCGCGAAAAAATCCGGCGGCGACGTGTCAAAGACACCGCGACGCCTCGCGCTGCCGGGGGGCTCTTTGTTGCCTATCGAAATATTTTTTAAGACTTAACTCCTTAGTGAATTGAGAGATTAAGTCCTTTTTGAAGAGGCAACCGGTCCCCGGGGTCGAGCGTGATCATTCCTTCGGATCTCATTTACTGGGATGCTCTATTTGATTGTTATTTTTGTTACTTTTTCCCATTTTGTTCGGGCGCCAACGGGATTTGAAGTGACAGTCAACGATTTGCACTCGAGCGAGATAAGTGTTTTCCATCGTTTTTTATAAGCAGCTTTGTTAGTGTTTCTTCTTTTTATATCGTTTGTTTTCCTTCAATCGCACATCGATAAATGGTTAACTTATTTTAATTGAATTGCATTGTTTGAAGAATTTTATATTTTTCAAGAAGGCAAGACTGTTTTGTCTCTATATTTTCCGAATTTATTATATTCAATTAAATTCAGTTAAATCATGGTAACGACATCTGCGAATTTGCCATTATAATAAGGTATTTGTCAATATAGCACGAATCTTTCCATACGTATAATGGAATAATTATTCAAAACATTTCCACGATCATATTCGCCGAGTGAGATGGACAAGCGGCGTGAAGCCACAAGAAAATATGCAAATCAATATAAGGCAGTAGGTAAGCGCTCGTAAGCCGTGTAATTATTCACATCGGATTTGCAAATCGCGCCCGGAGCGTTACGTTTCCGCGCCCGCCCAGTAAACTGACCCTTAGCGTGCATTTAAATCAAAACACATGTGCGAGTCCGGCCGGCTTAGTCGGACGCTGATTTTCTGATGAGGGCTTCCCCTTTTTGCGGGTCCCTGCGTCGATTCCTTGGCGGACGATGATCGATACCCCGCCCCCGCCGGCGGCCGCGACCCTCTCTCCCTCGCTCTTAATTAGGACTCGGAATCTGCGGCGGACACACACACACGAGCGCGCGCGGCTCAGCTCGCGTACGGGGTATAATGTTAATCAACTTTCATTATGCACTAAGGAATTATATGGGTACGCCTGAGGAGTGATTATCCGAGTTAAGGCCGCGTCCCCGACCAAGAAATCATACTTTATTATGATCATTCCGCATTCGGCGCGGCTTTACAGCGACGCCTCACCGGAGGAGCGCGCATTAGAATTTACTGCGCATATATCACACAAGTGCCGTGTTACACCATTGTCTACAAAGTAAACACGGCATAATTAGCTTTTGTTACTAGTTCCCGCGCCTTTGTGTTGGTCTTTTTCTTAATCTTAAGAACGCCGCGCCGCACCGAGTGATGAATATTCCATCCGTTGCGCTGCACCGCGGCTCGCGACCCGCAACTCGCGACTCACAAACCTTGTTCATTCATAATAAATCTGAGGAGGGGTGTCACTATTAGGTAACTCAGGGTAATGTGTTGTAGAAATTAAAATCTTTTCAAAAAACCTATCATAATATAAAAATCTGGATGTAAAATACTTAATTAAGGATGTTAATCAAATTTAAATAGTGAATAAAATATTATTACTCTAAATTACTTGTCATATATTTTAGATACAACCATTTTAGAAAAAAGCACTATTTAACACTGTACTAAGCCAAAGATGAATAAATTTCTCCGAACGAGCATCAAAATATGTATTCACTATTCAGCGGTATATTATAGTAGCGCGGGCGTCGTCACGAAGGACGCAAGGACGCATAACAAAGCCGGCCATGGAATAGCTGTATAATCGTGTAGAACACACTTAAGCAGACCTCGCCCGAGAAAGGCCTAGCCGTCGCGTATTGAGTAATGCCCCTTTAAGCTACGGTTATGAGGATAAACCTCCAATAAATCTTTCACTTAGGACGCCCTTTAATTAACGCGTGTAATAAAATTTAATTGATCTGAACGTGTAGTTTGTAGACTAATATTTATGAGCTGTTTGAAGTTATTGATTTTGAATAATTGGGTATAAAGATATTGAAATAATTTTTATAGGAGAAAATGTAACATCAACTTTATATGGAATACAGCTAATTAAGCAATTACTTTAAGTTATTGTGTGATAAACAGTTTCTACGCTACATTAATAAATCATATAATTCAATAAAACAAAACACACACATAAAAACTGGTCAATCCTGGAACCGCACCTAATTCTAATTCTCTCAACTTATTTACGTTTCAATAAGTAATTTGCGAACGATATTATTAAATGTTCTAATACACATCAGTCAACTATTCAAAGTAATAAACGCTATGGGTATTGCTATATCAAGTAATAACAAATATTTATAGGATGGAGAAAAACAAATAATTAACATCAATATCAATAGACATTGTAACCATTGGTAATAAATATTGTAAATAATCTAATTACACTACGTGAACTACACAACTTATATATTATTAAAACTTTGAGACTATTATTAGAGCTTATTTGCCATACTTCATACCAGATCAATCATACAATACGTCCAGGCAGAGCTCGCTTATTTGCGCTTTTGATTAATGAATTTTCTTGCTTCATTTTCTTCACACACAATTTATTTATTCTGTTAAGACTATGTGACACATGACCAGTTTGAAAAGATCTCCCTTTCATCCCACACGCTAGCGATCTCGTCTACCGTGAGAGCTCTTGCTAAGCTGGACCGTAGTTCACACGTGTATTCACGGGCCCTTGTACTAATTTAATAGATGAGGTGTTCACATTAATTACAAAGAATGTCGGGACCAGCGAGTTCGCCGCGGGTAACATGCGAACAAATTAATAAGATTATTAACTCCTTCCGACAAGTCATTCTTTCTTGTGCATGAGCGCGAAACTTACCCTGTTTAGGAAAATAGTCGACTATGTTAATATTATCGGGGTTTTATTGGTAAAACTGCTAGAAATTTTAACTAGCTGTGGGAGATCTTAGTTAGTTTTAAGTTTTTTTTATATTAAATAGTAAGATTTGGGGTGCAGTCTATGCGGAACTATTATGATTTGCGTAAATATAAAGTATATCAAAGTGAAATTTGTGCAATCTTAATATCTTATCTATATCTATATCTATATCAGCCCATAAACGTCCCACTGCAGGGCACGGGCCTTCTCTACAATCGAAAGAATCGATTGAGAGTGGTTAGGCCATATAGTCACGCTGGCCTTAGTGCGGGTTGGCAGACTTACATGCCGTAGAAATTCTTTTTAGGATCGCTACGGTATGCAGGTTTCCTCACGATGTTTTCCTTCACCGTTCCTTCAAGTGCGTGGTGATTGACTATCAATACACACATATTTAACTTTAAGTTAAAGTATAAATACTTTAACTTAAAGTTAAAGTATTTATACTCGTACTGTGCTACAAAAAGTGAGCTGAAGAATAACATAAAATGCTCTGCGCGTGCTACGTTAGCTACGTAGTGTGCTACGCCACGTAGCGCTACAAATAATCTCATTGATACGAACAAAAGTATAATATTGTTTTGGCTTTTCAGTTATCACTTCGTTTTTGAAAACCGCCGAGGACTGTAATACTGATTAATACAAAAAAATACTTTAATTTATACCGCGGTAAAATAAAACATAACATTTTCCACCATACAACAGTGAATTAAAAATAAGAAATAATTTAAACAGGAATATTTTTAAAGGAAAGCAAAAAATCCGGCAGTAGCGCAACAAAGTGTCTTATCCACGGGAAGCCACATGTGATTGATTGTTAATGAAGTGGCGTGGGGCGATAGTTATTAATGACGGCCGGCTCCGCCCGCACTTCTTTATTTACCCACTAACACCTATTAGCCGACCACGTCCAACGCACTGCCGCTCACCATACATCATCCCGCCACAGAGGGATCAATCAATTTGCCAAATTATTACGTGATGGAAAAATTATATTCACGTTTCGTTTATTGAGTTTTTATTTTGTGTTCAGACCTAATTTCATTTTTGTTTTATTTTTTATCAAAAGTTTTGAGATGTTTTTTGCACGACCCAGTGATATCGACCATTGAACTCGTACTGTCAGATCTTGTTTAGGTATATCCAATTCAATAGTCATAATTTGTAAATTTTCCAAAATAGATGAGGATTTTGTATACCACAAACGAATAAAACCGCTTGAAAATAAAATCAATAAATTCTAATTTATACCAATGCAAGTGATAATAACCAGTGGTTACGAGTTACCCCAAATCTTGGAGAAGGGTTTTGTTTTATTTCAATTAAGTAGCAATCACAAAGAGTTAGACCGCAGCAGTCACTCCATCGTCGTCGATTTAAACAGATGTCGTGTTAAGGAGGTCCTCTGGAATATTCGTTCAGAATTTAAATTGCAAATTCGTGCGGTGGCAGGTGCAACCTCTCGATTGAACGCCATCATCCCTTTCTATTTCACACAAGAAATATCTCCGTCTCACTCGCACACAACTCTCAAAATCAACGAATAATGAACGTCAACAAATAAAACTGGAGCGTTACTAATTACTGAAGGCGCTCGAACAGAGAGAAGCAATTTTTACACTCTATTCTGAAGAGGAAATCTCGAAGCTAATGGCGTTAATTTAAAAAGAGGCCGATGACTAGCACTTTTCTTTGACTTAAACCATTTGATTTATTGAGTATTTTAGGTTTATATTTGAGACTAACGGAAGAATATATACAGCGAAGCAGTTAAGTGGTTAGAAACTAAACAGAGGGTGAGATTCATTATTATGAATGAGGCGGCTGGTCGCAGGTACCTGCTCTAAATTAAAGTTTTGCTCATCGGCGATGTGTACAATGTAGCGAGCCCTTCCGCAGGCCGATCACGAAGCTGTGCAGCTTAATGAATGAAGAAATTCCGTTGAGCTCCTCACGCGTGCCTCTTGGAGCTACCCACCCTCACACATTCTAAACTCAACATGATGAGTCGCCTCTTTTGCACGTACACTTTGGATTCTAATCTTCGCCGAATCCTCAATAATATACTTCAAAACCTTAGAAAACTCAGTTAGTTTTATTCTAACATTCTTAAACATTTCCTATTGCCACCTAATGCGTTACGAAAAATATATTAACCCAAGTAGTAAGTAACAGGCTTTTAATTCGCCTGATTGGCTTCATTACCATTTAAATACTCGTACGCATAATGTTTTAATCCAGTTTTATTCAAAATAAGTAATCCTTGTGATTTAATTTCTCAATACTGGGTGGCACTCCGCACGGGAGCGGGATTTTCTCCGCAGCCGAGTAATTAGCTTTCCAATTTTAAAGAGCGGCTCTACAGTCGGTGCCTTCCATCAATCCGCTCCCCTGCCCGCAACCGAATCGATAATAATTAATTATTTTTGACATAATCACAACCAAAATCCATTCTCTTTTTGCTAATTCACGTCCCTGTAATAAAACAGGGCGACGCTTTTAATGCGCGCCCGAGTGAAATTGATAAAAAATAAATAAGATGAAACTTTTTGCCAAGTCAAACAAAATTGAAAGGCAACTGGTGATTAATATTCCGCAGATCGTGGCTCGCCTTGACCTGTTATCAGTTAAACCGTCGGATGGACGAGACGCGCGCTGCTCAATGGATATTGTAATTCTCAATGATCATTGTGGCGTGGACGAGAGCTGAATTCAGCTCCACTGACGAGGGATCATTGTCGGTTGC
The DNA here is from genome assembly GCA_949752805.1 of Deilephila elpenor. Classification (NCBI taxonomy): domain Eukaryota; kingdom Metazoa; phylum Arthropoda; class Insecta; order Lepidoptera; family Sphingidae; genus Deilephila; species Deilephila elpenor. The sequence goes on from OX457099.1 coordinate 11,295,988, forward strand.
GCACAATCGGCGGGAGACTGTGTCAATATGGACACGTGTAACAATAGACCCAAGATGTGGGCGAATGTCGGATACGATACACCTAATAGATGTTTGAGGACCTTCGAACCTATATCCAAACTTATACGTCCGCATGAAGCATCCACGTTTGTGTATTCAGATGTGCTTAAACATGTGCATAGTATAGTATTATTTCCCTAATTAAATAAGGGTTTAATATAACCTACACTGAAATATCGTAATCTATGCCAAATTAAGGATTTTCATGATAAATAATTATTTGACGGCTCTTTATAACGCTTGTTATCTAGTGGTCCGGGAGCCAGCGACAGATTTTCATGACCAAGTTCCTCTCAAGCGGTAATTAGTAAAATGCATCAGAGTATAGTATTATGAAGCCTCGTGAACGTCAGCTGGCACTCGGTTGGGGGGATGAGCGGTTGTAGCCTCCCACGCACGAAGAAAATAAAAATACATTCACTCATTTCCTCTCAGCTAAAAATTTGTCAAATTGTAGCTTATCTAATATCTCAACGAAAAAAAATAATCAGCTGGTTCCAACATAGTGTATTGTACGTCAGCTGGTGTCTCGAACATGAAATTTTTTTTTTTTTTTTTCAGTGATTTCCTCTCAAACAAAAATTTACCTGATGATAGCTTATATGTAATTGTGGATAAATATATAGGTCAGCTGGCTGTATCTTGGTGGAAAAACCGTCAGCTGATACTTTGAAAGTTATTACATAGGAGTTAGGCAGGAGCATCTACTGTCAATTTAAATGCATCAGCTGACTAGCTTATCCTCGACTTATTGCTAGCTGATTTTTTTTATTTATCGCATCAGTATATTAACAATCAGCTCACAAATTTTCATCTGGGAAGAAATGACGCATCTTTAATTATTCGACATAGCGCTGCATCAAAATGAGATTTGAGTTGAAATAAATATTCCGTATCAATGTTTTTGAAACGAATAAGTATGTAATCCAATGATATTAGATATATATAAATAATTAAATAAACAATTGGCTTAGTATAAATTAACGAGTTACTCGATAAATAATATTTATTATATAAACGTGATGAAAAATGACAATGAGAATAACAATGTGATTTATTCATTTTCGTTTTCGCTCTGGCTTGAGTCACTTTCCTCTCTTTCCGATTCAGCGTCAGAGTCGCTGTCAGAGCTGTCTGCTGTTATGTCTTCATTGTCATCATCTGAACAAAAATTTAAAAAAAATATTAGGATGCGTATTTTAGCATAATATAATCAAAATGATAAAAAAAATTACCTTTTTCAGGCTGAATACTGATTTCATTAATCGATGATGGTAACTGACTTCCAGAAAACCAGATGAATTCATACTTGTTGTCGATTTCTGCCCAACCATAACCTACAGGATCATCAGAAGTTGGAACCTTCAGGTGTGCATGTGACCAAATTTGAGCAATGTAACATGCTCTTAAAAATTGCTGATATAGCTCTGATCTGCATGTTGGTAAAGAAGAGCCATCAATACCTTTTTTTGGTAACTTGAAAGTTTCAGTATCCAAAAATTTATATATTTTTTCAAACGACGCTACTCTTGCCTCATTGATCTTTTTTAGACGATTAAATCCATACATATGGCAAACAAACTCTTCTATCTTCTCAAAAATATTTTCTCTATTTCTGATGGTTTTGACATTTGGATGAAACACTCGATGAAACTTTTCAATTTTGCCATTATTGAAAAAGGACGTGTTTTTCCTTTTCGAAAAAAGTCCGGGTTAAAATCACACCCTGTGAACGCGTGAAATGCCGCGAGTGCTGCGCTCAAATCAGATCCTAAAGCTTCATATAATTGAGTAACATTGATAAATCTTGTTATGGTCTCTGCATTTAAATGAGCTTATATTCTTACGATCGATCGATGAAAAAATATGGTTTTCTTCCTTATTTGATTTTATTTTTTTAGTTAAAAATGCAATTTTATTGTTCAATGCATTTAAATTGACAGTAGATGCTCCTGCCTAACTCCTATGTAATAACTTTCAAAGTATCAGCTGACGGTTTTTCCACCAAGATACAGCCAGCTGACCTATATATTTATCCACAGTTACATATAAGCTATCATCAGGTAAATTTTTGTTTGAGAGGAAATCACTGGAAATATAAATAAAAATTTCATGTTCGAGACACCAGCTGACGTACAATACACTATGTTGGAACCAGCTGATTATTTTTTTTCGTTGAGATATTAGATAAGCTACAATTTGACAAATTTTTAGCTGAGAGGAAATGAGTGAATGTATTTTTATTTTCTTCGTGCGTGGGAGGCTACAACCGCTCATCCCCCCAACCGAGTGCCAGCTGACGTTCACGAGGCTTCATAATACTATACTCTGATGCGTCTCACGAATTATCTCTTAAGAGGAAATAATTGACCAAATTTGCACCTGGCTCACGGACTATAGTATTATATTACAATGCGGTGGTATGAAATTTTACATTAAGGATTTAAAGTATTAAATTCCATTTCAATTGATAATATTTCGGACTTGGCTAAGTATTTGGTTACTATTTTCGTCATACACATTAAATAAAGCAATAAAATACTAGTTGATATTTTGCTTCGACTAAGGTACACTTTACAATACACACACACGGTACAGACTATAACCGAATACTTACAAAAGTTGGCGGCACTTAAAAAATACATAGTGAAAACATTAGCTCCGCCCGGGGCGGGGTTGGCCCGTGATTAAACCCAGCGAGGCATGCATAACGAGACCGGTATGTTTGAACGCTTACGAATACTTTCCAAGTTGCTCCGGACAGCGGTTGAAGCGGGTCCGTACACCTGCGCTTGTTTATCGCCGGCTAAGACTCCGCAGCGCTACTCCACTTGATGTATTGTTTGTTTAGGAAGTCTGACCTAATTATGATGCACAAATAATATTATTAATATTCCCAATATTCATATGTAAAATCACAATCGTCGACAACCACCCCAAACGAAAGGAAGCAACCAAACCTCGGGGTAAATACAATTCGTTTTCCGGTCTCCGAAAAACGGACCGGATAATACGAATTCTCTTGAACGAAATTAAATAATATTTTTGAAGGGATTAGTATCATGATTAGGCGGACACATGCTAATGCAAGAAGTTTTTAATTAAAACCGTCCGCCGTTAAGAGGCTACGTAATGGCTGATCCTCAGGAGGGATCCGATATTGGGTGTGTGTACCGGCAAAGCCAAAATACAAACATATTTAGGTCCGGTACGTGGCGTAGTTTGCGCTGTGGCTAATCACCGCTTCGGGTATGGAAACGCTCGAACCCTTTTCCCGTTATTATGTTAAAAAATGTTAATATAGGATATTATTTTCATTTCAGATGCACGAGACTGCAACGAAGACGACGGAAAGAAGGTAAACAAACACGTTAAATGTTTTAAAACGAAAAAACGATGCTAAAACAGCACTCAGGTCTCCCCACAAGCGCAATCCAAACTTTGGCGACGAGTTTATGGCCTGTGTGACCGCCAAAAGTCGCCGAGGAAAAGTGCAAGCTTGTTTACTCATACATCAACGACTGTTAGACGTTCGCTGCCGATAAGGCCGGCTCCCTCGCTGCCAATAAAGTGATTAAGTCACAAATCGTCTGCGCCGCTCTACTCACAAACCACCCTTACACTGCTATCATTTTTTCTGTTTTATTTACACTAGTGATTTTCCCATTTATTTTTATTAAATGTTATTTTGTATTTACTTTTTTTCTGCTTTTATAGTAGCTGTTTTTATTCGTTAAATACAATGCTAATAATTTTAGTTATTTAAGTGCTTGCCATTTTATTAATTATTGTATATACCACAGTAATTTAATTTTATATTGTAGTTAACAATGATTCAGTAATTTTTTTCCAAAGTCTAAAGGTATTTTTGTAGCGCCCCCACTATTCCAGGCGGGCCGTGGCGCACGGCTCTATTACAAATAAATTGCTCTTCGAAATCGTTCCGTGTGTTATAAATTTCATACGTGCTGAGAAATGACATACGGTATTATTTATTACGAACAGTTTTTTTCGAGGAAAATACAAAGAAGACATTGTGATGTAATTGAGCTGCGTTTTATCGGGGCACGCTACAATTTCGGCGGCAATTTTGTATTGAAAGGGAAAGTATAATTTTATTTTCTATCTAGGGAATGATGTCAGCCCATTTAAGGATATTTTGGTTTATTATTCAATTGTTTAAAAGTAGTTCCATAAGAAATGTACATATATTTCAGGGATATTTTGAACTTTATAAGCAGGTAGTTGACTCTAAAAAAAGGTTTGAAGGTAAGCATCGGTCGCTTTGGGAAGATACAAAAGTGCAACTCTTAGGAGTTACCAATAATGTATTTAAAAAATATTTATTTTATTCATAAGCTACCGACTCAACCCGGCTTCGCACGGGTGCAGACACTGTTTGAGTCCAGTTAACATCGGACACATATTATAATTTCGCGTTTTAACTGTTTTATATTTAGCCTCTCAATCTGTTCCATGACTGAAGGCATGCAATGTTGTCCTGTTATATCCCATTTCTTCCGGCCTATATTCTATCCCAAACCATCCCTTTGAGTTTATAAAGTAGCAAATATAGGTACATCTTTGAATTCCTTGCTCCATCCCACGAGTACACTACATTTTCGGAATCAAAGTAGCCTATCCGTTAATCTAGGGTATTAGAGACCTCCATACCAAATTTCATCATTTGTCCAGCCGTTTTGGCGTAAAGAAATAACAAACCCACAAACTTTCACCTTTATAATATTAGTAGCATTATTCTCAGAATATTTCAATTAGATCTAATAAACTATCTCAACAGCTAATCATATCTCAGTAGGCTAACTGCACACGCGCACGGTTCCCTCGTGTTTACACGCAGTACGTTTCACCACGGCATTAGTGCGAGGCGCCATTAGCTCTACAAATGACACTAAAATGAAATCTATTCATTTCCTTTGAGCCGAGTCAATCGACGCAGATATTGTTCAATTTCACGCGATACGTGCATTACGGCGGAATCCTCGCGCGGTGACGACAAGCGGACATTTGTAAAGGAAAATTAGGGTTAAATATATGTTTACTTGTTTTATAATGTAGCACAACAACATAAAGCTCTTGTTTTGATTATTATCATACGATATTTTGGTAAGTATTGCCATTCAAATTTATTTGTTTCGCTTTGACTTTTCTTACGGAAAATCAACGCTACAAAACTTTTATGCATATGATAACAAAAATGTGCGGTTGCCACAAACACTTTTATGCCCCAATGTGGAATCAAAATCTACAGCCTTTAGTTTTCTTTCATTCTTTTCGCCAACAGCAGCATGTTTTATGTTATTTTACAATCTCGGTTGTATTACTGAGTATATACCAAACTGTGGCATTCCGCGACAGCAGTCGCAGACGTGGTTGCTAATGATTTACGACCGCTGACGTATCAACTCACTCATCATCTTTATTAAACCGTTGCTACGCCGAAACAGCGCTAATAATCCCTAATAACTTGTCAAACCCGTTGCCATTTTCAGGTCGTTTATTCCGCGAGGGTCTTTAAAAAGTTGTCATAAATCATAGTATTGAGTAAATATGGACCTGCTCTTTCATTATTTGGTTGTTATATTAAGTACTTATTAAGTATTAGGTATAACGCTTATCTATATATAGCAGTTTATAAGTACACCAGCTTTTATAGCATATAGTCACGCTACAAAATTAAGCCATCCAGCTACTCTTAATATCCTTTCCGGTGTATTTGACAACCAATCAAAACAAACCAACCGCAGCATTGCCACAAATAAGATAAAAAAATAACCGATAGGACAGCTTTTGTTGCCAACTGCAGCTATCCATCGTGAATGAACAAATAAAACAGAAGCACGAACAGTTCCCACGGCTCGGTAACATCAGTTTAATCAATGTCGTTATGGTGCGTACCGCGTAGATGGTGCGATAGGTGTCGGCCGCGCCGTGTCGGCCTCGTGCCGTACCCGCTCCGGTTAATTTGTTACTCCGATGTTTATCGCTGAACCGAACCGAACTACATTTGTACGACACTACCACTCGATCCGCCCGAACCCTTAATTTTGTCAGTGTCAATCATTGGGGTAAATGAAAACGTATACCTATTCATATCAACTGTTTTGGGAAAATATTCATTTATACCTATTTAGGTATGAATAAATATTTTCGAATTAAAGTGTTTTAATATATCTATGCTTGTAAGTTTAATCGGTTGGCTTAGAGTGAGTTTTCTTTTTAAACTTTAGCTTAGAGCACCTACGTAACTTTGCTAACAAAGATTTGTGAATGGTCTCCTATCTCTCCGTAATTTTACAAATCAGGCAGTTAAGAACATATTTTCGTGATTATTTCTGCAGATAAAAAGGAAATCAAGGCCGAGTAATAAATCGGTGGGACATCAGCGCAGTTGACATTGCGGTGACGTCTTTTGTGTGTTATTGCGACCTTGGCGCGGCGGATCACAGCCAAGATTGATAACGTTTGCCAAGTAATGCCAAGTCGTTAGCGCGCTTTTGTGGACCATCATCGATTATCAATTTGTGGATAACAATAGCTAAAAGACAAATTGCCGGTAGCACCTCCACCATAGTAGGCACCAAAGCAAATTACATTAAAGTTTTAACACTAGATATGAAAGTATTAATCACTTTAGACTCAGTTTGACGCATTTAATATAATTAGCTGTGTAGTCAGATTTTATCGGACAGTCTTTGCATGATGTAAGTATAATTAAATGTTGTAATAAAATATTACAGATTTATTAATAAATTCTATATTTAATAATAATTATGAAAACATAATTTAAAACCTCGTTAGGATCTTACTGAGTTAAAAACATATAATAACTAAAATTACTTAAGTGTATTATCTTACTCAAATTAAGTACTTTACTTGCAAATTTAACTAGAATATTACATTACAATTTCACAAAAGAACGATCAACTTTAATACTAAATAGGCAAATTGGAATCGCTTCAGTAACACGAATTTAAAATCAATACACCTTTATCAAGAAAGCAAGATAAATTGGAATCAAACGACTTTCAAATTGCTCATAAAATAACACGACTACTCGTATAATTTACTCCTTGTAAACCACTCGAAATTCACGTAAAAGTATGGTATTATCAAAAAATTGGCTTTATTACGAAACTATTTACCCGCGCCGGTAACTATCTTGATCAAATAAAAAATTAACATCGCCTGGGGTGGTTGCCGCATGCTACGTGGATAAATTGGTACAATCGTTCAACACTGCCCCACGGTAGTAAAATCATACACTACAGCCTGTAGATAAATGTCGCGTACAGGTTTCATACACAATTATCAGGATTTGATGTTAAATGGTTTTGAGAAATTCTATTTCATGTTGTTATTATTGAATTGGACCGTAAAATTACTAGTGGCGGTACTTCCATACAAGCCCAAAAGCCCGGCTTGCCCTACATAATACGTATATACTCCATACTGAATACAAACTATTACATTCAATACAACAGTCATTTATTAGAAAACATCTAACATTTAATTTTTTTGAATTTACCGCGCTTCGATTCAATGAAACGCCAGCGCCGAAGCGCCGCGTAATTCCATGCGCGTAATATTCATTCATTAAAACTATATTGAACTTGAAAAGACGGAGCACACAGCACATACATCTATCCTTTTCTCTCTCGTGTGCTTTTACGGGGCTTCTAACAACGCGTGAACTGTATGGGGAAATGATATTACTCGATCGCTACGAATGTATAGCTATAGATATGTTATATAGCAGTTTACTCTAGACGATATGCCCGGCTTCGGCCTTGGTGATGTAAAAACATCGTGCGTTGCATGGTCGTCACGTGATTATTTGTTATATCAATTGTTATTAAATTAAGTTGGTTCCTTTTAGAAATTATATCTAATATTTTTTTTAGAACAACTAATGAAGTTTTAATAATTCTTTTAATAAATTGTATCTTTTGTATTGTTTATTTCACTTTTACTGGCAATACAGCACATATTTCTACTAACTTCATTTGTATTATGATATTTTATGAGTTGTGAATTTGTTTTGTTTAAGGTTAATGTTTAGTTTTTTATGTTATTTAAACTTTTTGATACTATTATGAGTTGTATTGTTTTCTGTGATGGTTTGAGTGCGATTGTGAAAGCGTTCATTGCCGGTAAAAAGGTAAATTCATTCAATTATATTGAAAAATAAACCGGCGCGAAACCTATGCCGTGTTTGTACATTTAATAAGTCGTGATAAATCACAATAGAAATTTCTTCAGTTCAGTTTAATAAACTACGTACTTTTATTACTACATACTCCCTTTAAAGCTATTAAACAATCGTGATTCATATGTTTTTAAACGACACGTCTTGTGTGTTAGATTGTTTGGATTATAATGCTTTAAATTTTCATTAAATTAGGTGGTCCTTTCAAAAGCAATCTATTATTTTAAATTCAGAAAAACATTTAAACATGAATGCGTTAATAATAATTTCTGCTTGCAATTTCGGTAAACCTCGAAGTCGACCACGGCACCACAGAATAGTGACGGCAATAGAAATGTAATGAATAGTTACGGATACATGTTCACAAGTAATCTATAATAATTGTTTTAATCTTAATATTGATTGTGTGGTAGGTTTGCCGACGTATTATAAATTAATTTTCTTCGTTCTTAGTAACTTTGTGTTTCTAAAACAATATAAATTAAACGTAAAAAAATATTCGGCTTGCCCTACTCCAAAACCCTAGGCACGCCACTGAAAATTACATGTAACAAAATCCCGTGCATTTATCAGAATGGGAATTAGGGTATTACTTTGTAGCTGTACCTTATTTTACCTGGTTTTAAAAATAGCACAGGCCAAACTACAAATCATAAATAAACGCGTATTGATCACAAATCTGTAGTATTTATAAAAGACGAATTTTAGCTACCTGGGGCATTTATGGAAGATGGCTGCTTCTTTCTACAATTAACATATTTAAAAAGAAAAAGGAAACAGAAATGAAGTTGTATTTATTTTGCAAAAATACTTTTGCCTGTAATTCTCAAAATAATCTGAATTTTCTATCTTACTGCATTCAACATAAGACTGAATAAAATTGAATTCATTCCAATGAATAGAATCTGTTTTAAGGAATCGGATATTCCTACAAATCTGAGTCGTGCTGCGAATGTAAATGTGCTCTTGAAATTTCCCTCAATTTATAAAATCAATTAGGCGAGACGATATTGGTAAAATAAAAATATTCTTTAATTCTATTACTGAAAAGATTGTTACTTTATTTAAAAACTCTATATATTGCTTGTAGAACGTTCTTAAATTATTCACAAATAAATGTTATTTATGTAATGTAGAAAGGTGACTAAATTCACAAGGCAAAAATATTAAAAGAATACCAAAAATAAATAATAATAATGACCACGAGCGGCAATTAACTGCTGAGTTTAAAATTTATCCTAAGTTCTGATGGGAGATATTTAATTTTCAGTTAATTATAATTAAACGCAAATACAATCGTTAATGGACAACAAGAAAGTTTCAAACAAAAATTATTAGAATCAATAAGGGTTTCAATTAACTTTGTTTCAACAAAATTATTCATCGTCGAGATTTTATAAAATTCAACGTCACGCTTGAGCAGTCAAAAACAATACTTATTCAAATGAAACAAAAAGCAATTAACGGTGGAGATATCCCTCCGTGCTGGGAGGACGCGGCGCACGAGAGATTATTGAAAAAATAATTAATAAATATTTATGGCGGGCCACCTGAGGAGCGACATCGGGAGCTATTCCGTTTTTATCCAGTGCTCAAGTACGCATCTGCAGCGTTACAGGGTAAAGCGGTTTATTACAAATGCAAAATTTTCCATTCATATTCAAAATTTTATATCCCGATGTGGTCGGGAGGAGGCTAATTTATGCCGAGGGGCGACTAAGGAGACGCGCCGCCAGCTCGCGTCTTGGCCCGGATTAGGGAAGGGTTGTGCACCGCCAAATTGACAGGTGCCCGTCAAAAATTACAATTAATAATTGAGACAATTGCTGCGGCGGCTGCGGTACCTGCGGTGTACCACGTCCTTATATTCAAATATTCTATTTATAATTTCCTTCATAAGGCATATATTTTACTCGCATCTCGGACAATATTCTTATTTTAGTATTATGTTATGTAATCTTCTAGCGTGTCAAAGAGCGAAAGAGAAAAATCTATCTTAATAATAAAATACTTGATAACAAATATTTTCGTAATTTTATGAAATACTACTCGTAGGAGATTCACAGACAACCGCACAATTGAAGCATCTTATTCCAATGAGTCACTAAATTAATATATTGGTATTTTTATAAACAAAATACCTGTAATACAATATCAAATCTAAACTCAAACACTATATTTACCACAAATTTCGTATCTTATATTTACTAATATAAAAATATAAACACCCAACGTATCCTTTACATACAATAATGCATCAAACCAAACATTCTATCATCGACGATTTCATAAGTTAACAAATTAACTCGTTAAATCAATACCGTGCGGCAGAGTGCGCCACCAGCGTCCCTCCGAGTCTTGACTGTGTCCATAATAATAGACAATAAACATCGGGGTGCGCATCGATCAAGCGTTTTACAGCCGCCGTAGCGGGTAATGGCGGTAATCCACCACTAACAACGGTTTACTGCACCGTTACAACTGACTAAATCCAACAGTACGGGACTACGCCACAATTAATTATATAAACACAAAAATGCTTTATACACCGCTCGTAATAACTCTTTGCGGAGGCTGTTAAATTATACCGTCTGGCCCAGGTTTGCCTTAGTATAATTACATCATTCATCTTCAAATTAATATGTTCTAAATATCTATAAATCTAACCAAAAAATATTATTTTTTTGTTCACGCGCATTTTTTTAAATTAATTCACCAATAGAATTGTGTCTAAAAACCTTATTTTCGACAAAATAAAATGGCATAAATAAAAGGCAAATAAAACAAACGGGTAGTTAAACCATATGTAAACTACAGTTATCAGTCACATTGTTGGGGCCAAACGGGCGAGTGCATTCGGAGCGTTCTCCACGTAACAAATGACGCCACTCTGTCAAGAGGTCAATAGAAGCCCGATGAATGTCCAATGTTGTAGTGACGGCTGCGTGTCGATATCGATGTATTGCTGTCTGATTTCACTCAATTACTGTACTAGCATAGAGTTGCCTTACTAGAAGTTTTAATTTTTCACGGATTTATTAATTCAAAGGATGCTATTGCTTTACGAAGTGGTAAAAAAGTGTACACGCTATTTATTAGACAGTGGTGACGTTTGAATTTAATTTTGCAAAAATGTATTCTATCTACATATTTATTAAAATATATTTTATGATCGTATTTAAGAGTATGTTGTTAGAAATTGATCTTTCATATTTTCAATCATTTTTTCCAAAATGCAACCCATAATGATTTAAAATAATTTTAAATTAATTTCAATATAATAAAAGTTAATATTGAGATTCAATTTTAAACTATTGATAATTCTCCAAATTTAACACAACCGCTGCACGTAAAACAAACACGTAACAAAATTGTATCAATCAGTCATCGATAGCGTGGGGCGCGGCGCGTCCATTGACTGATATCGTGTTATTGATGCGAGCCGTTTTTCACGCAGCGCCACCGGCCACGGCCTGCGCGCCTCCACCACCGGCCACCGCCGCGGGCGCCACTTTGTCTCTATTACGGCTTTACGACCAAATGTTCAACATTCATTGACATATTGTTCCGCATGCACGCCGTAGATAGCCAATCAAAACCAACGCACTCGTGTTTTGCCTGTTTTTTCCGCTTTTGTGTCAGTTGTGGACTGTTCGATCATGTCACGTTTTATTTTAACATATATAGTTCGTCGGAAATATTCGTGTTCGTTCTTTTTCGTGTTGTGAAAAATGGCGACTAAATTATTCGTTTCGAAATATGAAACGCATTCAACTTTAATAAATGTTTTGCACAATCAGAAAACTAATTGAACTAGCGTTCGTAATGCGAACAATCGTTCAGGAGGGCACGGTTTGCAATTTCACGTTGGAATTTCATAGCGTCTGCGTCATAAATATTTTGTCCGATAAACCGTTCGTTCGACAGCCGCGAGGCGTAAGAAAATGTTAATTAACGAATCCATTGTTTTCCCGCCCGGCGGCACCAAGATGGTGCCGCTTCCGTTTCCGGCGGGCCTCCTTCTTTATGTGCGTTTCCCGCTTATTTTTACGTCGGCATTGTGGCGCGCGCCCGAGTATAATGATTTTAATTTCCTCTAATCAAGAGCCTTCGGCGCGGCTTAAGAATTCTAATCGTGCGAGACCGAGACACTCGCGCCGCCACCACCGACTCCACCGCCGCCGCCGAAGCCGCGGCCGCACCCGGTGACAGAAACATCACCACTTATTCTGATTGCGTCGAGTGTGGCGTTGAATAATTAATACGCCTTTATTTTGCGCCATGCTCCTCCAAAACAAAAGCACCGCCCGCGTTAATTTGTAAAATTGTATGCTGTATTTGAAATTAATTTTTGAAATAACTGATTACTTTAACATGTCACGTTCTGCGGCAATTTTCGAATGTGAATATTCATTTCGTAAATGTACGTTCTAAAGGTATTTCCAAAAATGTCGCTGAAGTAAAGTTTAATTATATTGGGGAAGCGCAAAGCCACCCCACCCTTTCGTTCAATTCGCACTAACGACCACATTTCGGTCGTCTAAATCGCGGCGACGCCACTTGCAATTAATTTTTTAGCCATTATATGTATCTTTCGCGAAATTTACAGCGCTTGGATATTATTTGAAATGCAAATGCAAAAGTTGATGTAAAAAGAACAAAGTTAGTATGTACAAATAAATACAACCCTTTGGCTAATATTTAAACACTTACCATACATCATTGACTTATATTCTACCGATAGACGAGACGCGTCATAGAAATAAAGTTCCCTAGTATTTTAAAAGCACACTGCAATATTACATCACTTATGTACCTGGTATTTTATTAAAATATTGAAACTTCCGACGATTTGCTTTCGGTTTTTGATTCATGTGCGGTGCATGCACCGCAAGTAGGTGGGACACATTTTGTGTACAGAGTGTCTTATCTAGTGTAACATTGATATCGATGCCATACATCTATTACCTTGGATTAAATACATTTTGTCACGATGCTGCACAAGAGCCTCCTTTCGCGTTATGTATTACGGCTTGCGAAAGCTAGCCTAAGCTAAGCTAGCCTGTAATAGATTAAGAAACGAAGAACGTTTAGTAAACAAATATTTAGTCGCTGGATGCAGGCCGCTTCCAAGAGGTCTATGTGGAGATCCATGGGGGAGGCCTATGTTCAGCAGTGGACTTCCTGTGGCTGCAGAGAGAGAGAGAAACAAATATTCGTTTTTTTTTATTAATCATAAGATTTTTTTGAGTAGTTTAACGATTGCTGCTATAGCAAACAATCCACGATCATTGCTTTCAGTACAATCTTGTATTTAAATCCAGTTTACACCAGCACCATATTAAAATGACATACACACATACATAAAAACACGCCTTTTTCCCAGGGCGGTAGGTAGAGGTGCAACCAGGACACCCACATTTTGTCTTGTATCAACTAATTATAACTCGTCAATACATCATCATACCTCATCGTCAAATATCAATTTATGTCTTCTAATTAGCAATTACACAATAAACACGTGTAAATATCTAATTAAGCCTTTAATAACTATATAAAATTCCCCCCGCAAATATGATGACCCTGTTCGTATACATGTCACATACCATACACAAAGACTATAATGTATGCAGAACCCTCCTTAAAATTGTATGAAATAAGCTCTTAAAATCCTTTCACAAGACGTGCTCAATTGTCTTGCTCGGCGTCTTGCGTGGTGGAGGCCGCGATGTTTGCCGCGGCGGTGCGGCGTACAGCGGTGCGGTCCACAGGAGCACCGCACAATTAAGGGAACCCTTTCAGGGCGCGTACTTAGCATTCTAATCACTCGGCGAGCAGACGCCTCGCGCCACAATACAACGCTTAAACGCCGCCAAATTAAGTGAGAAAATAACAGGATCTCAACACCAACTCTCTCGCGCAATCTGAATTATGTCGCGAACGAGATTCTAATTTTAATTTCGCTAATTTTCACAAAACACACGAAATCAAGCCACCCCAGCGCACTCATAACCCTCGCGTAACGAAGGCACTACAGCAATAAAATGTGAAAAACGATTACAGATCAATGAAGCGTGGCTTCCCTCTCGGGGCGCAAATAAAGCCGAGTACACACTTCAAATATGCTTTTCTTAATCGTTCTCATAAAACAAAGATCAGCCGCTCGCGATCTCCCCCGCAGTATAAAAAATACGTAAAAAATCCCGCCGTTGCTCATATCGCGCGTCTATCAGTGCGGATTTTTACCACAAATTGTTTCCTACAGGGAAACGAATCGATATTGTTTGGATTGGAGTTGCGGAATCGGAAGTTATTATTAGTATCGCTTTGAAAAAATTGAATTACGACACATTCCGCGCACTCCTGCCGCTCATTTATATAAATGCCGGCTCAATTTTACGTTTTGTGTTTTTGTACGCAATAGAACTCTGTTTGCTTCATTCTCTAATCCATTTGAATAGAACTGCATACATATTTACCGGAGTTAAATAGCAATTACTTTTGTAAAATTTGTACGCATTAAATCATTACAAACGGCAAACCGTACCAAAACTTTTATGATGTTTTACAAGGATGGCGAATAGATTAAAAACCGTTAGACATAACAGTACAATAAATTAAAATTAAAGACCCGTTTTGTACATTATTTGCATGAATTAAAGATTACTAATTACTACTATGAATATTACTCAAATAATAAGCTACTGGACCTACTACAGGCTTGACAACAACCGTTTTCAAGAATCACGCAACTAAGACCTTTTGAAATACTGAAATAGACTCGAATATCTTTTAAATCTCAATTGTCAGTCAGCTAAAGTTCATCACATCAGATGACTTAAAATATCCCTACTCAAATGTAAAATACTACTTACATAGGCCTACTCATAATACAAAAGTTACCAAAGTAAACATCCATTAAGGAAACCTGGCACTAATCTTTTACCTTTGAAATTTCGGCGAGCTCTTAGGGAAAAACCATGGCGTACAATATAGGTATTGCCCAAGTTGAATTGGCTTAAAACCTCCCGGCGGATGTGTCATTATAATTTGGTAGGGAGAGATGACGGATCCATCGCCCCGAGCTTGCTGGCGAATTATAATACCCTAAGCTATTTTAATCTTAACTTAGTTAAAAATCTTGCGTCCGACATTAACATTAATCACTTTTGACATTGCTTGTAATGGATATGGTGTAATTATGATAAAACAATTGGGTTTAGAACACGTTTCTAACTTCTAAGCTGAGTTTAAATAAAAATAGTGAATACTTTGTAATGAATTAATGATACGCTCGAAATACAAACACATTATACACACATATTCTTTGTCACTGTTGACTACTGAAACCCATTTTAGCCACTTCTTAAAGAAATCTAATAACTATCAATGTAAACCGACATAGGAATCAAATCCATAATCTCACGCTTTAAAACTAAAGCATAGCTACTAAACACAGGTAATATGCTATGAAAAATTATGAACGATATTTATTTGTAATCATTGAACAATGTTGAAAATCCATTACAAAATAAGTAAGACATCAAAAGCTCTTAAGAGAGTTGTAAACAAACATTACATTATAATAAAATGTTTAAGTTCATCATTCATCCGGGTCGAATGGATATTATACTTATTTAAATTAATTCATTACAGCGAAACAAAGGAAATACCTCGGCAAATCACAAAATCTGAAGCTTAATTGAACGTCGACATTGAGAGATTTCAATTCAATTACTAAACCATATTTAACGAAATCCAATCCCCCTTTCCCTCGAGAAATAATATTATTTATTCACAAAAAATAATACAAAACGCGGTTACGGAGAACGCTCTGTTGGTTCAGCGGAGATCATTCGATGTAAAAGTTGGAAGTAGAGGACGGAGGCAGGAAGAAAACTCGGATAAGCGAAACCCTCCAAAAATGATTGATGCCGTACAACCGGCGGGGGACGATCCTACACCGGCTCAACTTTAAAACGAATCGACGTGAACCGTTCCAAATTCCAAAATGAACATCATTAACGCTGTATTGGCGCCAATTCTCGCCGATTCATTATTTATTACACCGTGCTATTCGCATTTTTGCCCAACCCTCCATCATTTTTATTGCTGTCAATCACTGACCGATGCGATTTCATTTGAGCTTATAAAATTATTTTCTATATTGCGAGCGAGCGTATCCGAGTGCCGGCGATGGGCGATCGCGTATAGTCAATTTCCTAACGTATTGGAAATGTATAATACAATTGTTTGAAGACACGTTATTACACGAGCGTTTAGTCGGGGTGCTAACAAGCACTGACGTCGTTTGTTTCTGCTGGCTCTTTGTTCGGAATATAACAATTAGGGAGACAAAGCGGCCGGTGGCGGACGCCCTTATCGCGGCCGATTCGCGGAGCACACAATGCCGCGCACGACAATGCACGCTCAATATCTTTATGCTCCTTCGTGTTGAAGGCCGATGCACTCGGTGCTGGAACTTGAATCAGCCTTCTTGTATACATTAACGTTCTCGCACATAGACTAACAAACATTCACTTTTATTTTTTAATTATGCTAAATATGGTCACTGGTTGGAGACTAGAAAATCTTTTTTGAATTGAATAGAGTATTTTAATACGGAAAAACGAACTCGAATCTTACAAAGATTTCACTCATAGAAATATTTTACCATCTTTAAAATTTCCCATAGATACAACTGATAACACTAACCGCTATAGTAATAAATAAAGCAAAACCATGCCAACATGTCTATTTATTTGCGAATGTTACAAAGTTACTACTACCATCAAAATATGAAACGCAATCAATCGTCGCAATTACAAACGGACCGTCACTAAATAACAATATCTTCAATATTCACCGTCCTACTAGGTACTTACATTTAAGAATTATACGGCTAGTTGAACTTGATGCTACTACTATCTAACAGAAACCTGAGGGGCATCAGCAGCCTAACGTTTGTATATTAGTTCCGCCATTGAGATTACGGGAGGCCCAATAACTCTACACTTGTTTTGTACCTCCGCCGTGCTCTAGTCATTTGTGGGTGGCGTGCTGTACCCTCGATCTGCAGCCTGTTATATCATTTTCCACTCAATTTTGAAAAAAAAGATATTTTTTTTATTTTATTTATTTTTTTAGTTTTTTAAAATACAAAAATTACACACGTTTATGCATAAGTCCCACGAAACCAAAACTTGCATCAATAATACCACCTCACTCGTATACCGCTCTGAAAAATAGTAAAACCAACCTATCCTGTCTTCTCAGTTCATAACTCTATGGTCAGTTTACGGAGACACCTCCAAGCATCCCGTCAGACCGCTCCTTTGTGCTCTATTTCCTTCGTACCTGCCGTCTCTCACGACACTCGGCGCGCCGGCCCGTCTCAATGCTCAATGCACGTTGATGTTCACCACACGCCACGCCATTCTGTTATTACGTCACTATTAACTGTTTGCGCAGCCTGTGTTGTTTTGATTTAAGTTTAAAAGATGGTATCCACTTTGGATTTTTATTTCGGTAATTAAATTGTATCCTTACACTTATTACGTTTGAACTACATAATTGGAAAATATACGAATTAGAAAATTAAACAATAAGAAAATGCCATATTTACTTCTAATAAACCTTATCTGGTAAGATAGCATTCAGCATACACAAAACCTGTAAAACCTGCCGTTGTGAATGTGTAACCAAGGCCAAGGCAACCAAAATACGATAACGAACTAAACACAATTAATTAATATAAAAGACTGAACGTTAACCAAACATCCTGCCAAATCATTACGTAACCACATCCTTATTCTGTAACAAATCCCAATGTAAACAGTCCGTAGTTCCGCAGTAACCGTGAGCGAGATTTCGATGTACCGGCACGTTGTCGACACCTGCGTATGCGGAGAGCGTTTAATCGCATAAAGAGCTAATTGTCTGTGCGAATTGCTCACGTAAACAGTACAAACCACCCATCATTTACACACTACAACGTACGCGGGGTGGGCTAGTTTGATTTTCGTGCGTGTATTATTGAAATTGATTTTGTATTGTTTTAATTTGTATAACACATATTTTAGACTCGTTTTAAAACAGATGTAGGTAATAAGCTTTCAATTATTATCTAATACATTGGTTAAGTTACCTTCTCGTGTTGTCAAAAATAATATAACAAAAGAATCCAAAGAGATAATATAGTCATTGACTCATTAGTTCCCACATATGTATAAAGCTTTGCATTCAAACTTTTTACTATATTGTGGCAACACATGAAAGATAAAAAGGTATACCACCAATATACTATGTGTAGTAATTCGTATTTTGTCATCTAATAAGGTTTGAGGGATAATACAAGAAAATTGAAAATCGTTACGTTCGTCCCTGGTCTCCTCTACTACACGTTTGCGATTACGTTAATTGTCAATCGTGTAAGCTGCGATTATACACTCGACTACTGATTAAATACCTGTTACACTACGCTCACGTTACGAATTCATGACAATTAAACAGAATACCACCGTGATTCCTAATGTTCTGTCACTTGTGTTATATTAACCGTAGTAAAAAATAGGTTAAAATGAAATTTAAAACTGAAAAGAACCTATTTTTATATCATGCTATATAATAGTATTATATTGGTATAAAATTATTTTTTTATTGGTTTGGAAGTAGTTTGTTTTAAGTGCGTGGTGGCTTGTTGGTAACGGACGAGACGCGGCCGCCAACATGTTTACGGTGATCGCGGGTTCAAATACCAGGGCACTCTGACGTTTCGGAGTCATACATGTGTATTGATAGTCAATCACCACATACAATAACGGTGAAGGAAAACATAGCTAGGAAACCTACAAACTATAGCGATTCGGAAGAATTTTTATGGTATATAAAAGTCCGCTCATCCGCACTAAGCCAGCGCGGTGGACTATACGGCCCAACCCCTCTCAATCGATCCCTCGATTGTAGTGAAGGCCCATGCCCTATAACGGGATTTATTTGGACTGATAAAATACAATTAGTTTGTTCACAATTCCGAAAATTTAAAAATTGAAGAATCTGTTTAGTTTTTTTTTTATATTATTGATCTTATACGTCTCCCTGCAGGGCACGGGTCTCGTCTTCAATCAAGAGAACAAGTTTAAAGCGTTTAACTACATTTAAAACGTTTTTGTGACTTATAACTAAAAATTGCAGAATAAATAGCAGGTAAATAGTTGGAACTTATGTATAAATGCAAAACAATCATAAAGGTGAATCACAACCTTTTATATGTGAACATATTATGCAAACACGTATGAAAATAATCCAACACATAAACTCATTAAATTCTGCATAAAATTGTAAAATTTATCTTTTAGTACCAACGTTGCGATAAAACCTCAATAATCACAAACTTTGTGTAGTCACTGCGAGTCACATTTTACAGCCGTTTGGGGAATTTTTATGTCGCAAGAAGGGGAATATTTAACACGAGTCTGTGTAAAAATCTAAATTATGGTTTATATAGGACGTGCACTGAATAAAAACGAATCAACCGTCTGAACTTTTTACTAAAATCTATACTTTAATGCGGCATTCATTATGAAAACACTGGCTATATCGCAAATCTGACTCCGCTAATGTTACGATGAAGGAATTTTCTAAAGTATTACAAAACAGTCATTCCGAAATTATAGATATTTACAGAGCTTAGATGTAGTTGTTTTGATTCTTATGTTACTTTTATTAGTATGACTCACATTATAATGCCTTAGTATGTTGAACAGAAAATTATCTTACTATTATTTAAGATTTAGCTTATAATATGTACAGTAGAACAAGGAAGAACAACTTTTATTTTCCCAAATAGGGCAATTAAACTGACAACTCCTTACAGCAACTAGCAACCCTACGATGGAATTCTACAACACATTTAAGCATCCTAAGCAACACACATCACTGGCTATAAAAGTACTAATTTTGAATTTTCCTTTTTTAACTAATTTTCGTTAGTAAATTGAACATAAAATACTTACAAAATCAAATGATTCGACCATAAAGATTACATTACCTGAGCTATACCAACCGATCCATAGCCAAAGCAATTTGTTTTTCAGAAACGTCTTTTGTGTAAAAGATGTAAAAAGGCCAAAACGTGTCCCCAACATTAGTGGGAGGCGTCACGGGCGCAGTCGCGTCGCCTCGTCGACGTTTGGCAATTCTTTATTATTCATGGGGCGATCTCGCTCGCAGAGTGTTTTATATGAGCGACGATCGAGTATCAATTTGTACGTAACGGGCCCGTATTAGCATTTCCCGCGCGAGGCCTACATTGTTTCACTGAGGTATCGACAGGGGGAAGGGTGGCCCAAGTTTTTTACGATTTCTTCCGTACAAAATACTGTATATCTAATGTTTTTATGAAACTTTCTTATAAATATTGTAACGAGTGACTCAAGTTTGGTAAATTGAAACAAATCTGATAGCTGTTTATTTTCCGCATCCATAAGACTAATATTGACATACATTATTATGCTAAGATACGCAGATAACAAAACTAAAGAATTAAAAATTATATATCCTAACAATGAAATATAAACGTAATTAGACACAAAATCAATAAGCTATTAATGAAACAAAACAGTGGCGTCTTACAAAACGCAAATCCCACAAAGCTGTCTCTCAGCTCATTTGAGCCGGCAGTGTGCAAGTCTCCAGCGCACTAGCGACTAGCGAGTCTCACCGTCAGTCGACACAATAGGTTAAGTAGTGTGTACGCTTATGAGTGTTCATTAAAGATACGATAAAGACGGCGGAGGCGACGCCGGCTTAATTGGCTGTTTCTGACTACAGAAATGTCTGCACGATAAACGGTGTAGTCGGGGAGCTTCTGTGGAAATGTGGAAAAAGCTAGACGGAGAAACTATAAACGTAAAAACTCACCTGTGTGTCACATGAATCAAGTTTTAATATTGATATTGTTTAATAAAAGCTATTAATAATCGAACTAATATTAATCTGTGATCACTTACACTATTTTATTAAGCATATTTTCAAGAACGTTCCAAATTCAAATGTGTTTTGTTTTACAGTTTTTTTTTTATCGTGCCTGTTATTTTTTAATAAATTAATCGTATTAACAACTTGAAAAGAAAATATTTTCAGATAAGAAGGTTAAGGAAATAAAAAAATATGATAAAAAATTAAGGAATTTGTTCGCCTACTCCAATATATTGCATAATCTATATCCAATTAAAGAAAATGCTTAAGGACAACGCGGTAGTGTGTCACGAGTCGCGACACTATTACGATTTTCGCTTACCAAATGAACGTTCATTCCGCTGCAGATGTACATAGTTTAACTAACAAGGGACTGTTAATTTAAATTTAGTATCTTAGCTTCACGTAATGAACGGCAAGATGATTGCTATAATGGGATTGTTTATTTCGCTCCATATTTGCCTTTGAGTTAGATGTGAATATGTTTTTGTTTACCATCTTTGGCACGGATTTAATTTAGTAGTGGTGTAATGTCTTTAGTTTGTGTATTTATAAAATTTATTGAGACGGGCATAGTGCATTATATTTAACAATGGAATGCAATATTTGTTTTACAGGATTATAAAGAGCTCTGTTAGTTTCGGTATACAACATAGATAAAAACATTATTCAATGCTTTTAACTTAAGAATAAAAAATAAGAAGTTTTATCTAGTCCAATAAGCAAATTTTAAAACTTTTTTACTACAAATTCAGTGATTACATAGCGCGAGAAGAGAAGCACAGTGCCATCCAAATAGAATAACATTGAACGATATTTTTCTGTAATTCCAATTACCTCTATATCAAGAAATATAACATTTCCATACCCTATTTTCTAATAATGATTAAAAGACGCGTGTAATTAGAACACTCAGGCTTAAGAATTAGTACCAAACATTAAACATAAATTCACACTCGCGTAAGTTGACGACGAGCGTCTCACGTCTTCATGCAAATTTATGAGACGGTGGCAATTTTTAATTACTAGTACGTCTGAGCATCTGTCTGGAGGCTCCAATTGTGGCTGCCTCGAGATGCTCCGCGGCGGTGTGTAAGGAGACACAGTAATGCATGTGGATAATCATGAAACGGTTTGTTTATATTTGCAATATTGTAGCCGTGATATAATTTAGCCGGCTTAACGTACTAGAACATTAAAGTGATTTTCTGCATATTATGGCTTTTAATGTAACAGAGGTATAAACACATTCAACATTATGGACGAACAGTTTGTTGCTTATAAAAGTCTTAATACCTTATAGTTCAGTACTCTTGCATTGGATATCTCCCTATGTGCAAAATAGAATTAAATAAATAAATACACTCTAAATTACTCTTAGCTCTATTGGCAAAATGTGCAATTATAAAACAGAGACGAAGATTTAAATCCTAATCCACGCCATCTATAAATATGTATTATAAATACATAAACATAAATTTCAGACAATGTAAGTCTATAATTATTAACTACAGAAAAATACTTATTACTTCATACAGCATCTTCTAAAGCAGAGCTAACATACTGCACACTACATTACACACGAGCAAGTGGAGTCATGCAGGTGACAACGCCGCGAGGCGTCGGGGAGCGGTTAAGTGTGGCATTTTACGGCTTTTATGCATATTTGATGGCGCCTCCATAATCTCTGCGGCGAGGGGAGCTTCCTACAGTACAGTACAGCGTCGTACAGACAGCGCCTCACCTGCACTCGATATGAATTGGTGTTAAGTAGTATACTTACACGTAATCCCTTCGCACGTTACCTTTATGTGAATAATGTTATGGTTTGATAATTAGGTTAATTTAAACTGATTAGTAGGTCTTAGCAAGTGATTGTATTTGAGATTATATTTAAGGTCGAAACAGGTGTGGAAATCCAGTACTACGATTTTTATTGTGGTAGAGCCACGCTGTCATCAATGACTAGCGTGAACGAGCAGGCTTGTCTAACTAGACAAGCCTGCTCGTTCACGAGCACGGTGGTACTACCCTTAGTACCACTGTCTCACAGAAGATCGACGTGAAGCGACAGCTTTGTTGTCGCGTTTCGTCCGATGACTGAGATTGCTGGAAGCCCAATACCAATTCCCTCATCCCATCATTTTTCCTTCCCATTCCCTATGATCCAAGCAACACACCTATGATCCAAGTGCAATTCATGGGTAGGAGTGATTACTTGCCATCAGATGACCTCTATGTTCGTTTGCCGCCACACATATGCAATAAATAAATATGATAATAAGGAGTCAACACAACATGCAAGCAGAAAGATAAACCGTATTCAGCCCCAATGAAGCTCATTAAACCAATAAAAAGACATCTTGAAGAAAAGACATGTGATCGAACAATCATACATATGCGGTAAAGCTCCAAACCAGCTGAGGAATGTACATGGCAAAGATGTTTGAGATAATCTTGTACATTTTAGCGAATAGTTTATACGTCGAACAAGGAAATGTATGTCATAACAAAGCTATTAAGCAATGATTATATTGGTAAAATCTGAAAGTTATCGATGCAACTCTCTACGTAAAAATGCGAATTGGATAGCTCCAAGGCTACATAATATTTACATTGCTTAGAAAATATTAACTATATAATACTTACCTTAGAGAACACGTGTTTTTAAGTGCGAATATCGTAAATAAATCAACGATTCCGGAAAAATCCTGACCTAATGAAAAGTCTTTACAAAAACAAAAAAAGAACAGAAAAACCAATTTCAAATTTGTTTTTAATTACCATATGAGTTACTACATCAAAGAACAAAATATGCTAAGGTTATAAATAACTAAACGACGAAACAACTAATATTTCAGTACACAAACAAAACACAGTTTTGGATACAAGACTGTAATATTTAAATAATCCATCGTTTAAAAGGCAAAGCCGATGAATTTGAAAATAATGACTGGCATTACAATCGTGCCGAGAGGGCCGTATCAATTACTGGCCGTAAGCAAACAGGGAATTATGTGCTCAATATTAAAATCAAATTTACGAACCGCCCACGCCTGTAATGCGTCCAAACATCCACGCTTCACGGGTGACATGTGGACTGGGAACCCTTGTACGGATAGCATGCAAATACAAATGCAAATAAAAATATTAAATAAAACCTATAAATACATTTTCTCGATTAGTTATAATAAACACACATTCATCATCAACGTGGTCATAAGACAAGATTCAGTTTTTATGTTAAAGGCTTCTAGAAAAATAAAACAATAAGAACAATGAGATATTTAATTGAGTTAAAAAAAAAACTAGTCACGAGACGATAGTAAACGACTGTATACACTTCTAACACAAGCATACACGCAATAATAAAAAATATCCAAGTTTAGTCCTAAGTGGCTTCGTATTTTTCTGTCGTCTGTACTTAAGCGTGCGATTGGGCGCGTAGTATCAATTAAAATCGCATTTTAGTAAAATTCTATATCACGTAATACGGTAATTACTACGTAGCTACTATTTAAACATAATACAACCGATAAACTTTTACGTAACTGTACATAATGATACTAATTCTACGAATAAGTTTTTGATGAAATAATACAAATATTTTTGCAAGCCTTCGGTACATGTAATAAAAAATAAATAGATATACATAAAAAATAGTGATTGGGCTGAAAATTATTACGAAAAATATAAGACCTTGTACATAATTTAGATGCAGACTTAAAAAGAAATCCAAGTGTTATATCGACCTTCCGCCAAGTGGAGATAAACTAAGCTAGCTATTTTAAAAGTCTTTTCATTTGTTTCAGAACGATGCGGAGGAGTTATTTCTACAACAGATAACACACAAGTTATTCAGGCCCTCCACTTCTAAGGTGTAAGTAATTTCACATTTTTAAAGCAGTTTTGGTGACGCGAAGATACCTGCAGCTTACGTCGCTGGAAATCTATAGAACAAATCGATGATCATAATATTTAGTGGGTTGCAAATGGTCAAGGCCCAGCAGTGGATTACTGCAGATACAAATAAAATATTATCATCAACACTTAAGAGCTTACAGAACAAATACATTTGTAATTATTTTCCATCACTGGTTTTTCCTTTTAACTTATTAGTTACTCTCGTAACTTAATATGAGAAAACTCACAAATATAATTGATAACGTTGAATATTTATCCTGACTAAATGGATGAATCTCTGTTAGGTATATTTGTCATAATTGCAAATGAGAGCTAACATCGAACTCAAGTATCTTTAACCCAGTAGATTTATTCTATAAAACATAAAGAAATAACTACACTTTTTAGTGTCCCAAACCACTTTATTACGTAACACAGAAATATATTAAATGACCGAATCCTACTTAAGGCGAATGAAAAGCTTTTAAACAATTTAAAATAGTTACGCAAAATTTCTGAACCAAAACTTGATCTATTTTAAGGTAAAAAAGATTTTTACTACAGAATCTATTATTTAAACCGGTGATAAACTCTCCATAATTAATATTATTTTATAGATAAACATAACTAAACAAGGAGCTAAAAATAGGCTAAAGTCAATATTATACGGAAAACTAATCAACCGGTAAATAGAACAAACAAGAAACTGAAAGCCAAACACCGCACCTCAAAGGCAAGACTTTCCGACTCGCAACAGAGTAGTCGAGATACCTCAAAATATTGCTACAGCCGAACGCCCCGGGCACCTATTACTGTAAACCATAAAACAGCGTGCAATTGTCGCATGCGATATTTATTTATGTATATTTATGTAACGTGCATAAATATGTGCGGGGGAGCGCGTGATCCTCGACTCGCGGTAATTATTGCGTGACTTATTGGCGAAGGAAGATAACACGCACGTCGAAGCCACAATATTAAGACCTCTTATAATCCTTCGACCTACCTAAAAGAGTCCCACGATTTAACCCCGTCGGGGCGATGAGGGAGGTCAAGTTACGTCGGTGACATCAACCGCTCCGAGGGTTGTAGCAGCTTTATCTACGCGCTTGACTGTTGATCGTGACTTTCCGACAGAGATTTCGGTAATTACGCTGATTATAAGAACGAATCGTGCTCCGACGTTTTCTAGACTGGATGGCTAAAATAAATCAACGAAAATAATGAATTCTATTATAAATTAGGGTCATTTGAATCTTCAGATAAAGAGGATATGTTTTAGTAACAAGGAAAAAGAGATATCTATATAATAAAATAATTGGCCACACTATTAATGTATTTCTTAGGGGCACGTCGTGTAACTATAGGAGAGGATAGCCGGCCAGTAGCATCTTTTATACCATCTATAACATTACATTCCACACATATACAAAATATATGCTAATCTCTTTATACCGAAATACAATTACGCTAATAAAATATAACCATTATCCAAAATCCATATTATGTACTTCTATAAAGCATTTCGTTTATCGCTGCAGGAACAAAAGGCAATAAAACAGAATTAATTAGAAATGTACTAAATGCAAAGTCGTGCTTAAACAAATTAAACAAGTTAAGAAGTCGTGAACGTCGTAGGCTATGCAGACAAACTGCTCACCAAGTGCCGATGTTCGCCGCAACACAACTCATAATAGACAACAAATGATAATGCGACAAAAACTTAGTTTCGCCAACACCGCTCCAAAAAGTAAATGAAGACACCTTCCTAACCTTGTTGGGAAGTTTGTTCCAATAAAACAAAGTTTCCAACAAACGAATGCATTAAAGCCACCCGCAAACTGATCCAATCGTAATATCGCACTCGCAGACATCGAAAGTTAGTATGCATTGACTTTGAAAAGTCGTCCAAAACTAAGTTGGGTTATGTTTATGAAACTATTCGGATGCGGGTGTGTGCCGCCGATACACATGCAAGAACTCGCGCCCAACTCGAGGCATAGTTCGCTAAGTGGAACAGCTGTAAAACAAAGTAGCGAAGGGTCTAGGAACTTAGTGTGTACGTTGGCAACTATTCGACGCGTCAGCCGCGCCGCCGAGCACATGTCCTCCGCGGAGAGGACGCCGGCTCCTCGCGCCACCAACCTGGCTCACTGACGTCACTGCAGCACGCTGGCCAGCGGGCGTGGCCGATCCGCGACGATTTATAAATAAGTTAAACTAGGTTTTAACTAAAGTATTGCGGTGGGATGATAACGAAGCGGCGCCTACGCCACCCCCCGGTGACGCGCCGCGCGAGCCCGCGTGCAGATAAACTTTTAAAATGACTTTGGAAGCTTTTGAGCTTTTAATCGGTAAAGTTGTACAGACAGACAGTTCGGGCACAATCCTTGAACCGCTTGCGCCGGCGACGGCGGCCGCAAAACTTTGTTTTACAGGACTACTTTTCTTCTTGTTTCAAGGTTGGACTCTTAAAACAAACTCCGGTTCGACGGAGTTCGCGAACTCGGGCGCGAACAATTTACAAATTTCTCTCTTTCATAACAACTAACTGCCGCTCGGCGCGCCGGCGAAAGTTGTCCTGCGTAGATCTTAATCGCATTGTCTGTTGCGCTCGCGGCGCGAACAGCTGATTGTGACGACACACTTTATCGAACTTTTGCTTTAATTTGCCTTGTGAGAGGCGCCGAGCACGCGGCGCAACCCCGCTTCCACTCATTGTGAAATCAATCGTGGCGTACTCGCGGCGCTCGCTGGACACGCCGCCGTGATGACGCAAAAACCCTCGCACATACCCAAACATCGCCAACCCCCTCGACGTGTTTATTCAATTCGTTTAAGTGACATCGATAGCATTGGCTGCGGTCGAAAAAAGTCGTCTGCCAAATTTGACGGCGCGTCCCCTCGACGACCGGCGAGCATATCTTTTTTCTGTTTATATCTCACCTGCCTAGGGCTTTAAGTGGTCTCGCGTGAAAAACACTGATTGGCATTTAATGTGTGGCCGTCTGCCTTTCACGTGACCGATGTCTAAATTCTTAAAAGCTTTTCACATATTCCAACCACTGACAGCGCAGTTAATGGTTTTTTGCACAGTCTTTCATGTATATATTATATACTCGGGAATCAGCGCTGAAATTTGTGAAGTTCTATGTGCCGCAACAATGTAGATGTCTCGGGGCATCTTTATTTGAAAATTAAGTCGGTAATGTAGCCATATTTCACATAGGGCTTATGTACAGCTGTACAAGATCGTAACATAGGCTAAATGCAGTATCGGGTATTGCGCGTAAATTTTACGTAACTAGAAATAAATAGGTTGCGGGTGTGTGGGGCGGAGCGGTGTGGGCGGCGGCGTGCGCGCGCAGTCTCCCCCGCCCGCGCCGTGCAACCAGCGCGCGGCCCCGCTCGCCCCCTGCCCCCGCCTCCCCCGCGTGTCCAGCCTGCTTACCAGCTCCGCATAGTCCGCGAATAGCGCCCCGTGAGCCACCCGCTCCGTAGAGCTCGCTCCTCGGCCGCCGCCCGACTCGGCCCACGGACAAACTTTTCCGACGTAGACGCGCTCCAACGTACTGCGGTCTACGAAAATGCTACGCGCCCAACCGCGCTAATAAATTGTGATTTTTTGTGAAGTGATTTATTTATTTTTATTTTGTGTGAACTCGTGGTTCAATTAAATAATAAACTTTAGTGTGCGATGAGGAGTGGCCCCTCCGTTTTATAACGATGTCGGCTCTCGTCCGACCCGTTTGGTAAGTTCCAGACTGAATTAAAATTTGACATGAATTATTTCGATCCCGTCAACTATTTTCTTTCGAGATAAATAGTTGCACTCCGTTATTCGGTGTATGCGTCGGTAGTGTTTGAATCGTTTATTGGAAATGTGCGGTATTGTTATTTCAGCGGTGTATTCATCGTTTGTGAAAAACTCAAGAATGTTGCAAGATTTTAAAAAATCGTTCACGCACAAATCCCACGCTCGTAAAACCATTTCACGAAATGCTTTCAATTGGTTCCTTGATGTTGACGAAGCGACGTATGTAATGAATGTATGATGTGTTGAGTGTTTGATGTGAATGATTAATGCGCGCCTCTCTGGTATATTTGTGGTAATCGAATAAGCTCAATTAAATCGGCAAGTCGGCAAATAACCGCGACATTAGGCCCGAGACGGAATACGTAATCACGCAACGGTAACCGTGTTAACAGCCCTCCGCTAAACAAATAACTATATGTATGTACACACAGGTAATTAATATAAACGCTTTCGCTGATTTCTAAGAGAAATCAGTAAGTAAATCTTTAAGAATAAATTATATCTTTTGAATGTTATAAATTGTTTTGTAAAAAGGAAAAGTATTTTCTTACAAAACTTTTGGCTTTTTATTACAAAACGTACTACAAATTTAAAAATACGAGCAATATACATATTATATGTTTTCTGAATAATATATTTATCCAATAGTTTTTGTACGAACGAAAATGTTTAAAAAATACGAACCACCTTTATCGTACCACAACAAGGCCAGGTGCGTTCACTTGCGGATACACTTATGGGGTAGGGTTGCGAAAAGTTCGATAAAATTTATAAAAACTATGAACATAAAAGACATAAATAAAAGTTTTATGTCATAAAGTAAATTCAAATAATTATATAATTTTTAAATAAAATAATAATCAAATATGTGTCCAACTTCCATAATTTAAATGTTAATAACCGGGTTTATTTTGCGGATACTTCATTTGCGGATATTTTAACGTATTTTTTTTTACTTTTACATCCCGACACCACGGTAAGAGTTTTAGCTTCTTAATCAGAATAAAAAACATTGAAAATCGGAGATATCTAATAATAACAACAGATTGATCACTTTATGGAACACT
This sequence comes from Deilephila elpenor, assembly GCA_949752805.1. Lineage (NCBI taxonomy): Eukaryota > Metazoa > Arthropoda > Insecta > Lepidoptera > Sphingidae > Deilephila > Deilephila elpenor. The sequence continues at coordinate 11,326,043 of OX457099.1, forward strand.
TTAGGTGCTTTAATGTCGTTTAATTGGTATCGAAAAATCTATTACAATAACAAAGCCTTAAAAAAAGTCAAAACAAATATATTTTATAACTACATACCGGTAATAAAAAATATAGCACAATATAATACATGCATACATACGTATCTACTATCCAGCTAAATCAAGTTACATACGTCCCACTTTGGAGCACAGATTTCCGTAGACTTAGACAATAAAAGAAAAATATTAATTATTCTGTAATAATTTTGATCTACTAAACTCAAAACAATAACATTTAGATTTGCCGATCATATCTTTGTTTTCCTTTTAAATCTAGATAAACTTAATACAAGACACCAACAATGCATTAGTGTCATGAAAACGTAAAAATAATATAAGTGGAGAAACAACTATCAAATTAATGAAATAAACTAAAAATCTTATGATATAAAATCTCCTTAATCCACTTTCTACAAGCATAAAGCTGAACTGCATATAAAAACAAAACCTGCAAACAAATTACCGGCATCAAATCACGATCGCATAAAACTATAAATAAATTACCGAGGCATTGTTTACAAAAACCGTATCGTGTTAACAAAGGCGGTAAAGTGTTAACAAAACAGGTAGCCGCCGAGCGCCGCTCACGTACGTTCAGCCGGGCGGGCTCCAAGGGCGGCGAGCCCATCTAGATAACGACCTTAAATTGTTTCCACTCAAACGCTGCACCTATCTCGTGGATCTAAATGCTTCATTAAAACCTTTTTTACATTTTATTTATTTTTTATTGTTTTGAAAATGGAATGTTTTATTTTTCAAGACTTTATAGTGTTTTCCGATATTATTTTGGAAGCAGAGCTTTTGAATTGTCTATTCATAAGTGTTTGAAAAAATCAGTTTCGTGTAATATTCAAAGTACTAAACGAAAATTAGCTCACTGTATTTCTTTTTGCATCGAAGTGAGAGCTGATAAATATGAACATACTCAAAAAATCTTGATCTATCTAATCTTTGTCTATTCATTAAAATAACCATATACGTTGTGAAATTGAATGCCTGGCGTAATTTGATTAAATAAATTATTCGTTTCTTATTCCAATATTGTTTTATCAAAAACCAATTTAAGGAAACAAAAATAAATAGATACAACCAACAGTCACATACACAGTCCTGACCCCACACTAAGATCGAGTCTTGTGTCGTGGGCACAAGACACTTTTCGGTCTCACAAACACCCAAACGCGAAACTAATACTTGTGGTTCACACAAACATATGACTCGGTACGGGGATCAAACCCGCGGCCTATCGTTTCACAGCCGGCGCTCAACCAATTGCGCCATGGTGACTATCAGATAAAAAAACAAGCAGTCAGAAAAAACAAATAGATTGCAATGAAACTCAATCTAGATAGCAATGTGCTTAATATACAGTGCAGTCACTGACGAATCAACATCAAAAAAATAAACAGAGAACAAAGCCATTTTAGTGTTTCATACTATTTAGGCTGACGCAACACATTTACCAAGAAATAGTTTATATTAATAGAATAGATGTTTTAATGATTAGCAAGCCAACCTTAATTGCTGTGTTTACTCAGTTTTACTAACTCTTTTACACCGATGATTGATTTCAGTAATAAAAAGTATTATCCTAAAATTAATATGTAGTTTCAATTGACGTCTAGTAAATATTATATTTATCAAGCATTTTGTTATTATGGCAGTCAAGTCGTTCGTAAAATTGTAAGTCAAAATATCTCGCAACTTGTATAAAATTGTATACAATACACAAACCCCTTTGATATCATGAGAGCAGATTAAAGAAAAAATAATACCATCAGTCATTTACTGAAAACCTGTTCTTATTACCTTGTTCAAAACAAAGAAGCATTCATAATACTGTGCATAAAAGACTGACATAAGCACTAAAGTACTTTTAACACACACGTGTCGACTTAATAATGTGACAACCCATATAAAAAAGCACAATACTTGTTTACAACTCAATGTTACTGGACTGTATTAAATATCCACAAAAAGAAACGGGTTTGTTGGGTATAAACGATGTCTGAATTAAAGTCCGAATATGAATAGTATTTGCGCAACAAGCGGAGTAGTCGCAGTGAAACATGTTACACGGCGCGACCGCGTGCATCACGAGGACCGATCCACCGCGCGATACCTCGCCCTCCGAACGAACCTGTGTAGGGTTGAAACGCGTAGTAAAATATATGATACTATATCTGACAATAAAAAAGCTACTGAATATAAAATATTTGCGTTCCAGTCCAGTTTTGAGCACATTAATTTGACTCTACTTCGTTCGCATTGCGTTTAAAATAATCTATCCAGAAACATATTATTTTCAATAGAAGCTTTTCTAGTACATTTCTGTCTTATGAGTTGGGTTTTGGGAAATACGTCTTGTATGAATTGTGTTGAAAAGTTAGTTTTAAGACGGAAGTATGATTTCCCACATTAATGGTTTCTTAGATTTACGCGAATGTTACACATTGAAATAAAACTTTTTTTTACGGATTTTATCACGACTTTGGTTTAATATTTACATTTTTAACTTTCTGGCGTTTCGATTGCTTTACAGCTTTCGTGGTCACGGGGCGGACTGAACGAAACGTCGGGAAGACAAAAATGTAAAAATTAAACCAAATTGCGATAAAATCCGTAAAAAAAAAAATTCCCACTTTAAACTTATCTCTTCTTGGGGGTGGTATTGAATAAGGCAAAGTAGCCTTTTTTAGTCATCAGGCTATCCTAATACCAATGTTTTATTTTGTTAACGAACACACATACTGTGTATTTATTTATAACCTCAGTATGGATTTATTTAAAATAAGGCAAAATTGTAAATTACGAGAGATAGGTTTGTGTTATTGACAGAAGAAAAATCATTATTTATTTGAAGTTAAACGTGGTATGTACACTGTGATATATAATGAGATAGATACAAAATCATTATCCACATGTCAGTAACATTCAGCGTTGTCCTTTATTCACATATGAGCCGCGAACTTATTGCGGCCTTTGTAACCATTAACTCTTACGACTACTTTATCCATTACGAAATTAAAATCATAACGTGGATATAAACTAGAGTATCATATCTACGGATTCAAACTCTACTCAACTGATTAGGATCATATATTTAATGAAATCAACCAAGCTGTAAAATAGATATTTCTAAGCCCCCAATATTCACATTTAACCATCATTTGTTTCTATGTAAAGACGGATCGATCGAATAAACTTACAAACAATATTATTATACGAAAAAATTTAATTTCGTAAAAATATAATTATATATCACCACAATAATAATAAATACATCTAACTTTCGCGTACCTAATATACACAGACAACTAAGAAAGTATAATATAACAAGCAATAACGTATGCTTCTTGTGTTATGAATTTCAGAAATTACGAAAACTTTTGAATATTGCAACATGAATTTTATTTTTGAACGCACAAACATGTATGTCCCAACAAGGATCTAGCCCAGGATTCCACGTTAAATACTAGACTATCTTATAATCCGTTCTAGAGGCTATCAAAAAATAGACATTCAAAAAAAAGTGAATCACGTAAAATTGCTTTTCGGAAACGAAAAATATATATTTTTAATGTATTTCATTCACTGCCAGCCCTACCGCCGTACTGGCAAGGGAAAGGGCGCAGAGGCTGGCAGTCACAATGCATCGCACACGATACCATTACCCCACTTATTTAAACTCGCCTAAACTATTGCTCTATTGATTTTTGCACTCATATGTTGCTCTTTGTTCATTCTAAAAATCGATTGCCTGGCTTGAGTTGCGTTTCGTTTTACGGAGTTTTAGTAACAATGAAATACGGTTTTGCTATTGTATTTTTATAACATTAATGAAATAAATTGTTAATGTATTTTGTACAGTGAATATAAATAGAGTTTTGAGAGAGTTAATCCGTTTTATGGAAGCAAATTACATGTTTATACATTTATGAACATGGTTATATTAAATTTATAAGAAAAATGAAAATGTGTAAACTGTATAATAATATAAGAACCTACGAAAATCTTATAAGATATGTGAAGAAAAAACATTTGTTCATTAATGAGAATATTTTCCTCGGCTGTTTTGCGACAATAAAAAAATCTGATTTATATTTAATTTTACGTTGATATTTTCTTTTGCTTTGGTGCCGGCTGCATAAAATGGTATATACACCTAACAGTGACAATTACAGTGTAATTCCCCCACTAATATACGTGTCTTGGATCGCGAGAATTAGGAAACCATGAATACAATATATTTAAAAAATCCACAAACAAAACTTGATAAATGAGCCCCAACATCTCGGTCTCAAAGAACCGGTTACTTATGTCTGAGGCTGTAAGAAAAATAAATATTAATCATCATTAAGCGCAACCGCTAGATATTCCCTGCTGAACGTAAGTGTAACCCAATGATATCCATACCGAAGTGTACCGATGACCAAAACATGCAAATAAATAAATTCTTATTTCACAATTCATGTCACAAATAATGTGTTGTTTGCATTGACATCAATGGTTGTCTGATTGTAAGGTTAAATTACTTCCGTAACTATGCTATTTTTAACATTCTTTATAAGTTTAACATTCTGAAATATATGTTTGCAATAATAAAAATTCTAATATAAGAAATAGAGATTTCATACTAAAAAAATATATTATTCAGAATATACAACACTAAGTTTTAAAACATTATTATTCATAATTAAATTACCGGCCAAGCTCAGCTTGTGTGCTTATCATTTACATTAGGTCCATACCGATACATGCTGGGTAGGTGATTTGGTGAGGGCAGTACCGGAGCGTACGAGTTGACGGTTAATGAAGGGTTTTTAGTCAGTATGCTGGCGTAGATATTGTTAGGGACCCAGCTCGGTCACAACATCCGCATTGTTTCGACCTGGAAGGCCAGTGAGACAGACATACCCCTTTCGACCTCCCCCGGGGTATCGAAAGGGGAGCTTAATAGCTTTTCCTCTCAAAACAAAAAAAAAGTACCGGTGCCTTCCACTAATAGCGCTGGAGTCCACTACTAGACCTTTTTATTTATCCGCCCAGTATTTTAATAGTTATATTACCATAAGATCGGGAATACCTGCACTTGCTTTCCTCCTAATCATTATGTGTCAATTTGCTGATAAGATAATGGTTCTTCTACTCACACTCTATTACATAATTACATTAAGTTAATACAACTTTAGTTAATGATTAGCAGCAATTCATTCATAATCTCCAAACATGACGTCATTTGTAGAAACTTATAAATAATTTTGAATATTATATTGATCGTACTCTGATAAAAAGAAAATCTGCGTGTTGATTATAATATCCTTGGTATAGGCTCTCTTTGTAGCTAGAAAATAACTTATCTGGTAAAAGTTGTGCGATTTGGTTCTACTTAAGAAATCAATTTTCTAGGAATTTTAGTTATTTTTTTAAATTCCTCGATTAGGATTAGCGCAATATTATCCAAACATGTATACAGTAAGTAAAAAATAAATCCGTTATTAAAATTAAATTTCAACAGTTTACATAAAGCAAATAATACGTATGATACAAAAAATCAGTTTTATAATTACTACTACGAATGGTCCTAAGTATTCCATTAGTCATCTCTACAGAAAAACATAAAGTAATAAATATTTTTTTCGTACCGACCCTACGTTTTACTTTTTAATAAAACACATGGAACTAGATCTTCTTACATCAAGCTGTCATGACGAAGTGACCACAATGCACCCAATTGTGAATATACTGCAATCCGAATAGAGTAGACTAGCGAGAGATGATCATTTCTCACCAGCCGACATTATCCGACATGTTTAACACCGAATATGCACAAGCTAAACCCGAAATGCGAGACACATACATTGACAGCCTCCGTGGCGCAGTTGGTTAGACGCCGGCTGTGAAACAAGAGGCCGAGGGTTCGATTCCGGCATCGAGGCAAATATATGTGAGGCCCACAAAGTATTTGTCTCGGGTCTGGGTGTTTGTGAAACCGTAAAATCTCTCGTAGCTTCTTAAACCCACAACACAAGACTTAATTGATCTTGGGGTCATGATTATGTGTCTGACTGTTGGGTGTATTTATTTATTTATACATGGGTCTTAGTCACGAGTTTTCTACACTGGTGGATATCAAAATACAACCAATTAACGAGAGAAACGCAAAAACAAAGCTATTATCTAAGAGAATCGGTATGTTGGTTTTCTATGAGCCAGTAGTGCCCCGGTCGAGTCGGTCTATTGTTATTGCAGTTATAACGAGCTTTGGCTAGATGGATTTCCGTAGTTTCTTAGAGTCCGACAGGCCGTCTGGGTAGGTACCAAGGGTTTGTAAATTTTCGCCGCTAAACAACAGTGTGTAAGCACTGATGTGTCGGTATGAAGGAAATGGGATCCTTGAAATTACTCGGCTTTAAGAAACTAAACCCCTAAAATTGATTTGTGACGAGTGCAATGTTTAGTAATAACAAGTCCTAAGTGGTTATTCTTGTGATAATGGGCAAGCGTGACACTTACCTGATGGTAAGTGTCACGCGAGAGCGACCTATTCCTCTCTTTACTTTTGTTATTTTATTTTAAAATAATTATAACGGCATATTTAAGCCGATTACACTAATTATTTTTATTTAATTTATATTACATACTAAATCTAGATAAAACAATAGAATACATTCAATACAGTAACAAAATATGGACCAAAGAATTTAAATTGTTAATAAAAGAAACAAACTATGGACTATACCTCATCACCATATTATAGTACATTTATCCTTGAGCTTAATTCACCGTCCAATAATCTTTATAAATTGTTCATCATTTTTCTACGTATTTTATTGTCTTCGTTATCACATTAATAGTAAAACATGTATGTAAGACATGTAAATGTAAAATATAGAAAGTATAATGTCTCTAACATCGCAAAATACAATTATCTCAAAATACATTATCTATCTTTTTATTTCGTTAATACTGAGAAAATTCCGCTTCTAATTTAATTTTAGGAAAATACACTTTTGTATTTGCTTACATGTTTACTGTGGCACAGCGTCCTAAAGCGGTTCTTGCCCCTTTGATATAAAATTGATTTGCCACCACTGTCTGTTCTGCGCTGTTATTGGTAGATGGTAGTCGATGCTAGGCTGAACTGTGAAGGTAACACCATGCTAATCGCAATCCCCTCCGTAGTTATCCAGAGGAAATTATAAGAGTAAAATTGATTAAGCATGCAGGATACCCCAGGTATAGCCAGTTGTCAGCAATAAAATATACGCTCCTTATATAATATTTACCGGATGATAGTAACCGTCCGGATAGCAAGTTCCATATACTGTCATGGTAAACACATCATAATAACTCATGCAAGTATGTCTCGTTTCGGGTTCAGTCTATTTTTTTTATTGCGATGAACGGCGAGACGAGCATGCCATTCGCCTGATCGTAAGCGATACGACCACTCATGGACAGTAAAAAACCAAATAGCACCTATATTCCGAATGAACCGTTACTCATTCTGTATACACTCTTTTCACGTTTTATTCCCCAACCTTTTACGAGGCTACACCTCGTATTGGAGTTTATTTAGTTTTAGTTTGATTGATAATATTGTTATTCTTCAACTCTCGACTACCGTCCACCTAGTGGACTAATATGCTTCGGTCCCTTCACGTAGCTTATTTTTTCTCAACGTCATTTAAAATACACTTAGTTATCTTTAAAATTATACTCATGTTTAGACCCCTTAAAATAACTAATCATAAATATCATAACAACTTTAAAAAATATTTGTATACGTGATAATTAAATAATCATTACATATAATACTTAGTCTTATATACTTACAGACAACAAACACAAAATAAAGATAAAACGAATTTATGTGTAAAGGATTCGTCGAGCAACCCAACATTGTTTAAAAAAAATGCCAAAATATAATTTGTTGAGTATTGTTAAATGAAGGTATTCTCAAGTGTCCGGTTATCAGTCATCCTCAGCCATCCATCACTATAAACTCAAATCAAGTTAGCGTTAAAGCCATTTAAACTGGAAACTCAATTCGGGCTTCAGGCCAAATTGGAAGTGTATTTATCTTTCCCGGGGAGTCGATTTAAAAGCAAAATCACGCGAGCACACGACGCCATTATCGCCGGCTCCCGATCCGCAGGCCGCGGCAACTCTATGAATCTAATCCAGAGGATTTACCCGCTGATTTACAGTCGAGCCGCGCCAACGAGGGCGCGACTGTTCGAAAGAAAAGTGATAATGTCTTAATCCTACCACACTCGAGCACCGATCTCGCTCCATGTACCCCCCTCGCAATTTTATGGTCGCCCGCTCAGACGTGCGTTTTGATTTATGATTTCAATAATTAAGAATTCTAAGGTGCAATTTGAATTTGGAAGCCGCGAGGTCTTAGGGGCCGCGGGAGGCCGACGCGTGTTTCTTATTGCTCTGCGTCGGGAAAGGGTCGGACTCGTACCTGCTCTCTGTAGGAATTAGCGCATGAATTTATGGATTTACGGGATATTCACCTATTCTAGTTTTTATATCTTTGACTACAAATTGCTTATTTAAAGATAAAAATGATGCGTTTATTAATTATTTTTGTACATCGCATAGTTGGAATTTGTTTATACTCATAAACCTATATAAACAACGTAATAAACTGAAAAATAACACTAAAACGTAATTTACATTTTCTAATAAAGCGGATGCAGTGTCTTCGCGTAATCCCGGTGTTTCTTCGTCCACAAACTCGCACGGTGGATGATCCTTATATCGCGACCTAATCTTCAGGCATTACAATTAACGCGGCCCCGAGATAACCCGCCACTCGCCACCCGCTGATAAAGGCCACACGAACACTAGTTTAAACCGTTTAAGCATCCACCGCCCTCAGGGTTTATCTAATTACCCTACGCGCACACAAGTATTCACGAACGTGGAATCGCTCGTTTCGACCCGGCGTGAGCGTTCGGGAACGTTTTCGCGTTACGTTTAGTGGCTACTCGTACAGACTCAGGCAGTCACGTACGTAAATGTTTGCCGGGCCTCGTACTATCGGTATTTGGGGCTTCCGGTGGGCTCCCTCGAAGGTACCGTCAAGGACCATCGATTACTATCTCGACTTGAGTCGGGCGCATATTGCACAAGTTCGGGAGAATATCGCCGATCAATAAATCAGACCGCTCGGTTCATGGAGGCGATCTTCTTAAGTTTATCGTAGGGTTTAGATATTGCTTCATTTGCTATTATTACATTCTGCTTGGGTCTCTATTAATTGTGTACAAAACCGTTTTATGGGCAATAAATGGAGTAAAGTTAATAAAATGATAATTGTTTAACAGAATTGTTACAAAAAATATTTCTGTTTAGCGTTCTATGCAATTTTAATGAGCCACATTAATTAATATCAAAACCTATTATGTAAGGAGGTTTTTTTTTTTCATCCATATTTATTTCTAATAACATCCTATTTTCCCATAATATGTAGCTATCTTTTTTTTTCAATAACCACACGTAATATAGTAGGATATTATTTGTGAGGGGAATTGCAACGTTCTGAAAGTTATTTGAATGTAACTATTAAAACCTCATCTCTCCGCCGCTGCTCTCGAGTCATTTAAAAAGTTAACAAGTTAATAATCACTTTGACACACTTCAAAAACTTTACTGAAAAAGTTTTTGTACTCAAAGTTTTTAACGGACTAAACCGGATCAAAACACGACTGAGGAAATGCGTGGTGCGTCGTTTGTTTATAAAATGCGTCAAATAAAACGTGAAACGGTTTTAGCTTCATCAGTACCTCCCATTTATTATGCGTCGAACGGTTTTGCTTTTCATATTTAAGTTTCAAAATATTTGGTTTTTCCAAATTTTATTTGCCCTCCCATTACTAAATAACTTGCCCGTATGTTTGACGATGTTAAAATTATTTGGTCTGAAAGCTCTTGAGTGAAATGGTTTTTACGTGGGAACGATTTTTGTGCATTTAAAATAATTAACAGTGCTTGTAAGTGTTAACGTCGAATGGAAACGCCGAGAATCATTTCCGCGTAAAAATATTGTGATTGTGGATGGAAAATCGAATCGCAAGTACATTTGTTTATATTTTATTAATATTTGACATGCTGTGTATTGAAATTTCAGAAGCAGAGCCAGTTTGACCCATTCTTTTGTTGCAGGACGGCGCCGCTAAACTCTCAGCCAAATATTCCACAAATCAACAAACGGAGACTAGAATTTGGTGTAGATGTAGAAACATTTAAGCTGAGCGACCGGCGCTTGGAACGAATAAGCAGTGAAGGCTCCATGGATGAGGAAGAGATTATCAATAAACGAAGAAGAAGACTGCTGGATGACGAGCGACGAGATGAACTCGACCTGCGATATCGAGCCATGCCCATGATCCGACCAATCACCATTCGACAGTCTGACGTTGACGATGAAACGCTCATCAAAGAGACACAAGCAGCGCTCAAAACCCTCTCAGGGAGCTGGCCACGAGAGCAATCAGTCGCACACAGCGGCGACGAAAACGATGATGCAAACGGCTTCGAAAACTTATTCACAGATAAACGATCTGAAAAAATGTTACCCTGTTCCCCCACACCGTCCATGGAGAGCGCCGACGCGTCACATAAAGGCTACTCGATACGGTACCATACAGAGGAGATTGTCATCAACGGAAACACAGAGATCGAAGACAAACACAACATATCCAGGGAACGGTGTAACGATTACGACGGAGAGAGCAAACATTCCAACAACTACGACGGACCAAACTTCGATGAACTTGGCGACTCGTCTTCCAACGAACTCGAAATAGACATGTCCGACAGATGCGACGATAAATACGACGGCGACTTAGATCTCAAACCGAAACGGAAAGGCGAAGTGGTGTCTGTTAATAAGCAATCCCTTTACAATGCATATAAAGCAGCCACAGCGGCTTTACCTTACTCCACACAATCCGCCTTCAAACCACCGGCAGAAGTGAAACACAGAATCCACGGAGTGACACTTCCTAGTGAACCTTTCGGCGGCTACTCGAATGATCACGACAAGAGCTCTGTGCACAAGGGGTCGAAGCAGTATACGGTGCTGCAGCCGGCCGGCGCCGGGTCCCGCGCGGCCACGGCGCTGCAGGAGGCGCGCACGGTGCCCTCGGCGCAACCGGCGCGGGACTCCCGCCCCATCGCCGCGCTCTCCCCGCCGATCGTCAGAGGTACCGGCCACCTTCACCTCAAACAACGATACTCAAACTTTCTTAACGACCTGCCCATAATGTAGAACTCCGTTATGAACTAAGTTGAAGTTTGTTTCAAGGTCGTCTCGTGATATCTCATGACGTAGCTGCACATTGACTTCCAACTTGACTGCCCTACGACTTCACACATACTATATAAGTACTACTGTTTGTTAATAAAGCTTTATGTAAACAAATAACAATGAACGTTATCTGCTCCCGACTTCATTTTGCTTTTAGCAACGATCACTTCTAATGAGTGTGTGTTGAATAAAGACAAATCGTTGCTCGTTTGTGAAAGGTTTTGGTATAAGAGTGTTGTGTAGTCAAGGCGAGCGAAGGCTCCACCTACACAGCGCTCGTATATAATGTGACCGAACATTTTCCTCGTATTGCAGCGTGATAGCTCGGTTTACGTCAGAATGTAAAGCAATAAAAACAGGTCAGGGCAGGCGGTGGGCGGGGCGAAGTCGCGCCGCCCCGTCATTCCTGAAAGAAAAATTGCGAGTGGGCGCGCAGCCGCTCGGCGTTCTTTATTTTTTCTTTGAAGTTGTGCGTAGGGTGGGGCCGGGAGCGAGGCGGGGCCGCGCAGGTACGCCCCGGCCGGGGGGCACGCCCGGCGCTATCGATCCATCGCGCACGCCCCATACCCTGTGATTAGGAAAACACTAATTTGTGCACCGGTCGATTTGTTCGCAGAAGGCAACAAGTGTCCCACACCGGGGTGCAATGGGCAGGGCCACGTCACCGGCCTTTACACACACCACAGGAGGTGAGTCACCAAGCAATACTCACCAGTTTCATGATTTTCAGCCTGAACACTACACCGTTACATAATTGTAGGTACCCAGAGACGCAAGTGCGACGACCGAGCAGTAAATCAACATGACATCTTTAGTCTGGGCGCAATTACTTAGAATTATGTCTACATAAAGTTATGATATCGCGTCACGAAACCAAACAAAGCTTTGTTATCGAACACCCAATCCGTAATGTAGCATTTAAGGTTTTACTATCATATTAATACACATTACACGGTATTGCAAAAAGGGATATTTCACTGCAAGCGTACATTAAATACATATAGGTACACGTTTAAGATTTAGAACATGGCTTCAATTGGGAAAATTAATATTTGATTCTTGTCTACTTCTTAATACCAATGATTCGTTAGGAGTTTATTAACTGTCGCTTATACTTTACTAAGAAATATTTAGCAAACTCTGTGTACAATAAGTTGATGTGTCCAATCCAGAATACTAATTTACGATAATGGGTCAGAAATTATTTAATATTGATTAATTAGAGTATACACTGTATTCCAACATTTCCAATAGTCATTACCTTAGCATTAATAACACTATAATAATTTAATTACTAACTACAACTATAAATAATTTTGCACGGAACAATTTAGGCTATTAGGAATTGAGACTTCTTGTTAACACGACATAGTTTCACACATGACTCCTTAAATATATTGCTATATTTATTAATACCTTAAAACAATACTGATACCGTGATTTGTTCCTCCAGTCTGTCAGGATGCCCAAGAAAGGATAAAGTCACACCTGAGAGTAAGTAACACGACGAAGTGTTTCGAAAGCTTTCCTGCATTATGTTGCGTAGTTAGACAGTGTATGTGTTAGATTACAGCAGAATGTGGCTTGGATAAGTAGCCGTATTTTACAAAAGGAAGGTGTTTGTTGACAATCATTATGGTGGTCATAATTTTGGTTTTTTATTTCTGAAATATCGCTTATTTCAGTAGATTTCTTTTAATTTTATATAGTGCAGTGCATATTATTTATCGTTGCACATAGTGCCTTATTTATTTTTTCCATCGATATGCTTTTTTCTGCTGTTAAAATCTGCTCTTTCATCGCCTAATGAGATTCTACATTCAATATTAACTTATAAGACGCCTTACAGATACAAGGAAACTTTTTAATTACTATTGAATGTATGCTTTAACATACAAAAGTTATAGTTCGTGTTTACCGAAGTCCGTATTATTTATGTAATATGAAATACGTAAAATAATGCAAACAACGTTTCCCTAATCAAATTTATTTTAATTTAAAGCTTTTAAAACCCGATCTCACAAAAGTATTTTTACACAATTATCACACAATGACTGATGTACGTTGCGTAATAATACTTAACTGTATCAAAAGCGGCATGCATACTGCAATACTTGACACAGACGTATTGTGCAGTATTGGCGCTGCACGAGACGATATTGAAGTGCCCGACGCCGGGGTGCAACGGTCGCGGCCACGTGAGCTCCAATCGAAGCACGCACCGCTCCCTCTCGGGGTGTCCCACCGCCGCTGCGCGCAAGGCAGCCGCCAGATCGCAGCGAGCAAGACCACCAGGTGATTTGCTTTTAAATTGATTCTCTTTTTAAATTATTTATTTTTACTGGCCAGTTTGTAGCGATCATTGCAAAGCGCAAGTGTACTGTGGACGGCGCTTGATGTAAAGCTAAGAAATAGATTTGTTTTTTTTTTACTTTTAAATGGCCAGTTTCTATCTGTCATTTTAAAACGAGAGTGTATTGTGACGCTAGAAAAATTATTTGCTTATTGGAGCAAATATTGGATCAAATAAATGTGTATGTATGATTCTGGGGATATTCTTCTATACTCTTAAGGACGAATTTAATTACTAGGCATATTTGTTTAAATATAATTAAATTTATAGTTAATTATCAGAAATTATTTAATTAAGCTTTGAGCTAATTAATTACTTTTTGTTAAATAGTTACTTTTTACATTTAAATACATTTGAATACGTTTTCATCATCAGATTAATTAGCTATCACTCACTTAGCTAATACTTTTTAGGGACATAAATAGGTATAAAGGACAACAATGTATTCAATCATTAGATCTGGGGAAGTTAACTAGTCCGTTCTCTATCTTAGTTAATTACTATTGTTATATTATTTCTTAGTAATTATGTAACATACTCGGTTAATTGAATCGATTTACTATTATATTTTCCGATATTGACTCTCAAGAACTCGAAGGCCTTGGTTTAACCACGTTGAGGTTAGGTTGATGGTACTAAAAAAGGGTTTACTATTAAGTATTGCAATGTTTTTTTAATCATTATAAAAGATTCTACTGATTACGATTGGATCTAAGAAAAGAGTCCCATAGATTTTGGTATTCACGTTACAAAGACGTGTATGTTGACGTTTGATCAGGAATATGGTTGATTATTATTGGATATAATGTTATTTACCACCTTTCACGACCATACCAGTCTGACGGTAATTTTATCCGGAAATCGTTCAAATTATAATATATTTTTATGTAATAAATAATTATGTTTATACAGTGCCTATATCTACGGCGATCACGATCACGAGCGAGTGCGCGTCGAGCGCGGGGAGCGAGCGCGCGCAGGCGGCGTCGCCGCGCAGCCCGGCCGTGAAGCGCGAGGTGCCCGAGCTGCTGGTGCCCAAGCGCGAGGCCGCCGAGCCCGAGCGCGACTCCCCCGCCATGGAGACGCGCCACGCCGGCTACGGCGCGCCCACCGACCAGCGGTCGCCGTACGACCGACCGCCTGATGACCACGTGCGCTCTTATAGGTAATTTTATATTATTAGTACCCTTGCGTTCCTCAGCGGCGATGTATCAGAAGCCTTTATACTTATTTCTCTCACTGTCATTTTATATAAAATTATTTATACAATTTGTTATCCATTATTGTTTTCTGATCTATCAAATGCCCTGTCATATAAGAATAATTTCCGAATACTAAATTCACTTAGACAGTTACAGATACTTTCCTATTTACTTAAACTTAATACTAATTTAATAATAACTTAATTTAATCATTATTTACTATTCACTATATACTAAAAATGTTGAGATGATTTTGGCATTTCTAAAATTTAATTTGGAAGAATAATAAACTCTAGTCTTTTATTTATTTCGTGTAAAGAAATACCGTATGTGAATTCCTTCAATGACGCTGGATAAACTCGATAGTCAAATGAACGAGGCGCGGTACGGTTACGAGACGCGGTGCTACGAAGGCGCGCCCGCGTTCGAGCGGTACGACCCGCAATGTCCGCAGCGACCCTACGGCTGGGAGGAGGAGCGCTACCACGACCCGCACCTGCCCACACCCATGAAGACCGACCAGCCCGACCAGGACGCCACCGCCGGACCCATCTACCCTAGGTACGTCGCACTACTGCACCGCTCAGAGCACTCTCCGGCGCTCTCACGCCTACCGAGCCCCTACTTATGTGGTAAACGAGACCCTTAGCAACAACTTACTTCATCGACATCAAACTGTATTCATTACCGCGATATTGCCAAACGTCTTTAAGTTTTTTCCATACTGCGAAAGTCAAATCATTCAAAATCTTTAAAATTTGGAATAGACGACGCGGAGACACCAATGCTATTCAACGTTTAAGTTCCAAATGATGAGCAACGGTCGTTGCTGTCCGTAGACCAATGTACCACTACGAAACGGGCGGCGGGGTGGGCGGTGTGGCCGCGATGGGCCCCGGCGTGCCGCCCGGCTTCTCCGCGATCAACTTGTCAGTGAAGATCGCGGCGGCGCAGGCGCAGCGGCCGCGCAGCCCCACGCCCCGCGACCCGCGCGACCCGCGCCCCGCCATAGACCTTTCCAGTTCTAGTGCTAGTCCACAGGTGAGGAAACAGACCAAATTAGACAAACAATTGGAAATTTTTCCTATGAATTGTATCGAAATGTAAATTTTCACAACAGGGTCCATACGCGTCGCCGGTGTACACGAGCGCCGGCGCGGGCGGCGGGAGCGGGGGCGGCGCGCGCGGTAGTCCGCAGCCGGGAGCTTCGCCCCAGCTCACAGCCAGCCCCCAAGTGCCCAGTCCGCAGGGACAGACCCTTGACCTTAGCGTGTCCCGTTTACCACATAGGTGAGGCCTTCTACACATAGGATACATTGTTATTATATTACAACTTTTTAATTATTTTTTTGTCCACATTTAAAACTGATTGCTTATTATGTTGTGTATTTAATGATGGTTTCTGAAATTGTGTTTTGTTGCAGTCGCGGGTTCCCCGGCGCGGTGTCCTACAGTCGAGAGTCGACGCCCGACAGCGGCGGCAGCCATCCCTACCTTGAAGCCTATCATCGAGACACAGCCGGTGAGTACTGAGTTTAACGCTTACAGAAAACTTGGTTTACAGAAAACTTGGCTTGGTATCACTGTTTGTAGATGCGCAATAGCCTTGGGGTTGATTACAGAAGTACTCGATTTGAAAATATATTTTTTTAATGCGTATAAAAAAACTTACTTTAAAAAATAGATATTCATAAATATTGGATATTTTTCAAATATTACTAAAGCAATGTTAATTCAACTACATTAATAACAGTTTTATCATAATGTTATGAACATAAATTTATAGATAAAATAATTATTACTATTTTATTATTACTGTCTAATTTATTATCGCACGTACATTAAAAAAATAACTAACTTGACAATCTCTAATAAGATACTAATATATTACAGTAACAAATCGCAATATTAACATATTCGCCGTTCATTTAACTTGAAATTTGTATACTTTGTATGAGTCATGGTATGAGCCACACTCAGCGTTCACATTAGGGGCACGGGGTCCCTATACACCGCGGACTCGTAAAACAGAGCGTACAAATTAAAACGCGACCGCGATTATCTCTCCCCGACAGTGCGTGCGCTCCGCGGGTGTCGCTGCAACAAGAACCACCACAAACCAGATATTGTAACAGAAGTCTCAGTCTGTAGAGATAATTGCTTTAACCAAACATCTGGGATAGTGCTGTATTTCCCATGACTAATTACTCAGTGTAATTAGAGAATGGCATAAACTAATTAGATTAATTAGCTTACTAAGACCAATTAGTAACTTATTAAAAAAAATAAGAGTTGATATTTTTTTATACAACAGGTCCGGCAAACGAGCAATCAGGTCACCTGACGGTAAGTGACCACTGCCACCCATGAACATCCACAACCCTTGGGTCATAGATATATTGCGGGCCCATTAAATCGGGATAAGAGCGGGATGGAAAAAGGATGGGAAAAAGAAAGGGATATTGGGCATCCGGCAATCTCATGCAGCAAAGCTGTCGCTTTACGTCGGTCTCCTGTGAGACAGTAGTACCGGACGAGCCTGCCCATTCTTGCTGAGTCATGACTGGCAATAGCGTGGCTCTACCACTTTTAAAATAAATGACATAACTTTTTTTTTAATCTTACAACACTATCTATCTTTATGCATTTGTATAATGTATAAATAATAGCTTTTTATAATATGTTGTACTATGAAAATCTTTAATACAGCCTGGGTAACTACAAGTGTGTTAATTCACTGTTACAATATCGTTTCCTGAGAATAAATTAGTATTATGTAAAAATATGTAATACCAATTCATCTGCACATGTTCCTATTTTGTAACATTGTTAAGCCCCGCGAGGCGCTAGTGGCATGGTAACACGGGTAGCCAAACGTTGCGGTTACTTCCACCCCTGTACGCGACGCTTTTTGTCGAGTGCTGTGTTCGCAAGCTTTAATTAAAATACTATCCGATAAAACGACTACCGAGTTTTGAATTGGTAGAGTTGGTGGTAAAAAGTATTTGTGCCTTATAAATAAGGTATTGCTTTTATACTATTCGAATTGTCAAATCGTGGCTGAATTTAGATTTTAAGTAAAAATGGAAATTATTTTATAATAACATTTTAATTATTTCATAATAACATTTTAATTATTTCATATTTTTTTTCAGTCAGTCGAAACTCTTACGTTGAACTCTACCAATATAATTCTTGCCTTTTTGTATATTATACTCTGTGTAGATTATATTAAAGATAGATTTAGGTAATTTATATAAAATGAACAAAACATTGAATAAAATACATTTAAGTTTTTATTTTAACTTAACTAAAGTCTTTTAACCCTAAATTCGATACAGAGCGCAATTTAATGGTTAAAGTTTACTTAAGCGGGCACCATAAAACGAATTCCACATCGTAAATCCATCCTAATTAAGTTTGTTGCGTTTTTTGACTGGCTTTAAATAAGTCATTGATTATGCTACATTCGATTTCATTTGAAAACAAATCAGTTCTCGCAACATCTGACTTTTATAATAATAATTATTGCTTGGGAACCATTATTAAGGACAGTATAAGACATTCTTATACAACGTGGACAGACAACCTGAAAAACCCCACGAGACTGTTAGATGCAGGTCGATTTCGAAAGACCTTCAAGGGAACCTTCAAGAACGTCCTATATTAAGCAGGTGTCATATAACAGCCACTAATGTTGATGAACATCTGCCCAGGTTACGGCGGAGTCAGTCCACACCCGGTAGCCAGCTACGGCCTGGGTCAGCCGGATTACGCGGCGGCGGCGGCGGCGGCTGGCTACGGCGGATACCAGTACCAGTGCGGCGCGTACCCCCCGCCGCCCGCGTACCCCCCGCATGCGCCGCCCTACTCCCCGCCCTGCTACATGCCGCCGCCGCACGCACCGCACGACAAGCCCAAAGACAGCAGGTGAATATCACATATTAGATACAACGAGATTATAGGAACAGAAAAACCAGACTGCAGGCACAAAAATATCGCCCTTGAAATCTTTGGGGGATTTGTTTAATGGACATCCTATACCTGTTGATATCTTAAGGACACAAAAATAATTGCTCTGGATTTTTTAAAACAGTATTTTGTTCATTGAATTATGTACCGATGATGATTATATTACTCTACATGAAGTATTACTTATTTATAAGAACGAGTTACATATTGATATCGTGAAGGAGAACTTCAAAACAAACATTTGTTTTTTTACAGCTCTTTTAAAATGAAAATCTCTAAGTGCGTTTAACCGTTTATCATTTCTATATTAATTGTTAAAGTTTATGACCGCAATAAATAAAATTTCATTATATTTCTGTAATAATATAAAGGATCTAAGGAATCTTTTTGTATTATTATATAATTATTTTTTTACTCTATCAAACGTATTTATCGTAACGGATACACTGACTACAAAGCGTAATTAACTTCAAAGCAACTAGATGTCACTACAAGAGACTCAGCACGTCATTAGCTGTGTTAATAACTCTCCAACATTATAATGCTCATTTAATCTGCATTAATCCACTGAAGATTAGTTATTTGTTATAATTAGTTACGTTGTCGTGTGATACAAACGAATGACGTCATTATCAAACAATCACTTGGATGGCCCTGGCAATATAGTGCGTTCGGATACACACACCAATATTATATGTTTCGTCGCCGCAGTGATAACTTATCTGTTCAAGTTTATACAAAATAAAATTGTAGTACAGAATTATTATAGCTATCATATTATTTAAGCAGAATTGTTATAAAAAATTAAAATTATTCGTAGATAAATTTAGTTCTTCGAACTTATAAGCATTTAAATGTCGAAAACTTTGACTTCAGACTTTTACAATATTTACTATTGGTTTTGATGAAATAAAGGTCTGTCTTAAAATCAATATGTACCTACTGTAAATTCACTAAAAATGACAGTTTGTTCAACGTCTGTGAATGTGACGTATCATACTGTCAACTGTGTGATACCTCACAAACTCCACAATTTCGCTTATTATTAGTATTTTAGGTAAATAAATTGTAATATTATGGTACTTTTAATCACAAAATAACTCTCAATCATTTATGTACCTCTTAATAATATGTAGGTATATGTTCGAAATGTTAGCTTATGTACTAGGTCACTAACAATTTAAAATCTATTAAAATATCAACCGCAATGTTTAAAATCTCATTATTTCTCACAATTTGCATGATCCTAATCTCACAATGATTTACATCATTATACCGACACCACAACTTTCATAACGCCAAGTCGTTATGAAATCAAACGCTTTTAAAGTGATTTCAAACTTTCCGAAGTGATACAAACACGTGGTATTTTTTCCTGAATGGATAAACAGTGGCGGGCGCATATCTATTTTAGGTTAGAAACACTACAGAGTGTTTTCGAACGTAACACAAGTCACACTTGGCGGATCAGTCTAAATATACCGGCGCTCGCGCAGGCGCGCACCGTGCGAGCCGCTGCCACCGCGCCAACATGTCAGATAAACACATATGACGATAAGATACATATTAAAAATATTACGTGCCGCTCTCATACGTTATACCACCACAAGGACATAGATATGCGGCGAAACAGGTGAGAAACAAATAGTTTCACATTGTTTTCAAAAGTTTCCGATAGTTTTTCAAAGACTTCAAACATAAACACAGCGACCACTTCGTAATAGTACGTAAACTTTGTAAACATTTTATAACTCCGTAACAAATAGATAAAAGTATTTTAAAGGTAAAGTTAATTGTGAATGTAGTTATAAAGCATTTAATACGGGTTAATGGCATAATTTATCAGCTAAAAATGAATAGTTTAGGCCACTTCAAACTCTGCGCTACATTTTCTTTGGAAATTCACGCACATAACTTTCATCATTGTTTATACCTACCAGTATGTACTTTTGTTTTGTTTTTCTTTGCTCCTTATTGCGTATGTATTTATTTACGCTAGCTATCACCGCGACGACTTTTATGGGAAACTGAGTTACCGGATACGCGAGTCGAGGGATCTCATCCAGTGTCCCGTGGAGAGCTGCGACGGGTCCGGTCACGTTTCGGGCAACTTCGCCACACACCGCAGGCAAGCGGGCTACGTTCGTCCACTGCAGACATATGCCGTCGCAGACGCTCTGGCGACCCGCACGGCTGTGCAAATGTTACGCTATGGACAAAAACAATAACTAACTGCAGCGCGCATACACTTGTACATAATGCATTTCCTCATAAGGTGCTAGAGTTCGTTTAAATTGTAGAGCAACTGAATTTATGCCATTTAGGGAAAAAATATTTTTATTGTATCAACACTTAACAATTAAAAACACTCGAGTGTTGATATTCAATAACGATCTCTGTTTTCAATTAAAATATCGACATACTAATTTACAAAGACGTTTGTTTTGCCATAACTCGATGCAAACAAACGCAAGTTGTAATGTGAAGTCTACATTAGGACTTAAAAGGCGAACTTGTTTTTATTCAGTTACCGCTTTTATAATAGAACAATAATTGTAATACAAACAATATTACAATTATTGTAATACAAATCTTTTATATAGAACCGACATACGCGTTTGCACTAGTAAAATTTCATTAATAATGAATAGCATTTGGAACTACAACATATAAATGTAGAAGCTCAAACGCTGCGCTAGTTCTGTTCAAACTAGACGAAAGTAATCATTACGCGGTTTTGACGTGTTAGTGTAGTGAATAGACGTTAAATGCTATAAATATGTCATTAGGTCGCGTAATAAGTGAAGCCAAAAATATCCTACGTTTTACATTTGCACAGCCGTTCTGCAGCAGTGACAATTGTGCCCCTGAACAGCAATTTGCGCATTTCCGCGCCAATTGGCGTCGTCCCACGAGATTTTGATGCAAACTAACCGCATGCCTTTGTGCCTTCGCCTTAAATATTAATCTTGCGACGCTTGCGCGGTATTTGATTTCTGCGTTTTTTATTTTCGTGTCCAACTTAACAATCACTTTAACTCACCATAGTTAATTTTTATTTTTTTTTGTGTCTAAATGATGAATGTCTAGATGCGTTAACCCACCTTTCCTTTTATTACATGTTCATTGAAGTTATTATTAGCTTCCACGCCATAAAATGTGTAGGACGGTGCACAAACACACTAACTAGGCCATGTATGTACTCATCACGAAATACCACGTCGAAAGCGCGCCTCGTACTATTTCATAAAACGGAATACTGACGAGATACTTTGTTTATGTAAATTGTTTGCAACTTGAAAAAAACGTTACATGCATTACTTTTAGTTTGAAGGTTATGTTTGCTTTGACTGCAATCTCATTACTCTTATCTGAACCAATCATTACGTTATCTTAAGGGAAATACCACTCAAGTATTTTAAAATTAATTAACGCCTTCTCTACTTTAATGAATACGTTTATTTTGACTATTTAATGCAACTGTTTAATATACGTAATACAAATAACTTTTCTTTCTTCTTGGCGTAAATAAATGGCTCAATTGTTACCTACTATAGACTGTTGGATTAGCACTTCAAAATAGTGTGAGCGATTTTAGTAATTCCACTCTATTTATTGTACTCTACTGTCGGATATTCAAAATTTAAAATTCCAATTTGTTAATTATAAAGTCTATAATTAACTTCATCATTTAAATCTTCAAATATAACTTTCAATTAACTTTTGGTCTTTACGTGCCGTGCTTCAGTTTTAATTGTGAAGATTGTAGCTTTTGAGGGTTAGAGTAATTTTGGAATACACTCCAGTTCCAGCAATGTTTTAAAATAAATGTTTCAAAAGACGTCATTGAATTTACGTTCTGAAGACGGCGCGAAGGTATTGTTTTGTTGAAATCACTTAGCTTTGTTTTTGAAGAGTCGCGCGTTGACAAACAAGCGAGTAATGTATGTAAATATATTTATATGGGTGCATTATTTAGAATGTCACATGCAAAACATTTCACGTTTGCAGTTGCCACTGTCGAATGAAACCGTCATGTATCAGCATCTAGGTCATGCTTACTAGTTTTGAAACTTTTTTAAATTATAATGGTTTCTTAGTCTGAGTTTCTAAGTCCGCGCCGAGACCACGAAAGCTGTAAAGTAATCGAAACGTCGGGAAGTTAAAAAATGTATAAATTAAACCACATCGCGATAAAATCCGTATAAAATAGTTTTATTTCAATTTTTTAAATTAATTCATTTCAATAAAAATCAACTCCGAATCCGAAACTCTACTTCCAAAATATACACGCCATAAGATCATTTTTACTTAATCTATTTAAAATTTTAAGTTAATTCTTAATTTAAAATAACCGGTTACACCGGAAACTTAATATATTTATAATTAATTTTCACAAATCACGCATATTTTATATTAATTATAACACTATGCATAGCACATAGGAAACACTAAAGAAATTTCGCGAAAGTAACCGCAACAATAAGTGAAAACCGCATCAAAATACAATAATAATTTATTACGTTCTTTGCGTAGATAACGATGAAAAGATCCTATTTAACTCTATCAAAATCGATTCAAATCCAGAAAGCGATATTCCACGTAAAATATTACACAATGGAAATTATTTTTAAAGGAAATTTATTTTGTCTAGAGAAATATTTTTATCGTTAACATTACAAAGATAGCATTATATTACTAGCACGTTCTCGTTCCATACATAATATTATTTACATTCCTTGTGCGCACAAAATATTTACTTAATATTGTGTCGTCACTCTACATATTCCACGACAAAAGTAACGCAATATAAACATTAATTAACTGTATTCAAAATCGATTTATCGTCTATTAACATATATTTTTGTATACTATTCTTCCACATACTCTTACTATATAGGTTCAATGCAACAGATTTTTGGACATGATGCAAAAAATGGTCGAGTTTTTTTACGACCACCCATTGCCCTTTCAGATTCAACACAATACTAGAATTTTTAAAACAATAGAACAAATTAAAACGTCTTGAGAACACATTCCAAAAGTCAGAGTCCCTTATAACCGATTTTTCTAAAAAGGATACTACATAAAATATAGGAAATAAAAGTTCTCAAAAACTGCAGCTCACAAATAACATCAAAGAAGTTAGTTCATCCTGCATTTGCTGTTCAAATAAAACATTATAAATGAGAATGCATGGATAGATTTATGAGTAAACAGGATGCGTCAGTTATGTCCTTCTATTGAGAGTAAGATTAGATAATCATGCATAAATTTAACTACATAAGTTTAGGTATGTAGTTTAAAATTACGAAGACAATTAGAACTTGTAACATTTTTTATGGCTTGCGATTATTGCGAATGTTCCGGATACTTGCATTGGTCTAATCGATGATAAAATTAATTGACTAAAGAATTTTTCTGTTCTAACTCCGGCTCACCATGATTCAACAATTGTATCATGATTTCTTTATAGATTATTGCCTTATTTTACGTCGTTAACATCACAATAAGCAATTACGGCTTACAATGTCTTGAGCATGTCGTGGAATTGATCATTTCACGATGTGTTTATAAGCATAACTTCGTAATCTTGTTAACTATGTTTAAATATAAATACTTGGAATGAATTGTACGAAACAGTCCAGATGTTCAACTCTCTTGCTATTTTTACCATTAGCGGTTATTGAAATTGTCTGTCGCGACGCTTCTATCTTTCACTGATGCACCACATGGCGACTGAGTCTTGAATGTTTTATGCAACAATGTACAATCGGCAACGAATACGGACTACTTCGATTTAAAAAGTTTTTTGTATTTTTTTTGTTTTCCTGTAGTAGGTAATAAAAGTGTGCCCTTTTGGCATAATATTGGATGAAGTTATAGTAACCGTCTCTACCTAAGCTTTGAAGTTACTGTTCGTGTTATCAAAAATCACACTCTTTTTGCAGTAAACCTTTTAAATACACTAAATAAACTGTTGCAAAAATATTAAAGCATGTTTGTTTCATATTTTATTTAAAACCTTCAAGTGCTCATTATGTAAAATTTAAAAAATATAAAAGAGTAATATCGGCACAAAACAAATATCAAGATAGAGTTGATAGCCATCTCTATAATTTTAATTATTATTATATATTTTTAATAAGTTATAACCAAAACTAAAACACAATGGGGTATTTTACTATAAGAAAGAAAAAATCTAAAAACTATAAATGTATATAGTAGAGCATTAAGCAATAAGTATATGTTAATTTCAGTTTTTATTTCCAAGGAATAAATTTTATAATTCGTTTTGAAAATTTCAATTTTTTTATCTGTTCTAAAAAGATGTGAAACGGCTGCCGCCATGATGGATAACGATTCTACGTCATTCCGCGAGTAGAATACCCCCTCCGATGTCCAAGAGCTCATACTAACACAGGTTGTTTACTGGTTGAGTGACGTATCATTTTAAAGGAACATGGCGCCTAGCGTTTTCACATATTTGCGCGCATAAATTTAAAATTTAAATTTTAAATGGATTTTTATTGGACTTACCGAGCGAATAAAAATTTGATATTTTTTTAAATAGTTTGTCTTAATCTTAGGAACAACTTAAAAGACTTTTTGAAAATGGGTAGAATACCCCATTCAACAGATTTTAATTGAGAGTAATGAATATGCAAATAAATTTGGGACATGTGCTATACTTGAAATGTAGGTGAAATTCATCTGTTATCGAGTAATTTGTAAGATACTCGTCCGAGAGATAAGATAAACGTAATACGTGTATTATACCGCACTTTGTTTATATAGAAATATCGAGCAATTATATCATCACTTTCTCTAAAATAGCAAACGTTGGATGACAATAATTTAAAAGATTTTAGAATTATACAGTTATAGCCTTAGTGTTAGTTCAAGAGATTCCAAATTTAAATTGGTAAGGTGTGACACTCGCGTTCCCTGTTCCGGGATAATACCACGGCATTGTAAGCAGTTTGTATATGTGCAGCTTGTCCGGGTGCCCGCGTGCTGACCGTTCGCAGCTGCAGCCTCACTCCCAGGAGCTCAAGTGTCCGACCCCTGGGTGCGACGGCTCCGGACACGTCACCGGGAACTACTCCTCGCATCGCTCGCTGTCCGGCTGTCCCCGGGCCAACAAACCTAAGAGCAAACCCAGGGATGGACAAGACTCAGAGCCCTTGAGGTGAGTTTATTGTTATTTCTTTTACACAAAACAAATTTTTATGGAAGAAGCGACTTAAGTTTCTGCACATGTATTTTCTGTGACGGAACTTGGCAGCTATTTGAAGTAGATCAGAAACATAATATCAATAGTTAAGGTCACTTTTTATATTCACTATATTATGTGGTTTGTATACGTAGATATTATTAGTTATACTGACATCAATACTGAGTACAGAGCTCTCGTGTAATTACACAATGCAAGGTAATTTATGTGTGACATTGAAATTCTAGAATTTTCACAATGCTCACACGACCTCAGACAACAACGCACAACGGTCAGATTACTTCACTTATCAACAGTATTAATACTGGTCTTTTGCTCACAATGTTCCCTCGTAATGTACAAATACAACAACTCGTTTACAATAAGTTTCTTGATTTGCACGCTGCTTAGATGCCCAATACCGGGCTGTGATGGATCTGGACACGCTACAGGGAAATTCTTATCGCATCGAAGGTAAGAGTCGCATCGATGTGCAACTTAGTAGTTCGTACCGGTAGTTAGTCGCAGTGCATGAGCAATCCAGACAACACATTCCTTATTGTCATATAAAACTGATTTTTTCGCCCTACAGTGCCTCCGGCTGCCCAATCGCGAATCGCAATAAAATGCGAGTATTGGAAAGTGGCGGCACAGTGGAACAACACAAAGCGGCTGTGGCGGCGGCTGCGTCGGCCATCAAATTCGACGGAGTCAACTGTCCCACTCCGGGCTGCGACGGCTCGGGTCATATAAACGGCTCCTTCTTAACACATCGCTCACTGTCCGGGTGCCCGGTGGCGGGCGCGGCCACGCCAACACCACAGCCCAAGAAACCCAAATATCCAGACGATATCACACCGCTGTACCCTAAACCATATTCAGGTTGGTGAATTATGTTTCTGCTTCGCCAAATAAATTTATTATTAAATTAAGTAGAACAGTTTTGGAGTTTACCAAATTGATTATTAACAATAACGTATTTATATCTTCAGGAATGGAAATGAACATGCAAACAGGCAACGGTGAGGATCTGATGACGCTCGAACAAGAAATAACGGAACTGCAGCGCGAGAACGCCCGCGTCGAGTCCCAGATGATGCGCCTCAAGTCCGACATCAACGCGATGGAGACGCAGCTCACACACGGCGAAAGGGTGAGCCACGTTTATACATTTTAGTCGTCATGACATTTTAGTAAATTAAATATAATTTGATGTTTTCTCTCATAACTTAGATGGTACAGTCTTGGCTTCAAACATCAAGCTTTGAGTGCTACTAAAACATCGCACATTTGTGAGTACCAATAAATTATTTTCTGTGGTACCACTACTCAACTTAACGGCACGAATGAATGCATCATCTAGTGCAATGATATTGTCAAAGAATTCAG
The DNA here is from genome assembly GCA_949752805.1 of Deilephila elpenor. Lineage (NCBI taxonomy): Eukaryota > Metazoa > Arthropoda > Insecta > Lepidoptera > Sphingidae > Deilephila > Deilephila elpenor. Next base: position 11,353,543 of record OX457099.1, read on the forward strand.
TGAATACAACATATGACGTGTCATTGGTTGCAGGAGAACCAGTTGATATCGCAGCGCAACAACAACCTGAACGAGTACTACGAGAGCCTGCGCAACAACGTGATCACGCTGCTGGAGCACGTGCGCATCCCGGGCGGCGGCACGGCGCCGGTGTCGGCGGCGGGGGGCCCGGCGGGAGCGCCGCCGCCGCCCGCGCCCGGCGAGAAGCCCGCGCACGACAACTTCGACTCGTACCTCACCAAGCTGCAGACGCTGTGCTCGCCCGACGGCTACTGCCCTGACGAGAACCGGCCCATATACGAAACGGTCAAAAACGCGCTCCAGGACTTCACAGTGCTTCCTACGCCCATTTAAGGTTCACAAAGCGCCGCCGAAACTGAGCGACAGTGATTGGACAATTGATTGTGACGGTAGCGTTCGGCGGAGCTTATATACGATGGACTGATACGGACTAGTGCAATTTCTGTTGTTACGTGTAAATGTAATCCATACCAAAGATTTGTACAACAGTGCTCGGGGTAAACTAAAGGACGATGCAGTGGACAGAGACTGTAAAGACCCGCTTTTGGGTTCTCGCAGACGATATTCGTGTTCTACTATTAGGTAACGATGTCTATTTTGTAAACCGTTGTATACGATGTGTGACTTCTTTAAGACATCACATTAACGATCGAAAGTACGTTCGACTTTTTATCAGTAAGCTGGACTTATATAGAACCTAAATAAATTTTAAACACTGTTACTCATATGCTTAAATTTAATGTAATTGTTAGGAAGAAGTTTATACTATTGTATGTACGTAAGCGATTTTAGCCACACAAGCACATGGGAATATCGTTTGAATGTATATATTGTAACTATGTTTCGATATAATTATCTGTTATGGTTCAAAATAAATGCACGCCCGCGTGGCTAGGTGGATGCGGCCAGCATGGTGCGCCGTGCGACCACGGTTTAGTAAATTTATAAATTCATAAACAAACTCAGATTTTTATCGAACAGGAAAAATTAATAATAGTAAATAAGGAAAAACTGTTAATCTGTCTTAAAGGTTCATAATACTGGGAATGTGCCAAATGCTTTTCGATTCACAGCAACTCCCGACCGCTGATGTATGTAAGACTAAAATAATGAGATATAAATATGAACGGTGTAACTAAAATAACGTCTCTTTAGAGGGCATTCTAGTCAGTTTTGTAAATAAAATTGTGAATAATAATAGTTGTCACGTCGTAGGGACGTTTTTATTTGTATTAGAAAATAATAAGATCTCATTAGATCGTGTAAGTTATGTAATTCAAGTCATTAATTGATAATCAATTTTAGGTATAAATGAAGTGCATACTTTCTTTGTTAGCCAATGTTCACTCGCTGTGATTATGTTACATGTTAATTATTTATTGTTACCTTCACGAGATGTGATAGCTTAATTGAACAAGTTGATGTTAATTTGCTGTTTTAAGTTTATGCGTTTAACGAAACATACATCATATGTATGCGCAATCTTTACCATATTAAATTTATACTTTATACTTGAAGCTGAATGTTTCGGCTGTCCAATCCACGCCTAAATATAGCTTATCGTGAAATATTGTTTTGTGAAGTTAATTATTACACAGGAATACACTTATTCGCATTTAAATACTAAAACTTATTAATATGTTACTACTCTGATTGTCATATACGTTTCTGTAAAATATTGAGTATGTGTTGTTAATGAAAATAAAAATAATAAATACCAGAATTATACGATTTGTTTGTTTTTAACCCTATATATCAGCTAGATCTTATAAACAACAAAAGTAAAGTAAATTCTATAAGTGTGCAATTTTTTACAACAAAGAAATTCAACCTTTCGATAATATCCAACAGTTTGCACCTATGTATCTTTGTTATTCACTCTGATAAGAAACGTACCTCCTAATTTTTTATAGGTGTGGTAGAGATGCAACAATTACAACTTTGGCTTGACATTTGTACTCAATTGACACCTTTCCTATTGTTATATTTATGCCCCAACTAACATAGTGTTTTATATTCTCTTTGGCCCCAACTACAAACCCAAATAAACCGAAAAGTACCTACATTTCAATTAGAGATCTAAGTTTCTCAATTCCTAGCTTTCCCAGGGAATTGAACCCTGAACTTCCCACTGACTACGCATAAAAAATAATATTACGTACCTATCTACGTAAGTCGTAATCATTGTTAGGAATCTGAAACGAAAAATATTATGTATACGTTAAATATAAAATAAGTTATTCGTGTTATTATGGTCTTTATATATTTTAATAAATTAATTCGTCCTTGTTCTATTTGTAACAAATCTCAAAATCAGATCCTAATGTGGTAGTATATAAAATAAAAGAGAAAAAAATGGTGCCCTAAAGAAAATGGTATTAACAACATAGTTCAAAAATATAAACATATGTTTATAATGATTTTCTGTAGAAATGTTGAAAATATGGTCATATATAAACATAATTTCCTTAACTATTTTTCTTGATAGATAATCCAAAATGCCATAATATTCAACTTGTAAATGACTAGGCTCTATGAACTAGAATCCTTTGCACTTTGTCTTCTCATTTTTAATAGTGAATAAAAAAAACAAGTTCGACGTTGTCAAAGAAATGTCAAGAACACGTTGTGGAAGCAGGCGGTAGAGGAGAGATTTATTTATTTTGCGATTTATAAACATTAATTATAGTTTAAACCTTTGTAAATACCATGAAGATGAAACAAAAGGTAAATTATGATCTAACAACACGTAAAACAAGTATTGTGTTATCGGATAACTTGGAAGAATTTTATAAGAAGGTGTTATAATATGTTTTTCCTATTTTTATACAGCCAGTAAAGCGATATTTTGACAACAATGTCGACACGGATGCACATAAGCCTAAACCTGACGCAAATATTAAGAAAGAGGTACAAAAATAAATAAAAATAACACGAAATAAAATTTAACACTATTCATTGATGTTACTATTTTATAAAATTCACAGATTGGAAACAAAAAGAAGTTTCATAACACACAAAAGGATGGCGAAGTTCAAAAATCTGGAAGTAATGAAGAAGTACAAGTTTATAATGTTAAAATCACTCCCAAAACATACAATGCTCAAAGGTTCAAAGTAAGTTAGAATGACATAACCTTATATCAATATTACTTGATATAAAACTACATTCAGTTATTAATAATCTTCAAAAATGCCATAAAGATTAATTATATGCAATTTTATTACAGGACCGAAAACCTATAAGACAGAAACCAAATTTTAAGAGACAGAAATTACAACAATTCCCAGGCAAGGCCCCGCTGAATCCACAGAAATTGGAGAATGTCTCCCGTGGCGAAGGTGTTCAAGGAAAAGGAGTCAGACATCCTCTACACAACTTGAAATTAAAGAAGAAAGAACAGAAATATGATTATGCACAGGAACAGGCTGCTAGAGCAGAGATATTGTTAACTGAAGAGCAAGGGTGAGTGTAACACAAAAGTTAATTATATCTATTTATAATTGGTTTAGTCATGTAGAGAGGATGGATGAAAGACACTAACCAAGCAAATATATAAGGTGAATGTGGATGAAAGAGTTGGTAGGGGTAGACTTCACCGAACCTACACCATCCAAATTGGTGATACCCTTAAAAAGGGTCAGGTCAAAAGTACACTGAACTGACAAGAATGAATGAAGAGATTGATGAAAGTGGATGAAGTGAAAGTAATATGTCAGGATCAAGTAAAGTGGCAATTCATAGTCATTAGTATTCATATGATGTTAATTGAAATAAGTCTGTTTCACTAAACACTAATTGCCCAGAACAAAATTAAAATTTGCAATTGCAACAAAATTGTCAAACATCATTAATTACAAAAGTATCAAGACTCTAGACTAAATAACTAGGCAATGTTATTCAATTTTCTGCTCTAATTACCATTCACTTATATTAATGTACATACAAAAAATTCCATTATAGAGGCATTGAACTACAAGATGAAGATTACAAGACATTAGCAATCACACAGAAGGTGATTGCAGACAATGTTGACATAGCCGCAGCAGCTAAAATATTTGAACTGAACCTTGAGTTTGGTCCATACAGGGCAAAGTACTCTCGTAATGGAAGGCATTTGCTTTTGGGCAGCAAAAAAGGTCATCTGGCTGCTTTTGATTGGGTCACTAAGAAATTACATTTTGAAACAAATGTCATGGAATCCATTCATGATATAAGGTATTGTTGATTGACTTATACTGTTTTAATATATTTTATTGAATATTATTAATTAAATATTCTTTAAATTCAGAATACTTTAATTTTAAAAGATTTGTACATGCAATATTATATATTTTTCTAATTTTATTCCAGTTGGCTCCATGTAGAAACTATGGTGGCAGCTGCTCAAAAGGAATGGCTTTATATTTACGATAATAAGGGTATTGAGTTGCACTGTGTGAAAAAGATTGACAAAATTTTGAGGATGGAATTCTTACCTTATCACTTCCTATTAGCATGTGTGGTATGTCCTCTAAATATTTTAATATATTTTCTCTACTCTGTAATCTGTAGCTGTATGCATGATAGTCAATTAATAAAATAATAATCACCTTAACTTAGCTCCGCTGAATATCCACTGTGCTGGTTTGCATAATTGCTGGCTTCAAACATAAATTAAAGCAAAATTCGAAAACTTATTCAAAGATCTCAATGTGCAATTAAAAATAATCTATTTTGTGTGAAAACTTACAAACTAAAGTAATTCCTTTTTACAGAGTGAATATGGATTTTTAACATGGCTTGACATTTCTATAGGAGAAATAGCGGGGCATTACAATAATCGCCTCGGCAGAACAGTAACAATGACTCAAAATCCATACAATGCCACATTGTGCTTAGGAGATTCTAAGGGAGTCGTGTCATTATGGGCACCCACTGTGAAGGAACCACTGGCAAAAATATTATGCCACAAGGCACCATTAACAGCTATATCTGTGAATAAAAATGGAATGTAAGTAAAGCATTTTTCAATTCTTACTGTATTTACCTATCTTATCACTTTTGTCGAGCTATTTTTGTGGTGAACATAATCATGGGAACATACATTATTTGACATTAAAAGTAACGTTATATACCTCTCTCTTACGTATCATCTTTAAACATACTAAATAATACTTTTGCATTTAATAATGTAGGAAATGTAAACGAACTTTAAAATATTAAATGTCTTTTTAGGTACATGGCGACATCAGGAGTCGATAGAAGTATGAAAATATGGGACATAAGGAATCTAGATGGGCCATTACAACATTATGTATTGCGGTCGGCGCCCGTCGATTTGGAATTCTCGCAAAAAGATATGCTTGCAGTCGGGCTTGGCGACATCGTCGAGATATACGAGTATGTAAACAATCCATTTAACAATATATTTGTACCACGGAAAAAGCCTTATTACAAGTTTTTCAAGTAGTATGGATTTCGATTGCTGTATACGTATTTATGTATACAAGAATTTTCCGAATTCCACCTCATAATAAACTATTGCCGTGTAATTATGTGTCAGACACACACACAAATGTATCAACTCTGTATCTTACCAGTGAATGGGTTAACGCTCATCTAAATAAAATATGATGATTAATGGTAATTGATGTGTGATATTGTAGACAGAGATCTTAAAACTAGTAATTTATATTTTCTTTATATTCTAGCAACTGCTGTACTCAAACTGCAGAAAAACCGTACATGCGACATAAAATGGCCAAAACTGTAAGCAATTTTAAATTCTGCCCGTACGAAGACGTCCTCGGAATCGGCACTAATCGCGGCTTTACCAGTATCATTGTTCCAGGCAAGTATTTTACCTTTAAATTCACCACAACACTTCGAAAATGTTATTCGTGGTACAAAAACGCAACAACATGGTATTAGTTTGATTCCAAGATAACAAAGAGATCATAATATTTATTTCCCAAATTAATTACTTCTCACAGGAAGCGGCGAGCCCAACTTCGATGCGTATGAAAGCAATCCATTCCAGACAAAGAGTCAAAGGAAAGAAGCAGAAGTCAAGGCTTTGCTTGAGAAGATCCCTGCTGAACTCATTACTCTCAATCCGTTCGAAGTTACCGAGGTCGATGTGCCTTCTATGAAGGATATTATGCAGGCAAAGAAAAAAATATTGGTGAGATATTATAATTTATTCGTGTTTTGTTTGTTTTATATTTTCGTCACTGTTTTGTTATAATTTCATATATTTTTAGCATGTCAAACCTAAGAATGTTGATTTCACACCAAGAAAGAAAAACAAGGGTAAAAATATGATCGCCAGGAAAACTATAATAAAAGAAGCAGCAAGAAAGGTGAGGATAATTATGGTCTTTGATTCCTATCTAAGAGCCAATATTATACAATATAAATAAGTATTTATTCATTTTTATGGCATGGTCTATTCGGCTTAATCCGAAAATCAGGGAATTCTAATAATCACTAAATACAGCAGTATATTTTGGTTGACTCAGATTCCTTTAAAGGAATTACTGATAAGAATTTAGTGATTATCAGAATTTCCCGACTTTCGGATTTAGCCGAATATGTATACCTATTATATTCCAAATTAGAGATGAAACGGATATCCGGTAACTATCAGGTATCCGGCCTAACCGGCCTTGTTTTCACTATCCCGCCGGATACAGGATAGTAAAATTTCAAAAAATCTCATTATTTTACACAAGGCAAATCATACTCCAATAATTATTGACATTTCTTGTTAATCTGAATATTTCCGATCTCGTTCACCGCGCCAATATTCAAATCAAACTGATCGCGTCAACGCAATAAAGGGCCGAATATCCGGCGCTCCGGCCTAGTAGCTTGCCGAATATCCGGTATCCGGTATCCAGCCAAACTACTATCCGTTTCATCTCTATTCCAAATATAATAAATAAAATTATAATTTTAATAGAAAAGCAAAAGCATAGAAAAGTAAACTAATCCCCGCAGCATCATTAAATTTTATGTTTTGCAGGAGTATGTGGAGCAAGCGAAAAAAGCGTCTGAACGTTTAAATAAAGAACAGCAGCCGAAACCAAAGCAACCTTCATTTGGTGTCCTAGACAGATTTGTATCAAATCCGAAATAAAAAAAATAAATACATCTTATTTGATATAATTCGTTTATTTCACTTTTGCGAAATTCAATATAACTTTTTCTATAAACATGATTTTTTTTATGTACATATTGAACACGATTTAAAATATGTATTGTAAAAAATGTCTTTCCAACTTTTATCTTAAAAATACAATGTCGTTAACACTAAATACAAAAATAAATGAAATATGTATATAGAGCAGAATCAACACAATCCAACATACTACTACATGGGCTGACAATATAATCTAACGCAGCGACTATACCATCCTGAGTGAAAGTAGAAAATATTAGACATACCCTGCATTATAGCACTTCTGCCTATGAATACAAAACAAATATAAACCGATAATGGATAGCTTCGACGGTCAAATATACTCTTAAAAAAATAATTTTAAAACTAGTTAATACAACGTTTCACTTCTCACATGACCACAAATCCATGAGTTATTTTGGGCATAATTACCAATAACAAATTTATACAGACTTGATTGACGTTGTTGTCGTCGTAAACTTTGACGCTTTGATTTACCAATAAGAAATCCATTTGTCCATTGGACACCACCTAATTTACATTTAGTTTAGGCTAACAGGGTATATCAAATAACTCGCACAATCCCTCCGTTCCCTGGAGGGTAAATAAAAAGTCATATTGTGTCGCTGGAGGGCTTAGCCGCAACAAATAATCTGGAATAGAGATATACTCATTAGTCTAGATACCATACAATTCTAAATATATGTAAATGTAATATATGTTAATGGTACTGTCGTACCATTTAGTACAACTGTAAAAAACCTTGGAGTAATTGTCGATCAGACTTTGTCATGGGGCCCACAGCTAGCAGCCACGAGCCGTAAGGTGTTTGCGTCAGCCGCTAATTTAAAAAGACTCCGTAACTTCCTGCCCATTGCCACTAAAATTATGCTTGCACAGTCTCTACTTCATCCTGTACTAGATTACGCTGACGTCTGCTATCTCGACCTAACTCAAGTCCAATTCGATAAACTTGAGCGGCTTCAAAATTTTTGTATACGATTTATATTTGGTTTGCGCAAATATGATCACATATCTGCTTTTCGCACTAAGCTCAAGTGGCTCCCTATTTGCTTCCGCCGGAATACACATATTCTTTGTTTTCTCTATAATGTGTTATTTAATCCTAGTTCTCCCACTTATCTTAAGGAACGTTTTGATTTCCTCCACAATTCTCATTCCCGCGCTCTGAGATCGTCAGAGAATCTAAAATTGAAGACACCTCGTCATGAAAGTGTTTTCTTTGACGGATCTTTTACCGTCCAGGCCGTTCGCCTGTGGAACACACTTCCCTTGGCAATTCGGCAAGCGCCTTCGCTTAACGCCTTTAGAAATAGGGTGAAGAATCATTTTCTTTCTAAATTATCTTAGGTTTAATTTTTAATGTGTTTTATTTAAATTCTTTGTTTGTTTTTGTTTTATGTTTTGCGCTTCATTGTTTAAATTTAGTATATAATTATTATGTTTTAATATAATATTATATTTCATATATTTATTTATTTAATTTCCTTGTACTAAGGTAGTATTATGTTGCCGTTATAAGTTACGCACACACTTTTTAATTCTACTTTTTCATACAAATGCCCACTTTTATTTATTTCTTGTCGTACGATCCATTCTATCGTTTTTGGTTGTCTGGAAGAGATCGCTTATAGCGATAAGACCGCCAATTGTACACTTTTTTTTTTTTTTTTTTTTTTAAGATTTATATTTTTATGCGTCTCTGTACTTTGTGGTGTTCAATAAAGTGTTGTGTATCTGTATCTGTAAATGTGTATGTGTAAATTACCACTCTGCCGTAGAAATTCTTCACTATTTTCCATATCATTTTGAACTTCACCATCATCCATGGTTTCCTCTTCTTGCATCTGTGAAAGTTACTACAGGTTATTTAACTTAAACTCAAGTTAAAGGACCCAAAAAATATTAAAGCCTTACCTTTTCTTGTTCTCTATCACATAAAAGTATGACTCCCACTGATTCTGTTGATTTAACATGTAAGAAAAAATGATGTTCCGAGTCCTAAACAGACAAAAAATTTTTTGTTACTATAAGCAAGTAAGAAATGAATAACAATCAAAACAAATAAAATACATCTAAAAACCTTGGGGGCGGTTCCAATTGCTAGGTTAGCACCTATAGGTGCTTCCAATACTAACACTTGGCTGTCATTAAAACACTGCTCTATATCCGTATTCATAACAAAACACTGCTCTTTATTGTCCACATCATCCATGACATTTTTTATACTTTGTTTTATCCAACGCAGCCTCCTGGAATTAAAACATACAATAAGTAAATTCTGTTCTCTACAATAATTGTTAACAATTAATTGTTAACCACAGGCCAACATGCATCCATCAGTTTAAATATAGTGCCCAACCTGCCTCTTATATTGTAGGTATCAATATATCCCATTTATGGTTTTAAATCTTAGTTTAATACCCGCTGTTAGCACACTTGTTTAATTTTAATTCAAGTGTTTTTCAATGTTATAATAAATTCTATTATTCCAAGTAATTAACTGATAAGATGTTCTTTCACGAACAGTGCATGATGTGATGACTTAAAAGGGTGTTATTTTTTTTTATTAAATATATTGCATATTTTTCAAAGTGTAAGTAAAATTAGTAATTACCACTGGTTATCCTAATTCCACTACACTATTAACCAAACAAATATTTATTGTTTTATAAAAACTGTTTCCACAAAGTTAATTTAGATTATTATAATTATTGGTAATTACCAATTAATATGTAATTACATAGATGGCACATATCTTAGTAATGCACTTTAGATAATTTATCCAACACAAATTATATATATATATATATATATGCTTAATGGTTAAACACAAAGTTTTAGTATACTAACTTATCAAGCAATCTTTCATGTTCATCAAGTCGATTTATTTGTTTCCTCAAAGAGAGAACTTTCTCCCCAATTTCATTTGTATTGTAATCTGGTCCAGCACCTCTGTAAAAAAATAATATACATATACTTTGTTTCAATTTAAGGAAGCAACTGTCTGGTCACAATTACAGTAGAGTACAGTATACTGACACTCCACTGCACTGTATATTAAAATATCCAAATGGACATGCTGAAAGACTTTTCTTATCTCTAGACATAATAAAATATTACACCCAATTATTATTGATTATGAGGTAAAATTTGGTGTACCATACCTATTGAAATGATTTAAAAAGAAAATTCTATAACTAAACCACAATAACTTATCATTATTGTCAGCTAGAGAAAGTAACTGCGTATAGACATCAGCAAAGGATTGCCACAACAGTCATTACACATTATTGTGTACAGCATGCATTCAGCCACTTCTGGTGATGTTTATTACATTCTAAGAAGACGTCTGATAATACCAATGCCAGTCTCTGCATGAAAAAAAATCGGGCCCGTTGGTAATCAGTTCTTAACTGAATACACCTTGCACTTTAACAGTTCAACTAAACTCATACATACTTAAATGTTACAATTTTTAAGTTTATGAAAAACGAATAAGAATTTTATAAATAGGAATAATACTTCTTTTTCTATTTAACTATGGGGGCTTACAATTTTTTTTATAATTTCCTTTAAATTGTTAATATTGTTCTCTGGCAAGAAGTGTACAATAATTAAGAAATAATCTAAGACTGTGCAATACTGAGTCTAGCACTACAAAATTATGAACCAATAACGTTAAAACTACGTTACTTCAAAATGAATTAAATAGAAAAAAAGTAACTTACTTCCATTGTATACTGTTTTTGCTTCTTTTTTCTATCAATCCAATTCCTTCGAGAACATTTGTTATATCGTAAATACGCCTTTTCTGTCTGACTGCTAATAAATTTGTAGCCTAAGAATAAAGAGTAGTGCATCAGAAAACACGTTCAAAATGTTTATTTTTCGTGCTCAAACCATTTTGACATTATCCAAGTAGCAATACTCACGATTTTCAAATCCAAGACGCCGTCTCTGGCTTTTTGTAGTAATGACACAAATCTTGTAGTAAGTAAGCCCAAGGATTTTTCATACCTTCTGTATTTTAGTATTTCAGCCATAATTGAAAAAGAAACTATTTAATATTTTTTACAATAATAATCACAAGAAAATTTGCGTTGCGGCGGGATATTATGTTGGCAGAACTGTGTTAATGTGACATAAGTATTTTTAACGAGCAGACATTCTAGATAGGTTAATCGACAATCGAGTATCGACATTATATCACAATTGGGTATTTGACTGTTGTGGCAATAAATTATAAAATGTGTTGCATATGATAGCTTTTTGGTAAACAATAATTATAGGTATTTTTATTTACATTTATCTAAATTATAAATATTTAAATTATCTAAAATAAGTTTGCCATTTTTTATCTGTTGATTAAATGTAACAAAACACGACAAGCTGTCATTGTGCAGCGTGTGATGTCACGATTTTCAATTTTCATTCATCTCTGCCACTAAGATCATTCACCATTTATAAAGCGTGACGTAACTTTTTCAAAGTCACGTGACCTACCGTTTTGGTGACATATATGATGATAAAACTGAAAAATACGTTTATTCGTTATAAACAACTCTTTAAAAATAAATTAATAGTTTGAAGAGGTATAGAGTGATTATATCTAGACTTTAAAACACTTTTCAGAAATTAGTCAAATAGCCAATTATATATAAAAAAGGCGTTATGTCTGTTTACGCGTTACGTACAGTAAATTTACATAATACATATTACTAATCGATTATAGATAACTTCGATCCAATCTTAATCTAATTTTAAATTATTTTGATGTATTTTCATTCTTTTTCTTAGAATGACTAAAATGGCGTGACTAAAACTATATAATAAGACTATTTGTTAATCAACTTAGTAATTTTTGGATATGTTAGTCCATACCAGCGTCTGATTACGTATGCCAAATTTCATTTTGTCCACACATAGCTTAAAATAGGGGAGATCTATGTTCAGCAGTGGACTTCCGGTGGCTGAAGAGAGAGAAAGAGATCTCAAAAAGTATAAATCGGATTTCAAAAAATATTTTTTACTTCGGTAAGGTATACTCCAACTTAGGAAGTGTGTAACTTTCATCGAAATCGATTCAGTAGTTTTTGAGATAGAGCAGGGGTGCACATTCTTTTTCAGTCAACGGCGCACATACAAGTTTATTTTGTCTTGGCACTCTAATTTATTTAGCTGCTAGCTAGATGAAATGTACAACGATACTGGTTAGATAAATAAGCACAAAACTAAAAATTCAGAGAGAAAGAATTGCTTTGAGACGCCCTCCTTTACTATTGGTCTGTTCTCCTTTACTTACTTTAAGGGGTAGGCAGAGGTGTTACCAAGGCACCCACGTTTCGCCTTATGTGTTCATTCCAAAAGGTTCATTCCCACAATGTGACAGAGGGCGTGCCTATCGCCATTTTGGGCACAATTTTTTTTTTAATATTGCAAGAACGGCGAGACTAGTATGCCATTCGCTGGACCTAAGCGATTCGAATAAATTACAAAGCAATGCTTGGCATTCCACTGTGCTCGCCATCCCGACATCCATCTAATTACAAATATTATGTTCAACTTCCGTAGCGTGTACAACAACTGAGTGCGTGGTGGCCTGTTAGTAACGGACCAGACGCGGCTGCCAACATGTTTACAGTGGTCGCGATTTCAAATTCCAAGGGCCAAGGCACACCTCCGAGATTTCGTAGTCATGCGGTATCTTGACATTTTTCAACAAATAAAACACTTATTTAAAAATATATTATGTACATCACAGTTAAAGATCGTCTTTACGTTTCTGGCGCCCGAACGCGAAAACGTCGTTGTCAAAAAAATAAGTAGTTTACCTCTCTTAACTCTTTACTACATTGGATATGTTAATAATATTAGATAACGTGTTTATATGCTTTTTGTTTATATAAAAAAAAATATATCTCAAACAACGAGTTAGTTATTTTTTAATTTAATTAGAAATTCCAATTTTCGCCACACGCCAATAGAATTTTGTACGGGATAGTGTCTAGTAATGTATATAATGTACGGATAGTGTCTAGTAATGTATATAATGTACGGATAGTGTCTGATAATGTATTCTTAGAGGATTTCAACCAAGGAGGCGGAACATCGCGTGATCACGTGACGCAGCGAGTAAAAAGGACGACGTGACACTCGGTCTCTTTCACTCGTGTGCTCGGATGCGACGGATAATTATTGTTGTGCTCTTGATTTTTAAATGTTGTTATTTGATATAATTCTATTAATGATTAAATAGTTGATAATTAGATTACGATTATCCTTTTCTCTGTTTAAAATATTAAATGAGCTTCTGATCCTTAAGATCAGAAGTGGGATCGTTTAAAAACACGCGACTCTGATCGTTCGCCATCTCTCCAGCTGCAAATTATACTTTTTCCCGCCTGTTTTTTTTTTGTTTGTTATTTGTTCGCGTTGTAAACAAATACGTGTTAATTAATTCTTTACTTCTTAGCCCGTGATTACTTCCTTTGTTTGTGTTTAAGTAATATACGTGTTGATTTTGTGTGTATTTTAACAAATTACTTTGGATAGCTTGTTTCTCCGTCGCGATGATGAGCGCAGAAACCGTAACTGTGAAACGTTTAGTAGATCAAGGTGCCGCAATAGGTCGGATAGTTTGAAAAGTTCACGTAGGCGTCGTGATAGCTCTTATAGGCGTCGAAACAGCCCTCGCCGTGATCCTTTAAATGAAATACTTGATTGCGTAAATGCTCTGGAGGGACGGTTGCCTCCAAGGGCTACGTCTACCTCTACTTCTTTACCGTCGCATCCTTGCACTGGACACGAAACGACAGCATTGGCCTCGGCAACTACCGAGGTTCCTGCTACCAGCATACCAGGGACACGTGCCCCGGATGAGGCTGTGTCTGTTGAGGCGTCGCGTGAGGTCGACGCTGCGGACAGGATTGTTGGTGCACTTTCTACGTTATTTCAAGTAAGATCTAAGCATTACTACATATCTATGTTCGAATCCAGTTTACACGACTTTGACGTGTGGTGTGCTTAGGTAGATCGGGCGCGTGATCTAAATCATTGGGATGATTGGGAATGCCTGGGACGCATTGGCGGTTGTTTACGTGGTGATGCTAAGTCATGGCTCAATGAGTGGGTGACCAATGACCGATAATGGACGAGCTTTAAATCTGAATTCCGATCATTGTGTCCGCGCGAAGTTAACATGGTTACCGTACTATAGGACATCATAAATACTAATTCTAATAAGTTCTGCACGTACGCAGAATATGCAAGAAGGTCCCTGTTGCGATTGAACATCGTTAGGGGGCTTTCGGACGAGTTGAAAACCGCTATTCTAATCCGTGGCATTTCTGATCCTCAAGTCAAAGCCGCAACCGCTAACGCCAGGTTTGCAGTCAAAAGATCTAATAGAATTTTTCTCAGTTTACGTTAAGCCTAAAAGTGCACCTGCCGCTACCAGCAATCCTGCTCGCACGTCAGACACAATTAACCCTGACCTACGGAAACGAAAAACTCCTGGATAGTATGATCGATTGGTCTGGAGACTACGTGAGGTTCTAAAAACATTAGCTGACGCGGGATCTTCAATTAACCTTAAAAATTGTACGTTTTTGGACACTGAACTTGAATACCTGGGCAGACTTATTGGACATGGTCAGGTTAGGCCGAGTCCATGGTTCCCAAAGCACCGGAAAGCTGGACTCCGGTATGCGCGGCTCCTACAAGGTTGTCCGGGCACTACCACACGACCAATATAAACTGGAATTGCTGGCCGGTTCGTACGGGAAGAAGACATAAATCGCTGCAGGTGGTTATGGTTAACATATGGTTCAGTGGCGCGGTAAGTGGACACTGGAGACTTGCGACGCGTTCTTCAGTAGTGGTGAGTTTAGTAGCCCCGACATTGTGGCTATCTCGTACCCCGACATTGTGGTACTCACACCCCGACATTGTGGTGTTCATGGCCCCGACATTGTGGCTATCTCGTACCCCGACATTGTGGTACTCACACCCCGACATTGTGGTGTTCGCGGCCCCGACATTGTGGCTCTCTCGTACCCCGACATTGTGGTACTCACACCCCGACATTGTGGTGGTCCCGGCCCCGACATTGTGGCTCTCTCGTACCCCGACATTGTGGTACTCACACCCCGACATTGTGGTGTTCACGGCCCCGACATTGTGGCTATCTCGTACCCCGACATTGTGGTACTCACACCCCGACATTGTGGTGTTCGCGGCCCCGACATTGTGGCTATCTCGTACCCCGACATTGCGGTACTCACACCCCGACATTGTGGTGTTCGCGGCCCCGACATTGTGGCTGTTTCGCACCCCGACATTGTGGTGCTCGCGACCCCGACATTGTGGCTGTCTCGCACCCCGACATTGTGGTGCTCGAGGCCCGACATTGTGGCTGTCTCGCACCCCGACATTGTGGTGCTCGAGGCCCCGACATTGTGGCTGTCTCGCACCCCGACATTGTGGTGCTCGAGGCCCGACATTGTGGCTGTCTCGCACCCCGACATTGTGGTGCTCGAGGCCCCGACATTGTGGCTGTCTCGCACCCCGACATTGTGGTGCTCGAGGCCCCGACATTGTGGCTGTCTCGCACCCCGACATTGTGGTGCTCGAGGCCCCGACATTGTGGCTGTCTCGCACCCCGACATTGTGGTGCTCGAGGCCCCGACATTGTGGCTGTCTCGCACCCCGACATTGTGGTGCTCGAGGCCCCGACATTGTGGCTGTCTCGCACCCTGACATTGTGGTGCTCGAGGCCTCGACATTGTGGCTGTCTCGCACCCCGACATTGTGGTGCTCGTGGCTCGACATTAGGTTACACGTTGCCTTGGCATTGCGGCAGTCCATTTTTTTTTTTTTAGAGTTGCCTTTTGGTTGCTCTTTATAGCTTGGGTAGTGGTTGCCAGATATTTTATTGTTTCAATAATGACTGAGGTTTAGAACTCATACATTGGTGATACAACTTGCAAATTGTTGCTTGTTTTAAAGCGATCGCAAATAAATTGCTCTTGAGATTATTACAATGGGGAGATTAAGACTTAACGGACATTATGTTCCAGGTGATGCTCTAACCAAACAGGTCCAGGGACATGGCGAATCTTCTGTAGAGGACCAATCAAACGAAGATCGGACAAGCCGTAAAGCTGACGGGGACGTTCAGCTGTCAGGAACGGCCGTCTTAGAGGATTTCAACCAAGGAGGCGGAACATCGCGTGATCACGTGACGCAGCGAGTAAAAAGGACGACGTGACACTCGGTCTCTTTCACTCGTGTGCTCGGATGCGACGGATAATTATTGTTGTGCTCTTGATTTTTAAATGTTGTTATTTGATATAATTCTATTAATGATTAAATAGTTGATAATTAGATTACGATTATCCTTTTCTCTGTTTAAAATATTAAATGAGCTTCTGATCCTTAAGAGTATATTATGTACGAGATAGTGTCTGATAAAGTATATTATGTACGAGATAGTATCTAATAACTTATCGTTGTACAATAAATTTTGATTTTAACATATACGTACGCTTATAATAATGTACATAACAGTATTAATTATATAATAGTAAATATGTATTTAGAATAGTTAGGAGCCTAATTGTTACGATGGCTCTCCCTACGGTAACGCCGCCCGACAGTTAACATACAGCCGCGCTCCTATTGGCTAATAAGTAGGCCCTGTGATTGGCTAGCCAATCAGAGCGCCGCTCACGTTTACCGCAAAATCGTATAAATATGGAGCCGGGTTTTTGGTTCGGCACAGTCGTCGGCGGCCTTACCTCAAGAAAGCAACGAATAAAGAAATCAGAAAAAACTCAAGAAAAATCTTTTACTTCACCAATCCAGCACCAAATGTGTTCTAGCGTACACATTTAATGGTCCTTCGAGCCGGATTTTGTGAAGTATCAAGAAAGAAAAAATGCCGGTCACACGCTCGGAAGGAAGAGGACGCAAACCTACAGAAGAAACTCCGTCTTCGTCTAAGGGTACTTTGACTACCTCGACGAGCGGAACTACGGCCGAAACGAGTACAGCAACGGGAACCACCGCCACGGGGTCAACAGACAGAACAGCGACAACGACTACCGGGACGGAGGCCTCAACAGAACGCTCATCGACCGCCGCGCCCTCCGCCAAACAGAAAAAAGGAGCACCTAACGTGACTACGGACGTCACCAGGAGAATTGTCGACAAACCGACAAGAGAAGAGGCACCAACGTCTGTCATTGACGCCTTCAAAGAAACTTATCCAGTCAAAAGAATGAAAGGCATTTCGGGTCCACCACAAACAGAAGGACCGCCGGACCACCCTGTCTCCGATAATAGGAAACGGGGAGGGGGGTCCACCTACAGCAAGAAAGCATACAAAATAGCAAAGGCGAGAGAAGAACTATTGAGCAAGCAAGTTGAACTCGCAGCAGCACGTCTCGCCTTACTTGAAGCCGAAGATTCCGCAAACGAAGATGACATGAGTTCGGAATCATCGAAAACCGAAGTCAACGAAAGAATTGACAGCTGGCTGGAATCACAAGTACCACGTCCGATACTTGCCATTGCCGACAAACCTCAAGAAGTGCCAAGGCAACCCGAAGCAATAGAAGCTACAACCGAACAAGAAATAGTAAGAAACTACCAAGAACCGAAACAGTCATGTCACCCGCAATCAGTACTGGCGGGAGTCCCGCAAACAGACTTCACAGGACTAGCAACGGCAATCACACTCGCAGTCAAAGCCGCGCAACGTCCAAAATATACAGAGCTACCAATCTTCAGTGGTTCGCACCAAGAGTGGCTACCGTTCCGAGCAGCATATACAGAAACCGAAGATATGTTTTCCGCAGTCGAAAATACAAACCGTCTTAGAAGAAACCTCAAAGGAAAAGCAAGAGAAGCAGTTGAAGCGCTACTCGTGACGAGTGCCCACCCAACGGAAATTCTAAAGACACTGGAATCAAGATTCGGCAGACCGGAATCCATCGCAATCATGGAAATCGAAGCACTCCGGGCGTTACCTCGCCCAGTAGATTCCCCAAGAGATATATGTATTTTCGCCACTAAGATCACCAACATAGTAGCAACATTGAAGACCCTCAGCTGCATCAAATATTTATACAACCCAGAGATATCGAAAACAGTGATGGAAAAATTGCCACCTGCACTGCGATACCGGTACTACGAATTCGCGAACACACAGAACAAGGAAGATCCAGAGCTAATGAAGTTAGAAAAATTTCTGAAGCGTGAAGCTGACTGGTGCGCCCCATATGCGCTACCAGAACAAATAACAATACAGAGCTCAACGTTTGCACAGCGGAAACCTCAGAAGGTGCACAACGTAACAGAAAACACACACACATCGAAGTGTCCCGTTTGTGATCAAATAGGTCACAACACAACAAGTTGTGAAAAATTCAAACAAACAGAAGAAAACGGAAGATGGGACATAGCGAAGTCGAAACGCCTGTGCTTCAGATGTCTACGATACAGAAACAAAACTCATAGTTGCCGAGCAGTACCATGCGGTATCAACGAATACAAGCATTACCACCACAAAATGCTGCACTACACAAAGAAAGAAAACAAGACAGAAGAACCAATAGAAGCCATTAATTCCGCATGGACAACGAGAAAACAGTCATATCTGAAAATATTGCCAATTCAAGTCACAGGGCCACGAGGATCAGTGAAGACCTTTGCTCTATTAGACGACGGATCGACTGTCACATTAGTGGACAGAAGCATAGCCGAACGCGTCGGAGCAACAGGACCGGTGGACCCGCTCAAACTTGAAACCATCAACGATATGAAAGCATCAGAAACAACATCGAGAAGGGTCAACATAAAGTTGAGAGGTATCAATGAACACACAGAAACAATACAAGCACGCACCATAAACAGACTACAAGTAACGCCGCAACGAGTCACAGAGAAAACAATAGAAGGGTGCAGACACCTAGAAGATATCCGCAAGTTCCTCACCTATGCAGAAGCAGAACCTCGGGTGCTGATTGGTCAAGACAATTGGCATCTATTATTAGCAACAGAAACAAGAAGAGGCAGCAAAAACCAACCAGTGGCATCTCTCACGCCACTAGGTTGGGTATTACACGGGAACCGCACAAGAACAATAGGCAACGATGTGGATTTCGTGTCACATCTCACAGATGACAACAAGGACGACCTGGAAAACCTTGTACAACAGTACTTCGAGATGGACGCACTTTGCATCAACCCTAAGAGGCCTAAATCCGATCCAGAAGAACAAGCTCTGCGCATCCTAGAAAAAGTGACGAGGAAGACAGAAACAGGAAGGTACGAAACAGGACTTCTATGGCGCAAAGAAGACGTCACATTCCCAGACAATTACGAAAGCTCACTGAGACGCCTCTTGGGAATAGAAAAGAAAATTGACCGCGATCCCAAGCTGAAACAGAAATATACAGAACACATGGAAGCACTCATCACGAAGGGATATGCTGAAATAGCTCCAAATACGAAAACCCAGGGCAAGACCTGGTACCTACCGCACTTTGCAGTGGTCAATCCAATGAAGCCGGAAAAATTGAGGATTGTACACGACGCTGCAGCCAAGACAAAAGGAGTAGCCCTCAACGACATGTTACTTAAAGGACCCGACCTGCTACAGTCACTGCCGGGGGTCATCATGCGTTTCCGCCAACACGCCGTGGCGGTCACAGCCGACATAAAAGAAATGTTTATGCAAGTGACACTACGACCAGAAGATAGAGACGCCTTACGGTATTTGTGGCGCGGCAATCGTCGAGACGATCAACCTCCGGAAGAGTACAGAATGACATCCTTGATCTTCGGCGCGTCAAGTTCACCAACGACAGCAATTTATATAAAGGACTTGAACGCAAAGCAGTACGAAGATATTCATCTAAAAGCTGCAGCAGCAATAATCAAGAAACATTATGTAGACGACTATATAGACAGCTTCAAAACCCTCGATGACGCCAAAGAAATAACAAAGGGCGTACGAGAAATACACCGAGCGGCTCACTTCGAACTGAAACAGTGGAAATCAAACTCACAAGCATTACTGGAGGAGCTTGGTGAAGATAGTGCTACAAACAATATAGAACTCTACAGGTCAGAAGAAAAAACCGAACGAGTACTCGGTATACTGTGGAACATTAAAACAGACGAATTCACATTTAAATTAAACATGACTCACATTCCAAAGAATATAACAGAAGGGAAAACACCCACCAAACGAGAAGCTCTTCGTATCGTCATGTCATTTTTTGACCCACTCGGATTCGCCTCACCAGTGACGATAATGGCAAAACAACTTCTGCAAGAAGTGTGGCGCAGAGGAACAGCATGGGACGACCAGATAGACGAAGATCTTTCGGAACAATGGATGAACTGGATAACTCACCTGAAAAATCTGGACACCATCACGCTACCAAGGTGTTACTTGAAATACAGTGACGCACCCTCGTTGGAATTACACGTCTTCACCGACGCAAGCGAGTCCGCCTATTCTACAGTACTTTTTTGGAGAACAACTACTCCAAACGGCGAAGTGAATCTCTCTCACATCATGGGAAAGGCGAAAGTAGCACCACTGAAGCTCACATCCATCCCGAGGCTAGAACTACAAGCCGCGGTCATGGGAGCACGACTCGCGGAAACTGTGATACAAGAACATGAAAGAAAACCAGATCGTAAGGTATTCTGGACAGACAGCAAGACAGTGCTCAACTGGATACGCACAGGGTCCAGGTCATACAAGCCCTATGTAGCACACCGATTGGCAGCCATAGAAGAATGTTCAAAAGTTAATGAATGGCGCTGGGTCCCGACCAAACTTAACGTGGCTGACGACGCTACACGAGGCGTTCCTGCAACATTCGGAAAAGAACACAGATGGTACAAAGGACCTGAGTTTCTCTATGATGCGGATGAATTCTGGCCAACCGAATCAGTAACCATCTCAGAACCCTCTGGAGAAGAAAAAGTATTCTATACAGCAAATACCAACAAACCAAAGCTCTCAGAAGCACTACCTGAGGTATCGCGGTTCTCCAACTGGGAGCGCCTTAGATACGCAACAGCAAGAGTACTACACTTCATCCAGATATGCAAGATGGAAAAGCAGAGCGTCAACTATAAGAGGTCAAAGAGAAATAAGGAAGTTGATCCAGCTTGGAGCAAACGAAAAAAGCCGTTGTTAAGCTTACCACAAGGAACAAAGAAGAAGCTGACCCAGGATAACAGGAAATACATACCCGTCTCAGCCGAAATTCTCCAATTGGCGGAAAAACTCCTGATGCGTAACGTTCAAGAACAATCCTTCGCTGAGGACATAGAAAACTTAAATAATGGGAAGCAGGTAGAACGAGGGAGTCGCATACAACACCTAAGTGTCGAATATATAAACGATACACTTAGACTCAGAAGCCGTATTAAAGCAACAGAAAACATAGAAGAACAAATGAAGAATCCCATGGTCTTAGACGGTGATCATCCGACGGTCAAGCTGTGGATAGAAGCAATGCATCGCAAACTACATCACTCCGGAGTAGAAGCCACTGTAAATGAGTGTAGACAACAATATTGGATCATACGTTTACGACCGGTGTGTCGTACGATCGTGAAGAAATGTCTGTTCTGCAGAATGAGAACTCAAGCTCCCCCACAACCAAGAACTGGGGATTTGCCGGCGAGTCGTTTGGCTCACCACAAGCGACCATTCACATATACAGGCATAGATTATTTCGGCCCGCTCACCGTCACCGTCGGTCGGACTCAACAGAAGAGATACGTGGCCCTGTTTACGTGCTTAACAATTCGGGCCATACACTTAGAATTAGCTGGATCACTCAGCACGGACTCCGCAATAATGGCACTAAGAAGAATGATAGCACGACGTGGCTGCCCCACCGAGATTTGGTCGGACAACGGCACTAATTTAAAAGGCGCCGATAAGGAACTTAGAAGAGCCATCGACGTGGCGACAGCTGAAGAAGCCGCTAAAAAGACCATCTCCTGGCGCTACATTCCACCAGGAGCACCCTTTATGGGTGGAGCTTGGGAACGAATGGTTCGCTCTGTAAAAACAGCACTGGCAGCAACGCTACATGAGCGACACCCAACAGAAGAAGTCTTATCCACACTACTTGCCGAGGTGGAATATACGATCAACAGTCGACCACTGACACACGTCTCAGTCGACACCGAAGATCCGGAAGCCCTGACACCCAACCATTTCCTTTTGGGGGGACCAGGGTTAGTACCACAGCCAGGGACGTTTAAGGAATCCGACTCTATCAGATCCAGTTGGCGAGCTGCACAACGCCTAGCGGACATATTTTGGTCACGCTGGGTCAGAGAGTACCTACCAGAGCTGCAACACCGGCGGGAGCCGCACGGAAGAGGAACACCCATAAAAAACGGCGACCTTGTGCAAATCGTCGACTCGAACTTACCAAGAAACGTGTGGATACGAGGACGAGTCGTCGCTACCTATCCTGGTCCAGACAACGTCGTACGGACAGTAGACATCCGCACAAAAGGAGGAGTATTACGGCGGCCAGTGAAGAAACTCGTGGTGTTACCAATAGCACGATCGACACACCCGCACCAAAACTTGATGCGACGCAGTCGCACGGCGGGAGTGATGTACGGGATAGTGTCTAGTAATGTATATAATGTACGGATAGTGTCTAGTAATGTATATAATGTACGGATAGTGTCTGATAATGTATATTATGTACGAGATAGTGTCTGATAAAGTATATTATGTACGAGATAGTATCTAATAACTTATCGTTGTACAATAAATTTTGATTTTAACATATACGTACGCTTATAATAATGTACATAACAGTATTAATTATATAATAGTAAATATGTATTTAGAATAGTTAGGAGCCTAATTGTTACGATGGCTCTCCCTACGGTAACGCCGCCCGACAGTTAACATACAGCCGCGCTCCTATTGGCTAATAAGTAGGCCCTGTGATTGGCTAGCCAATCAGAGCGCCGCTCACGTTTACCGCAAAATCGTATAAATATGGAGCCGGGTTTTTGGTTCGGCACAGTCGTCGGCGGCCTTACCTCAAGAAAGCAACGAATAAAGAAATCAGAAAAAACTCAAGAAAAATCTTTTACTTCACCAATCCAGCACCAAATGTGTTCTAGCGTACACAAATTTAGATGACTTACACATTACATACAATAATTTAATACCAGCAAAATCAAATTTACTTAACGGTTCTATTAATATTTATAACATACATTCTTTGGTAAAAGAACTTTTTTTTTTACTGCAATGAATAGCGAGACGAGCATGCCATTTGCCTGATGGTAAGCAATACGACCGCTCATGGACAGTAGCAAAACCAAACAACACCATGAATTCCAAAGTAATGTTTGGCATTCCACTGCGCTCGCCATCTTGAGACATAAGATGTTAAGTCTCAATATGTCCAGTAGATACTCTGGCTACAATGTCCTTCAAACCGGAACACAACAGTGCATTTACACTGCTGTTAGGCGGGAGAAATAGACATTGCGGTGGTACCTACCCAGGCAGCCTCTCACATATGAGAGACCCACCACCAGTAAAAAACTGATGACAAAAAATAATTTAATTTATCATAATGTCATGGCCATGTATACATCTTAACTTTTAAAATACTATTCATATTACATGCTAAACAATTGCTTTAATAAATCACATTTCTCTCTTTCTATTTGTAAGAATTTTTCTTGCTCTCTCTCCATTAACTCAATCTTTTTATATTCTAATGACTCCTTTAATTCAATTTCCCTTTTCTTTAAATCTAATTCTTCTTCTCGTAATTTTAAATGCCTTTCATACATCTCATCTTTCCATTGGTTTTGTTCCTCTTTTCTTTTTAAATATTCCAACCACTGCTTTTCTAACTGTATTTTCTCTTGGTTTCTATCAGATTCTATTCTGTTTACTAATCTTATCTTTCTTAATTCAATCATTGCCTTATTTTCTGTACAAGTTCTGAATCTTGATTCCCCGATACACTGATGTCGCTTACTATAATCTTTCTTATTTTGCAAAAACTCTGTGAAAGTGTACGAGTCACAATCAACATTGTATTGTGCATAAATTTTGTCCATATCCTTGAAATATCTGAACTTATCATGTTGACCGCTATCAATGCATTGTTTGTATTTTTTTGTTAGTGCATTTATTTTCCATCTCACTTGGTCTGGAGTCATCTGCAATTCAAGTTAAAGTAAATTATGATTATAATTAGGATAAATATAATTGTTATATTTAATTATATTTGTTTATTAGTATTGTCAAAATAAACAGCTAGATAGAAATACATTTATAATTACATCAATGTTATGATCTTTCAAATCTCCCGATATTGCTATCCATATTTTGGTTTTCTTTTTTGGTGTCACCAGCATTTCCAATTTAGATTCATATAATTTCAACAAAATAGATGTTGCATTACTGGTCCAAATTGCTCCTGTACCTTCAAAATTACAATTACAATTTCGTAAATACTACAATAAAATTGGTAGAAAATTACAAGAATATAACATTATATGAATTCTAATGTACATCTTGAACTCTCCATAAATACAAATTAATAGTAGACATACCATGTTTATCAGAACATTCACGGGATCTTGACTTAGTGTCTGTGTTCGTCGATGAATCACTTTGCATTGTATTGTTACATGATGATACGAAATGCCCGTGTTCAGCTGGAAATGAATTTATTTTACAACATACAAAAAAATATTATGTACGCTATGCACGAATGCATTATTAGTTAGGTATACTAACAATCATTTAATATGGCGTTAACATAAACCTCATCGTTATCACACACGTCCATTTCACTTGCGTAATAATGTTTTTACTTCAATATTTAATAATTTTTAAATTATAATGAAAATTCTACAAGCGACAATATCAAAAAACAAAATAAACAAATAGACAAAATAATCCACAGATAAGAAACAATGCATCATAAACAATTCTATTTATTTTTCTGTTTATTAGCGATTGTTGGTCTGTAATCGTTGAGATTACTGATAATGTCAGTCGCATTTTAGATATATATGAAAAACTTGTTCTATGTCAAATATTACTATCTTCAGCATATTACTGACATTAGACATACGAATATGGAAGAGAGATGGGATTATACTTAATGCTTGCGATAAACGGAGATAACAAAATAATAAACAAACTTGTAGCCTGTAGGTATAATACCTACGACCATCTTGTTTATTAGTCTCAAGCTGTGGTCTCAAGTCTGTGCCTACGACTCTTACATAGGTACCAAATATTATGTAGTTATTATTTGATTATGTCTCTCAGTTTATATGTATTATCTATGATTATGCCATTACGAAACCTATCGAAGCAAGTTAATTCATAAAAAAAAGCTAATAATATAAATAATTACAATGGATAATCAAAAAGTTGTTTTATGGTTAGCTGAAACGGCAGATATTAGTAGTGACGATAGTGATACGAGTAGTTGGAGCGATGTATGTGCCATAAAACCAGAATCTTCAGATATCGAAAATGAAGAGGAAGATGATGATGACAGACTCTTCTTTCCTCTAATGCAATACTTGATAAGACTGAGACGAAACCGGGTGGACGATTACTTACATATTATAGATTCTTGGACAGAATCGGAGTTTAAAAACCGCTTACGACTTTCGAGAAAAACTGCTTACCGGCTTATTGGTATATAATCACTTTAAAATACAAATTCGTTACTATACTTTCAAATTAGTACAATTTAATTTATGTCTTTTCAGATGAGTTGGACAAATCTGGGTTCATAGCTTCACATAACTTTGGACTGAAACCTTTGGAACCCAAGTTATGCTTTTACATATTCTTGTCATTTATAGCAACTACTGAGGCTTTGACTCCAATTGCAGCTCGATTTGATATTTCCATATCATCAACATTTAGAGTAATACGCAGAGTTGTGGCATGGATCCTTACAAAGTTAAATGAAGCAGTGAAATGGCCCCAAGATTATAATGAAATACAATGTATTTGTGATTTATTTCATTCTAAAACAGGAATTTCAAACGTGTTGGGAGTAATTGATTGTACTCATGTAAGAATTGAGAAACCAAAAAATCCAAGAGATTACTGCAATACAAAAGGATATTTTTCTATAATTCTCCAAATTACAATAGATTCAAATTTGCGTTTTACAAATATATTTTGTGGTGAGCCGGGGTCTGCAAATAGCACCAGAGTGTTAAAGAAATCACCCCTTTACAATACAGCAATACAAAACCGAAATTCATTATTTCCACACAATACATTTTTGGTAGGACATTCAAGTTATCCATCTTTACCATGGCTTGTCCCACCTTTTAGAGAGAACAAAAGATTAACACCTGAACAGAGAGAATTTAATTCCTTACATGCTTCCACTAGAAAATTAAGTGAAAAAGCTATTAATTTACTTAAAGGGAGATTTAGAAGAATTAAACATTTTGGAATATATAGAAATACTGCTTTTATCACTGATACAGTTGCGGCTGCATGTATACTACACAATTACTGTCTCAATGAACATGACACTTTGGAAGAACTATAATAACGAGACAGAGATGCTAGTCACTTATGAAATTGTCATCATTGAAGAAAAAATATATATTTGTTGGATACAAGTACATAATAATTATATCTTCCAATTATCATAATAAGCAAATTAAAAACCAGACTGATATAATAATATAAGCTGATTGTGGAGCAGTCAATTAATAATATTCCTGTATATAAATTATAAACTGCCTATGTACAGTGTGCTTCAACGAATATCTTTAGTATAAGTTGTGTTTGGGAGTGAATAAAAGAATTGATATTAATCAATATAAATTTATGGTCCAGCCTATAGAGATCTATGTATCCACACATATATAACTTCATTTTCATTGTCTCATTAATTCCTGATCTGTAATTAGTTTCCTTAATAATGCACACTTTTCTCTTTCTATCTTAAACATTTCTTCTTGTTTCTTTTCTTTTAATTGCAGTTTCTTAAGTGCTAGTGATTGCTTAATTTCTAATTCCTTTTTCCTTAATTGTAATTCCTCTTCTCTTAATCTTAAACTTCTTTCATACCTTTCATCTCTTATTTGCTTTTGTTCCTCTTGTCTTCTTATATATTCTATCCATTGTTTATCTAATTCTGCTTTTGTTCTTCTTTCAGCCCTTAATTTTCTGAATGGGGCTGATGTTTTGTAAGGCAAATTTCTTTTATTTTTGTCTTTATCTATGTGGTCTTGAGATTGGATTACTCCTGAAGCCAGTCTATAGTCTTCACTATTATCATTATACCTTCCTAGAATTTGATGCATTTCATTAAAGTATTTGAATGACATTGCCCCCTGACCATTATCTATACAATCTTTATACTTTTTTGTTAGTGCATTTATTTTCCATCTAACTTGATCTGAAGTTACCTGTAATAATAATATAGTAATATAGGTAATTTTGAATATGCTATTTTAGTTGCAGATTGCCTGATTACTTGCTTGGAATGTGATACCTCAACATTTAAAGACTTTAACTCCTCGGCTATTGCCATCCACATTTTAGATTTCTTTTTAGGATTATCCAACATGTGTATTTTAGTTTCATACAAGCTCAGAAGCATCAAAGTAGCATTTTTTGTCCAGATTATATCTGTAATAGAAAGTGCTTGATGCATTTAAATTACATATGCAATAATTTATCAACTAAATTGTTTTTCCTACATACTTTGTTTATTGCTTTCGTTTCCCTCTATTTCTTCTTGATTTATAGCATGAGTGTGATTATATGTTGCTATTCCCATAGTGGGCTTATACGCCGCTGCTGAAAAATATATTTGAAAAATATTTGTCATCTATTTATCAAGGAAATCTATACCTAATCTTTGTTTACTCACATTGATTGTCCAGTATTGCCAAAACAGCAACATTGCTATCAATGTTTTCATCCATTCTTAGTGTTACTTGGGCGTTTTCCAACTAAGGCACACTGTAAGTCACCTGTTATTGTGTAACAGGATGCATAACATTTGTAACCTTTATTTTATATACGTAAATGAGAGTTATTATCAGTCTAATTGATAATTTGCAACCATTCTGAAATTATTTTGGGAAATAGTATCCAGTGTCTTGGACAAAAACTAGTTTGGACTTCGTGTCTTGTATTTATTGACATGACATGAAGTCTTGAAATGCCGTCCCAAACACAATGCATTTCACCCTGGTCCAGACTCATTATTGTATAGATTTTCAGCATTAAGTTAAAAAACCTTAAATCCTACAAATAGATACCTCAATACAAAATAAATATTTTAAATAATTTTCAGGAAGCTTAATAATTTCATTGTTAGATATGAAAAAATACACGTCTAAAAATATATTGTAATTGAAAATCTACGAACGCCACAAGATTTGTCATTTTTTTATATTATCTTTTCATACTTCGTTGACGTGACGTGATTTCGGTCGATTTGTGGGTTTCACAATTTGTAGCAATTTTTTGTATAAATAAATGTTATAAGTTATTGGTAGTATTAATATTTGTTGTTGTTAAGAAAATGGCTAGTTGTGGCGACTTTCTGAAAAGTCAATTTCCATTAATTGACGATGAACTCAAGAAATATGTAGAAGGTAAGTTTCCGTAAAGGTTATGACAATAATTTTTAATTTTTTAAATTATATTAATCATCAAAGTAATCCATATAGCATAATACTATGATTTAAACTAATAGTGATTTATATTTCCCTTGTAATTTTGTGGTTTGTGTTAGTAAAATTAAAATTTCAACCCTAATAATTATTAATCTTCAAGTATTTTACTTCAGTTTTCGATATTGTGTTCTCTGCTTTAAAATACTACATATTCGTTGTAAATTCAGTTAATTACTGAACCAAATGACTTATTAGTTAGTATACGATTAATTCTTTTTACACAGTCTGAATTATTGATAAGAATGAAACTAAATTGAAGCATGCTTCATAGGGCTAATTTTATTTTCCATATCCTCTATATTCTAATGCCTCGTATATAATATATAAAAAAAATCGTAAATAATTAATCCCTGTAAAATAAAGATATTATGGAATATAACCAGTGTCTTTTCCTAAGGTGTGGCATTAATCATAAGCAGCTTGAAATTGGCAATATTTTGAACTGTAGATTTCAATGTAAGAGTTTAAAGCAGTACTAAATTATGAATTAATTAGCAATATTGCTTCAGTTACCGTAGTACATTAATATAATTAATGGATTAATACAAATCTTTACTTAAAAAAAATTATCTATATCTGTCTAATATGCTAGAAATTAATTCTAAAGCTAATAATATTCAATTTTACATTTGCAGATATCTTAGATAATAGTGCTGGTGAATTTGAAGATACTGAAGAAGTATATGAGGCTGTCGGTGAAGTGCTGCAGGGGATTTCAGAGAAATCTGAAAAAGATATAAGGTTATTGTAATACAAATATGTAGCACATGCCTTCTAGATGCTGTTTTCAATCAATACCTTTTTTACACAATCAATTATATGCTATAATTCAAAACATTTTTTAATAGTTAATATTAAAGCTTATGTTTTATTACTCTAGATTCACAAATATACAATCATAAATGCTAAATAACTTACCAAACTGAAGCATTATTTTTTCACAACATATTTTATAATTATTGCAAGATAAAATACTATACATACATACATAAACTCACGCCATTATCCCAGGAAAGGGAGGCAGAGGCGCCACCAGGACACCCAAAATGCTATTATTGGCTCATAAGTAAAAGGTCATTCAAAAATATAAATTTCTCATTTAATAGCTTTACACAAAATCTTTTGAATGGTTAACAGCTAATACTATTAATGTTTCAAGATGAGCTATTGAATGAAAAGCAAAAAAAATCCCTTTGTGGCAGGAACTGTTGATTTACTTTATTTAATTTACTTCCTATTTAATGTTCAATCTTGTTGTATTTTTTTTAAATTACAATATAATGTTTTGTGATAACATTAAATCTTTTATTTTCAATGTGTATTAATTGTTTAAAGTTGTTGTTAACAGGGAAATATGTGAGAAGCTCTTACATATGATGCAGCCAGACAAAACATCCAACAGTAATGGACCTACAAAAGTTTTGGATGCACCAATACATCTCGCCTCTATGACCACACCTCTCGCCGAAACTGATGATCTCAAAAGTATATGGCTGCAGACTAGAGATGATACTTTGGTCAGTTTTTTTTAACAATAAATTTATTTTTTATTAATTTAACTTGCTAAATAAATAAATACACCCAAAAGTCATATACATAGTGCTGACCCCATATTAAGATCAATTAAGTCTTGTGTCATGGCTATCAGAAGCTACAAGAGACTTCGGTCTCACAAACACCCAGACCCAAGACAAATACTTGTGGGCCTCACAAATATTTGTATTGGTGAGGGGATCAAACCCGCGGCCTCTAGTTTCTTAGCCAGCGTCTAACCAACTGCGCCACAGAGGCTGTCAAATGCTTTCTATCACCATTTTTATAAATGCTTATATCAAAGTTGGAAACATTTAGCTATGAGACATTAATTTATTTCACTTGTATTTGACTGCCAATTTAATATCCAAAAAATATTTCAAACATGTATAGAAGCAACATTTGGAAATAATTATAATCTTTTTTAGAAAGTAGATGCTAAGAAATTAGAGAAGGCTGAAGCAAAGTTACAACAGAAACAGCAGAAACAGAAGGACGCAAAGGTTCCAGTGGCAGCACCCGTATTACAAACTGCCACTGCATCACAGGTCACCTCAAAGAAAGACAACAAGCTTGAAGCTAAGGGAACTAACAGGACACAAGATATACGAATAGAAAACTTTGATATTGCATATGGAGATAGGTTAGTTTTAACTGCTTGCAAAAGTTCACAAGATGGTATTACATTCTGTGGTATTACTCTACTATTTTCCTATATGATTATTTAATATTATTTCAGAGTATTATTACAAGGCGCTGACTTAATATTAGCATTTGGGAGGCGGTATGGTTTGGTTGGTCGGAATGGTCTGGGCAAAACAACATTACTCAGAATGATAGCCAGTAAGCAGTTGAAGATACCCTCTCATATTTCTATACTGCATGTAGAGCAAGAAGTTGTTGGCGATGATACATTAGCCCTGCAGAGCGTTTTAGAATGTGATACAGTCAGAGAGAATCTCTTGAAGCGGGAGAAAGAAATTACAACTATTATCAACAATGGGTAAGGTATTTTTAATTTTTATCAGTCCTGGTTGTTTACTGAATCTTAATTTGTTGGTCAGCTGCATTTTTGATTGATGATTTGAGAAGGTTCATTTCTCGCAGATAGGCTTTGTAATAATTATAACCTATGTGTACAACATTTGGGATCATTGAAGGCCTGTATGAGGGCCTCGAATGTAATGTAATTTCCTTATAAAAGTTTTTGAAGTAAGCTTTTCAAATCATTTGATAATATTATATTCAGCCTACAGGTGTGACATTTTTTGTTACAAAGTAGTATAAACATACACCATATTTGTAGAATACAGTATTATACCTAAATAAAATGAAGAGTAGTTTTCGATTATAAGCTTATAAAACGGTTATTTCAATGTTTCAAGTTACGATTTCTAAGCAGAGCCTTTTTCCTGTTTATCATATTAACCTCACGAATAAATTAATATTGCAATGTGGTACTTGTTCATATAAATGCAATGTGGAAGACCTTGGAACATTGTCAATACGCTTGTAGGGAACTGCTAGACATTTTTTAATCAGTATAGCTATTATATGTAGCTATATTATTAGGTACGATTTATTTATTTATGAAAAAAGCTGGTGTTTGATTCTCAATCAATTTTCAACCATTTCCAATGTATATAATTAAGGTTTTAAAAAATATAGACCTTCCATATGTCTAAGAGGGGTTTATTATTTAAGAGGGGTTCAATTGTTTTTTTTGTACCGATGAGAATGCATGAAGAGCTTGATGAAAGTGAACGAAGCGAGAGTAGTATGTCAGGATCGAGAAAGGTGGAGATCCATCGTTTTTGCCTACCCCTACGGGATACGGGCGTGACGTTTATTTGTATTTTCAGGTCAACAGACCCGAATCTATCAACAGAGTTGAGTGAAATCTACGTGCAGTTAGAGAACATCGAGGCGGACAAGGCCCCGGCGCGCGCGTCCGTGATACTGAGCGGCCTGGGCTTCACGCCGCAGATGCAGGGCCGCGCCACCAAGACCTTCTCCGGAGGCTGGAGGATGAGGCTCGCACTGGCCAGGGCGCTGTTCTCCAAGTCTGTATTGTTTTCTTTTGTTTTAATATTAATCAATGGATCAATGCTTTACATAAAGCAAGTTGAAATAATTTTCTATAAATATTTAAGCCCTAAATATGGGAGTATAAAAACTAAAGGTAATTATGCATCTTACCAGTTTTTAAAGACGTATTTTTGTATTTGGAGTTATGATCTGCTCTAATCATTACATATTTCGAATACATGTATTTAAATCACATATTTTCTCCATTGAAAACATCGAGTGTATTGTGTCTTTGGAATCGATAGTGAGACCATCATTTGAAAAGAAAATAATAACTGAAATGTTTATTTTCCATAATAATTTAGTATTTATAACAAAAGATACCTATAATAGGTACGCTAGTTGCATTAATTTCGGTAATTGTTTATATTGAAAAGTTACGTTTTGCATAATCGTAATAAGGAAGATTTTCCAAAGACAAAAGGAGTATCGCCACCGCACTATTAAAAATATTAATATCTCACTAATTTTACAACCAAATTATCGAATTTTTATAAGCGATCTTTTTCTGGAATCATTAAATACAGCTAAAAATCAAACCTTGGACACCTTTCTATTATGAAGTGGTTAAATTAATTCTATTTTCCGCAGACCGGACCTGCTGTTACTCGACGAGCCCACGAACATGTTGGACATAAAGGCCATCATCTGGT
Source organism: Deilephila elpenor (assembly GCA_949752805.1). Taxonomy (NCBI): domain Eukaryota; kingdom Metazoa; phylum Arthropoda; class Insecta; order Lepidoptera; family Sphingidae; genus Deilephila; species Deilephila elpenor. Next base: position 11,386,804 of record OX457099.1, read on the forward strand.
TAGAGAACTACTTGCAGAACTGGCCCACCACACTATTGGTGGTGTCCCACGACCGCAACTTCCTCGACACTGTACCTACTGACATCATGCATTTACACACACAAAGGATAGACACGTATAGGTAAGAACATGTTGTGTACATTTATTATGTCATCAACGACTAAGCTATATTAATTGTGATATGAATATTTTAATGGCATCGCATTGTTCTATAACTGAGCTAACCTGTTTCGATACTTGTTATGTATTCAATAGGACTTATTCAGAAAATGTAGTAGAATTGTTCTAAATAAAATTCGACAATTATTCTAAATAAAATTTATATAGTGGATAACAATTAATTTTCTGAGAATTTTACTCTTAAAAGGAGAGACTGAGATTGCTGTGAACCCAATTTGATGTTTGCAAGTTTGTCTGGCTAGAAGAGGGCAGGAAGGCCGTCGGACGTCGATACTGGCTTCCTCATGTAACCCAAGAAAATTGACATAAAATATGATGTAAACCAGACGGACAGAGTAACGACCCGACGATATTATCCTGGTGATTCAAGCGCAGCGAAAAACAGACCGATGCCAGCAAGACGTCGCCATTTATTGTTTCGCCCTTCCTCTTCCTATGATATTATCGACAGTATGTTATGAATGTATGCTTGAATGAATGAATACGTGGATGTGTTACAGAGGCAACTACGAGCAGTTCCACAAGACGAAGAGCGAGAAGCTGAAGAACCAGCAGCGCGAGTGGGACGCGCAGCAGCAGCACCGCGCGCACACGCAGGAGTTCATCGACCGCTTCCGATACAACGCCAACCGCGCCGCCTCCGTGCAGAGCAAGATCAAGATGCTCGACAAACTGTACGTCACTAACACGTCTCATTCCATCCCATCGCAGTTCCTTTCCATTGGGTAATACGCTATCCTATCAGTAGGCCAATTCACGTCATTAAATAAGTTCAGTTGCAGTGCAGTTGCAGTTAAGTTTCGATCAAAACAGCCCTTTTTGTATTCTCGTAATTTAGACAAAAAAAGTGCGTGGTGGCCTGTTGGTAACGGACCAGACGCGGCTGCCTACATGTTCACGGTGGTCGCGGGTTCAAATCCCAGGGCACACCTCTGACTTTTCGGAGTTATGTGTGTATTGATAGTCAATCACCACGCACTTTAACGGTGAAGGAAAACATTGTGAGGAAACCTGCATACCGTAGCGATTTTAAAGAATTTCTACGGTATGTAAGTCCGCCAACCCGCACTAGGCCAGCGTGGTGGACTATATGGCCTAACCACTCTCAATCGATTCTCTCGACTGTAGAGTAGGCCCGGGCCCTGCAGTGGGACGTATATGGGCTGATATAGATAGATAGAATTTAGACAACCGCTGTCAGATACGCTCGCGTCAAGTTCGCGTCACGCGAGCGCTTTAGCGTATTCTACGGCTGCGCATTATAAACATGCGTGATTCAGATCGCAACTTGATTGGTATTTACCTATTCATTTGACGTCTCCAACGACAGTTTAGTCCGACCAACGTGCAGCACATGCGCAGTTTATGCATATCTTACGCGCAGCTAAATAATTACAAGAATACCATTTTGACGTACGTACCATTAAGACGTAAACCTAATCGAAACTGCATCGAAACTTGATCGGCGCGTCAATAAATTACGTGAATTAGCCTACAGGTCCCGTCCAACCCCATTTCATCTGTGTCAATTTTTATACATTTTGGATAATTTAACTTACGACTTCAAAACTTCTTGCCTACACCACGTCAACTCAAGATTGCCCGTTTATGTTTACATTTGACTTGGAAGCAAATCCAAGACTATAACACATTTGCTTAAATTAAGTTGAGCAATGGACTCTTTCATTAGTTTTCGGTCATTTTAAATATGTACCTATAATCTATATGTACCGTTGTTTGTAACTTTGTACCTCTGTTAAAATATTGATTATTGAATATATTTATTATAACTTTACAGGCCAGAACTAAAACCGGTAGAAAAAGAAGTGGAAGTTATTTTACGGTTCCCCGAGACAGAACCGCTATCGCCGCCTATATTGCAGTTAAATGAAGTGGGCTTCTACTATTCCAAGGACAAAGTTATTTTTACAAATGTCAACCTGGGAGCCACGTTAGAATCTAGGATATGTATTGTGAGTATAATTGATTTTCAATTTCTTTTATAAGGCCTGAATGAAGGAAACATGATACCTTTACTCTATTCAACCACAGAAAGTCGATAACCTCCCTGAACCTGATACTACATACATCATACAGAACAGCCTCCGTGGCGCAGTTGGTTAGACGCCGGCTGTGAAACTTAAGGCCGCGGGTTCGATCCCCAAAGTGCGACAAATATGTATGTGTGATCCACAGATATTTGTTTCGGGTTTGGGTGTTTGTGAGACGGAAACGCCTCTCCTAGCTACTAATACCCATGACACAAGACTCGGTTTTAGTGTGGGGTCAAGTATGTGACTGTTGGGTGTGTATTTTATGCTCTGTAAAATAATATTGAAATGAAAATAGTGTCTCAGATGTGATTGAAATGTTTAATAATAGTTGAGTGGTCAATTTGAGCATGGGAAAATGTAAACAATAGTTGGTGGACATTGAAAAATGTCATTTATTATAATAGCTCTTATTAATTTTTGTAGCACGCTACTGAAGCAATAAACTGTGGACTGAAATAATTAAATACGTAAGAAAAATCGAGTGTCAGTCGCTAATGTCTGCATATAATTTTAATTATTGCAAACAATATGATCCTAGTTATTGTTAAATGCTTAAGAAAAATAGACTGCCAGTTGCAATTTTTTTATTGAATATTAAATGATGATTAAATAATACAAACAATAGAATTCTATAAATTATTGCAGTTTAAATATTTATATGATTTATAAGCATATTTCATTGTATGAAGTTCTTTTCATAATTTAATTGGTAGACCACATTTCGAATAAAAAAATATTTTTTTCATGCCTTCATAAAAATATAATAATTTTGTCATATTATTTATTTTCAAATAGTTAAATTCTTAAACATTGATATTACATTGATTTGATTGTACATTGATTTGTTAATTGGTTTTCAAAAACGGATTCTTGACTAGGTTCCCACATTTAAAAATTGTTTGTAGATAATTTACTTAAAAAAAAAATGTACAGGTGGGTGACAACGGCGCGGGTAAGACAACGCTGCTAAAGATAATAATGGGTATATTGTCCCCGACGAGTGGTATCCGCAGCGTGCACCGAGGACTCAAGTTCGGATACTTCTCACAGCATCACGTCGACCAACTCGAGATGAATGTTAACTCGGTTGAACTGCTACAGAGGAGCTATCCAGGTAAGTGTTGTGTTTGTTAGTTGATGATAGGGGGAAAACAGTCGCTTAATTATTCATGTAGACATTATGGATGTCAAAATATTTTGCAATAATTGCACAAATAAATAATCTGTATTTTGACATCTATATTTACTTATGTATGGTTGATATGTTCTTCTATATTGACAAACAACAAAAAATAACCTTAAGAGATTTCGAGCAATCCCTTAGTTGATTAAATTAAGTTTACTTCCATTATAACTGTCAATTGTTTGTGTGCATTACCGGTATTTATTTTAAGTCTGGGTGTTTGTGAGGTCAAAGTCTCTCGTAGTTTCTGATATCCACGACACAGGACTCGATCTTACTATGGGGTCAAGACTTTGTGATTTGTGGATGTATTTATTTTATTCCTTTCCCAGGCAAGAGCATAGAGGAGTACAGGCGGCAGCTGGGCAGTTTCGGCGTGAGCGGGGACCTGGCGCTGCAGACCATCGCGAGTCTGTCCGGGGGACAGAAGTCTCGCGTGGCGTTCGCGCGCATGTGCATGGGCGCGCCCAACTTCCTCGTGCTCGACGAACCCACCAACCACCTCGACATCGAGACCATCGAGGCCTTGGGCAAGGCCATTAACAAATATACCGTAATTGTCATTCATATTTTTATATTATAGGGCATCGTATGGCCATATTATCGTATGGGTAAACGAGCATACGGTGATGGTCAGAGATCACCACCCATGAATATTTGCAACACCATAAGGCATGTTAATTTGCTTAGGTCTGGTTATATCGCGTAACTATGGCGATAATTTTATAAAGTAAAGGATAAAGGTACTTGATGTAAAATGAAACTGAATGTAGGTTGCAGAAAGTAGCTAGAAGAAAGGGGGCTATTAACGAAAACTGATATTAAATATATCGTGCGATTTCGCGTGTTTGAAGTCTAGATACTTCTAGTGCCTTCGTTTTTATTCATATCCATTGTTAATCGCTTTAACAGTCTTGCATAGAATATATTCATCGTAGTAAAAACGAAGTCATTTGGTGAATATTTTAATTCGAAGAATCGCGCGATAAATCGAATATCGTTTTGCATACTAGTTCCTCGGGTTGCATTCCAATATGTCTTGTCTTTTGTGGAAATGCTTGGGGTGGCCTATCATGAGTAGCAATGAACTTCTTGTGGCTGAAGTAGAAGATGATTAAATATTTATTATGCAAATTCGTGACTCAATGTCATCATGATGCAAAACCAGGATGCATGATGTTTTTCATGGATGTACATATAAAACTGCATTGTGTATAGACTATAGACAAATAGTGTAAATAGAAAGTGTTTATTTTGATGATTTCGTTATGTTAACTATCTTGTATATGAAGCTACTTGTGTGTTGTGTATGTATGAAGCGTGCGTGTGTGGCAGGGCGGCGTGATCCTGGTGTCGCACGACGAGCGGCTGATCCGCATGGTGTGCCGCGAGCTGTGGGTGTGCGGCGCGGGCTGCGTCGCCAGCATCGAAGGCGGCTTCGACGAGTACCGCAACATCGTGCAGCGAGAACTCGAAGCGCAGAACAACAAGTAGACTCCACACGCCACCCCGTACTATACCAATTGTGTAAAAAGTAAACTAAATTATACCCTTGTAATATACTCGTGTTTCATTATTTATTTTATTATTATGGGGAGAAATGAAAAACTTGTCTCAATACCAATGCAAATTTTTATTTTATACCTCTGACCTCTCTTTCTCTCCGTCTGCATTAAATACTTCAGTACAATTCCTTACAGAACCGTGAGTACTCGAAATCATCGATGGCAATTAAAAAAATATAATTAACTTAAAAATGCATATTTACAAATCAAAATTCAAATACATAATATACAATTAAAATAATGACTAAAATAGAAACTGAACAGAGTTAAGTGTTAAAACTCTCGGTTATCAACCTCAAACTCGAGTTCATGCAAATAGTACATGACTAATGACATTGAGACGTACGCAGGTGCTCTGGTTTCAATAAATGCATATTTATTTTGTATAGACATTTAAAATGGGAATCTATTCGTATCGGAGGGTAGGTATGACAAAAAATGTATTTCGGTCTATTTTCGATGTGACGCTGGTATGGTAATCATACCGGCCTGACTTATGGCAAATTTGTGATAGTGAACGTAGATGGATACAGATGAAAAGTTACACTATAGCAGATCACAAATACTCCTAAACTATAGTTAATGTCCAGTTGGCAAAGGACAAATGGCGGTTGGGTCTCTTGACTCTTACTGCGAGCAAGAGGGGTCGACAAGTTAAAATTATTACTGATGTTTTTTGCGCCTGGTTTTTGTTTTGTCGGCGTTCCTCAGTACTTCTGCGTAAGAAAGCTCTAGCTTTCTTAATTTGTGTATTTCCTGTGAGGCAGTGCTCTGTTTGATGTCCCACGAGTCGGTCTCGGGATTCCAGCCTTGGTAGATCTTGCCGGTCCTGCCACTAGCGCTCGGTGTGGGCGAGTTCAAGTTCCTGTTGTAGAACTGAAGGGTCGCTCCGTTCCATTCACTCTCTGCCGTTCTCACTAGTGGACTGGCCTCGATTGGTCTGTATTCTCGCCTCTTTTTGTTCGATGACTTTTGGTATGTGACCTTCGGCGGCGACGGGAATACTGGAGAATCAGCGCCTTGACGTTCTTGGCTTTGTTTGCGGTTGCGATGTCTGGACTTCTTTCTAGTTGCCGCTATGTACTCCAGCGGTTGGCGGACTAGTGGCGTGAGGACACGATCTTTGTCCTTATCCTTGTCTTTATCGTTGTCTTTCTCATTATCTTTCGCCTTTTCTTGCTCCTTGGGTTTTTCTGCATCGAGTTCCAATGGTTTTTTTGCTTTTTCTTTCTTGTTGGAGTAATCCTTCTTCACAGGTGTCTCGGGAGCAGGCGCAGCTTTTTCAACTTCCTTTAATGTTGGTGTTTCTGGGGTGGTAATATCGGAAACTGGAATAGATTGTTCAGACATCACAGATGAGAAAACACTCTGAGTGTCATCCGTGAAATTGCCCGGGGGCTCTTCTGTCGCGGGTGTGACTGGTGGTACTTTGCCGGCTGTGGTGTCATCGAGCAGAGGCAGTTGTTCTCCTTCATCTTTATTCTCAGCAGCTTTCTTGAGTATGGTGAAGATTTCCTTAAACAGTTCTCGATATTCAGGCCTGTTCCGGAATCGACTATCCATAGGACTAACATCATCATAAATGCTGAAACGATAGTCCTCCCCATCAGCAATAGTGCACAAGAAGGAGCCGGGTCGTTCGCGCTCCGTTTGTGTGGCTTTGTTGCTGGTCTCATCTGAGAAACCTGAGCTGGATGTTTCGGCTTCCGAAAAGTCTGGCGTCTGTATAATCTTCTTACGGGATGTAGCTTCGATTTTCTTTTGTGGCTTGTCACCTTTCTGGGCATCCTCACCGTGGCCGCTTTCTTCATCAGTGTCTTTAACACTGAACTGACTGTAGTCGCCCGAAGTTTGCAGTTCGTCCTGCAGCGACAAAAGACCGGACTGGTTTTGCGTGTTGGATGAAGCATTTTCTTTATTCTTTCTGACGTTCTTCACTTGTGAGAGCTGCACTTCGAGAAGAGCTTCATACTTCTCCACCAGCTCTCTGTACGGGTTTGCGTGGCCATCTTCTTTATTTGCCCATATACCCTGCAGTAGTTTCTCCTTGGCATTCTGTAATGGAAATATAAGTATAGTGTCACTCTTGCTGCATTAACGTAACATTAGTACATGTGATTGTTACAGACAGTGAGACATTGGTTACTCTGTGATTACTAAAACATGATGTTATCCTTATGCGCTTTAAATTGATGGGTAGAATTGGTAGTTACTGAAGAAACGATGCCAGTTAAGTTTCTAAGTGAAGATAATAATTAAGAATCAAATTGTTTGTTGATAATGTTTTTGTACGATGAATGAATAAGAAAATTATGACAACCTATGTAAATGTTTTAGTCAAAAATACACCCATTACGCCACAATACTTAGCACGTAAAACAACAGATTCCACCTGCTTAAGTATTAGACAAACGCAGAAAGCACGAACAATAATTATTTTGAAACGAAATGTTCAACAGATAGTGATATCACAACTAAATTAGTATTAACAGAACCCACAATCCATATTCGTCGAATCAGTACTGTTATTTATGAAATCATGCAGGTGCTGATATAATAACTCATAATATGAAACAATAACATCGTCCACCGCCACCTGTCACCACTGTTTAGCGTGCGTTATACGCGTTTAGTGTATAGTGTCGCTGATGGACGTACCTTCCACTACATACGATACATCCAAAGAAAACTACTGCAAATGCGCTTCATAATGCATATGCAAAGCGTGATCAACAACATCAGGGGCACTTGGAAAAGCTTTGTCGCCTAGAAACGAGCGAAACGTTCATATGAGAAATAACATTTCGTTGAGGAATCCTGACGCCGTGTTATATTTATGCATGATAGAGGAAGTGTGAAAGTGGCACATGATTGGTTTGCACAATCACAACCCGAGATCGGACGGAATAGAACAGGAAAACATTTAAATAAATTACAATAGTTAGTTTAGCAAATGTTAATAACGTTAGTCACGCTGCAATGTTATAACCTAAACTTGTGAGTTAGTTGGGGGTGGGAAATGTTTTTATAGAATAAAGGAAAATAGGGAAATTCATACTTCATTCATTCGGAATTCATTTTCATTAATTAGTTCTTTATCATTACTTGACATTTATAATTATAAATCTGTGATTTTTGTTGCAACGGAGTAAAACATAAGCATAGTCATTTCGAGAATGTTAATGGAAATATTATAGTATTTATACATAAGAAAAGCAACTGTTGTAGAGTATTAGATGCATTCATTCATGCATGCAAACTGAGGATACTTACGTCGAATTTAATCAATTTACTGTTGACGTGGTCTTCTCGAGGACTGTCTTGGCCAGAAGGAGGGAGGATTAGCGAGCTGATTGCACTTCTGTCGTCATCGTCTCCGTCTAGCATGGACGACATATCATCACGCTCCACGCCTCGCAGACAACGAATGCATAACTGGCCTTGTCTGGAAGCACAATAATTGTCGGGTCACAAATGTATGTATGTACCTGCTAAAATACTTGTAGATAAAAAAAAAATATTCAGCATAAAATAAAATTTTATTTGGGATTAAACTTAAATTTGTCATAAGATGCTATTATATAAATTATGGGATTAACAACACAACCTATCAAAGAATCATTATAATCAATTCGTTCGTAAGTGAGTACTTATTGCCTTTAATAAATATTTCTCACCTAACTTCCTCAAGAATGGAGAACTCTTCCTGCATGGATTTAGGCTCGTCATCTCTCTGATGCCAATTTCTTAACTGTTCCTGTAACCTGTTGTTCTCTTGAACCATTGAAGCCAATTGCTCTTCCAGTTCGGTAACTCGCCTTTGTTCTTGAGCGAAAGACACCTTACTCTCTCTGAGTTCATCGCTTAGTCTTAATAAATCCTCATCCTCTTTAGTCAGTTCTGGAAGAGGTGCTACCGTTTTCGGTGTACTATTTACTTCAGGTTTCTTGCAATTAAGTTTAATTTCCACCGCTGTCTTTTCTTTTTCTTTGGGTTTTTCGCTTTCAGGTTTCCGCTCCGCCCTTCGCCTGTATATTTCTAGTTGGGCGTTCAGATCATCAACAGTCTTTTGAAGTTCCTCGCATTTGCTCTCCAGCGTCTCAATGTTCGAGCACAACCTAGGAATTGAAAATTACTTTGTAATTATCTACATTTAATACCTACTCTTGTTTAAGAAATGATCGATTTTAGGTAATCTAATTTGAAATCATAAGGATTCTATAAACTCAGCTGTAATACCTTATACATTTTTGTACAGGTAAAAACCGCAAAAAGTTACTAAGATGGTCATAATAATTAATATCCGCAAACTCGTATGGTTTGAAAATTATAAATGATTATTTCGTACAAAAAACTTATAGTAGGTACTTTTATCTGTATAAGTATAATATACTTCTTCTTTCCCTAGTCACAAACCTATTGCAATTTTAGGTATAAAAGGTTTCATGGCCTTTGTAGGTACACCTACATAATGGTTAACCATATAGCGATGGTTAACCTAACGTACTAGTAAGTCTAAATAACTGTCCTTGCAAACTGGAAACAACTTTACTAAACGAATCGCAACGTACTACGAGCTACTGAAGAACTCGAAATTATGCGATTCACTTCATTTACCGTGGTTGCTCACAATCCTAGATCTATAAGTGAATAATTGTAGTTTTTACACTCTATGAATCGCCTAATAATACTAATAGGTCATTTTACATAAATAAGAATAATAAAAAGCTTTAAGCACACGATGGCAATATAATGAGCTTGAGTTTAGTTATTTTTTTATGACGTGCTAAGATTAGCAGAGTAGTACGTGTTCTAATATAATATACTCACGTCTTAATGTGTTTCTTGTCTCCTGCATGGTCGACAGCTAGTCTGTGGTTGGCACGCTCTAACTCCTGGATACTGACTTCGAGTTGTTCATAGATTCTCAGCCTCGAGTCATTCACCTCCCTCAACGCAACTGTTTGTTTTGTTAAGTACTGAAACAAATAGTTTCTCGTCAAACACATTTTTTCTTTAATGAGTAATTTAGAAACCAATTAAAAAATGGCTATGCTTTTAATTTGTGACGAAATACTTATTCATACTTGTTCGCGATCATCTAACAGTTTTTCAACAAAAGCTACCAAGAGGTCTATGAACTGTACTCACTTCGATTTCTTGAGTTTGATCCTCGATTATGTTTTGGTGTTGGCGAAGAGCCGTTTCCAGTTCTTTGTTCCTTTCGAGTAATGTCTTCCCGAGTTCCGCTGCTAACTGCAAATCTGTAAATAAAATTATACTGTTGTAAATATTTTCAAACAAACTTGATTGTAAGCAACAAATTTCTAGTCAAGGTGATGACACCAATGTTAGTCTTTTTTTGTCTTGTATTTGTGCTGTGGCCAATTACGATGGTGGAGCTTAAATTCAAGCGATTATTTCGCCGAAATTTAATGGCTGTTTTACTGACAGTTGACCGCATTGCGGATTGCGATAGTCACACGTAGTCGAGGAACAGGTAATTGACCACTTGCCGGTGCATTGCATTGTCTGGTAGTTTCAAACTAAGAACGCAAGTAGACATAAGTAAGTGATCATTGCTGGCTAAGTTGGTCTTTTGTCAATTGTTAATGCAAGTCGAAGAGCAAAGCACACCGCCTATACGATAGTTTCGTGAAAGGCATAACCTTGCAGTGAGAACAAAACGTTAATATATAGCTTAGGTTTTAAATTGAGGTCAATGAATAGGAATATTCGGTACGCACGTTGAAAGTTGACGGTTGAAAATTAGAGAAACTGATTTATGACCAGAAAGAAAAGAGGTGGTAGTAAAGGTTAAACAATTGTATGATATGAAGAGCGTTGACTTTTAAAATTATAGTCGATGGAATAAAATATGATTATACGCGGCCATGTTCCGGTTTCACCGAATAACATTACTGATGATTCATCTATTGATCCTCTACAAGAACTTGTGTACGAAACTTTAAACGATACATAATTATAAAGAACTGGTTGGAACTTCGCGCTCCAAAAATTGTTATGAATGGTACTAATAACTACATAAGTGTAATAAAGCAGTTCTTAAGGCTGTTATAATAAATACCACATTTGAGTAGGAAGGAGTTATATTACTAACATTCTTTGCATATTACTTGTTTGTTAATTGTGATTTGCATCATATTTTGTACGTAGTTACAAGGATGTCGATCATTAGGTTCATATCATGTTACAAGGGCTTCTTTTGATATCCATTGAGACTTGAATGATCATATATTTGAAAAAAATCCTATTTACATATTTTAACTTCCCGACGTTTCGAATCCTATTTCTTAAGCGTTTTGCCCCTAAAGAGAGAATGCTTTTTACGAAACGCGGTTTTCCTAACACATCAAGTCTTGCCGACAAAACCAGACCGGTTCCTTGATGCGTGAATATGTTTGATAATTTAAGTAATAGTCAGTTAGCACGTAAGAAAACCTTGTGAAGTTGCCAACAGCCGGCATGCGAAGGCTCGCTTATGATATTTATCTTTAAATTCATAACTAGCGGTAGCCGGTACCTATACAAGAACTTAAAACGACGTTTATTGTGTATTTGGAGTTAATTTAATTGGTTGAGCATTAATACAACTTTATACAACTTAATTAAAACATAAAACCCATTTTGGATGTAAACCGACATATTTACCCCATTTAGTCACGCTAATGCTTACGAAATTTACATATTATGTAATGACCACTGTGAAGCAAATAAAATTAATAAAACCAAATAAAGATATCTACCTATGTCTCTTTCCGATTTGTTTATCGTTAATTATATTATGACATTTGTGATGTTATAATATAATTGACGACAAACAATCTAAAAGGTTTTTAAGTAGTTATTGGCTTCATTTCGTCATGAAATATAATAAGTTGTCTAGTAACTGAGAACACAAAGTTTGGCCAAAGTAGAAGAGACTATGCAAGAAGACCCAGGAAAATAGACGCACAAAAAGGAAAATATATGAAACCTTGTAGTAAAAAGCTTACCCAGTGTTGGTGGTAAGATTTACTTATGTTTATAACATTAACAAATCAAATTAATATATCAAATAAGTAGGTACGTACGTGAAAAGCCGCTATGACTTGCCTGAAAAAAAAACTGCAATAACGATGTTATCGCAACTAACTTTATAACTAAGTATAGATCTCTATGCGTGGTAGATTTGAGTTGTTTTTTCAGTATTTTTTGTTCCAATGTTTAACCTCGTGTTCTGAAGCAGTGTTTTGCTGTGTTAATTTGCTACGCTAAGTTTAACTATTGCAAGTCAGTAACCCATAAGTATACTTACTTCTTGGATAAAAATAACTTTACAACTACATAATATGTTATGAATTATTCGGCATATAAGACATTCGAATGTCTTATATGTAGTAATCGTATTACGTTGGGGCCAGTGGTTATAAAATATTGATAAAAGCACCTTATCATCTAATTCTAAAGTAAATTAATTTCTACGAATTAGTTCCATGCTTTACTAAAAGATTATTTAAATACAATAGACAAATGAACAATCTAAGTACACACTCTCACCAGATTTCTAATATACCTAATGCGAAACTTTCTCGCGCGATCATATTCAGATCACTATGGCTGATCTAATGATTTGTTCTTTCTAAGAGAAAATCATTACCCGAATGCCCGAGATACCTTGTTATCACTACTTTAATGTGATTTACGATAAACCTCTGCCTGTTACTTTTACTATGTAATGATGCCGACATAATCGCTGGGTCATTGTTTTCTTTAAGGACAACTAATAAAATGAGTCGAAATTCTTTTAAAAAAATGCTAACGTTTATAAAAGCATTCTTATAATCACGTAAAATGTTTTCATAATTTATAGTTACGTCGTTAAGAAATTAGCCTTAAGTAATGGAAACTGCAATAAAACTAGTTTTTTTTAGACATTATACGTACATTTAACTAGCGAAGCGGTTCATGAATGATAGATACTTATAAATAAGTACTTATTATCTAATCAATACAGTTAACACGCTTTTCGCTTGATTGTATACCCACCAAACGGTTAGTCGATTAACATTCCTATAGATAATAAATATAACAACAACTAAATTAAATTAAAAAACAGTGCTATTAATAACTACCTACTGATAACCGTTTATTTTATGGACAATAGAAATCATGCTGAATATTCTTGCATTAATCATCATTGATTACTTCACATTACCTACAAAACGACACAACAATTGTTGCGTGTTAATTGTAGCTAAAAGAAGTTAATAGCTTCATTTAATAGACAATTGAATGATCTATTATAAGCATAACAATTGGTTGTGCATTAAAGAGTTTCCACACTATAACCTATGACCTGCCCCTTTCAAACTACTGTAAGACTCGACAGAACTACTAAACGTATAGTGCAGCCGCAGACGGCAGATGTGATATTAAAATGTACTTTGTCATCATTTAACGCGTTTCCTAATTTGTAACCGCGTCTGGTTTGCTAAAGTAGGTCGCAGAACATTGTTTCGGCATTACGAGAGTACGCTGGTACCTACATTTCTGGGACACTGGTTGATGGCGCCGTTGTTTTAAGAGACGTATGTAAGTAAGTGTCCGAGTAACCTATTGTATATCTTCCCATGATGATTTGCTGTTGGAAAAAAATGTTTTAGTCTTTGTTTCTCCATCATTGACACTCTTGCTACAGTGGTCGTGGCCATCTTTTCACGTGGTGGCTCGTTTTAGGTTGCACAAATGCCTAGCCGTCAGCTAAAATTACGATAACTTTAAATTTCTTTAGCTACGTTTTCCAGTAATCGAAACTTGAGCTCCCTAGTCCCTACCTTATATACACATTATTGAAGTAAAAATTAACTGTCGAATCATGTTTAGCTTTCAATCACGATTGAGGACAATCAATGTCAGTCTCAAACGTGATGTGGTATTATCTGAAACTACGTGACGAACAATATAAGTGCATTGTTGTATTACAGAGAAAGTGCATTTGCGATTCACACACTGATAAACTTGAACGGTTGATAAACGTGCAGATAGACTGAAGTGTTGAGCAAGGAGAAATAATTTAAAGATAATTTGACAGCCACCGTGGCGCCGCTGGTTAAAAATCTGATTATGAAATGAACTGCCACTGATTCGTTTCTCGAACCGAATAAACTTTTGTGTGATCCACAAAAATTGAAAGCGTGGCGGGTCTGAGTATTTTGAGAACAAAGACTCTTTCGTTGTTTCTAAAACTTAGGACACAGGGCTTGGTATTTTGCTGTTGGCGCTAAAGAAAAAATATTCTACAAAGTAAAAATAACATTTTTACTACATACCTAAATATAATTTAAAGTCGAAAAGTTTTAAAGAAGACTGCCTCGGTAGCGTAGTTGTACTACGTTACGACTACAAAGCTGAGGTCTCAGGTTCGAATCTTGGATCGGGCAAAGTCATATAGGGTTTTTATATTCATTATCAGCCCGGACTCAGGAATTTGTGCCCGATATGGCGATAAGCTCGCCCCTTATCACATCATGAGACAGAATTTAATTTTTGTGGAGTTTTTCATATTTTCAACATATTTCTTCTACATTACAAAGCATCTTAGGTTTGTATATTTGTAAATTTCACATCATAATTCCCTAACAGTCTTAATTTCCACATCAGTATCGAAATGAATATGAATAGAACTCGATATTAGGCAACTTGCATTCATTTTTACACCTCACGTAGATAAGCATCGAATCATCCATTGTTCAAGTACTGTACCTTAGGTAACAGATCAAAATACGCACTACCTACTATGTTTCAGCAACAGTTTTGCACACTTGACAGCTTATATAACAGGTTAAGTCATGCAGCAATCTCTACATAAACCAAGGCTGTCTCTTGAATATATTATTTTAAACCAACAATTTTAATCGGTAAAGCAACAGAGGAACTTACGCCTTGTCATGGTTGATAGTTGTTTCTATGAAAACGTAAAAAATACAGTACAGTTGCACTAAAAATAGAAAAATATAAAGCAGATAACTTCTCTTATATTTAAGTACAAATATAATTAAAAGCGTTAGAATTAAGAATAAAATGCTTTTTTGTCAATTGGATGATCGACAAACTTTTTCTGAAGTCGTTTCAATTTATAAAATATCTGTAACAAATTGTTTGATAAATGGCTCTTCCAGGTCGTCTTATAAGTCGTAGTTCAAATTAGGCTGGCTCTGGCTGCTTTACAAATTAATCTCTTCGTAACAGGGGACTGGTAATTATGCCTGCTTCGTTCGATGTTGCGTCAATTTAACGATAAACCATTAAAAAAAATTCCAAATATAAATTGTGCATCCCAGTACTTAAATATTTTTACCATAAATTGTGTTCTCGCTTGGAAAACATTGCTGGTGTTATTTTATGCATATCATTGTCATAATGTATGCAATTTAAAACTTTATACTGTTTATTTCCTATATATAAATTATAAAATAAATAAATGATCTAGAAAAGTAAGAGTATTTAGGAGTATGTAGTAACGATTTGACGGTGTTTGTGTACAGCCGGCATTATGCATGTAATTAGTAATAACAGCCTTTGGCAGGTCTTTGTCCGGAAGACGTCTAGATATGATATAATTACATAAAAGACTCACAAATCATTTTAATTACAGCTGACATACCGACTCAGCTTTCCACTGACGGGCATGTGTAATTACCGAGAAGAAGGTCAATAAATATTTTTTGTAAGTAATTACCAGCCAGTGTCGGAAATTAACCTGTTGGCAAAAATTTAACGTAAAAACTATATATTTTGTTTTTGTGTTTATTATAAATATTAATATTTATCCGGTTCAGTATTTTTGTACATGTACTATAACAATATTTTGGAGTATCTAATGTATCTTTATAATCGCTGTTTTATAATTTGATACGAGCGAATCAATTAGGTGAAGTGTGTTAATAAATAAAACACTACATAATAGTTCTTTATCGTCAAAAGAGTTAGTAAATTAGTCCACATCGATAGCCTAATCTTCAAGTAAGTGCAGATAAGAACCGGTAATGGTTGGTAAGGTTAAGTAGGTTTAACACTTTAAAACAACTTTGTTAAGGACAAAAATAAACCGAATATGTTGGCAGTCGCATCTGGCCTGTTTACCATCAAGCCACCACGCACTTCTGGCTTAATTACCAGAAATTGAGTATGCTCCCCTATTGGTCTCTGTTACTACCAGATAAGTAGAGTCAACCGCACGATACGCCTTAGTTCAAATATAGACATTATATTTTTACACTTCTAGCTAATCTTTTACTAAGACTGCCCTTGCATTTCTAGCTAATTAATTCGCGATACTGCGCATATTATGATAGCACTTAAGTAACCACAGCCAGTTACCGTCAATTCGGAGATTTTGATTACACATAAGTAGCATTTCAAGTTTATTACGATAGCCGACTGCTTGTCTGCTAACACCTCAGTGAGTGCCGCTTTTGTATGTTAATTAACGTAAGTGTTGAGTTAATGTGCCTCTGCTCTTTATG
The DNA here is from genome assembly GCA_949752805.1 of Deilephila elpenor. Lineage (NCBI taxonomy): Eukaryota > Metazoa > Arthropoda > Insecta > Lepidoptera > Sphingidae > Deilephila > Deilephila elpenor. The sequence goes on from OX457099.1 coordinate 11,403,314, forward strand.
TGTGTTGCGTAAATGTAACACGTACAACTTGCATATTTTGGTCGGTCAAGAACCTTTACACAAACCGTAATTCACTTTTTATACATTTCGATCAAGAACATGCTGGACGCTGGTGTCCATATAACAATGAGTAATGTACGATTGGAAAATTGATTCGCGTTTTATATTCTTATTAGTTATATATACAGTCCACATTTCCAAGACCTGATATGTAATGTAAGTATATCCGTTAAACCATGTTTCGTCAGTATTCCCGACATTATATTTGGTAAAGGGGCCTGTATATTGCAATCGCGGAAAGGGAATAGTAATCCAATTATGGCCTGCCCTCTACAAATGTGAATTGAACTTATGATCTCACGATTAGAACGCGGTGTATAACCAATACGACAGGGCCTAGTATGAAGAAATGAACATTTATTTAATATTATGCCTGTACTTAATAATAAACCAATTAATTGATAGAGATGACCTAAGCAACTTTGCAAGCCTAGAATTTCTGGTAGTAATAAGTAGGTACCGCAATTCTAAGATTCATAATGTAATGTATAATGTCGAACTGACGAGCACATCCTGGTACAATTTTGAACGTTATTATGGTATAATTCCGCGCATCATATATTATGTCTATTAGGTATTTAGATATATCTCCACACAATGGAAATTATCAGTAGCATATATGGAAGAAGTTGGTTGATTAATCGTTGCCACATTATCAGGAGGTGCAATTACGTCAATATCAAAACCAAGGGAGATAACAGTGCAATCGTTACCTCTATCAAAGATATAACAATCTATTTTTTAACTTTTAGTAGGATTTTTTACACATGATAACCACTCGCATTTAAGGAAATATTTTACGCTGCATACTAGTTAAAGTTCAGTTGTAATTATTTCACGTCAAATCAATTTTATATTAATCAGTATTTAGTGGCTACATAATTGAGCTACCGACAAACATGTACATAGCTATTGATGCTAATATTATATTGAAATTGTCGGTTACATTATAATTCCGTGACATGGCAACCGATCATTACCAAATTTGGATTACATGAAGTCTGTAACATGTTGACATAGGACCTAATTAGTGGTTAGTAATACTCGTTATTTTCGGGCTGTCGGAACTAAAATTAATATCTCATTATTGCCATTAATTTCGTGTTTATATAATGCTTAGATAAGTAAGAGCGTTGACAAAAAGTCTACTTTTTGCATTTTTAAAAGTTCGAAGCGCTGAAGTAGAATTTCTTTTTTCGATATGGTTTATTTTTATTGTATTTAACCGTGTTATGTCAATACGTTCTTGATGAATACATTAGTGTTCATTACCGAATAATGCGATGGTTTAAGCACTTTCAAATTAAACTTAAACCGGTTCGTAACGGTTGTTAAAACAATGCCGTGCCTTCAAGTCAGTTCCACTACATGATTGGACTATTTATATCACTACATCTACAGTAAATAAGGAAAAACTCGGATAATATTCTAACATCTTTTTTATGAATAACGAGTTAGATTTAGAAATTGTGTTCTCAATAACAATAATTTACTCTAGAGGATCGGAGTTATGTCAATAATAGATAGCAGTTTAACTTAGCGGAATATTGTCTAAAGCTAAACAGATATGACATTATTTCTGGTTAGCGGATTTAAGGAAAAAACAAGGATTAAAAAAATATACAATAATTAGTTCAAAAGCAATGACATGGAAAAATACGAGGATAATTATCTTCGTGAAAGCGGTATTTCTGCCGAAAAATAGCGTTATCAACAATTTCATGGTTTAAACGCTGCTTACATTTTTCTTGCGCACTTGAACACCGTCCGCCAGCCTCTCACAAAGCCTTGTGAAACTAACCTTCGGTTCCTTGCAGGCACTCCAGCTCGACGGTATAGTCCCAAAGGTCCAGAGAATTCAATCCATTCAGCTCCCATGAGTTGAACGAATCACATTGTTCTTGCTCTTCGCTCATTTTTCCAACAATCACGTTCAGAGTTCACTGACGACGTGTGCGTCGTTTTTTACTTAACTTTCAGCCATATTATTTATGGTGCTGTCGAGTTTCGGTTCGAGACGCGGACGCGGTGACGGCACAGTACGTACTGACTGGTGGCTGCGAGTACTGACGTGAGTCGGCACTCGGTGCAGTGGCGGCGATCAAACAGCGAAGCAATTACCGCACCATCGCCCCTCGCTCCCAATCTAATTTCAATCTCATTTCTTTCGATTATTCGCCTGTGGCTGAAGAAATTAACAGATGTTGACGCACTGCTGTCGATCGGAACTGAGCAAATTAAAATGGACAAGTTTGAGTCCGACGTAGTTCCCGATTTCGTGATTTTTGTTCAGTGATTTTATCATTGTAGGTACTAATTTATCATCTTTTTTTTAATTAAGTAGTTTTTGTTAATGATCTGCCAGTTGAATGACGCTGTGTTACGGAGGTGTTTTTAGAATGTATGTTAAAATTCGCGTCTTTAATTCGTGCACATAGGTGTATGAAATCAATTTGGCAGTTGGAGTTATGTGTCTTTTTTCAGTTTTAGACGTTTTTGTGTAGAAACAAAGTCCTAATTATTATGTATACAAAAACGATCATTGCAACCATTCAGGTATAATATTACCATTCCATTGGACTTTGAAATCTCGACATTTCTCGACTCGAAAAAATCTCGGCTTTGAAATCTTATTAATTACAGTCTTGTTGTTCAACACCAATTATAGCTTGTTTAATCCAATTTGGATCGTAAGTATCTTGTAACTGGCACCGAAAGTTGCCCGAGACGTCATATCCAACAATATTTAAATCGATGACAGCCTGTTAATTGCGGAACCCGAAAAGAATGTTTGCAGAGAAAGTGCCGTGAAAAGCGGTGTGCCTATCAGTCAAGGAGGTATGCATTCAGTAAAATCTACAAGCCAAAGAAAGTGTATGAGATCTTACGTTGTTCGCTCGTAACAGCTTCTCACGTTTTACAATAAGTTTAATGTCATTACAGATTATTATCGGTCACGAATCGTTCGAGGTTTCCTGGCGATCTTTGCGTTCGGACTATCGGAAACTAATGTTGAACAAGATTTTCCTTAAAAAGATTGGATTTATGCGCCGTTTTCTTACCACTAGGAAACTATAGATTTTACAGTCGAGATACGCTTGAAAACATTTAAAAAATGTTCGAAAGCTGAATTGTCTGGTTTTAAAGTTACATAAATATTCTATGGAAGTTTTATACGACGGAAATATTATTGTTACAACTTCGCACGTTCCTCTTCCTAGTAAGATTGGAATATATTATTTTTAAGATGAACTCAAGGCATTACGAGACTTCTCTGTGATTCTATGATCTATTTGCCATCATCAATAATTCAAGGAGGAGTTTCACCAAAAACAAATTGCGCTTTACTGAAAAGCCTTCAAAAATAATGATTGATTATGTGTCAAGTCGATGGAGAGGCGAACCCTTTCGCCGGAAACTGGTATTTCCAAAAATGACATAAAATTGATGTATTATTATGTGGCGGCGTGCGTGTTGCTTGATCGGTCAGTGAATGCGACCAGCAGACCGAAACCCGCCATGATTGCTTCTCAGTCTGAATAAATAGAACATACGTTGTGTAACCGCACGCTTGTGTACATCATTTACATAGTGTGCATACTTCTTGCGTATTCTGAATAACTTTATCTAATAAACATAAAAGGCCGTACAATACTGAAATTTTGATGTTTTTATTGTTGATGCATATCTAGCGCTGTTTTATTGCCAGCTAATTAAATCTGCATGTTTATTTACGCAACTCCGGTAATTTATGAAGAATAATATAAGGAAAATAAGTAAGTACATACGTGGTTTTTTATAAATTATTAAAAAAGAGAGCCTTTGATGTCGGCGGTCTTGGAAGAACTTTAATAATTCTAACAATTTATTTTAACTGGTAAAGCTTTAAAACCGGTTCGTCCCGCATGGATTTCGTGAAACAAAAATGACGAATACATTTACTTTTATAGGCTGAATCCGATTATTTTTCCAGACTTCATGCCGCGCACATTGAAAATCTTTAAGTAAGATTTAAAATTCTAAATGCGTCATCGCTCGGTAATAACAGGTGCTAAAGATACATGCAGAAGTCAAGAGTTCAAGCGCATTATGAGTATTAGATACAGGTTTGTAACACAGTTGCAAATTAGAAGGTGTTTAATGAAGTATGAAGACTTCTGTCCTTGCTTGCTTGATTCATTCTGAACTATTTATTCCCAATATATTAATATTTATATCATTATTTTGCAATAACATTTAAGTATTGCGAGACATGTTATTGATTAGTACGTATATGTAGCGAATTCGTCGCCGGATTTAAATAAATACACCCAACAGTCACATACATAGTCCTGACCCCACACTAAGATCGAGTCTTGTGTCGTGGGTATCAGGAACTACGAGAGACTTTTTCGGTTTGTCAATAAACTTTACCTGGGAGATGATGTGATCCATACTTTGTTATCGGTTATTAAATTTATTAAATGTTGCTGATAAAACTACACTCAAAGCTATTATTGGAAAGCGTGTTGTTCCTTATCGTTCCAATGTCATCAACACACGTCCTTCGTTCAGGGTCATCGGCTTTGATTCAATTGTATGAGAAAGCCGCGTAAGCATAGAATAAGATAAATCAATATTATTACGTTAATTATACATTTTCAGAAATACATAAATACATTTTACTTATACGTGCTTTAAAGATACCAATATTTGCCACATATAACACTTATGCCATATTTATTTAGCTACAACTACCTACCTCTTAAGTGACGTCGGATGACTCTTTATGGTAAAACTCAATTTAACATTAATATTTACACTTGTTATTTACTCGAGTCAATTGCGACATTACCGGATCGATGTGAACTCTGAGATGTGAACTCAGTCGACGACCGGACGTGACATTTATTCACGGCATCGGTCACACAGTTTTTCGTCGGAAACAATCCGCCCGTGAAAATGAATTAAATAGGCATTGTTCCAAAACTAAGGCTCGTATTACTTGAATAATATGTCAGTCATTTATTACTTAATCCTTTTATTTATTTAAGTATTTGATGAATTATGTTGTATTTGAATGAAAATTTAAACATTTCCACAGATTCGCCGAGCTTAAATGCTCAGTGGCACTAATCTACGCCGATCCTGACTTACAGGAATTGCCATCTAAGGGTGAGATAGTCTCTACTTGATTATTTTGTCTAATCTAGTTCATTACTACGGTTGAGTGACATTCACGTTAATAAAATTTCCAGTTCGTTTCTTGAGAAAAATAAAATTGAAACATGTTACCCGCGAAGCGACGCTAAGTCATTAATATGAAATTGTGTTGCATATTATGTTATTACTGTCGCATTGTTTGCATGGATTGTTCCCAAATGTGTTGTTGGCCAACAATTTACCCACGTCTGTCGGACCGTTGCATCAGCGTTGTTTTGGAGCGTTGACACATTGGCCAATTTATCTCAATTACTAACTACTCATGCATGAATTTATACACCTATCACGACAGGAGTTCGACACGACAATATTGAGCGATCTTTGTATGCAGATGATCTATGTTTACGTCTTATTTTTAGAATTAATTGTAAATTATACGAGCTTTTTGGCAAAACGCATGTCGCGTTAAGAAAATTCTTAAACGCTGTTCAGGCAAACAAGGTCTATCTAGTTCTATTAGTTTCAAATTATGTATCTAATATTTATAGTAGTACATGGTAACAAATTTAGATGATGAGAAATTTTAAGTTTTATAGTCCGGAAAGTGTTTTTGCCTAAAATGTTCGTGGATTTATTAGCATATATAGTTTTGATGATACCTATTATGATTTTTGCCATCGGCGTCATATTTTCAAGTAGGACCATAGGTATTAATATTATATTACAACCAACCTTAGAAACTACTAAGTATTATTTATGTTTTTATTGTCTTACAAGTATATTGAGGTACTAATTGGAGACATTGAACAATATTAATGATCGTTGTCGTCAGCTAATTATCGTAAAACATATTGACTTTGTATTCCATTACTTTGTACTGGGTATTTATTTATTTATTTATTAATCCTTTATTGCACCATAAAGAAAAACGATTACAATGAAATAATATAAAAAAGAAAAAGTACAAAAGGCGGCCTTATCGCACTGGGCAATTTCTTCCAGGCAACCTTGGGATGGATATAAAAACAGGAGAATGAGAGGGCAGTCAAGGAGTAAATAATAATCTAAAATAATTTAACAGTAAACTTGTAATTAAATACATAGACATATTTAAATATAGATAATATTATATAAATACAAATATCTACACACATATTTCAATTAAAATACACAATACACAAACTGCAATATTATATACTATACTATACATACATAGACATACATATATACTTATACTATAATTTACCAGATAATGCGCATGGATAAATATATTACTCGTCTACATACATAGTTAATGAGAGAGGTAATAGTCCTTCACCATTTTTTTAAATGACGTCAATGTTCGTGCCCGTCTCACCCCAATTGGGAGTGAGTTCCACAATCGGACAGCTTGGACTGTAAATGATTTGTCCATAAATGTTGTGGAATGCTCGGGCATTCTCAGTTTCAGGTTCTCCGACGACCTCAAGGATCTTGAATGTGAGTCATGGAGAAAAATGAAACGATCTTTAAGATACGATGGCGTGAGAGGATTAAACAAAATATTGTACAGAAGTGTAAGAATATGAGCATTCCGGGTATATACATTGGGTATATACTATCTATAGACAAAGCGTAAAAAATCTGTGCCTGTATAAATATGCGCGCAATATGCGCATGTGAAGGGAGGTGGTAATTGATAAAAATTGACAAAAAGCTCTCGTAAACATTCATCGAGTTTTTGCTAATTTGGTTTAAATTATCCTCGATTAACTGACCAAATATACTCAAAATGTTTTCCTCATGGTGATGAAGCAACTTTTTTTATCTGAGTTTAATTCAGCATCAACTGTCCAGCCCTGCGCGCACTGAACAAACTTTGTGTTACATTTTGAATGTTCTATATGCTCTCCAGCATTCAGTGGTGTACACTGTATACCTAGCAACTAGTTACATTTCACAAAAGATCATCCAGATGAAAATTAAACACACGAAACAGACACCGTGATATTGAAATCTAATGTATTCGTATCACGCGAGCACAAGATAAACTTACGTTTTATAGAATTTTCTGGACAATAACGAAATAATCAAGGCCTTTCACAATAATTGTCTTTTCTAGAAATTGCACCGAGATAATATTAATTTAGGCTTAGAGGAGCGACGATCTTTGAAGTTGTAGTCTCTGACTGCATTGGAATATGTAAAAGAAGCGAAGGATTGTGCTATAAGTACGTTTAATTAGAGGGATATACCTATGTTCAGCAACAGCAATGGTCATAGCCGGATGATGATAGTAAATAATTATGTTAGGACCGAGCTAGATTGGGTACTCAGATGATGTTGATTATTGCTTAAAATAATTTGTAGTTTCATTTCTTATGTGGGCAGGAACTACGGATGGATCTTATCACATAGATGTTTAAACCACTGCCGGTAACAGTTAATATTCTCATAAATGAAAATAATACTAGGTACAATATTTTTATCCGATTATGGCCGTTCGTAGAGTAAACCAACTTGATTTTTACTAAATCACGCGCATCGAATCGATTTATTTCGACTGTTTACGGATTATGTTATATAACGCCGGTTTACGAGTATTTGAGTCATGCAATTTATTTTACTATTTAAGTAGGTATTTGTTTAAGGCTAAAAACATTGAAAGTTGGCAAGCTTAATTTGTGACAAATGAAGCGATATAATCAAATAACGGGTTGAAAATCACGCGCAGCATATTAATTACACTTAAATTACATTATAAATTATAAATAATGTGATATTTAAACTTTAACCAACCAACCCGCACGAGGCCAGCGTGGTGGACTATATGGCCTAACCCCATCTAACTATATGGCCTAAATCCATGAAAAATCCAAATAAGTAACTGTCGCTTCTACGAATCCTACCCCTAACAGTCCATAGCTGATGAAACACACTAGACACTAGACAGATCCAATCTTTATAAATGATAACGTTAAAAATAACTGATTAATCCTTATTTTTTAGTCACAACAAAACCTTATCGTGGAATGTTGTGGAGGTCAATGAACTCGATAAATTCGCATCAAATACACCTACAACATATCAATATAGAGGCGATAACCCTACTGTCTCTATAAGACTCAAATTACGTCCACAATTCGATCACAGACAAGGAGACAAATGGTATAACCACTAGCTACGGCACTACCATTGCAGATAATCTTGCTGTAATCATGGATCTCATCTGTCGAAACATGATTGTTTGACTGCAAACACAAATCGCTGAAACATTAAACACACTTTCTATCTGCGAGAACTCATCAGTAGCAGCCGGCCGCGGCGTAAATGTCACTTTATGTAACTTACGCGGTTATAAAATATTTTGTTTCATGCAAGCCACTGCACGATTGGAATTGATTACGAAATTGGTTCGCATGTTAACAAACGGATTGGGTTTTGCTTAGCTGGGATTAACCTCGAAATTTTAATACAAATAGGTACTAAATAAACGCATCCAACAGTCACATCTGTAAAGTTGTAAACGTACGTACATAATAATATTGGTAGGAGGTCTCTGTCTGTCTGTACTCTGTTGCCTCAAGCTATATAATATTTCGGTTCCGTAAAATTGAGACCCTAGTCAACTTCAAATCACGAATCAAATCCAAATTCATCACACAAAAATTTCCTTTTAAGGTCGAACCCCTCGTTCGCTAGGCCATGAATATTGCCTACATTATCTATCTGTCGGCATAAATGACGCACAAGGTCCCTTGCATAGCTCCTTTATTAAAATCAGTTAGATTTATGTGCTTTAATTCTCCTGATCAAAATAGAATTATCATTATTCAAGAACTAAACACATTCACGCTAATTTGAGCATTAGCACTTCTAGCTATATTCTGAAGGAGAAGCAAGTGCGGAAATGTGAAGTGGGGGTTGGTTGGCTGTTGTTGAGGAGAATGACCTTGGAGAGGTTCAGAGGGGGCGGGCGTGAGGGGCAGAGGGGGAGCAGTAACTACCTAACGACTGTGAAGACTACAAGTGTCTAGAACTCAAACCGCTAGTTCCCAACATTATAATTATGTAAGAATTAATTTAGCGCAAGTTTTACGAATTCATCACAGTTACGGTCTTTTTTATGTATTACTCATGTATATAACCGCAACGAACCATTATTACACTGAAGGTCATATTAAGAACAATTCAAGGCCCATTTAATTTGTTTTAATCATGCACTACAAGCATTCCGGATCGTGGGACTGGAAAGATTAAGTAAATAAGGAAACGAATGATTGTCGAACTGAGCAGAACGACACAATCCTTTTAGAAATATTCTTGGTTTAATTTTGTTGTTAATATTTATATGAAGCCCATATCAGACGGAGTTACTACTACGTATTCTAGAAATATTACAATTTAAAGGGGTCCAATATTGCCAAATTGACTACATTGCCTACCCGTGGGTAAATAATTGCGGCTAAAATATTTGATATTAACGTAACTACTTAATTAAGAACATTAGTCATAAGTATTTTTAAATTACTTATAAGTATTTTTGTAGTATAATTTCAAATTTAAAAAAATAGTTTAAACAGAGTTTGAACAAAAAAATTGTCAACGAAACCCATATACTTTTTGTATGAAACCAGCAAAACGTCTGAAGCTAGACCAGCGAGGTGATCTTCTCAGTGTTTTATTGCATTAATAGTTTTAATACCAATAAAGTACTTCCTACAATGAAAGTGTTCCAGAAAGTGTTTACGTGCAGGAAGAGCGTCGGTGTGTGGGGTGGTGGCTGCAAATGTCAGCGCATCGTGCTCTGCCGCGCAGGCGCTCTAACCTCCGATGCGATCGCAATTTGTTGAAAGTCGAATCGATTTGGTTTAGAAAGTAGATTGGTCTATGGGCTACACTTTTGCTAAAAGATTTCGCACTCTTTAATGGTTGTTGCTGATTTTTGGTGTTTGTGAAAGATTCTTAATAAACAAGCATAATAAAATATTATATGCCTGTTTATGACGAGGGTTACAATGTAACACGTATGTAACCGTTACATACGTGTGACTTCTGTCACCTAAACTCCGCCGAACTCATTCCGTCCCAGCGTGAGGTGGAAGGCGCGGTGAGCCGAGAGCAGTGCTATGCGCAAATTTCAAACCCCATGAAGTCTTTAATCAGATTTATCAAATTGGAGAAGTAGATCGTCCGACCTAGCAATCGAACCTAGGACTTCATGGTTCACAGTCTCTAGCTGCGTGTTATTGTAAGACCTTTGAAAACTTCGCCGATCTTCATAGCACGACTCTACTCACGGCTGGGCACTACCTGTTGTGGTGGTCTTCATGATTTTCCTAGACATAATAATTATATTTGGAGATTTTTTATTGTTATAAAAATTTATATGTAGATCTACAATTAATTTACGCGATAATGAAATTATTCAAATTAGTAAGATTCATATGCGGTCAAGTAAGGAGGCGCGCAATTGTACTTTTAAATAAGTTTAAAAATAAACGTCCGAAATGATTTTATGCAGATGTTCACACTCGCGCGCGCTTGAAAATTAGTTAAATAATTACTTTTTATTACAAAAAACATTGTTTAAAAATATGATGAACGCTTTACAAAAATTGCATCTTTTAAATAACAGATATAATTTATATTTTATTATGATAATTAAACCTGCAGATCAAGTTCGTATTAGGAGTGCTGCAATAAATTATTCAACGCTCGAAGTATCTTTGTGTCCTCTATATTTTCCGTAATAAAAAGGTCATTTAAAGATTAAATATCTTAAATAATTGCGTATTAATATTATTATGAATATGAACAACGTGGATTTTATTAGTTTTTGTATACTGGCTTCTAGCAAAGTGACTTCAACGGATATGGTAGGTAACTTTAACGAGCTGTGGATTGCTTCTGCCAAAAGAATATGTCCCAGGTATGTGTCCATAGTCACATAGGATACAAATGCATCGGTTAATGGTTGTAAATACATATGTACATACATACATATGTGTCGACGTGCGTCATTCCTCAAGGTTTATTTACATATACATAAACATGTGGCTGTCATGTGTGTATACAAAATACATACACTAAACCGGATTTTGATAAATAAGCAGTCCAGTTTTTGCAGACTGCTAGTCTTGTAAAATTATAATGCACAGTAATTAATCGAGTAATTCTAACACTATATAAGTCGTCGAAATCTAATGGAAAGTAAAATCATACGAAACAAACAAGAAAGTGGCTTTTATTGCTGAACCCAGATGAAAAATAAATAAGTAAAAAAATTAAATTGATATATAAAATTTATCTTTATTTCAGTTTATCTTAGTTTCAAAGTATAATGCTAACTGTTGCATTATTCTTATAACCCAGGTTTGTAAAATTGATTTCCAAATTGAGAGATAAATGCGTCGGCACTTGGCACAGATATTAAACGTTGGTACTGGTCTTTTACTGAGTCACCGGTTTTAATAGACAGGTATGAAATAAGCGGTCATGACTATTGTGATTAATTGACCGTCTATTTAGATATTTATCCGTTTGTATAAAGTTAAGTGAATGCGGGATTGCGATGTAAGAACCTGTTTACCACAGAACTGCTTAAGTAACTGCAACAATAAATTATTGCGATATCTATGTTTTTACAAATCAAAAGCCTTTTTATGGGTTTCATAATCAGAAAATATTTCTATTTTTTTTTTGCAATATTCAATTGGAAATTCGAAAACGGCACATTAAAGAAAGGATAGAGAAAATAAAGGAAATTAAAGGTATTTTATCTTTGGTTGTGTTGTATCTTAAATAAACATATTTTCTTGTTGTTTGGGGTAAATTGGCAAACATTATTTAAACCTCAAAAAATATTATTTTAGTGCCATATTCATCAACGTAATCAATGGCCATATTATAAATTAATCATCAACTAGCCTTTGTGAAAACATAGTAACGTTTTGTATAGTTGAAACTTGAAAGCGTTACGAGCTGTAAATGGAATACAGAAGTCTATTGTCATATTTCTCATTAATGCTTAGTCGTTGACAAGAAGGCCTGAAAGCCTTTGTTAGCCATTCATCGACAATAGAAGCCTTGGCGCTGTCATTTTTGTTTAGATGAAATTTACTAGCATTTTATTTAGAACTCATTATCTGCCGTGCAAACAGGATATTAAACAATCAACACGCACTTATTCGCGACACTTTCGTCGTAAATTAATAATGTAGATTTTTGCCTTGATCCTTATTTCATAATTGTTTGCATGTTGCGATTACGCGTACGCATGTGTTGCTATGCGTCATACTTTTGTATCTGTTTCTGTATCAGCCCAAATACGTCGCACTGCAGGGCACGGGCCTCCTCTACAATTGAGAGTACGATTGAGAGGAGGATAGGCCGTATAGTCCCGACGCTGGCCTAGTGCGGCTTGGCGGACTTTAATACCATAGAAATTCTTGTATATCGCTACGGTATGCAGGTTTCCTCACGATGTTCTCTTTCACTGGTATAGTGCGCGGTGATTGATATAATCAAACTCAAATGACTCTGGAAAGTCAAAAGTGAGCCCTTTGATTTCAAGTTTGAACCCACTTCCACCGAAGATATGTAGGCAGCCGCGTCTGATCCGTTACCAACAGGCAACCACGCCCTTCATCATACTTCCATAGACAAATAACATACAGGGTATATCAAGACTGCGACCGAAAACGAAGCCAGGTGGTAGTATTAGTGACTTCAGATATAATGCAAGTAAAAATTTCGCAAAAAAAATCGACAACTTTTTTTTTGTAATTTTCTACTTATCGTCGTATTTGGGTGATATGTACATAGATTTCCTAAAATAATGATGCAGACCTCTTTATTTTTCAAAATTCAATGATACGTAAGGGTATAAATTATTAATTTCGCAAAAACTAGGTTTTTTCCACCCAAACAAGATGATATTTAAATAATTGTAAAAAAAATTCGGTCTCTGTTTTGGTGATTTTTTTTATTTGCATAGTGTCTGTAACCACTAAAATTACCACCTGGCTTCGTTTTCGGTCGCGGTCTTGAGATACCCGGTATATTACTTAAAGGTGGTACAAAGTATGAACCACAATCTGGACTGTAAGTGTAGCTGTCCTGCTGAGTATCACCGTCTGCACAATATGTACTCATGCGATGTATTACTCAACTAGAGAGAATATGGACAAAAGATTCTTAAATTCACGTGAACTTTTAAAAGTAGACAGATTATTTAAGCCGCTCTCAGTTGTATATAACGAACTAATAGATGAATGGCAAAATAGATGGGATGTATCTTTGAAGGGTCGGCATCTATACCAATATTTTCCATGCGTGCGTGATCGTTTGACTAAGACTTGGCTAGATATCGATTATTACGTATCACAGTTTCTTACGGGCCATGGTAACTTTAAGTCTAAACTGTACTCATTTAAGCTCGTTGATTCGCCTGCGTGCTCATGTTCAACACCTTATTGCGAATATGAGCAGTCCGCGCATCATATACTGTGGGAGTGTAGTCTTTGGCAGAATGAGCGTAAAACCATGCTAGATAGTATGCAAATAACATCTGGAGTTGTATACTACACGGACCTTGTGGAGACTAGGAAGAATTTCCGTGCTTTCCGGCGATTTTGCCATACCTATTATTGGAATCAAGTATAACAGCTTACATTATAGGTCCCATTTAAATGTTATAATGACTAATCCGTGGTGCTTTGCAGCTGGCTTCTCTGGCTGTAAACGTCTTTATGCGAGGTTATTTACCTCTTTAGTTCATTGTTTTTTGTCACCCGCTTTATTAGGGAGGGAAGTGGACAATAATTTATTTCCAACTCCTCCTATTAATTTAACTTTTTTGATTGATTTCGTTGCGGGTTAAAGACAAGTTAGACATTCCCAGAGACGCGCTGAGCTTCACTGTTCAGTGTCATTAAAATGCGTGCCACTGTTGATCCTGGCTTACAGGAGTTGCAGTGGCGGGTGTGAGGGCGGGACAGTCTCATGTACTCATGCCGCTCTTACGGCTCTCCGAAATGTATTGAAGTGAGGCAACTAATTTCCTTTATTGCCGTTGCAGTCCGTAATGTTGATTGGAATAGCACATTAAAATTAATACTTCAATCGACTTATAGATACAGATAAAGAACATGGATTGTGCATTACTATAGCTGTAAACAGCAGTCAACTAAACTGAAAGAACAACGATGTGAATTTACGGGTAATAGTGTATTACAGCATTGACAGCCTCGAAAATCTACTATTTTAATCATATATATAAATAGTAGTGTATTAGTACTAAAACTTACGATTGCCCAATAAATCGATCCATATCATTTTATAAATGATCGATGTCTGTACATGGAAGATGTTTGAGAAAAAATATCATGGGGGACTGTATGAACGCAATAGAACTCAAAACAATCATTGTTAAAATTTTTGTCTGTATGTGCGATTGTGCGCGATGATCTCAGAAACGGCTTAACGGATTTCGATGAAATTTGGTACCTATGGATGTGGCTGACACCTGGGATTAACAATTAGGCTACTTTTTATCCCGAAAAAATATATTGATCCTGTAGATGACAAGAGAATTCAATATATTTGTTACTTTTTTCACCTCAAAGGGAAGGAATGGGACAGGAGAGGAAAGTTACATCCTTTGAGTCATGGGACAGAATGAGATGAGATAGGAAGGGATATAACGGGGACGGGGCGGAAAAAGCAGTACCGAGGACAGCAGTCACATTGAGTTTAAATATGAATAAAACAGTACGCGAAATAAAATGTTGCCGATGTGGACTGGAATTAAAAAAGTATCTGCACCCGGCCGGAGCCGAGCCCGCCTCTAGAATATTATAAATTCAGGATTAATAATATCTATAGCAGATATTATAATGCTACTGTGTACGTAGTAACCGATTAAGATTGCATTCATACTGAACGAACGATAAAACAATCAAATTCCTTATCTTGTCAGAATTGAAATAAATTACCAATATTTTTTAAATTGTCGATACAGATAATGTTTTACCAATATTTATATGTACTTACAAGTTATTTAAGATATAAAGTCTGAATTGAGGCTGTATTATTTTTAAAACTTTCATTAAAATACATGAAATGATGGAAGCTTTATAATATGAACAGAGGGCCGTCAGTGCCTCCCCTATATGGGCAGGGCATGCATCCTGATTATAATATAAACTGGAACGGGAGAAAATAGCAATTGGAACCGGTCGTGTCGGATATGCAGTCGGCCATTGTGGTTCAAGGGTACTGCAGACTGTAGTATACGCGACATCGCGCGTCGATATTAACGGAAGGAAACGCAATGTGAAATGTGCTTCCAGACCCCTTCATTAGGAGCTCTTTATTAAATTTTCAGCGCATTTAGGAGCTTTGTCTATGCTTTATTCAGTACAAAATTAAAACAAAAGCGGTTTAATCAGTAAGTAGCGTCGCGAATTGTAAAATTGTTTTCGACTACCCTCTTATGTGTATGAATCGTTTTATTGTTTATATTATAGGGTATAATTTTCGCAGACAGAATGACAATTAATACATTTAATACATAATTAAATATAAGTATGTAATATGATAAATGGATCATATTATCATCAGTCAAAATAATGACCTTATTACTTTGATAACGTATGAACGCCCCTAAAATAAAGTATCATCGCATGTTGGTAACACGTGTCCAAATCTTTAGTTAAACAGAAATAATTACGAAATCATTACCTACATATATCTAAAGGACACAATTGGTTCCAGTGACAATTGTGCAGCTGTATGTAGGCGATATAAAAATCTTTGATCGCATTTTAACGCACTGTATCTCACAATTATCTAGGCTAAGGCCTTATTATGTTTACTATTTGTCGACCTTTAAAATAATAATTTAGCCAACCTATAAACTAGTTTATCAACATTATAACAAACAACATTGTTTAAATGTTTCTTACATAAACTTATCAAATCGGACGTTCATTTCGTTCGAACTTTGATCGGTGAATTGTTTGTAATGCAATTCAAACCGCAAGTGAAATATGAGACAATGAGAATGTCATTTCATACTCAATTACATTTCTGACGATATTCGTGAAGCGACGTTTCGTAATCGGAAATTTCCTTCAGCAAGATTGATTGTTAACGAAAGGAGCTTAGCCTTAGCCTTGATTGATTGTAAATGATTAATCTAAAACACAGTGTTGGTAACGCCGATGTGAAGTCAAAAAGGGGTCCAGACGAGGGTACGATATCGATTTTAAAACCCTATAAAGTTGCTGAGCGAGGGGAGGCAGGTGAATGCACGCGATGGCACGCCATGGTCCCTCGCAATGCAAAAGTTTGCTCACCAAAACGGTGCAACATCTGACCGCTGTCCAGTCAAGTCTGTAATATTCGCTTCCTTTCCAATGACTCATTAAATTCACTTGGTTCCGCGACGTCACGTGGCTTGTAGACATGTTCATGATTTTGTTGATCATCATTTATCATTCATAAGCAGAATACTGTTGGTATGTTATATACTATGACAATTATGGCGCATTGCTGAGACTTTGCAGGTAGATAGATATAAGAGCATGCACAAATAATTGTAATGACCTGTTCTTAATTGAGATATCTTTTCCGGTACGATGGATACCTACAGATAGCTACTATCTTCATTCATAAAACATACGAATTTCTGGAATGTATTTACTAACATTGAGAAGGGCATCGGGCAATACAAAGACGCTCAAATGTCTGAGTGGAAAATCAATAAGCATGCGTCCAATACACAAACGCTGTCACGTCATCGCAGTGATCTTTGTCCCTGCTTAGTATTCATATAATTACTTTGACAAACAAATACGAGCGTCTAGTTTTTGTTGCAAAATCAATAAGATATGTATTATACTTCACTAACCGTCTAACATGCAGCGACGCGATGTCAATCCATCGTCATCAAAGTCCTCTAAACCGGGTTTCTCCTTCGCCACATCCATGATTACTCTTGCCAACCAACACTACACTCTTCAAAACACTACACGAACCATAACTGATTCTTCTTTCACTCAGAACGAGGCATATTATGCCCGACGCTGTCCAGCTGATCGGACGCGTTTAGGATCGAGGGGTACGGAAATGCGTTATCGCGGTAGCCGTAAGCTAATAACTGGTAATCGACCGGTCGGCCGCCGCACATCGGCCGTTCAATGTCAGTATCGAATGGAGGATCAATTATGCGACAGAGGAGCGCGTGTCGCAACTCTGCGTGCCGCCTGGCTCAGTACGTAGAGCAATAGGGCTGGGGTGGCGCACATGCGTTTGTGCAACGCATGCGCACTCGCCGGCCGCGTATCGACGAGCTATGGCAGGGCCATGGCGTCGACGGGACGCGTCGCGTCGCCCCCTTCGACTGAACGCCGCGGCGCGGCGCGGCGGCGCAGCGCGCTCCCACAGGCACCGATATAAATTTATTGGGCAATTTGCAAAATTAGTGCGCGAATACAGTCCGTATGTTGCAATAATTGCTTTAATTCATCATCTCGCATTTTTTAGTTTCTGAATATTTTAAAGCAACAGGTCCATCGGCTTCCTTAAATTAAGATAAAAATAAAAAAAATGCCAATTTGAAACGTAAATGTAGAATAAAAATATCCATCTTCATAAAGCAAGAATACATGAGGAAATATATCGGCACCTGTCGACGCTTACTTGCATTTATTTCCCTTTCTTCGACACTCGCCGTTGCGTGTTGCTATAACTTAATTGTCAGGCGCTCATTACACACTTTCCAACGAGATTTTGTTAGCGACAGTTAATTAATAATTACTGAGCAAGAATCACACGATAAATCGTAATACGGTATTATTAGCGATTTGCGGTGTAACGTAACAAAATAGGATTATATTAATGTCATAATCACATTGTACTTATATTTAATGTTTTATAAATACTTACGGAAATTGAATGAGATGGTAAAGTGATTTTTACTCCAACGGGATATGGCGACATATACCAGCTGGTGACATGAACTAAGTTCCACACATAACACACGTCAAGTACCTATGCAGTAATTATAACATTTGACTTCAAGATACAACGATAATGCCTTCATCAACTACGACCAAATTCTATTAAAAGCATATTCGGTTAATTTTAAATCTATTGGACCATAATTACGATAAATATTGTTTTTTTAAACAAAACAAGATGACGTCATTAAAGTTAATTGAGATACCTGTTTTGTGACCTAAGAAGCGCCTTAAACTAGTCGAGTGGGGTCTTTGGCATTATTGGTATTCGTTTATAATTTACACCTATGCCGAAAAAAGAATTTAAAAAGATCACACATAAAACGGATTTTCCGTGGATAACGTGTTTTTTTCAATTTATATCAAAGCGATTTTATATATGAAAACAATCATGTTTTTATGGTACATATTTGCATTACTAACTCGAATGTAGATTGGATTTTTAGCCTTAGTCATGGATTGTCTAAGAAAAACACTGTAATTATACAGAGTAAATAAAGAGAGGTACCGAATAATCATCGCAGTTTTAAAATATAATATCCTTTACAAAATCCCTCAAGTACAACTTTGAGCAATTGTTAGGTGTTCTGAAGAACGGTAAAGTATTACTAATATTAGAGCTTCACTCCACATAAACAGATCGTGATTTGAATCACAGGTCCTTTTACAAACTTTTGCAACTTATCTCGGAGGCACAGCATCGGATTTATTGCGTCCACGCCCAGGCGATCGACGTGACCCGCAGATCTCGAGTAGGGCGTGGCGCGATCACGAATAAAGTAACGTTTGACAAATAACAAATATGTACACGATGTCAAAGTTTACGCTACTTGTGAAATGGGTGGGGCATTTCTACTTTACAAATAAATGAATGGGTTTTCTTGAGGTCTTGTCATAGTGAATTACGTATGTCGCGATTAGCATTCGTCCTGTTTACATCCAGTAAAATCAGGCCTGCATTATTGTATCGACCCGTGAGAGTTAACTATCTCGCGTTGGTGGAGATTGGAGAATCTATCTGGAATGCATTGGACTTCATCATGCCAGTATAAAAACTGATTTTAGAAAAAGAGGTTTGCAAGTATACGCCCCTGAGACAATTAAAACGACAAGTATGTATATGCTACAATTCTATCCAAGTGCCATGAGAGGATACGGCAACAACATATCAAGAAAATTGCTGCTTAGAAACAGGATACTAGGGAATAACGTGCTTTCCGGGACACGCAGGACTCGAGATAACGATACCAAAGTAATTATTAAATACACGCTCTATTAGCTTACTATAATGCAATAAAATTAGCCAAAAATATATAAATATGTATAGCAAAATGACTGTTTGGCCCTTTGCTGATATGACCAAAAGGTTATGTATAATAAAAGTAAAGAAACAAAGTATGACAATCACAATTAATAAATTAATACTAAAGATACGAAATACATTGAATTTATTATCTGTATTTGATCTTTGCCAATTACAGATAACAAAAACTCAATAGAAATAAATCAATTGTCTATACTTCCGGTACCGACAAGAAAACACCGGACAATACTCTTGCAATTCGATGTTACAATTAATTGTACGAAAGGTGGACGAGTTCCATTCCTCCCACGACAATAACCTATTAAATGCAACAATAGTTACATTATTTTACAGCCCACAGGCGAAAGCCATTGCGTAACGTAAACGACTTGAAAAATAATTAATGAGTGAACTTAACTTACAACACGCACTTCTTTGATCCGCCCGTAACAATGCCCCGTTTAGCGAACTCACATTAATAAAGTAAGCAATTAAGTGTTGTGGATATAGCCGTTCGTGATTAAATACAGTACTAGCAGCGGTTTTTTTGGGAGAAAGCTTTAATATTGTGAACAATTTTAGTAAAAAACAAGTACGTATTTTCGCTGATATTCGTTTTGTCTAATACATGAAACAGACCATGATTTCTTTTTAAATAAAAAATAATATAAATGATCTTATTAACATTTATTTTTATTCAGTATAATTTACAAAATTTCATTCCAATTCTAAGCTAATGTAGATAAAAAACTTTTAAGAACACACTGTAGTGACTGATTTTATACATCTAAGTAGTCAGTAATTGAAACTGATTTCCAAATTATTATTTACCTGAATGCTTTTTGTGCTTTTCTATGAAAATAATGTACTCTTCGTATACAATTATACATAGTTTGTTTTTATGTTAAAATGTTTTGTTGTTTACGCACGAGGCTGGGCGTTTCTTTGCTTTGCCTGAAACTCTATGTATTGTGCTCATCGATATCTCGGTAGAATATAAGTCAATGATTGTGCTTTATTTATTAATATCTCCATCATGATTGTACAAGTCAGGCTATTAGTACGGATGTTGTCGCACGCGCTTTACAGATCCATAAATTGTACTTACGTATTCGTTGGAGCAGGAAGAGAGCCGACGTAGACCTTACACAGCTAATAGGGAAAGTTTCGACTGTATTTAGAGATTATACGCTTTAATTACTTTATCCATAGATAGCGAAAACAATTATACGCAATCACTATTTGAATATCGTGATTGGAATAATAACAGACTCGATATTTTAGGTACATTCGTTTCACCCTATTTCAGCTCAATGAGAAAAACTCTTGAAATTTGATTAAAAATGTCTCATAGGTATGAGCATCTAAGACATAGGGATTTTACGTAACTTCCATTTTAATTAAAAGCTAAAACCATTCTAAGAATTTGCTTACAAGGTTTAAATGTGCATGGCAAGTTGTAAAGGTTTTATAGTTAGAAAGCTTTTTAAAGATTATTGCTATTTAGCAAACCGATTATATTAATGAAAGGCACTTTATCACAGTTTTCTTAATCAGGTGTCAATGGTGTTCAATTTAAACAACAGTTCTTTGTAGGACTCAAAAAATTAATTGCCTACATCGCGACTCTACTTTCATTATGTCTTTACCAAAGTGTTATCTTTGATATCTATATTATATATATTTACTTAAGATATCATTTTTAATTATTGCTCGGTGCATCAGTGATACATGGGTAGAATAATCAAGATTGATTGTGCGTTGTGGCCTTTGCTTCGCGGTTATGTAATTATTTCACTTTTAAGCGATACTGTAATTATACCACTAAGACAAGGCTTTTATACAGACACAATGAGTTTGTCTTCACCTTGCTCGACCTGCGTTACGCCAGGGCTGAAGCAGATACATACATACGTACTCGACTTTCCTACGTGCTAATATTATATGTTGTAGCCATTATAATTAGAAATTGAAAATCTGACTGCACAGTGCACAGCGATGGTACTACTGACGTCTGACATGGTCATAAAAAAGTTTCATGTGATTTAAAAGCGATTGAAAATGCATTATAAATACATCAAGCAAAAATTTCGTGACAATTAAATTCATGACATATTTTCCTAGTGATAACCTTCCATTTTAATGGATAAGCCATGTTCCGTCATACATACTGCCATTAAAAGAAAAAATTCCCAATTTCTTTTTACGTTTAAGTATTTGCAAACAGCAAATAATTATAGTATTATCTGATTTTATAAGATAAATAATGAACTCACAGTATCGTATATACACATATAAAATAAACGTATAATTTATGGAATTAATTGACGTCATACATTAAAATCATGTTCTGTTGACCTCACGTAAATATGGAAAAAAGGCAAGTAGGAAAAGAATAATATTATTATTTTATTCCTACAACCTCCTATTTTGTGTTTGTAATATTAAATTATCTCATACAGTTCTGCTTTAAAAGCTCTAATTCAAACAGCATGTATTGTTTAGCTTGGGCTGTTACGACACGTTAAAGCCTAAACACTGCCAGTTAACCGACAGATTTACACTTCATTGCTAATTCAATGGTGCCTTAAACGCCTTCAAGGAACTAAGGCCACAGTCGTTAAAGCAGTAAATACTCACTGCCTGTATATTAAGTCCCACCTTTAATCTCGCTTTATAGAGTCCATTTAGCCAAACTAAGCCAACCCAACGTAATATCTTTTTTAATGGAATAGTATTAAGTCCTGCATTTGTTAAGGTGTTTACGATGGAAGTAAATTAAATGGATGTAATTTAGATCAATAGCGTCTTTTGCACATCGATTTATTTTAGATGTAAGTGTGGTGTTGCTGTTCTTTATTTCTAATAATTAAGAATGAATATTGGTTATTTAAAGCTTCAGTAATAAGTGTTTCTGATAAATCAATATTGTGAACATAACATATATTTCATGATATTAAATATAAATAATACTTTCAGGTATAAGAAAGCAATGCTAAGTACAAAAATCACAATAAAAATTGGTTAAGTCTACGTAATTTTCTTTTATAAACCTGCTTCACTTGAACAAGTAAATAATTAACTCGACAAACGAAGTAGTCGACATGTATCTATGTCTGTCATTACATCCACGTCGGGCACGAGACAAATCCACATTATTATTTATATTCCGAAGACAGCAGATTTCCCACGGCGATTCCATTGAAACTTGCCATGTACCCAATATGTAAATACAAGCACTAAATTTCAGTCTCGAAGGCAACAAGGCTTGAACCCTGACCTTTGCTTAGAAAGTAATTGCTTACAATGTTACCACAACGAACACAGCAAAAACACATCTTTCATTAAAAATCTTAATGATGCAGTCGATGGTGCCATTAAAACCTAATGATGGGTTTTCTGTCGTCAACCATGATGCATGTATGAAGATATTCTCACGATACAACCTGCGCGATCTGCTCCACACACGCCCGTTATCTGCACATCTGAATAATAAGTAGATGTGCTGCAGAAAATTTTATAACACACGCAATTCTATTGTGGCAACACTAGTTTACACCTTCGTTATTGTTTGAGTATTAACACCTTCTATTTCGTGATACCCTGGTACTGGTAGGCGGCGTAATATCGTTTATATCGTAGGTGGAACATTGAAAGTTTCTTAATAAACAATTATTTAATGCTGGAACGGGGTTAGTTTCGAAAAATGCTTCAACAGTAATTAAAGATGTAGTTTCATATGAAACGCTTATTCTTGACCCAGATTCATAGTTTTATGATTTGGTTGGAATTTTATAACAAAAGCAACAAAATTGGATGAAATTACTTTAATGGTTTTAGAATTTTATAATGATATTCAAAAATAAGACAAGCAGTGAACCACAACTGCATCAAGTTGCTAGAGAAGACTTTCAGGTATAACCGTAATTTAAAATCTAGTTTGTAGCCGAAACTATTTATTACATATAAATCTGATAAGCAATATTGTAGGTACGTTTAGGATCGCTAAACAAAATGATAGGAATGTGGAACCACAATATCAGACATCTGCTACTTCGTATAATAAGGAAATCCTAACGGTAGGCTTGGACCCTGCTATGCTGCAGGAATTCTAACAATGTTACGTGGATGGTAGACAGCAAATACCGGCGTCTGTTTAATATCATGAGGTGTCAATTATCAAGACGCAGAAATGAAAATTCTCAAACCAGATAGGAATCTCGTATTTATTATTCTGTTCAAAACCTCAAGTACAAGTAATTTCGTTTATATCTACCCTTCAGCTTTGAATATGTTGCAGGGATTATAGCATGTTGAAGTTGTAATGGTCTAATTAGTTCAGCAATATTTTTGAATAAAGATTTTTGTTTTTTGAGAAACTTCCAAATATTTCTAACAGTACATTGGCTACTGTCACACT
This sequence comes from Deilephila elpenor, assembly GCA_949752805.1. Lineage (NCBI taxonomy): Eukaryota > Metazoa > Arthropoda > Insecta > Lepidoptera > Sphingidae > Deilephila > Deilephila elpenor. The sequence goes on from OX457099.1 coordinate 11,427,246, forward strand.
GAGACGATCAGTATATCTAACAAGACGAGTAATAATAACTATTGACAATTCATATGATTGCCACAGTGTGACAATTGTGGATGTTTTGCAGGCTCTCGTCGCGTGCCGTTTCGTGTGAATAGAAAATGCTCGTGTCATGTCAGAGATATATTATCGTTATGTTTGGAAGACGAGTGATGTTCATAAAGCAAAATAATTGAATATGAAAGGGAAAGTGGATATGCAGAAGCGCTCAAGCACGTATCAAATATGTACGTAGTTATATCTTCCCGATTGGATTGGAAATAAGTTCATAATTTATGTTAGGTCATGACTTCAATATTAGAAAATCTTTGATCGACGCCTACGTTTAGCAATAGCCATACTGTGGCTGTTGATGATAATGTTAAAACTTAAATTTAGCTGCCATTTGCCAATTTATTGCTAGCTTAAACTCCTTACCACGTGAATGGTAAATTCTTATGAATGAATAAATTAACCTTGGTTAAGTATAATTGTCATGTACGTACCGACATGGAAATGTGACGCTTGCGACATACCATTCTAATAGTACATATTAAAATTCTGATATACATGGTTTAAGAATGTTGTATTACGTCATTTTTATTGAATGTATAAAAACAGGATAGGCATAAACGGCATTTAAGTTGGCAATTCAAAACTTAAGACGCGATTACGCTGATCTTGGATTAAAATTCACATTGGGTGCGACTAAAACAAGAAAAAAACATGTTACTGTGCAAGAAATAATTGTTGGTTCTGATTTAACATGCGCAGCAGTCCATCAGTTCTATGATGTTCCTACGAATAGTGTATATGTAAATTCCGAAACCAGATGCCAGTCGCTTACATGTGTAATACCCCAAAATTATGAAATTGATCTTGATTAGACTAGGGTACCGTAAAAAACTCACTCTAAGATTTCCCACCTAAAACTCTGGGCATTGAAAGGCATAACTCATATGTAGGTTAACATAAAAATAACGAACTTAAACAAATATTTATATGTTACAATTTCTACGCCTTATCGAAAGCAGCTATATATAAGGAAGGTATTTGCAAATTCAATTGTATTCATTCCTGTGAAACCCCAATAAATTAGGTTTGTATACAAACAAACCACGAGTTTTCAGGAGGCTATTGAACCAATTGGGAACTATTCCAAAAAATCCAGTTTGTTTTAACTTGAACTTTACTGGATTGTGAGTAAAAGTAACATTGAAAATGAAAGTCGTCCGGAGGTCGACGCATTCCAGGATATTTCAAGAGCGAGAGAAAAGTAAATAACTATTAATAAGCGCAATACTAGTTATGCATAAAGTAAATAATTAGTAGTGAAGCTCGCAATGTTTTCATTACAAACTTGCAAGTCATTAATCATTAACCAAATAAATTCAGGTAAGATAAATTAGAGAAGTTTATGTAATACATCGTGTACTGATGTTCGGATGACACTTCATTAGTTTTTGTCCAATATGATCTATATCGTGATCATTGTGATGAAATCTGCATCTCAATGATTAAATTTAATGTGTCTGCAATTACTCTTGATGGTGATGGATTTGCCATTCTTTAAGAGTCCAGAAGGAATTACGCTAGTTCATAGTTGCAAATATGTAAGTTTATCATATGGAACATTGACGTCGCCTCTTTAATTATAAAAGCAGGTACATTAGATACATTAGATTTGTTGTAAAATTTTAACCTTTTATATTGGAAAGACTCTTTATAATCGTATAGCCTCTTTAAACAGCCTAGTCGCTGGCATTGAAAAGGTCAAATCAGACATTTCTAACTAGAGAGCCGTTGAACCATCGTAGAGGACCGTTTGCCAATATTCATACGGAGGCAGAATTTTATCAGATTTGGCTTTGACCCAGATATACATACAGCTGCCTCTGCATTAAAGTCGAAGGTGACTCGTAAAGCCTTCCTAGAAGTGGCTATAATCACCGTATTTTCTCGAGAAGCTAATCGAAAGTCTAGTAAATCGATTAACGCTCGTTTTATATTTTCACCACTCGGTAGGAAACTTCTTGGAATCACTAAACAGGGTTAAATTAGCTTTGGTTGGTTTGGTGTGTTTATTTCGTGGCCAGTCAAGTCGCTATATTTTCCTTTCAAGTGGATGTTACGAGGAGAAGGTAAAACAAAATAGTATTTTTAAAACGTTTTACAAGAACATTAATTAGCCAGAGATGGTATTGTATTTTTTTTCTTACGAGAGGGAAGCTGTACAGCTTCTCTTCCGGTACCCCAGGGAAGGCTGAATGGGGCATGCCTGCGACCCGACCTCGCAAATGTTACAGCGGGCTAGGTCTCATTAATATGACCCGATTGTTCCGTAATGCTTGGGAACAGACAAAGCGAAATTGAGATATATTTAGCGCTTGCTTATATTGTATATCCAGTGTTCGTATTTATTTTGATATCATGAATTTTCAATAACAGAAGATCCATCATTTATTATGTAAATCATCAAATATGTATATTTTTCTATGGGTACTTTTATAAAGTCACCCATTATTTGGAATTTATGTAAGTTTAAAGTTGGTAGGAATTAATACAGATTATAATTTTACTATTAGCTATTTCCACATCATCTTAACCCGTAAAAATGGTACAAATATAAGATGCGCAGGTGGGTGCGATGGACCACACGCACGCGACACGCTTCGACGCTGCCTGCTGCTTATGAATGGAGTACAGTTAACGAGCTGCACGAAACGAATTCTATTAGTTGAGGTCACTGGGCTTGTGACTTTATTACCGACAGTATGTTATTGGTTTTATCAACATGATTATCACCTTAGGTTATAAACATGATATCTAATAAGAACATGTAGGGATGTACCACCAAGACGCATTGATCCGGAATATGCAAAAATAATTTAATATTATTCTTTCCGCGTCATCATTTCAATTATGCAATATCGATTGTAAGCTTCAACACATTTATTCCAATAAATTAAAATTAATAAGCAAGAACAATAACGTTGCCTACAGTATAGTAATAACAGTAAATGACTACTGTTTAATAAATTACTATACTATTTCGTCATTAATGTTAAACTAACAAGAGTGATACAACTGAACGCAAACATCATTAACTTTTCAATTGACGCAAGAGACGTTGGTCTTATTTGTGTCGGTAACACCACTACGCGCTCAAAGACATTGCCAAATTGGTTGTGAAATGTTTAAGCATCACGTATTAATTGTTCATACTTATACCTATATAATGTATATTACATTTAATACATTCAATTTCTTTTTTTGTAGCCCTTATCCCACTGCTGGGCAAGGCCTCTCCTTTTTTCCTCCATTCGACCCTGTCCTCTGCGAGCTCTTGCCATTTTGGCTCGAATGCATCCAACTCGTCCAGCAGTCAATTAATTCCTTATATCTTCGAAGTTATCTAAACCTACATATTAGAAGTGATACAGATATTATATTTCTCCGCCCAATGTTGTACATATACGGTTCGGACGTAAAAGAAATAGATAATACCTACTTATAATCGATAGCCATAGGCTGCGATTGAATGGTTTTGTCTCATTATCTCAACCCAAATCTGAATCAGAACAAAAGTTTTTATGACTGGAAGGCATCGTAACTTTCAACTAACATGTACCTCGAGGACAATCGATTACGTACGTAAGTAATAATCGATTTTTCGTGAATCGAGATAAGAAATGATTGCAATATGTAATAAAAAATAATATGTCGCAGAAGAGAGATAGTTAAGGGAGAGTAAATATTGGTTGTGTATAATACAAAAAATTTAGTAATTGCATTACAATTGCATTATAACCAGAATTAAAATCCGAAGGCCTCCGAAAAATCAGGACTGGTTATCTTATATTAAAACAATCAATTAAAGATATTTGAATGTTAATTAAAATTAGGCTGATAAATAATTTATAAAACGGTAAATTCAGTACTTGTTATGACTTGCAACTTATAAGATTTTATCGTTGATTTAATCTACTTTTTACTTTAGGAGTTCGATGCACTTAATATAAAAAAGCGACTGCGTTTTAAATTGCAATTTCGCACATCCATTAAGCATTTAAGTGTCCGAAATGTAAATCGATATTGGGCGCGGTATAATCGATCGATTACGTAAAGTGTGCCACCTCACTTGTCGCGCTGGCGACCCGCGTACCGTGTGAGTTGTGAGAGTGACATAACGGCTCAAGTCGGGTCTCATAAAAGTGACCGGCACTTATAAAAGGAAACGTAATGGGCGCCGAGGTATGTGAATGAACTTAACATTTTCACATCCGTAGTACCGCCTTACAGATTGTAAAAAATTGTGTCCGATTTTTTATTGGTAAACGGCTCACCTATTAGTAACTGGTTATCGTCACCAATAAAAAGGCCGTAGATACGTTTCTAGTCCCCTAAAACGGAAAGAGTAAGGGAAGGAAAATAGATGGAAGGACAAATACTGGGTACTTCGGAATATTAAAAAGAGACATATTATCACTTAGGCGCAAACGTGAAGTAAATATGTAAATTGGTATTGGTCAGCTATGTCCCCACTATCACCTATATCCCAGTAATATCTGTGAAATGTGTAGAAATTTTATTAATATTTTTTGTGTTTTTACCTTGTGCGCATTCGCACCCACTTTCTTTCACAGAAAGATGTTGAAGTAAATTGGTGAAATTACCCAATTACCTACTTGTGTGCGGGAGCGTGCAGGGCCGGAGTGATGTATAAGTCCCAGTGCACTAAATTATCGGGGCTCATTGCGTCCCCGATATTATGAAACTTTATCAAAACCTTCTGTTAATGATTTTTATAAATAGCCAATAGGTTACTTACTGAAGTATTGTACAAAGAAGTACACGACAGGCGACCATTAAGTGGTGACCTACTTTCATTTGATGCGCCATGAACACTACATATTTTTTACTAAAGATGAATTAGATACTGTTTAATCCAGAACTATTTTTTTTACTTATACCGTTAATTTAAACTTTACTGTGATATTCTTTTTCTCTTAGTATTACTCGTAATACAGAAGCTTATTTTATCCATCTCTGATTCACTAAATACTGCCGTCCACATTTACGGTTTAGTATTGCGTCTTATAAAATAATTGCACTTATGATGCTAAACAATGTACTTCTTTCTTAACACGCAATGCAACTATAATGTTTTTAATGAGTTGGTTGCAGTATTTTATCGACTGATGGGTGGCGATTATCTTCCTCCGTGTTCGAAAAATATTAAGTATATAGACTGATCCCGTCAGTATACTGGGACTGAGGATTGCGGGAGGTGTCGGATCTCGGGCTCACATAACCCACGCCTCATTTCGGCTCTGTAGGCTTTTTAAAACGTATTGTTTCCCGTACGATTCGGACGCACGGCGACGACTAGCGTTTTTGCGACACACGCATCGCTTGCACAATTAACCCGGTTCCATTTGCCATATTAAATTTCAATTATGATCTCGCGGAAGCCACACGCGACGTTTTGTAACTATAATGATAGATTACCTGTTTCGTTGTTTATTCTTGTAAGTTATTAATGTTATTATGATTGGTACTTAGTTGCTAAAGAGTTTGTTTGATCAATTAATACAGTAATTAAATTGATGCGTAGATTTAAATCTGATGAAAGGAGACAAGGTTTAATTAATTAGACACAATAGTTACCTAATGCGCTAAATCTAGAGCGTTCATTGCGTTTAAAAGCAGATATTAATAAGTTACATGCTTCGAATCTTTGAAGGCGCAATAATTTTCGATAATTGTCTACTAGTCTATTACCAATAATTCCTATAACAAGAATACATTCTTAACACGCCTTTACTTCTGTATTCCCATAAAAGTAGTCGCAGCTGCCAAAAGGAAGAGTGGGAAGAGAATGGGAAATAATGAATCAAATTATATAAGTTAAAACCAGACGAGAAATGAATGACTCGGTCAGGGCACTTAACCCACGACCTTATGCCCAAGTACGATGCCCCCATAGACGAATAAAGCAACGTGATATACCAAATAAGTGAATCTAGAGGCACGGTTATTTCCGTTTCTTAGTTATTTGTCTTTAAAAAGTCAGAGGTGGATACTTCATTTAGATTGCTTTTCCCAACATTGTAGTCACTATGTAGTGCCAATATAAATGAATACTCTAAAAAAATATTTGCATCTTTATCAGCCCATATACGTGCCACTGTCAGACACAGTTCTGCCCTACAATCGAGAATAGGTTTAGATCGTCAATAAAGATTGCTAGTCGAAGCAGATCAGTTTAATGACATCCTGATGGATATTTTGGGCGAAACCTACGTTCAATTGCGGATTGCTTGCGGCTAAATTGACGGTGAAGACTAAATAAAAGTACATTTAAAATTTTAATTTAACAACAGAATTTCGAACTCATTCATAAAACCGTCATTCATTAAAACACTGGCGCTGCACTGGCGTGAATAAAAAAACTAACCACTGAAAAAATAAACTCTTTCCGTAATAATTAGCGCAACGTTCAGAAACACTAAAATAATTATCTCCATTCTAGAGCAGTGCATTCATATATTCATCAACCAATTAGAGGCAGCACTGTGCCCATATAACTTCACTCTCACTCCGCCACTGTTTATTCGCTTTTTACTATCATTTTAATAGTCGTTTATAAAAATTATTCTCGTTTCTATCTTTTATTGATTAAGTGTCGAACTATTAATATAAATTGTTTTATATGATGATATAAATTAATTAGAGAAGATTCTGATTGATGGAAAGGATGATTTGATGAAAGTTTGTGTTGATCAATTATAGATATTCAATAGTATTTTTTTTGATTACTATCTTCTAAAGAAATCATATTTCATAAACGAAATCGGATACTAAAAGCGAGAGTTCTTATTTGATCCTGGGTGTTTAAATACAGAAAATCCAAAATATTGACGATATTGTAGGTGCGTTTTCAGTATTTGGCAAAAAATAAAAGAAGCGGAATAATGCACTTCTTTGCCTTAAAATCTCTCAAAAATTACGAAGTGTACAAAACTTGAAAATAATAGGGTACTTTAAAGTTTGCTGAAAAAATTATGTGAGGATTGGTGGTTTTTCAAAAAGTCATTATATTTTTCCAGACATAATATTATCACGTGAAATCGCGACCATTAACTGAATATTAAATTAAAAGTACTTGGATTCACATTAGGTACTTATATGCTGAAGGTCATGTCTTCAGCATATATCGAAACGCTGTCTTTCTATTTAATTTTCACATACATCAAGACATCTGATTTTTTATGGTATAAAACTCGTATCCAGACGTGATAACAATTTAAAATAACTATCATTATATAGCGACAAAGCCTTTTATTAATAAAAAAACTATCATCATATCTATTTTATATCATCAATATTACCAACTTTATTTTGAGCTACTACAATCACTGTATTATTCCTCCATGTGCTCTACCTTAGCATTGTAACCATAACAACGAAAAATGTATAACTTAAAAAATTCATTACCAAAAATGGCGGTCACACGAACAGCTATGGCTATGCCCTTAAAAACAACCTGCGGAGCTATAACAATAATAATGACTTCGGCAAAATACGTTTCATGATAATTTTACGGAATAAATTACATATCAAAACTTGTACCGACAAAAAAGCTTCGCATAACAGCTAACATTCCTTTTAGGGACGTCAGTTTGCGTAAGCCACCAGTAGGAAGGGAATTCGCAAACACACTTACGAGATATCAAGTTTAAATTAATTGCCACAACACATTACGACGTGGTAAATGAAAACTAATACTCGTTTCTACATGTCGCTTGTGCCATTTGTCGGCTCATTGGTTTGGCTCTACTGAATGTACTCAGCACTGTGAACTATGAAGCCCTAAGACTCATTTCGAAGTTGGAAAAACATGTTATGTTTTCGATTTGAAATATATCATATTTATAGGATTAAAATATTTCAAAATACATACATACTCTCCCCTTTTTCCCAGAAAGGGTAGTGGTAGTCCGAACAATGTGTTTGCAAATATTTGATGCGTGTCAAATACGACAGTACGAACTAGTGCACATATTTAAGCTTGGAGAACACGTAGGTGGAATGTTGAAAAATAACAGGATGAAACCATCCTTCAACGAGTATAATGGTATGAATAGCTTTGACGCAATATTCAATTAAATTCTAGGTCTACTTTTGCGAATAGGCTTTTATATTTTAATGAACACTATCAAGTTTGAAAAGGAAGATGTGATTAGTTTTGATGTTTTAGTTTTATGTACAGTTTCTAAAGCTTAAACGATCTTATGTCAGGCTGACGTCAACTGATTTGTAGTTTGATGTCCATTGAATATTCACAAAGTGAATTAAAAATTTTAATGAACACTTTCTACTGCCTCTGGTAGACGGTTAATAAACAAGATGCCATCAACATTGACAAGAAGTAGTGTGCTAAGACTTTGTTTTTGCAAGAAAGCAAGTTATTAAATAGGATTAAGATTTTATCATTCGCTGATACACCGTCTTTACGTTTCGAAAAGAGATTATAGATGAGGGCTGTATGTGAAACTTGGCTATGATTTTCAAAATGCTTCATGCATTATTTATTGTAGGATTTACAAATTAGAAAATCTCTCAGCTGCAAAAGTTATATTTTTAAACTATTTATGATTTAAAATAATTTGTATTAATATCATATTTACTTTAAATCTCCATGAACTTCAATTCAGAGCCAGAAACGGTCCCCAATCATTGATTCAATGTGAGATGATGATGATGTAGGTACGAACGCACTTTATTCCGATTTAAAAAACTAAACGTGTTCTGTAAAATAAGTATAGACATGCAAATTTGCCACTATCGCTTTTCACAGCCCATTCAATCTCACTTCAATCTGACGCAGATGTATCAGGATGAAGCTTTCTACCAAGCTGCAAACTCTTCTTAACAAATTGATAAATAAACAAAGGCTGCAAAATCAAGTACATAATAAGTAGGAAATTGAATGATGGCGTATCGCGTGGAGCGCCGTCGACGCAATGAATCACTAGATAGCGCTCCCGGCGACGTGAACTTTGATAACTATCCGATTGCATTTATAAGCTAAATGCACAATTGTATCATTAGCCTATTAATTAATTATTGTTCGAACATTGGCAATCGTAACATTATGGTGGAGTCTGGCAGAAAGCTGAGTTTTATCTATCATTGACATTAGTCATTGTGGGATTAACAAATATTTCTTTTGGGGCTATGGTACAGTATTGCAATAAATATTTGTATTGCTACTATATTGTTTAAATAGAGTTTATTCGACGGGCTTACCACAAAAAAAGTCCTCATCAATCCTTATAAAATCATCGTGTTCTCTACAACACTATCCAGTTTGATATTTGTCTATTTATATTGTGAAGTTCATATCAAACTAAATGTTAGTTCGAATGAAATTAACTAATGGACACGGGCCCTAAGTAACTAAGGGCGCTCGATATGCATGCTAGCTTTCCACGTTCCGTTCTGCGGAGAGCTGTTTCCTCGTACCAGACATAACAAGATAAATCGGTTTATATTCGAAAGGTAAGCAATTTGTACAGTTGTCTTTGCGTGAAAGCGAATCCATTTATTTGACGATCGTTTATAATGTGGGTGGGCATAAATCTAAACGTATGTTCGAGTTACATACACTATTACGACCGAATTAGGTCTCATAATATATAAATTAGTCAGTAGGCATTATTGAACCGAACAATTATATTTTGTAATAGTCATAATTTAAGCTTCAATATCCGTTCTAATAACTAGGATGGGAAATGATACCGATCTAGTTTCTGTGGGTTATATAATATCATAAATCGTTTAGGATAAATAATTTATAGTTTTTTGACATTTATTAGTCATTTGATTAATTACTGCAAAAAGCTGTTGACAGCTTCCGTAGACCGTAACGCAATATCTGAGAAATTAGCTGAAATAGAGACTAGAGAGATGCGACTGCTTTGATACACGCAACGAACTTTGAAACATTTTTTTTTATATACTTGTTTTCAAGTCTTCTATTTTGAACCCGGGAAAACCTCAGTACTTTTAAAGACACAAGATGTCAAAACTTTATGTTGTATGGTGTATTAGTCATGATTTTATTTATGGCAGCAATTAATTAAGCCTCTTCATTTTTTTTATAACTTTATAAACATTGCTGAAAGTCGTTGAGCGTATGAAACTCTAGCTATGTTCAGAAGTTTTCAGTGACTGAACATTTCATTTTAAAAGCCTTAAAACATAAATTTAATTAAATTTCACAAATATTACAGATACTCTAGTTGGGTCCAGACTTTCATTTCACGACAGGAATTTCATTGACAAAGTTAGTAATCAATCTTATTCACAGCAGCGCCACATGTCGGGTGTAAACATTTAGAGTTATACACTATACAGTGATTTAATCCACGTCGCTTTCCCTACACTGCACAATCAAAGCGTGGAGATAGTTAGAGGCTGTCGGGCCAAGGATCGTCACGAACAGGTCTCGAGAAGACGCCTGTCTCGGAATGGTAATCGATTGGACACACTCGAAACAATTTCAGCGGCCCCAACACTTTGATCTACTGTGTTACTATGCTTTTATAACGAGGACACACTTTAGTTTTTGAGGTTTCTAGTAGTTCTTTTTTATATTTTTTTAATTAGCAATTTTACAAAATTATTTGTTGATGAAATTAATTTAAAGGTTCATGTATTTTCTGGTTTCGTTTAAGATCTTCTTATTTTTAAATCATTGTGTATTACTTTTAAATCAATTCAATGGCTTTTCTTCCAAAATTAATGTTTAATTTTTAGCTTATTTATACCCTATTAAATAAATCCTTTTATGAGCACGTCGCAGATATTACGTAGTCAGTTATTTAATCAACTGAATACACACAACGATATACACACATTCAGGCACGCAACATATTTCCCGTTTTAATATTCAAGCAGAAACGGATGCGCACCGTAAGAAAATTAATCTCGCCTTATTGTATTTATAATTGATAATGTTTAAAGGCGATTTTGAGATAATAGTGTTGTATATCTTGGGTCTGAAACGTGGGAAACTTTCACGTGGTTTGATATTGAAAGTCGGACAGTAAACGACACAGGCTACACACGAATAGCTCTGATTAACGAGCTTGATACTCCACACTATTGTATCTAATTAACTGTTGTGCGACATACCTTCCTTCCGACACTAACAACATCAACTTGACTTTAATTGAATTAGTCTGAGATAAATTATTCCTTTTCGCGACAGTTGATGTAATTATTCTCCTGACTTTATTACACAGCTACGTGGAAATGGCGCAATTTGATTTGACTAAGTTTTATTGGTTTTCCTAACATCTATATCCCTAAACAAACCAAGACTCCAACTTATTTATACAGGGACAAGTAGCCTGTTCTTTAATATATAAACTATCAACAAAAACATCGAGCATTGCTAGTTAAAAGAGACAAAACAAAAAACACGTTTTTATGTTTGGAATATGAGTATGATTGGAACTTGAAAATTACTAAAATGACTTGAAAATATAATTATTTTATGTTGCGATATAAAATGGTCAAGTGTGTTGAGGTTTTAGCATAATCCATACGAGGTCAAACAAGACTTTCCCCGGCCAATATCTTCAAAATGCCAAGGCACAGAAACCGAGTACCTAAACGGAATGTTAAGTTTACCTGCCATTTGTGTGTAACACTTCGGCTTTACTTTAATACGATGGCGAATTGCAACGCTAGCATGCGAAAAGCGGAAATAAAATTAGCAATTCTGATTTATCTTATTAATATTTAACATCAACCAAAGCTCAGACTTCCGCATAATATTATTTTAAGAAGGTTGGGCGTAGATAACCAGACTCTTGTAATGTTCATATTTGGCGACGGTTTGGATTTGATTTTAACTAAGACCCTTATATCACAGGTTTTAAAGCTCCAGAGCCTTGCTGATTCCTAGAGGTCGAGATAACTAAAGTTCAAACAGGTCGACTCGACCAGGGTGGCCTCATAAAAATTGATGAAAAAAATCTTTGAGTTCGATGAATGAGATTGCTGGAAACCATGCACAACTGAAGATGATCATAAAGATCGTTTATACAATAACTTTACTAAAGTGTGCATAATTTCTAAATTAAAGTTTTACGAAACAGCGATGACGAAACATACAAAATTATAAAACGGAAATATTATCTGAGCTAGTGCGACCTAACAATTACGATCCATAAAACTAATATGTAAATTATTTATATAAATGCACGTATAATTTTTGCATTTCACCTGGGTATTGTTACCTCCCGCGAGTCCGTTTGCATTAAACATCTTAATAATGGTTGTATTGCTTTGTAGCAGATAATTTTAGTTTGTTTATAAGATATAAATTGAATAGAAAGCTGAAACGTCATTATCTTATGAGCACAGCTTGGCCTTTTTATAACACAGTCGTACAGCTTATTGGGAACAAATAAAAAGTAAACATGAATGACAATCTTCGTTAAACACAGTGAAATAAATGGGCTGCATACCTACTGACTTGCAAATAGACAAGTTTATTAAAATATAAAACTATAGAAGATATATCTAGTGTACAGTATGTTAGAACACTACTTTTTGTTGCAGTTATTGTGTAATGCAATTACGATATGTAACGGTTGAGTAATACTTAATTACTTTTGTATGGTAAATATATTTGGTTATTGCTAACTTCATAAACGTGCTAGTCAGATGTCAGATGCTAGATACTATTTATCATCACACGAGGTGTGGCATACTAAGATCATTAGTAACTAACAGAATGGATGCACAAATTGAAGGAGAGCAGATTAGTAAATGGTCGAGTAACTCTGCAGCCAATTTCAACTACACCATAACGCCTCGCGTTTCGGATTATAGTACTGGGTTTTAAGTTTTGGTGTCTCTTTTCAATTAATCAGTAGGAAGGTCGTATGCCTAACAACATATCTATTGCCTCCCTTTTTTTTCCATTCTCGTAAGGCGGCTATCCATCTACAATAGTTTAGATGTTTATGGGTTACAGTTCTCACTTCACGTATCATGAGCGATACATATAAAGCCATTCCAAAAACTAAGCAATACCTTAATTTGCCGAAGCGGAGGTCGTGGCTACGAACCCAGGGGATAACCTCTGACTTTTCAATGGTTACGTGTACACTCCAAGTTAATTGACGCTTATTTTAATATAGAGGTAAAACAAGTGACTAAAGATTTTCACGAGAATCTCAAAGGCGAAGTTTAATTCGCATTAGGCCAGCGTGGTAAAAGCACAACACCTCTCAATCATAGAAGCAGTCAGTGTCGAATGCTACATATATGGGATGAAGATAAATAATTCAAATATCAACGAGACTCGACCCCTGCTGCGTTCTCACACCTGTCGAAACTTTCCTCGATGTAATAATCAATATGTTGGGTTCAGCGTGGTGAACTGCGCGTCACGACTGGAGCCAGACAATCGGTCAGGCGGTGACCTGCTCCGCTAAATGTATAATAATCATATCAATCCCTCTGTCATCGCGTTGATTTACGATATGCAAACCGTCTGCGACTTTGACGAGTGTTTATATTAAATAGATTGACATTTTCAGTATACCTAAGTTGAATATTTATTTATTTAACATTAAGAGTGACTCTTTTACAAAATATTATTTTAATTGACTTGCAAAGTTATCAACCTTTCGCTCGAGATATTCTTATCTTCGGGAAGCGTTTTTGACAACCCTTGTATCGGTATTATAAATGAAAATTCTAAAACTGAAGATGATCTTTCGCAATCAAAACTTATTATTGCCTAGGTAGTATTTGAGTTCTATGACAAATGCTAAAAACTTAACATAAACCAATTTTCGAATCTTTGATCAAATATGTACGATCGAAGTTTCGGATACCAACGTCATTCGTGTTGATACTTTACTGTAAACAAAGACACGAGCTCAATATCGGATAGTTTAAGGTTATAACACACTTCGACGGCGCCAGCGAAGTGAAAGCTTAATTTCTGTTATTCGGCACCATATCCCGTGTTTACGTCAGATGTACAATTCTTTCCGCCGTCAGTAGGATGTCATTACCTGGACAAACCTGACGTGGCCTGGTTCGATATGACAACCTAATGACGCGGCGGACAGTGCTGGGAAATGAAAAATTGGCCGGTCGATACGTTTGGATAACTGTACGTGAAGGTAGCCCAAAAAAGGAATATGTGTGATTGTATCTTACATGGACTTAAAAAGAGGCTGTGCTGAGGTTTCACAAGTCTGGTTACTATTTAAAAGAGTTATAGTGATGGTACTGTCAGTAACACAATCAACTTCTGGCACGTTAACATTTGTTTTTCGAATTTATTTCGGTTCATCCGTTTAATTGTCACAATGTTCTCACGTTCTTTAATCTATATTTTATTTAGACACATGAGTATATTTTCCGGTGTGACTGGCTCTCTACACCTTGCCTTTGAATAATAGAAATACCTACTTTTCTTTATCAATTCATATCCGTATAAAAGCAACGAGTCATGTCAAATATGATGTATAGGCTGTAGTATAGGTAAGAGAACAATACACCCCTCTACACACAATCAACGATGTTGAAGGTTCTCTATAATAATGATGTCTTTGTATAAATTCCTGAAACAAATTTGTAAGCAAGCTCTTGATTTGAGGGAATAATATCGCTGACAAAAATAAATACATCAAATTGTTTTGACTGTTGCGTTATTATTCGTATTTCACAACCTAACATTACTATGTATTACTATTACTCCAGTAGTTATTATAATAATGGCATGAATGAGAAATTGTGGGGTCGTGGCGCATACACGTCAACATTTATTATTTTGTTAATTAAATTATGTAATTAGAGTTGTAAAGTACAATAGGCAATAGTTCTCTGGAAACAATAGAGAGGCTGTATGAAATGAATTTATGAGTCCATTCATTTGTTTGTCATACATTTATAATAAGGAACTTAGGCTTGTGTTACATAGTGTGTTATACAATGTTTTACTAAGTGGAAGAGGTTTTTGTACCAAATTAATGTTTCAAAGATGTGCACTTTACTTCCATAGTTTATTAACGAAAATATGATAGTAGCTTTTTACCATTTCTTTTGCAAAGATTTCTATTTGCTTCATTTATTTTGTTTTATTTGTTTCTTTATTTGTCTGCACACAATTTTATCAAAAGACCATATTTTCGATCTAGTTTCCTTTAAGTATATTTTACGGTCGTTTTAACTAGGAAGTACCTTGTAGCAATATAGTGTTACAATATACTACTCAATTTTCCTTTCACATAAATAAAATTGGATATTTACAACGTGATATGCCGCTATTATATAATGCAATATTAACACATATATGTATGTCCCACTAAAGAACACGGGCCTACTTTACAATTTAAAGGGATTTAGGCCTTTGTCAACACATTTGGGAACACGGGTTGAGAGGATTTACAGTTTTTAGATTTTTCAAGTGAACAAAACAATATTTATAAAAATCCCAAACAATAAAAAATCAAGGATGCCTCTCTTTAGTTACCGCTACACTTCTATTAAATCAATAATATGAAGTACATACTCTTCTCTTAGTATCGATTCTATTAATTTACTCATATAATGAACCCATCATTATTTCTCGGGATTACATCACGCACGTGATCAAAACATCAATGAGTATTAGCACTGCTGATCGACGAGAGCTTAGTCCATCAATCATTTACATTGACTTCCGTTAAATATACAACTATACAGATAGTGGTGACTAACAAGATTAAATAAATAAATGAATTAATTCCATCATGAAATACAAAGAAAATATGAATATGGTGTGAAATACATAGTACATGTATATTGTATGTGTATCACAGCTACTTAAAGCTTGTATTGCAATCTCAGAGTATCAGACAACAAGCTTACATCAAGACTACACAATTTAGAATCGAAAGATAATATGCATAAATAAATAATTGCACAACCACGTACGTGCTCCACAGTTTTGATTTCACATAAAGATTGACTTGTGAAACTTACCTAGATCAGAAAAAAAATGTGGATCTCACAAACATTATTAATCTTGGTGCAGGATTCGAACCCGGCCGCGGTCTACAATTCCTAAACCTGCATGTTCATCAACTGTGCTACAGAGACCAATATGTACTAATAATCAAATCTAATTTAAGTCTGCAAGAAGGCGGGCATTTGATAAATAAAACAGTCAGCTTGAAGACCAAGACTACTATACCAAGATACTGGGTACTCTACTTTATACCTACGTCCAAAATTACACTACGTTCTGGAGAAAACCCATAACTTCTGCGAAGTTTTAAACCTACCTGAAACAATACAAAATAAATTGTTATAATACAACTCTAAAAATATGATAGTACATTTTGATTACAAAGGTTTGGATCTTG
The DNA here is from genome assembly GCA_949752805.1 of Deilephila elpenor. Taxonomy (NCBI): domain Eukaryota; kingdom Metazoa; phylum Arthropoda; class Insecta; order Lepidoptera; family Sphingidae; genus Deilephila; species Deilephila elpenor. The sequence continues at coordinate 11,443,700 of OX457099.1, forward strand.
TTCGACAAGCCTATTATAGAGCTACAAGGTATAATCAAATGGTGAAAGGTTTTTTGAAATATTATGAGAAAGGTTGAACATAAAGAGAGTATTACGAGAATATAAACGAGTTCTAGACTAAAAACATTTTATTATTAAGATTAATAAACGTCGAAAGAATATTTTATCTTATTTAACAAGAGTAATGGAATGACTACATCGACGTTGAAACCGACTATTCTTCTGAATGGTCTCTTTGTTTACAAACACTTTCACACTAATCGACCACCGGCCACCCGGATCCGAAACAAATATCTGTGAGCCAAACAATACATTCCTGTGGAAATAGATCCGCAATCTTTAGAACAGAAAGCTCCAATCGGCAATCATTTTATTTTAATATAATAAATCTCACAATTAATTAATAGCAACGCCTCCAACCCTCCATTACAAATAAATCCATTAAACAAACTCCGTATTAATCGATAACTGGTCACAAAGCCGGCTGTAAATCAATGAACGTTCTGAAAGCACTTGGCATTCATAATATCAGCAAGGATTCCGTTATAAATTTACAATAGCGAAGGCTTTTACTACAGCCGGGCACATTCGTGAGGCACTAAATCTCTTATGCGTCGATCCCAGATCTGTTTGAATTATGGCCATATCTCTGGGCGTTGTCTGGTGCACTTTCTTTGCCAGTTTAGGCTTCGGCAACCACAATCGGATACTTATTTACAATTGCAGGCTTTGCGGTGTTTATATGGCTTTGTCCGAAGCGAAGCTCGAAAGGCGATATATTTGTTTCTCGCATATTATCTAATATAAAAACTGTTTTAGCATATAATTGTGATTTCACACCACTACGTGAGTGCAATTAAGTTAACTTACGAGCGCAGGCCAACAATTTTGTTTATTGTTTCCGTTGTGTTCATTTCTTTGAATGTAGATAGCGCCGCGGATATGTTAGTTGCTTATAGACAGATTATAATTATGGGAAATATTTTATTTTTAAGTTTTTATTAATATTCCCGTATGCATTAACTTATTTATAATGTTCTTTTTTATACGATTAAATTAACTTAGATTTCCCTTGTTAATTGTATAGCATAATTTGTTTAATACATTTAAGTATCATTAAACGACAAAAGGCACAAGTATTATACAAATGGAAGAGATGCGTGCCTCGCGGCGGTTAGTTCTTTATTCACTGAACAACAATTACTGTCATCATCATAAAGATATAATGTCATCACATAAAGCCACAGGCGTCATTACGCATTATATTCGCGATGTAAATAGGTAGTTAACAACAACTAACACGGTTTTCGTCTTAGCACCGCCGTAATTCGGTAATGCACAACTTAATGCTCGGAAGAAAGTGAAATCTTTATGAATGCAAATAGGTGAAATTGTATGCATTATTTAAATACTTTTTTTGATATGACTTGCTATTTGAAACAACAATATTACTGTATCTATTAAATTTAATTATAATAGAAAGGTTAGAGGAGTAATAAAATGTTTATCTAGTGCAGCGTATCTGTGAGAACGCGAAAAAGCCGTTCAGAACCATGATGAGTTATTTGATTGTTCGAAATAAGTTTTTATTGCTATATTCGGGCAGACTTCATTGTATTCTATTAAAGTAGCGTATCAAATTAATAGTTGTACTGGTTTTAAATGTTTTAATTTTAGATTGGAATGAATAATGTTCTTAAAGGAAAGTGTTACTTACAAGTTTAATTTAATTTGAGAAGACTATCGGGTAGTTTCATTTTGCTTTGTGTTCCCAGTGGTATCCTCTTGCAGCATCGTATAGTCCTGAATACCTAGATTCTAGTGTAATAAGATAGTACTCATATTGACGTTTATTTTATATCAATTTGAAACTATCAATTTCCTTCCCGTTCTTTAAATACTCTTACACCGCTCTATCTCGATGATATCTGATATTAATCAATTTGATATCAATTCCGCTCGGTTATTACTTCCATCCAATTTAATTGAACACAATCACCGGCTTGTTTTTGAGTGTTTTCCTTGCGTTGCATAACGAGGGCGCGCCTATACCTGATCGACGCCACCTGTTTGCTGTCGAACAATAGCCCTCATTCACTTTCGTCTGCGCCTGGCTCGTTAACATTTTCGAAAATCGTTCGAGAATCGTGACTGAGTGAGTTCACAGTTCCCTTTCGTCGGTCGTCACGAGCCGAGTGATAACAGCCGCCTTTGTACACTGAGCTACGTCTGACACGGCCGGACTAATGAGCTTAGAGAGTTCTGATAGCTTCCATTTGATACGCATACTTCAATTTACAAATTGATGCGGTTTAGTTATGTTTCTACATTGAAATGTAGGGCTGTGAATTCGAACAATGGATGCTGAGTATGCAATAAAATTCAATATTTTCCATTTCGGGTCAAAACCGGACCGATGTTACCGACCGAATCTGCGAGATGCATTTAAATATAATATTGGTTGAGTGTTTATGTGAAAAGGGCATATGTACAGATTAAAAATAAATTTATACTACACTTAAGGCTGAGAAAAAAAGTATTGAAGTAACGTTCAGCATATTTTTTCAAAACCATACATATTTAATTTGTACTATACTCATACGAATACCCATAGACGAATTGAGTGTTGACGTAATTTTCACATTCTTATAAATATCAATATTTTGATAAAAAATATTAATAAACTTGATATTGAAATGTGTAGTACGTAACGCGATACTTCTTCAAACAAATTAATATTGTAAAGGGATCCTAGATCTTTATATCCTTATACGGGAAAGCAAAATAAATAATACAATATAAAATATTTAATATAAACAAAATAATATTAAATACCCAAATCTTAATGTGATCCTTTAAACAAAGCCTCTATTTTTTATGTCAACAAAAAAATATAAATTGAAATGCTCGCTGTTTATGCGTTTCTACCTGTTTAAATATGATAAAACGAAAGATTTATTTTACAATGGGTGCGGCCGAATCATGTTCTGGAAGGTCCGAATGACATCATAGCTGTGTTTAATACGTCGATTTTCTTAAAGAAAGACATACAGTCATTTATAATTTGTAATAATGACATCTAGTACAATTTAATGTAAACACAGGGACAGTTGTACATTCTTCGCATTTGACCCTGCTTATACTGTTTGTCTGTATCAGCCCATATACGTCCCATAGCAGGGCACAGACTTCTTCCATAATCGAGAGTACGATTGAAAGGCATTGCTTATATTAGTGCCGTCCAAAGTCAATGCATGAAGCTATACTGCCTAGCAAAGGCTTAAGCCAACTAGAACACGGCAGAGTATAAGCTAACCATCGAAGATTCTTTCATACTGGCACATTAAGCAAGAGAATACAGTAAAGGAGCGCAATTCAAATTATAAATTATCGACTGCCTCGGTGACGTAGTTGTACTACGGTACGATTACAAAGCTGAGGTCACGAGTTCGAATCCCGGGTCGGGCAAAGTAATATTAGATTTTTATATTCATTATTAGCTCGTTGTCAGAAATTTGTGCCCGATATGACGATAAGATCGCCCCCTATCACATCGTGGGACAAAAACATACAAGGCGAAATGTGGGTGTCCTGGTGGCGCCTCTGCCTACCCTTTCTGGGATAAAGGCGTGAGTTCATGTATCATGTATGTATGTATGTATCAAATATTACCAATAAGAAAATCTTATCATTTCATCGGTCGACGCCATTGTTCCGGTCTGATTGTAACAGGATATACACATAATACAAGTAAACTTCAATAGTGACACACTTTCGACAGTCACTATGATGGGCTTTACATCATCGTGTATAAAGGTTATTATATGGTACGGATATCCTAAGACAAGCATTAGGGTTTCCGGCAAAATAAATATTATTTTGACTTTAAGTTTAAAGTCTAGTAAGTGCTCCTTGGAGCAATGCATATTGCTGAGCTGGGGCCTGATTGTACACAATATCGTACATATGTTTTTCTAATAATGACTTGTATTTATGTCAATTTTTATGGGGTTTTTTTTTTGTATTTATTGTAACCCAAATAAACATTTTATCTATCTAGTAAAAATAATTTTAATTTTCAGTAATTAGGATGAATATTTCAATAGTAATAGCTATGTAGTTAATAAATCTTGCGGTAGTATATCAGCAAATTGACGTATGACAAGTGACACCCCTAGATATCATCCCCATTGTGCTGTCCATTAAGTGCTTACCAACTGCTTTAAATATCTAGTCGGGAAGTCTGAATGGCGTAACACCTCCATAATGGTGAAAGCTAAAGAAGCCTTGTCCCACTGGACACTGTGAAGAAAGTCTGTAGATTTCTAATCCTGTCAGTTCCATGTCCATTGGCCTGAACTTCAAGTGCTACGGTTTGTTTCCTGGTTTGGGAAGTGGTACTGCTGTTACATTTGCATGTTTATTCCTATAATTCGATGATATATAATTCGACAAGCATAACAGAAAATCATGATATTGACCGACGCCTGTGAAATGAAAAACCTCGGTCCATTTTAAAAGTTAACAAATCAACTCAAAGGTTCACGATTTGATCCTTATCGTGCCCGTGTTTACGTTTTTCTTAAAACGAATATATTTCTCAACACGATTTACTGAATGCATTAAGTTGTAAATTAATATTATTATGAAATTATGCATTACATGAGGACCTGGTATATTCATTTTTACAGCCGGAAGACAAACAAATGTAAATATTTTAAATATTCGATATGACATTATTACGTTTACAATATAGGAATCCATTAATTTATGTAACCAAATTACGAACATGCAAAAATGTGCGGAGATCTCGACAATTTTGCAACAGACGGTCTCGTAAAACGATTCTTGGCATGCATAAGATTGGCCTTTAAAGGCCGTGATCCGATTGTATAATCACACTGCATTTAATAAAGATTTGACCCCAGGCGAACTGCTGCGATTTCTTATTGAAAGGGTTCTTTTAAAGGTCTCAAAAAAACTACGGACAAGTTTTATCGTACTCTTTTGTCTGATTTCACTATCGCTTGGAGGTTGCTAAACTGAAAAAATAGAGCCAGCTATTTTCTATTGCCACTGGAGGAATTTCCGAATGTATTAGTGCATGTACTTTTTTGCCTTCGCCTAACCCTTCTGTAATGCGGACGTGATTGTAAACTAAAAGTACGAAATGCGGAATTCCAACGGTGACTTGCAAATCTACAATAAATATGCATAAGTCTAAAGACAAGATATAAATGTCGCGGAACAAGAATTTGCGCTTCTATACTGCGGTTTTATGTTAATACACTTTGTTTATTAATCGATAAATACACTTTGTGTTGCTGTTACACTGGTATGTAAAATTCTCTTTAGTCTAGAAGTTTCTCTAACTTCGAAAGCACATGTAGGGGAGAGATATGCTATATGTAAAACGTCCTAGCTAGGTCATATTGGAATAATAACTTAGGGACTGCAAATAACATTGTCATTATTCCTAAGAAATTAGCTATGTGCTCCAGGTCCCTTAACCATGAGTATTCATTGGTGTCAGTGATATGTTGGTAATTTGTGACCTCCATGCTTGATTCGTCTTTGTAGGTACGCCTCTCTGTGGCATGGATGTTGTTTTCACGCATGCTTTACTCTTGTCACACCTGTCTTCGTCTAGTTATGTGACTAAATTTTTTTTCGATAATAGACAGTTTTTATGATCGTGCGGCATCGATTGTAATTCAAGTATCTTTGAAAACATAATATGATACGGCCAATGTTGTCAAAATTTCGCATATAGAATGACATACAAAAAATGTAGTATAAAAACTGTTTTCGAAGTAAACAAGTAAAGTAAGCTCACACTAACTTTTGATGAATTGTTGTTAATTATATCTTTATATTTCCAATTTCTTTATACTGGGCAGGATAATAAGGGAAAAGATTTAAAGGTAAATAATTAAGTAACTTACGTTCTAACTAGATATTCTTGCTTACGTTTACTCACAACACGTAGGTAAACGTAAGCAGAGAAAAGCAAAATACATCTTGGAAATTATATGACACGATCTTTGATTTGTTTTATAAACGCTCATAATTGACTGTTTTACTAGACGGTAAATGTATTTAAAATAAAACATGCAACTTAGAATGGGCCTGCAGATATTAAAGCCATTATTTGTAAATCAAATTTGCAGAAATACCTTTAATTACGACTACAATTTACAATTGCACGCCATGTTTTCCAAAAATACTAATAAATATAAATAAACATTCATGAACAAACACAGACTATAGGCATTGTGGCACAGTGTGATCTGTGAACACTGATCCTATAGTTACAGTTGCCCTACCATTACAAAGTTAACAATCTTGTCATTCCTGCAATTTGCGAAGCTAGATCTACTTGAACTAGTAATTTCTGTCATGGACGCGAGATTGACGCAAACAAGTTCTGTAGTAGCGTTACAAAGTACTTATGTGGTACTTACTAGGCGTCTGTTTAGGAGTACTTTTATCTAAGGTTGTTGACGTATATTTTTTGTTTTATATTCCCTGCGTACGAGAAAGCGCATCATATAATTAAAAGTGAACACCAACGTAAATAAATATCAATAAAACAAAGGATAGAAGGGGATGGAGGATAATTATTGTTGGAAACTTCTCCTATTTGTTTTTCGTTTTGATTAATTTTATTGCGGGTTTAAGATATTCTAACGGACTTGCTGAGCTCAGTGGAAATTCTTTGTTTGTCACTATTGATCCTGGCTGACAGGAGTTGCAGTGGTAGGTGGGGGGCGAGCAAGTCTCTAAAAATTTAAGGTGGAAGGATTTTATATTCGTCCAAATAGCGACTATAGAAATACTAGACTAGACTATTCGGACTTATGTGAACTCGACGCACCCTAACTTCTTTAATTATTATATTTGACTTATGAATTTAGGTACAACTAATCAATAATTTCGGACTCCTATCAAAAAGGGGGCAAGTTACATATTTTATTGGAAACGAAAAAGCTGAGACAAAATAGATTGCCTATCTTGGAAATCGAACCCTGGGCCTCAAGGTTTGCAGCCATGTATGCCAATAAACATATACATATTGCACCTATAAGGTTTATGCCTCTATAACATTGAATAAGGAAAATAATTAATAATCAAGATTGAAGCTTGTAATAACTTGCCTCTACTGTATTGCAAAATGATGTGCAACCATTAGGTTTTGGACATGTTGGACATCTGTTTGTGTATTACTAAATGTTTGTATTATGATTTGAAGGTTATTAATGAATGTAAAAACTAAATAGGCACGAGGTGCACATAACATAACATATTTTTGTTAAAATGTCATAGCCACTCAATAAGTAGAACAAAAAATGCAAACAATAAAACTGATTGCAAAACAAGAAGTGGCTACAAAAAAGGTTTTCGGAACACTTATTGATGGACATATCGATATTTTTTTCAATTAAACGAGGCTCTCTTAAGCAATCTGGGCGTTTTAAAATGTTGTCTTAATAATTTCAGTTCTATACACCTATACAAAATATTGGCACGAAAGTAACAGCGTCATTCTCATGCCTACAATAGTTTTATGTGGAAAAAACATCGAAGTTAGTGTACGACAAGTATTGACTAACACTAGGATGCCTAAGGCTTCCATTTAGTATAATTATGATAATTTCCTACGGCTTCGTTCCGTTTTGGGCGGCATGACATTGCCACATGACGGCCATATGACTAGATCGTCGACGCCGAATATTGTTTCACACCCGGCAATGTATCGAATAACGTTGTGTCAGATGGCGCAATGGATAGATAATAATTAAAAGGTTTATATAAATTATACAATCATTTTACCCTTTCGTGTGATAGTCGAATGTTTAGTTTGTTAAATATGTTCTATTAACAAGAAATCGTCTGATGGTAGTTATACCGGAGTTGGGAATTTGAGATGTTACTTACTTACTGCAGTTTCACACTGGATAGGTGGAGAATGACAGCAGAAAAGGGGACACAAAAACTGTTCTTCAGATTAAAAATACTAACAGTGGTCTAATGATTGTTCAGTTACATGATTACAGCAAACGAAAGGCGACAGTTGCACTAATACATTATGATGGATTTTTAGGGGAGCATCAGTGATGCTAGACCATTCCTATTGTAGTCTTAAATGGTTATAGCCCGTCTCTGTCACTTTTTAAATGATTCATACATATCTACGTAGTTGTGCAAAGTTTCAGGAACAAAAATACCAACTCCTATTTCGTAAATTAATTATCATGAACTTTGCACCGCGCTGTCAGTTTTCACCGGTTTTAGAGTCGATTTTATTGTCAAGTCCGTCTCGAAGTTAGATATGACGACAGTCTTGCATATGTGACACTTCAAATAGTTTTACACACATGAACTTTTACACGCTAATTCTGTTTGTATTGTGGTCTGCATGTTGTGCAACAAAGACAACTTTGAGCCGTCATTGTATGTCCAAAACAAATAATTGTAATGACTTATGACCTATTTTAATAGTAGGTACAACTTAATAATAACAATAATGTTGTAAACACAAGTATAAACAAATAAAACATAAAACGATGTATATAAACTTTTCTCAATTAGGTACTAAAAAAATGATCTATATTATGTAATCATTTGATGTAACATTCGGTATTTCCAAAAAATAATAAATAACTTGTACTCAGAGATTTTTTTTTAACAAAGTATTATTTTTATGCGACTGGTTTATTTACATATGAATGTGTTACAATGAATTAACGTATAAATATTATGAGATGAGTATATTTTGCATAATAATTATGAAACAGTATAAGTAATGGAGATGGGAACACGAATTAAGGTTAAACCCTCTGTTTTTATTCTTTACATTAATCCAATTTCTTTCTGTGTAAATGATGTAAAAGTTATTGGACCATATATAAAAATACATAATATGTATTCACTATATTATAATCAACATATTTTAAGTATAACCTCTTATCATCCAGAACAGACCACTGCTAGGTACATACAGGGTATATCAAGACCGCGACCGAAAACGAAGCCAGGTGGTAGTATTAGTGACTTCAGACACAATGCAATGAAAAATTTCGCAAAAAAAATCGTCAACTTTTTTTTGGTATTGTTTTACTTATCGTCGTATTTGGGTGATAAATACATAGTTTTTCTAAAATAATGATGTACACCTTTATATTTTTTAAGACGCAATGGTACGATAGGGTTTAAATTACTATTTTCGCAATAACTAGGTATTTACTACCCAAAAACAATGATTTTCAAAAAATTGCAAAAAAAAAATCTGTCGCTTATTTTGCGAAATCTTTATTTGCATTGTGTCTTCAACCACTAAAACTACCACCCGGCTTCGTTTTCGGTCGCAGTCTTGATATACCCTGTATAATTATAAAATCAATTTAAAGTAACAATTTTTCGATCGCTTTGAATGGTTTAACGATCAAGTCATCATTTGTTCTCTTAGCCTCTCGACCGGATCGCTTCCATCGCTCACTCTCAAAATTATCAAAATGCATCTATTATTCCAGCACGGTAAGTGATCATGGGCAGCGGTGACCAGTTTCTATTTAGTCACTTGCTTCTCTGACGTTCTTATGCTAAATCAAATTATACCAGTTCCATTGTAATAGAAAACGAATTGATACATGTATTTACATGTCCAATTAAAGTTGGGTGTTAATCTTATCATTGCGTCATGTTTCGTATTAATATCAATTACCATGCCTTAAACAGGGTTACACTATTAATTCTCAAAATCAAGTGAGTTTAGACGATATGCGCGATTTTCATTAAAATACTTGGTACTATACGAAATATTGGAACATTTTCAATGATTTATCTGTTACGTCATAAGAATATAGAAGTAAATTGCAAGTATGATTTAATGATTAACAATCATGTACTCGTCAGGTACGTTTTTTGTAATATTAAAATTGAAGCCATACATCACCACGAGTTTCTAGTGACGACATTATCAATATCAACATTAAAACAATTTTAGATTCTTTGCTAGACTCTGACGGCATAAAAACGGGGGAAAAGAGAAGGTTAACCTACAAGCTTGCTTTAAGACATTGATGACAATCGAAGATGCAAAAGAGTACCACTTGACACATACCTACAGGCATAAGATTATGAATGTTTTGGAACCAACTTACGAAATATTTTTTAGCACATATAACTGTATGTTACTATGTGTAGTAGTATAGAATGACTGTTCTCTGTGTACCTATGCCGTGCCAAAACAGTTTTGTAAAAGCTGTCGACATTGAGTTTCCTTTTAGAGACTTTTTCTTTTGATTTAATGTCCAAATATTTTGGGATTTAAGCTGTCGCAACTAGCTCTACTTGTTATTCAAAAACTCACTCTAATTTATTGTGCGGTATAGGAACAAGTCAAACACATAATTACAATAACCCAGTGCCGATACCCGTGTATCCTTGTTAGTATATTAACTAAATAGTTTTATTCATATTTTAATACATTCTATTTTAAATTAACAATAAATATCTATATTTAATTGAGTAATAACGATTTTCCTTCCAGTTGGAGTTTTAGTATGGTTGCATAGCATACAATGGATCATTAACGTTGATGCCGGTCGCTGTTCGTCTAATGAACCTGTTTGCGGCACAGATGGCGTCACCTACAAGAATATCTGTCATCTGAACACAGCCAAACTTGATGACGAAGATCTTCAAGTCCTACATTATGGAAGCTGCACTGTCTTCCCTTTGTCGGTGGCAAAGCCTCAACAATTGAAATTTACAGCGTATAATTCAAATCGACGTTGGAAGAAGAGAAAGAAAAAAGTAAGGAGAAAGAAAAATCACCGCCTTGTTAAATATGTTCATGGTTATTAAAAATTAGATCATTTAATTATTGAAGGTCTACTCATAAAGTATATATAATAAAATAAATTGATTATAATTTAAAGAATTACGAAATACTTCTGAAAGTAAAATATTCATGAAGATTTAGTAAAGGTGCTTTTGCTATAAATTGTTGATTATGTGTTTAATATTATTTTTATTTTGGCCTTTTATATCAGAAACCTTTTTGATATATTATTACTTACTTTATCTCATAGTAACATTGTTTAACTCAAACGCCACCAGATGGCATTGGTAGGCTTGTACCATATATTTTCTACCACAACTATCTTCGTCCATGACAACTACGAACAGAGCTTGACATTTATGGACGGAATATCAAATTGACATTCAAAAGACTGGATAGCGTAGATCGTGAGACAGATTTTTATGAAAATAATTATGGAACATTCAACTTTTATAAGCCTAAGTAGAAAAGCTGCATGAAAATTGGGCTATCATTTTGGTGATTGATGACGGCTTTGACAAAAAAAAAAAAAACTTTAAACACACAAATCCTTCCTATTGCTTGTCGGGTGAGCAATCCGCATATTGTCATATTATATCAAATTTTGCAAGCGCAGTGTCTTTTTTTCATATTTCATAATATTGTATTTTATAAAATGTAGACTGATCCATTTAATACCAAATAGAAAAAAATCAAACTATTAACTATAACCAATTAAACCAATAATATTTAAGTATTTTTGGTAAATTTAATAATGATAGATATCACACTATAATTAAGTTTTCTCATATCGTAATTTTGTAATTATTTAAAATAGAATTTTTAGCCGTAGTTTCACATTTAAAATAAAATTAAGTAACGTGTTAATAAGTCTTTTCTTAAGTTTATACCCATTATAAGTTTTTTTTATTTTTGTTCTCAGACAAAAGTCCATCCGGCTCCTAGCGCAACTGCAGTTACAGGAAAAAAGCTTTAAACAAATTCTCATTACATGTATAATTAATTTATTAACTCGGAAAATTGTTCATTACTTTTCAATTACAAGTGTACAAGTGGTCGTAACATGAACACCGCATTCCTTAATACTTTATCACATTAATTTATAGTTGTTAGTCGTACCTAAGCTTTAACCATGGTGATCCGATGGCTGCTATTAATTTTAAGTTCAGGTGTGTATTCACTAATTACGATTAGAATTACCAAATAATCTGTATTTGGCACAAGACATCTACCCACATCTGATGTTGAACTTTAAAGATATCGTAATATTTTTTAATACAAATTTTATTATAGTTTTTTATTTCCGTAGTTCCTCTGGTCTTACCGCATACAACGCGGGAATATTCTAAGCTCGTGATATCTCAAGAATCGTCTGAGGAAGCCGAGAGCATTTTCGACATACACAAAATAGGTTCTTATTCGTTTGGGCCACTTCATGGTATTATACATAAGAGTAAACAGTTGAGTCCAAGCCGGCGAAGTCGCGGTTACCGTGGCAGGCGGGGTGGGCCACCTTTTGGTATCCGTGAGAAGGCTCCGCTTTATGCAAGACCACGCTCTGCAACCAGTCCCAGTAGGACACTAATTGATATTTAGCCAAATGTATAACTGTAGGAAATCGACAACATTTTTTGTACAAGTTTTTAGTTCGTTTGTTGTTTAAAAATGTTATTCGTCTATCGTAAATACAAATAAATACATTTCTTTAATAATTAATTATTTTATTAACTAATGACCTGACTCGGCTTCATCCCGGAGTATATACATACATACATACATACATAAACTCACGCCTTTATCCCCGAAGGGGTAGGCAGAGGCGCCACTAGAACACCCACATTTCGCCTTGCATGTTCCGTCCCACGATGTGATAGGGGGCGAGCCTATCGCCATATCGGGCACAAATTCCTGACTCCGGGCTGACAATGAATAGAAAAATCCAATATCACTTTGCCCGACCCGGGATTCGAACCCGAGACCTCAGCTTTGTAACCGTACCGTAATACAACTACGCCACCGAGGCAGTCGGAGTATATACTCGTAGTTATTAGTTCTACTATCGGATACACTCCAAAAACTATACTATTGTGATATCTCGGACTTTTTAAAACTATTGAAATAAAATAATCCCACCATACTATTTTCAGTCACGTCTATATTTAGTCACATTAGTCACATGCTTTGGTTAATACCAATCTTGCTACAAGGATGATATTGTAACAAAACTTGCTAACTTAACTACAATCCGTCTGAGCAATGAACACTGAAATGTTTTCAACATCCCAAAAATAAATGTTGTCTCCGTATTGACCATAATTCAAGGTAGTGTACATAACATAATTTTACAACACATTACAAAATTGAGTGCTGGTATTAACACGTTACATAATATCTCAAATAATTTTGCAAATCATGCATACAAATCGATATAAAAGAGAGTACAGATGATATTGACATTAATTTTCCACTGCAGGTGACCTTCACCTTTTTTTTTTTTTTTTTATTGCCTTTATAGGCAGACGAGCTAGCGGTCCGCCTGATGGTAAGCGGCTACCGCTGCCCAGAGAACTTCGCAGTGCCAGGGGTCCAGCACAACAAAGTCGCTGCCTACCTTAAGGAAAGTACTCTCTTTAAGCCTCTTTTGAAGAAGGACAGGTCATAGCGCTCAGGAAACAACACAACACAATATAAAGTTAAATATATTTAAATAGCAGACACATAATATATTTTTTGTACCATATTATATATTTGTATAGTGGCACCAAAAGGCGATATTTTTAGAGAAATCAGACCATGATTCGGAAGATAGAAATAAATTATGTCACCATTAACATTTGGATGTAGTTAAATAGTAGAGCCTTACTTAAAACAAAATCGATGTCACTTTTAGTAATAATAGTATTAGAAATAGTCTTAAACGACACCTGTTCATTACTTCAATATTAATCAGAAAACTTGGCAAATCGTTTATTACTTTTTAATTGCAAATGTGTGAGTCGCTTTAGCGCGAACACGGCATTGCGTAATTACTAGCAAGTTGTTAGTCCTACGTTAGCATTAGCCATGGCAACTCAACGACTTCTACTAACTTTAAGTTGGGGTATGTGAAACTAACAAAATATTGTGATTAAATTGCCAAGCATTGCTTTCTCATTCATGGTGATGTTTGGTTTTGCTGCTGTCCATAAGCGGTCGTATCGCTTACACATCATTCGAATGGAAGTTTTCTCTACTTTCATTTTGTGTAGATATGTTTTTTTCTGTAAAATGCTTCAGAAAGAAGTTATTTTCATAAAACTGCTCTTAGGCCCCATTTTTCGAATATGGCGGCGCGAGCGGCAATGATACGAGGTAGCAAAGTTGAAATTCGGAGAGAGCATGTCAAAATCTATAAAATTGCCATATTTCAAAACTCCTGGAAATCTTTCCACGTAACCTCTATTTTTACAACCAAATGACTGTACTACTAGTATAATACGTTTATGAAATTGTTTCACATAAATTAGTACCGTTTGTGTTTTTAACACAAATAGTAAATTATTTTTTTAAATTATTTACTACAAATTCTATGGCATACTTATTTGAGCCAAGACATAAACTTAAATATGGTGAAGAACTTAAAAGGTTGCCTATTACTTCATAGCGTATATTATTTATTAAAACCTTATTTAACTCTTTATTTTTACAGTTCCCCTGCTATTATCGCAGACAACAAGTCAATATGCCGAGTCCTTGAACTCTCAAGAATCATCTGAAGAGGGCAAGAGTATTTTCGATTTAGATTATATGGCACCATATTCAATTCGGACGCTCCATGAAACTTTACATAACAGTAAACAATTGAATCCTAGCTTACGTAGTAATGGTTGGCCGCCTATTAATTTCTCTGAGGAGATGAAGCCACAAGGAACACCTTTGTCAAACGAAATAAAAAAATCAACTCTATACCCGGAACCCATCCCACCACAGCCGGATTGGGATCACGAGGGCAAATCGAGGCGACCTAATACGTATCCTGAATCAACAGCGGCACCTCCATCGACTAGGTCTTATCTATACCCTAAAACTAAAGGGCTACACCACCCAGATGGGAATTATGGAGAACCTGACCAGTTTTTAGTACGAACTATAGCCCCTGATTTTGATAGCACCCCTCTATATCCTAAAACTAAAAAATCACATCGGCCAGAATTGAATACTGCAGAACCTAGATGGCCACCCGAACAAACACCAAAACCAACTTTAGCGTCTGGTTCGGATAGATCCCCACTATACCCTAAAACAAAAGGCCCACGCCGCCCAAACTGGAAAAATGCAGAATCTATGGGGCCTCCCTACCATTCGCCCGTATCGACGATGGCACCCGGCTCGACTCGTTCCCCACTATACCCTAAAACTAAAAAACCATACACACCAGAAGGGGATGATGCAGGACCTATGTGGCCACCCAACCAGTTTCAAGCACCAGCGATGTCATCTGATTTGGTTAAATCCCCACTGTACCCCAAGACGAAAAGACCAATGACCATGAGAAATGAGAATGTGTGGCCCACATATCGGTCTCCACTACCAACAGGGACATCTGTACCGACTAGGTTTCCTCAACACCATAAAACTAAAAGACCATCCTGGTTGGAATATGAGATTAGACATCGTAGGTGGCCAAAATACCAATCACCTGTACCCACGAGGTCATCTCAACCGACTAGGTTTCCACCATACCACCAAACTAATAGACCATACCTACCAGAATACACTGATGCAAAACATTGGTGGCCATCTAACTGGTCTTCTGTAACAACGTGGGGACCAGATCCGACATGCCCCCCGCCATACCACCAAACTATAAGACCACGCCATCCGAAATACAAGGAAAAAGGAAATTTGTGGCCACATAACCAGCCTTTAGCACCAACGTGGACTCCTTGTCCTACTTGGGACCCACCATACTACAAAACTAATAGACAAAGCTACGCAAAAGACTATGATGGTGGACATTTTTGGCCACATAATCGGCCTTCAGCATCAACGTGGGCACCTGGACGAACTCACTCCCCTCTATACCCCAAAACTAAAAGACCACGCCATCCAAAAGACAATAATGGAGGACATTTGTGGCCACATCACCAACCTTTAGTACAAACGCGGGCACCTGTTCCAAGTCACTCCCCTCTATACCCCAAAACTAAAAGACCAAATAAACCAGGCTGGGATTATGGAGAATCATACTGGCATTATGATAAAACGATATTAGCAACTGAACGACGTCCCGCATCTTTACTAAATTCGAAATCAAACCACGGTTGGCCTCCGATTGATAGTATATAAATTATCTTAATAAGTAACTAAAAGCATTTTTGTTTTTTTTCATGCTCTTATTAGCTTCGCCTGTAAGTATGTATGTATGTATGTATTTAACGGAATCTTTGAAGTCCATTTTCGAGCACTTCAAAACGTCGGATAGACTTGATATTTTGCATACGCTTAAGTAAGACCCAACTAAAAAAGTAAAAACAATTGATAATAAGTTTTAACATTAAAAAATGGACTGAAATACATTCACTTTATTGTTTCAAAGTGGGGTGCTTACAACAAAAACTTATCCTCAAGCACCCCAGCTTTTAAAACCATAAAATGAATTTGTTTCAGTCAATTTTTTAATGTTAAAACTCAATATCAATTGTTTTTACTTTTTTAGTTGGGTCTTACTTAAGCGTGGATTTTAGTTTTTTAAACTATTATTTATTTGTTAAGAAAAATCACATTTTAACTCAATTAAATTATCTACTGACATCTTTATAATATAGGAATTGGAGTAAATATTGTAAAGTACGAGTGTATGGGTTATCTTCGGCTGTTTTACATAATTAATTGCAATGGCGAGAGATAATCGACAGGTTGCAAAATAACATTGGAGTAGTTACATAATAGTATAGCTATAATAGCTATAAATCAAAAGTAGCAGACGCAATATCTGCCATAGCCTCTATATTGAATCAGAATAACAAAAGCATGAAACCCAACAAACTTTATTTTGCTAGTCTACTCCTGTGTTTTAAATAAAATATCTATAAAGCCCATAAATAGATATGTATTACTATGTTCTTGGATGGTAGTAATCATTTTCATCAGGTGCAATTTTGCCGACCGTATTCTAGAAAAGAGACTCTAAAAATGTATTTCTTAAATATTTGTTTTCCCAAGATTGGCTAATTAAAGTTTTATAATGTGTACTAAAAGTTATGGCATAAATTATTATAAATATATTTAGGAACTCGCGCAAGGCATGAATTAAAGTCATATACATATGTACACATAGGTATACAGGTGTCTCACGGCGATACCACATGGAGAGGAAGTACCTTAAATATTGTAATAATGAAAAAAGACATCATTTTGATTTTGAATGCAATTTGAACTGCAGTTAAAGATTTGCATTTGAATAATCGCATGTCTGAAGCGGAAATCGAACTCGCTATGTGGTAAAAATCATAACACCCATCAATTTAAGATACCAATCAAAAGGCTCGATCATAAGGATTATTTTTTTCCATATAACATAGCATGTCAAATAAAAGGAAGAACAAGACGATGATAAATCAGTTTTTAGAATCACAATAAAATCGAAGAAAAGACTAATAACTTACTATTTACGTTCCTGAAGTAGGAAATATAGAAATTCATGGTCTTCATTTTATTTAAGATGCTATGTTATATGAAAAATAATCCTTATGATCGAGCCTTGTCATTGGTATCGTAAAATAATTGGATTATTTATTACCACATGGCGGATTCGATCCCCGATTCAGACATGCGATTATTCAAAAATCTTTGGTTTCAAAATCAAAATGATGCCTTCTTACAGAAAACAATGTCAATATACAATATTTCGGATACTTCTCCTCCATGTGACATCGCCGTGGGACACCACGTATAGTTTCCTTTAATTAATCACAGGTTTTATTAAGTTTCATACAACCGAAGGAGGAAGCTTCGTGGGGGGTTGAGTCTTCGGTCTCGGTCTTCTCTTCTTCTTATTCTTCGGCAGTATTGTTTTCCTCTTTTTAAATCTGCCGGGCCGCTGTCTAGTTTCCTCGCACGGCCCGATGGATGCGGGTATTTTCCCGTACATTTCGTCAGAAACAAACCACATAGAGCATAAGTTGGGGTATGTGACGCCGTCAATTCCGCACACCGGAACGTTCACTAGAGGACAAATCTTTGGGAACAAACCTGTTCCTTCCCCATGGCATACGGAAAGTCCAGCCAACAGAATTGTAACTGAAAAACATACATAAATAAACTCACGCCTTTATCCCCGAAGGGGTAGGCAGAGGCGCTACTAGGACACCCACATTTCGCCTTGCATGTTCCGTCCCACGATGTGATAGGGGGCGAGCCTATCGCCATATCGGGCATAAATTCCTGACTCCGGGCTGATAATGAATAGAAAAATCCAATAACACTTTGCCCGACCCGGGACTCGAACCCGAGACCTCAGCTTTGTAACCCTACCGTAATACAACTACGCCACCGAGGCAGTAACTAAAAAAAAAACTTAAATAGTCATTAACCATAATCAATAGGGCGATAGCCTAATAACATCTTCTGCTTCGTGAAAAATGTTTTGAAAAATAATGAAACATGAATAATATTATAATTATATTTCATAAATTAACTAGAGACGCATCATCTTTGTTGCGATTTTCTTATTATTAATTTTTGTCGACATTTATTAATAACGTTAACGAACTTACCTAGACGCAGCATTTTGAATCATGTGAGCCATAGAATATATTTTTCTTATGGTTTCAGATTAATTTATACTGTTCAATCAGTAGTCACTTGCAACAATACATAACAAAACTAGTTAAATTAGATTTGGCGTGGCGTTTAATGACTTCTTAATTCGCTACACGCTGCTGTATAAATAAAACATCAAATACTTAATTAAGGAGGTTGTAATAATCTCAGGTAATGTGTCCAATTTAGCAATAAATATTATTTTTAGTTCCTGATTCTCCACAATGTAAAAGCTGTTAATTGACATAAACTACGTACTAGTACGAGTATGGTCTATTGCGTTTTATTTAAAATATAAAAAACCTGAATTTTTGCTCCTTTATTTTTTTGGTACATCACATTTACATTACATTTTTCACCAAAGTCAAGTAATTAGGTACAGAATCGTTGTATTCTATTAAAATGTGAAAAAGATTTAGCCCTAAAGTAATCTGACAGATTTTGAACTTAGAAGCTAAAATCCATACACTCAAACCTTTGGTAGTGAGACCTTCGATACTCTATCAATTTAAATGTGAACGGTAAAAACGAATCACTATAAATAATTAATCAGCAGACAGAATTAATAACTTAATCATTTATAAATACAAGCCTTGCGGACGTCATTACTCTGCAAGAGTAAACTGAAATAAATATAATATGCAGTAAATTGTTCGAAATATGGTATAAGATTATTTAGATAATCTAGATTCTAAAAACGTATATACGATGTAATAGTGGTGTCTAGTATTGAGAAGTAATAATGAGGACCATAGGTATTAATAATAGCAAAGAAATTAGCATAGCATTAGTGAGAACAGACAGAAAAAAGTCCTCTCCGTGGTTTAGATGTGAATTCCATTAACCAAAGCTAAGTGAAAACAAAAGAACATAATTAAAACACAATCCAAATTTACCGCAGGCATGTTTTGATAAATAAATGCAATTTTTTCACCTCGTAATTCGTGTGCTTCATAAATTAGTCAGTCGTCAGTATGATTCGTATACGTAAGTACAATATTGAATAGATTCTACCTTAAATTCTTTACATGATATTGTTAATTAAAGTGATCTATTTCGATATTATTTTTACTAATATTTTGAAAATGATCTGTGTATTAAGAGTATAAATGTCAAGGTAAATTTTCTATACCCATCTAATTATTAAAATTCATATTATTTAGATGTTTTTTTTCTTCTTGTAGTTTTTATATTTCTGGCAATTCTTAATGCTGCGATACCAGTGAATTCCTACGTCATCAACGCGTGTCCACGGATGGGAGATGGTCCCGTATGCGGCACCGACGGCATAACGTACAAAGACTTATGTCACATCTGGCACGCAGGACTTGTTAACAACACAGTTCATGTCAAATACTTCGGCAAATGCGAAGAAGAAGAGGACATATCAAACTGGCAGAAGAAAAAGAAAAACCCTAGACAGAAACTGATAAAATACGGGAAGAATAAGCCTACGGATGACCGTCGAATTCGGTTGATGCTGTCTTTAGTTAACCGAAATAAACGTTAAGAATTCATTTCATAGCTGTATTCATAAAAACTATAAATGAGACTTAGTATATTTTCTCAGGAATATTTTGTAAATATTTTGAGTGTTGGAAGATGTTTAATATTTTATTTATTATTTGTGCGTATTCAAAGATTATTTATAAAGCGTGGGATAGAGTTATTTTCTATTTAAATTTCAATATGAAGATATCAAATGGTGTTTACTATTAAACCAGTCAAAGCTTTCCTTTAATTAAAAGTAAACTCCGTACCTTAAGTTCATGATTTATGTATTTGTATAACTATGAGTTTCTAATGTGTACGACGTACGTCTAAAGCATTAGCAGTAATCAATCGAAGATCTGAGAATTGCAAAACGATGTATAAGATTCTCATTGAAAGTGTTAACTATTACACGTATTTATGGACCTTGCAATAAAATTGTAGCATTATAAATGAATTATGTCATAAGCCACGATCCTAAAGCGGCCTTCTGACTTCACAATTATTGAGATCACGCTAAGGATATTTATAATTGTGTACAGAATGCAAAGTCTATCAAGACAATGTATTTGTGTTGTGTTCTTTATGTAAAATAAATTCATCTACATTCGACAATCAAAAAATTAAAACCTTTGCGAAATTAATATTCCTGGAGATTCAACAAGGCTTCTGCTCTCTCTCTAAGGAAGATACCTCTCATCGATCTACACAATTATGATGTCTTAACCTATAGGTTAAAGTATTATATAAATTATAAATGAACCCGAAACGCGACACACTGTGATGTCGTGGGACATTGACGAGTTTTCCATAAACGTGTACAATGCTACCCGGGCATACATATACCCTATAGATAAAATAGATGTTAATAAAAGGATGTTTTGCCTAATGGTATTGTGGTCAGTAGTGTGTTTGCTATTCACCAGTTAACCTATTTGGTCGTTTGCTTGTTCAGTACAAAATATAATAAATAAATAAAATTATATAAAGAATTAACCAAAAAATAATAAGTGAAAATGATGCATGTATTGGCTAAAATAAATATGTAAAAAAATTGTGGCATTAAAAACGTAGAGTTTCAACCGACATTCAACGAGGTATATCATGTTTATTATTTTATTGCTGTAACGTAATGTGCAACTATAATTGTTTCAGAGGTGTTCAAAGCATTTAATTATTCTTACCAACGAAATATCAAGATAATGCATACTCACTGACGATTGTAACCTCTTTCATTTAGCGTAAAACTGAATTTAAGACGTTTTTAACTTGTAATAATTGCCTAAAATATTCAAAGGTAATTGATATGCAACAAGAAATTTAAGTGAGTTCTGTAGAAGTCAATTAAATATAACAAATTATAAACTAAGCGTTCATTAATACGATAAATTGGTGCATATCCGACCTCCAGATTGATATTATACATATTTGATATAGAACTGTTATTGTTTTACAAAAACTGGGGTCAAAAATGTCTTCAAGAAGTGAGAGACCATAATATTTGAATTTCGTCATCCCTCGTCCTATTTACGGACCGGCACCACAACGCAGTAACCACATACATTGAGTGTTACTTATCGTTATGTGAGCCT
Organism: Deilephila elpenor; assembly: GCA_949752805.1. NCBI lineage: Eukaryota > Metazoa > Arthropoda > Insecta > Lepidoptera > Sphingidae > Deilephila > Deilephila elpenor. The sequence continues at coordinate 11,465,432 of OX457099.1, forward strand.
CATAAGATACCCCAACCTTTTTATTACCTTCACATATTATTACAGAGGACTGATGTTCATTCTTACCCGAGCCGAGGTAAAAATAACAAAATTCTTCTAAAAGGACTCGACAAAGGCTTAAGTCAAAAGTACTATTGTTCTTTTATGCTTTAAAGAATATAAGAGCTTTTAGGCCTGGTAGTTAACACAGTTCAATAGTTGTTGTAGTTAAGTCGCCTTTGAACTGTGCGGGCAACCTGGAAACTCGGGATATAAACAGCACATATACATAACCTTTATCAAAAGAACTTTGTAGACACGGAAAGTCTTAATTCATTCACGTACGACAAAAGCAGGTACTCAGGAAAGGAACCCTCGTATGCTGAGATGGTGCCATAAAGAAACTTTCTATAAACACATATCAAGGGAAAATCCCAATCAAAATCAAATTGAAATTGCAAGGAATTTCCAGCACATATTCAAACAATTAGAAACACATTGCTAAATTAATGAATAGCTTGTATTACACTCGCGGTCATTTAAAAGCAGCGTAATTTAAATGAAAATGAATTGCCCCTACAATACTTTATGTGATGGAGTCTTCGCAAACTATTGCAGGCAGAACTTTCAATTACGGAATTAAGTTACAGTTGACATGGATAAAATTCTGCTGCTTGTGGGTTAGTAAAAGTGAATATTACTTTTTTCTAAAAAAACTAAGAGACGCGCAGTGTGCCAGCATGGTGGGCTGACGTTCAAACTTTTAGCTTAGTTAATGCCGTGTGCTAAAAGAGATGAATGTGGTTAGTAGATATTAGCAACTCTCGTTGGATTTATCAGATACCGTCAAACATCGAGTGGAATGTTCGATTAAATTATGTTGTTTAAATTGATTCTTGGTCTAAACTCTAAAGGTTACTATTCCCGTATAAAGCTAATTGACATATCCTTTCCAAAATGTCGTTTATGTGCAAAATCTACGAGCTGTTACTTAAGTTAATATTGTATACCTAGTTCATAAAATAACTGTACCTAAATGTAATGAATAGTTAGTAGCTCAGGCTTTGTTTATCTAAAAAGCGTTTAAATTCATGCCGAAGTATGTGCACATATTTCTTCATAGATCAATTTTACCCTAAGTGTTACGATGATTTCATTGCAAAATATATTTTAATCTCAAAAATTTAAATTGAATATTTTTTTTTGCATTTTCAGTCGGTATCTGGTTCCACCTAGCTACGCCATCGTCGTTACAATCACCGACCTTTTGTAGAACAAGACTGCTTGACGTTCCTATGTACCAAAGGAACTTTAACTTAAAAGTATGTGATTATCAAGAAAAAATTGATCTGTATTCCGAAAGAACCAGCGACAAAACTCCAAAACGCATAGGACTCCGTTCAGCTAATCGGTTCTTGTTTCCTAAACTAGACTTTCGGCCTACGTTACCACCATGGCGTCCGACTTTGCCAAGAAAACTACACACATCAGACCAGAAAACAAGAACTCACGATTACTACAGAGCAAAACAGCTCGGCAATTCACATCTAGAACCTCACAAAATTGATATTGGATTAGGCTTTGATATTCAATTTAATTTCGGCAAAAGGCGGCGGCATATTTTTTAATATCTGCATTTGCTTCCTATTCACAAGAAACGAAGCGAATGTTTGGCGAATGTATTCGGCAAAAAAATGTTTATTATATGGATTGGAAAATTATAAATAAATAAATATTATTTATGTAACTGCCTGTTGGGTATAATATACCTATATTACTACACCTACACTACTCTGGGTTATGGGTAAAGCCAAAGTATCTGGAAAGATAACACAAATGTTCCTTTAAATAAAAATACTGTTACTCTGTACTCTATATTATTAGACTTACTGAGAATCTAGATCTGTTTTCCATTTTTTACTATCGCGTTTATATTGTTTTATTTATGAATTATTTTTTAATAGGTCAATTTTATATGTATAAACCCCGCAAATTGCTAAAGCGCTTAACGGCCATGATGGTGACATCAAAATGACGTAGCTCGAGGCAAGCAATGCAACGTTAAGCTGGGTCTACGCTGGAGGAGCCGAGCACGAGCGGAGCACCATTCGTACCTACGTAGCCATGATCCATCCGTTGCATTGCATGTCTGAATTGCTCGGTCTACGCCATTGTTAAGTTTTGATATTATTTCTTATTGTTACCATATTTATGTAAAAATGATAGAAAAATACCTAATTAACGTAATAAAATAATGTTTAAATCCAATTACTTATGTATCACTAACTTCAATTTTAATAATTTCAAATTTTATTTCAATACCGTACTAGCTTCTGCCCGCTAACTTCGTCTGCGTGATAACTTTGTTTAAAAAAATATACTTGTATAGATTATTTGGTATTTCTCATCCCGTCCCGTCCCGTCCCGTTATATCCCGCCCGTCCTATCTCATTCTCACTCAAGGTATGTAATCCACGCCCATCGCATTCCTTTGAGTATAAAAAGTAACAAATATATCGGATATCCGTCCTCATCCCACGGGAACACTTAATTTATCTGGATAAAATGTAGCCTAAGTGTTAATCCAGTGTTAATATGGGGAATATTAGTTTTTCTCATTTATCTTCCATAATACAAAGAAACACCCTGTATGTAAATAAGACTTTTACCATTTTTTAAGTTGGATCTGCACTAATATAACTGTGAAAACTGCATCTCATTTCGTGCGGTAGTTTATGAATAATGTGCAAGCAAACGGAAAGAAACATCCTGTATGTAAATGAAATATATACCAGTTTTTAAGTTGGACCTACACCAATGTAATTGTGAAAACTGCATCTCATTTGGTGCGGTAGTTTATGAGTAATGTGCAAGCAAACAAAAAGAAACACCCTGTATGTAAATGAAATATATATCAGTTTTAAAGTTAGACCTGCACCATTGTGATTGTGAAAACTGCATCTCATTTGGTGCGGTAGTTTATGAGTAATGTGCAAGCAAACAAAAAGAAACACCCTGTATGTCAATGCAACATATACCAGTTTTTAAGTTGAATCTGCAGCAATACAACTGTGAAAACCGCATCTCATTTGGTGCAGTAGTTTTTGCGTGATGCGCAAGCAAACATACAGACAGACAGACAGACAAAAATTCTAAAAAAAATTGTTTTGGATTCTGTTGCTGTTATAAAGACCCCCCGCGTTGAAATTTCTTAAATATCTTCCATGTACAGACATCGACCATTTACATTTTTATTATATGTATAGATAAAAGAGAAAAAATTATAACATGTATATGATATAATTAGCCTTAATAATGACAATAAGCGGCTAACATCACATTGACATACGTAGTTCTAACCCATTTTGCAATAACACTACTTCAATAAATTTTAAACATAGTAACTCATTTAATCATATTGACTGCCTCGGTGGCGTAGTTGTATATGTATGTATGTATGTTATACAACATTTTTAAAAATTGGCAATTTGGACACCAATCCAACAGTGGAGTGTGAACGAATACAAAAATCCAAAATAAATTTGTTCTCGTCGACGCCTACATACATAATATGTAAGTTTTTTCAACGCACTTAGAAAATCAAAACAATAAAAAAAAAGATTAATGATATTGAATACAGAGATTTCATAGCTTTTTGCGACGGATTAATAAAATCTCGATTTAATATACTTTAGCTGGCAGTAATAAAGTGGTTCTGTTGTTTTTCCTCATTTTACATTCCATTAGAAATTGCGAGGATAAAAAAGCAAGCTATACTCCAAGCTCAGTGAAAGGCCCATAGAAATCACTTAACTGGTTCTTGTGTTACTTCGACATGTTGAAAATCTTAATGGGCGTTGTTTGCTAAAAACGTTTGCCGTGTAAGGACACGTTTAAGGTCTTAAGTGTGTTTTAAAAACCCATATTAGGAGGTATAACTTTCAAAGCACATATTGTACTGGTATAGCACATAAATCAATGATACAGATACCGTTTTTGATAAGCATATTCTTAAGACTATACAGATTGCCTGTAAGAAATTGCCTAGTGTGATAAGGCCGCCTCTTGTACTATTATTATGCCATTTATTTACTGTAAATGTTTCTTTTTGTGCAATAAAGGATTAATAAATAAATAAATATAATATTTATCTTTGCTTAAGCATAAAAGAGAAAATGAATTACCTAATTAAAAGTAAGTAAATCTATTCAATAATGATCTACCATCACCGGTTACTTAATATAACTATTTACATTAATTATATTAATAATAAATAAATAATAATTAAGTGGATCACATTATCTATATAAAATGCGGTTCATCAAATATTTTGCAGCGATAAAAAGACTTAAATGAGATAACCTAAAAAGATAAAATGAGTTCAGGTACAAAGGTATTTAAAATTTAAATCACAGAGCAAACCCAAATATGGCATAATATTTGAGGCACACTAAAAAACTCTTGATGACTGCCTTTCACACATCAACACTGTCAGATATTATCGTTCACGATGTTAATAAAAACTACTGAACTTTCGACGAGGAAGCGTTTAATCAAGCGATGTAGATAAAAAAAGTATTGAATTAGTAAAAATACATAATTAATTTTTGTATTCACATTTGAATTTATTGTTATTAATGTTCCAACTAATATAGTACATCAATTATTTAAATGATTCATAGTATTATCTCATATTTAATGTAGTTTGTAATTACTTAAAAATGTATGATTACTAACACACAGTAAAAAAAACAAGGAAAATGAGACTTATGTTTTTTTTTAAATCATTAAATCTATGTCTTTCTATATTTCTATTGACCAAGAGGTTACTATATTTTGCTTCTAGTCAGCTAATACCTTTGAAAAACACGTTACATCGACGTCTCACCAACTTGTTTCACTTGCAACTACATGTAATCTTTATCAGGTCAATTGGATAGTTGTTCCACTCTCCGAGTTATGGTATTCGGCCGTTGTTCGAGAACGCTCTTATCCTAACAACCGTTTTCAATTACTTTTTGACCTGGTTTAACAGATAGGATAGTGTATATACTATGTACTATGCGATTCCTTGGAGCTTCTTTCTAAGGCAGGTGCTGTAAGTAATCATTGGCGCAACCAAAAGGTGTGTTAGGTTGAAAGAAAGCAATAAACGTCAAGGTGTTCTACAGGTGATAACATCATAAAGCAAAATGTGAATGTATTTACATTGCAAGTGGCAGACTTAACGATTAGTGGTTTAATGTATTATACTTTTTATAGATTCTAATAAATAATAAAAAAAAATCTTATCCAAATACAAACCGGTTGTGTTATAAACTCTAGCGTCTGGAGCAAAATATTGGTTTAAATAATATCCACGTGTGGCGGTACTAACTACTCGTATACGTCCTTGTTACAATTTCATAATGAATAATAATCCGTATTATTTAGTACCTAACGATGAAAATAAAACATAATTTTTAAATGCGAGTGATAACACCTTAATACAAAAATCTTGTCTGCAATATGATATGTTGATGCATAATAACGATATGTTAGACCGGATGGTGCCATGTATGATGTATCACACAAAATCTATGTGGAGTAACATCTTTCCCGGAAAGTTTCATTTGGCCTATGCATCGTCAAAAATCAAGGAAGCATTCAAGATTTTACATAACTACTATGTCGGTATTCTATCACCAAACCATAATTATTATCGACCTGCTTCTTGTTTAGCGCATGACATAGCTTAAATTGATTACTGCAATGACCCAATTTTTTACATTATCTTTAACAATATTACGAAAACTGTGTTAGGAATCTAATGAGTCTTATGAAATTACGGGTTATTAATTATGCCTTATCTTAGCTTTATCTAAGGTACATTCCTGAAGGATGACTAAAGTCTAACGAGCCTGTTTCATAAACCAGATCATGTTGCTCCATCTATAATAAATGGAAAACTATTGTTTTTTGTAAATCAATATACGGGAATATAACAGTGTGAATTTCGAGTGAGCGCTAATCGAAGGATAATTAACATGACATAACTCATGAGAAAGCTTTTAAATATTAAAACTCAGTGTTGAATAACTTCACGTTTTATTACATAAAATAGAAAAACTGATGGCAGACTTTCGAATTTATTGCCTTATTAAAAACAACAGACGCAGCCCGCGTATAAATACAGAAGAATGTAGTTCTGGATTGACGGGTGTCGCGCGTTCTACTATATAGAAGTGTCCACCGTTGACTGTACCTGTTTCTTACACGTACACCTTAGATCCAGTCTGCTGTATAACCATGGAATCTCGAAGATTCACTTTTGCGATACATGTATAATGTAAACAAAGACTATAGTTTTTGTACGACAGCCTCCGTGGCGCAGTTAGTTAGACGCTGGCTGTGAAACGAGAGGCCACGGGTTTGATTCCTGCACGAAGAGAAATGTTTGTGTGAACCACAGGTATTTGTTCGGGTCTGGGTGTTTGTGAGATCGAAAAGTTTCTCGTAGTTTCTGATACTCACGACGCAAGACTCGATCTTGTTGTGGTGTCAGGACTATATATGTACTACTACTACAACTACTATACAATCTACTAATAATTTTATTATTTATAAAAAGTAAGGTACAAATTCACTGTCCACTGAATCATTTACTGTATTTGTGTAACAAGTAACTATTGGCAGCTCATACGTAATGTGATATTAACACAGATATTAGATTAAAAACAAGCGTGTTGATTGTATTCAAATGACACGCAAATTCTCTCACGATATATCTTCTTATCATCTTGAATATTAATGTACAAATCTCACTATTCTTTAACAAATGCTAGTTTGAAATTGAATGTATTTTATGTTAGACGAATACCTGTTTTGTATTTTGGAAGTTTAGGTCTAAATATTTCAAAATTGTTATATAACAATTAACAACTATTTTCTAAGACATAAAACAAAAAAAATATTATAAGGACACCTCCGTGCACAATGCACCGTAACCTTTTCGTTAGTTTTATTTGTTATAACGCAATAGTAATTTCATAAGTCCACGAATGAAGACGGTCACGATTCCGCACTCAAGATAAGAAATCGTATAAAGATGGGAATCTGCCCTATAAAAACTACAATACACGAGAATGGCACCTATAGTACTGGCTGATTTTCCCGTGGCCGTTGACACTGTGGTTTCGCATAGTGGACTCGCTTCATGGACCCCGCCTAAGCCTAGGTTCAAGTTACCCAACTTCATGGGAGACGAACTGAAGCGACGAACAATGTGAGACAAAACAACGGCCAATCAGTTTTTAGACGCTATAGTATTACTTTTTTGAAGAGTGTTACGGATATCAACGAGACAATAGAGTAGGTACCTAGTATTGTTTAAAAGCGGTGTAAAATTACTAATGTAGTGTAACTTTAACTCTTTTTCGGGGCTAACGAAAAAAAAGATAAGTTCGGAGACATTGTCATAGAATTGTTTTCGGGTTAGATTTCTTTAACGTTTATTAAAATATTATAACAGTCCCTGTAATATCACAGAAGATTCATTTGGTAGAACGATTATGTTACAATGTTGCAGATTTATTGTATTGAACTGTCTTTAATTAGACACTCGCAAAAAGCCCAGTAGTGTCAGGTCATTATTCAATAGATCATCTAGACGGTTTAAGTGTTTTAAATTTTAAAATGGGCTCTTAAAATTTAAAATCAATTTCATGCGTTTTATGTTCTCTAAAACTGCTAATGATTTAAGAAGCTACTGTTCTGGTACGTTCCATTATTTTTTGTCGTAGTATGTTTGTCTTCTTTTGTATAGTTTTTCTCACGACAGTCATTTAATTTCGGATGTTTGTCTTCATTACCGCGATGTTGGTAAAAGATAAAAATCTTTGATTTTATTTGTCTAATATACAGGGTCAGTAACTGTTAGCAATAGTTTCGATACATAACACAATGATTCATTATCGTAATGACTATTAGTACTTATGCCTTTTTATGCAAGAATTCCGAGTATTTGCCAAATAAAACAGCCTAGATTACTTCGACATTTTATTAACGGAAAAATAAATTAACACAAAATACTTGAAACCGTCAAATTTTAGAAAAAGCAATTCTTTATACTAGAAATATTTTGGTGTCGTAAACAGTTAATTCTACGTATTTCTTTTAATTTGGGATGACTCAGTTACAGTAGTCGTTTAGATCTAGATTAATGACAAACTATGCGTACCTATAGAAAGTTAAACACTCTTGCAGCGGTATATAAACTATAAACATAGATAAAAAACTGCAAGGTAGATCTTATATGAATGTTGACAACATCCAAAAAATTATAATCAATGTGTACCTTTCACTGGTTAACAGTTAATATTACGGCCTTTTATTTTAGAACAAATAATTGTTTTAAAGATCGATTAAACCACAATGATCAATTTACATAAATGTCTCGATAATCCTCTTTTTATAAAACATAAAATTATATAACTATAACAATATTCAAACAAAAGAATACGTAACAATCGATATGCATCTCAACATATGGATCCAACTAGATAACCGCGAACACCAACCGGCGCGAATGATGCTGTTTGCATTCCGTGATGAAACGTTTAGACAGATCGTATGGGCCTTTCGCAACATTTGAATGGACAAAACCATATCATACGAAAGATGACAAGCGAAGATATAGACACCGATTGTATAATACTTGTAACAATTGTAAAAGCAATTGTTAGCGATGTTGATCGGTAAGTTGAAATGTAGGTTGGTAATGAATATACAAACAAATAGCAGAGAGATCAAAGGAAGTAGGAATTGTGTAATAGATATGTTGTTTATTCCAAACAATTATCTTTCAGAGATTTCACACAGAATGTATTCACCCTGATCTATATAGCTGAAATTGTGCAGTGACAAGCCAACGGTGAAAGAAATTATAAATAAATAAATCGAAGATAACAACTTGATGCGTAACAGTTATTTTAATAACATATGTTTCAACCTGTTGCAAAAGATAGACATTACTTTTAAATACTCAAGACAATCATGATCCACATGGTATCCTAATAAAAGTATGATAATTATTTAAGTATATTTGATCATGAAGGGTTTTAACATACATCATTTATGTCACAACCGATAATTTATGACATCTTCAAATAAACTGGAAAGATGTTTGGGATACTAACGATACAGGTTCCAAAGACGGGAACTCATCTGTTTTCCTTATACTTAGTATTTTTTAACATAAGTTAAAATAATAAAGAGTATTTTTTCAGTAGTTATGTAAATTATAAGATTCTCTAACGACGGAGTACTCGGTAACGACATAGTTTGTTACATTAAGACCCGTAATGTCGACCGTACGAGCGTTGGTCAAACAAAAACTAATAGAATGTATGAACACTGACATTTCCAGGAAGCGGAAGAACTCTCAAAAAGCCTTTTCTGTGAACATTACTCAATATTTTTTGCACTCATTCAATAACGACTAGATCCATCAGATGATTATCTGTGTAATTTCTCTGATAGTAAATAAACTAAAAAACTTTAGACCAAATGTAGTCATGAAAAAAGGATGTCCGGACTTGGTTACACAATCGATAACGTTTATGAATCACGTGCATTCGATTCATTACTAATACATAACACAGGATTACGATTTTCACTTTACCGAAGTCAAATTGGGTATTTTACTATAAGAAAGAAAAAATCTAAAAACTATAAATGTATATAGTAGAGCATTAAGCAATAAGTATATGTTAATTTCAGTTTTTATTTCCAAGGAATAAATTTTATAATTCGTTTTGAAAATTTCAATTTTTTTATCTGTCCTAAAAATATGTGAAACGGCTGCCGCCATGATGGATAACGATTCTACGTCATTCCGTAAGTAGAATACCCCCTCCGGTGTCCAAGAGCTCATACAAACACAGGTTGTTTACTGGTTGAGTGACGTATCATTTTAAAGGAACATGGCGCCTAGCGATTTCACATATTTGCGCGCATAAATTTAAAATTTAAATTTTAAATAGTTTTTTATTGGACTTGCCGAGCGAATAAAAATTTGATATTTTTTTAAATAGTTTGTCTTAATCTTAGGAACAACTTAAAAGACTTTTTGAAAATGGGTAGAATACCCAATTGTCTATCAAAGAGATGTTTAGGTGTGAAGCAATGGAAAATTAACAAGAAAAATACAACAAAAAGAATTGTTCTATCGTTTTTTTTTTGTGTGTGTGTGCAATAAAGTGTATATAAATAAATATTTATATATTAGCCTCTAAACGGCTCCCAGCCTTTTGCGGTTTCAAACCGCAAAAGGCTGGGAGCCGTTTCTAAAATTAGTTAAATTACTCATAACTCAATATAATCCAATACAGCACTTGAATTTGTAATATATTTAAGTTATAGTTGTGGTTAGATTTACTAAGCAACAAAATCTGGCACAACACTAAACATTAATAACGCACATGTGAACAATCCTATTCGAACATTTAACAGGTTTCCTGCCACCGTTCTGCTTCACCTTTACACTTATCTAAAAGAGGTTAGTTGAATATAAATATTACCTACATTCTCTAAAAGGAAGATAAAGTAGAGCAATACAATTATTTGGTAGTTCCCTAACAGCCTTACTTCTTGCCATAGTATTTGGGGGAACCAGTACTAATATATTCTTTGTGCACTTAATTTTCTTCTAATGAATATAATTAATTTCACAATCAAATGTAATTATTATTTGTTCTGGAGTATGAAATTGCGTTCCTTAAAAATCAAAAGTATTCAGCGATGAAGAGAAAAGGGAGAAAACACAGATCACTCAGGTCAAATTATCCATTGACACAAAATTATAATACAAAATATGGCATCTTATCTGATGGAAGGTTTTCCACCGGTAAAAACATTAATTTTGCAACTTTGACACATTAAGTGTTCTGGTTTCCGCATTATTACACGAAGTTATAAATTGACCAGGAATTTATTGACGGCCTATAATTAATTCAAACGGCCGTAGATTCTGTTAAATCTCAAACGTTCAAGACACATTACAAATATACACACAGTTATATGAATATTTTAATATACAAGGACCATATTATTTTATTTACAATATTTTTTGCATGAGATGTAGTAATTACAAGCACCTTAAAGTTTTATAAAAAAAGGAAATGAAAATTTAGTTTATAACTTCAAATGTGAATGCGTTGTTAAAACGATGAAACTGGTCTATCTATGCTTATATTACGTAAAGTTGTAACGTTATCCAAGTATAATGAAGCAGACATAAAAAAATAGGAACCGATGAAGCGTGGATTTTTATAAGCAAGGTAGATTGTATGCTGAGGATTTTATCGATTCTCAAATTACTTACAGAGATAGAAAAAACATCTATTGTACGTCATTAGCACTTTGCAGCATTTGCTACCTTTTTCGGCAATTTAATGAAACTTAAATTTAATAGAAAATTTACATTCTCCTTTAAGTTCACTAGAAACTTTATGTAGTGTTTTAGGCAGGCAATCCATTTGTCTGTTTCATTAGACTCATCATGTTAGAATTTTCTTTAATATTACATTTTAAATATGTGTTTTTGATAGAATATTTTGAGTACTACGTAATTTTTTAAGTTTATTTCTAAAAATTTATACTATTATTATTAATAGTTTTTTTATAAATTTAACTTTGTGGTTATTGCAAAACATATACAATATGGCGGAAGATATATCTACGTCCAGTAACAAATGTTCAAATATGAAGGCTGCACTGGTATGTATGTTAAAAGCTGTATAAACACAGGCATACTTCTTGGAACATCAGAAGCACATTACATATGAAGATAATTGAATACTTGATGTCAGTAACACAGTGGAAGCTATTAGAGTTCCACAAGACAAAAACAATCGTTAACGCTACGTATATGACGAGAGTTCTTCGTCTCAAAATCATTATGCGTAAATAAAAAAGAAATGGCGGAGTAAGCAGCAATTACGGGGATTTTTTTCCAATGAATACATAATTAATTTTCGCACCCAAGGAAATCGGCGCTAGTGTAGGTAAAACAACATATCTTACTTTACCTAATGCTTCCAAGTGGCAATAACATATTAGTAATTTAAGAAATTCGGCAACGTTAATGGGTCGGTTATTTGTTGATACTTTATCGGTAGCAGTAATTGTTTGTTGTTTTCGATGTTTAATCAACAAATATTTGATACAACACTCATTCATGAAAAACCCGCTATATGTGAAATGACAAGATTCCTATTACATGCAAACATTTGGGCCAGTTGTGACAAGTACCTACTTCAGTATCACATATAAATGTAAATCCTTACTAAATTGTTTTTTTTTCTACGTACGTGACTTTAGTATTAATGATTGTGAGCCCTTGACTAGCACAAGACGTGGTCCTATATAAACAAATATTTAAATTCAAAAACAATAAGCGCATGTAGAGCTCATCGACAAAGAATTCGTATGCGTTAACATAAGTAACGGTTGTTCGACCATTTCTAATTATTATTCAGGTGGCATGATTAGTTCCTTGAATATTCGATGCCTCAAATAAATTGTACACATTTAAATACATTACATGATACAATGTTTCTAATAGCAATTATTTTAAGAAGCAGTACAAGTAAAATTAAATTACTGGAAATTAATACATTGATGGAAAAGATATGCAATAATTTACGAGTACTGATTAACTTGTGCAGAGAAACGGTCACAAATGGTCTAATATTAAATTACTTGAACTAATAATAAAATGTTCACCCTAATGGAATTAAAAGCAGTTTAATTACAGGTAGCCTATAAAATTTATAAATTCCGATTTCTATAACCTGTAGGATATAGCCATTCGGCAAGTAGAGCTGCAAGTCATAAATACGCCTCGTATAAAACACTGACAAGTGTCAATTGCACTCAATACGCTCCCGTTTTCGTTGAAACCACAGAGTTGAAACATTTCAAACATACATTATTACTGTCATCGTGCTTTAATGCAAAACATTTTTCTAGCTTCTTTCTTTAAATTATAATGTTACGGGTAAAATTATCAAACATTACTGCGATGTGCAATTTTTTAGAAATGTCACACTCCATAAACGTTTGTGAAGTGAACGTATTAGTGCATAAAACATTTGGACGATCCTAATACTTATATCACAACGAAGTTATGATATTATTTTAATAATATGAATTTTAGTTGGGTGTCAAATACAATGCTATATTATAAATAAGCAGTGTGATATTGTCGATGTTATTTTTTAGATTAAAATAGTTAGATGGAATTTACTATCGTTGCATATCGTATGTTAACGAAATCATGGACAAAGGCAATGAATGGTTTACAATATGAAAACAATAAGCATTTACATAATATTATATCATACGCTATATTTTAAGAATAAACTTTCCCATAAATAACCTATAAATTGTGTTTAATTGAATTTTAAAATTATAGTTTAAGTACATCATTTAATTTCACGTTGCGTTCGTGAATTCTAAGATGCTTTAACGATTAAATTTGTTCATGGTAGGCCACAACGCCTATAAAAATAATACGTAAAGTGACCAGAAGGTCGAAAACAAATCCGCCAATTACTTCTCCATCGTGAGAACTTTGTATTAACGGAACTTTGTGTTATTCGAACACGAAGTCAGGTATTCTAGCCGTAATATAATTCTTTGATTGACTAGATACAATCAATATTGATTGGTATCACAAAGCCAGTACGAAAAATAACGTAATTGGATCTAGTCCGACGAGAATTAGTTTCAACTGCACGATCATTTTCAAATAAAATTGTTGTTTATTTTCAAACAAAGATTTATTGAATGTATTTATTTGTCTACTAATTAACTAATGTGCGTGGTGGCCTGTTGGTAATGGACCAGACGCGGCTGCCTACATGTTCACGGTGGTCGCGGGTTCATATCCCAGGGCACACCTCTGACTTTTCGGAGTTATGTGTGTATTGATAGTCAATCACCACGCACTTTAACGGTGAAGGAAAACATCGTGAGGAAACCTGCATACTGTAGCGATTTTAAAGAATTTCTACGGTATGTAAGTCCGCCAACCCTCACTAGGCCAGCGTGGTGGACTATATGGCCTAACCACTCTCAATCGATTCTCTCGATTGTAGAGTAGGCCCGTGCCCTGCAGTGGGACGTATATGGGCTGATATAGATATAGATAGATATAGAATTATTAACATAGATATGATGTCCGCTATTACATCTCGACTATTCACGGTTTATGTTAGCTATAATGTGGTTATAAAAAAACGAACAATCCTTGCCATTTAATTGACCCTACGCCCTCGAAAACAATTGATGGCTAGTCTTATTTTTTCTACAAAATGCCAGACTAGCCAGACCTTGAAACTAATTACAAAACATTTAATTACCCTACGTGAGAAACGAAAGCGAATTCGCTTTCGGTTTAATTACAGAATGGGCGCGTTATTCAAATCACCCAATTACCTATTGAAATGTTATGATATGACGGTAAATCTGCGTTCATTAATCAAGCGAGTCGATTGATCACGGGTGCGGGGGAGAAAATTGATTATATATAGAAATTCAACCTGAAAGGGGTACTTAGCATCTAATTTATATTAATTACAGTATTTTCACGTACCAACACCTGCGTTGCGGTCGAAAGCTATACTTGTGATGGCAGCTTATAATCCAAAGGTGTTCCTTAGCAGTCGATAACTTAGAATTTATCGTATTAAATTACAAGGAAACTATAATACAATATTGCCATTTGTATTGTTATAATTTTAAGTATTTTCTGCGAGGAACTTGATTGAACCGACCCAGTTTTGGCATCGCTATCTGCATTTATTTGAGTCCCCCACATCCGTCGACGTGCGGCAATGAGAGCCGAATGTAATAAAATTATTTTCGCTGTTCATTTTATCTGCTTAATATAATTCCTAAGTATAAGCCTCATGGGAAAATGTTTTATCCGAACAAATATAATAAACAAACAAGACTATTATGGGATAATAACGCAACGTTTAGTCATGTTTGTGGCGCAAACGCATGCGTCGATAATCATGCGGTATGCATTAAAATTAACTAGATTAACTATGAATTGTGTTACGGCGTGGGTTTTGCTTTGATTTAATTATGAGGTTTTTGCTGTGTAATAGACAGGTCACTGCCTCTGCGTTTATAAAATTTAACGTTCCCTCACGTCACGACTCACGGCATATTGTTTTGTTAAATAAAGGCTATGGAGTAATTATTTTTCGTATCCATATTTTCTTAAAGTATAAAAATAGTGGTTTATATTAAATAATAACATTGTTTATAGATAGATTTAATAAAATATCAGCTAAAACATCAGATGAATAGTCTTCTAAATAATTTATAGGGTAACAATTGGAGACTTCATTTTTTGTCACAAATAATTGAGACACTAAGCTTTATAAAAGCAGAATCAATACCTATTAAGTATGCAATCAAAACTCGAATATGAATAACAAAAGCAGCATATCTTACCCAAAATGGAATAAATTTAAAATATAATAATATTCAATAGTCATTACTATTAACAATTCTCAAACATCTCCCATATCGATGCTATACCATATAGAGGCAGTATTAATTTGTATAGAAATACCATAAGAACATTACTATGGCTTTCAAAAGAAAAGTACAAAAGGCTTTGATCGAAGGGACATGATCAGCGAAGATATTACGTTGCGTTTAAACCGCGAAGTCGTTATTTTTGCATTACCGCACTTTCCTATCACACGTTGATGTTTTTACAATATGACAATGTACGAATAATACACGTACGCACTTACTCAATCTGCCTCTAATCATGTTAATGGTTGTTAACATATTTTTTGCACACATTAACTATTTTCCGTAGACTTTGAGTTCCTCATGGGATGCCTTAGCGGAAAACATTCATAGATATTAAATTATTATTTAATAGTTTATGCCATAAACTTTATGGAATTAATATTAATTATTTTAGATCCAAAGACACAAATAAACAGGGCAAGCTATATAAAACCGTTTAAAAATGTTATGCCTCTCACAAATTTATAATAAAGCTGGTGTAGAAACACGATTTTCATTATTAATAGATTCGAATATGTAGTCATTAATACTTGTCCAATTAATTCTCAGTTTAATAAATATAACTTATATGACAGACCACAATATATTATGACACAGAGTTCTAGGAAAATTTTCCCTTAGATTGTTAGGCAGGTATTTTCTTGTTTATTATAGTTATTCCTGACAAAACTAGGAATTTCAATTTATTATTTTTGTATGGATCTGACGATAAATCTCCTATTATTTATTATTGTTCGAATGTCCTCTAAATAAAATTAATTTAATAATTATAATATAAGCCAATTCACAGTAAATCTTATAGTTATCAATAATAACAGCGAATGCAATAAATAAACTCGTTGCTCCTATACAAAGTCTGCACGTTCAAGCTTTGAACCATGAAGTTCTAGGTTGGATTTTCAAGAATGGCTACACTTCGAAGAACCTATTGCCAGGCAATGGCCAACTCATACGGCGATAGAACAATCACACTATGGACGCAATTACTCATGAAATGTAAGAACACTTATTTTGCTACTACATCAATGAATAAAACCAAGGATAAAGACTCCATAATGGTCGGTAGGTAGCTTCAAAACCGCTTCCATTCTAGTAGCTTAACACTCGTTCAAAAACATTTTACTTCTTCCGTAAACATTATATCTTAAGTTTGTAATGTACAGAAGGATCAGACATGGTACATGATAATGAGTTTACTAAACACGCAATAAGGGACCGCAAGCAGCCGCGAGTCTCGTCGCGTGCGCGTAGCTAAGGTTAACGTTCTATTATCACATGCAATTTCTTTTTCACGAAAGTGCCTTGCATCTGTACATGTAATATTTGTTGTGGCACTTATCTCCATTAGTCAAGTTTTTCTAAGATCGTTAGAAAATAGTAAGTGGACGCAACTTGGAGTCATCTTATTTAAGTAAACGTACCTACCAATATTTATAGGATGTTGACGTTGAGATCACAGTTTAGTCTACAGATTATTTCTATGTATGTATTTTACGTCTTTATAAATAATATATTATTATAAACACTATTTATATGTTTGTTTTCTACTTATTCAAATAAATCACTATTTTCATAGTATGTACTATGTTGATACCAGACATTTACCAAATAGGTAGGTTAAATATTGTCAAAGATACTAAATACTAATTGCGAAACCGTGATCCTCGTGATTAATATAAGCCTTAGTTATATCCACAGTACTTACCATCGGCAATTTCCATCGCTATACAAAGCAACGTACTCCTAACAAAATATGGGTCGCGTTAAAATTCGCAACTGGTCACTCACTACACATTAACAGTCACACACCAAATGAACTCACGACCTTTTACGTCACAGCCCGGCTCATAAACCGCTACACCAACGAGGTCGGCTTACCTTTTCAAACGGACAGACTTTAAAATTTAAATACGACTTCCAGAAACTACCCGCCACTTGTTTTAAAAACATACTTTGATGACAATTGACAGCCAAAAATTTTTAATCTATCCTCATGCGCTATTTTTAATTTCAAGATCAACTACCCGCAGTACTACCTCTTAATAGTTTTCGCTGTTTACAAAATTTGACAGGAAAATATTGACAGAGCCATGTCGACATGCGGCTTGCGAGTAAATTTTAAGTGACTGTTTGTTATTCTTGAGTCATGCAGACAGCCTTTACACAAAATTAGCATTTATAAGTGTAACCAGTGTATGTTTTGACCTTACACCTATTTTAATTTTTAAACGGTTTTTAATAAATTAATCTTATCGTTTTTTTTCCCTTATTTATCGTAGTACTTATATTACTGGGGTAATAAGAATATTTTGTCGTGTAGAACTTAATTTAGCTAAGCAATTAATTTAAAAAATCGTAAATGTTTACTAATGAAGTCAGTGGTGTGTATCGTCCTAACTGAATTACTCAACAGTTCACTCACCTGAAGCTGTCCAGCATTCAGGGCAGTCCTGGCAGAGTGTGCCCCAGTCGAAGGCAAGATCCTCGAAGCTCGCCATGGCTACACCCACTCAATAGACCAGTCCACTCCGTAACATATCATCTATATAAAACGCAGATTGCACAGACACTAACACCATTCAAGAGTTTTCATAATTGACGAGCTCATACAAGACACACTGTTTTCATTGAAGTGGTAAGTAAGGTGTATGTACGGGGCAGATGTTTGGCGCGTACGTTCGCGGCTCGGATGTGCACGCGCTCGTAGATAAACCGCCGGCGGAGCACTGCGCGGTAACCTCGCACCACGCTCGGGATGTGTCGCCGGCGCTCACGGCTCGCGGCTCGCTACTCGCTGCTCGGAACCTGTTCTCACAAGAGGTGCGAGCGTTCACTCAGCGGGTTCACTCTTTCGATTTCAATGAACCGTTAACGTTCTTTTCTTGTCTTATCTCCACGAGATCACGTAACCCTTGATCGGCTCCATATAATTAACTTGTGCAATTTGATCCACTATTGACGAATGCTTTTCATTTCTATGGCTTAACGTTGCTTAACTGCACAACCTGATAAACCCTAGCCTGCATCGGCCCGACCGCCGACGCATAAGTTTCGGTCATGTTTCGCTTTAGGAACATTCGTGACACGTCGAATGGCCGTTAACACCGGCCGTCCTTATGCGAGCCCACGCACGATTCAAGTGCAAATCGCGAACCTTCGCAGTACCTAGTACCTACTACTGACTACAAAACTATTTGAATTTCTATTGTTATTATATTTGTATGCATAATAATGCGTATTAATGTCATACAGTCGGAGCATTCCGCCCGTGTCGTTATGTTATGGCCTTCTGCGAAGCCTTTCTATACACGCATACGCATAGTTTCCAAAGCAACAGCCAACAGGTGTAAATTTTTGTTCAAATGAAATAATTTTTTCGCAACCGCCAACCAGTTATAAAGTAAGTTTTTATGGCAGGTATTGTAGTGTGGGAACTTACTGAATTATTTAGATTTTCAACTTAATTAAGATTGCTGCGCCACTGCTAGCAATACCGTATCCCATAACTTCAAGTCTTTATTACAATTGCGGTTAAATTGAGATTTTTACGGCAAAACTATTATACCATAAAACATTTACAACTATGTTTAGTGTGTCATGTTCATGAAATCATAACATCGCGGGCAGAATTCGAAACGCTCAGATGAGTAGAAATGCATCCGAATCAAGAATTGCTATTCGTCAGTGATTATCTTATTTTTAATGTCCACTTAGATAATACTGTTTCTCATAAAAACGGAATAAATTGTCGGTTGGTTTTGTATAATTATTAAACCAGAAAGCGGCAAGTGAGAGTACCTGGCTGTATTACATTTTGAAATTAAACTAACCAGCTTCTACGAGTCATGTAGTCATTATGTTTTAGAATATCATAGAACACAGTCAATTATACCGCGCAATTTGTTTTATTTGCCTCACATTTACGCGACGGAACAGAACACGACTCGACTGTAACACAATTCGGAATTTTAAGGCATTGGTTAGCCTCATTCTTCAATAAAAAGGTCAGCAAAAAACCTTTTCGTTTCTGCGGTTAGTTTAAAATTTAGATGAGTCACTTTTGTGCATCGTTGAGCGTTGACCAAAATTGATAGCAATTTGTTATAATGAGATAGTCAACTTGACAGCGACATGATGTAAGACAAAATAGATATTCAACAGTGCTGCTAAAATAAAAAGTAATAGCTTGATTATTAACTGTATGCTTTTCTTAGACAACTGAGAAACAGTTACACAATAGATAATACAGGATAGAAAGGAGACAGTAGAAGTAATTCTTTTGTTTTTGTTTGCTAAAAGACTTTTTTTATTGTAAGCAGCCACCAGCGATGCTGTCATGGAATTTGAGGCTGCTCTACGTTTTGTGGCCACAATTGCATTTAAAGATTATATCACCGAAGGGAAAATTATCATCAATTAATTTATCAACCTATTATTTCCATATAATATCACATTCTAAGATACAAGAAATTGTATGTCTACAAAACTTAATTGTCTTAATAACAGCTCTACAACAATGCTAGCGATGAATTACCTCATAATGAAAATCTTTTGAACTTTGCACCTCGTCCTTGAACCGAGTAGCGTCGAGCAGGCCGGAGGTCTTTCAGACTAGTTTTTACTCAATTGCACTTTTGAGCACGTACTGATGGTAAATAGGGCATGCTGGCTCGTGTTTCTCATGCGCACTTGGACAGACAAGCACGCACGTACGTAAAAATCTTTATAAAAATCTCGCGTTACGAAACTTACTAATTCATTTACGTAAGTGTTACGATTATAAATAACAGCTCTATTAGACAGTGAGGACTTTTTTGTCGGTTGAATGATGAGACGTCAATAACCAATCTAGGTAATTGGAATTAATAGGAGTGTTTTACTTATAACTGCGGGCTGTACAAGCTTGAATAATAAAATCAGAGAATAATTTTAGATCTGGCATTGCACTATAGATATCACAACTATAAAGCAGACGCTCTTCATTAGATAAGTATTTGATCCGATTAAATCAATATGATGTGTATTTAAAACTTAATCCTTTAGAGAACTTAAGCTACTGTCCAATAAAATTTCCTTTTCTTCACGTATTCCAGTCTACAATCACGTCGGTCCATGAGTCATATCAGTTATATCCAAACATTGACGTAGGTAGGTACTTACCTATGTTTCTACGCATGAACAGCGTTAGGAAAACGTCACCGAATGCAATTTAAGAGACCCTACTTTATCATTTTCCGCATTTGTATATTATAATAAAACCTTCATAAACTTACCTTTAATAAATTCTTAAACACAAAAACCCCCTCAGCGCCTGATGTCTTTGTTAAACAATTGAAGTCTGCAATGTGGTGTATGCGGCTTCCGAGAGCATAATTTATGACACTTTATTTATACAACAATATTAAAATTATGATACAGCCGCATAATATAATGTACCCGTAAATTATGTTACATAACAATAAATCGACCACAATAGCTGTAGGTGGTAAAGGTAAAGCAGGTTATACACTAGGCGACTGAGGATTATATCCATATAAATTAATGTTGTAAAAGTTTTAGATTTTATCGCATAAATTTCCTGATGAGAAATTTAGAATTGGGAGAGTGCAGGTCAATGATACCTTCCTGATATGTTATATTATCGATATCAGAACTTATTCCCTCGATTTCAGATCAAATACGCGCGCTGAAGTGTGACGATTCACGTGGCGCGGCGCGAAGTGCTTAATGTTTTTTGTAGCCCATATTGTTTTTCTAATATACTTGCCTGGATGTATTAAGTTCGTTGCTAATGTGATACTTACGGAAGTTATGAGAAACGTCCGCTTTCTCAGATGTTTATTAATAATTTAATTAATACCATTTCTTAGCTGGTTACATTGTACACAAACCTATTTTATAGATATTCTAAAAGTTTGTATTGGGCTTTAATTTACGATAAGCCGATTAGGATCAAGGATGGTTGTCGAAACTTTAAAGTGCATGCTAAATTACTAAAATATATTTTAGCTTTTAAATTCTATTATCTACTCTTTGACGTTATAAAGCGCAACTTTAGTTTCCATTTTTGTGATAAATATTCCATCGTATTTCGTATTTTTAACGGCGGGAATAAGGCTCTCAGGGGCTCTAGTAAATAAATAATGTATAGTATTTATTTTAAGAGATACAATTACAATTTTGACATACCTAGTCCCTACCAATATTCCACACATTAAGGACATTAAAGCACATAACTGTTGGTAAATGATGTAATGTTCCCACGTTAGCTCAGAGCAAAATTGCCCTGTATTGCTCTATCACCAGAATTGGGCCAATAAAGATCCATTCCGAGTCTTTAGTTAGTAGAGTAAGCAGTAGGCCCTAATGACATTAATATCACGTAAAATTTAGATGAAGACTACCAACTGCAATAATTAAATGATTTTGTCAAAAACCATTTGAAAATCGTGAACGTGGGCTTGATAATGATAGGAACGCTTCAATGATATCTATATTTAACTCATATTATATGGGATCTTACACAAAGCAGGCAAATCGTGATTCGTGAATACAAATTCAAAATTAAATTCGATAATTTAAGTTGTCTGTCGTAGAGCGTATAGCGTACTTCGGTTTCGCCTATTCTTGCACAGGATTTCAAGACCTTCGTGTTCAACATATTCGCCTTCTCGAAGAGTTGTTGAGGTCACTTTACCAACACTCTAAGTACAAGCGAACATTAAAAGCGAATTCCAATAATGGTCGTCCCGGTTAAAATGCTCTCTCTTGTGAACGTCTAAAACTAGGTTGTCCGCGACTAGAATACGAATTTAAGTTTTGTATTAGTCATCCATTAGTTAACAGTAAAAAGACCATTGGTTCAATGTTTACTATTTAGTGGTGAGAAAATCTTCACTATTATTATGTTATGGTGGATTAACATCAAAGCCTAGCGCGTCTTAATCGGATGGACAACACATGGTGCCGTAGAAAAATGTCAATTTTGTTTTCTATATTAAAGGTAATCATAAACATGAGGCTATCTTACAACAAAACATAGAAGAATGTGGAAGCAAAGTTATTTATTTACGTTTCAAGGAATGTCACGAAGCATCTGACATAGAGCAGGTGCGTCACCTGTCAAGCGCTCGTGGGATTTCAAATTGCTTCCTGTCACGAAGACTAATAAAAAACAGGACCGCATGCGCAAGTATCAAGTGGGGCGCGATAAACATTTTCGACACGTGCCCGCAGAACCCTAAAACTACATGGTATGTGGATAATGCCGTGTGTGCCAATCTATTTAGTAACAACTGAGCGGCCGGTGCATCTCGACTTGCGTAATGTATTGAAATACAAGGAAATACAAGTAGGACGATAAACTGCCTTCCTTTTAAAATTTAAATGCGCCTCGTTTAGCACTCCGACATGTGACAGATCTGCACATGAATGATTATCTTTGGATTTAGTACCTTAAGCATCGTGTTTTTCCTTATACATCTTACCGTTTTAAATGTCATCAAAATCTACAAATTAGTGATCATCTAAACTTGCCATATAAATTCGAAAAGAATCTTAAACTGGTACTATTGATTATTAGTTCTGCGGTAGGTAATTACTAGTTCCTCTTAATACTGGGTAGTGGTTAGATGCACTATTGCACATTTATTTATTATGGTACGATATCCATAGATTGTTCCAAAGTTCATTATATTTTCATGAGCACATTTTAAAGTTATGGCTGCTATTATTGCGAATATTAGACCGTGGGTTTCCAAGCAAATATTCCTTTTCGTAAATTTTGTTTCATGGCCGCAGTAAATGTGTAAACAGCTTCCAATTTCAGCTAATATCTTCACCGTGAAAGTTTCAAATGGTGCCCATTAACTCCATACATTGATGGTTTACTACCTGCTCGCTTCGTACTATCTGTGCAACATAATGATACCAATAGAATACTCCCGATATCTGTCCATTATTTAACAAGAACCTACATACTAAACGTACCTAACTCTACCATAAATTTTATTGTAATGTGGTTGAATTAAATATTATATATTTTGAGCAAAACCTTTGAAATGGACAATGTGAAATGCCAAGGATGCAAATAGCCCCGTAGTGGCGGCCGACGCTCACCGCACGTTCACACGATACACCCTGTAAATACCGCGGGAGGCTCTGGCGTAACATTTAAACTAAATGACGGAAACCAAACAGCAACGCCTTCTTGGATTACTGCAGGAATGTTTTATAAAACTATAATGATTCGTGGTCTGAAAGGCGCTTGTTTATTGATTCTATGGTTTGCCTTCAACTTGTAAAGGATACTTACAAAAGAGCGTAGATGGATGAATGGATCTGACTTAAATCGCACTAAACTTAATTACAGTTTTAGGTTTCCCTTAAATAATATTAAAATAAAAACCTAGCAATCGGTTTCTCTATATGCATTATTAATAGGTCTTAACATTGGAAGATTAAAGCTATCCGACATGTTGAAAGCGCCATCTATTATTTTGTACATTAAACCGATCCAGATACCGTCAATAATCGAAACGTATGATTAATGCCGTCGATACCGGCGGTAACATGTCGTGAAAGGTGGTCATTTATTGATTGATAGTAGGCCGAATCTATCAATGCCACGCACCGGACAGCACGCTGCAAGGTGTGTTTGTTTACATTGGTGCGGCCGGTGAGAACATTGTTCTAAATCCATTCGCAATTTGTTGGACTAGTTTAAAAGGCCGTTGATTGCAACCATGTTTTCTATACTTTATAAATCGATGGTTCAACTTTGATATGTAACTACGAATAAAATGAAATTATATTGCAAAAGACTAAATATTTTTGTAATACTAATTAATCATCACATCACCCGTATTAATAAAGTATTGTCATACTCATTTCTGAATGTCAAGGCATAAATAGACGGTTTAAAAATAAAGCATAACATAACTGGCCACTCCAAATAGACATAACCTTTTACAGGCAAGCTGAAATGACAATCTGTTCGTTTCTAATTTATTACAACACCTACGCAGGTACTAAATTACCGTTATACTCACGTATACAGTAATCTCGGACTCCGTAATATAGCTTTTAATCTATATGTCAAAATTTTGACAGTGCACTTAGCAAATGCGAAATCTAAGCCGAGCGGTGAAATCGCCTCACGTGGATACGCTCACGGTGATCTCGGCCAACTTAGCGCTACGCTGACCACTGGACACCATAATAAAACCAACTTACTCTCAGACGTTAGCAATTTATTCACACAATCACATTTAAACGGACATCTAACATGTGTCTAATTTGTTATTTTGTTGACGTTAGGTCTTCCAATGACATAACCTTTTAAAGCAATTACATGGTCGATTATGTTGTTTTCTTCTAAACCAGGGACTGAAACGGTACATTAGAGATTATTGTGCGGTTAGCACAATACGTATTTGTATGTGCCTTAGATTTCAATCCTTGGTTGCCTCGTGAGTCCAGACAAATGCATTCCAAATTACGTTCTTATACTTAAAGCATGCAATCAGGCACAGGTCTGCGGCACATTAAACGACACCTCATACTGATTAAATTTTCTTAACTCCATGTATCCGAAATGCTCTAAATTATGTCTATATCACAAATCACAATACAATAGCAAAGGATCAAATAAATACAGATACTAGTTAGAACTGCATTGAAAACTTATATTAATTATAAAAGGAAATTATGATATAAAACTATTTTTAAGGTGTTATTATTTAGCTCCTATTTCCCTACAGATAAAAATCCCGATGTATTCGAGAAGTATTTGGCGTTCGCTTCGTTGACTCGTGTCTCTGCAGCTTGCGGATTGACAATCTCCAGACCCTGAGAACAAAAAACATATTTTAGTCCTTCGAGCCGGATAAGGAAGTGTTCCAGTTATTTTTAGTGCGCGTTCCAGATGTAGTTTAAGGAAGTAAATTGCTAAAACGACAAATTAAATCGCCCCAATCTCAACGCTAATTAGTATTAGTGCGTGGTGACTTGTTGGTAAACGAACCAGAAGCGACTGCCAACATGTTCACGGTGGTCGCGGGTTCAAATCCCTGGGACTCTGACTTTTCGGAGTCATGTATGTATTGATAGTCAATCACCACGCACTATCACGATGAAAGAAAACATCGTGAGGACATCTACATACGATAGCGATTTGTAATAATTTCTATGGTATGAAAGTCCGCCAATCCGTACTAGGCCAGCGTGGTGAACTATATGGCCTAACCCCTGTCTATCGTACTCTCGATGGTAGAGGAGGCTCGTGCCCTGCAGTGGGACGTATATGGGCTGATACAGTACAGTACAGTTTTTATAGTTAAGAAATAACTTTGGTTAATTTCTGACGAGCTTTTATTGACCAATAATTACATAAAACTATGCCAAACAAAAGAAGTGGCTATTAGAAAAGAACAATCATAAAATCTTAACAACAAATCAAAAACAACAACCAAACATCAATATTGAATAATTATTGTTAATGCACTTAGAAATATAAAGAAGTGTTCATCAAAATGTAATTTTGAAAACTAAACGCGATGCACATTAAGATAATTGAAAAATAATAATCCGCATATTAACCAATGCAAGTAAACAATCACCTTTTAGCAGAGTTTTGATTACCATTTGGATCACGGATACCGGTCGCCGACGCTGAAATATTCTGTTTAACGTTACAAGTATGGCTATAAGTAAGGCAGATAGAGAGAGATCATCTACGATCTCATATCGCCAAAAGCGCTGTTATACAAAGTAATGAGAATAGTTTTTCTTTTCACATTTCATTACACTGGACAAGATAATACTATTAGATTACGAACATAAATCTTTATTGTATACATTTATTATTATAGCACATCTCAAACAATAATTCGTTGTACAGATATTTAAAAATTCTAATTGTAGTTCCAAGCATCGCCACGCCAACATAAGTTAAATGACTTGTAATGCCCCTACATTTATTCTCGCTTATCACGTTAGACTGTTGTATCGCACTGCTTCATTAGATGCCAAACGATTAACGTTTACGCTCCAGTGAACATGAACTAGAAACATTTCTGTGAATGTTTATAAATCGCAGAAATAGGCTATAGCGTACTCATCTTATAGAAGTTACAAACTGGATCATAAGGCATGGGTAATTATATTATTTAGTATTCTAAAAGCTCTCCCTAAGGACACTCAAATAAGCATGAGAATATCTAAAGTTTCTATAATGTTAATATTTTAATAACAAACGTTTACAATATCATAGCTGAGATCGTATCATGGTGACTTTTTAAGATAAATTTTCAAGTGTCAAAAATTGTAAGAACGTAAGTTTCAAATGCAATTCTTCTAAAACACGTCTTATTTAAGTTCACAATGAATGAATGTTAATACCGTGCATTTGCGAAAGGACATTAGCATCGAAACACAATGCAAACGGAAGTGCCGGCACATATGCTTAAAAGCGACTAATTCTAATGCAGTTTTTGACATTCACTAGATTTTTTAAGGAAATCGACCATCACGATTTATATGGATATATTTTTATTATTTTGATACGGAAGTTACATGACTGAAGTTTCATCTATAATAATAGTCAACTAGGAGAATATTTATTACGATAATAATGGTAGTTTATACAGCTAAAATATAATACGTCCTCTTAGTTCCGTATATTCCATAAATTACATAATATAAAAAACTCAAATAGCTGTAACATTAAACCACCACAAGAGCGCAAATGTAGAATACAATCATTTCCGACCACTTTTTGAATGAAGAGAGATAAACATTGAATTTATTTAAGTTTAAACTAATACTGATACACATTTCTTGACACGTTGGAATAAAGCTCGGCATTTTACATTAATGAAGCATTAGCAAACACCATGGTACAATCGCAGAATGAATCATGCAACCATGTCAAGGATAAACCATTCATTTATATTTTTGTCATTAATAACATTCATGATGACAATGCATCAACCATCGACAAAAACCATTCACAAACTATCAATTGGCAAACAGTTGATCTATCTAAATTATTTATGAATTTACATCTAAGTGTCGCAATAACTAAAACAGAAACTAAGAAATAAATTGTACGCCGTCTTTTTGTATCAGGACGCGCAAACACGATAGCCTTTGCAGCATTTAGACAAGGTAACAGACGAGCGATCTCCTTCGTTTGCCAAAGCGGATCTAACTAACTGACGGCTTTTGTTTCAGATCAAAAGAACGGCCGATACAGCAAGGTTGATAGCATTCGTATATCTATAGCAAGTATCGGAGTGTGGACGATGCGGCCCATAATCTCGCCGATTGCTATCGATTGAGTCTGCGGTGCTAAAAGCTTTTTGATGGGACTTCGTGGTAGTTTTTTATTTGTATTGTTTTGTTTTCCAGTGTGTCTAAACAGTTTACGACTATTGAAATGACTGCGATAATAATTATGATGGCTATGAAGTCATCGTTGTAGGCGAGTTTTCCGTCAGACCTTTTTGCTAATATTATTTACTGAGGCAATGTTGTAGAACACATAGTTGAATGTGGATCACATGTGGATATCAGCTACAATACTCTGAATTATTTATAGAATGCAAAATGTAAGAAAGCAAGTTAAGTTTATTTACTAAATAATTTAATCATTTGGAAATGAAGTTGTAGACATTAAGCAGACCGGAATTGTATGCGGCGGAAGATGTGTCTAGTAATTTTTGTTTATTGCAATGTTTTAAATATTTGAGCGTGATCATAGAACAGTCAGTCTTTAACTGTACTGCGTCAACCCATAATCGCCCACAGACGAGCACGACACTACTTTACAATCGAAAGAACGATTGAAAGAGTTTAGGCACTAGTCTGCCATGCTGGTCGAGTGCGGGTCGACCGACTTCACACACCATACAAAATCTTGTTAGGATCTTTTTTAATTGTAATGAATGGCGGGACGAGCGTGCCATTCGCCTGATAGTAAGCGATTTGACCGCTCATGGACGGCAGCAAAACCAAACAACATCATGAATGACAAAGCAATGCTTGGCATTCCACTCCGCTCGCCATCCTGAGACATAAGAAGTTAAGTCTCAATATGTCCAGTAGTTTCTCTGGTTAGTGGTTACATCTCTACGGTATGCAAGTTTGAGGCAGCCTTGACCGTAATTTTATTTTTTTAATTCCATTAATAAAGAGCTGTTTGAGAGCCAGTGTGTATTGGCTAACGGTCGGTAGATGTGGCAGGTTAACAACAACGGCCGCTGGGCCGATGAGTGCGGGGGTACCTGGTGGTAATAGCTCTATATTTACTCCGAAAGCAGTTCTACGCTGAGAGCGCCCGGTGTCCAAGTGCGGTGCTTCGCTATTGGTTACAAGGTGAATAGCAAATTAACTTGCATGCAAATGTCAATACGTTTGACGGGGTATGTTCGCACCGGTCAATAACTCGTTTCACTATAATTATGTAAATTAATAGTACTTAGTCATTTTTGCATAATTTAGCATGGATAGTTATGGGAGGATGTTGAGTTTGCAATCAATAGTAATTAATAAAAATGATTTACGAGAACCAATATAATATAGGCTGATAGCTTGCATTTCTAGTACGTACTAACGTGACGAGACATGGTTTCTTGTGCCCTATGCGGACTCCTAACGTCGATGTACACCTTAAATATTTTTAACAATTATACTAGACGTGGACCCCGCTATAGAAACTCAGTGGTTTAAAAGTTTTTGAAATATTGGACTTTGCCACTACTTTAATACACTACACTGCCACTAATAAAACCTATGATCTGTTGACTAAGACGCATTTCGCTCCCAGGGTGGTCTATAGGTCTTCACATCATATGGGTGAAGGATATTACTTCATAGTAGCATTATCAAATCTAGCAGGGCAGAAATAGAAAATTACAAGAAATCTACTTGAACTTATTTCTAAGTAAAGATAATATACAACTAGACATCGTTTTAATTGATTTGATGGCCTAATTTGTGATTTTGATCTAACAAGTATTCTCACATTTTTTGCATTCACAAAATACATTTACCATTATTTTTATCACTGTATCACATAACATTATATAAACAGTATAGTATGATTACATGCTCAGACCGCAAGGCGATAAACACAAAGACCTATGACCAAAACGGTCCAGAGCTCATGTAATATCTGAAATAAAATCCTAATGGCTTACGGGCGTCTTCTTTCACTGTTAGATCATACATTAATTGGTAGTTAAGTTGTGTAAATCATTACATACTAGGTTGTGAACAGTTACCTTCCCATTCACAATTATGATCTAGCTATTAAATGATTACTGCTCAATACATTATATTAATAGCGAGTCTATTGAGCCACCGCTACGCACCGTTTATTAATTTTAATATTAATGTAGCGTACCGGGAGCTGATCCTGGCTAAACCTATGATTGTAGCCATTATAAATTTATATCGACATAGCATGAGCGGCAAGTTGCATCAGTCTAATATCGACGTATAATACAGATATATACATGGGTGTTACTTGTCTAGTGACCAGCCTAGTGGACAATTTTTTGTATCAAACAAAGTTTTTAGACATGATTGATGCCATATTCAATATGTTATAATTAAGACCGTTGCTTATGACATCGATGTAATGAGAGACTCAACATAATATAATTCTAAGTAAATATATAAATTATAATAAAATAAGGGCTTATAAGCTTCGAGATAAATCTTTCAATGTAATACGCAATTTACAACAGCTTAGTTTGCGAAAATTTTAATGCGATTAACAATTACAACGATCAATGACTCTCATTAGTCAGTTTCGCAATACACGGCAACAACATACAAAATACTGATCGTGTTATAGAAAAATCGCGACGGAAAAACAGCGCAAAGTTTCACTCATTAGAAAAAATCCGCTATTATCTTATCCCGACAAGATTACACTATAAATAAAAGGCTTCAGACAGTCGCCGATGTGTATCTCGAGTCCAAACATGGACTAACAATGTTCCGAGCGGTACAAAAGGGCGTCGGCCATTCTCATAACACGAATTCCATGAGCGAAATGTAAACGGTGAAAGTTCTATGCCAACCAGACCGCCTGAAATACCAATATGCAATTTTCTCTATGGCCTGCCTACATGCAAACCTTGTAACTGACCGTCCGATTATGTACCCGAGATATGCTTGTAGGGTTGGCACGCAATTTGCACGGTACTTTTTGATGTATCGAAGTGTGCCCCTACTGAATATCAGATCGTGTTTAATCTATCCACTTCATCATTTGTTAGAAACTTTTCACGCCTAAGGGTTACCGATACAGTGCAAGATATAGGTAATGATAATTTAGATAAGTCACTGTTCAGTATAACAATTTAAATCGAAAGTCGGATCATTAGTTCCTCGTTTAGTTGTCTCACTTCGCGTATGTATATGGATAACTTGCGGATCAATTTAGAACATTAAACATTCGAGAACTGTTGGCAAGTTTAAAGCATTGCAGGAATAAAATTACCTTGTGCAAGATCCATTTTCAAGTGTTAAGGGATGTGATGAAATCTCCCCCCCCATAATATTGGCACTATAATCTTCGTTAACTGCGATTACTACTGGCATTTGGGCGTCTTGTGGTAATAAGGGCACTAATACGCATTCCGATACTACCTTTATAAGGAATAGAAGTTTAAAATTGCTTAGTTTGTACTTAATGGTTAGAACGAAGTAATCGAAATCTTTATCTTCGTTAAATGCAACTACAGACTTTCATGATAATAACTTACTCATTTCTTTAAGCTTGACAATGAATGCATTATTCAATCGGACTTATGGATGTTTAATAGTGTTGATAGACGTTGATGATCACTTAATATCAGATGAACTGCTTTCTCATTTGCCTTCAATCCTTAAATAAACGTTGCTCTAATGACTTTAAAGACTTCTATGATATGATAGCACGTTCCAAATCCATTTATGTTAGCCTCATGACATGCTTCACTTTAAGGTTTGGGCTGCAGCATACCAGTTCCCTTATGCGGGTTAGTGGATTAATGTTATTTATTGGAATACCGTGTAATTTCGTATTCAAATATATAATTATCTATAGTTTCTGATGCATCATAATGACTACAGAAATCACCAAAACCCAACATGAATGCAAGATTTAACAACTGAATGTGATAACTGAGATTAACATTTATTAATATTAGTGTCAGGAATGCAAACATAACAGGTTAGATCTTAGTGCTTAAACATCGAAATTATTATAAATGACTTGAACGTACAGAACTTAATTACCGGCATAAACATTTGCCGCCTTTGAATTTCTGCACAGATGAGTGGCAATTTGTATAAACAGTGGACAAGGAAACACGGACGCAGACGCACCAAAACATATTAGATTTCTACTTTCCCTTAGCAATGCGATATTCTAGATGCAGGCGCTATTTGCAAGGGTCAAGTTTATTTATGGCGCTTGTACAGAGAGTGCCCACGCTGAGCGGAACAACTTGGCCCATCGTATTTTAAATGTGTTTTCGGATCGCTAAACCAAAATTATACAGTTAACCAGATATTCTCGTTTATTGTGAAGGTGAATGTCAAAACAGAAATCATGTGACACATAAAAGGGTCCATAAAACATAGCGGTAATGTGGCGTATAAACGTACGCTTGCTATTGCTAATATCGCTTAGTTTATTAACGATGTTATTGCCTTCAGCAATGAAAGGCTCACAGCTCAGTTGGTTACACTTACTTTGCCCACGAACATGGAGTAACGTCATATCAAATGTATGATGGGTCAGCAATCACGTTTACCGCCTAAATATCGGATTATTTCTACATCTTCAAGATTATGATAAGACTTCAGTGACAGTTTTGTATCATAAGAATGCATACTTGTAACATGGGCGATTACAATCTTGAAACATATTATGAACTACGTTTACCATCATTTAGCCAGCGCAAATGATTACTGCATGACACGATTTTCGAAATACGACGACACGGCAAAGTATCATCCAAAACTCAGTTTGGTAAGAACCTAATTAAACTCATTAATTCGGCAAGTTCATAGCTTAATGTATTGAATAATTGTCATCGCATTGCATAAGGCACAAACGGTTAAAGCGTATAATAAGCCGCTTCCTTATGTTAATAATGTGCATTGTGAACAATAAATAACTTTGGTGAAACTTTTCCTAGACCACGATCTCGCGCTGCTGTGTCGAGTTAAATTGGAATATTAAGGGAAACATTAGTATCATTTATAACATAAGCAGTATATTGCAATGCCGGGTGAGATAAACCCGTACCGGCTATATTTTACATTATAATACTACATGGACCACACAGAAAGCCTTAATGGGATATTAAGGTTAGAATTGTGTGTTCGGTCTCTATATTGTTTAAATGTTTTGGGTCTTAAGGTTTGTAAATATGATTTTTTGTCGTATCAGCTGATATTCCTATAAATTATTGAAATAGGACCCGTTTATATCATTACCCGATGATAAATATATCAATGCCAGTCTAATAAAATCTGTAAAATTGTTAATTGAAGGCGACATTAAGTAATATGTTTTTTTATCCTATTGTAGCTTTTCCATGAGTGATTCTTTGGTAAAATATGAATATATTCAAAATTCCTAAACTATACAATACATGCTTAGAGTATTATAGTTGATAGAAGATAACAATAAGATCACACCAAGTCCGAAGATATTCATCAGGTCTTCACCAAGTTTTAATGGGACCAAATGGCAGCTATTTTGCATCCAACTAAAGAAGAATTACGTACATCGAATTAGAAATCTCAGAGTAATCGGTGAACATACATAAGAAAAAAATATTTACGAATTGATAACCTCCTTTGAAGTCGGTTAAAAAGGCAATAATTTAATATTTATTCAAAAGATAAAACAACATTCAAATCATAATCTCATACGCAGCTTGTTTAGTAAGTAATAAAGGAAACATAAAAGGAACAATAAAGTGCAGTTAATAAGCCATAACGAGCTATCAACAGAGAACTCGATTGTTGCCAACATCTGATACATGGCTTCATAATTTATGGAAAATGCATCATGTTTTGAGCCTCTTAGTAGGAATAAACATATTATTTTATATTTAAAAAAAATACGCTTTTAAAATAAAAATAAAATTGACGTGAGAATAATGATTTTTTAGATTTACGCGAATGTTACACATTGAAATAAAACTAATTCTTACGGATTTTATCGCGATTTGATATGATTTTTACATTTTTTACTTCCTGACGTTTTAATTGCTTTACAGCTTTCGTCGTCAATCCGCCCCGTGACCACGTAAGAATTAGTTTTATTTTAACGTGAGAACTTTAAACCGAATGACTAATTTGTTAATTAATAACACTTATAATCATATTGAAGCAATTCTATTATTCAATTGTAAAAAGCTATAAATCTGACTTAATGTTAATTGATAAAAACTTATAATTTGTTCCCACAGTAAACACCATTACTTATTTACATTTCATTAGGTTTGAACTTGTGTCCAATGACGTCACTGTTCATGGTCCTTCGAGTCGGATACTATAAATTACACTTTTATACGTCTATATCTCACTATTTATTTCCCCAAGTGGAACAACGACAAACACGAACCATTGTTCGGGTGCAATTACACGCAGATAAGCAAAAACATCCAAATTGTTACGTTTTAATGAGAAGATGGTATTTCTTGGTATGTAAAATGGTAAATAATACGTGAGACAATGATGTCCCGATTAAAGATTACATCACGCAACGCGGCAAGTTTAGTTGGACCTCTATGGAGTATGACAAGTGGTATATCATAAGGGTCTACTTTGATTTGTGTTTGTATAACAACGGCCGTGCAAGTTGTTCCCTGAGTGCATTGGCACAGTTTTATTACAATACTTACACCGTTAACTATTATGCAATTCTGTGATTTACTATCTAATAAAGTTGGTAATTGTCATCAGATATTAATACGCACTGTCACGTAAACGCTAACAGAATAATGCTCAATAAATTTCATAATATTATTGTTTATGCGACTGGGAAGTTTAATATTACATGTGTTACAGCATCCAGACACTATTGTTCACTACATCTTTAATTGCCAATAAATTGATCACGTGTGATGTAAGAAAATATAAACGTATATGCCAATATTATAAAAATAATTAGCGCTTAATATTTCAGCAGCACGGGACTTAATCATTAACCAAACTATTATTTGAAAACTTTACACTAGTCTCATTAATATTAAATATCAAATTCAAATTCTATAAATATTTTAACTCATAATAACTTTAATATCAATTGCAAAATTTCTTTATACGCATAGAGCTGCCAATTTAAGCGGTATTTTGCTTTTATATGTGTACTCTCTAAAATGCTACGTAAGACTTAAAAATTAATAACTATTACCTCCTCTATTATTCAATTATATTAATTTGCAACAAAATTAAAGACCAAAGGTTATTGTTATTAAATGTTATCTTTTATGAAAACGAATTGGTCACAATTTAGTTTTGAGAACAAGCTACAACAGTTATTTTTCAAATAAGTGATTTATCCATTTGAAGGTAATTATAATTATGTACTTAATGGTTAATTCGGATAGAACTTGCATTGGTATTAGCCTTATCCCAACTATCTTCACAACTAAAAGCTTATTATTGTTTTTGTAAACCATGTATGTTTTTGTTATTTGCGCATTATTTCGAAACAAGCGACGATATAGAAGTTAATGGCAAAGATGAACCCAGTTTTTGTAACCTTGCAACGTGATTAAATTACCTTTTAATGATGCGTGAAGCGACGCCTAAAAACAGTGACAATCGGTAGATGCAAAAATCTGTCGCTTAATTACATTATTATAGTAGCTACCACCATTGTTTGATAGGTGCTTTCGAACTGGCAATATTAATGTAAGATATGTACCTAAATAAGAATATAATTAGAATCTTTGCTGTAATGTAAAATGTTGTCTGAATCTGGTTCATGGGAATGGTTTATATTGCTATAAATTTTATTGATTTTAAAGACGCACTAGAAAATTAGACAACAATGGTGTTATGGATAAAAAGCAGATTGATATACAAAAGTCCTAGAATTTAATCGAGGTAATGAAATATGGAGAAACGGAAACGGCCGTCGTAATTTCCAATATTGACGATAGAAAACACATATTTTACTATGGAATATGGACTCGGGGAGACAGTTCGTTGTTTTTACTCTATCAATATCAGATAGTGATGGACGTTTGTATCCGCCCGTCAGTCTCGTGAACAATATCACGAAGGCGCTCTTGGATTGTACGTATAGCGATGGAAACACAATATTATTAAACTACAGTCCGATCGTTATGAATGAACCAAAACATTGTAAAATTGAATTAAAATTAATTACATTTTTCTGAAAACATAATGGGATACATAGAAATCAGATAAGTAAAAAAAACATCCAATGACTTAACACTTGATTTTTTTTTGTATACGAACTGCTGACGGGTCATTTTTCAAATTATTTCGGTTAACGTTATCAAGCCTGCACCGTCTTTTTCAAGAACTCTTTAAAACTAAACCCAACATATCTACAACACACGTACTATACAGGGTATCTCAAGACCGCGACCGAAAACGAAGCCGGGTGGTAGTATTAGTGACTTCAGACACAAAGCAAGTAAAAATTTCTCAAAAAAAATCGGCAACTTTTTTTTTGTAATTTTTTACTTATCGTTGTATTTGGGCGATAAATACATAGTTTACCTAAAATAATGATGTAGACCTCTTTATTTCTAAACACTCAAAGGTACGTAAGCGTTTAAATTATTATTTTCGCAATAACTAGGTATTTACCACCCAAAAAAGATGATTTTTAAAAAATTCTAAAAAAAAAATCTGTCGCTGTTTTGGTGAAATTTTTATTTGCATCGAGTCTGTAACCACTAAAACTACCACCTGGCTTTGTTTTCGGTCGCGGTCTTGAGACACCCTGTATAAATACAAAAATAACTAAAAAGCATATTTACCTGTAAAGGAGTGAAGGCTACAGAAGATGCTGTTCCCGACACTTGTCTCCTTATGCTGGTGGCGCCGCCGTACTGCTGCTGCTTCTGCAGGTTCTTCTGCAAGGTCTTGCTGATGCGCACCTTGGTCTTCTCGTCTATCTGCGGCAGACGCACGCGGCCCGTGCTCGACTTGCCGATGGTGCCGCGCGTGTAGCCCAGGTCTTCTTGGTACGCGTCGTCTTCGATCTGGTGGGAAAGGTATGTATTAGTTTGGGGTTTATATACTCGTGCACTGCACGACCTTATTATCTTATGATCCTGCAACCTTTGACTCGACTTAGGAAACGACAAAAAAGGCTTACAAGTT
The DNA here is from genome assembly GCA_949752805.1 of Deilephila elpenor. Classification (NCBI taxonomy): domain Eukaryota; kingdom Metazoa; phylum Arthropoda; class Insecta; order Lepidoptera; family Sphingidae; genus Deilephila; species Deilephila elpenor. Next base: position 11,502,395 of record OX457099.1, read on the forward strand.
ACAATTTACCAGAAATGAGAAAATAAAATGTTACGTTAATAATCATTAAGTAACTAATTCTAGAACAAGCTGCATCTAAATTAAAACCTTGAATAACTTTAAAATTTATTACACCACTTAATAATCCCAGATCAGCATATTCATGAGATGCATCGCTACAACAGGTAATACGTTCAACGAATGCGCATCTCCGAGATAATTTTTATTCCGCAATACGTGTGGTAATTTATATTTATTTACTGCAAAGGTCCAACGAATAGACATCAGCCAGTTTCTGAAGCAATCATAATTTTGTACAAGAAAGTATTAGGCAATAAATTACAGGCTTGCCGCCAGGAAATTACACACGACTGATATCATAGTAAATGTTGCATATGATTACGCACTTGAATCAACCGTAAGGAGAACGTTTTATTAACTCAATTTGATAATCGCTTCACGATACATTTTCGGTAATCGGGAACACCGCGGTTGAGTGTCGCCGACCTAGGTTCGTTGAGTTAGGGACACCCGACACACGGCTTTAACGTTCATTGAGCAATTAGATAGAATTTCATGTCATTATTTTTAGCGCTTAACTTGGCGACTACATTTAATGTAAGTTATTTACTACTTCATTATCTTATAGCTAAATGTCTTTCAGTTCAACTACGCATCGCCTATATTCTAACTTTTTACAAAAAAAATCAATGGAATCAAATGGTGGCAGTCTTCTTGATATTAGGTGGTTCAATGTCCTGGGCTTTTTATATCAAAGCAAGCAAGTGAACCAAACAAGGGACATTTTTAACACAACTTAACAGCTACTTCAACAGCATTAGGATCTCTTTACTACCTAGCGTTATCCCGTCCGGTGACAGTATCCGCGTTTCTACTCAACCTTCGTCCTTTCGACCGGTTTTTGAGAACTTCTACCGTCAGACCAAGCGCGCCACCAACTGCAATACTTTATTAGACACTATTCTCCCCACACGGTCCGCCACTTACTATCAATTTGTTGTATGTCTGTATAGGCAGTGTGTATAAATGTGCAAATGTGTACGGGGCGCACGCGCGCGCTGCAACGGGGCCGGAGCATCGGTTGGCCGTCGGCACGGACGTCCGCGCGCTCAACAGCTCGTGTTCCGGTCTATTTGAACCGAGCGAAAAAACCGCGCGCCACTTACGGACCATTTGAAATTCAACGCATCTGCCGCGCCTCGCCGAGCGTGACGTCACAACATGCCCACACATCGAGATACGCTCATAGTGCACCATTAGAATTATAAACAGATTTAAGATTAAAAACTCATTATTTTTAACGCCTATGTTTATTTAAAGTTTTTGTAAATTCCCTTCACACAAACGTACCAAAAAAATTAGGTACGGGATATCTTTAAGTCAACATAGAGAAATATGTACACGTACTGAAGATAAATTGAATTAAAAGAATAAAAAATAGTTTATTTATATGCTATTACAATGGTTAAGTACCCAGCTTAAGATCTATAGCTATTAAACTACTGACATAGGTACAATATTAAAGCTTATTAATTTTCTAATATACGGATTTCAATACAGCGAGGAAGTAGGTAACTCGATTTCCTCAATGAAAACTGAATGGTTTTATTAAGACATCACAAAAGCGTGAACCAATTTGCGATGCAGTTTATCACTTCATAAATCCCAAACACCATTATAGAACAACATGATAATTTATGATCTGTTTCCAATCATACACATTGCTGGTTCGCAGTCCGCACATTATAATGCTCATTCGTCGAATAGAGCTTCGGCGTAGGCGCAAACGATACCGGTAATTACCGCTCACCGGTTTTATAACGATTACAAGTTGAATGTCTAATGCTCTCACTTCACATAGCAATTGCGCTTATTTCAGATTTATTTAGAATCCATTTAATTATCCTCGCCATGTCGTTTCGATTATGATGAATAGCGTGCGCAAAATACCGGTAATGCGCAACTATGAGCTCATTCTTGTAATTCTCTTTCGAAGCAAATTGTGATAATTACTAATTAATCTGATGATACTGAAATGAGAGTCAACATATTTACGTTGTTTGTACCGTATCGATGTGGACAATTACACCGGATAATCGTTTTATTGTAACAATTTAGAATACTAATGTAACTAATTCTATGTATTGTGCGGCGCAAGCGATACAATCGATGCCAGTGAAATTTGGCACGGACGTGAACTCCGGTTCCAATAAAACGTGACATTTTTTAATTTTTGTATCCAAATATCTTTCTTAAAGGATGCAAAAACCGTTATAAAACCAAATTTTGTAATAAAACACGTAATTAAGTGTAGGATAATGTCAATAAAAATAATACTTCCTTATTGCCGATTTATGTACACAATTACATATATCGATGACCCAGTGTTCTTAAGTAATGCAATATGAAATAACTAACTATCGATCTCGGCCTTTCTCTAATTATTAAAAGGTATGCTAGTAGCACATTATCAATTATAATTAATTATTTAGCATATAGGCAGCGAACGCTATCTTTGCAGTTCAAGAACCTCAGGCGCAGTGCTGTGATAAGTAATCTTATGTCATATTTTGTAAACAAACATTTGAGAAGGGCTAATTTCACTACAACTGCAGTAAAATGAATTCTAACTTGAATACAAGAGCAAGCTAATCTAAGCTGTCAGTTGCGATAAATTGTATCACTTGCTTCATTTAATTTTTAAATTGTTTAGGGAAATAAAAATATCGCAATTTATCTTTCATACAAAAATCATTCGGCGAATTTCTGTCAGAGAGGTAGAAGGATCCTAGGACTTAAATTACATGGACATCGGAGATAAAATGATGTAAACTTCCACGAAATGCATTACAAAAATTCAACACCGAATATTACAACCGGTTCCTATAGATGCCACAGGGAATTCTTGAGAAATGCCTTACCCTCCTTTATCTCAGGATAACAATGATAAAGAAGACAATGTAAAATTTTTCTTCAACCTCTACAAACACCGGCCCATTTTTGAAATCGGTTAACATTAACAAAATAAAAAAGAGAATTAACGTTACACTCACGTCAGCGAAGTTAAGTCGGTTGGCGTTTTTCCTGAACTCTGTCATGGCGTATCGCTCCTTCATCTTCCTGACTCGCTTACCACCACGCTTCTTACGACTCTGCTCTATTGGCTTCGGCAGCGGCTTCACGAACTTCACTGGTGGCGGTTCCTGTAGGAGGGAACATTTGATTTAATACGATTCAGGTCAATATTGTGAGAAATTTTGATGCGTGATGATGAAATTAGTTATTATATGATTAGTCACCACAGTGATTTTTTGGTATCGACCAAATGTAAGGAATAGTTTTAAATCTAGAATTATTGTATCGTATTTTCATTTAATTTAATCGATTTAAAAAATTGGTTAAATAAGCTCTAAGAAACAAACACAGTAGGCAGTTTTCTACTCGTGTATAAGTTTCTGTTTATTACAAGTAGTATATGTATACTCCATAGGTATACTGCAAGACTGGCTTTTGTAGTTCACCACAAAAATCAACACAGTTTTTGATAAGTATCAAGAAATATTAATTTCAAGGAAAACTACAGTTATTCATATTGCTCTTTAGTTTATTTCCGCATTTAAAATATATGTAAACATAAAAGTCCCCTTATAAATAGAATTTTATTAATACTCATGACCTAAAAACAAAGTATTATGATCTGCGATGTATCATGAGGGTTTCGGTTGATAAGTTACATTACAAGGGATTATTGGCGATACGTAATCGTATTGATACTTTCTACAGTTTATTTTGAGGCCTAAACGATGATTTTTGTTCATTAAATCAATAACTAGTATATACACACATAATCGTCACATCTATACCCCATACGGGTAGGCAGAGACTATGGATAACTAGTACTTGTGTATTATTTAAACAAAGATCTGACAATTGACACTGGTGTACACTGACTAAACCTACAATTGCAGTGAATTAAGCTGAAGTGCTTATTACAGATGTCCCTTGCCTCATAGCCGAGACAAAGGTGAATGAGAGTGAATTGAGTTGTTTAACAAAGTGATCAGTATAAACACTGTGTATGGAAATCGCCCACTCAACGACGATGCATTTTGTGTCAGACACGAGGTAGAAAGTATGTTCTAATGACATACGGGTCCCTCCATTACACTTTCGCCACGCAGTTTGTAATGCTAATGTGTACTTAAATTGCATAATATTCACATTAGGCGACCTGTTATCAAATGTGAGTGCTTTACTCAGGTCGTGATCTTTCAATATTTTCATACTTTGGGATACATGGCTTACACGACAGCACATCTACTTAAGTGGGGTTGTTAACTCATTCAACATAAACATTAAACACATACATCTGATTCAATAATGGTGACGTAGACATCAGACATTATGAAATACTTTTCTGATCTACAAAATACAGATGTGATTACAGTCATTTTCCTAAGCATATACGGTAATATACCTCTTAGACATTGCCGGGCATTTGCCCCGTTATTTACCACAAACCGTGTGCTTCAAGAACCAACGAAAGATATAAAAGTGCCCGCAAGGGCATCAAAATACTGTGTTCATGAAAAATACGTCCTGTGCACTTATCTTGAAATATGGATGTTCCTGATAGATGCATTATTAGCTAAGAGGCAGGCTATAATATTATGGATAAAAATAAACACACGTTTTATATGTTGTATAAATAATAAAATAATATTGTATGTTCATTATCAACTAAAACATGTTGACCTTGATTATCATTTCAACCTCCAATATAAATAGTACATTTAACGTATGTAACTTATACACAAAAGGGGCCAAGTCATTGTGCTAACTTTTTCCTTATAAAAGTCATAATTTCTATTTACTCATTACATATTGTATTCGATACGCGTCAAATGATTACCGCACTTCCAGTATTTAATTAAATGGTGTCAACACAGATAAAATGACTCAATACAAAATGTTAAATGTCAACGTATAACCTATACTCCTTGTAACGTTATTAAATTACACAATACAAGCTTAAACGGCACAACTGGTTCCCGTGTATTTACTAGAAAAATGTCTTCTATACCGGGAGACACTCTTGATGAAATTATAAAAAGGAATTTAAATAAAGAACAATTGAAGCATTTCAACAGAATACACTACGGACGCGAAGATCATTGTGAATTAAAATTGAAAGAGAAAACATTGGAAATTGGTGCTAAGAACAATATCGAAGTAGCAGCTTACTACTTTACAGCAGCTAAAGAAATCAGGCCACCGAGGATTGTCAAGGTTGGTTTAGTGCAACACTCGATAGTCTTACCTACAAACTTACCGATAAACGATCAGAGAAACGCTATTTCCGTTAAAGTGGAAAAGATAATTGACCTAGCGGCTTCAGAAGGTATTCGAATACTATGCCTTCAAGAAACATGGTCTATGCCATTTTTCCTATGCACGAGACAAAAAGAGGAATGGATGCAGTTCGCCGAATCGTCTACAAATGGGCCTAGCGTAACATTCCTTAAAGAACTGGCTAAGAAATTCGAAATGGTGATTGTATCACCTATTTTGGAGATAGACGATGATGTCTGGTGGAACACTGCAGTGATTATTGACGAAAATGGAAATATCATGGGGAAACATCGTAAAAATCACTTGCCAAGTGTTGGAAGTTTTAGCGAAACTTCATACTACTCTCCAGGCAACCTAGGCCACGCAGTATTCGACACAAAATACGGTAAAATTGCTGTCAACATTTGCTACGGGAGACACCAAGCACTAAACTGGCTCATGTTCAATTTAAATGGAGCAGAAATTGTTTTTAACCCCTCAGCAACAATTTCTGAGTTTGGAGAATCATTCTGGGGCATAGAAGCTCGTAACGCTGCCATAGCAAATGGCTATTTCACATGTAGTATCAACAGAGTTGGTACAGAAACTTTTAAAACTAAAGATTCTAGTGAAATCTCAAGGAGGTATTATGGTTCTAGTTATGTAACAGCTCCAAATGGATGCAGGACTCCTGGAATGTCTCGAGTGAAGGATGGACTACTCATTGTAGAAATGGATCTAAATTTGTGCCGCCAAGTTCGAGACCAGTGGGGATTTAACATGACTGCTCGATTAGACATGTATGCTGAAGAGTTGAATAAATTGTGCAAGAAATAACTTTACTATTTCAACATACTAAATAATTAAAACAATGTCTTTATTCAACAACCATTTATTTTTTTTGTATTGTATCAACCCATTTACCTCCCACTGCAGGCCACGGGCCTTCTCTACGTATATAATCGAGAGTACGATTGAAAGTGGTTAGGCCATATAGTCGACTGCACTAGCCTAATGCGGGTTTACGAACTTTACATACCATAGAAATTCTTACAAATCGCTATGGCATGCAGGTTTCCTCACGATGTTTTCCTTTACTGTTATTTATAGTGCGTGGTGATTGATTATAATCAATACACACATGACTGCAAAAAGTTTTTTACTGCCAAAAGTACAGATGAAACAAAAAACTTCTGTATAAATACAAAATGTGTAAGTGTATTTATTACCTGCAGTTTATCCAGTTTCTTCTCGATGCCCTCGCGCAGTTGCCGCCCTATGTGACCATCTGAGCTCTCATGACACGCATCAACACGCGCAGCCAATGTTACCTTTGTGGAGACCAATTTTGCTGCTTTGTACCTTAATTCCTATAACAAACGAATCACTAAGTGTTAATAAATAATACAAATTACTAGCACAAATACGATAACTTCAGTGAATATTAAAACACTTTTTTATTGATAAAAACATGAAATAATAAGTAGAAAATTGTGTTAGTTTAGAACTAAACAAAAACAATGTTACATATTTAATAATTGAAGATTCAATAGGAACTAATAACAAGCAATTAGTTTATTATTGTTTGAATATCAAACGAAACTCAATTTCTTCGATTTAGCAGTGCTAAATTTATACTTACTGGTGGAGTGTCTTGTACAATTTGTGAGAAGTATATGAAGCCGGTGTGTGGTAGGGCTGCTGCTTGTGAGAATCCTGACAGGGTTTTCTTCTGTTGACCCAAAGGCAATACATTGCAGGCTGGCATTTTGGATAGCTTTGACAGGCCACCGGCTACACCAAGTATTTTTGCTGCTGTTGATGCACCTATAAAATAAGAAAACAAGCATACAAATATTATACATAAAAGCTACAAAACAACATTGTCAATTGTAATAGGAAGCTAGACTATCCAAATATTATATCCAATTTAAATTCATTTGAGCAATTAATTCAGTATGACAAAAAAACAATTAATTCAATAAAATACATTAAGATATTATCGCAATAACTTACCAACTATAGCAGTTATATTTGGAGCTATGAAAGTCATTCTACTCTCTACATATTCATATATCTGTGACTTAAAGTTATTTAATTCTGAAGCCATGTCGCAAGCCTCATTAATTTCAGCCAACTCATTTTCTGATAGCAATTTTCTGTAACATAAAGTGAATACTTGTTAAGAATTAATATATTGGTCAAAACCTAGATAAAATATATCTTCTAAATAATTTTAAGTATTTTGATTCTCTATTGATTATGTTATATCTTCTTGTCTTTTCATTATTTTGTATATACAGGGTATATCAAGACCGCGACCGAAAACGAAGCCAGGTGGTAATATTAGTGACTTCAGACACAATGCAATGAAAAATTTCGTAAAAAAAATCGTCACCTTTTTTTTGGTAATTTTTTACTTATCGTCGTATTTGGGTGATAAATACATAGTTTTCCTAAAATAATAATGTACACCTTTTTATTTTTTAGACACAATGGTACGATAGGGTTTAAATTACTATTTTCGCAATAACTAGGTATTTACTACCCAAAAACAATGATTTTCAAAAAAAAATCAAAAAAACATCTGTCGCTTATTTTGCGAAATTTTTATTTGCGTTGTGTCTGTAACCACTAAAACTACCACCCGGCTTCGTTTTCGGTCGCAGTCTTGATATACCCTGTATGTAATAAGTACATAATATAAAAAACATGGTGCTCAATTTATAAAATGAGAAATAACACATAGATATGTATATACAATATATTATAATCTTGTCTAATTTATATAGAATTACATATACCATATTGTAGACTTACCCTTGTGTTGTAGATGCGGTGACTGACACAATCATAATAGTAGCCTGTGTAAGGAAACTCTGAAGGATTTCATTGTTCTTGGCTCTATCCAGATCATTGCCGAGCTCTTTCACTGTGCGTATGTATTCAAGGGGAGTGATAATCAATGACTCCAATTCCGGAAACCTTTTCTGATACTTGTCCCGAACAAATCTGTGGATAATAGCTGAAAAATAATGTTTTGTTTTTGTTTATGATTTACCTATCATGTCAAAACAATTTTAAAAGTAGATGCTTATTCAATTTTATTGCATTCTTTCAATCTATTCATCTATTGGTAGTTTCTTACATATTAAAACTTAATAAGCTCTAAATTGTTGGAAAAGCAATACTAATGACAAAAAAGCATGCACTTCTTCAATCAAAATAATATAACATGAAACCTACCAATTTCTCCATCAATTTCTACAGCAATATTGTTGGCTTCCACAATCAACTGATATTCAGGATCTGATTCCATTAAGCCTGCCACTTCAACTTTATTCCTATTGCTACCAAAATTTTGTCCTATTTCTGTAATTACCTGCAAATGAGAATTCAGTATTATGTACAAAACCTACTGCGGTGCATGGACTTCCTCTAGGACTAAAAAGATCTTAAAATTTGCTTTACTACAATGATTTACTACTACAGTAATCTAATGTCCTTTTATGAAGTACTTTATGATGTTTATCAAGACTTCATAAACCTTAAACATCTTGTAGAGAGCACCCTACTAAACATCTCTTGCCATGTTTCCTTACAATTAAACTTTGGATTAAAATGTGAATATGCAGCTAAGCTTTTCTATCAAAAAGGGCCCCTAAAAAGGGTAGTACTAAAAAGACTAAACTATACTTTAGATTTTACATAGGCACGACGTAGGCGATACTCGTCGGAGAGACATTTTACCAACTGAATAGACGAAGAAATGTCTTTACTTGCAAGAAAATAAAAACATCTATATATATTTTTTTGTTACTTACTCGTTTTAGTCGATCAGAATCCCTCAATTTTGCCAATTCTCTAATGGAAACACTCTTTATTTCTTCTTCCTTGGGGATTACTGGATATGGAACAGCAAATTCATGTGCGTCACCAGTTTTACTTTCGATAGCAGCTTCAAGTTCTCCATCATCATTTTCTTCTAAATCAGCTAAGAGCTCGTCTGCCAATGACATATTTACGAACTACTGTTCGTACTTACTATCAGTAAATTACTAAAATTAATTTGTAGGAATTTGATTTAATAATGTACTTATATATACTTATAGGTTATGTTGACTGTACACAAACCCAGACTACTAAAAGCATAGACTAAGGACTAAGGAGCACAGAATCACAGATTACTTAGTACTAGAGTAAAGCTAAAAGCTAAAAGTAAAGTATACCAGTCACCACCTCCATTTATCACGTATGTAACAAATTCAAGAATGGCGAATGGTGACGCCCTTGTCGTATCAGGGTAAATTTACATAAAAGTTATAACTTATACCGATATAACTTTTCAAGTAAACATAATTTCCGTTATAACTCAGATGTTTTATTTTTTATTACAATGGATAGCTAATGATTGATTCGCAGACTTATGAAAAGTTAACTAGTACTTTTGCTATGTAAGCGCTATACTGGACGTACTGACTGGACGGTTTTTGAACTATTGCTTATCGTTATCAAGATCTTACTCTCCAACATAGACGAAATATCTAATAGACGTAGTGACCCCGTGCCACCGAAAGGGACAACAAATAAAGTACTTAATTGGTTTAGGGTTGCCAAGTATGGTACAATTACCCACTATTAGGTAACGGCTTTTTAGAATGATACAAAAAAGGATAAATAAAAATGCAACAGTTTGATAGGTTTGTTTTATTTATTACTGTATACATATATTTACAAAGTGTACAAAATTACGTATGATAGATCAACAATATATAACTATACGGGTTACTATACAGGGTACGGGGTAATACTACAATCTCACTCTTGCCACACTGACATTTTAGGTTATAAAGTTTACGTGTTTATTATAATTACAATAACATTGAGATAAACAAATGTATAACTACAATGTATTACAGTGTTATCTCTTTTATAAGATTTTATAGCAAACTAGTTAATTTAAATACTGCTGGATACTAATAATTGCTACTAAAGTTATTTACTTACCCATGGAATGATAATCCTGTTATTTTCACACCACTGTCGCTTTTACAACCAAGTACGCTACACCGCACCATTTTGTGATGGATTTAGCAAAGATTTTAGAATTTAAACAATTATAAATCACTTTGAAAACTTCCGACACTAAACACAAACACGATACGACAGTCTTATGTCAAAATTTGTTTAGCAATTTCAATTCCGACCTTGAAAAAAACCGGCACGCGGTGCAGGACAGAAAATGTATATTTCGATCTCTTTCTATCTTATAGCAAAACCTATAAGCGGCATCTCTTTCTGTGGGACTGAATAGGCACTATACAGCAGTCTATTAGATTTTTCGTCTATGCTCTCCAATCTCCATTTACATGTTGCTCTTTGTGTCTATTCTCTATGGCCATTGGTAATCTGTGGTCTTGAATTCATATCACAGATTACTTAGTACTAATTCATATTTATTTCTGAACGTAGTAAGCTGTGGTAGTAAGTTTTAAGTACCTAAAATTAAAAGTACATAAAACAGTACAAAAATAAATAAATTTAGCAGAAAATAATGTGTGTTCAATAACGGTAAGCAATCAATTCATATTAAATTAAAAGTGATTACAATAAGAAAAATGTGTTATTCTATTTCGTTCAAGAATCAGAACCGTTTTTTTTTCACTTTCAACACTGGTGACGGTTTGCCATTTTTTCCGATTGGTGAAATCTAGAAAAGCTCAAAAGCAGCAGGCACAAGCCTGGATTTTATTGTTTGCAGCGTAATTAGATTGTTGTGGTGGTAGTTAAATTCAATAAATCGTTTCGATGGCGCTCAATCCACAATACGATGCTATCGGCAAAGGATTTGTACAACAATACTACACATTGTTCGATGATCCGGTACAGCGAGCAAATCTCGTCAATATGTACAATGTGAGTGTTTATTACGTTTTCATATGAATAACGATTATATATTGGTTTTTGATAACTATTTCTGCCGTACTTCCACATATCGTAAACCAAATATGCTTTTAGGTTAAGGCTGTCGATCCCGCCGAAAAAAAAATTCAAGGCATAAATTACGTTATTTGTCGTGTAACATGACACCCAATATTACAATAATTACTTAAAGCAGTATGTTGTTTTTGTTTTCTTTTTATAACTATTCAATTAAATGAGTTATAAATTGACCTGACCGCATATCTGTCTTTTCTGTGACTAAATCTGTGTTTGTGACTCATTTACAGGTTGAGACATCATTTATGACCTTTGAAGGGGTTCAACTACAAGGCGCTGTTAAAATCATGGAAAAACTAAACGTAAGTTACAACCATGTTTAACAACATACACATTTTAACAATAAAATTAAAAAAAAGAATATATGAACTGTCTAATTGGATTAAACTAATTAATGGTATCTCCCAAATCTCATTTGCCTAAGATTTACTAAAGATTTTTTTATGACCAATTTTTCTCTAAATCCGGCAATATTCTGGCTTTATACCCTTATACCCCATAATAACTTTTTAGTCCAGTGACTCCCAAAGGATACTCATAAGATCAAAAAGGTGGATTTGCATGCATTTGCATGCATAAAAGAAATCCCATTCTTTTTAATTACATGGATGGATCAAATTATAAATGTTATGTGGACCTAATATCACAAGACTAGACAGTATTGATGTTGGACATGTGTGTAAATTAAAAAAATTGATTTTGGGGCAGTTAATAAATAATCTACTCAGTATGTGAATTGTTTCTGTAACTCTGGTAATGTGTATGCAAATGTAATGATAAAAGCAAAAATAACAAGCAAACTTACATTCACATTTATCAATTATATATATAAAATAAATTTGTAAGCCATTAATGTAGGTACATGGAAGATAAATGAGAAAAACTAATATGGGGGGTCTGTCTTAGCATAATAGAACCCAAAACAATGACTTTTGGATTCTTTCCGTTTATCTGTTTTGTTGTGCCATTGTACTCAGAAGTGGCTTAACAAAATTTGGTATGGAGTTAGTTGACACCCTGGATGTTAATCCAAGGTGTGAATGTTTTAGTTGTTAAATTAGGCTACTTTTATCCTGAAAATTTAGGGTTCCCATGGGATGAGGTAGGAATTCCGACATATATACCAACTGGATTCTATGCCTTTAGTTAGAATGAGACTAGATGGGATGGGATGGAGTGGGTACTTTCAAATAAAGTTAATCAGGTAGACAAAGTTTGTGGGCAGAAGCTAGTTTATAATATAGTTGGTTAAGATTGCTCAAATATAATATGTAATAAGCACTGCCAGTGATACTAAGCCTTATGCAAACAAAGGTTAATGTAATACAATCCAGTGGTCTATAAATACTCTCTGCATTATTGACTTTATTGTTATACTTGGATTTGGGATATAATAATTTATTGTTTGCTGTAGAATGTATGTGATTTCTTGTTTAATTTACAGAGTTTGACATTTCAAAAAATTGGCAGAATAGTAACAGCTGTCGATTCACAACCAATGTTTGATGGTGGAGTTTTAATCAATGTACTCGGGCGATTGCAGGTACTTCCTATAATTTAATTATAAAATATTTATAAATTTGATGTTATAATGCATAATGTTGGTAATTGCACACCGTGGCTTTTTTCGAGTCAATCTGCCACATCTGTCCATGAGTAAAAAGTTAATAGTTAAATTGAGCTTATTGCACCATTTAATAAGAGTAACACTAATCACGGCTTATGCCTTTTGTAACTGAAATATATGAAAATTAAGTGTTCAGTTTGAGGCCTATACAGACTACACAAACTTAAATAAGTGGATAATTTACAAAAATAATGTGTGTGATCTCTGCAACAGACTGATGATGATCGACCTCATGCATATTTCCAAACATTTGTCTTGAAGCCTATAGGAAACTCGTTCTATGTAGAACATGATATATTCAGGCTGGCACTACATGATGTCTAAAATAATTATATGTCGACAAGAAATAAAGAAAGTAAGAGAACTGAGACTTTGCGCTTTAAGGCTGCACTGTATATAAAAATGCTGTCACACTGCCCTTGCTAACTAGTCTTGGTTCTGTTAACTTATGGGTAGTTTTTATTCTATGCTGACTACTTTAGATGACTTGGTTGACCCCGCATGCCTCAATTATTTCAGTGGACATTTTTAGTTCCATCTGTTCCCTACGTAGATAACGTGACGAAGGCATTATCATACCAGAAATGTTGGTGAACAGAACAAAATGTTTCCTAACAGTTTAATTTTTATTTCCAAAACATATTAAGTAATATTGGCTTACACTTATGAAAAATAAAATAGTGGACAGATGGACAGAGTTGCATATTGAAGAAATGTTTGAATGCATGACCCATTCTTCTAATAATTTCCTATACATTGAAACTGAAAACACCTAATTTGAACTTTATTTAGTTCATTAATACTTTTAATATCTCATTTTAATGATGATTAGCAAGATAAATTACTTTTACCTTTAATCAGTTTAGTTTATTTAACAAAATTTAAATTAGTTTGCATACAATACAGCTCCTAGAGATTAAATTCTTTTTCATTAAATTAATTAAATATTAAGTGAAATTAAGTATTGCTCAACTCAAAAAGAAACACTAAAGTACCATGCTTTACTGTTTCTTTTTTTTGAGTATTGTTACAGTCTGCTATATTTCCATATATTCGTACAATACGAACTATAATAAATTTGATGGTAAGTGTAGCTCAATATAAATAGCACATTCATGAGCAGAAGAGGACCTGTTTATCAAAATATCAAAAATATTACTACAATATTTTTATTACAATTTATTTATAGCAGTCTGCATAAGAAATGTTTATTTTTAAAAGTTGTCTTTTCAAAGCAGCTTGTCATTAGCATTTGATGTAGGCAAATGTAATTGATTTAAAAAATAACTTATTTTTATTATAATTTGTTTTTCTTTTCAGTGTGATGACGACCCTCCACATCCGTACATGCAAACTTTCGTTCTCAAGCCCCTTGGAGATTCTTTTTATGTTCAACACGACGTTTTCCGTCTCGGCATTCACGACATCGCCTAAATATATCAATGAGCCTATAATATAGAGAAAATTGAAATTAAAATCACAATGTTTTAGCAATTGAAATTTGGCACATTGTTACGAATTATTCAGATTAATTTTAACTGCATTATTTGAAGTTCAATTTTCTTTATATTGTGTAATAAAATCAATGTACGCTAGTTAAACAATCTTGAACAAGGCCAGCTGCGGTCCTCTTGCTATTTAAAGTGCATCTTGTTTTTGGTTATCTAGGTATAAGTAACTTGTATGTACGATAACTGTCTTAAAATTCAAAAAAATATGTATATCAAATATGAAATTTGGCATAATTTTAGCTTAGAATTTTGATGAGATGGCTTAAGTGAAAAGCAGACTTTTTCAGTTATACATTTTATAATAAATACATATTATAATTTTGTATTTATATGCTTTTTTTAACCATTATTCCTAACATTGAAATTTCTAAATTATTTTTATTTCTGAAAAAGTGCTTTAAATAATTATAAGGGGAAGCAAAATGGCTGTTGAGTTTGAGGAATAAATACAAAAATGGATGCTAAGACAATTATGTATTTATAAATAGTCAAAAATTAACAAAAGAACCACTGAAAACAGGTACATTTTTTACCAATCTCAGAATTCAAGACTCGCTCTTTCCATAAAATCCTTAGACGCTACGAACACTTAACAAGTTTTGCATGCACTACTAAACGAAATACACACACGGACCCGCCGCGGCGCGGGCCAACTTGTCTAAGTGAATGACTAGGTTGCAAAGTGATACGTTCATTGCAAGGATGGCTTGCCACAACCGACTTATCCACCCACACTAGGCGGACTGCAGATATTTCCTTACATTTAGCAGCTTATTGTTCCACCGGGCAGTACTCAATACGACGATACGCAAAACACTGTCTCTAATAGCCTCCGTTCGACACATTTCTATATAAATTCAAATTCGAGCATGTTCCATATTCGAATATTATTACTAGCTATAAATATTAACTATTATTGCTTATCAAAAGCAGTTTCTGTTAAAAATAAGACCGACCTTACCTTAAAATACAAATATATTAATCGAGAACGGAGCGGATTTTATTGTAGATTATATTTTTATAAAATGTAAATATATTGAAAAGCCATTTTTTATATATATTTCCAAACTGCTATCTGGAGACACATCTGATACGACTATCATGAGTTGACAAACACTACAAGTACAAGCAGAGATCAAATGAGACATGGCTGGACCGTCGCGGCCAATTTCACGTAAAAGATTGTACATAAGCCTCTGTTTCATAGCACTGTTCTGTTAAATTCACCTACTAATAATTAAAGTAATAAGCACAACCCGCCA